>OX371260.1:8724358-10034125 GCA_947311025.1 Lypha dubia | reverse complement strand
TTTTTATAACTAAAAAAAATATTTTAATCAAAATAAAAAAAAACTCATATAAAAAACTAATAGAAATAAAATTTGTATATTTAACACTCTATGAATGTAATGAAATTTTAACGTAAATTATAATCGAAAATTTCACAGAAAGAACTCTAATTACTTTTGGATTGAAAAAGTTATTACGAAAAAAGTTTTCAAAATCAAACATATGAGAAGACAAAATATGTAAAAGATACAAAGAACAGATTTGAATTAAAAAAAAAAAATCAGCACACAGGACTTACTTGTCTGGTAGAAATCTTCATCTTCTATAGATTTTTTATTGATTCATTCATTCATTCGTTCGTTACAACAGCATTTTGATAAAGAGTTTTTGTTTTTTTGGTTTATGGAGATGATTTTTTTTTTTATATATTTTAATATTGTTGAGGAGTTACAGAGGTAATTTTATGTGATGTGTTGGTTTATACAAAAGTACACAATTTAAAGAAAGAATATATAATTTTAGTAAACATATATTTTCTTTTGTAAATGAATGCAATTACTTATGTATTCTTATGATAAAGATTGATAAGAAATTTTTAATAAAAAAAAATTGAACATAAAACTGTAACTAACTAGTCTGGGAAAAATAGGGAAAATGGTTATGTCTTTGTATGAGGTTTTTTGAAATGGTTGAAACTCCGTTAAAAAAAGGTAAATTGATTTTCACAGATGTTTGACTTTAACATTTAACGTTGGACTATAACATTTAACATCGAAGGATGTGGCGCGTCTTATATTCTCGTAAAATTATTGGCCTATATCCCATTGAAAATGTTAATTTTAGGTTGGTTCTAAGTATCTAGAGGTTTTCTGTTCTCAATAAATTATCTTTCAAAAGGATGACGTTATGATGCAACATGTGGCCCATATTTTTTCTAAAATTATGATATTAAAAACGTGTTTGTTCTCAATAACTTGTTTAAATATCCTGACATTAGTGTTACATACATACATACGGACTTAGCAGAGTAATATCTTTGGGAATGGCTATTCATGTAAGGCTTTAGTCTTTTAATAATGTTTTCTTTTTCTCAATAAATTATGATTGAAGAGCACAGTATTAGTGCTGCATATATGTGTTCTGCGAAAATTATGGTTGGCATTTTTTATATTCGTATTTTTGTTCTTAATAAATTATGCTTAATTATCATGACATTAGCACTACATATGAACTTGTTTGCTCACCCGACTGATAACACTGTGATAGTGGAAAAAATGAACTTCGATGAATCCATCCTTTTCGAACTATTAGGGGAGAGTCCATTTTTCATGCATATATACCGATTTCTCAAAAACTGGAGCCAATCTGACACTTCCAAATGTACTTTCGCACCCAGGGGACTCCCCCCTAATAGTTCGAAAAGGATTCATCGAAGTTCATTTTTTTTCGGGTCAAAAACTATCACAGTGTAATTATTGTTACATATTTGAGCCGTGTATTTTGAAAGTGGCATAATTCAATTTTTTTTTGTTGATTGCAAATGTTTTACAAATAAAAAGATACCGTTCAATTTTATTTAGTGTTGCCATTAACTCGATTTTTTTGAAAATTTGTCCAAAAGTTATGATGAACAAAACGTAAATCAACGATTATTGTTGAAAGCAATATATTTCCATAAATATTGAATATCGGAATAACAGCTTTGTTTCTTAAATCTTCTAAAACTATTATGATCAGAGAGCTATTCAGCGATTATTCTCTGTTGGTACGTGAGCAATAGGGCTTTAAAACAACACATATTTATTCGAAGGCAGTAGTAGTTTTTACATATAGTGATTGCTGCACATACTATTCAATTAACGACGTCAGGTAACTTAACAAACATCTGTCACTTCTTGTTTAGTGAAAGGTGAAGTTATGATGGTCAGAAAATTAGTTAACTTTTCTTTTCTATTTCTATGCAAATCATATTTGATTTGAAAGACATTAGTGCCCATAAAAAACTGGCTATAACTTTTGATTATGATAAATAAAAATTTTAATTAAAATTTTCGTTCTTTAATGAAGTTTCAACCGCATATTTTGTGTGTAAATAAGTGATATACTTTCATTTAGTTCATCTAACTACGATAAAAACTAAATCTCGAATAGATACAATAAAATATTGTGAAACTTGTCTTTTTCCGTATCAAAAAAATCGAAAATATTCGAACCTTTTAGTGTTTTATTTAGAATTGCCGCTTCGAAAGCTTTTTCACAAAATTGATGGCGAAAATTGTTATAAGTTTCTCAGAGTCCCTCCCTTTACAACAAATAAATGCCAATTAGGAATTAATTTATTTGTTATTTAGTTATGAAATTAGCAACAAATTATTACATGTTGTACATCGATTACTATGTACATACATACATACAAAAAACACAGACACAATATTCAAGTGAAAAACAAAAATAATTTATAATTAAAAAAAAAAAAACAAAATGATTTATTGAAAAAAACATACAGAAGTTACTTAACTATTAAACAAGTTAATAATGTACATGAAATAGACTTGATGTTGTCGATATTAAATATTACGAATATTAATTAAGTAGATACAGAAAAATAGTTACGAGAAAAATATATTTAACCGAAAATACAATAAAAAAAAATATATCAATAAAATGTTTAATTGAAAACTCATTGATTAAAAATATACGTATAAGTAAATTCTACAACAGTACACATCAAAATAAGAAGATTTAATTGGTTCAATAACAGACATGAATTGTTGTAAACAGAGAATCGTAAGTTTTGATTTTATTTTTTTTAAGAAAACTGAATAATCTTGAATTTTGATAGTTAAAGAAGATTTTTGATCTTAACAAATATTTGAAATGTCACATTAAATTTGTTTAAGAGACATTTGGCTGACAATTCAATAATTTCTTAAGTAATGTTATTTTTTTACAATGTTTGTGGTGTGATGGTTGGTTGATTGGTTGATTGGTTACTACGGATATATTTGCGATTAATGACACTGTGGTAAATAGACTGATAGAGTGTAATGTTTGTATGGTGAGTACGCCATTTAACAATTAACAAAGAGTGAGTATGTTACTTTGGCTTTAAGCATGTTTGATTGTTTTGTTGTGTTTTTTTTTTCTGGTAGTAAAAACAAGTATTTCTTTTTAAAAGGAGTTTTAACTTTAATTGTAATTTTAAATGAATTTAGTTTTTGGAATTTATACGTACTTGCACGTCCTACCATTTGTACGGCTCGGACGCCTTTCCTGAATGTGGCCACTGTGATTGGGTTGTAGTAGTAGTAGTAGGTAGGTTGATAGGTAGTAGGGTCATTGAATAAAATAAATATTATAGAGGATTTGTGTGAATAGGTAAATGAGTAAATTCATTAACATGATTTTTTTTTCTTCTTAACTAAAACAAATTTAAAATGTATTTGAAATGAACAAATAAAAAGATTTTGAAATAACACAGGTATAAATTAAAATCAATTTAAAATTAAATTCAACACAAATTACATTATTGAACCTACTTTGGTTAAACCTACTTTTGATAAATTATAACTTAAGATTTTACAAATATTTAAAAAAAAAAGAAATATATATTGATATATTTGTTTGGCGGTTTAGTTGGCTGGCGACTTTTTGTTCGTGTTTCTTAACTATAATTCGTTTGGCTTTTTTATCAATACGTTCGCTAGGAAATTCCACCTATAATAAAATATTTATAATATACATATCTTCCACCATTAGCTGATCGAAAACTAAGTGATTTGTCAGTGGAGTGGCTTAAGCTTTACGGTCACTTACTGGCTGTATTTAGCAAAAACTTTCAGACTTTTTAAACTACAGACAGAGAAAATATGAGCGTATGTTCATTGCAATAGTTTGATGTTTCGACGAAAAAATCGTCAATGTCAAAAGTCAATGGTAGCACCACAGTAAGATTAGGCTATGACGACCTTAAATTATTCTTCACCCCAATTGTGTCAGGATAAGTTCTTTTTTTTTTATTAATATTTTATTAAAACTTTTTCTCGATACAATTTTTAGTTAAGTTAAACTAAATGTCCAAAGCTTATGCTACGTTCACATTTATTAAATATTTGTAAAAAAAAAACGCAACCACTAGTTTTGCTTAGGGATTGTGTCATTTAACTTGGTTTTTATATTAAAAAATAAAATTTATATTTTAATACAGTTATTAAAAAATGAGATCCCAAAACTAAAAATATATTTTATTTGAAGGAAAGGGGCTGAGCACATATTACATAACGCTGTTTTCAGAGATTTTATACCCCCCCCCCCCCGCCTGTAACGCTTTTTAATAATTTTTCAGTGCAAAATTTCCAATCCGTAACAAATTTTTAACCCCCCTTGGAGCGTTACGTAATATGTGCACAGCCCCAAATAAATTATTAGTTTTTTTCTTGGTTATGTTTTTTTAACAATTATTTGATAAATGTGAACGTAGCTTTAGTATAATTTGAGACTGCAATTAAACTTGTCAAAACTTGTCATTGTCGGTCATACGGTACACATGTTAAAATAAATTAATGGGTCATAAGGTGGAAGATATAACAAAATTCGTCAGTGCCGATTTGAAATCCTTTCGCCTCCTGAAATTTATTTCTCTCAAGATCTTGCATTCATTTTTTTTTCGTTTTGTCATACACCGAGGAAGAGGTACATATTTTCTCATACATATTTTAATAAATATATAGATATAGTTTGCTTTTACTTTTATTTAAATTCAACTAATTAGCAGTTTCAAGTTAGCAGCAACAAATAAATTTTATTGAGCAGCATTGTTAGCATTTAGATTAAATAGATAGATATACATAATTTGCTTTTAAATAAATATTAATACAATTTGTTTAACTTTCGGGGGAATTTAAAAAAAGGAAAGATTTATAAAAATAATTCTTATTTAGCAAATAGTTATAATTTAAATTTTGGTTTTTGGATTTTTGTTTGTTTTTTTTTTTTGTTTAGTAATGAATATGTATTAATATGTTTTATATCAAATTTTATTTATTAATCGTACCCTCCATTTGGTTAATGACTGAGGATATGCCTTGATTCACCATTCCGGTCTGCATCATTATCATGCCCACATCTGCAAAATTGTTTATGAACATTTTCAAACACGAGTGCTTATTTTAATAATAGAATATTTTATGGTTTTCAGTTTAGATTTTCATAGTTGGTGGTATTAAATTGATTTTTACAGGGGAAGTTGTTTTCACACTTAAATTAACTAACCAATTGCCGGTTACAGTTAATTACACATACATAATTTTATATGTGAGTATCTATCGAAAACAGTGGTCTTTGGAAATATTGTAAATAAAGTTACGTGCCGAAAACTTCCAATTTACGCCGCAAACAAAAATCAATTTTGTTATTATTTTCTCAGTTAACGCCTAAATTCCACTGTGTTCTTTTGTTAGCTGCTTTGCTTCTCTTGCTTTATTAGTAATGGGGCACCATTGACAGCGACACATACATATTTAAAAAAAAAATTCAAACAAAAGCACTGATTTGTTTTGGCTTAATTGAGAAATTTTAGTTATAAATTTTCTAACTACTCTAGAAGAAGATATGTAATTAATAATATTTAGAGATAGATAGTAATTTATAAGGATAACATCAGTACCATCTTATATGTATTTATATCAGATGAACGGCTTTAAAACTACATTGGAAGTCATTAAAATGAGTTTTATTTACACAATGTTTTCTTGTGACTCTAGTGGTTAAGTTGTAAGTAGTGGTGGTAGGGTGGTTGGTTACTTTTGATTGCTGCATTCACTTTTTTTTATCATATTTACATCATTATTATTTACACTTGCAAACGTGTGTGTACATTTACGTGTTATTTTGATTAAATCATTTTATATACATATGTATGTATGTATGTTTTAAGGATTTTAAGTGTTTTATTATCAAATATTTAGTTTGCAACCCGCTTAAACATTTAATAACTATTACTGGTCTATAAAATTAGTTTTTAAACACGAAACTCTAATAAACAAAAAAAAACCTTAACATCTTAAAGTCTATTTATACATATTTTTATATATTAAAACGATAAATAACTTTTATAAATATTTATATGTTTATATACAGAGGAGAGAACATTATTAAAAAATTTTAAATTAACTTATTCTATTTTATTGTTCATGAAGGGCCTGTTCGTAAATGCATCAGTGCGCTGCATAATATGATTATTTTTCACTGCCACTGCTGATCAGCTGTTGCTTATGCTTCTTTTTGCGCATTTTAATGTTTGCATTTATGAACGAAAAAAGATAACAAAAATAGAAAAGTTAATGATAAATTTAATTTTTGAGCTGGACGATAAAACTAATGATGTAAAATCATCTAATGTACAAGAAAGAAAAAGGTTAAGAAATAATAAACAAAACAAATAATAAAATAAAAAATTTAACAAATACTCATCCGTTGCATCAGCCATTTTTATGATTAGTGTTTTGTGTTTATTTGCGCATAATCTACTTCAGCGATGCATTTTTGAACGCATACCTTTTGCAGAGTTGCGACTGTTTGCATATATGAATGTACTGCGCATAATATGCAGCGCAGTTTTGCATTTACGAACAGGTACAAAGTCTTATTCTGAAATATTTGCTTCACATTGTAGTATTTGTTTACCCGCGAGGGGCACGATTATTCCTCTTGATGACGAGTCCCACTTTGTTGCTGTGCTTTCTGGAGAAAAGGGTAACTAGCTTTTTCCAGACATTACTTTTGCCCAATTTCTTATAAAATTTATGTATCAGAACACAATAACTGAAACAACGGAGCCAACGGGCGTGCATTTGACCCATAGAAGGAAGTAGGAAAACCTACGAAAGTATGGTAGAAAGATTTCCGCCCTGCAACCATACACTGTTACAACGGAAGATGGTTAACCTTACGGTTGAATACCTACTGAAGGTTGGAGAAATGTTGTCTCTTATATTCGACTAACTTTACGATGTGATGCAAAATGAATAATCCGTCCCCTTAGGGATGGATACGCTTTTCGATATTACCTTCGTTATCAAATAAGATACCACATGGACCAAGATGATGACTCCTCTTAAACAATAATAGTTATAACCTAGCTGCCCACTGATCAAGCCCAAAATAAAAATGTTTACATATGAAAAGTAATTTTACCAGGCTCAAGTTCAGTTTTATTGAATTAATGATAATTCAAATTAGTATGAGTTATTTTTTATGTTGAAAAATATTATTATTATATCCAATCTGCTTAGCAGAGCGTATCAGTACCGATTTCAAGGCTGCTACACCTCTCATCAGCGTTCAGTTGTCCATCTTTATAATTTTCGTAAAGTGTATATTAATTGGGAAGAATATCAACTATTTAACCAAATTTTCAACAGAAATAGAATACGAGAATTAATTTAATTAATTTTTATTCTTTTTTTACACATTGATACGTTCTGCTAAATTGATTGGATAATAATAATATTTTTCAACATAAAAAAAATAACTTACTAATTTGAATTTTCATTAATTCAATAAAACTGAACTTGAGCCTGATAAAATTACTTTTCATATGTACATCAATATAAGTTCGAATAACAATTACGTTTATTCGTAATAATATAAAAAATAAAAATGTTTATTTTTCTTATGTGAGGTTTCCTTCGGAAGTACACGTAGTGGTTGTGGTTGCTACGAAAATCGCTAGAACAGGTATTGGTTAAAGAACTGATGCTCGCCCAGTGCTCGTAATTGATTGGACATCGGACAACCAATGCTAAGCCTTTTGTGATTTTGGTAAGTAATAGAAGTTGTATCAGAAGCATTATATAGATTAGGTAGCTCAAACACTTAAGCAAGTTGTATGTATATGCATAGTGGTGGTCCAAGCCAGGCAGACTGGTGTGCCTTCTGGGAAGCTCAGCGGTGTTTTTTTTGCAAGTATGCAATCTAGACACGAAGAAATGCAAGTATGCATTTTCCCTACTAATCAGATTGAGTGGATTGAGATCGGAGTGATTTTATCTTTCCACATCGTCGTATGCTTTTTATAATTACAGGGTCTAAAGCTGACAATATTTTTATCATGCGTCAACCAACAAACCCACTAAGAAGTATTTATTTAACTGTCACAGTTAGATGTTCGAAAAATTAGGAATTTATTTCAACGTATTTAATCGAAAATTTTATCTTATCCGAATTAAATGTTTAACTGATGTTATTGATCGGTGAACGAATATTCCCGTTGCAATATTTGCTTGCTTATTAGTTAAGCCGTAAATATAAGAATCCAATATCTAACAAGACTAGAAAATATTAGCGCTTGAACTTCAGCGCAAAAAGAGATTCAATACAAGTCCAATAAGATCCTCATAGAATTAATGTATTTGTGTTGATTATAATACTACGTAGAAAACTGTTTGATATGACCAGTACTAGAATAAATTGTAAACAGGGATTCGATGTTGGAACATGATCCTTGTGTAGATTGCAGAAGATAGCAATAGGAATAGCAAAGTTACAATTTACTACAAACTTGCCGGTCTATTAGATTCCTTCTTGTAAATTTTTTTCTAATCTAGGCTTGCAGAAGAAAGCAAATTTCTCAATGGCCTTTTAATTAATAATTTAAATATTAATATAAAAAATAAGCACCAATCTAGGCGCCAGGCCATGTTCGGCCACAGAGTGTGTATATTTACACGAAACCATTCGAACTGTTTTTACCCCCCTTATTACTTTGCTCCTCTTGATCGTAATATAATGAAACTTAAAACATAAGGTCTCCCCACAGAGGTGACCTCACCGTTAAAGCTTTCCGATATATTAAGGTTTGAAAAGCCCATATTTTAGTACATATTCATTGACTCACTGACTCACTCATCAATATTATTGGGCACTTCCAGTATAGCTAGAGAGCTGAAACTCGGTACATAGGTAGGGGACTATCAGGCCCCTTCTTTGAATGGGGCACTTCCAGTATAGCTAGAAAGCTTAAATTTCGCACACAGGTAGGTCCTGATGACAAAATAACAGAAATAATTTTTAAACGGGCACTTTTCATCTGGGGCGACTATGGTGCCCATTCTTTGTATAGGGCAATTCCAGTATAGGTAGAAAGCTGAAATTTCGTACACAGGTAGGCCCAGATAAGCAATACATATAAATATTTATACAAAAACAACTGGCGACATTTTTCCAAGGATTCTTTTCCATATTAGAAAGGCAAAAAAATTTTGCCAAGCTTATAGGTTGCCTAGAAATGAGATGGAATTGTACCTATCAAGAACTTGATCCTTATTTTGATCTCAGTACTTTTTACGGCCGAAATATTTTGGATATGAACTTGGCCTTATTTTCACATTTGTGTTTTTGTGCCGATTGATACTACGGAAGTAACGACTTTACTATTACTTTTAATTTCTTTCTCTTTAATAGAGTATTTACAGTTTCAGAATAAGACTTATTTTTATCATATAATTTTTAATTTTTAAATAAAAGGGTATCTATTTATAACATTAGAACTACCTAAAATATTGATAACACAAATACCTCAAAAATACTATTGTACAATTTATAACCCATCGTAAGTACTTGTACTCGTATGTTGTTTTATAAACGTTGTTCGATAGTTTCTACGCAAGAAAGTGGAACACGTTGGAAACTTCCAATAACTCCTACAATAGGTTTTAAATTGAATATATACTCGTATATAATATAAATAAAACGTGATATATGTTGTACTTTATTACAAGTGTGTATGAGTGTGTGTGTGTGTGTGTGTGTGTTATAGACTTAATTAACTACAGAGGATCTTTTTAAATTAACATTATTCAAGTTCTTTAAATGATTTATTTATTTATATTTTTGTTTAATTGAAAATTTTTAAAGGATGATTGATTGATTGTTAATGATTATAACGATTATATATTTGAAATTACATATTTATGCGATTATAAATGTATCTGGTGCAATTAATCGTTCCCATGCACTCATTTTAAATACAATTATTTATAATTTTAATTAAAATTTTATATTTTTTTATTTAACTTCGGAAGACACTGACTGAGAGGAAGAACAGAGAGTGTGAGAGAGAGAGTTACATATGTTTATAGTTTAGGTAATTTTTAATATAAAAATAAACAAATTATACATATTTTGTATTTAGTGCAAAAAAAATGCAAACTGAATTTTGTTCTGAAAATTTTTATATGAAACTAAAAATATTTCAATTACTTGTGTGTTTTTATTTAATTATTTTTAATTAATCGGATACAGCGTGTGTATAAAAATGTAATTTTTTTGTTAAATTGGACATACGGACTTCAAAGGTAAATTAATATAGAAAAAACGTAAAGCAAAATTTAAAATTGCAAATTAATTTGGATGGTAAAAGAGAAGGAAAGAGAAAGAGACAAACATATTTAAGAAAAATAATTTATGAAAACTTTACAGGCTTCATTACATTTTGCGAAGTAAAAAAAATGTTATAAAATGATATAACAAATAAGGCATTATAAATAATAAAAATAGCTTCGTAATTCTTTCAATATATTTTAAGGAGTGGGTATCCCATTTGCTTCCTAAAAATGGCTTTTCATTATGTTGGTATTATGTCCATATGTATCTATGCCCCCATACTAATATACATATTATGCTGATGTATTTGGGTCAAACTCAAAAATTAATATGCTCAAAAGGTGTGTTCTAAAGTAAATATAACTTGTTCGAAATAAGTAAATATGTACGTATTTATTTTGTAGGTTTTTATTGTTCATTATACATACACACCAAAAGAATGTCCGGCACACATACATATGTAAGAGTATGATATCATTCTGGTTTGTTTAAGATTGGAGTTAATATACCAAACCCAAAACTTAATTTTAGATTTTAATTCAAATATTGATGAGGACAGAGTAGAGCTAAAACTCACAAATAGTGAACAGACTTTTAGTTATTAAAGTAATGTATGTTCTGGACCCAATGTTTCACATACACACATACTCGTATTCCTTCAGCCATTAGATCTTTAGTTATTCCAATAGGTCGGATAGATTCATAGCATACCTCGTAATAAAAATCTTGAATTGAAAAGTCCTCTTGATTTTGGAACACACCAAGCATTGAAACTTTTCTTGAAGAGGTTTTGTGAGGTAAGATGTTTCTTACACATGTTACACTATTATACAAGTGTTGATAGTCATAAATTTCATCGTATGAATTGGGTGTTAATCTCTGTAGGATCTCTTTAAATGAAATTTCATTGGACTCAGACTACCTCTCTAGAAAGTGTAGATTTATTTCCGTTATTTCCAAAATGACCCACTGTGTGAAGTAAATAAGAATTGGTAAGCCGAATGATAATTTTCCTCAGATCATTTCCATCACTGTAGAAATTTTAAGACACCGAATAAAAGAAGCATTGAATGGCATTAAAATTAATTAAGTTGATGTTGGTAATAGTACTTGTAAAAAAAGAGAGAAAAACCTGCAATAATTTAATTTATGACTTTTCAAAAAACATTCAGTTTGTTTTCTCTGGGTGGCAAAAAGGCGGACACGAAACCTTAATTAATCATGTGTTTGAATTGCTTTACTAAACTTATAGCGGATAGTTAAACTTCCATTCAGAAGATTAGTTTTTATTTAATATCTCTTTATGATTTTTATAGAAATAAAAAGCAATGGTGTTAAAAATATTAGAAAATAGATTAAAATGAAACAGTTCATAACGCAAAAACTTATTTACAGATCTGGCAACAGTTTAAATGTGTTCTTGTACGCTTGTGGGTATTTTGACGGTCAATAAAAGTTTATTAAACGAAAAAAAAACATAAGGAAGAAGAAATAAATTGTAAAATTTTGCAAAATTTATAGGAAAAACTAAAATTAAAACCAAATATAAATAAAAAAAAACAGTTATTTGATAAAAATTAAATTAAAATACATACACACAACCGAAATAATAAATTTAATAAAGCACGGGAGGTGCAAAAAGTAGTACGATTAATAATTTAGGAAATAAAATATATAATCAAATATCCACTATTTATATTTGGGGAAAAAAGTATTGAGAAAATAAACTAAAAAAAAATTTTTTTTATAAGAAATTGTTAAAATTATTTTCAAGGGGGTGGTTGGTAGTAGGTTTTGGTTTTGGTGGTGGATAAAATATTTTTCAAGGTTAGAAAAATAAATCAAATATTTAATTTTGTTAGTTGTTATTTAAATTAGATTTTAATTGTGTTTTTTTTTTTTTGTTGTGGTAGAAAAAATTAAGAATTTTAGTAGTAAATGTTTTATATTTTTATTTTTGTTTTTTTATTTTTTTTGCTGATTTACCTAAATCATCATACTTGTTCCGGGGCTGAACTGCCACTGTTAAGGTAACGTTTCATTTTAGTTGAAACGATTTAACGAACGATTCAATTTGTTCAAATGGAAAATTGAATTAAAAGAGTAGAATTAATCAATGATTTGAATTGTGTTTTATAGATTGATTGTTTGATTCATATTTATTTTTAAATTATAGATTTCAGTTAATATTATTTTGTAGTAGGACAATAGTAGTATTTGTTGTAGTAGAATATAGTAGTAGTAGTAGTAGTAGTAGTAGAATAGTAGTAGTCGAAACGTAGTTGTAAATTGTTGTTAGGAGGTAAGGCCACGCCAACATGTTTTATATAACAATAAGATAATAAAAATTTATAAAGAAATTGTTTGTTTAAATAACGTTGTAATACCTTAAAAAAGTTCCTTATTTAAAATATTATTATTATTATTTTTAAATACGTATATTTTATATTTTCATCTTAAATTACTTAAGTTAAGTTTAAATAATAAAAATCATTGTTTAAATCTATTTTTCCTCTTCTTTTTTTTGGAAGAGCTTAAAATTTAAATTATAATTCATAAGAAATAAAATTATACATGAAATTTTCATAAAGAGAGAGAGAGAGATAGTGTAACAATACTAAAGAGAACGTAAAAAAGGAAAAACTTTAGAAAAATGTCTACTTACAGTTTTTACATTTGCATTTTTTTATTAAAGTCTCATCTTTGATGTCTTCATGACAGGCTTTGCAATAGAACCACGCTCTGAAATAATAAAAAGGATTGTTATTAAAAAATCAGATTGTTGAAAATTACCAAGTATAAGGATTAATTAATCCAAAGGGTTTAATAAAAATTAAATCTAAAAAAATCGGAATAAAAAAGTCATGTCTGTTGTCTGCATATTTTCACCACCTACAGCTGATCTTTTTCTGTCCGTCCTTGATGATCGTTCTCGAGTGTTCGCGATTTGATTTATTATAATTGAAAAATTAAATTGAATGAACTTAAGTCAGAGGGATTAAGTTTCTTGGGTTCTCAAATAAATTTTATTAGTATTTTAATTAAAAACTTTTGAGCCATAAATTTCATATTATAATACGAAAATTTTATAAAATTTCTATGTTCACTAACTCAATTACATACTTGTATCAGTTTCTGAATCGATTCATATATTTTTAATTTCTTCATTCATTGCATTAATTAATAAATGAAATATATATTTTTTTTCTCATATTTTGTAACAATTTTAGCCTAAATCTCGGAAACAGTTCAAATTTTGTACATTATAAATTGTAAATTATGTACATATACCTTTTTACTTCATCTGCACTTTGTGCTATGAAAAATCCTTGTGTATTTGCTTGAATTTTAGCGCCTCTGGGATTTATTGAGATTTTACTATCAGCTCCATCTTCATTGCCCTTGATTTCGATTGCCAATAATAATAATTTTAATTTCGAAAAGCATAATCTAAATAAGTCACAGTGGGTTAAAAGAGAAAGAAGAGATACAAAACAACCAAAACTATTAGAATCAGATAAACAAGTTGGATAGAAAAAAAGCTTAAATGTGAACTTATTATTTGATAAATAGATATGTATCTCGATGTTGTAAATAAAATATTTGATTTCTGTTTTTTACTTGCTTTACTTATATACATGCAAAATACGGTTTGCTATACAATCCTTAAACATGCAACATGCCAAACAAAACTATCTATGTATTTATATACATACATAAATGCAAGAGTATGTAAAATAGAAAAAAAGAAATGTAAAAAATTCAATGGCAAATATGATTGTAAAAGCCAAAATTTAAAAATATTAAATAAATAAATTAGATTAAAGAAGTCTGTATGCAGTGATGTTCTTTTTACATTTTGACCATAAATGACTTTCACATACAGACACAAATATTACAATATTTAAATAAATTTCATTCTAGTTACAGATGTACATACATATTTACAAACTACATATTTTATTTACATATTAGATAAGAAGGGGGAGCAAAGTGTAACAAGAAACTAAATTCGTTTGCAATCATTTTAGACATGCTTTTTTATATGTAACGAATATTTTGCCAAATGGTGATTTGTAGATTTGCTTCGGTTGTAAGGTTGCCTTTTAGTTGTTACTAAAATATGGTTAATCGAAAGTGTTGTTGAGGAGAGCAAAAAAAGTTACTGACATTTCATATTTGTTAAATTATATTTGGTGTTGTTTTGTTTAAATAAATATCAACAAATATGCATTCCATTCCATCTACATATATATTTTTTAGTACAGTGTGTCCAACAAGTCTTTCGCCAAGTAAAAATATACTTATGAATTTTAAATGGAATTGGATGGCTCAGTTCTGAAAATCTAAATTCCACACCAAGATTTGTGTCCTAATTTTTCTTCAGTTAACGTTGATCCTCGAAATAAAACTTTATATATATTATTTTTGTCGAAATGTATTGGATAATTTATTTAATCTCTGTAACTTATTTATTACCAGTAATGTAAGCTATTTATAACTAAATCGTGAAATCGACGTTCTTAAAAGACGCTAAATTATGTCCGAAGGAATAAAAATCATATAAAATCCTACTTTCTGTAAGTTTATTCATCTTGATGACTAACCATAGCCTGGCCTTGTGCTGTATGGCGAAAAGTGTAGTTGGATTTGTTCCAGACATTACCTTTGATAAGTTTCAAAACAATATGCAATAAAGAAAAGTTTTGAATAGATTTTCAAAATTCCTAAAATATTTCTTCTTAAAATGCTCCAATTTGTTATTAACTGTTGAGAAACACAGAGAGAGAAAGAGAGAGAGACCAAATCAATTTAATTTTTACACTTTCCACAATCAAAGAAACGGAAGTTGCGGCTTTCACTTCTATTTTAGAATGGCAAGTTTTTTTTTTTTTTTTTGGATCTTAAGAAGGTATTCTAACTCTTTTTACGATAATGTCGGTAAGTCTCTGCCTGTGCGTAAGAGTGTGTTGAAGTAAGCAAGTCGCTTAAAACTTGATGCAAATTTAACTTAAATAAATTAACTTAAATAAATGAAAAATATCAATAGAATTGAGTGTTTTCTCTCAGAGATTATTTTAACCAAAAATTCGTGTTATACTTTGTCGACAGACTTGCCTTACATACTGTATATGGTAACAATAAAGTAAAGAAAATAAATTTAAAAAATTCATTCATTAGTTAATTAATAATAATAAATAAATAAATTCTAAGGAAACTATTAAACGGTGTTGTAAAAAATAAGTTAATAATTAATTTGGGGGAATTTGTATTTATTTACACTAAATTGTTAAAAACAAAAAGTTTTGTTGAATGTATTTAAAATTCTTTTTAAACTTTTGCTTTTAATAATTTAAATTTGTTTTAAAGTATTTTGATTTGTTTTTTTTTTCTATTAAAACTAAAAGAAAAAAAAGAGGAACAATGTATGCATATATAGAGAGTTAGAAAAACAAAACAAAAAAAAATGGTACAAATCATCTCTAAGGGTCTTACTCGCTGGCTTGTGGAAATGTCATGCCGGTAAATGAAGGTGATAGGGTTTCTGTATACATCTCACACCCTGTACCTTGAAGATAATCATTTTGCCAGGCCTGAGTATCTGGTGACTGAAATTTTAAATACAAAGTTTTGTCATGATTTCAGAAAGGTTACAAAAGATTTTGTGGGGTTGGTTGTATGTTTTTTTTAAGATTATTATTTGTTTATTTTTTCTATTAATTTTACATGTAATGGATTTTATTTGCTGATTTGCGTGGCCAGGAGGTTTAATGTTACAAGAGATGTTTTCATATAAAATAGTCTCATCTTATGACGGCAGACGTTCAAATTGGTGACGCAGCATTGCTGATGTTTTTCAAATATCTTGGGAAGCTGGCATTTCGGTTATAGTTCGGTGTGTTGTTGCATGTTG
The DNA here is from genome assembly GCA_947311025.1 of Lypha dubia. Taxonomy (NCBI): domain Eukaryota; kingdom Metazoa; phylum Arthropoda; class Insecta; order Diptera; family Tachinidae; genus Lypha; species Lypha dubia. The sequence goes on along the minus strand of OX371260.1, from coordinate 10,017,848 downwards.
CACATGATTCAACAATTTTTTGGCATGCTAAGTTTGCAATGATTGGATTTTTTAAAATAGTCGGTTGTCATTGGGTACACTTGTTCAATTTTGCATTTTATACTTAACAATACTATATTGAACTTATATTTTATATATTTGTTTCTTTTTTTACTTTAAAGAAAAGCTTTAAGCTTAGTTTACATTTCTACTAAGCTTTAATTAATTATGCTATTGAAGCTGTATTATAATAAAGCTTTATTTTACTTTTACAAAAGAAGTATTGTAGTTATATTGACATTTCTTAAGATGTTTTGTTAGGGCTGTTTTTGTTGTTTTCTTTTTTAATACACATATTAAAAAATACATATATATTTATAACAACAATTAATCAAATTTTGTTGTAGTAATGAAATTTGTTTGAAATTTTGTTGACAGAAAAAAATATGCAATAAAAAATGTTTATCAATTCAAGTTTCAATTAAATTTGTAGTTGAAACAATTACTAATGAAAAAATTTTATTTTTAAATATTTATAGACAAAATAAAAAAATGTTATAAATATTACTTAACTAAATTCTAACGATTGATTTGGCTAAAAGGGAGCAACAAAAATTACCGGAATCTATGTTTTGAAAAGTTACTTGTGGCCCGCATCTTAAAGGAAATTAAAGCTCCGCCGTTTTTCATATTTTGTTATATGTTTTATATTTGCAAATGCTTAACTCTAACTTTTGTAAAACGATTTGAAAAACAATTGTTGTTGTACATGTAATTAGATTTTAACTATTTCTAAGTTGCGAATACATTTTATTAGTCTTAAAATGAGCTAACGAGAAAAACAAATTTATGACTGAAACATTCGTTTTTTCACCAACAAATTTCATTACTACTGCAGCTGTACAATTTAAAAAGAAACGTTTACATAAAATGATTGAATGTAAAGTATGATTGTAAGTTAGAAGATAGTGTGTATGTATGATATTTGAAAACGAAAAACAAAAACATAAATATGAACCAAATACATTAATAGAATTTTGAGCGATAAGAATAAAAAGCTGATTTCACAACATCGAAGGCAATCAATTTTGTTTTAACACTTATAAAAAAGAAACAAATACGGACAAAAATAATTTTGTTGTATCAGATTTTAGCAGAAAATATTGAAATATGTAGTACTCAATGTTCGAAAAGCAAAATTAAACCAAAAAAAGATAGAAAAGAATAGAATAGAACACAACGCAATAACCAATTTACTCAAATAAAAGTGAAGTGAACTTAAACTTAGACTTCAGCAATAAATGTAATAAATAATATGCGGCACGCACACAATCTGGTGTACTTTTCAAAATCATAATCACATAATTTAAGTGAGAAACAATTAAAATTTAAACTTAATGAAATGCAAAGAAATAAATCACAAATAATACTTCAACTTAGTTAAAACTCAAAAGTTGAAATAAAAAAAAAATAAATAACAATAAACTTAATGGAAATAGTGTGTTCATTGAGTGTTTAAACTATGTGTACAATATTCAAATATTCTAATAGTTTTTCCACAGAAAACGTTTATTATTTTTAAGGATATTTTGTTTTTTTTTTTATAAAATAGAAACGTATAATAATTCTGTTTGATTGTTTTATAACAACAAAAAGAAAAAACAAGACAAAAAGCATCCTGTATTTTTAGACTTACTCAGTGGCCTGAGCAAATGGTATTCCAATAAATGTAGGACTCAATGTTTCAGTGTACATTTCCATGCCTGTACCACGTAGATAATCATTTGTCCAAGACTGCATGTCTGGCGACTATTTGAAATTAATCACAATATTACATCACAGCGTAGAGTGTAAGAAATTAGAAATTTTTCATACAACAACAAAAAACTATTTATTATATATAAAATTTATGTTAAAAATATATTTATTCTATAAGCCAGTTTCAAAATAGTCCTTTTATCGCAATTTCAATCAAACTCTTGATTGATTAGGATTTGATTTTTTTTAAGCCATGTTAGCGTTTTTATTTCATTTTTATCATTGTATTTTGCTGAAATATTCGTTAAACGATGTTAAAATGAAAACAGTTTATCAACTTACGGTTTTAAATGAACGCATGGCAAACAGATTTGCCATCATTGTAGAAAATCCAGGAGCCAAACAACTTTGTGCAATAAAACCCAGTTTTAATTCAGCCAGACAAATGACATCATCACCCTGTTTCCAATCCCACGATGGTATATTTAATAGATAAGCCTAGATAAAATAGATTAATGAGTTAAAACAATATCTATCACCTATGCAAATCATAAAAATACGAAAATTTAAAAAAAAAATATATATACACTGGTCTACATAGTCAGGACTCAGCTACGCTTTTACTCCTTACAGGTGGCTCTACAAAACTTGTTAGAAATAAGATTTTAAGTAAAATTTATTACTCAATACTAAATGTCTAAATACTTTTTAAATAAGAAATTTGCTGTAATATTTATTAGATGAAATTGAAGCATTCCAAATTACTGAAAAGTACTTACTTTGTTGTCCCGAAGAAAAAAATTTTTTTTAAAAAATTGCTTCACATAAACCCATTTTCTATGTATGAAAAAATATATATTATTTTATTCGATTCATGCAAAATTTATGTTTTTAAGATCATAATATCATATCATTTTTTGAGATTATTATAAATGGCAATCGATGCAATAAAAAAGATTAGTGCTCTCAAGAAAGATTTTCATAATGAAAATCCCTCCCCTTATAGATTTAATTAAGTAAAAACTAATTTCATTGAAAAAAATATTAGGCAAACTCTAAGAAAATTAATATTAAATATATGTATTTTTATTTGAAGAGATTTTCCCGTATTGCTAGCAATGACAGAAACCATATTTTTTATTGGGTCCATTCCATATTAACAGTTAAATACTTAAATGTCAAAATTACTTTACAAAAAATTTTCGGTCTCTATTTTAATTTTAAAATATCCAATATTGAACACAGAATTGTACAATTGAGCCGTTTATTGTGAAAGTGGTATAAGTCGCTTTTTTTTATTGCAATTTTTTTACAAATGAAAAGATACCGTACAATTGTATTTAGTGTTGCCATTAACTCGATTTTTTTGAAAAAGTGACTCATGCCACTTTCAAAATAAACGGCTCAATTGTTACGAGAAGATTATAACACCACAGAAGTGCATCTGCAAGATCCATTTTTTTTACAGCTGTGTAGCTTATGAATGTACTGGTTCAGTTCAAGGATTCGCTCCTTTGAAAAATGTTCAACGCTCATTGTACTGAAATGAACTGTTTATTATTGCTTTTTCTTGTTGTGCTTATGCGAGCTTTGAGATTGTCATCTATTCATTGATGATACATACTACCAAATTTTTCACAATTAATATTTTCAAGAAGAAACAACGAATAATTGTGATGCGATTATTTCAATCAAATTGATAGTCTGTGTTATTAAATGTAGTAAATAGTGTAGTAAATAACTTTTGTTGTTACGAAAACAAATAATTCTCTCGTTTTAATATTGAAGAAGAAATAAAATACATATACAGTGAAACTTCGATATAACGAACTTCGTTAAAACGAAAACCTCAATATAACGTATGTTTTATTGAGTCCCTTGAGAAAACCTCTTTATTGCAAAGTTTTTTATACAAAAATACACTATAGCTATAACGAAAAAATTTTTACCAAAAAAGCCTTTATAAAGCCTCTGTACAACGAAATAAAAATAAAATTTAAAAAATGGTAAAGATCCGTTATCAAAAGAATGAATTCCTAATGTGTGTACACATGTAATGAATTAGAAATGTTGACTTGAATCTTGAAACAATATTTTATTAAAACTTATTGAAATTAATTGAATAACAAAAATGTGTTTTATTTGTAATTTAGTTCATGAAATATAAGCTTTTATTAGCATTTTCATGCTAAATAGAACTTAAGTAAAAAAACCTATAGTTATAACAACAATTTTTTTTCGAATTTCTTCAAATTTCGTTATATAAGGTTTTCCAAGTGGGCTGATATGATTTTGAAGTGACGTTTCGGCCATTTTTAATATGTCATGATCTGTCATTTGTTTTTCATTGTATTCAGTAGTGTTTAAAATTTCATCATAGAGAGATATACGCAAGAACAACCTTTACAAATTGTTCAGTTTTATTATCAAACAGTTCTCCAATTGCAACTTTTCGTGCGCTGTTCCCATTTTATGCTCGTAATAATCGTCCAAGTGGGCTCGCTATTCGTCGAATTGTTGAAAATTTTGAGCTTACATTTTCTTTACATTATGTTCAAGTGCCAATAAGACAAAGAACCGCTCAAAGTAATATAAATATTGCTGCCGTTCAGGCAACTGTTGCTGAAGATCGCAATTTGTCGATTGTACTGATTATATTTATTTAAAGCGAATCAATAACGAAGTATGTATTTATATATCAAAGCTATAACGAAGTATTTTCGAATCCTCTTGGAATTCGTTATATCAAAGTTTTACTGTATATTGAATATCTGGTTTGTGTCTCTGCTAGTTTAATTAGATTATATGTTCGTAAACACACTCCTATGTACATTATAATATATGTAACAGTCTATATTTGTGCAACATTCTCTTTTATAATATACATATGATGTATTATTTTAAAAAAAATTATATATAAAATAAATGGCATACAGACTTCTTAGAGTTTATATATTCTATATAAAAAGCAATAAATATTGTCTATAGAATATATAAATTGTTTTTATTATATAGAGAGGATGACATATTTTCTATAGAGGAAATTAAATATTATTTTAAATAGAGTCTCTTATTAAAGAAATTTGAGATTTTCTCTGAAGTTAGTTACAGTCGGGCCTCGATTATCCGAGATCCGGTTAACCGGTAACCCCGATGAACCATGATGGCCAAAGATCAGTCTATTGTTTTTTGTTTGCAATGTTTTCAAATTGTTTGCTTCGATTAACCGTGATTACCTCTATTATCCGTGATGGCAGAATTTTTTTTATTAACTTCAAATGTATACATACTTATTTAACTTAAAACTGTACATAAACTTCTTGAATTAATTTTTTTTAATGTAAATATGTATGTACACCAATGTTCACTTGTTAAATAACAAAAAATTTTAAAAAAAGTGATTAATCAAAATTGTTATTCGATTAAGCGTAAAAATCGATTATCCGTAATGCTTCTGGTCCCGACCATCACGGATAATCGAGGCCCGACTCTATTTGAAAATTTTCAATAGTGATAATTATATATTTTATGTAGAGGAATATTTTCCGTATAGCAAATATAATACATTCTTATTTATAGAAATTATGATATATTCTATATACGAGTACGAGAAAGTTTTGTGGGGACAGTAGACTCGTTTGGAAAATATTTATAACTTTTCTAGACGAATTGACCGCCTAGAATGTGGAAAAAAATCTTTAAAAATGAAATTAATGAAATATACATATTTCGTTTATAATATTATATTAAATGATATTGATTCATATATAGTTTAGAATAAAATAGTCATTCTATGTAAATAAAATTAAAATTAATACTACGAAAATGTTCGTTTAAAGCTACAGGCTTGTAAATATGATCATAACAGGAATGGCTAACTAGTCATAGGCAAAAGGTATAAAAGGTATTTCAATAGGGATACTTTATGCGAGTGCAAATTATTGTTCATTAGCAAAATTTTGTAATATACGAGTATTAGGTTAAGTTTTAGGAAAAGATTATAAAGTTAGTTTTGACTACGGAAAAGAAAATTTCTTTGTTTTTACAAAATTGCAATCATATATGCAAAATGAAATGTGGAATACTAAATATGATTTTTATAAAATATCATTTCTACGTACTATAAATAAATGGTCATTTGATTCAAGTGCTAAAAAAGTAAGCTTTTTTTTTGGCATTTCTTACTACTCAGTTGGGGAGGTTGATTGCATCTTCCATTCCTTACTTAGCCAAGTAATAGATGTTTTGTTTGTGGTTTCATTTTAATACCAAACATAAAGTGTAAAGTCTTATAAACTTTAAAGAAAAGTTTACTTGTGACTTACATTTGCATCTCGTGTCTTTGATTACTAAGTTGATGTCAGAATTAAAATATTCAAAATGGTGAACTGAATCCGTTTTCTGCTTTTTTGAGCAATTAACGAATATTGTTCTTGAATTTTGAAATAAAAGTAGATTTTGGAATTTAAAAGTTTTTTCAGTTAATTAGAAACTTATGTAATTGTTTTTTTTAGATGGCCAATAAACGGTTAAGGACGAAATAAAATGACAGTTAAATGATAATAAAGGGACCAGGAAGAGTTAGAAAAAAATTCCCATGTTTTTTACAAGACCCCACACCAAAGTTTTATTTAGTTTTAAGTGAAATTTTATTACAGATTGTGATAATTTGGGAAGTAAAAAATACTAGCAAAAACTAGTCAATGTGCGTCGAGAGCTTCTGATAGTTTTAAGGTGACTTTAAATTTTTCTGAGAAACAAATAATAATAAATACCAACAACAACCTTGCTCGAACGTGTTGCTCATACAATTCTTTCAAGTCTTCGTACTTTGATTCCAAAAATATCACGTGTTTTCAGGCAGCGAATCAATATAAATATTCGATCATGGTGAAGGCATTGATATAAAGAATCCAAATTTTTAATTGGAATGCCAAATAGTTCACTGGGCTTAGTCCTACGATAGTTCAAACTTTTCGTGGCAATAGTTTTGAAGTTTTACGAGTGAAAAGGAGGTAAAGGATTTAATAATTTGATTTAACGATAGAAAGAGAGCGGTGCATTGAAAATGGTGACGCCAAAACAGAGTTGTAAAATCTAAAACAACCTGGCAAAAACTATTTTTTCATTCGAACAACTCATAAGAATATTGGATAGCCGATGGAGACAATCGTGCGTGAGCAAACTTATGGAGAACAAAATAGCGCTCTCAAACCTTGAATATTTCTCAAGTCTTTGTTGAAATAACACAAGTGTCTCTGAAATTAATAATTGTTCAACACAGCCATTTTGAATTACTATCGGTTTGTTCATCATTTGTCACGGGCGTGCCAATTGTACATAAACTTGGTGTAGGGTAGCTTGAAATAGAGTTTTTGACAGATTTTTTTTTTAAGTTGGACAGTAGGGTGGTGCTTAACGAATTTGTGAAATTTTGTTTAATTTTCTTTATAATACATGTATTTTGTTTTTTGTGAAACCTGTTAGGGTTTCTTAACAAACGTCAATTGTCAGATTGTATTGTGTCAATTATAGTTTTCAAAATTTGTGCAATTTTTTCATTAAGACATATTAGTAATTTCTTCAAAACATTATTTACCACTATTTCTGGCTCACAGCGATATACATATGTATCTATTTTTTAAAAACCTTTTTCTTTAGAAACAATCAAATATTTTACATCCTTAAATTATATGTATGTATATAATAAGAAAAAAATTCATATATCGAAAAATAAATATAAAAAATAGGAAATAATTTTAGCTTACATAAATATAAAGCTTTTTCAAAAGCTTTATATGTACGTACATACATATATGAAATTTCAATTGTTTTTATTAGCGATAAAAAACTTAAAAATTTAATTTACCCAAATTAGAAGGAAATAATAAATTTAAATGGAAAAACGAAAATGTTCTAGAAATTTCAAAATTCTAGCCTTATTTATAAATTTGCCTCTTAAAATAATTATCTTTGCAATTATTTATTTATTTAGCTTTCTTTAAATGATGATTTTGTTTTCTTTTTCGTTTTAGCTGGGTCCTAATTACATGTGGGCCACTGTGCGTAAGTAAATCATGTCTTATTATTACCTTATTATGATATTGCATTAATTGAATAATAACTCTGATATCATCACTGTAATTCTTTATTGAAATGACACGCATAATATTGGCAGCATCTTCAGCATCTGGATCCTGACAATATTTATTGGCCAGCACTAAACAGGCATCAGCTTCGTGAACCTTAAGAATTTTTCAAATATATAAAAAATACAAACATATACACAAACATCAAAAGGCAGTTCAATCGAAATTTTCCAAAAAAAAAAATATTTTGTTAAAAAAGCATTTAGATTTTGTTAAAAACAATTATGATACATATTTTTTCTTTATGGTATATTGTTGTAATTCTGATTTAGTGAACTGATATTTGATGATTGATCATAACAAAGTAAGAGTTAAATGAAAGTATGGTCTCGCTCGAATGAAAAAATGCTGTATGAGAATTTATTACAATTGAAAAAGTTTTTTTAATACGAATTTTGGTATGTTTCTTGTGTGGGAGGACATTATTTTTTTTTTCTTATGCAACATACGTTTTATTATTATTTTTTGGTTTTTTGAGCGTGAAGTGACACAGTGTCGAACATATTTAAAGCCCAGTTGAGTTAATTTTTGTTTTTCTAAAATTTTGTAAAGCGTTTTATTTATACGCAAAATTAAAATTAAAAACATAAAATGTAATAAAACAAAGGACATGTATGTGCTTTAGGTAAAATATTAAAGAAAACTTAATTTGATTTTAATTATCTATTATTGTTCGTACACACTTATACATACATATATTTACAACAGATACAATTATTAAAAACAGGCATGCTTCTTGAGAAATTTTTAAAGCCAACTTATGAATAATACATATTTTAAAGAAAATGGTCTCATAAGAATTCCAAAAAAGTTTAATTTTACGGCAATTATTTCCGCAGGAAAGTCTATTTCAACCGATTTCCAATGTATATGCCATCTTCAGTGTGGGAAGCTAAAAAGATTATTGCAAATTTATTTGCCATTGACAAAATTTTATTGCCACACAGGAAATTCTCAGGATCCCACAAATTCTTTGGAAAATGTTTGAGATCCCCATAACGATTTCTTTGATTTTTTTTTTATTTTTTAATTAGGACCAGCACTCAGGGAATTACCCCTACGTATGCAGTACATTGTGCCGGAACTCAGGGAGAGGGAAGAGATAGATGTTGAAAATAGTAGAAGGCTTAACTTAACGGCGCTGCCGTGGCTGATAGGTAGCAATGCTAGACTAGTAGTTCGGAGGTTGTCGGTTCGACTCCGGCCAGACATTCTGGGTGTTTTATGCAGACAAGCTAATCGCTTTGCAGGGTTGTGTTTATTTAAAAAAAAAAAATAACAACTCTGCTTTGCGCGTTAAGTAGACGAATTAAATTTGTTAAGATGTATCTGAGCAGGAATTTTTTATTAATTGCTTTACTTCGCCGATGTTTCTGCTAACCGACGAAGGAGGGCGATGTTGTGTACAATAGCTTGGTACAGTAATTTCTCTTTGAAAAGATCTTTATAAAACACAGCTCTATTCGCAATCAAATTCGTTTGAGATTGCAAATATGTGTACCCCATTATTCGTGAACGGCCTTTTAATCGTAATTTTACAATTATGTATGTATGTATGTGTTGCATACGAATAGTAAATATAAAGTGCGAAGTAAACATGGTTTTTTTAATGAAATCTAACGACAGCCCTGCCTGTTTTGTTGTTAGATTTCATAAATTGTTCTTTGTCACGACATTTTGTAACATTTATTGTTTAATATCAGTTTGCAAGAAGTGTGATTTCTGTTATGCTTTCTACAGTTGCTTATTTGCAAAAGTGCAACAATTGCATTTCTGTGTATTTTGTTAGCGTAGAATGAAAATATACTAGCTCTATTCCCAATCTTGATCACTTGGCATTGAAAATTTATATACATAATTGTAAGTTTTTCTTCATCAATTGGCTAAGATTTCGATAATTGTTGCAAAACAAAAAACTGATCGGTAGATTTCCAAGACGAATTACTTTCATCGGTGGCGGCGGCAAGTGCTTTTCTAAGCCGGCTCAGTCTGTGATCCAATTAAATTCTGCCAAAATAGTTTCTATAGCAAAAAGCAAAACTCCGTTCATTAAATAATAACTAAAAATTGAATTTTTCACAGTCGCAGATTAAGCTTTAATTCTATAAAAACTAGAAAACCAAAACCATGCTTTTTTAAATCTAATCGTAACATGCACTAAGAACAAAAAACTATGTACAACATATACACAGGGTAAAGAATGGATTTTCAAAATAATTATGAACATACATACATATGTACATGTTTTGTTTACTTTTATTTTAAATCGTATATAAAATAATTTACATTAAACATCAAGACTCTTTATTCATAAACCATTGTTAGAGTTAAAGTACAGATCGGTTTCATATACAAAATTAGTACATTAATGGTTTATTAACTTTAATAATCGTTTATGAAATAGACAATAAGTATAATAAAACTAAATTTTAAATGCGAACAAATCTCTCAATTTTTGTTTTTTAATATCGTATTCATGTACGCATTTATTCATATCATACATACATATATACATACATACATAAACCATACAAAAGTACATAAATATTTCCCTCATAATATCTATTAAATATAAAATTTTGTATTTATCTACAAATCTATTTAAAATTCTTCTTTCAAAATGTTCGTACAGTTTTTGGTGTTTTTTTACTTTGAACTATTTCTTTGGTATCTATATGTTTTTTAGGCGCGTAATTTATTTTACGGAAACGAGCTTACAAACAAGATCTTGACAAAAAAAAGTATTGGAATCTGTTGCCTGTCTACCTTATTTGCTAACCTAAAAACTGTAATAAAAAGGAATGCAGTATTTTAGTTAATTATGAAATATTTATGAGATGTTCTAACTGCAATTGACACATTCGATTTTTATAAAATTGTAACAATATCTTGAATTGATTCCGTTGAAGAGTTTTAACAAACTGTTTATCATGTGATATAGTGCTGCGACCACTGCAAGCAGTTACTGCTACATTTAGCTATAGTGTTAAATAACTTTAGAGCATATATGTATCTTTTGTAGCATGTTCGAGAGTTCGGAGAATATTACCAGATCGTAAACAAGTGCATCACACAATATCTCCAATAAGCTTGCCTATTAATGAAGAAGTATATGTAGATGGCAAACGCTTCTATCGATCAAAATTTTTCTGAACCTTAACTGATATGTTAATATCATATGTAATAATGATAACATAAATTACTTTCATCTGTTTGATAAATTTTCACACAAGTGACACATTCCTTTTAATAACATTTTCATTCAATTCTCTTATAAATTCCTATTCCATAAAAATAAAGTGACTTCATTAAAACTTAAACTGTTCGATAAATATTAGCATAATTCTAAAGTAAGTAAAAGAAAAACGAAAAAAATATTGATGATTACAACAGCCAGCAATAATTTTAAATATATAATTTATTTTTTCGTTTTGGATTTGTTGAGTGTTTTCTGTAAAGTATGACGTAGATAAATAAAATAACAGACGACAATGAATATTTGTAGAATAAATCAATAATAAAGTAATAATTTAAAAGATTCCAAAGAAACTTGTCTATACTTTGGAAAATAAGAAATAGAAAAAACTTAAAAAATTATTTGCACTTCAATAATGATGGATGCTAAAGACAGCAACATTAATGATAGAAGACAAATAAATAAATGCTATTGTTAGTTTAAGATGGTATAAGAAGAAAGAGTTACAAATAGTAGTAGTAGTAGTAGTAGTAGTAATAGATAATAATAAGTGTAGTAAAATATTATCAGTAGTAATAAATAATAAATAAATATAAATTTGTATATAATATAATAATTAATAGAAGTAAATATATAATTAAAAATAATAATTTAAATATATAATTTATTTTTTCGTTTTGGATTTGTTGAGTGTTTTCTGTAAAGTATGACGTAGATAAATAAAATAACAGACGACAATGAATATTTGTAGAATAAATCAATAATAAAGTAATAATTTAAAAGATTCCAAAGAAACTTGTCTATACTTTGGAAAATAAGAAATAGAAAAAACTTAAAAAATTATTTGCACTTCAATAATGATGGATGCTAAAGACAGCAACATTAATGATAGAAGACAAATAAATAAATGCTATTGTTAGTTTAAGATGGTATAAGAAGAAAGAGTTACAAATAGTAGTAGTAGTAGTAGTAGTAGTAATAGATAATAATAAGTGTAGTAAAATATTATCAGTAGTAATAAATAATAAATAAATATAAATTTGTATATAAGTACGAGTAGAAGTAATATGTAAGCACTCGTTATTAAGGTGTTTTGTATGTGTGTGCGTGTGTTTTTTTTGAAGTATTTCAGTTAATAGTTTAGTTTGAAATTTAACATTTAGACAACACAAAAATTAATAGATTTTTTTTTAAAGCATTAAACGTTTTGTTTGTTCAAATATGTAGTTGTATTTTTATTTTGTGAAATTATTAAGAAATAGTGTATGTGTTTTATTTAATATGTAATACGAAATTGATTAAGTACAAAAACACAAAAAACAATAAAAGAACAATGAATTTTGATAGATTGATTAATAGATTTTTTTTGTTTGTTTTTGAATAAAGGAGATAAACATAAATAATGACTATTACCTTAACCCTTTGCAGATCGATGGGATTCATAATAGTGCCTTGAAAAAATTCCACTGTTGTAAAATGGCGTTTAAATAAACCTTCTAGTTCCAAATCGGGTGGTTTTCTTTACAATTGTTTTTATTTTTTTTTATTTTTTTTTTTTTTTTGTGGGTGTTTATTGCAATTTTTTCGGTTGTGATTTTTTTCAAATCATATACATTGATTAGAATTTCAATTGTAATTTTGTTTGATTTTTGGTTTTTTTGTTTCCAGATTCAGTGGGGTTTGGTTTTGGTAATTTTGTTTTATATATATAGTGGTTTTATTTAACAAATTCAGGTTGTGGTGGGTGGCGCAAGAAATTTGGCGTTTTAATGTAGGTTTTTGATTTAAAATAAAAAATTTACAAAAATATGTTGATTCAATTCAGTTCAAAAGAAAATGTTTCTTAAAATTATGCTTTATGAATTTACCTTAATTTTAAAAAATTCGTGGCTTTAGAGATAATCTTAACGATATGAATGAAGTGTGGCCGGAAGTTGAAGAATATTTATTTTTATACGCATTGTATTATTGTAAGGATCAATATGATACTCGTATATTTATAGTTTTCCATTAAAAGTATATCTTCTTTATGAATCGATTTTGAATGGTATTTCTAGCACCTTTTTCCAATAACTTTTTTAAAACCCAACGGGCCAGTTGTACCCCCTGACCGATTTAAATTTTAATTTTTTATTTAAGAAGGCAGCCTAATCTTTCGTGGGAGTAAATTATAAACTAGAAATGGATTAAATTAGGTTTTAAGGTCACACGTAGTACCGTCCATTTTGTAGTCTATTCAATTGGCTTTTTGGAAGCCTTTAAACAATCGCCAAACAATGTTAATGGTACAAAAACAAAACACCAACAAATCATTTTTTGAGCTCTCATGTGTTATTGATGTTACTTTCTTTTAACTGAGACTTTAACCGCATTTTAAAAAGTTAGCTTGTGCACAAAGAAACATAAATAAAATACTTTAATCGCATCATTCGTCTGTCTATACGTATTTCAAATGCATTTCAAATTTCGGCCACATCTCACTGCAAAATGTTTTATACATTTTTTGGAACTCTCTAAATAATTTCTTTTTCAAAATATACATACATAAATATAATTTCTTTGATATCTAATTAATAAAATACATAAAGTAAAATTTTTAAAAACTTTATTACTTACTACTGTACTTAATCAATAACCGAATAGAAAATACTTAAAATATAACAAAGAAAATTAGATCTGTTAAAAAACTCTAAAGTGATAAGAATTTACTTGTAAGACAAAAGAAAAGGTCAAACGGCCTATTTAAAAAACAAAGTAGAGTAGAGTAGAACATGGTTATGAAAAATTCTAAGAATCTAAGAAAAAATTCGTAATAAAAAGATTATATTATTTAATTCAATTAATTTTCACTAATAAAATTCATTCCATTGAAGCATTGAAAATTTTCCAAAGCACATCATAGTAGACAAAAAAAAAACAAAAGATACGTTAATCAAAGAAAGAAAGGAAAAAAATGCTAGAAACTACTAACATATTTGACTGGTATTTAAAATGTATAGAGAAATCTAATAATCAAAGCAAAACTTTACTGCAAAAATATTTTATTAAAAAAAAAACTTGGAAAAAAATTTCAAACCAAAGCAAGTCGAAATAAAAACTAAATATTCTTTGAAATTATCAAAAAAAAAGAAGAAGCCTGCTGCTCCTAGGAGCCAGCCATAATGCAAATATTGCTTAAAAAGCCAAATAATTTTGAAAACTCAAAAGTAGTTAAAATTAAAAAAGAAACCAAACGAAACGTTGCATTATAATAATTAATTTTATGGAAAAAACACTTTTTTTTTTTTTTTTTGATATTTTTAAACGGGAACTTCAAGTGCAAATTTATTTTAAACAAACACAATTCAATTTAGTTAATTTTTTATTGATGTTGTTGTTGTTGTACATGTGTATTTTCAAAACTGAAGGCAATTGTAAATTTGCTTATGAAAACTAAAAAATTTTAGTGTTTAAGGAATTTCAATGAATTACTTGAAATGTCAAAATGTTGCACAGGCTTTTTATATTTATTTTTTTGTTGGACTTTTAAAAAATTTTATATGAAGAGTATAAATAAGATTTTTAAGAGGACTTGATTGAAAACTTTGTATGTACGAGTATTAGAGAAATTGTTAGGTTGTCGTGAAACTCAAAACAGTTTTAAGTGTCTATAATTTTGTCTCTTTTTTTTATTTGTGTGTGTTGTGTATGTTTGTGTTAAAGGTGTGTACCTTGACTCGTTCCAAATCGACGGCATTCATCATGGTTCCCTGAAAAAACGCCACTGTTGTATAATGACGCTTTAATAATCCTTCTAGTTCCAAATCTGGCTCCTTCCTACACGTTCATTTTTATTTGTTTTTTTGTTTGTTTGTTTTAGTTTCATTTTGTTCGTTTTGTTATAATTAATATCAATTTTAATTATAAATTTATTATTTAAATCGTTATAATCAAATTTATTAAAATACCAAAATATAAGAAGAAAAAACTCATAAAATCTGTGGCAAAAAGAAAAAAGTGCTTAAGTCGAGATAAGCTCATTTTGAGTTAATATCAGCAACGTATTCTCCATATTCAAAAGTATCTCTGGGCAAAGTTTTATTCGTATTGAACGATTTTAACGAAGTTCTGGCATAATTACCTGCTGCTTTTCTTTTTCTAACTAATTTTCGAATATGGAATAACGGCTTGATTTTACTTATAAAATATTGCAATTCAAATTGAAAAACTTTCTTATGGTGGGCAGAATCATGTGTTAAAAAGTCAAAAGAAACGAAAAACGAATGATCAACTTTTGGTACAACGCGATTACATTTTTATCAAACCACTTGAACATTTTAAACGGCTTTTCTAGATAACTATAAAATATGACTTAAGCACTTTTTCCTTATTGCCACAGAAATATTTAGAATATACATTTGCTACTCTTATTATTTAATTTATAGTTATTATTGATAGATAAATTAAATTAAGGAATAATTACTTATTTTCAAATACTAATAATTGTTTATTTAATTTGCATTACATGGGACTATTTGTGAAATTCATGTATAAATGTCCTAGAAACAGTGGAACTTAAAGAATAAATAATTGAAGTATGTGAAATTTTACGAGGGATAAATTTTGTTATAAAAGATTTTAACACAAGTTGAGTACTACCCGTAAATAACGCTTAATACGCTTTAAGTTATAAAAAATTTGTACTGCTCCTTTTAAGTTGAAAGCTTTGGTGTCTGTAAAGACTTACAGTAGAGTTCTATCACAATTCGTTTTTTAAAGTATTTCAGCTACGTTGAAGAGGAGCTTTGGTCCCCTATCTTACCGAAACGACAAAAGTACCCATACAGCGAGTTTAAATATTTCACAAAAATGTTGTCTGTGATATTTTTTATAAAAGTGTTGAGCACATCTTGGTTATCAAAGGGATATCATAGGGATTGCAAAGTTTTCTATGCCGATTTAATCTTAACAATGTGCAAGCACTGGATAAGTGGTGAAATTCCCTCTTAAATGATTTTCAGATGTAAAGTTTTAAGGCCTCATATATTATTTTAGAGCTTCCAACCAAAATCAGGTTACGTGCAGCCAGGACTTCAGGATCCAGACTACCTTCTTCGTGTCAATTGTAACTCTTAGTTACCTCTTCCAGATTATGTAGAAATGGTTTTGAAAATCAAACTGGGTTCACAATTTTCACCGATGGCTATAACATTTTGGTTGAGAGGCTTTTGACTAACCTTGGCACTAGCTTGTCAAGCCATTTAACAAAATCTAATTACTTTGAGTTCATAAACCTAATTTTCGATGTCATGTGATAACTACAGCTTAAAAGCAGAAAAAATCGTACGATCAGAGTTGAATAATTATTTTAGAAGTAGAGCGATTTCACTTGCGCTGCAAAATATTTTCTTTTCTTTTTGCCAGCACAGTCCCACTGTTAAAACATTTTAAATAATTAAAAAAGCACTTAATTTTTAAATACCTTTTGTTATTTTTTTTTGTTCTTGTTGTAGATTTATTTAAAAAGCAATAGAGATCATTTTGCCGTCACAATCTCCTTTGAAACAAACTAGATTTTTCTTTGATATTCCATTTATTTATTCACATCAAAGGAAACAAACAATTAGTCCCATGAATACATTATTTCCTTTTATATTTTATGTGATATTCATACTCATATATAATAGTTATTAAATATAATTATGCTATTTTCATAACAAAAATTATAAAGAAAAAAAACTTAAGTATGTATGTATGTATTTGTGCAAAACTTACCGATGTAAAAATACCACTTCAACATCGACATCCTCACGATCTTCGTGCAGAAAATCCTTCAGAAAATGTGACACCGACTCGTATGTGATGTGACCACAGACCACAATGTGTCTGTGTGTGTGCATATGTTACAACGGATAAGCATACGTACGCATGTGTTTGGCGTTGGTTAGTTAAATTGTTCCATTGTATGTAATAATTCACAGCACCAACCGTCATTATTGTTATTATTGTTGTTGTTGTTGTTAAACATGAGTACATTTTAGACCATGCATCCATCCATACAGTGATTAATTGTTTTCCATTTGTTGGTATTTTGTTTTTGTTTTTTATTTATTTTCGATTTCAGTTTGATATTGATTTTACAAAGCAAAATCATTTGAATGAATGAAACAGGAGGGGATAAAAAAGAAAATCAATTAGTTCATTTGCATTGTAAAGAGTGTCGGGGGCAATTTTTATTATATAAAGAAAATACTTAATATTAAATGAGAGTGTGTTTTTTAAAAATGCATTTTTATTGAATTTTTTTTTGTTTAAGCAAAAATTTAACATAATAATGAATGGATTAATTTGAAGTGGTTATTAAGTGTTTTTAATTGTGTAGTTTTTTTATTCTTAATTTATGCATTGTCTAATTTTTTTTAAATATTGAAAATAATAATCTTCCTTATGATAATCATTGAAATATTTTGTTTTTGGCATACATTTTTAGTTTTTATGTAACTTATTCATATTAAGAATTTTTTTAATTACTCAGATTATCCTGTTCTTAGCATCCATTCAGATATAATATAAATTATAGGAAATTGGATCGTGAATAGGTTTTTTAAGATATCAAAACTATTATATTAATAATTGTTGGCAAAAGCGATTAAGTATTTATTTTTTTAATTTCGAATTGAAATTTTACTCATTTGTATTAGTCACAACAAAGTTTTTTCAATCATGTTCCTGCATGCTCACATGATTGGAACAAAGATCATATGTAACGTGTGCGCTGTACCTACTTATATCAATTTGCAGCTCAATAACTGTAAATGCAATTATTAAGATGACTGGTGGTGTCTCATTTGCTGATCTGCGCTATTCTATGGAAAACGTTCTATTGCCTCAAATAGAATAAATAAATATTAAGTCATAAAAAAAAGTAATCTATACGGTTTCGTATGTTTTCAAAAGGACGTTATAATAGAGAGACGTTATAATAGAGGAATATAATCATTAATGGCTTGTATTTTGAGAAGAAAATTAGAGTTTATAGATACATAAAGACATTCCAGAAGTTTATGTTGGTATACGGACGGATCCAAAACTTTAGAGGAGTGGACCCAACGTGAACATCACAGTGCCCATGGGTAAATGGCCCACGGTATTTCAGGCTGAAATACAGGCAATCACCAAACTCGTTCATATTAATTTGAGCAAAGGCATTAAAGGCGGCATATAACTAATTTTTCCGATAGTCAGGCAGCCCTTAAGAGCCTGGTTTCATGGGAATTCCGTTCTAAGCTTGTTTTAGAGTGCTTTGACTCACTACAGAAGCTATCGATACGGAACAAGGTTTCCATTTACTGGATACCTGGCCATAGCGGTCATCCGGGTAACGAGGTACCGGATGAATTGGCCAAGAGGGCCTTTGCCGCTCCTTTTATAGGCCCAGAGCCTTTTTGTGGCGTAAATTGGTCGACTTAACAACTCTAATCAGAGAGATCGACATGTCGACCGCTAAGAAAGTTTGGGTAGCTTCTCCCTGTTCAAATCATTGATACAGCCATTTTCATACAATGGCATCCTGAATTTCAACAGGAACGACTTACGGCTTGTTACTGGTTTCCTCTCCGGTCATTATGGACTGAACTACCATCTTTGGAAAAGTAACCTAGTTCGCTCACCCTTGTCTCGTTAATGCATTGAAGAGGATGAGACAACGGCACACATTCTCTGTGAATGTATAGTCTTATGTAATAATAGAAGGCATGTTTTTCTTTCTGAATTTGTGTGTTCGGATGATATTAGGCGGGCTTCTCCAAGCTCTGTGCTGACTTTCATAAGGAGAGTCATTCAGAGCTTGGTTCAGGTGTCGCAGTGCCGGTCCTTGAACCAGATCTATCCACTTTTCAATTCTATTCTATTCTGCACAACGACATACGAGTACAATATGTTTTGAGCACATTTCAAAAACTGATTTAATTCGGGGCATCGCAAAAATATTAATATGTTCTTAACAAGACTTACACATTTTTATGAAAGCTTTTGGTAATAATATACAATAAGCGACGTTTAGAATTTTTCGTCGGCATATAAATTTTTAAATGAAGTTGTAAGCGACGTTTAGAATTTAAATTTAAATTTGGTGTGTGTAAGCAATTCAATAATTTATGTCTTTTGGAAGATCTTCGCAGCAAGAAATATTATTGATAAGCATACATCCAATCGAAGACGCTATTAGATCATTTAAAAGATTTTGTGAAGATACATTCCGCCGTACTTTAGTTTAGCATTCTCTGAGTCAATTGTCATGAGCCATGAATGCGCAAGCTTTCGTAAATGAATATCGCAGTACATTTGCGAAGTAAAGAATAGTACATGAAGCTGTTATGCAGAGACCCTTAATAATTTCATAGAACAATATATGCTGCAATATATTAGTACTCTTTAAAGTTTACGGCCAGATCCCTCCGCTGTAAATGTCGATTAAAATATTCCATGAAATTTGTTAAAATTTAGTTTTGGTCTGATATGTTTTAGCAAAAAGAAAAACTGTCAATACTTCAATGATTACCATTTTGAAAATTTTGTTAGTTGTGACCTGTTCCTTGATATCGAATTTAAGCAAAAGAAAAAAACTTTAACGTTTTCACTTGTCATACACAGAAAAAAAATTAAAATTGTTTTTAAATTACGAAAAATTAATCTTTAAAATTAAAATTCTCAATTGCTTGGAAATTTTTGAAAGATGCTAGAAAATTTCGACGTTGAATATTCATGTGGAATAAATAGATTCAATTAAGAAATTGATTGAAACTAGTTTTAAATTGTGTATTAAGTGAAAATGTTCAAGGAATAATTTTTTCTGTGTAGTTTGCAAAGACGTAAAGAATTTAATTATCATTTAAATGTTTTTTTTTTTTTGTTTAATAAAAGCACTCAGTTTTGTTGGTGTGTATGTAGTATTATTTGTTTTTCTGTATAGTTTATTTTAATTAAAAAATTTAATTGGCAAAATAATACATTTATTTAAGACAAAATAATAATTTTAATTAAACTAAAATTATTAATAAACTATTAGTAAATTGCAGCATTTACTTTGTATTTTTTATTTTAAGTTTTAATAAGAAAAACAAATCGAAAAACTCAAATTAAACAAAAAATATCAAAATTCAGGAAAAATTAAAGAGGAAGAAAAGCAACTAAGGAGCAGTTGTTATTTTTTAGATTTGTCGAAGGAAAAATGTATTTAAAATTAAATGATTAAAAAAACATGTTAAAGGCGTACAAGATGCAACAAAATGTTTGGTTTCAAGTTTAAACTTTTTGTAAAGGTATTTTAGTCTGCTACCCCATAAAGAATACATTCATGGATTTATTAATTAATGTTGGTTTTTTTTTTTAAATAAAATGTATAAAAATTATATTATAAATAGTTGCGGGTGGGTTTACATTTTCTATTCATACTTATTTTTACCACAATCAATTCACAAACAAAGAAAGAAAAAGTTAAATTTATATACATATGTATTTTACTTGGCAATTAGTAAAAAATTTTAATATTTAATTTAATAGTTTTTGTATAATTTATATACATATATTCACATATATCATAGTAAGCGATGGGCGACAATGTAAATAACATTTATTATGATTTGTGTCTTGAGGTTCTCAGCGTTAAAAAGTTGAGAACCTCAATGTTCAAATATTAACATACAACAGGTTTGTATGATCATGCAATGATTCAAATATCATTTTATAATCAACCACAATATGGTATTGATTGCTGAAAAATTCATTAAAATCGAGTGATGTTTGTTATTTACTCTAAACATTCTTTTTCAATCGATTAAATTCAGTTACTTTGTAGAACTTGATAAACTTCATCGGCCATATGATTTGTCTATGACCGGAATTTTTTCATTTAGGGTACTTAAAGCCTAAAACTAAAACTATCAGAGACATAAACCTCATTTATTTTGTGACATACATATTTTGATTTAGCAGATTGGTGTTGGCAGCGATCGTAAATTTTAGTAACATTATATACTCGTATTATTGGAGTCCTTCTTGGAACTTCTTTATAAATTAAAGTTTAAATTTCTTCAAACACCATACATTTGTGTAATACTTTAACTTGGAGTGTTAAATCAGAATTCCGACGATTTTTTTAACGATTTCCAACATATTTTCTACATATAAAAGAATGGTTAATACATGACCAAGAAAATATTTTTTTTTGCTATTCTTTTGCAATGGGAATGATTAGTTCACACCAAATATTAGAGCTCTACGACTTTTTTTGTTTCTGTTGAAAAATTAACAGCAGTATCACACCCATACAATCGTAATAATTATTTCCTTTCAATTACTTCAACTCGGCCGGTTCGTATGAAACTTTGCTCTGATTCAAATATTAAACTTTGAAAGATCGTACCAATTTTTGTTAATTTTTTTCTACATAATTTTTTTTATGTACATTGATATCGAATGAATATATTTTTTCACATAACCAATAAATACATATATACCTACATATATCATGTATTATTTTAAATTGGGACAAAAATGTAACAAAAATAGTACATACAGAAAAATATCCCAATCTACAACTTTAATTTTAAAAAAAGATTGCTCAAATGGCTTAAATTTAACTGAACACGATCCGGTTGCTTCTCCGTGCGATTCTCTTTTATCAGGTTTTCTTTTTCTTTTTGTAAAAGGTCCTCATTCAATAATTTAGTTTTCAAAAACAAACCAATTTAATTTAAAAATATGCTTTTGAAAAAGGTACTTTTGTGAAAAAAAAAGCATATACTTTTTGAAATATGTATGCAGTTTTCGGAAAAGCCAATTGTTGAGAAATCCCGTTGATTGAGGAGGTACTTTTAGAAAATGAAGCATAACGAAATATATTTATAACAATATTAATATTTTAAAATTTACTCTTCGAATAGGATTCTGCGTTAAAATTTTTATTTTATATTTTGAAATAGTAATTTAAAAATTTAACTTTTTCTAAAATTTTACTTTTTGGAAAAATGCTTAAAGGAGCTCCAATTGTTGAAAGTGGTACTTTTTGAAAAATTGTACTTTTCGAAAAACTGTACAGTTTGGCAAAATACTCGATAAAAAAACTGGTGTACTTTCTATGAATAGTACTTTGTAAAATTGGTACTTCCTATAAAAGGTACTTATTGGAATATCTACTTTTCTTCTTCTTTTCGCTATTGTAAAAGCAGGATTTCGAAGAGTAATTTTTTTTAAAGCTATCTACTTAATAAAATTGGAACGATTTGCCAATTAGACGTAAACTGGCAAAAAACTACATTTTGAAATAACAGGATTTTGAACGGTGCAAGAAGTATGTCAAGTTAATTGGTAGCTTTTTTTATGGTACATATTGCGTTATATTGAAATAAATATAATTTTCGCGATTATTTTTTTTTTTTAATTAAGACCAGCAGTCAAGGGATAACCCCTACGTATGCATGGCATTGTGCCGGAACTAGGAAAATAGGTTTTGGGAAGGAGAATAAAGGGAGTAGTGTTTGTGGACATTCGATTTGAACCCTGACACATTGAAAGTGGCTGGAAAGACCTCTGCGGGGAGTGTATTCCACATACGAACAGTACGGCTAAAGTACGAATTCTCCCTGTAATGCGTGGTGCGGTTCACTGACATATCGACCACAAAGGGATGTGCCCTTGATGAAGAGCGTGTTGTACGTGAAAAGTGACGGGCTTCGGGAACAAGTTCCCTGATTTCATTCCATTCCAATAGAGGTGGCTAACATACTGTCACCAATAAGCTTCTTCGCCCTATCCTGTACGCGGTCGAGTAACTTCAAAATAGATTTTAAAGCACCGGACCATACATGAGAGTTGTATTCCATTTTTGGTCGGATAAAGGTGGTATAAATACTAAGGAGATCAGATGGAGTAAAGTATGTCCTACACTATCTTAAAAAACCGAGGCACTTGAATGCTTCTTTTGAGACATGAAAAATGTGATCATTCCACCGAACATCACAATGAATTTTCATGTCAAGAACATCAAGAGATTCTGATTCCTCAATATCTATACCATCCATGTTTAGAGATGGAGCAGCTTGTCCGCTCATACGTCTGTGCGTGAGCATAGCATATTGGGTCTTTCGTGCATTAAAATTAAACCTATTTGCATGACCCCAATTTGAAACTTTCAGGAGATCGCGAATTATTCATATTTTGCCGCTTTGCCCGGATCTCCGACGGATTCGGCGTGTTACTGAATGAATACAAATGAACTAAGCTGCTGTCATCTGCAAAAGAGTAGATAGGGTTGTAAGTTTGACGTAGAAGCTCATTAAGAAAAAGAAAAAGTGTAGGAGAAAGCTTTAAAGTTTGCTGATACATAGTAAGCTTATGTATATTTGACAAAGGGATAGATAGCATTTTCAATCGTTTGCTATTTTTTGTTAACTTTATGACCCCTTTTGCGCACATTTCTTAAATAAATGGAAATTTTCAAACAAAAATATCATGTTTTACATAAATACGAACTAATATACACTTGCCGCCCGTCGCTTTTAATTAATTAAGGACAATAAGTTTTGCATAATACAATTTATTAATTGAAAATATTTTTATCTTACTAATTGCTTGATTTTGTCAATCTCTATTAAACTACATGCATTTTTTCCACTATAGTCTATCAATACAATAAGATTATCAAACTACAATAGTATGTTTATTAAAACAATAATAATTATTAAAAATTATAATGCATTCATCATCATTCATGCAGTTTTGGGTTCGAAAATTTTGTTAATTAAATATACTTTTACATAAAATGTGTTTTTGAATGTTAGAAGAAGAAAATAAAATAAGAGAAAATAAAATCAAAACTGAAAAGTTACATTGTCGATGATTGAAATGTACAAAATGAATAGTTGATTGATTTACGAAATGAATTGATTATATTCATACTTGTGTATGTAGTATGAGTGTGTAAATATGTTTGATATCCATTTTAATATGAGAACGTGTTAAAATTTGACATATTTTTTGTTTTTGTCATTTATTCGAATTGTGTTTAAAATATTTGTGGTGTTTAATTTGTGTTTTTTTTAATCATAAAAAACTTACTTGTTGTTTTTGTTTTTATATTAACTTTTTTTTTTAATTTTTAGGATGTCATTTCAATGATCTTTGTGATATATAAATAACTACTAGAAACAAACTATTTTTGCAATTTAAAATGGTTGTTAATTAAATAAATAATGTTGCTGTTTACAATTTATATAAATATAATTAGGAAGAAAAAAAGTATTAAATTCAAAAGCAGATTGTAACGTATTTTCATTTCAAACAAATGGTACTACAATATGCCTGGCCACGCATTTTATTCTTTGTTTATTAAAAACTCATTACTTTTTGAAATTACTCAATTAATTTACAAATTTTTGTATAATATTAAAAAAAAAATTCCCAATTTTTTTTTTTTAATTCAAACGACAGTAAAATTCCTGTTTTATAGTTATCGAAAGTTGTTACTCTTCAAAGTATGAAAAATACAGAGAAAGAGAAGGTTAGTGAGAGAGTGAGACAGAATTGATTAAGTAGATCTATAACAAAATATATAACTAAAGTGCAGTTTGTTTTCTTTATTTATTTTTTTTTTACAAAATCGTGATGGTTTCAGATAAAAATTATACAATCATTTATTAACCTAAAGATAATCTAATTCAAACGAAATATAAATAAATTAACAAAATAAAAACAAAAAATTCCCGGCTAAAAGAAGAATTGCATGTAAATTATAAATTCTTCTAGGTGGGGTGTACTTGTTTTTAACAAAATAAATTAAATTATATATATATAATAATTTTACAACTAAACTTATTAGTTACATAGATATAAAACTAATGTTTACTATAAAATTCCTTGCATTTTTCAAAATCCAGGCACTCCACTTCTCTAGACAATTTACATAAAATATACTCACTTTTGTATTTTGGAGTAATTTCTATAAAAAATTTCAAGACGAGCTGAACGTCTGGGTCATGCTGACTTTTATTTCTTTAAGACTGTACTGTGTCCTGCAATTTCTATGTGTGTTTTTTTACGTTTTTTATTGACACAAAAAAAAAACTACCATTTTGACTTTATATATTTAGTATAAGAAATTTGTATGTGTATTTTTCTTTTGAAAATGATAATATTGAAAACTTAAAATTTAATTTGATTTAAATAAATTCCAAATTAAATTTAAAAAACTATGAATTTTTTTATGATTTTTATAATCACAAGTTTACACAAACTATTTATAAAAAAAAAGTTTTTTTTTTTAAATTATTATGTAAAAAAATTTATAAACTTATTCAATACATATATATGTATATCAATACCAATATCTACAACACAGTCACAAGGTAATTTAAATAATTTAGAAGAAAGTAGAAAAATAGTATATAGAGCGTTTCTTTTTAAATTAATTGATAGTACTTTTTTTTATAATAGACACACATTTAAACAATTTATAACGAAAATTTGTAAATTAAAATGAAGTATAGAACATAAATATACTAAAATTGAAAATATTTTCAAAAGATAAAATTAATATTAAAAAGCTTTTGAGCTGTTGGCTTTCGCTAAACTTTTTTTTGGTGTACTATCTATCTGCTTTATAAAAGTTATCAATGACTTATGAAAAGCTTATCAAACTAATATTGCAAGGAAATCTGCGTACATAGAAACATTTGACGAATTTATGTTTCTAAAGAGATAAATGGTGATTTTTAAGCGCTCAATTTTTTGAGTTGGCAACACAGTTTGGCTTCACAGCCGTCGTATTACATGCCGGCAACTAATTTCTATGAAAAATAATTTCATTTGTTACAACAACAAAAATAATAAGTAGAAATCCATATTCGGAAATATTTTTCCAAATAAATTTCGTTCTTCAATATAATAATAAGCTAATACGGCTTAATAACCAAATAACGTTATTAAAATATTAGCCCTGTTCACAATCTTGTGCAAATGGACTTGCAGCATTGCATTTGTGAAATGGTATAGTAAATTTTTATTCTATATTCTATTTTTATTCTATATATTTTATTTCTCAAGCAACAATTTGATAAAATGGTCCTTAGTGGAGGCGAAATATGCTAAAAAAATAGGTATTTAATAATACATACTACGGAATTGTTATGCTTCCATAATATTTGTTTTGAAAAATATATGTAACTATAACATTTTAAAACCATTCATGGTTAAGTCAACTATATGTTTTAAAATCAAATATCGATTTGAATGTTGGTAAGTAATTGCAATTGCTCTGTTAAATGATAAAACTGTATGCAAATTATATATAAATAAATTAAAATTTTGTGTTGAAAGGACTATGCAATTAATGACATAAAGAAATATTCACTAATCGATTCTGCACTGTGTTTTTCACGAAATGATGTAGGTACATTTTTTTGTGGCATGTGATAACATCCAAGGAAATAATGTCAATGAACGTTATTGGCAGGTAGAAAATTAGCCATTATTTTTATAAATAGAAAGAATTTTTACCTTACAGGAAAATGGTCAGCCTTGACGATTTTCTACATTGAGAGTGTGTTATAGAGAAGTGGCTTGATATATATATAATTTTTCTCCTTTGCTTCCCTTTAGTATCTATTGAAGAAAATCCTAATGCCTGAGGCTGAGAAAAACCTGGCCAAAAAAGACAATCCCTAAGGTGTAGTGTAAAAAGGTTTTTCGTGTAAAAAATATACTATTCGTAAAAATATATAATTAAAAAAAAAAACTACCTACTGTAAAAAGTTTATTTTGTAAAAGTTGATTTTCGTAAAACCGTACATATTATAAAAAATTTACTTTTTTGATAACAGTTACTTCTCATAGGTTAGGTTAGGAGAGCCGTCACATCTGAGAAGTGACGCAATTGGGTCCGTTAATTCGGTCCCTTTGTGAAACCCTACAGCAGACTGGGCATAGTCAATTGGTCACACAATTTCCAGTAATTGCCCTGTCGCCGAATCAAACCATCCTGATTGTTGCAAGAAGGAGGATAGGATGATTAACCCCATGTTCGCCAGACTGCAAGGTCTGGCAAAATGTTGAAGCCCATAGTACTAGCCCTAATGCTATTAAGCGCGGGGCATTGACATAGAAGATGAAGAACTGTTTCTTTTTCCTCCTCATCATTACAACTTCTGTAGTAGTCATTGTAACTTAGGCCCATCCTTCTGGCATGAGTCCCGAAGGACCAGTGCCCTGTTAGCACTGTTACCAATTGTCTTATTCGAAATTTACCAAGCCTGAGCAGATCGCGAGTTCTGTGCAGGCTGTAGCGGGGCCAAGTGGACCTGGCGACTTGACAGGTGTGCTCTCGTTCCCACGTTTTTTGAGAAAGGTCGTATGATTCGTGCTGGATCAATCGCTTTTAGTAAGATAGAGGAATGCCAACAAAGTGAATTATCATCGAGTTGTTCAATCGTTTCCAGCCCTGAGTGCCCTGTAATCCAGACTAGTGTTACTCTTGAATGCCTCGCTATCTCCTTTAAAGATTTCCGGCATTCGTTTACCACCGTCGATGTAGTGTATACACCATCGATAGCAGCAATGGCCGCTTTGCTGTCGGTAAATATAAGGATGTCTTCCGATATCCTATAATACCTAAGCCATCTTGCCGCCCTTCTGCTACTCATCTCATCTCTCTTCTACTTCTCATCCAAAACATATTTGTTATCTAAGAGGTTCTTTATGTCAAAAAGGCACTTTTGTAAGAAATTAGGTTTTGTAAAAAATATACTCTTTGTAAAAAATATACCTTCGGTAAAAACAAAGGTTATTTTGAAAAATAAAGCATTCTTATTAAAAAGTGTATTTGTTTTAGAAAAGGTATTTTTGCAAAAGTAACTTGCAGAATAAAGTAACCTTGTAAAAAGAAAACTTTAGCAAAAACTTTGCGTTTTATAAAAATAGAGCTTGTTGCAAAAATGGTTTTTTTTGCGAAAAAAAAATTAAATACTTCTTGTTAAAAATCGTAGCATTTGTTAAAAGGTAACTTTTACCAAAAAAAAAAACTAAACTTTTTTTAAAATAGGTATTTGCTGTCAAAAAGTTAATGTTTGAAAAAGGGACTTTTTTAAAAAAAAATAACTCTTTTTCTAAAACGGATAAAGTTTGTAAAAGGGACTTTTAATTTAATATGTTGCAAAAACAACTACCTCTTGTAAAAACAGCAGTTTTTGCAAAAAAAGTTTTTTTTTTTTTTTTTTTTTTTTTTTTGTTAAAAGGGCCTTTCTGTAAAAACCTATTAAAAATTTAAAAATACGATTACTATTATAATATCCAGCCCTCTAAGGTCATCAAATTGGCAGTATCTATCGTCCTGAACAAGTACTCCGTGTTAATTGACATATAAAAGATCGTACAGTGGATTCTAGATGAGCAGCCATTCAGAATATCGCAGTATCAGTTCATTCGTTTATTTTCTGACAGTCGGCTATAAAAGTTCTGCTTCTTATGCTGTTGTGACCCTGCCCTAACACATTTATCAGCCAGTTCGTGGCAAGTTATATTATAATGTCTTGACTGCTAGGATAACATATGTAGTAGCATGTGCCGGATTTGACCAATTCAATTAAAACAATTCAGAACCCAGAGCTCCGAGTACCGGCATACTTTCTGCTTAAATTTGGAAATTTGGATGGACATTCGTTTTAAAAATTCTAACTTCAACAATTTCATAAAGTAAATAATATCTGTTTGGAAAAGTGTAAATTTTTTTGCTAATCGCTTTTACATTCTTAGGCTTTAGTTTACTGAGCCTACTGCTTTAGTCAATTGGCTATCTTGGAGCAGCGTGACACTGGTTCTAGTTTTCCAGGTGCGCTTATTGTTTCCTAAATAAGTTTGTGCCTCAGCATGTTTCTTGTCAGCATGTTTTTAAGACTTAGGCAACTTTAGCAGCGCATTTTCTAATTTGGACATCACAGGTAGGAAATTTGGCATCATCTGCAGGGCTGCAGTCCTGAAACCTGTATACAATATACCTGGGTACAATTATTACAAAGTATTTCCAGCACAGTCTTCGGACTTTTGAAAGACTGGATAGTTATATCTTCTTACTTATACAATTCCTTTATACTAATGCGCCCTACGTCAAAATTTGCCATTATTTGATTTTGTCTGACACTGTACGTTTGTTAGAACAATAAATTTGCTTTCAGTAATTGTAACTCTTGATATAAAAACGATTATATGACAAATTAATTGCAGAGTCCTTAAACATCGTATTTCATACTCTGTTATTTTGACAGAATGACAGATAAAAATTCAACAGCAATTTAAACTAAACATTATCCATATTAATTAAAAAATAAATTATAACTTAATTATAATTAATTAATTGTAATAAGAATATTAGTTTAAGATGTCTAATACAAGAAGAAAATTTACATTACGACTGTACTTGTTACAATTTATAATTTTTTAAAACACAATAAACACCAAACGTCAATTATTTAATTTTATTTATTATTTTTCTGTTGAAACATAAACAACAATTCTTTTTTTTAATATTTTATTCAAGTTACTGGCGAGTAAAAAAATGAAATCATATTCAATATTTAATAGAGGCAAGACCACCAATATGTTTGCTAATGCCGACATTAAAGAAAGTAAACTCAATTCAAAATTATCAGTGAGGTTTCCATAATGCAGACGATTAATTGGAATCATTGAAACAAATACTGAGTGTTTTTCTAGTAAATTGTCTGTGCTTATTTCAACTGTCTGAATTGTAGAACCCGCGCGTTAATTAATTTATGTTTTTAATTTAATTTGATTTTTTTACTCGAAAAAAAAAGAAATGAAAAAATACAAAAACACAAAGCGTGCAACATGAGTTAGAAGTAATGAAAAAGTAAATTAAATATTTATCGATTAATTAGAATTAGAAAAGGAATGAAAGAAAATCAATCTTAGTTTTAATTAATTTGTTTTTGACACTAAACGAAATAAATACAATTTAAAGTAATTTTAAACGGTAAATATCAATTTATCAATGATAGTTTAAGGTCCATGTAAAGAATAATTATTAAAAATTAATCAAAAAAACTTTCAATGAAAAAATTTAAATTAAAGGTTCTTTAACAAAACATGAAAACCCGAAATAGATTTATTCGAATCAAGAAGGAACTTTTTTCAAGATAATTATCACCGTTTTCAGATTGTGCGGGAGAGAGGAGAGGAGGTTTTCAATGTAAGCATTTTGTTGAGTCTTAGTTTGCATTTGTAAAAAAAAAACTTAGCAAAAAAGTAAGGGGAAATAAAATATGTAAGCTGGGAATATAATTCCGTTAATTGCTCATACTTTCGTTTTTACTGTTAGTTTGTTGTACTCTGATTGATAAGGGTTTTTGATTTATAAAAAGAGGAAATAGGATGCCATACTTATAAATAACAAAAAAAGGGGAACAATTAATGGTTAACTGTAAATCGTTGCATTGTTCGTTTTTCACAGTGGGATGGGAGTGAGGAAATGTTGGAAGTTAAAGGTTGGACACAATTCATGTTGGTTCAGCAAGAGTTAGGACGATTCGGTTTTACTGTTAGCAGGTTTGAATATGTTTATTTATGTAACTAATTTGTGGTTTTCATTTAAACAAAAATCAAAATAAAATTTCATATTGTATTGTGTATATGCGTGTGTGCTTTTTTTAAAATAATATTAAAATAATATCATTGAAATTTTTCAAGGACTTTTTCTTTTGGTTTTGTATGTAGTGACCAGCAAAATAACAAATAAAACATAAAATATTTCGAGTTAACTAAAAATTACTTATTTTACAAACTTTAAGTAAAACTTTTGTTTACGAAAATATTTAAGCAAAAGTTTTACATCTTTTTTGCATTTTAACTTGTTTAAATCGTTTTAAGAAATTTCATTTTGATTTGGTGTTTATTTTTTTTTTCTTTGTTATTATCTTTTAATAAAAGGAAAATAAAAAATCTTGAAAATTTTACAAAAATAAACCGAAGAAAAACATTTTTAACTGAAAATTTGTTAATCATTTTATTTAATCGTTGTTGTAGTATTTTATATATGAATATTTTTTATGATTTTTATTTTAGTTTGTTTTTGATTGTTTTGTAGATTTTTTTATAAAATTTCAGTTTCTCACCTTCGACCTCTTTCATTTTTTAATGTGCCCCCATATTTGGCTCTTGTTCCAATCAAGTCTATAATCTCTGGTATACAACTTGCAAATATCGCCTGTTTTTAATTATACGGATGGATCAATAAGTTTTCATTTTTTTTTTAATTTAAACAACATTTTTTTTTTTTTTTTGTTAATTTAGGACTTAGAAAATTTTGTTAAATTTTTATTATCTTTCTTTAAAATACGTATTTAAAACTAAATATTTCGATAAAAATAACTTATTACATTCAAATTTCTATAGCAAGGCTGCTGTTTCCAAAAGACCTAATTTTGAGCTAGAAGAGGAAATAATCCGAAAGACTTTCTCAACAATACATGCCAATTTTTAACGAATTCTTTCTGATCAGCATTTCTATTTTCCATATTTGGTATATTTTTCTTGTAATTTTCACAAGGATCTAAGTTTGTTTTCAAATAGAGTTTTATGACCTCTAAATTATTTTGAAGGAAATAAATGTTGTAGATTTAAATTTTATTAAAATAAAATTATAAAAAGTATACAAATAAACAAATTTAATGATTTATATTTTAGTTGTCTACAAGAACAAATTATTAAGAACTAATAAATTTTTACAAGATAATCTCTCTTTTTGTAGACGCCTCATTGGTATGTTTTATATAAAAATTTCTATATCCGCGCATTCTTTTTGAATTATTTTTATCGATATGCCGCTGCAAAGCCAGATATTTGTTGTCACTTCTCTGTATGCAGTCACATCATTATTATTTAAATTATGGATAATAGTTGGTTTGTGATTTCGTGCCACTGAGCTTAAGCCCAATTTAAATTTTATAACATTGTATTGAGAAATTTGTTTTAGGTAATGTAACCTAAAAGCTCACAGGAGAATGGTGGTCTCCTCGGGTGCGGCACAAGGCTACATACTTGGTCGTGATCTTTGGCAAGCAAGTTATGACGAAATATTAAGACTGGAAATGCCTGAAGACACATTTCTAGTCATTCAAATCCAACATTCAACAACAAAAGCGGCAAAAATCACGCCTCAACTCAGCCGACTTATGGCAAACATGGGTGGACCCAGCCCATGGAAGCATCCTCTTATATGGTAGCGAAATATGGGCGCAGACACTAAATGTCAAACGCAGAGCAAAAACATTACTGTCAGTGCAGAGAACAGCGACATTTCTGCTTACCGTACTGTATCAGCACCGTTCTCGTAATAGCTGGAATGCGGCCGATAGACTTACAGACCACAGAGCGCAGGAGAATTTACTATGCAAAACAAACTGACCGTCTAACAGCGTCTGAAATAAAAGCCATAAAACAGGAAACTGTATAGAAGTGGCAAACGCGATAGATAAACGACATATAAAATGATTTTAGATGAATGGATAAACAGAAAAAATGGAGAAGTAAATTTCTACCTATAGCAGATGTTCACCGGACACAGCTACTTCCGGAAGTACCTCCACAGTATGAGAAAATGCAACACTGCCTTTTGCATATATGAGGAAGAAATGGTAGCAGACGGCGCTGAGCACACCTTTTTTCAAGTGCCACCGTTGGTCTGAACACCGCCCTCAGTTAGATGCGCAAATTGGCCAAGCGACAGCTACAAATATAGTTGTCAAAATGGTCAGTAGTCGTGAAAATTGGACTGCGGTAGCAACATATGTGGAGCACCTACTTCGTATAAAAAAGGTGTTTAAAGTGGGTACCTTGATGCAGGCATATCAAAGGAGAGGCATATTAGCTAAAACATGGATCCACCCAGAAGTAAGGCGAAAGCAGTGCCGGGGTGGTGATCATATCCCAGATACAAGGGTTTTTAGCAGGTAACCATATTGGAGCATACGGCGAATTAACGAATTCTGCTAGATGCGTAACGCATTTTCCCATCTTGCACCCAAAAAAAAAAAGCTTACAAGAATAAGTTAATGCAAAAACCAAAAAACATAGACTTGTATAAACGGATATTCAATCAATGGGTACGTTCAGCAGTCACAGTTTGTTACACAACTGTTGCTCAACAATCAGCTGTATGCTTTGATTACTGAGCGATGATCGAACATGTAGAGTTAGCGCTCACTATTTTTGGTAGCAAAGAGAATCAAATTTCATAATACGTATACATACGTACATATTTTTAAATTTTAATTTATTTAAATTCATAAATAAAAATTATGAAATTCTATTCAATAACTTTTATTGGAAAGTCAAACTAATTGATATTTTTGACAACAAAGTGAGCTCATCGATCAGAAAAAGTAATCAAATAAAAAGCTACTACATATAAACTTTTAGTAGCAGGTTTTTCTGCTGAGCGCCCCCAATAAAATATAAAGATGTTTGTGGTTAATCCACAACTCCAGAAGTTCAGTATGCATCGGCTAAAATATTTGTCCAAAATATTTAGTACTGCAAGAAGTATTAACTGCCAAATAGGACGCAATTATCTGTCTAATTACTAGTCTATGAATCATATATGATTGGATTTAAAAATTTTAAATACATGCTCGATGTATGACCCATACATATTTTACATCTTATATGCACTTATATATGAAATAAAATTAAATTAATGAAATAAAATTGTTAATACCTTTCAAATTCAGAATATCTCAAGCTAAGCCGATATTATATCAGTTAACAGTTAAAGGCAACTAATTTCGGAATTTTATTCGCACTTCTCCGAGCCAGTTTATTTTTTGGATTACAGTAATGAATTTTTTTTCTTTGTTTCCCAACTATGATTTAACGTTTCATATCCCTTAGGGGCTGTGCACATATTACGTAACGCTCCAGCGGGTGGGGGGGTTAAAGATTTGTTACGGATTGGAAATTTTGCACTGAAAAATTAGTCAAAAGCGTTACAAAGGGAGGGGGGGGGGCGGTATAAAATCTCTGAAAACAGCGCTATGTTATTATGCACAGCCCCTTATTAAAAATGTTTAAGTACTTTAGAAACAAAAAAAACCTCTCCGCCATTTATGTAATTTTCATCATTCTAATGCAATATTTTATATTGGTAATGAAATTTATCATTGTATTAAAGTACAAAGTTTTTCTAACAATTAGTCCTTTATACCCTTGCGCCTGCTGTTTGTAAATAATTTCTTATTAATGAAAGCTTTAAATATGACTGACTTTCAAAGCTTATATAAAGTTGTACTGTGGTATTTTGATCGTGTAGGTGTGCAAAGTTGCTAAACATTGTGTCAACAATGAAAACGAAGCCTTAACTGCTTTCTTGCGGCGTTGCTAATAAACTTACCGACGACGTTTTGTAAATATTTTTTACTACGGCGTTTTGTAACACTATTCTTTGCTCGCATAGAAAGCAAGTTACATTTTGAAAGATGGCCCATGTTTATTAACGAAATGTAATCAGAAAATAAAGTAACTTGAGTACTTGTAGACAACTAATAACAATTTATAAAAATAATAATTGAAAAAACAATAATAATTATATTTTTCACTAAACTAAAGGCTTTTTAATAAAATTTATTTATTATATTATATATATTTTTAAAAGAGATAAAATGACCAAAGGCGTCGATTTCTTGGTAACATGTGTTTTATTTTGTTAAGTATTTTTTTTAACAGTCTAAACATTAAATAAAACTTTTTTTCAATAGAAAAATTTTTTAAATCTTAGAAAAAAGTGTAAATATGATTGTTATGTGTGCTTTTAATTGAAATAATCAATAAAAATGATTTTAACAATTAACACAATTTAAGTTTAATAACTCAAATTGGTTGCGAGAAGTTATTAAAAAACGAAAGAAATTAAAAAAATTCAAATTTGAATAAAATAAACTTTACTTGTTTTAATAAGTTAATGTTTATATGTAATACAATTTACTACTTACAAATTATAAAACGTTTCTAACCTAAAAATGTTCATATATATTTGGCTATATAACATATTTTCTCTCCGTTTTTTTTTTTTTTTTAATTTTCGATATGGAAAATTATGCGTGGCTGCGGCATACAGTCTGTGTGTGTGTGCAAGCAAATAAAACTTAACGTGGCAATAATTTTCAAAACGACAAAGTTATTTATTAAATATAAGTTTTACTCAAAAATGGTGATTTAATTTGTATATTATATGAACAAAATTAAAATTGCCATAGAATTATTTGATATATTTAATATAATTCACTAAAAGAAATTTTAAAATTAATTTACTAATGTGAAATAAATAATTAAGCTATTTGATTAATTGAACTTTTATGTTTTTGCATTAAAAGGGAAAAACTTAAAAAAATTTGTTAAAACAAACAAACAAACGAACGAACGAACGAAAATGAACTATTTTTTGTTAAAATTGTTATTTAGGAACAAAAAAAAAAGAACGCAACTACAGCAGGAATGTATTAATTAACATTTTATTATTATAGAATAATAAAAGAAAATCAATAGTAATTAACAACATTTAAAGGAAATTTTGGGTGAAGCCAAACACAGCATTTTTCAAATTTTAATTTATTTATATATTTTTTTTTTTTTTGCTTGGAATTTTGCAAAAGCTTGAATGTTTCCTTTTTTTAAACAAAACAAAAGTTAGATCACTACTTAATAAAAATAAAACCCAAAATTCTCAACTAAAAGGAAAAGAAAAAACAATAAAGGTTTAGCAAATTAAATAAACAAAAATCATAAGTTTCATTATTGCATTGACTCAAACATTAGATTTTTTCCAAAGTTTTTTTTAGTTAAAAAAAAATTATATTTTCTTTAAATAATCCTTGAAAAAAAGATGAGAAAAAGGTGTTTGAAAATAAACAGGCTGTTAATTTAATTTAAAAAAATTCATTAAAATAAAAAAGCTTTAAAGTTTAACAAAAATATTAAGTATTTGTTAATAGTTCTTCTTTTATGGTAAAAGCTCAGCCTAGATATTTTAAGATTTCAAAAAATTTTGTTTACTTCTTTTTGGTTTCTTTTATAAATATGTTTTATTATAATTACAATTTTTATACGAAAAGCCGAAGCTTTTTTTTTTTATTTGATTTAAACATCAATTTCTACGGTAACATGTTTGTATTTCTTCAGGATGCTTTCAACAAATTACTTCTGTAAATTACTTAACATTTATTTCTTTATAATTTTAAAACAAAGCAAATTAAAAAACAATTTTTTGTTTGTTATATATTCATACATTTAAGTATGAATGCATTTGAAAGGAATGACCGCAAATTGTGCAGCACTTTCAGATTTTGTTGATTTTGTTTGATTAGTTTGCGTAGAGGCAAAAAAAAGCCAGTGAGTGCTTAAGCTAATTTCTAAAATAAAGATGAGAGTAGTAACCCATTCCCTAATATTCATTCTATTTAAATATATATTTTTTTTTTTAAATACGATGCTTTGAAAATAGTACAGTGATAAGAAGGTAATTGGAGCAACTGGTGCACGTCGAGGCATGGGGAGAGATTTTGTTACAAAATTACATCCATTAAAAGATAAAATAAATTGACATTTTTCTGTAGCATCTCTACCATTATTTATTGTAACCCGTGTCGTTGCATGAAACGCAATACGCACTAACAACTTTTTCATTATTTTGAAAAGCAAAAAAGAAAAAACATATTAAATCACACACTTATCAAAGATATTTCGAAAAAACGAAAGAACAACAGAAAAACAAATTTGTAATTTTCTTTAATTCCAATATTTTTAAAATACGATTTTATTTTTTAACATAAAAACTAAGCCAAAGCAAAAGTAGTGGTTACGCTTTTTTGGCCAAATATTAGCCATGGGTATCTTAAAGGTTATTTTTACTTCTATATCTTGTGAACCGTAATCGTGCGGCAAAGTCTCAAAGAGTGTGTATTATAATGGCTGCTATAAAAAAATAAAATAAAGTGGAAAACTAAGCAGTGTATCTCAATCTCTGAAATAACAGAGCAATGGGCGTGCATACTCGTATAAGACATTAAATTAAGTAGGGTAACCTATGCTAGTCGGGTAGACTAGTTGCTTAAGATCTGTCGATAAAAAATTAATCTGTAGAGGTTCCCTTTCGTAGCTCGACTAGTTCGTGTATTCGATTAACCTTAACCGACGTTAAGGGATTGTAATCACTAATTCTAATATTATTATTTAGTGGAATTGTTTTGATATAATGTTTAATGAGTTATTAACGGGATTTAACTTTTCCTGTATTTTTTTAAAACTACACTACGCAACAAAACTAGATTTTTTATGACAACCACGATATTCTTCTATTTTATGATTTTCCACTTGGAGTTTTTATTGTTTTAATTTTGTTCTACTGATCTTATAATTGGAGGCGCGTTCAATCAATAAAACCAATTTTTATAGATGGTGTTTTTTATAGAGAGTCACAACTTTGAGTTGGCATCACTGCTTTATTTGACCACCCGTTTAACACCTGATAGTTGCTTTTTGCTTAGTTTGCTTTGAAATTTCATTATGAATCGACTTACACCAGAGCAACGCGTGCAAATTGTTGAAATTTTTAATCAAACTAATAGTTCTATTCGTCAAACTCATCGTGCAGCGGGCGCCACAATTGATTTACTCAAAGGAGCTTTTGATGAAAATATAAATTCACGTAATTTTGTGTGATTTGACCCCTTTACATTATTTTCTTTGGGGTTATGTTAAGTCAAATGTCTACGTCGATAAACCACAAACAATTGAACACTTGGAAATCAATATTCGAAGACTTATCGGCGAAATACGGCCGCAAATGCAGCGAAAAGTTGTTGAAAATTGGTGTTCCAGATTGCGCCTTCTACTCGCCAGTCGTGGCGGCCACATGGCAGAAATCATATTTAAACATTAATTTCATAAAATTTTCTTTCCAATAAAGCCCGTTTCATTGATATCAAAAATATATCTATTTCCTTTAAATGTTATTCAATTTTTTAAAAAAGTTTGAACTCCGTGGCGTCAAGTTAATTGTGGATTAACTTTT
Organism: Lypha dubia; assembly: GCA_947311025.1. Lineage (NCBI taxonomy): Eukaryota > Metazoa > Arthropoda > Insecta > Diptera > Tachinidae > Lypha > Lypha dubia. The sequence continues at coordinate 9,979,660 of OX371260.1, read as the reverse complement.
ACATTTTATATTTCCTTGTTTTATTATGACGTAAACTTGTGTCACTCTATAAAAAACACCCTATATATTGAAGAAGATATTTTTTCTCCTATTCAATAATATTTATGGCCGTTCAATTCTTAGCAATCTCCATCAGAATTTTTTATATACTTCTTGAAGATGTTTTCTTAATATTAACTATTTGGAACTAATGTTGCTGCTGATGTCATGCAATTTTTTAAATCTCAAGTCCTTAAAGAGATATTTCGAAAAATAGTTCGCCATGATCAATATATCAAAAAACAATCAAGTAATTTTCAAATAAGTCGACACAACGTTTGCTTGAGCTTTTCACATGTTCATTTATTCTTAAGTATGAACAATAAAACCAAAATAAATTTTATTATGTAAAAAACATACAAGGGGCAAATATATACTCATATATTTATTCGTTGTGAACATGTCTAAATTTTGCTGAATATCTCTTTACAAGCTTAAATGAGTTTCACTCAAGTCCACATTATTTCTAAAATCTCACTAGAAAAACTTATTCAAAATCAACAAAATCTAATTTAAAAAACTTCAAAGAATTGAAAAAATAAATAAAAGTTCTTTATATTAAATATGGTTTATGGAATAAGTCAACCAAAAGAAATTTTTTTTTCAATTAAAGAGAAATCTACTTATTGAGTATTAAAAAAATTTACATGCAAAAATTTTTAAGGACAATATCGAAAGAAATTGTTTAAAAAACTTTTTAATATGGTTTAAAAATGAACTCAATCAAAAAAATTAAAATAAATAAAATAAAGTAAAATAAAATAGAATTAAATAAAAAAAGAATAAAAACCCAAACATGTTAAATATATGATCCTTTTTTTTCATTAATAAAAACCCAGTCCTTAAGTGATTTACAGAAGAAGAAGAAGAAATCCCTAATAACTGGACCAGATTTCATATGAAAACACCTAACAGTTTTTAATTTTTGTAAAACAAAAATAATACATATAAAATTTAACACAAACACACATGCCGCCAAGAAATCAATGCCTTTTTAACCCGATTTGGATTTTTTTTTTCAATTATCTTTTTTTTTTCTTCGTAAACAGAAAATTATAAATAAAATTTTAACCAATTCTTTGATTTTCTTATAAAACAAGCCTTTGGTGAACTGACAAATTTTAACAAAATATTATGTTTATTTTTAATTTCCTTTTAGTTTTTTTTTTTGAAACGAAAAAACTGAAAAAACCAAATGTTTGAATATGCAATTGGAGTTGAAATAAAAAGGAGACAATAAATAAATACAATACAATACAACTAAAATTATAAATAAAAAAAAAAAAATTTCAAAAAAATTTATATTTTGTGTGTAGTTTTTAACTTAAATGGTGAGAATTTGTTTTAATATTAATTTGAGAGAAATAGGCGGTACAGCTGCATGTTGGTTTTGATTTTGATTTTATTTCATTTGATTTGATTTGGTGGTTGGTGGGGTTTTTGCTTTTGTTTTTGATCGTTTTGGTTTTTTTTTTTTTTTGGTGTGTACCTTTTTCTAGGATCCTTGCTATAAGTTCCACCATATTTGTTTCTTTGGGCAGCCAGTTCTGTGATTTCTGGTATCCAACTAGCGAACACAGCCTATGTATTATATTGATACACATACAGTTGTAATAGTAGTAGTTCATGTAGTAGTAGTAGTAGTAGTATTTTTAACAAAAATTTTAACTCAAATCAGATTAAACAAAAATTTTAAAATAAAACAACACAAAGGTAATTTAAATCATAGTTATGTACAAAAACAATATCCTTTTTTTCACACACACAAACACGTATAAGTGTGTATGTGATGTATTTAGAGAGTTATGTATATTATATAAAGAGAGATATATAACTCCTTAACTCCTTTTATTAGCATATTTATTTTATTTTTCCAATAATCACAAGAAAAGCTATTATTTACATACACTGCCTGTTAGAAAAAAAATTGTATCATTAAATTTTTCGTAGATAAACAAATAGTACAAAGATATGCCGAAGAAATTTTGTTGAAGATCACACTCATACATAATCCCACGCACACAAACATTGATTTTTATACATATATTTATATAAAAGAGTTTACACTTTCTTTTTCAAGTCGTTCGTTCACTCTTTACCAAATTTTACAAAATGCTTCAAAAATGTTTACAAATATTTTTAATTTACACTTTTAAAACCCCACAGAGGGAGTTAAAATTACACTGACCTACTTAGTTTTTTTATTAAATTAAACATCTACTGTATCTTAAAGATTATTTTTAGTTGTTTATAAGAAAAATTTGTAAAACTACAAGAAAAAACGATGAACTAAAATTGAGAGTTGATCAAATGAAATGCTGCTCAGATTAATAATGATTAATAAAAATAAGCATAAAAAAAAATTTTACGTTTTTCTTACTTCAGAGCGAATTTATGGAAGTTACCGCTTATGAAAGATTAGCCAATTTATGAACCAATTGTCACTTTCCCAACAGTACCTCGAGAGAAAAACATCATTTTGAAAGCACTTGGCTAAGCGTAAACTACAACCAACACTAATATCTTTCTCCAGTATGCGACAATATATCAATATATCGTTGTGGCTTCCGGAAACAATGTTGCTTTACTCTTTATTATACATGAATTATGCAGGTCTGTTCTGTATTCCATTTGATATAAAATTGGTTGAAAATGTCGTAACATTGTTATTACAAATACTGTTGAATAACACGGCAATGATTTGATAATTCCGAAAATGTTCATTCTTGATTTAATACACATGTCCATTTATTTCTTTTTAAAAAATTTCCCGAGATTGTAGAGCTTACGGAATAAATAAATTTGTTCGGTATTCGGATTGGTTTATTACTGACCCTGCTTTTTGGGGGGGGGGGGGGGGGGGGGGGGGGTAGTCAGCAAATCTTTATGACAGCTCTCCATATTAGTTTCAGGCATCACAAAAGGTCCAAAAGACCTAAAGTGGCATCTAATTATTCCACCTGAATTCACTTTGGCACTTTTCAATCGTATTAAAATTTTGGAATTTATCAAATTTGAAGCCAATGAAAGCTTAGAAAAAAATATCTGGCTAAAGCTAGAATATTTTTCACTGAAATTTTTCATAAAATTCACTTCGTAAACAAAATGGTCGATTAACGAATACCGAACACTATACTTTTTGTTTAAGCTCGTTTTTATCAATTCTATAATCTCATAAATGATCTAACATTTCTCTTATCAAATAAATTCCAATGTTGACCAAAAATATTTTTAGAATTATCGATTACTTTGTGGTTTAATAATTAATTTACCAAAATTAATTTGAGCATTATTTCCATGGTCTTAATTACTTAAATACTATGAGAATAACTTTAGAAAAAACATTTTTAAATGTAATGATAAAAAATAAATCAAAATTGAATACAAACTTAAATAAATAAAACATTTTTAAGTAACGCAAGATATGTATGAATTGATTTTAATACTTAAAACTTAAAACTTTAAGGACCTGCCAAAAATTTATCCTTTTATTGAAAATGATAATGCGTGACCCTTTATATTAATTTCTGAAATATTCTGTGCTTGTTTTTATTGCTAGACACAGACTAATCGTCGCCGTTGAAAGGGTGGAAGTGTGGTTTATATAATTTTTTTTTTGTAATTTAATAAAAATATTAAATGAACACAATTTTGGGTGAAGAAAACACATTTAGCAGTAGCGCAATAAATAGACGTTTGTTTACGTTGTAATAAAAAATGACATATAGATACGAATTTTTATTTTTAATAGCAAAAACATAATTGAATATTATTGATTTAAAATCACAACACTTAAAACGCTTTATATATTTTTAAATTAAAAAACAAATTATTAAGAAAGATTAGATTATATTCTAAACAATAAATTTGTAATTCTCGTTTGTTAAAACTAATCACAAACCTTTGAAATTCAAGATTTTCAAATGCGTATGAGCCCGTAACAAAATATCACTTGAGAGTAGGAGTGTTTTGAGGCAATCAAAATCTAACTAAAGTTGTCCACCTTTGAAAAGGGGCAGAAAAACCGTACACTAAGCTGGTGTACCAATAGATCACCAACCGATTGCTCTTAAAAGCTAGCCGATTAGCTAATATTATTAATTAAAATAAGGACGAAAATTAAAATAGAAACAGATAGCATGCCTCGGCAAAGTGGATTTAAAGGAAATGAAAACGAGAATGTTTTAATGATTCGCAAATAAGTGAACCGTGAAGTAAAGTGTTCTTTGAAGATCTTGACCTTTGGCTCTCATTGCCCGATACTTCCTATCATGTTTCAGGCTAAAAAATTAGTGTTGTAATAAATGTGGTAAAGTCGAAGTGTGATGTCATACTACCCGGGGGGCACGCTTTACATATTGGTGATTAATCACACCTTTGTGTTATGCTTTCTAGGGAAAAGGGGAATTGACTTTTTCCAAACATTAGCCACTCTGTCACCATGTGTCTCTATCCACAGAGCAATAGACGTACGTAAGTATTAGATATAATAGGAAGTGATGTAACCATACACTGATGTAACCATATGCTGATGGGCATCGAGCTACCCTTAGGATTTTGGGACCGGTTATTGGTGAGGTCTCCTTCGGTAATACACGTACGGTAGTACGTCTGTTGTTGCCACCAAAATCATTGGAAGAGTTTTTGCTTAAATCGGCATAATGCTAAGTAGGGCACTTCCACTCTGACTAATATTTCATTCTTTAATTTTTCTCTCTAATTGTTGAAATTATTAAAACAAAACTCTTTTGAAAAAGAAGCTCATAGCTTTTTAACAAAGTCAAAGTTGCTACGCAATCAAAAATAGTGATGAAAAAAGTCTTAACGCAGGCCAGGCCTTCTTATGATTTTTCTGAATTTCAAAGACTTGTATTTCAATAAATTTTTTGTTTGTATTTAATTTCTAATCCAATCTAAGGATTTCAAAATAAAACAATATTTCTGTTTGTAATAATTTCAAAAACAAGTTATGATTTCGAATATTGGTTAAAAGATAAACTACAGTGTCAACAAATCTCAAAAAAAATGTAACAAATGATTAAAATCAAGAAACAAGAAACAACGTTTTTTTACGAAACATATTCTTTTTATATATAGTTGTTTTTTGACCAATTTGCAATTAATTAATGTTTATTGATAGGTGTTACCTTCGGGCTAGTAATGGTCATTCCAAAATTTAAATAAAACAAAAACTAATTCATTTTATTTTCAGCACCCAACGTTTCGTTTGTTTGTTTCAAACTTCTTCAGGGGTATTTTTTATTAGCTTAATAAACTTTTGTTGTTTTAAATTTCGCTGTTGTTTTATTTATTCATACTTTAATATATCAAAACTGGACTTCACGACACATAATTTGTATAAATAAAATAAATAAATAAATAAAATAGAAACAATACAACACAAATTTATTTGTCAAACTTAACGCTAATATCACAGTACTTTTTTAACAGTTAGTTAAAAAAGTACTGTGATATTAGCGTTAAGTTTGACAAATAAATTTGTGTTGTATTGTTTCTATTTTATTTATTTATTTATTTTATTTATACAAATTATGTGTCGTGAAGTCCAGTTTTGATATATTAAAGTATGAATAAATAAAACAACAGCGAAATTTAAAACAACAAAAGTTTATTAAGCTAATAAAAAATACCCCTGAAGAAGTTTGAAACAAACAAACGAAACGTTGGGTGCTGAAAATAAAATGAATTAGTTTTTGTTTTATTTAAATTTTGGAATGACCATTACTAGCCCGAAGGTAACACCTATCAATAAACATATTCTTTTTAATTTCAACAGACTCAACTCACTAGTTAAACTAAACTACCTGTGAAAGTGTAGTATAAATTTTCCTTGTTTTATTGATTTTTGATGATTAATTGATTAAAGAATGTTTTAGATAGAAATTCAATTAAATGGGAATTAGAAGCGTTTTACTTTGAAAACAACAAACGAATAAAAAAATACAAATTAACAAAAGTATTAAATTATTGGTGAATACAAAAAGAAAAACAAAAGAAAATAAAAAAATTGTAGAGAGAAAGCTGAGAGTGGTGTGAGAATGAGTGTAGAAATTCACCAATGCAAAAAAAAAACATACTCGTATTAAATGCGATTGCATGATATTTTAAAGAAGGGTCAAAACGAGAGAGGAGTATGTATGTATGTATGTATGTATGTATGTAGACGCCAAATCCACAAAGCTAAAGGAACAGGATATGGAATAGAAAATAAATAAATAAAGGAAGAGGCATTATGTAAAAATTAATAGAAACAAATGATACTAGATATTATTTTATATTCTTTTAATCCCATATTTTGTAACGATGATTGTTTGGTTCGTTATTTTTTCATTGGTTAAATGGTGGCTTCTTTCTGGGTGGATGGATGGTGGATAATAGATTTATTTGTTTTATATATATTTTTATTTTTTGTTTAAATGCTACATTACAAAACCAAACCAAAATAAGGGTAACAGACTAATATAGAAAGAATTACAATAATCCAAATGAAAAACAAAATATTTTTAATATAAATAAAAAAAATCACTGTAAAATAATTGTAGAAAATGTAAAAATACGGTGCTTAACAAAATCAAACGAAATTTTTAAAAGACGATAAAAATCGAATAGTACAAGAAAAAAGCACTTATTGTCTGACTTATCTGAGTGGTGATACATTATTAGCAAATTGATTCGTTAATAGCAAATCAAGGAATAAAGTTTGAATACATTCGAAAAATATAAAAATTTACAAGGAACGTTATTAGTGCTAACAATAGTTGCAGATTGTCAACTAGTTTTTCAACACCAATAATTATGTTTAGGCTTAAACTAGCTTTTAAATCTAGTTTATTGAAAACAGCAATCACCTTTAAAATTCTTTACTAAGAGCCTGTATCTAAAACTTTTAAAGTGCTTGTAAATATGTGTTTTAAAAGTGATGCTGTATTAACCCACATAAATCCTTGATATTTTTCTAAAATTATAATTCTAAACTTAAACCAAAATTATCTTTTTTTTATTAATGTACGATTTTTTTTATATTTTACAAATGTTTTAATGCTTTTTTTAAATATTTATAATTAGAAAGAGTACTGATAGAATATGATCATGTTAGTTATGAATTTTTGGTGTTTAATATATTATTTTTGATTTTATTTTAATTTTATTTTTTTGTTTAAATCTAAGTTTGTTAGACTACCTCTTTCCGTATTCTCTTTTAAGTTCGCCGCCATATTTATTGCCACTACCAACAAGTTCAATTATTTCCGGTATACTGCTGGCAAACATTGCCTAAAATTTCAGGGTTTTTTGTATTTATTGTTTAACATTTAAAACAAATTAATATGTATTGTATGTATATTTATTGAGATTTAAAATTAGAAAATAAACTAAAGCTACATTTAAAAATTGTTCGCCAAACTTTCTGTGGTTTTGTCAGTTAACATAGCAAATAGTACACTTAAAATTCGAAGTTAAACCGATTTTAAAATATCCCATACCAATTTTCTTTAAACGAAAAAGCAGGAAGGAAGCCGCGTAAGAATTACGGAAAGTTTGGTTCTTCTTCGACATTTTTGTCTTAGACTAAAAAATGGAACATTGAAGATTCTCCTAATTTTTCTAAAAAGTAATTTTTTCAAAATGTATCTTTTTAACAAGTAATTTTTTTTAAGTATTTTTTTCAACTTTGTAAAAGTAAATATTTTAATAAAGTATTTTTCCAAAAACATATAGTGCTTAAACAGAATTTGGTTTAGTAATGTCCGTTTTTGAGAACGGTAAAAGGTATTCCAATCAAACATTTCTTTTTTTTCACTTTTTTCAAAAATGTTTTTATTTAAAGAAGCTGGTTTGTCGTTAAAAATGTACTTTTTATCAAAAAGTAACTTATTTTTAAAAAGGTATTTTTTAAAGGTACATATTTCAAAAGGTACTTTTTTCAACTTGGTACTCTTTTAAAAAAAAAATTTCAACAGAATATTGCTTACGAATATCTAATTACATCCCAAAAAGTTTATTTCATTTCAATTTTGTAAAAGCAAATATTTCTGCACAATGGTAGGGAATATTCAAATTATAAAAAATATAAAATCTCCTGTTTTCTATAGGAATTTTCGTTATATTTTTTTCTGCTAAAACGTAGTTAAAAACGACGTTCTTTTTTAAAAATTCATGTAAAAGCCATAAAACACATAAATGCAGCCGCCAGCATTGCATGCAAAAAATGTTTCTGTTTTTAAGAAATTTCCCTAGAAAAAACCTTATAAAACACTATAAATCTAATTAAATGCTAGATATTAAAAGAAATACATGATTTAATTTAAAACAAATAAGTTTTAATAAAAAAAAAAAATTAAAAGGAAATAAAACATAAATTAATTTAAAAAAAAAATCATGAAAAATATTATGACAGTTTGCAATGAATGGACATGCAAAAATGATTTGAAAATCAAATCATATCAATTTGAACTAAATAGCAAAAATTAACAGCTGGTACTTAACAAAAACCTTTATTTTTTTTTTTTTTAGTTTTAATTTTTGCTGGTTTTAAATTAAAGGGGGGAAAATCTAATAATGAAAATTCAAAATATTTTCATAAATCAAGTTAAATGTAGTCGGTAAATATGTATGATTCAAAATTTAACTTTAACAAATTTTTTGTGTAAACTAAAATGAATTTATTAAGTGCAAATGTTACTAAAAGGCATAATTTCTTTTATAAATAGTTTTTAATTATGGGAATCGAAGTAAAAATTTTCAACACAAAATTTAAAGTTAATAGAAAATAGAAAAAAAACAATGTGATGAATATATTTTGAATTTAATACGAGTAATACTCATTTAATTTTCTTGGTATTTTAAATAAGAATTATTTAATAATAAAATTATCAAGATCTTACTGTCTAATAGCATCAAACTAAATACTAAAAAAATAGTACATAGTAAGTAGTTAGTTAGTAAGTAGTAAATAGTAAGTATTTATTTACTAGTATTGTGTTCCTTTTTTATTTTCATTTTCATTCACACAACCGTTTTCTGGAGAGCCGAAAATAAACCTCATCAATACCTCAACGGACAACACTATTGTGATATATCTTGTTGTTCTTCCCATTATCGTGAACTCTTTTTTTTTCTTGTTACTAAATAAATTTTCGTATTTCTAAAAACCTATTTTTCATCTCCTTGTTTTTTACATATCCTCTACTGTTTCATTGCTTATGATGTATTCGTATCGAACAAAAAGAAAATTAATTGGCAGCAGCTTACTTAGAATTACAAGAAGAAGAAGTAGAAGAATAAATGGGATAAAAAATCCCTAGCCTAAAAATCATTTGATGTTTGTAATTTTAAACTCTTTTGTAATTTATTTAGGAAATAAATCAAGTCAAGTTTATAATAAAGTTAATAGATTTCTTTAAATTAAATTCGAACTTACCAAACCAACGAGCAGGAAGAACACTAGGAATGTTCTTCCCAAAACAGTCTCACAGTATACATCACCATATCCTACTGTTGACATGGTTACAATTAGAAAATAGACACAGGTCCAATAGGATAAACGATGTGCATTATTAAAATCCAGCGGATCGCCAGAGTTTTCCAGCTAAATTTTAAGTAAATGCAAGAATTGTTCATCAAAAACATTTCATCATTTCACATCATGTTCATCATTATTTCTCACATTAATTACATTAATTAACAACATCAATATTATTTCTCACACATAAAAAAAAAACTCAATTAATAAATACGATGTTTTATATTAGTTTATACTATTGGACATTTAGTTCTTTGATATTATTGATATGGAATATTAAATTATAATAAATATCAAACTTTAAATACGGTTGCAAAAGCTTTAGCAGTTCATCAATTATTCAATTCAGAACTCTGGCTTGATGGTAAATCTCTAAAAACCGAACTCATATTTAAAATTTAGTCATTTTAAATAGTGTATATTTTATAAATTTGTTACTTCTTAATATCAAGTTTTAAAAGTGCTCTAAATTGAAATTGCATATAAATGGTAAACAGATGGAACCGGAGACCTTGAATTTACATACATACATACTCGTACATACTATTAACATAATATATTAAAGTTTTTGTAAATATAAAAGTGGCCCTAGCAGATTCGGTGGTCTACATTGAAAATTATATAAAAAAGTTTTAGTGGATATGGGAAAAGTTCACCCACAAAACGCAATAAAGTTTGGAAATCACTATAAATATAAAATTTACTGTTATTAAAAAAAAATGGGTAATCTTTTAACCATTATTTTAAAATAGAAATTATCATTAGAAAAAACAATTTCGGTAAAATTTTAACTGTTAATTTTTTATTCAATATGTATTTTTGACCACTTTGCAGGGTTATTAATCAAAAGCATATTGTGGCTCTATTTCATTTCTCTGCGGTTCTAGTTAGTAAGCAGTTGCATTGTTTCAAAAGATTGTAAAAATCAGGGGGGTTACTCTGTATTGCGATGCGATAAGAAAACTGTTCGCATTTGTATCTTATTTACATTGTTTACGCATCGCATTTGCTTTCGCATCGCAATACAGAGTAACCCCCCCAGTTTATTGCAATGAAGAATACACTTGAACTGTGTTTGACAGTTCAAATTGTGCAGCATTTTTCGTGACTTAATAAGTAAATAAATATTTCTCAACAAGGCCAACAACAGTTCCATAAGTTTAATATGAAACAAATCTTATTTTTTATCACACATACATATGTACATATAATCAATTAATAATACACATAAGAAAACAGTTAACAGTTAATAAAAATACTAAGAAAAAATAATTGTTTACATACCAGATGTATAATACCAGCTGCTGTTAACCATACGGATATAAAAATTGATACCAATTGCGCCAAACGTATTGAGCTGGATGTTTTTAAAACATTCAAATATTGCAATATATCCGGAACAGTCATAAGACGCAATGCTCGCAGAAATCGAAGACCTTTTAGTTGATGTTGTTGTTGCCATTTTGTTGCCGTTATAGTTGTAGTTGTTTAGGTTTGGTTTTTGGAATTGGAAGTGGTAATAATCGTTGTTTGTTAAATGTACTAGTACATATAATAGTGTTAAGCATTATCATTACAATCATGCATTTCGATCAAGCAGACAAAACGTATGTATGATTGACAAAAAATAATTATAACAGCAATTTTTTTCTTATTTTCTTTTTTTTTTTTAATTTTTCTTTGTATTTTTTAAAATTGAGAAAAAAATATAATAAAAATAAAGAAAACAACACAAAACCATATTTGGAAAAAAAAGTAAAAATAAATTATGAAATCTTACCGATCCATGTTCGATCTAAATATATTGATACAAAGGACGGGGGTATTGTAAAATAATCTACAAAACTGTACATTTCTAACATAAACCAAAGTTTATCGGACGCCGCTATGAACTGTAAAATGTAATAAAATATTTTTTAAAAAAAGAAAAAGAAAAATAAATAAAATTTATAAATATAAATTAAGACGAAAGTATAAAATTTTAGAAATTACATAGAAAAAGTAGTTCAAAGGAGAGAAAAAAATAATAGGAAAATAAAAGTTTTACATACATTTTGCACAAAATAAAAAAGGAAATTTTTAAAGAAAATAAGTAAAAAGGAATTGAGTCTAGCAATTTTGCGAGAGTTGAAACTATCAAGTAATTTGTATATTTAATTTTTGAATGTAACAGTGTGCTATTGTTTAGCTAAATTATAATAATTTTTAAAAGATATTTTCTAAAACAATTCAACATATCAGGGTTCATTTCAGCTGAAAAATACGTATACAATTTTAATTCTTTTTAACAAATACATGTCGTTAAAATTTTATCTGCGGAATAAAACATTGAAAAGGTATGTTCTAAATATCTGTCAGATTTTTATTTCTACTTTTTTTAACAGAAAAACTATAACTTTTAATTTTGACCAAATAAAATTTTGGTTTATCTTTAATTGACGAAAAAATCTGTTATATTTACTTTTTTAACTACAATTTTTGACGGCGACATAGCAGTTTTTATTTTTGGACAAAAAAACAGTTTGTTTAAAAAATTATTGCAGAAGAACCGATCACAAAACTGGCATGGCACTGCATACTTGTCTTATCATAATATTGCATCGTACGTGGTACTTAATATGTATAAGAATTTTCGTAACAATCGGTGTTAAGTAGAAAAAGAATATTCACTTTGCAAAGGGCCGTGCCCACATTTCTAATCATACTGTTCTATTGTCCCGAGATCTTTATGTATTTGCGAAACTTCACAAGAATTGATTAAGTAGCAGTATTTAATTGAAGTATAATATTTACTATATGGCGTGGCACTGCCCATTTTGTTCTAACGATAATAGAAAAAACATAAATAAATTAATGAGCAAAGATCAGGAACTAAATTAATTTACTTGCACCCATTCCTTAAAGTTTCAACACTCTCTTTACTTTCCATGTTCGAAAAATATGTTAGAACTCAATTTTTAAAATTTCGTCAACTCAATAGAAACATAAAACGTTGAAAACCAATTAAAAAACTGAACATAAAAACTTACTCGTATAAAAAAGTAAACCATGAAAAATATATTGAATGCAAGATCGATTTGTTGAGTAATGTTAGTACTCCATGGCTGACATCTTTCGACTTCTTCGTTAGATGCATCAACGAAGTATATAATGAGTGATGCAATACTGAGTATAAATACGAGTACGACCTGGAATGGTAAAGATGAACAATATGTGAGTTATTATTTTTAGTAGAAGAGTACTGTGGTAAATTTACAAAAATTTAAATATAACAATTTTTTGGGACATTTTGCTTAAATATCTTATAGTCTCTTTAGTTGTTATTGCATATTTTTTACGAAATAAATTTTCATATAAGGAGCGCTGTTATAAAATCCAAAACAAAGATAAGAGATTGTTGCAAATCGAGAACGTTTCGAAAAGTTTTCTGTCTCAACATATGTGAAACAACAATTTAAACACTTGCTTTCAACAAACGGCTAAGTCGCCATAAGCATTCTTAATTTAATATTTCAGAGTTGCACTAAGCGTTTATATTTTTTTTTATTAAATATTTCTCTAATAAATAAAACGTTTGGTTGAATTTTTTTTACTATAATATTGCGGGGATAGGAATCTTTAATTTTTCAATATATTTTTTCAATTGAACTCTTTTAATTTTTTCACAAACGCTTTTAATGCTTTCGGTTGACGCAACTAATTTCACTAACTTATGTTAGTTACAATTTTGATATTATGGTTATGATCATAGAATGCCACAATGGATCCTTGGATTTTTTTTTTTTTATTTTTGTATTAAGACCAGCGCGCAGGGGATAACCCCTACTTATGCAATGCATTGTGCCACAACTCTGGGAAAGGGAGAGGGTAGAGAAGATATATGTTGAAAATTTAGAAAGCTTAGCTCTTTTATAACTCTGCTTTGCGCGTTATGTTGATTTTTTTTACCAGTGTTGGTGTTAAGTAGACGCATTAACTTTGTTAAGACTAGAGATGAGCGATATTGCTGTACCTGTGATTTAATCACTGTTACTTAAAAATCACGAGTAACAGTTGCTACCAAATTTGTAAAGTAACTGCTACTTGCAAAGTCGTTCTTCTTTATTTGTTACATACACAAATTTATGATATTTCATATATTTCATATTTGTGTAGCTAATAACATTTTTTGCATATGGAGTTTTATTGACAGTATGAAAATAATAATGATTTTGTTATAGAGATGCGTTTACTTAAAAATATACCTGCTAAAAGAATTGTATTTGTAAACATGCATGTGTTAGTACATATTGGACTTCTTTCTCATTGTGCTTTGTGCTTTTCATCAAAATAAAACAAATTAAAACCGTGAATTTAAAAAATGGCTTGTGAATTAAAAAAAATGGAAAACTGAAAAAACGTGATCACAGTCACAGTTTTAAATCACAGTGATTTTGAAATCACGTTCACAGTTTACAATGTTCTTTAAAAATCACGGGATCGCTCATCTCTAGTTAAGACGTATTATTAGCAGGCATTTAATTAATTGTTTTACTTCGCTGATGTTTCTGCTAACCGACGAAGGAAGGCAATGTTGTGTACAATAGCTTGGAACAGCATCAATCGCTGTTGGAACAGGTATTTAGTGACCAGTGCTATGCCTTCATCACTAAAATAGTAAAACAAAAATTAATAAAATACCACACTAACGTACATTAGAGAAATTAATGATGTTGGTTGAATTGCTCTATTCAGGGTTTGAACCCAGGCCCTAAGTCATTGTTCGGTTAGTAGTCAACGCGCTAACCACTTCAGCTAACATCACCCTCAGAATATTGGTAGCGGTAACCGATATATAGTCATTGCAACTGGTATTCTATTGACACAACCGATTTCCAACCAATATTTTTTCATAAAATACACCAAGTTCACGTATGTATATAAGCTCATATATAACTGCATATGTGATGAAATATGTATGTATGCATTTATGATATATGTGGGTCACATCTGGAACATGTAACCTTAATTTTGAGATACAACGATATATAATCTATTCAAAAATTTTTTTTGATGGATATACAACATATTAAATTTATTTGGAAATTTTCAAGGAGATAACAATTAATTCTTGTACGGGGCAGAGAACTTTTGTAATCATTTTAGGTTTAAGGAATAAGATATAATTATGTAAAACACACAAAGAATATTTTGGTGTAACATTTTAACTACCAATTAATCTAAAAAAAACCTTATCCACTATATATTTCATAGCGGGGCAAATAGTTGTTAACACTTTTTTAATGTACATACTTTATTTCACACTGTTGCGATAACAGTGACGCACAGTATAGAGCACGAGAAACTTTAGCCTTTGTATGTCTTTTGATTTATTAACACTATTATATTCTTTTAAAAACTTGAATTGACATCATCGTTCGTTTAATTTCGTTATTAACTTTTATCGATTCCTATTCTACGGAGATAAAAAGTGACAACAACATAATTAAAAGCATTCAAAGGGCTACAAACTGTGTAGGTAATGAGTGTGTAGGAGGATAGATAAGTAATACACAACAACACAAGCTACAACAAATGAGTTTCAATCTTATTAGACGCTTTTAACATGAAGACAAAATGATGACCTTTATACAAAAGGAAGTGCTTCTTTACAATAGTTAAAGCTGATAAAGTCTAGAGCACAAAGAGTGGAAAAATAATAGGTAAACAAGTTTTGAAGAAACACTAAGAACTAAAAATTATATACAGTTGTCCCTCACGTAATACGTAAGCCACAGTTTTTTAATAGTTAAATATTCTCTGAAAAAAGTCTTCTTTAGAAATTCTGTGAATTTTGATATTAAACCAAAAAAAAATAGTTTTGTTAAAAATGGCTTCACATTCCGTTAGATTAATGAAAGGTTTAAAAAAATTTTGTCAAATACATAATTATATCAAAAATTTATTTAAATTATTTCATTATAGAGTTTTTAAATTAAACACCATACAACAGTTAAATAAAATACTCAAATGTATATCAGAAAATTTTTTTGTTGGCACCGCCAGCGGTCTTTTAAAAATACGTTTAAATTTTTTTAAATATAAAATACGTTTAAAACTGGATTTTTTATTTTTAAAAATTTTTTTTTTCCAAGTTCGAATCCAATAAAATTTTATAACGAAACTATGAAAGCTGATGAAGCAATTATAACAAAACTGGTGTACAATGTCCATTAAATTTCACATACTTATAAGGTGAAATATTTCCTTGCAATTGTGAACAAGAATCTAACGTCATCCTTCCATTAAATGAGTGAAGGGATATTTTTTTTAGTGTTTGTGTTCCAATCATCAAGAAAAAAGGGAAGTAAGTTTTGCAAAATCTAACTTATCTTATTACTTATCTATTATTTTTTTTTTTGTAGGTCTAGCCCTTAGGGCATAACCCCTACTTATGCAATGCACCGTATCAGAACTTAGGAATAGGTTAGAGAAGAGCAGGCATTTTATTAATTGTTTTACTTCGCCGCCGGTTCTGCTAACCGACGAAGGAGGCAGTTTTTAAATAAAAACTTTGTTTTCTAAAACAAAATAAAACAAAAAATTCAGATGAAGATGATGATACGAAGAGAAAAGTTCGGAAATTATGAATGAAAAATGATGTCTGCCAAATGTCCACCACGAGCACGCTGACAGATGTAGATTATTTCATCAAAGTTTTTAATCACTTTTTAGCAAAATGGCGGATTTTAATTATTTTAAAGCGATTTTCGAGCGAAACTGAATTCATTGTAACAATTGCCAATGCATCTACTACGAATACGTCAAAAAACTAAATGTCAAAACTATCATGTTGTTGGTGTTGCCACAATTGAAAAACAAAGTTCTTGTTGAAAAACCTTTTACATCAGCCAATATCACTAACTTGTAAAAAAACTCTTCATGTGCAAGTTGATGTTGAAGGGTTACCTGTATATATGCATACATACATATGTATATAAGTATATTCTATACATTTCTTATATACACACAAACACACTTATACATATATATTAAAATAAAATCAATATTTACTTTAGCAACAAAATAAATGGTCAAACACTCTAAGAGCTTGAATATAAAAAGAAAAAGACAAAAAAAAGTTGGAACCAAAATAGAAGAAAAGTAATTTTCAAACGGTTACAAATTTCATTTTATCGATTGTCATTGTCCTACGCAAGTAATTTAATAAGAAATTTGTATTTGTTCATCTAAAATATTTGGCATAAAATTCCAGTACAAGTCTTCAAAGATACCGAAGACCCAAAATAACTCAAAACTTCAAATTGAATTTAAGTGTTAATTTCCTCATATACTCCACAAAGACAGATTTCCTGATACTAATTTGTATTGAATATTGCACAAAATCATAGAAATACACACTATAAATTTTATATAAATAAAAATTTTCTTATTAACTATTTTGTTGCTATAGTTGTATTTTATTACCGAACAAGCTTCAAGTGAATAAGACGTAAAATACATAAAATATTTTAATGAAATGTGTAACGAAATATAAGCAAATGACTTGGCATGCTTAACTGAATAATTAAACACAGTTTGACAGCTGCCAAATTATATTTGTCGATATCGATAGTTATTATGCAGCTAAAAAAACACCCTTTACATATAATTTTTTTCCGCCTCTACTGGAAGCCATGGTTAAACCTTTACTATTGATCGAAGACCAATTAATTTCATGAACACCGCCGATTTATTATTTTAAAATCGAGAATAAGTTTATATGAAAAAATTTTTAATTTTTCTTAAAACCATTACACATGAATTCGAATTGTCATTATAAGCAGACATCCTCGTCTAGTGTGACATTAAATATAGTCAAAATATTTAAAAGTTGCAGTCGCTTATCAGTAAAAATTTTAAACAAATATATATATATATATATACATACTTATTTTTTCAAAAATGTTTAATATTTACAAATTAAATATTGTGAACATTTCTCTATATTAAATATGAAAAATATCATATTACTCATTCTACTATATAAAATGACTATAAAACGTTGTAATTACTTGTTAATGGAAAAAGTGGAATACAAAAATAAAAAGCTCTTCTACAAATTACAAACATACACGTGTTTTTCAACGATACCAAACTTTACAATTCAAACATCTGCAGAAACCTTTAGTATTTCGTCAAGCATATTAACCCAAATTTAAACAAACATGTCATACGTATGTACATATGTAAATATCTATGTATGGACTAAAAAAAAATAAATAACGATAAATTTTTTGCTTGGCAACAGGAAGCTATTCTAGCTTTCGTTCTATTTTGACTTTGGTCAATGTAATAGAAGCCCTTTAAATAAACAACTGATAAATGTTTCCATCATGTTTTTAAGAAAGAAAAAACTATAAAAAGTAATATTTTATATAGACAACATTGTCTCACTAGTGATTGGCTTAACATATGCTTTAATATAAGCTATTCAAAGTATGAAACCTGAGTAAAATAGTTTGTGAGAATATTAAGTGGCAAAAGTTGTAGCGTTAAATGGCTTCAAATGTACGAGTACTTAAAAATAAACTTTGTGTTATGATCAAATCTTTGTTGTAGACATTTAAAGGCGTTGTAACAGACAGTTCAAGTAAAAAACAAATAAACAAACAATATCGACATGTGCTGTCGAATCTTAGAGCTGCAAAGGATATAAACTTTATGGTTTGGTTATAGGAGGGGGAAGCATAAGTTCACCCTTAACATATTGTAAAATAGAATAACTTAAGTAATTTAATTTAAATTTTTAGATTGGATTCGCCCGCCCCTTATATACGAATATACATATATTTATTTTCTTTTACCAGCTGGTAACCAAAATTGAACAAACAAATATGGACGTTGCCCCTCGATACTGTTGCACATTAGTGTCTATAATACGTATGTACATATGTACTTGTAGCATGGTATTGTCATGAAACTAAAATTGTCAAGAAAACAGTTTAAGTTATAAATTTTCAGTCAAGAAAATTTTTTGATTAATGAAAAGAAAGAGAATAATTTTATTAATATAATGAAATAATTTCACTTACGGCATGTTCAACGATGTCGAAGAGAAGAGTTCGATCGCTTTCTAATCGAATGAAAACTGATTTGGGTTCAACAACTGGTTTTTTATTCGAACGTTGATTCGAATGAAAATTCAAATGAAAACGTAAGTACTTTCATGAAAAATTCCGTTCAACTATTTCGAACAGACGGACATCATTGCGAACGCAAATGTCAAAATCAAGCACTTGTTCTTTTGCTTTCGTTTTAAAAACATTTTGCCAAAAACATATGAAATTTATATAAAAATGATTTTTAAAATATTGATAAGTACATTTATGTATGTAAATACATGCATATATACATACATTTAGCCAAGGATGCAATTTGGGTTTTTAGGGGAGGGAGAAGTTGTAACTGAAACATACTATTTTGCATATGTAAGTTATTGAAAATATGATACGATCCATTTTAGTTATACAAATGAACATCTTATTTATTTATTCTTGGGAGTTTATAATGAGAAAATTAGCTTATTTTAAAATTTTTTTATAATTATTGATTTCCAATATAAAGTTGACACAATTTCAATTTAACAGTTTTAATTCTATTGCAAAATTCTAGTTTGAAATGTTTGTTGTTGTTGTTGTTATATTAGTGTGGATTATTGTTCTTAAATTATTAAAGGGATTCAGTGAATGTGCTAAATTTTATTTCTACAAATGTATGTCTTTAGAAACTTATTGGTTCATGAGCAGCTCCAGGACAGTGTCTGTACCTCGTAATTCCCAACGACTTAAACTTACGCCTTCAGAATCTTCTTTGTTAGAAAAAAATTATACGGCACTCTGCCTGCATATTTATTGTTGCCTTTAAATACATATGTACATACATACATACATAGATTGTCTTTATTATTTGTTTGTAATTTTTTATTACTTTCGTTTATTTTTATATATCAAACGAATTGATAGTGATTTTGACAACTTTAAATAAAATAGCTAAAACAATTAAAATTTCTTATGTGGCAATACTTTAAAAAACGTAACTACATTCGATCGAAAGCTGTCGATATCGTTGAACCCAAATTGATTAGACTTCGAGCGGTTGACTTTCGATCGCTTAGATTTTCTTTCGACATCGTTGAACAGGCAGTTAAATTATAAAAGAAAAATTCATTAAAATGTGGAAAATATTTCGTCAAATAAATGAAATTTTACATTGATAAATTAAATTATTTCTAAGTATTTGATGAAACTTTCACTAAAGTTATTTCAATTGAACTTGTTTATGAAGAAAGAGTTCAAATCTTCTCCGACTCCATTGAATAATTAAGTTTTTTGTACTTTGTACGATTAATCCGCACAAAAACACAAATGTGAAAATAAGGCCAAGTTCCTATCCAAAATATTTCGGCCGTAAAAAGTACTCAGATCAAAATAAGGACCAAGTTCTTGATAGGAACAAGTCCATCTCATTTATAGGCAACCTATAAGCTTGGCAATATTTTTTCAAGAATTTTTACCCATATTAGAAAGGCAAACAAATTTCGCCAAGCTTACACGTTGCCTAGAAATGAGATGGAATTGTACCTATCAAGAACTTGGTCCTTATTTTTATCTCAGTACTTTTTAAGGCCGAAATATTTGGGAGAGGAACTTGGCCTTATTTTCACATTTGTGTTTTTGTGCGGATCTCACTTCTTTTTTCTAAGTTGTTTTTGTATAAATATTTATATGTATTGCTTATCTGGGCCTACCTTTGTACGAAATTTCAGCTTTCTAGCTATACTGGAAGTGCTGTATACAGAGAAGGGGAACCCTAGTCCCCCCATGAAAAGGGCCCGTTGAAAAATTATTTTTGTTAATTTCTCATCAGCACCTACCTGTGTACGAAATTTCAGCTTTCTTGCTATACTGGAAGTGCCGTATACAAAGAAGGGGAACCCTAGTTCCCCCAGTTAAAAGTGCCCGTTTAAAAATTATGTTTGTTAATTTCTCATCAGCACCTACCTGTAACGAAATTTAAGCTTTCTAGCTATACTGGAAGTGCCCCATACAAAGAAGGGGCATGATAGTCCCCCCAGATGAACAGTGCCCGTTTAAAAATCATTTTCGTTAATTTCTCGTCAGGACCTACATGTGTACCAAATCTCAGCTTTCTAGCTATATTGGAAGTGGCCCATACAAAGAAGGGGCATGATACTCTCCCGATGAAAAGTGCCCATTTAAAAATCTTTTTCGTTAATTTCTCATCGGGACCTACCTGTGCAAAAAATTTAAGCTTTCTAGTTTTACTGGAAGTGCCCCATACAACGAAGGGGCACCCTAGTCCGCCCCGGAAGGAAAGTGCCCATTTTCAGATTTTTCTGGTTAATTTCACACCAAGACCTACCTACCTGTGTACCGAGTTTCAGCTCTCTAGCTATACTGGAAGTGCCCAATAATATTGATGAGTCAGTCACTGAGTCAGTACTAAAATTTGGACTTTTCACACCTTAATACCGTGCGCCTAAATATGCATACTACGTCTATTTGGCTTTAGCATATCTCAGAAATATTTCAGATACCAAGACTTTTTCAAGTGCTCAATTCCACTTTTGTTGAAATATTTTTTAATCAACATGTCTTCACTATCTAGCGACCCAAAATTGTCTATTGTATAGCTTGAAAACAACGTAAATTGTTCTTAAAAGAAATTAAAAATATTAAAAAGTTAATTGCACTTACCAATATACGACCAGTTGTGGTTTGTCCTGATATAAGTTCACCAGCCCAATCTTTTGCTTCTGTCATAAAAGTTCCCTCGAACTCTTGTTTGTTGCGTGACGCTTTCTGCTCTTTTTGTTTGGGATCGTTTGGTCCCAAATCGGGCTCTTTGCGACAACATATAAATGCGAATGCCCTCCAACATATAACGATGAATAGTCCAGTAAGAAATGTGAAAATACTGGAGAGCAGAAAGCAATAATATTTTCGAACCTTAAGACAATCATCGACCTCGAATGGTGAACCTGTTGGATCTTCAGCCAATGATTCGATAGTGCTTTGATCACACCCCGACATCCCCTGGAAAAATGTGAATAAATTGATTTTTGATATTAGAGAGTGCAGTATTGTTTTTTTATAAAATTCTATGTTTTAAAAGGATTAAAATAAATGTTTAATACTCAACGACAGTGAAATTTACAATTTAGCATTATTAATTGATAATGATTAATTATTTTATATATTTTTTCGAACATATTACTTTTATGATATGACAGACTTTTATTATTTTATACGTAAATGAGGATACCGTTGCTAATAATAAATATACAACTAATGACGGAGACATCTGAAAATAATTATTGTTCTTTTTTAAAATATCGGGACACTTGTAAGATGTGTTGTTATAGCAAAACATTTTAAAATTTATTATAAATAATCACTATTAAACACAATAACATTGTTAAGAAAAAAATCTTGAAAAAATAACCACCTTAAAAAGTTCATTCGAAAAATTTTTAAATAACCTAAATGTTATTAGACGAACTCTCTATAAAAATTAATAATA
Organism: Lypha dubia; assembly: GCA_947311025.1. Lineage (NCBI taxonomy): Eukaryota > Metazoa > Arthropoda > Insecta > Diptera > Tachinidae > Lypha > Lypha dubia. Next base: position 9,957,495 of record OX371260.1, on the reverse strand, counting down.
AAATTAATAAAAAATAATTAATAAAAGTTTGTACCAAAAATTCCGAGACTAAAAATTTTTCTGTAGACAACTTTATTGGTTACTGGACAAGTCATGTAAAAGCTCAACTTAAATGCCAGAAATCATTGACAGCTTAAAATGTGTTTGAGGTTAATTTCGCACTTGTTCACAATACATGCTTGACAATTTAACATACAAATTTTTCAAACACACACAACAACATTCATAATGGAAAATTATTGTTGTGTGTGTTTGAAAAATTTTTTTAAAGTTAATTTTTATTCTTTGTAATTCACAAAAATATGCTTGTGAGTTTTTGTATAAATAGATGAGCTTTGGAATTTCTTAAACATAAAGAGTAAAACATCTACTGATGAATTGGTATAGCTACCAACGAAATATATATCTAGATATTGCTAACCCGCAACAAATAAATAAAATTTCAAGGAAAAATATTTTAATAAAATATTCCGCTAATTTGTTTTTTAACCATTTTTCCAAAAGGATACAGAAATCCATACATGTATATTTACACAAAACCATTCGAGCTGTTTTTACCCCCCTCATAACTTTGCTCCTCTTGATCATAATATATTTAAACTTTAAACATAAGGCTTCCCCACAGAGGTGACCTCACAGGTTAAATTTGAAAGTCCTACCATAAAAGCTTCCCGAGATATTAAGGTGTGAAAAGTCCATATTTTAGTACATATTCACTCACTCACTGACTCACTCATCAATATTATTGGGCACTTCCAGTATAGCTAGAGAGCTGTAACGCTTTTACCTATCAAGAACTTGATCCTTATTTTGATCTCAGTACTTTTTACGGCCGAAATATTTTGGATAGGAACTGGGCCTTATTTTCACATTTGTGTTTTTGTGCGGATTTGTTTTACATAAAATGTAGAGACTACAGGATTTCTTACCCCAACTCATTACAAGAATGAGCACAAGCGGGAAATTTGGCTCTCACTGTAAACTAAAAAACCGCCAAAATATATACACAGAGTTCCAATAAAGCTCTCTTATTTAAAAAATATGTTTTTATTGTACGTGTTATTTAGATATCCTAATATTTCTTTTTGCATAAAAGGAATTTAAATTTATCATAGAAATTTAATAATGCTCTAGCACGGTTTGAGGGAAAACATGTAATACAGAAGTACTTTCATTTTACCAATCGTTTATGAATATACATATATATATGGCTGTCAATTTTTATAATTGTCTCTCTGCAATTAATCATTCGATTAATTGAATGAACATAAAATGTTTTTCCATCACTACTTGCACACGAAAACACGAGCTGCAGTTACATCCAATTCAGCTCAAATGCCTTCTATCAATTAAAGAACAATACACATACATACATATAATTTGCTTTGAATAGAAAAATTAGAATTTATGTTTGATTTGCTTGGAAAAAAATAAAAAATGTAATGATATAATCAAAACAATTTTTGTCTTTTAAGAGAAATGATAAATTCAAATGAATAAAGGACAAATGAAAAATAATAAGGAAATAAACTTACTTGAACCGATTGGTCAAGGTCTGTCAAGTTCGCCATTTCATGTGAAAACAGTTTAAGCAAAATGTAATTGCACTTTTACTAACAGCACTGCACAAATAGAACGACGCTTATAACTTATTTCTAATTAAATGTTTTTATATATTTTTTATTTCTATTCTTTTCATTTTGTTGTTTGTAAATACATATTTGTTTATAATTTTATTCGATCATTTTGTTGAACATTGATGGTTTTTCAATTACTAATTAAAAAGACATTTTGGCATTTTGATTTAATTTGAAAATTTCCATTTTTAAATAATATATTCTACATGATATAAATTTGCTGTTAATAAACACTAAAATATTAAAAATATAAATTTTATTCTTAATTTTGTAATATATTTGTCACTGCTCTAAGATGTTATTTGGTTGTAAAACAGCATGGGGACAATTTTCTTTGTTTTTTTTTTTTTTTTTTGTGTTGCTTACGTAGCCAATGAATGCATACAGCGGTTTATCTTCTTCATTAATTTTTATTTCTGGTAATTTTGTTGTTGTTGTTTTTAATTTTCTAACAAAAATTTAATTATAAAAATAGCTACAAACAAAACTATTCGTGTGATATTTTTAAAAAGGAAGAGCAAGTTTTACTTGAGAACATAATAAAAGCAAAAGACTGTGAGAAAACAAATAGAACCAAAAGAAATAATAAAAATAAAGGGAGAATCACGGCGAATAAACTTTAATGCTGCAAACTAAATTGTGAAAAGAACGCGGAATTTTAGGCGACACACTATAGATAATAACAACGTCATTAACCAGACGAATGACAAGTTCAGAGCAGGTTGAAATGCTCATTGAATAAACATATGCACACACACACACTCGTTTTTTTTAATTATAGTTTTCTTTTTGCTTTATTTAATTGCTTTTAAAAAATTTATCTTTAGTAAAAAGATTCTTTTATGAAATCTTACTTTTTAAAGAAGTTCTTTTTTTATTCTTTTTTTTTTAATTTATTTCTTTGCTAATCACATTTTTCTAAAATATACATTTTTTAAATACTTTATAATATATTAATAATTATCAAAACCGTGAAACAAAATGTTTTTCTTTTGAAAATCAACTCGCCCCGACGATGGTTCTTTCGCTACTAAAGAATTAAATTGAATTTCTATTTGAATTCGAAATAAAAAATTATTGAAAAAAAAAACAAAAAACTTTTATTTATTTTTGATATACTTGGGCGAAGAATTGTGTTATAAATGAGAAATAAAAACACATCATCAAATATTAATTATTTGCTATTTCTAAGGGTCTCCTTAATGTATGCAAAATATTAAATAAAAATTACAGAAATAATTTAACTCAGCTATCTTTTTTAGCCGACTAATTCAAATGAAACCGTCTTACGCCAACTAAAGATATTCAAGGCAAAGAATTGAAAATAAAACATTTTGTAGTTTTAATTACTAAAAAATATACGTAACGCTCAACTGATGATGGCTTAATGATGGCAACTCTCAGCGGATATTTACAATGTTGGGATGTCGTACAAAGTAAAATATTATTATCCTCGGAAACATATTTCATGTTTACATGAAATAATCGTGTTAAAATTTCTCTAGATAATTTACTGAATGAAATGTTAACGTGACATGCAAACAAAATTAAAAAAAAAAAACAGCAAGAAAAATACATACGTATGTACTTACTTGCCTGTTAAGAAATAGATAAATTTTGCTTCAGTTAATTAATTCTTAACAGCTTGATAGTTCGCAAAGCGAAACATGTTTAAATGTTTCTTTTTTATCTATGTACTTGTATGCATGTATATCCTTTCGAACGCGGGTAATTTAATTTTGTGTATGTATGTATGTATGTGTATAGTGTCAATAATATTTTCAACATTTAGCATTGCCAATTTGAAATTCATTGTTGTTGATCGTAATAAACAATTAGGGTTGCCAATAGGTACTAGTTATTGAAAACCCCCAGTAATCAGGATTTTAGAAAAACAATACCTAATACCGAAAAATATATTTAAGAAATTATTTTTTTTTTCAAATTGAATACTTCTCTATCTTCTATCTATATGTATATATAAAACCGAATGTGTGTTTGTTTATATGTTTGTTTGTTCCTTATAGGAGGCCAAACCCTTGGACCGATCTTCCCGAAATTTTCACAGTATTTAACTCGGACTCTCGGATGAATTATAGGCTATATGAAATTTTGATTGGACAAAGGGGTGTGGCACTGCCCATATAACCCAAGAATTTAAATCGCCATATTTTGGGCATTTTTTTACTTACGTCGATGATATTTGGTATATATGGTATTGGCATAATTTGGAATACGTACCAGGAGAAAAGTGGGTGGAACCGGGCCCCTTTTTAGGAAAACCAAACCCTTGGACCGATCTTCCTAAAATTTTCACAGAATGTTACTGTGACTCTGGAAGGAATAATAGGCTATATGAAGTTTTGATTGGACAAAGAGGCGTGGCACCGCCCATATAACCCAAAATTTTAAATCGCCATATTTTGGGCATTTTTTGACCTACGTCGATAATATTTGGTACATGTGGTATTGGCATAATTTGGAATACGTACCAGGAGAAAAGTGGGAGGGATCACGCCCCTTTTTAGGAAAATTAAAAATCGTAATATATGTAGTCTTAACTACTGGACCGATCGTCATTAAATTTTCACAATAGGATATATAAATACTTTTAATTTTATTTTATAACGAGGGGTGTAGCGAAGCACACCGGAATACGCTAGTTTCAATATAAAATCAAATATGAAATTTTTATTTTAGTTTTTCATCTGGCATGTACTTTCTGTCTCATAAAAATATTTATCACATTAAACTCTTATATATAAAAGTAATGGCACATGCTTGAATTTAACAAAATCTCTCAACGAATAGTCATTGATTTTTAGAATGTAGAATTCACTTCAACAGTTTTAGTTTTTACGCCCCGATAGACTAGAGATGTACTAATGTATTTCTGTATGTTAATTAATTTAACATGGCATTTCAAATAATATATTTTGTACATAATTTATTAATTATAAAAACGGTATTCAGAAAGTTTTGAAAATTCCAGGATTCAAAATTTTCAAACTCTGATACTTCGGATCTTTAAAAAGTGAATATATGCATATAAATTTCTCTTGGTTGTTTGCTTTTAATTGTTTTAATTCTTGGGTTTTTTTTTTTTTGTTTATAACTTGTGCATAAAGCTCATTAAGTTATTCATATTTTTATTAATAAACTAATGTTACATTTGCGTTTTAGTAATTTAGAATTTTTGAAGAAATTTTCTTACCGTAAATTATCTTGTTTGAGGAAAAAATATTTAAGCATCCCTAGACAGTAATTAAGCTTTAATTTAATAAAAATTATACAAAAGAAAAAAATTGAAATGCAAAATATTTTCTTGTCGCGACTAGTTGTTAGATGATTAAAAAAAAGTTAATTACAAGAGTACAAAAATATTTTTACACCATGACGGGCAAGAGTTTTCTTGATGTTAAATTTGCAAAAAGTAAGTAGTTGTTTGAAGTGTTTTAAGAAATATAGAAGTTTGTTAAATATTTACATGCATGTAATATATCAAAGGTAGTACCACACTTACAATACTATAATGAAGTTGATGTCTTTCGACCGTTCAGAATTCTATTAAAGTTGATCGGCACCTTAATGAACGAACTATCTCTATTGAAATATACATTCAATCGCACGAAATGAAGTGTTTTTAGATTAGATGTGCTCGCTTTTGTTTTCTGTGTGGTGTTTGGCTACAGACGGTGATCTAATTATAGTGGCAGCATTGACATAGTAAAATTAATTGAGCTAAGTGTAGAAGAGTTCACACAAAATAGAGTTATGTGAGAGCTTTAAGCACAACTGCCTGGTGTTTACCGTGTTTTCGATTCGAAAAGAAAACTGTTCGAACAGTTTTCTTTCGATTTTATTTACAGAGTAGCCCCATTTTTACTTATTTCCGGCGTTCAGATTACCTTTTAAGTGTTGATGACTAAAGAATTTTTTATTAGAATTTTCTGACAAATATTTTGTAGAGTATTTCGTCCTGGTATACTACTGTTTAAACGGTAGGAAAAAGGATAAAAATCCCACACACCAAAGGATAACATGGTTAAAAGTTCCCACAAAAATGATCATTGCAATAATTTACATTCATGTATAGAGCACACTTTAAAATGTATAAAATGTTGTAATTACAAGACTTGCCTTAAAATAAAAGCCGATGTTTATTTAAAAAGTTTGGAATCTTTGTTTTTAATTGAAGAGAAAGGTTCGCCAACAAGCTATTATAGTACTCTATATCAAAAATCATAAAGTTTAATAATAAATATTAAAAGCATAAACTTTTATACTTCTGTATTATTAAATGGAATCAATGTATTGAAACTAACAAGTTTGGTAATAAATTTCAACATTTTTTATTTCTAAATTTCTTTACAAGGTAAAACTTTCCACTTCATACAAATATATGTATGTATTTTATTAAATACGCTTGTAAGAAGTATAATCAGAAGTACACTCGTATATATGTTCACTGTAGCGTATGATTAATATTTTTAACTTAAGAAAGAAGAATAACCAACATACGTCACGTAGGTTTGAAAATAGTCAACATGTATGTACATATGTATATACAAACAAACAGGTTCACACAAATAAATCATGTTTTTTGTGCGACGTTTGTTATTTAAAATTCATCTAACAATACATATGTATGTAAGTATGTATCTAAATGTGTATGGTTGCATGTAATATGTAATATAAAATATGGTTGAATTTTATTCATATTTCCCCTAAAGGGTATAATTATTAATGGCTTTGATGTATTTTTGATTTGTTTCTTTACATCTGGTATGTTACTCTACAGTGAGGGACACTCCAGTATACTATTTTAGTTTTTTTCACTAATTTATGATTAACTGTACTTTATAGCATATAATAAAATAGTGAATATTTAAGCTTAAAGTCGTAAGGTTATATTGAGAAAGAATAAATTTGGATTTCAAAAGGAACATTGAAATCGCCTCTCTATAATCAGCAGTACTTTTGTATATCACTGTTCATCACTATTTGCTAGGTGTCTCAAATTAATGTTATCGCAATACTTATTTATAGAAATCGTAAGAAATTATGATAACGAATATTCACGTGAGCTCTGATGATAGGAACAATCCCGACTTCCGAAAACAATGTCAGTAGAACAGAGCATCTACTGACTACCTTGAATTCATAACCGATATTAATTTTGATTATCACTTTGAATTGAAAAGTATTTAAGAAAATCAAGAGTTATAGAATAGAACTTAATCTGGACTAAAAATCTTTAATTAAGCTGATATATCCAACTTCATTTTACGAAACTCTTTACCAAAATGGAAATAAATAAGTCGAATAAAGTATTAAGTCATATTCGGTATGAAACGTTAATTTTCTTGGATATTTGTGTGCCCGTCTTATTTGTTTTCTTTTCCCATGATAAATTACAAATAACTGAATTGCCCATTCCGGATAAAAACCGTAAAAATGTTGTGCTGTAAATAAAATTTCCCTTTCGCACTACATCTTCATATAGAAACTTATCAGAGCAAATAATTAACCAATACAGGCAGCAACACTACTATTCGTCTTGATGTGATACATTTTATTTCTTGAAGTGAATTTTTATTTTTACATACATAAGAATGTTTTGTGAAATTAAACAACTAAAAAATTGAAATCTATTAACCAGGTTTTACTGTATTTTTCTATAACCGATGTGACTAACATTGGATTTAAACAAAACGAAATAAATATGTATCACCAATAAATCATTTCTTGCTGATATGCTAATAATAAAACACTGTTCCATTTTAAAATCTCCATTATCCATGCCCGTTCACTTGGATCTGTGTTAATGTGTGTATTCCTGAATATTAATAAATCAAAATTCTTCTGTTCTTATTATTTGTTTTCCTCTTTTGATAATCTAAAAATAAGTAAATACCAGCGATGGTAAAGGAAGTTTTCAAATTGGACAATAAACAACAAGAAAAAATAGACGCAAATACGGATAAGTTTAAAATTTATACAACTCGTTTTTAATTTATACTTTACTGCCAAAAACAATTCAAATAATTTCTTAAAAATTGAACAGAAGTTGTACGAAATTTACAAATTTAATTGTCAAACAACTACTAAGAAAATCGAATTTATATAATAAAAGACGCAAAACGATGGCTCTTTAATTAAGATTGAAAATCTGCTCATAATATAGAGGAGTTATGCTCGACGAACATTAAAAAATACACACATATTGACAACTTCCTTCTTTTTTTGAAGACGGTCTGAGAAAGGCCTTAATGTAGTTTTGTCAGAGCAAATATTTATTGTTAAAATATGTATATGTATGTACTTATGTATGTGTTTCTCACGATTTTATTACTTGTATACTTTTTTACACACACATACGCTCAGTTTATGTATGGATATGACAAGACTGACGACCATGTACTAAAATAAAAATTGAAAATGTGTAAAACAACATGAAAATATTTCAAACATTTCTATGGCAGCATCAAGTTCAATTGTATCAAAATGACTGGCGCTTTTAATTGTTGCTGTTGTTGTATTTTATTCACTTTTTCTTAATGTAGTCGAACGTACAATTTGTTTGTTTCTTTAACTTATTGAGCAGATGTTTTTAAACAAAACACTCAGCGTAATGAACAAAAAGCATTTTAATGAACACACACACACACAAAAACACAGCGTGCAGACATTTGCTAACATTAGGGTTGTTATTCAAACAAATTTAATTTCAATGGAAAACATCAACGTCAATTTAATTTCCAAAATACACCGCAGAACACAACAAAATTTGTTTTGGCTCTGTGTATTCCTGTTTATCATTCTTGTTTACACAAAAGTTAGGATGAAATTTGCACAAGAGAGTTTAATTTCCTCTAAATTAATGTCAGCTTATTATAATTTTTATTATGAAAATCGGAAAAATATTATTATATTTTACATCGAAAAAAAAACCGAAGTGACGAAGTATGTACTCAAATACATATTGTACTTTTTTATAACTGTTTTTTTATCAATTACAAAGTTCAAAGCGTTCTCTTAATTTTTCTTTTCAAAATCTAAGCAATCGTATTCTTTAGTGATCTTCAGAATTATGAGAACAAAATCATACATTTTATTTCATAAATTATATTTATTCTGCAATTACGTAAAAGATTCTTAAACAAAATAAAACCTAAAATTTTGTAGCTTTTCTTTGCTGGCAAATTGCTTACGAAAAATTTCCAAAAAGAATATTCTACTATTCTAATAAATAGCTCAAACTTTCCGCTGGAGATACTACAGATCTTGATCGTCTAGTTACGATTTATTTAGAAAACCATATGACCATATGACTTTTATACGACAGTATAAAAGTTTGGATCCTGCATCGAACAACACATCAATTCACGGTCGTCTTATTAGGACAAGCAAATATAGCTTTAGGAAGAGAGACCTTTATTTATTTATTTTGTATACATTATTTATCTGATCTGTGACTTAAAATAGTTTTATTAATATAATTTTTGAGATCGGGCCCACTGTGTTTCACTTAATTATGAATAAAATCAAAATATGGAAATAGATTTTAATGAAATACATTTATTTTTGTTTGTGACATATCCAGCTTCCATATGAATTTGTAAAGAAGGAAAATATTTACATAATTAAATATGCATAAAACTTTTTTTCACACCACAATTTCTTAAATATTTTAATATCAGATTTTTTACGTTAACATATATAGATAGACCAACCTCCCTAATTTTGTACGTAATCGTTTTATATTAACAAAAATCAATTTCGATATTAAGAATTTTATTAAAAAGTATGATGAAATAAACTAATTGTTGCCCAGTGTTATTGCTTCCTTATTTTCTTAATTCATTTTTCTTTTCACTTTAATTTATATATAAATTGGTTTAATAAACGTGAAATTTGCTATATTTGAATTTGCTCGATAAATCTTATCATTATTATTGAAATCGGCATAAGATTGTTTTTGGCACCAATCCATGAATAACAAACAACGACAACAACAACGCCTATACTCAATTACAATTACGCTTGAAAGAGTTTAAACTGAAAGGTCAATCATTGTCTATAGAAGGTATTGTGGTTTTACTTGAATGTATTTTATTTATTTCGTTTCATTAGCTGGTAACAATAGAACATCAGCAACAAAAGAAGATTTCGCCTATTTTTGTACATACTCATATGTACATACATACATGTGTACATATATTCGTACAAGAACATTCTGGAGAGCCACTTGGAAATTTTGCGAAAACATTTAAATTTTATAATTTTTAGTTAAACCATCTAAATGATTAAAGTTCTTTTTTTCATGTAAAATATTGAATTTTTTTTTCGACGTTTTTTGTATGAAAATATTAAAATGCATATGGATGAAGTTTGTTCAGCAATTTGATATAAAATACTGCCAAGAACAGTTCACCCACCAACAGTTCTTTGCTGCTTGTATCCTTTTGTTCCTTTTGTTAACTACATTTTTTATCCTAAAATTCAAAAGCTAACTTATATAATGTTTTCCAATAAGGATGATATGATTTTGAAGTGACGTCTCGGCCATTTTTAATATGTCATGATCTGACATTTGTTTTTCATTGTATTCAGTAGTGTTTACAATTTCATCATGGAGAGATATACGCAAGAACAACCTTTACAAATTGTTCAGTTTTATTATCAAAATAATCGTTCTCCAATTGCAACTTTTCGTGTTCTCTTCCCATTTTATGCTCGTAATAATCGCCCAAGTGTGCTCGCTAATCGTCGAATTGTTGAACATTTTAAGCTTACATTTTCTTTACATAATGTTCAAGTGCCAATAAGACAAAGAACCGCCCGAAGTAATGCAAATATTGCTCCCGTTCAGGCAAGTGTTGCTCAAGACCGCAATTTGTCGATTCCTAGACGTTCTCAACAATTGGGACTATCTCAAACCACAACCTTGCGGATTTTGTGAAAGGATTCGGGTTTGCATCCATATAAAATTGTTCTCACTCAAGAACTGAAACAATTGGACCACCGTAAACGTCGTGAATTTGCTGAGTTTGCCTTGGAACAACTTGAATTATTGCGAGAAAAGTGTGGAGATTCGATTATTTCAAGAAATTGTGATACTGAATGGCCTTCAAGAAGTTGTGATTTAACACCATTCGACTATTTATTGTGGGGTTACTTGAAGTCATTGCTCTTTCGACATAAACCAGACTCTTTTCAAGCTTTACAAGTCAATACCGAACGTGTCATTCATGATATACGACTTGATTTATTGTTGTGTGTCTTTGAAAAAATTTTTTAAAGGCTATTTTTATGCTTTGTAATCCACAAAAATATATTTCTGAGTTTTTGTATAAATAGATGAGCTTTGGAATTTTTTAAACATAAAGGGTAAAACATCTACTGATGAATTGGTATAGCTACCAACGAAATATATATCTAGATATTGCTAACCCGCAACAAATAAATAAAATTTAAAACATAAATACTTGAGTACATGCTCAAATAAATGTAAAACTTTTGATTTTCCTTAACAATAAGAAATCAAATAACTCTTATTGGAAAACCTTTTATTTAAGAATTTTGTCACTTTTTCCACTTGGGATGTGAGTTGTTTGTTGGGCTTGCGTTTTTTTTTTGCTGTTTTTAATATCTCGTGTTTTTTCTTCTAAATATGTAATAGTATATATTCCGTGCTCTTATGTAACTTTTACCTCCCCAATCGATAAATTTCGTTTTTAGCAAACAACATTAATATTCTTACAGAAATATGTACATACATGTGTCTGTACGTTCAAGTACTACAAATTATAATTCAAATTATTTGTTGTTATTTTATCCACTAAATATACCAAGAAGAAGCAGAAAAAACATTCACATTGGCCTACTAAACTAAACAGTGAAAGTTATGTAGATGGTGCAACAGCCAATCCCTCCTTCCACTAAGAAAAAGAATGAACAAAAAAATTAACAATTTCAAAGTCAAGTATTTAAAAACCATAAACATAAGAAGATACGATAATATGCATGAGCTCGCCAAATTTTTTAAATACTTGCCAAATACTTATGCAGCTATTAGTTAAGGGTAATGAATTTTTCCGTTTTCTGCTATAAAAGAAGGTTATGGCTACAGCGGTTACATTGTGATTCTGTTTGGATTTCATTGTTAGCTTGTAATTTTTAGGCAGAAAGTTTTCAGCAGAAGATAAGAATTTTTGCATTTGATTGTAGCAGAATAGTTACGCGTAAAAGGCTAACGCAATTGAGAGCAACATGGAACAATTACGGTCGCCTGAGGCCAAATTACGGCATTCGATATTGATCGAACTTTTAATAAAATTTAATATGTAAATTTGATAGGTAGCAACGATAGCCTAGTAGTCCGGACGTTGTCGGTTCGATTCCGGCCAAAGACCACTATTTCAAAGCATGGCTTACTTTTGTTGCAGTGTTGATTTTTTAATACATATATGTATAATCGTTCAATCTTCTTTAAAAGTATAAAACATAATACATTCGATATGTAAGAAGAACCCAAATAAAAGTAAAGAAAAATACAAAAAATGCTTGGAAAACAGAAAACGTTATATTTTTCCTATCCCCTTCTTCTCTCCAGCGCTCGCAAAAAACCAAATTGTCATGATATTAATTCATCGTTTTTAATCACCGTGTGAATTGAATATTTTATATGGAGTTTGATATGCATGCTGCCGTAGAAACGCCACCTGTGTCGCCTTGGTTATAGTGAAAAAGAGAAATGTGTAGAGGGGTGTGTCATACATAATATTCCATTTGAATTGTATAGATCGCTGAAATTTTTCGACAGAATTGAGAATTACTTCTTTAGCTTAACCAACAGTACAACAAGTTATTATGTGTTAAGATATGAAATTTTGTACAGTTGTATGAATGTATTATGTATGAAAAAAATTATTGTATGAATTTATGTTTGCTTTCTAGCAAGAAACTAAAAAAAGCCTGATAAATAATGAAATGAAACTCTTAGAATAAATTTAAACTAATTTTTGTATTACAACAGCACACAAGTACACGATATGACAAATAGCAAATTAACATTTTGAGATTACAGGCGTATTTTGTAAACAAAAATGACCGTCACACTATTTTGTACCATAAAGTTTACGAATGCTTATGTTTGTATGTACAAATGTATATACTCGTATGTACATAGCTATGCCGATGTTATTACGTAGATGCAGTACATGTTTACATTTCATATTTTTTATTTATATACATACTTATGTATGTATGTATCTACAATATGAGTTCGAGTATACTTATATGAGTACTTGGTATTAAATTTATATGTAAACGTATCTGTAAACATATTTTTGTTATTGTTTATTTTTTTTTTTTTGCTGTGGCTTTTACCTTAGAGGATGGCGGTGGCAACTGCCCGTTGTCATGACAATGTGGACACCAATATACCATTGTCAATATTAATATGTGACCATTGGCGGAGACCGCCTGTTAAATCCTTCAATTGTCGTATTTGATTGTAATTTATTCATATATTTTATTTCGTTGTTGTTTGAATGCGTTTACCTGTGTTGTTTTTGTTTTTGCCGTATATTTTTGTTGTTCTTTTTCTATATTCCTACAGTGTAATAACAAATTGTAATGTATTAAATTTTCATAAAGAAATATGATGAATGAATTCTTTTTGCACATATGGATAAGTATGTCTGTATACATATGTATATGTTAATGTAATATGGCATGAAAATAATTTCATTTTATTTTATTATTTGAGTTGAAATTATTCGCACTTTATGAATTTTTAAAAGGTGCCGATAATTGGATTCAGTTTAAAAATAATAATAATTTATAGTTAATCGATTTAAGCTATTTTTATATAAACTATTTAATAATTTTGTACCGATAATATGGAAATATTCCTGATATTTATTTGTATATATGTAAACATTTCTTGAATAATCCAATACAAAAAAAATGTGAATGAGGATTATCATTCATAAGGCGTTCGATATGTTTGGAATCGAATTTTTACATACGCCTAAAAGCCTGTTGTATTTTATATCAAATAACACTTAATTTACATGCATATATGGATGCATGAATGGTTGTGTATTGAGCAGTTTAAAATTAATGTCGTGGCGAAGAAAAAATTAATCTGATCCCACAACAGAATATTGTAAAAAAGGACACCGCTTGTTTCTTGGGAGAACCCAGTCTATGCTGCTTTCCTAAATACATACATATACCTATAAAAAGTAAAAAGGTGAATTGCTGGCTGGCTTTTTTGGCTTGCTATCGATAACATTAAATTAAAATGGTTCTAAATTTAATCTAAAAGTGGTAGTACTGGACGAAAAATAGAGATGGTAAAAAGTACAAACAATTATATCGTCTTCAAATTACGATTGCTTAAAGCTCTAGTTTACTTCAAATACTTGGATTTTTTTACCAATAAAATAAATTGTGCCATTTTATAAAAGTTATTGTATATCAGCTTAATAATCTGTGCAACCATATATTTAATTTACTCAAACTTCTTGACAAAGTGTGTGCTGTGTGTGTGTTTTAAAATAGGCCACACTTTAAATTAACGACACAACTTCATAATTTAAATTTGCGTGTTTACAAAAACCGAAATAGCATACGTTGTTTTAAATGTGTATTAATTGTTATTATGAAATGTAAACCTTGAATCCAAGTAGCAAAGGAATAGCTCTTATATGCTTTTCGATTTCATACGAGTGGCATTCATATTTACACCGCAAACTGTAAAAAAAATTTTAAGTTATAATAAATTTAATTTACAATAAATCATTCTACATAATAACTTATATGCCTGATATTCTGATCAACATTTCATACGGAATGATGTCAAATTCCATAAGAAATTAAATAATACTAAATATTTATCATGGTAAAAAAAATAAACTGCAGAGCAACAAGCTGATCAAATTTGGTAGTGGCTCGAATGTACAAAAACCGGCGGTGATGGACGACTGCTCTTTTTGACATCGAGGAAACATACTTTTATGTATGCATTTTAACGCAGCTTTATAAGATAATTTAGCATTAACGTTGAATAAGTACGATTTGAATCCTTCAACATATTTTACGCTCTAAACTATTTGTGGTGTTCAAGTTGTGTTGTTTAAGTGCTAATTACTCCTCATACCTACAATGTGGGGAACTTTAACTTTAACCTTAACAATAAATAAAGATGACACGTATAATTTTTATCTACATATGTATGTACATATATTTAGATTTTTCGCCTCCTCACCAGCATCAGCTGTACAGGGTACAATATGCTTTTAATAATTATTTGTAGGTTTGTTTCTTATTTTCTAAACATTTAACTTTAACTTACCTAGTACAGGCTAAACCAACGTGCCACTCCACTGTTGCCAACATTCACACCACAAACTTGCACATGAGTTACTTCTCGAAGTTAATGAATGTTTTAATTCACTATTTGCTTTTTGGTGCAGAATTACAACACGAATTCCATTATTTTTATTTAATTCGTCCAAGGAAAATTTGCTATGTCTTATACGTATATAACATACATACACACGAGTATTATAATATATTTTAAACTTTTGTTTAAGAAATTCCAATTAATAAAATTGAATTTTAAGTACTAAAAACACACGTACACGTTTATTAATACAAAATACAATTATAACTGTTTTAAATAAGCTTAAGCCACAAGGATTTGATTTTTTTTTTTTTGTTTAATTTTAATATAAATAAATTAAATAATTTAGTACATTGTTTGGTTTTCTATTAATTTGTTATATATTTATATATATCTTTTATATATATAATATTTTTTTATATTAAATATATTTATTCAAAACAATGGCACTTTAAATAGGTTAACACAATTTCTTTAGATTTCTTTTTATTTTATTCAAACGTTTATTTATATTTCTGAAAACAAAATAGGAAAAATTGTAGAATTTTATTATTTAATTTTGATTTTTTATGGTGATTAAAATAGATTATCTGTTTTAAGCGGTAAGATTTTTATCGAACTTTATTTCTTTTTCTGTTTTTGTTAACACATTATTTTTTCTTTTTTTTTTTTACATCAAAAGGAAAACTAAGCAACAAAAACACTAACAACAAGACATATAAAAGAAAATTTTACTCTCAGCATATTAAGAGCTTTTAGCGGAGAATGCATACACACATACACAATCTTATAAACAAAATAAATCCCTAAATGTTAAGGATATTGAGTATTATATGGAATCATATATAAAAATAAATTAAAAATTTGAAAAATCTTTTCTTAATTCTTATTAATTTTTTAATTAAGAGAACCATTCAAATTTTCATATAATATTAATTTTGTGATAGAAAACAAACACTTAAATTTTCATTAGAAATTTCACCCACAATTTAATTTATATTACACATCCGCACCGTTGAACGGTTCAACTTAAAATGAATTTTTGTTCGCTGCCTGCTGACTGTTAGTGGCATTTAGCGTTTATGGAGAGGAGCTTCAGGTAGCAATTGAGAGGCAAGAGAGCATAAAAACAAATAAACAGACTAAGGAAAATGAAAACAAAAACACACTGCCCTACTTTGCATTTTATCTTTGTTATCAAGTACATAACCGTTCGTTGCACGGAAACACATTCCTTCGTTAGCACACAGACACAAACGAAAACATTATTCCCAGCACACATAGACAAAGTGTCTATGTGACCAAGTTATTGTTCTTTCCTTTCGGGTATAAACGAACTAATCCTAGTTTATATCATTTCCTCCTCTTTAGAACGTGGTAAAACCTAAAGCGAAAAGACCTGAAGGAATATTTTTATATGCATAGAAATACACACACACGTACTCGTATATATATGTACATGTACATAAGTTTATTATCCTTTTTCTTTCTGTTCGACTTCGGACTCCGGAATAAAAATTTTGTCTTTTCATGTAAAATAAATGTTTGGTTACAATAAATAATTGCCCATTAACAATACTTGAACCTATATGTATGCATATACGTACACATGTACATACGTATTTATATATGTATGTCTGATTGATTATGTATGTACATACATGTAATCTTAAATGGTCAATATGATTGATTAATAAAATTTTATTAAATTAATTAGAATTATGAACACCAAAGACGAGAGGCGGAAAATCGAAGCTTTAGAATATCATAGTTTGAATAAATACATACAATAATGCACATATGTATGTATGTATAACGAAAAACTTCATGGATTTTATGCTATGAAAAACGCTTCATTCATAGATTTTTGGGAAATTTAAAAAGACCGATCGAATAAAATTGTTTGCTCAAAAAATTATGTTTTTATTCCATGTACGAGTATAATTAATTCACCTTGCTATTATCCTGCCAACATAAATGAAAACAATGAAAGGAAATCTGGTGTTTATGTAATCGGAAGGCTTCCGATTATAATAAAACTTCATATTGTTCTAAAGAAAATGTAGCCCTTCGTAATCTAGAATCTTTATAGATGTCTTTTTGTTCCATAGCAGCACATATTATTTGCATTAACAATTTAAACCTATACCAATTTGTAGGATTCCGTACCCAGAAGAAAACAATGGGAGCTTTTCATTTCGTTTTGCTATATGAATAGACATCTATTCATCCATTGATTTATTTTTATTTATTTTTATTTATATAAAAAATAGCAAATGTATTGTAAAGGTAGGATCACACGATTGCCGCAATGCACCAATTATTGGTCTATTTTTATGACAATCGTGTAATTTCACAATTTATTGTCCCCTACGGCAATCGAGAACAATATTGTGCTCATTTTTCCAAATCAAAAGCAACTCTGGTGCGGCAATCGTGTGATCGGAATAGGCAACCATGCGCCAATAAAAATGTAAAAAATGCACCAATATGTTTATTGTGTTCTCGTGCGTCAATCAAAGAAGACAATTCGCGCCCATATCTTTTTTATATCATAATAATCGGGCTTTTAAGGTCAATTTATTTCATCTTTTTGTGTCAATAAAAGATATAAGTATAGAGAATTAAAAAAAGGTCGAAACATTCATAATTTTTTTTAATTTGTAAATTTTTGTGGGTAAATATATCTCTTGAGAAGTAAAATAAACGAGTTTTAATTGTTTAACAATTATTGCCACTAATTCGTTGTGCGTCAATTTACGACAATCAAATTTATATAAAATGTGGCAATCGTGAGACTGCAGAAATTTTGCTTAGGACAATTTCTTTATTGTGTCTAATTTCAGAGCAATAAAAATTGTGCTAAATTGGTGCATTGCGTCAACCGTGTGATCCCACGTTAAGTGTGTGACGATGATCGCCGATGAAAAAATACCAAACAATAATTTTGTTCTGTTTGAAATACGAACGACGACGATTCTCCTGCATGATGCGGACATAGCACCATCTGTCATTCAACAACAAAAATAATTATGAGGCGGACAAGCGCCATATGTTGGGTTAATAGTTTAGTAAATACAGAAATCGCCCCCTCCCTCCCCTCCTCATGCCCTTAGCGATTTAAAATATACCTAGAACCTATTCTCATACCTACCAAATATGCATAAAAAATTTCATCAAAATCGGTCGAGCCGTTTCGGAGGAGTTCGATAACAAACATCGAGACACGAGAATTTTATATATTAGAGTAGATTAATTCATAGAAGTAGTATAAAGCCTATAGGTAAAATAACACATTACTTAGTATAAAAATAATACCTTACTATTACAACTTGTAAGAATAAATTTTACCAAAAAGTTTCCATATAAATTTACATTTTCATCTTTATATATAAAGAATATAACATGGTTCCCCAACCATAATGTTTAGCAAAAAGGAAATTCACCGAGAAGAATTTTAAGATTTTCTTTTGAATGGCCTCACTAAGTAAGTAGTAGCACTAAGGACAAAGAAATAAATAAATACAAGATATAAATGAATGAG
This sequence comes from Lypha dubia, assembly GCA_947311025.1. NCBI lineage: Eukaryota > Metazoa > Arthropoda > Insecta > Diptera > Tachinidae > Lypha > Lypha dubia. The sequence goes on along the minus strand of OX371260.1, from coordinate 9,938,894 downwards.
AAATATATGAATAAACTTCTTAAGTTCTTGTATCTGTGCCCATAATTTAGGCAGTTTTTATAAGTTAATAAGTACGTACTCATGTAGGTATACATAACAATTGTTAGACATAAAAGTCAACTTGAATAAATATGTATGTGCAGCATAATTTGCCCAGTCATGGGCTTCTATTTGAGAAATCAAAAGATACAGATCTAACTGAAACAAAACTTTTTTAATCTGAAACCTGCGTACATGCTCGTACATCTGTATATTAATATAACTGATAATAATTGAAAACACATTAAAATATATTCAGAATAATGGAAAAGAAGTCGAAATTCGAATCAAATGTAACATATATTCACTCTGCAAACTGCATTATTTTAGTAAAATGTTTTAATTTCCAAAATCATTGGCGTAGTAATTATATTATATTATGATCAATGTTGTTTTCGTTATTGTATTTCGGATGATAATTATAATAAATTTAAATTTGCATTTAATTCTTAAATAAAATTTTTTACATTTTTTTTTCTTTTTGTATGATGAAAATTAAAAAATAATAATAAATTAATACTCGCGAGCTTCAAGAAGCCGTTGTAGTGCTAATTAAACTTCTACTATTACTTAGCCCCCATAAAGTGACATGCATAATTTCTATATTAAAATATATGTATGTATGTATATACATATGTATGAGTACATTGTCCGCTTGACGGCAAGCGTATCCTAACAATCACAATTGCGCCCTTTGTAAAAAATTAATTTCTATTTTTATTTTCCTCTTCATTTTATTTTGTGTAGCATTATTTGACCTAAAAAAACGGAAAACATTATAAAACATCATATTTAGTTGCAAAATGAGAGACCCCTCTTTACAAAAAGAAATAATTATTTTAAAAGATTTTCTGTAACTTTTTCTATAATTAATAAAAAAAAAATTAGTATTCCTATCCCTACAAAAGAAAAGCAGTGAACAAGATAAATGTAGAAATATTTTTATTTCAAATACGAGATATTCTATTTCTTTTGCTTATATTTTTTTTGTTTGCTTTGTTTTTGCTCTTTATAGGGTTCAATGAAATAATACGAAGGTGGGAGTTGTTTGTATCTGTTCAAACGATTTCTGTGTTTGTTCACCTACATTTTTACTCGTTTATAAGAAAGTACTTGTATTTGCCAGTTCGTGTACGTGTACATATGTATGTATGTACATATGCATAGTATCTACAAGGAAAGCTCATCGTTTTTCCCTTTTTTTCTAATTTATATATGTATGAAACTAATTTTTTATATAATTGTATTTATTTTTTGTATCATAAGTTTTTAAATTTTGCTTATAATATTTGAAAACACCATAGAAAATGAGTTTTAGAAATTCCTATATACACATAATCTATATGTAAAGGTCCTTTTGCATACATACGTATGTGTATGTATGTATAGTTAGTGAAAATTATCTTTTAAATTTTTTTATTGCTTAATTCTTTTAAATTTTGCATAATAATTACTTTTTACATTAAAAAAACTTTTAATTTCTTATTAATTTTGCTTTAAAAATTATTTAAATTCCATTTTTCTTTCTAGATTTGAATTTTTCACATATTATTTTGTATGTATATGTATTTTAGACAATAATCTAGATTTACACACAACGACACTTCAACGCGCGACCGTTAAATTTATTCACGAACCTTTCACGACAGCAGTTAAAACAATTCTGACACAGTTAATTCATGTCACATACTTTAGGGCATTTTATTTGCTCTTTGGCTGTTGGTTGCCTAAACTTCTCTCAAATACATACATTGCCTTTGCAGATTTCTTTCATTGTGCTAGAGTTTATTGTGTCAAGAAAAGCTTCACATAACATTAATTCTGACATTTTCCTTCTACAGGAATTTTCTGAATCAATAACATGTATTTTGTTGTCTTATTACATACTATTTAGTATAGCTATTATTTTGATTCTATTATTATTGTGGATGTAATGCAATTCTTCCCTGAATGTTATCAACGAAGGAATGAGTAACTAACATTCCAGAAAAAAAAACCTATAGGAGTTAGTAGTTTTATAATGAAAGATAAAGTAATTTATCTCAATATGTTGCTAAGAATATGTAAACAAAGTACACATGTATGTAACTGTTTTTATAATTAGGTATTGGACTTTCAACTAATAATTGATTTTAAACTCTACATAAAAAATGTATTATCTACGAAATAATCACCAAAAAATAAAGTATGTAATATAAAAATATTATTTAACACATAAACTATTTCAAACAAATGTCAGTTAATCCAATGCGAATTCAATTAACGGTACTGTTATCAACACAGCTGAGCTTGCTTTAACGGTACTGTTATTAACACAGCTGAGCTAGTTTTATCTTAATTTGGCAGATGCAAGGTAAAATAAACTAGGTAGCGTTGAAGCAAGGCAAATTCATAATAAATTCGCCTTGGGGTGTACATTTGAATACATACATATCAAAGCGAATTTATTACCAGGTGGATGCAGTGGCGAATTCGGGCGAATTATAATCAAGGCGAATTAACCTTAAATGTCAAATATTGTTTACATTTTCTAGCGCCATTAAAAATTCTATGAGTTCTTGTGCATGATTTGTGATTTTTTTAATTGTTCCGAAATATAATATTACTTTATATTAAAATAAATTTCAAGTGAAAAACTTAAAAAAATGAGAGTGTGCAGTGTGTGCAAAAAGAAATGGTGAATGGAGATGGTGGATGTTAATCAGGAGAACTTTTCCCTACACTCCTTCCACTGTAACTCACCCAGAAAGCTAAAAGCAAACAAAATGGACCCAAGTTACTGTCAGACTAAAATAGATTTTGATAACTTTATAGAATCCGTGCAAATGGTACGTAAAATACAAATAATATATTTTCCTTTTTATCCTGCAAAGTTAAGATAGTACAAAAAGGAACCAAAACAAATCATAAACGAATAGAAAATAATTTATTTACTTTAACTTGTTTTCAACTAGTATCTTCATCCAATATGAATGAATAGGTATGAATTTGCCTTGATACATATGTAGATTTGTTTACATTTTCACTTCTTATTAGAATTTCTAAACATACATACACAAGGCGAATTCGCCTTGATACATACATTTAGCTCAACACCTTGTTTACATTTTTCTATCAGTTTATCCAGCTGTTTAATATACATATGTATGTATGTATATTCTACCTTTCTAGCATCAAATTATTCCACCATGCATGTAAGTGTTGTCACAACATTTTCTGCTGTTGTCATTATTGCAAATGAAGTTTTTTGTATGTCTTCGTTATTTCTATTAAACTAATTTGTTAATTTTATCCGAACAAAAATTATTATATTATCGCTACTAATATCTTATTTGGAATGGTTATTGTACTGGGAGGAGGTATCAGTGGCCTATCGGCCGGCTATTACTTATTGAAAAAGTTTGGTAAAACAACAGCTATTTTCGAAGCTTCCAACCGTGTAGGTGGATGGATACGCACAGAGAAACATTTGGATAAGGGTTTTTTATTTGAGTTTGGCCCTAGAACTATTAGGCCCAGAGGAATACCCGGAGCTAATACTTTAGAAATTATAGAAGACCTTCAAATACCTATAGAGGGCATAAAGTCTTCACATGTTGCCGCTAGGAATCGAATGATTTACGCTAAGGGTAACCTTTGTATGTTACCTAATAGCTTAATCGGTGCATTGAAGACTATACCACCATTCAGCCAACCTCTAATGATGGCAATATGGAATGATTTGAAGACTGGAGCTAAGAAAATAAAATATGGCGATGAATCTATTTATGATTTCGTTCAAAGAAGGTTTGGCTCTGAGCTTGCCGATTACGCTATCAGCCCTATGATATGCGGTATATGTGCTGGAGATGCTAAAGAAATAAGCGTTCGGTTTTTACTGAATGATCTCTTTGAAAAAGAACAAAAATATGGAGGAGTTGTTAAAGGAGTTCTTATGAATGCAATAAGTATAAATAAGAAGAATACGAAAACGGATGGTGTGTTTGGCGACAAAGAGCCCAATTTGTATGCTGAAGCTAAACGCAATAAATGGAGTATGTATTCATTAAAAAATGGCGTAGAGACTTTGCCAAATAGAATAAGTGAATACTTAAAACTTCATAATGTAGAAATTAATCTAAGTTCAGAATGTAAAGATATAATATTTTTCGAAAATGGTGCACGTTTATGTATTAAGCAGCAGGAAATAGAAACTAAACATGTAATAAGTGCACTACCAAGCTACAAACTAGCCTCTTGTGTTAAAAAGCAACATCCTGGTCTGGCCGGACAGCTGCTAGAAATACCTTATGTTGATGTAGCTGTTATCAATTTGCAATATAATAATAATGATTTAATTAAACAAGCAGCATTTGGTTTTTTAGTACCTCCTTTGGAAAGAAGACCAATTTTAGGAGTTATATTTGATAGTTGCTGCGTTGATATGCAGGACAATACAGTACTGACGGTCATGATGGGTGGAAAATGGTTTAATGAATATTTTGGACCAAATCCCACTAAAAAAGAGCTTCTGGACATAGCGCTGAAAGAATTACAAGTCATAATGGGTATAAACGAAGAGCCGAAATCAGCTAAAGTAAATATATTAAATAAATGCATACCTCAATATAATATCGGACATAAGCACAGAGTGGAAGACATTCGACGTTACATAAAACGTTATAAACTGCCATTGTCGCTATGTGGTTCAGCGTATGACGGAGTAGGTATAAATGATGTGATTCTATCCGCCAGAATGAGTGTAGATCAACTATGTTCGGCTTAACAAAATAAATCGGTAGTACATTCTTATACATATTTCTAATCTCATGACAATAAAATTTATTTTTAACGTCACATTTATTTAACTCAAGAATGCATTAAACAGATTATAAAAACAACAATCTTTTTTAATATCCGATTTATTTGCCAAATCCTCCTCTGCAATTCGGACTAGGTTCTATGACATGTGAAGGATTCCATTGTTTTGGTGTTTTAGCCTCTATTGATAATGCGTGTGGGAAGAGTTCTCCCAACTTGTCCTTGACAATTTGATATATCAAACGATGTCTCTAAATATTTGTTTAATTTCCAACTTAATTAAAAATTATTGTAAAAAATTTCCATTTACCTTGATTGAAGTCAGATCATCAAACGCTGCAGAAACTACTAAAACTTTGAAATGAGTCTCAGATCCCTTCGGAACATTGTGCATGTAAGACTCGTTTTTTATTTCCAAGTGTAACGGTTGCAAGTTTTCTGTTATTGCTAGGTAAATCGCTGCTGCCACTGGCCCTTTGGTTTCAGTCATTGAACTCATTCTATATTGAATCTGCACGAACGCTGGGAAAAACTTATTTGGTTTTAGTTCAGACTTATGTCTCCTTATTAATAAACTCCAAATATTAATCATTTTACTGTTTTTTTTGTTATGTTTACGCCTTGGCAAATTCATAACATCTAGTCTTGACAGCTCAGGTGAGGTATTATCCAAGGCGAATTCAAGGTGTGAACTCGCCTTGGTATTATCGACAGCCCAGATAAGTATTTTCGCCCCTTTTATTTGTGCGCTATTTGACACACTTTCAGTTAATTTTTGACAAAGTAAGTGGAGCTTATTCATAGCGAATTGAGCTGAGTCTACCTGTTATAATTTGCCTTGGCTTACTTGATACGTTCTTGACAGTAGCCACACATAATCCCATGGTATAAGAATACACAATTCAATTATTTACATAATTAGTGTTAACTACAAGAGATCAAGTCGAAATCATACCATCAATCAATCATTTCAGGAGATTATTGTAATGCAACAACTTAACAACTTTCCGCTGTCATAGTCAAACACCATGTATAAAAAAGCAGCAGCGCTGTAGCAGTCAAACACCATATAACAAAAATTAAAACTAAGGCGAAATTACTCTTGGTCAAGTACAGTGTTAAATTCGCCTTTGTTACAAAATGTTTTATGCATGACAATTCGCTTTGTATATGTTCAAGAAGTGAACTTGCCTATTAATTGGGATATTGTAAGGGTGTTTTCACGTATTACGTGACGTTCGTTGATGGGGGACAGTTGGAAATTTAGTCAATTCTTGTATCGAGTTCCAAAGGTGTAGGTCGGTGGTCTACAAACAATGCAAATGGATATGCGTTATGTATTTATCTTCCACTTCTATGAATCGAGATTTTTTTTTTTGGCTCCAAGAGGTGCGTCCAACAAATTCAAAATGAGATACATTCATTTATAAAAAAAAAAATTATATCTATGTATGTATTTAACTGATTTTCAAAATTCAACATTAATTTTTATAAAAAACCTTTAGGACTTAAACTTTAAGCAAAAGAAAAAACGTTTGTCAAAAATCATTTGTTAAGAACTAATAGTCCACCAATTTTTTTAATTTTGGTGGAGCTGAAATAACAACGCGACTGCGACTGGTTGTACCTGCAGATGCTGAAGAGGTAGTAGAACTTGAAGCGGGTTGCTGGCGCTCACGATGATGTCTATCTCTATCGAAACGATCACGTCCATCACCACCTCTTTCGAAGCGGTGACGATCAGAGGTCTCGCTACTAACCCAATACCTTTGTCTATCACTATCACGGTCCCTATCTCTATGGCGGATACTGTCCCGATCGCGATCGCTTCTTATTGATCGCCCAAGACGATCTTCATATCGTAACCGCTCAGTATAACGTGAGCTTCGCTCGTAACTTGATTCTCGAAAGCGCCTGGAACGTGAAACACTACGTCTTCGACGCTTAGAATTGCTTCGCCTGCTCCGAGACTGAGACCTTGATCTCGGATGTCTGCCATAACGACTTGGTGATCGTCTACGCTCACGACTAGATGAACGCTTTAATATTAATGGTGATGGCCGTTTATGCTCACGGCTACGACGTCCAGACATTTTAACACTAGAACGCTCGCTGCTGCGTGATTTGCTTCGTTTTCTTTTAATAACTACAACAGAGTCTGAATTCTCACTCTCCGACTCCTTGCTATTTTGTGATCCATACCGATGTCGCAGCTCTCTTTGCCTGTAGTTTATAAATATATATATATATATATTTTTTTTAATTAAATTAAGTTAATTCTCACCTTTTGCGTAATTTTATGGATAGTTCACGCATTTCTTCCTCACGTTCCTGCTGTAATTGCCTTTCCCTTTCGGTCTTCTCAATCTCAGCTTTCTTATCAGCTTTATCTGAAATGGTTAATGTAAACAAAAAATATATAGATATGTAATATGGGTTTGTTTTTTATAGAGTAATTGTTAATTGATGCCACACTCTACGCTCGCTTACATTGCTTATTAAGCAAATTCTGCATTTTTCGTTTAAGGCGTTCTCGTAAATTCAAGCGTCCACTGCTGCTGCTGCCACCAATTCCACTGCCTGCAGAAGCCTGTAAGAATTACTTTAAATAATTAACAAACTAGTTACATTGATATACGCTGCCTTTAGTCCGATTTCAAAAGTTAAAAAAAATACATATGGTATAACACAAAATGAGTCTGTAATAAGTCTTGTAAGTTATATTTGTCAGTCAAAATATAAAGAAGTTTTTGTGGATTTTTGATTCGTTAATTTCGGAAGACAGGTTGTAGTCCCCATATATGTATGTACATATATTGGTGTGTGAGGCTTTAAATTTATTTGTTGGTTCTTACTGACTTTGGTTTCGGGAGCATTACTGTTTGAAGTGTTCGACCCATATTTGCCTGTTTGTTGTAGATGCGTTTTACCCTTATATGTCAAAGTTGATGTTGAAGGCAACGGGTTAGATTTTTCAGATCTAAAATTAAATTAATATTACACAATATTTATATCTAACTTACGTTGTTATAATAAAAACATAACGCAAAGAGGCTCAACTTTACACTTACGTGGTGTCCACTTCCATTTGGTCTTGAGTATCTGTTGTGTCTTTCGATTTAAAAACTAATGTGCGGTTATCGTCGTTTTCGTTTTCAGATTCTGAACTATTTTCAGAAGAATATTCTCCTTTTTTTCTACCATAATAACGTTTTAAAGGCGGAGGAGGTGGTTCAATAACATTTAAAATTGGTAAAGAGCTGGCTAATTCGAATGGAGTAGGTACAGGTTGGGAGAGATTTGTTAAGACTGACTTTAATTGTGTCGTGGAAGTGCATGAGGGCATATTAGTTTCAGTTTGTTTAGAGAAAGTTGTTTCTGTTGATTTCTGAGGAGATTTGGAACCATCTTTTAGTAAAATTGTTTTGCTTTGCCTAGCATTAGAAAGTGAGGAGCTCCGAGATTTACGGCTTGAATACATAGGACTACGCTTAGACATTCTTGTGGACTTGTAATTTGTGCGCGATGGTGATATGGAACTTCTGTCTGTTGATGAAGAAGTGTATCGCTTTCGCCTTGATCTTGATTTTGAATGGGTTCTTGAGCGAGATCTTGTTCTAGATCTCTTATAATCTTCTCTGTGTCTTCTAGAGTAGGAACTGCGTAATTTATTTATTGAACTTGATCTAGTTCTAGAACGGGAAACTGATCTTTTCTTATCAGTTTTGCGATGACTCTTATAAGATGAACTTCTTGATCCAGATTTTCGATCTAATCTCCTCGAACGCCTTACTGTTCGACTATGTGATCTACTACGTGAATAGCTTCTTCTTCGACTATCTCTTCTCTTTGAGGTTATATTTACTTGGTTTAGTTTTTCCAAATTCTCCTTTACTTTTTGAGCATATGATATTTGTCCCGATGCAGCTGAAGTACTAGCACCTACACAGGCTGCACCTAATGTTGTGGATCCTTTCCCTAATGTGATAGTAATTTTCGAATGAGGTTGCAACTCGTCTTCGCCACCAAATGAAGTTATATAAGTAATTTTTTCTGTGGTCTCAGATGGAGACGGAGACCTTGAATCACTATCTTCATCTTTTCCAATATCATCTTCTTTAGCCGCATAGCTTGGTGGGCTAAAGGGTCTCTTTGCAATACGTCTCTCTTTTTGAGCTCGCCTTTCCCGTCTCGATTTACGTCCGCCCAATAATATTTTTTCTCTTTCTTCTTCTCTAGCTAAACGTATTGCTTCTGCCTCATCTGCGTCTTTGGTCAAATACGAATAGAAATCATTACTTAGCATACCATAATTGCGCCCACACGCATTTAACTCATGCGCCTGATTTGTATCTAATTTCGATACTTCTATAGCAACATCTACATCCATATCAGAGTCGGAATCTGATTCAGACTCATTTTCTGTCTTCATAACGGCAGTAACTGCAGCAGCATGCAAAGGGCCTCCCGAAGTCGGTGCCGACGCTGAATGTTTGAGATGAGAAAACTGCTGTGCATCTTGTGTATTTTCTGTCGAATCGTCATAAGAGTAGCCAATGGCTGCGCCTGATTTCTGTGATTTTTTTTTACTCTGATTTCCTTGACCGTCCACAGGAGCATTAGCACCAAATTGTTCTTCTAAATACAATTGGTGTAAGAATTTTTCTTCCGGCACATTTAAAAAATCATTTTGAGCTAATATCCTATATCTTTCGTAATTACATTGACGCTCATCCTGAGATATGTCTATTACACTGTCGGTAGTTTTCGGTACAGCCGGTATATAATCTAAATGAGCGCGAACATCAAATCGATCAATAAGATTATCGTGTTGTCCCTGCCACGGTACACTACATTTAAAGAGAATTAGATAAATAAATATGTATGTATTACTTTTGTGTACCCGTGTATACTTATACATTATTGCCCTAATTCATAAACGATTATTAAAGTTATTGTGGCGTTCATGTACGAATTTTATATGGGAAAACCGGTTTTAATGTGTAATTTAATTTTATGAATCGCTTATGAATTACGGGGTAATTATTTATATTTGCCGATTAACATGTTTTAAGAACTGGTTTAACACAATGAAATTCAAAAGAGCGTTCTATTCAAACAATGAAAACTCAATTTGCCGCCATAATGTACTATTCAACTATTCGCATTAAAAAAGTAAAGGACTCCAGCTTATGTATGTTGAATGTAATATATGTATATGTAGGTACATATATACATCTCTTGATAATAAATTTAAATTTAGTTTTCAAAACTGGCATCTTTTTAATAACTGTATAACAAATGTACATATCCATATGCATATGGCCCGATGAAGTTGTTCACAATCATGCACACGCCTTAAAATTTTTCATATAATGTACTATGTATGAAAGTATGTATGTAAAATAATAAAATTCAATATCACTTGCATGATTGCGGCACCATCGCCGGCAGCAGATACGGCCGGATCCAAATGTATTTTACAACGTCTTCCATGAATTTGTATGAACTGTGTGGGGTCGGCTTGCTGAAGAAAATTATATTTTTTTTTGTTTTCTAAATTTAATTCAAAATAGTTATAATACGAATACTTACAATCTTTTCATAAAAATCTTGCCTGCGTTCGGCCCGTCGTCTATAGTCAACAATTAGACCGCGTATTAGACGTTCTTGCTTACGAGCTTCATGCCACATTTTATAGATTTTATACAGAATTTATTGTATAATTTTTTAAAAACACATCATATTTTTAATAAAATTGCTTATTTCCAGAAAACTTATACGCAAGTGATTAAAAAATTTAACCTTCTATCTGAAAAAATTTATTGTTGTTTGATAGAGACAGCTGTCACTATTGCGCCATAATTTACACAACTGCATATTTTGTTACTCGGCCCTAGACTTTTTAGTACATTTTACAACACCTTTGAAAGGATGTTATGTAGAGAAAAATTTTACTGATTCTCTCCAAAAATAAAATCAACAATTAATTTATATATTTTAATTCCAAATAAAGTAAAATTGATTTATCTAGAAAAAAACTTGGTCAACAAAATGTCCTCCAGTGTTGGATTTCATGTTAAATCAAAAGTTTTCGAATCGAACTGTTTCGAAGATGATGATATATTTGAGAATGAAGATGATGAATTTGATAATCAAGGATATTTGTATGAAGTGCCTTATACATCAAATAGTGTTGATAGAAGTTCAATTGGGTCCATTCCATGGGCAGATGATGCCATAAAAATTAATAAAGTTGCATGGGATAAGGTTGAAAATATGATAAGTGGTCTTGAGTCATTATCAGCCGCGGAAGATGAATTAAGCAAAGAAATTTTAGATTGGCAAAGCAAATTCCCACAATTACTAAATAAAAACCCGAAATTTTTAAGATCAGAATCATTGGATATCGATTCATTGCATAGTCTTGTAATAACATCTGATGAAGAGAACAACGCTGAAGATAAACGAACTCTTATTAGAAACCGAATTATAGTTGATAAGTCTACAAGCAAGTCATCGGAAGATGACAGCAATCTGTGTCAACTAATGGGCAATTTTACCTTGAAATCGGTACCTATCCAATTTACTCAACGTGAAACAAATAAACATTTAATCAATAGAAGAAAGTGTTCGAGCTCAACTACATCTTATTCCTTACGCTCCCCGCCAACGCCTACACAAGTTCCTTTAGCAACTACCTCAACTAACCGTTTTCGAATGCCACCCATTTTAAATGTTTTCGATTCTAGAAAGAAATTCCGAAATTTGGGTCAAAATAAAAATCAAAGTTTTGTGCAATTAACACAAATACAGCAAGCCAAATCTGCGGCTGTAGCACACGAACAAAAACCACGCTCTCGTTTTCATACAGGCCGCAGATCAGCATGGCATCTGCCATTTGCTGTAAATCGCTTTTCACATAACAAAAACTCAATAATTTTACCATCTATAACAAGTAGACACCAAGTTATTGACCGATATACCACACAACCTACAATTACATCGTCAAACAGCGAGATTGGAACCTCAGACACGATAGCTTCTTTCAATGAGACGAGGGATAACTTTATAAGAGCAAATAATAATAATAAAAGAATAGATTTTACAACAAGCGTATCAACACAAACAAATACATCCCACGCAACAACATCAGGAAGATCAATATCAGCTGCAGTGAAGTATCCCAGATTTAATGCTTTATATTTACCATACAGTGCCTCGAAATTTCACCCTTTTAATTACAAATAGGTAAAATGAAAATAAACATTATTTTTGTATAGAAAGAAGTAAAGTAAAAAAAATTAATTATTTATATTTAATTATTTGTTTTTATACCGACAATAATGCAGTGGTTCTTCATAAATTATTTGATTATATATTAAAATTATCCAAACGTAATCGCCCTTCATTTTCAGTCAAGTACAACAAATCCGATAAAGATTGTTCACATATCAAGTCTTCAACTCTATCATACATCTGGAATTTTAATATTTATTTCAAGAAATTATAATTTTTAATTGCTAGTTAACTTTAATGAAATATATGTTCTTACTCCTTTTGCTTTATAGCTGTTTATGATTTCTGGATATTTAAATGCTGGTCCAAAATTAACACTTACTGTGGCACTTTTATGTATTGAGATAGTTGGATAATATGACCCCGCATATATATCTTTGAAAGCAACACCCTGAGATAGCCCATTTTTAAAAAACTCTATTTTACTACCTGGTGCAATGCGCAAATTCTTTAGTGTTTCTTGAATTTTATCCTTGTCCTCATAATACAAATGGGATTTAAATTTAACTAGCGGCTGTAAAAAAATAAAATATTTACATTACAAAATTACTTCAAATATTTATAATGTTTGTTGATTGTCCGGATGTAATTTTTTATTGAGCATCTATTCTTTAATATTAGTATTCTGTAATTTATTTACGATTCTAATAAATATTAATAATAATAATATATTATGGTATTCTTTAAATTAAAAAATACCGAGAAGTATAAGAAATAAAACTGACGAAAATAAAAATGCTTAAGTTTTAATGTCTCATGCATATACGCCGGTTCCATGTCTAAAGGTACGGTCACATCTTGAAAACATTTGCCCAAAAAAGCGTAACCACTAAATACCAATGAAAAACTTTTTGATTTATGCATTTATTTATTAAGTTGAACAGCATCTAATAAGATAAGATTCTATTACATTTTCTATAAATTATGCAGGAAACTGTTTAACGTAATCAACAGGTATCTAAATCAAAAGTGTTTTCATTAGTATTTAGTGGTTACGCATTTTTGGGCAAATGTTTGCCAGATGTGACCGTACCTTAAGTCAAATCGAGTGTTCCCAATGTACAACTCTTAAAAAAACTTACTCTATCCTTGAATGTGTTAGGAAGATAGTCAATTTCCTTTTCTTCAGGCAGGTCAATCAAAAAGCCTAGAGTATCGCCCTCAACATAAGCATCGCTATAATGTTTACCATGGCTTTCACTAAACCTCGTACCCTTGCGCGAGCGCCAAGAATAACCAAATTTGTCGTAACCCAGAGGAGCTTGCAGATTCCCATACTCCTGCCCCCAACCCAAACGTGTGGCAGAGCCCTCCGGCATTTCCTCTATGGTCACTTCGAAATACCAGCGACCACGATTGACAGCTAAAGACAAATAATATAATAGATCTTAAAGATATAGGTATGTATCTTTAAAACATACAGTGTGTGGCTCGAACCATGCAGTAACCTTTTTCACCTGTAACGGCTAAACGATCTTCGGATATTTTTAATTGGGGTGCTCGGTCGTGGAGGGCTAAAAGAACGCTGTTCGGTACCAGCGTACGATATAGCCATCCCGGTATTGGTTTTCCAGCCCAATCAGAAGATTCATCAAATTCCTGTCTAAAAGGCGCATGAGGATCCGGTTCAGCTAGTATATAACGATAACCATCTTTATTGAAGGGATGTTCTAAAGGATATCCATGTGCAGGTAATTTCACATTAGCTGTTATATCAGAGCTTGGTCTTCCCTTTTTACCAGTAGGACCTGAATCCGTGCCCGGAAATTTTCTTTTGTTTTGCCTATTATTTTTCGATAACGAAGCTAAAATGAATTGAAAAAATATATGTATGTATGTATGTATGCATGTGTATATGTATATAAATAAAATATAGAATTTTATAGTTAATGTTTTATGTATTAGGAAATATGATGAGTATTATGTATTATTAAATACGTATCGCAACTGTATACATGCAACATGTATGTAATGCATTAATAAAACGCTAGATATGTACATACATACATATGTATATGTACATACATATGTAGATAATAGAAAGATGTACTATGTGCATATGCATATACATACATATGTATGTATTTATGTAGATAGCTTACGTACGTTCTTCATCACGCGAAACCACACTTTCCATGATTTTTATTATTATGATTATTGTTATATTTTTTTTAATCAGGTACAATTTTGCAATAAAAAGTAAAATAGGAAATAATCTAAACTTTAGAATCTAGTCATATTTATTCACACATACACAAGTATGCATAGATATGTATGCACCCTGCCAGCAAATTGCTAGTCGACTACAAATAAAACTAACTTATAATTCACTTTTATGGGCTGACTACAAGCCAACTAGTAGTAACTTTATAGCTAGCTACAAAAAGTTAATTTTAAGTTAACGGCTAGGTAACTAACTTTAAAGTTAACTGAAAGTAATGCAGAGTCGGACAATTGACTACTTCCTAGGACATCGCAATGTTAAAATAGTTAGTTAATTACATATAAAAGTAATCCAAGCGTCAACCACCACTACTTGAGAAATAGTTAGCTTTAAATTAATTGAAAGTTGACTGAATTGCCTGCAGGGCATTTATGAATGGATGTATGGCTGTACATACAAACATACGTACATATTTATGTATGTATGTCTTTAAATTCCATAGAATGTTCAATATTTTTACACAGGTGTATTTTCAAGATAAATTCTTTACAACTGCATGTCCACCATAACTTTTCACAGCCACTATGCACAACACAATTAATTTTCCAGTTAATACGAATCTATGTATGTACATACATATGTACTCCTTGTAGATAAGTAGGTATGTACATACATATTTATTTATGTATGTAAATCTATGTGGATTTAGTGGGTATTTCAACAATTGCTGGTTTGCAAATACATAGTGAGAAATCTAAAGCTTTGCCTTCAAATTTCACTATAAAACAATATTTTTACAATACAACTCCAGCAACAACAACACAAAAAAAAAAAAAAAGATTATAATAAATATAGAGAAACTGCCCAACACAAATCAAAACAATATGTGCAGGTCACACGACGCTATTATGGTTTGAATTTATGGGAGAGGAGAGAATATTGGAAAAGTTTATTAATACAGGTGGTATTAGCTCTACAACAATTACAACATTACAAAAACAACTGACATTAAAGCATACATATGTACATATACAAATGTTGACAAAAGGGCCTTGTAACTAGCCAAATAATAAATCTATAGCTGTAATATCTACAACACCTGTTGCAATACATCTTGGGTGTACACAATCTTATAAACTTTAATTTTTTCTTCTTTCTTTTCCACAACATATTCTATTCAAGGCATATTAATCGTCTTGGTGTATTTTGTGGCCTTGATCTGCATATGTATACACAAAATTATAATTTCACCGTGTAGATAAAAATGCAGTTTCGAAAGAAATTAAAAAAAAACTCATGTGTTTGGGACGGAGGGGACTAAGCAAGGAAAAACAACAAAAGAAAAATATGTCTGTCAGCAAATATTCGTTATCTACCATTGAGAGCTTTCATAACAAAAATAGAATTTGAAAACCAAAAATGTGAATTTATATACATACATATATACATACATAAATAATAAAGGTTACAAAAAGTGTATTCATACCAGGTATGTACATATGTAGCTGAATATTTTCGCCACATTTAATTTGAACATCCCAGAGATGTCAATTTATACACATGTATCCATGGTGGAATAATAAGGTGCGCGTATCAACGCAACAACAAAATCGACATGCATTTTGTTTGTGTAAAATTAATTCAACATTGTCAAAACAAAGCTGTATACAAAACAAAACAAGTTGTTTTGTATGTATTTATTGGTTATGCAAAAACAAAAAGCATAACGTAAACAATAATATTCATGATGGCGGCCAAAAATGTAAACAACTTTTGACAAGACCGAATTAACTTACCATATTTTTGCAGATTATTTAACGGTCAAAACACAACCCTACAAAAAACCATATTCCTTCTTGCGCAGACCTGATTATTAGACCATGCATGTATCCATGATACAATAAGATACATGCAGAAATACAAAAACAACCAACTCTTTGTATTTTGTTGATAGAAAATTTGACACCTCGAACAAAAAACCAATGGTTTACAACAATTGTCAGCTGGGCTTGTATCAGTAAATTTTTTTATTTTTTGACTTTACAGGACGTTCTTTGGGCTGTGCACATATTATGTAACGCTCCAAGGGGGGTT
The DNA here is from genome assembly GCA_947311025.1 of Lypha dubia. Classification (NCBI taxonomy): domain Eukaryota; kingdom Metazoa; phylum Arthropoda; class Insecta; order Diptera; family Tachinidae; genus Lypha; species Lypha dubia. Next base: position 9,922,498 of record OX371260.1, on the reverse strand, counting down.
AAAGATTTGTTACGGATTGGAAATTTTGCACTGAAAAATTATTAATAAGCGTTACGGTGGGGGGGTTATAAAACCTCTGAAAACAGCGTTACGTAATATGTGCAAAGCCCCTTTGATACAACGAATTGAAAAAAGTATACCGCTTACATGCAGTGTATAACGCCCGATTTCACAATGTTCGGTAAAATGTCTGTTAACAAAAAAGTCTATTAAAACTGAGGAACAAGGCAAATTAATATACCATATAATCACAATTTTACTGGAAATTCAGAGGTTTATAACGCGGAAACTAAGCCTTGTCGAAAATTTTTTCTTGTTATTTTTGATTTTCTATCGGATAGAAATATTTAAAAAAAAATTTTTGAGATGTTACTAAACTTAATTTAAGCCAAAACTAAATATTAAAAGAAGTTGCACTTTTAGTTAACGATCAAACAATTATTTACACAGAGAATTTTAGATATCTACTAAAATATTCATCACTAAAATGAATACTTTTTCCCAAGATCAGTTAATGAGGCAAAAACATATATTGCACAGCAAAACAATTAGTCGATTTGTGGAGCATTAATTTGTTTTATTGGGTTTCCAAATAAAAACAGAATTATATGTCTACATAAAAGTAGATTGCAGAAAACTATGTACATATGTACATACATAAGTACATACATATGTACAACATATGTTTTTAAAGAGAAATTTCTTTTGTTTTACATTCACTAAGAACTGATAGCAAGAATTATTTTTAGTCAGCTATATTCTGTTTTCGAGTTATAATGAAGCAAACATCCAAACTTTTACATTTATAATCACCCATATCGTAAATAATAAGAATTTTTTTAATATGTACACAGTTACTCTCGGTATAACTTACATACATATGTATGTAAATACATAAAACCTGTTTCCCATACAAAGATCGTACAATAACGCCACAATAACCATAACTTTATGAATCGTTTACGCATTACACCTTTGATATTTTACAGCCATAATTCTTTTAAAATTCATAGATAATAGAAACCTTTTGCCGAAAACATGTAATAAAAACTTTAAATAATATTGTCATAGCACCATAGGAACAACACGGTGAACCTAATTTATTAATACCTATTTATAATTAAAAATTATGTATTTCACTGCTTACCTTGAGCATAACCATCTTCCGATAGCCGTAGCGCGCCCAATTTGCCCATTGCCTCATAACTAGGCTTAATTTGGCATAAATCGGAAGTTACTAATCCAAACATGGCACCATTTTCGGGATGTTCTTCGTATGAAAATATTATCTGGACATCTTTCAATAAGGAACGTTGTACCGTTGAATACCAGGATTGAGTTACTCTACGCGGCATTGTCGTCATTGATTCCCAATACTGCTCAATAAATGGTATAATCTCTTTATCTTTACTAAAATTGCTTTTCATTTTGCCTTCTTTCAAAGCATTTTGCTTCATATTGGCAATGGCAGTGATACACATTTGCGGTATAGCTGTGAAGAATATTAATTGTATAATTCATGTTCACTTATTTATAAATTTAATTTTAACATACTGGCTTGCGAACGACGAAAACTCTCTAACCCACTTGGTGAACAATTTTTACAAACGAAAACATAATTTGTTATGAATGGCACCAGTTTTCCCAGTTGGTAACCAATGCAGGACTCATGAAACCATCTATTGCAATTAGCACACAATAGCTCCACGATGTTTAAATTACGATCTTTGCCACTGAAATGCAAAAAAAGGAAAATTTAAACTATTGTGTACCAAGTATATATTTTTCTTGTTCTGTTTTGCTTTCATATTTGTTTACCAATAACAAAAGCCGGCTTTTTCTTCAGATGTTTGATTTTGCTTTCCAATTTGTGTTTCATGCATTATTTCTAATTGTACATTACTGTCGGTTTGAATAGCTTCCATAACGAAATATCTAATGCAATATCAAATTTTATAATAATAACTTGACCGTAATAATTCTGTAAATTTTAATTTTCCAATTCTATAAAATGGAAATGTAGCACAAAAAGGAAAATAATAATCCAATTTGGAAACGTACGTTCAGTTTAGTATGCAATATTGAACTTGTTAGAGTTGTAAATATTTGTATTTAATTTCCACGTTTTATATTTATATGAGTGCATATGCCAAGGCGAATTCACACCAATTCACGTAGCCTAATGGCAACGTCAGCATCAGCTGTGCAACCATGATATGTCAAGAATTGCTCATTGTAACAAGGCGAATTCATTTAGAATGTTGCTTGGTTGAGTTAAAACCCCAGCTGTTTATTTAAATTCTTTTTGCTGCTGTCAAAATTTTACTTTGCTTGTAGATTTCTTCCAAATTGTTGATGTAAAAAATCATAGCATATATGACAGAATCCAAGGCGTATCAAGGCGAATTCAGCACCAGATGGTGTTATAAACACATCTTAACACTTTTTTCTTGCATAATAGAGGTCGATATGTCAAATTGTACATGCAAGCATAGGGATTGATATGTAAAATTTTGTTATAGTGTATTTGTTGTAGAATTAACACTACCTGGCAAGTGAACTTGCCTTAGACGTATATAGGTGAACTTACTTGGACCACTTGCTCTGTTCACTATCTATCAAACGTTCTTAATAACTGATACAATAGCATACCCATGATATAATAAGCACGGTATATGCACGCCTACTACAATACAACACTAAAAAAACACCAGGCATTTTAATATAATCATAGGTTTTACCTGCATGCTACTTATGGGCAACTATTTGTTTCCAGGCATGTTTGTGTAAATATCGAATTCATCACCTAATCTGGAAAATATTAACCAAATTGGACAGCGTCGGTGATGCATAAATTCCCCGAATTCGCCACTGCATCCACCTGATAATGAATTCGTTGTACTTGTTTTCGTACTGCTCATACCTGGTAGTTGTGCCATGACAGAGCCAGGCAAAAACTAATACCAAACTGGCATGTTGTTTTTCTCTGAATTATTTGTTATAATCTTAACAATATAGTAAATCTCATGGTATAATACAAGGCAAATTCATAACAGGTAGTGTTAATACTACAACAAGTACAACATTACAACAACATTTGACATATGAGCCCCTATGCTTGCATGTACAAATTTTGACATTCGAACCTCCATTATGTCAGAAAAAAGTAGATCAGCTGTGTTTTCAGCTTCACCTGTTATGAATTCGCCTTGGTATAATAAATAAGGTAGTCTTGTCCCTAAAACAAATACAACGTCACAAAAACAACAGGCATTTTGTTAGTGTAAAAACTTGGCTGTTGTCAAAATGTGATGTGCGAACAAAAACAAAATTAAATTAAAAAAAAACAATTGCATAAAATAAAAATATAAGTTACAATTATTTACAATACAGAAAACAAAAAGGTGTTGATAGATGTATGTATAAAATCAGCATGTGTCCTTTATTTGCAGACACTACACACACTCATTTTAACCGATATTTTTAATTTTAATTAACTGCCGATTTCACGATGTCGAAAGAATTTTGAATTTTATTTTCATTCGTACAAATACATTTGATACAAAAACAAAATTTTAGAATTTGTTTTTGCTTTAAATGTAATAACACGAATGAAAACATATGGAAATTTTCTTTCGACATAGTGAAATAGGCCGTAAATTTTAAAAATTTTTTTTAAAGTTTCTTAAATTTTAATTAAATAAAAAAAATGTTCCAATATTTTTATAAAAACACAACAAAGTTTTGACAACAAAAAATCAATTAGCTGATGTCAATTTTAGCTAATGCGACTACCTTATAATTAATATACCTTGGTAAATCTCATTGCTTTTCATGGTAAAACTAACAGGTATGCGCAGTTCGACAACAACTACAAAAATCCAAAAAACAACATGTATATTGTTAGTGTAAAGTACTCGCTTTTGATCAAAATACACAAACAAATTTTCTTACGTATGAGTACCATTATTTATGTACTCTCTTCAAACTATGTATATCAGTTTGTATGAAAATTTGTTATAAAGCGAGTTCACTCAGCTGTGCTAGTAAGCTCACCTGTTGGACACGCCTTGTTGCTTTTGCTTACGCTTTTGTTTTGGTCACAAAACGTCTGATTATACATTTGTTTTCATTTCGTTTTTCTTGTTAAGTATATGTAAAAGGCGATTATTTATTGACCAAAAATATTTAACTAAATAGGTATGTGTATACATATATTTTTAATAAAAGTTAAACCAAAAATCTTTGTGCTTTGTTTGTGGCTCCTATTGTATAAAAAAGAAATAAAATCGAAATTACTGGCCAATGCACTTTCCTTTGTTTTGCATCAGTTTGTTGTAAAGTGCTTGTCTTTCAAAATTTCTCATTTAATATTATCGATTTAATATAACTTAATAAAACCTTATGCTGTTTTAAATTTTATTATAAAATTATTACTTGCGACGGTAATTAGGGTTTAGTAAAGGAATAACTTCAAAATGAAAGATGCGCTAATGATTCATAAATAGATTTTTGCATCTTGTGATAGGGAATATTACTGAGAATAATTACAATGTTCCAGACTTATTAGCGATTGACCCATTGGTATTTATTTTTATATTTATTTTTGAACTTCCTTCCTAAATACTAGAACCGTTATTTTAAAACTAGTTCGATATAATGGTGCTTCAATATTTATGTATGTATATAGCGAATAAAATGCTACGAATTCATTTAATGTAAATATTCAAAGCAGAAATAAATAAAATAATAAATGGACAACAGTCTCAAGTTTGCCCAAACTAGTTTTACTTCATCAAATTCTAAAAAACTAAGCTTGGTTTTCGATTAGTACATACATACATACATATGTATGTAAATTCTTGTGTACTTTTTCATAGCTAAAAGCGAGTTGTTTATTAGAGGGGCCACCTTCAGCAGTTCTCTTTTATTAATTGGAGCATGGAGCTGTAGAAGCTAATAAGAGAATAAGTGAACACAAACACATAGAGTCTATAGTAGAGTCTACAGTCAAACGAATTATAAAGTAAGAAAATAACAAATAATTTAGTCTCATTTTAAGCACTGACGAATAAACAACAGCATTAACTCGCAGTCATATAACAAAAATCAATTTAATTAATGAACTCTTAGTAGAGTTTTGCCACTTAAAAAAAAATTTGATTTTGTTGGAATTATTTTTTACAATTTAAAAACAATAACACAAAGAATATATTTATTTAAATGTTCTTGCGTGACTAAACGTGTTACCAAATATTTAGAATATTAAAAATATTTTTAAAATTAAAAATACTAAGCTTTCTGTTAAGTATGTATCTTTGAAAATTGTAAACAGAAAACTTGGTGTCTCTTTTAATTGGTACGTTAAATAAACAAAAGTTTAATTTTAAGTTTAATAATGTCATATTGAAGTGTGAGTAATAATTTGAAAATCTTATCTTGTGTGATCGTGGTGTGTCTTTTATTAATTTTTTTTATTTTAAATAAACATTGACTTGTTATCGTCTACAAAGTATCTTATTAAAAAAATTAACATTAAAATGCACTACAACTAAATATGTATGTATACATACATATATGTATGTATGTTTGAAAAAATCAGTTGTTATTGATAAGGACCATAACATACAAGAAATTGTATAGGTATTCCATTTTATCTGTTTGATGGACATACATATTTTCTTTTACAGTTTCATAGAATTACATATATATGTACATACATACCTATAAATACATACATACGTTCATATATGCATGTTCATATGTAGGTACAATATTTTCTTTTCATTATTGTTAATTTTCAGACAACAAATTAAAAAATTCATTGTGTTTTTGTTTATAACTTAGACAAGAGCGACGACGACATCGTGAAAGATATGTATGTCAGCAAAATTGTTTCAGTCATTAAGTGCTAGTGTTTCGAACTGGAACTTCATCGTATTTCATCGTAACAAGAACAACAATACTAATTACAAAACTGTAGATAGATAATAAAACGTTATACATACCAATAAATACTTAAAAAGTCCATAATTGGAGTGATCTCTGCATCCAATTTTGAGAAAGCTAATTATTTTACATTTCTATATTTCATGTACATACATATGTAATAAATAGTTGAAAACTGTTTTAAGCAAGTTAAATTTAGAACACAAAAATATACACACAAACATACAAAAGCACTTGAATTTGTAAATAAATGTGGTTTTTATGTTTTGAAGAATATCGTGAGTAAACTCCAAATTTAATAAAAGGGTCGTGTTATTTACGTACATATATGGCTATGTAATCGTCACATTAGTACACACTTCATTTCTGTGAAAATGACAAACGAGAAGAAAATTACAGTGACAATTTAAACTTTATTTTGATATCGAAAAATATTTTTTATCGATAGTGAAGCATTTTATTTCGTATAGTTTAACTTAAGTTTGAACATGCAAAACAGATTTTAAAAAATTTTATCTAATTTCTCACTTAATTTCGAAAACACAAATGTTAAATTAATTTTCATTTTAAAGTTGATTGTATTTTATAAAATGAACATATAATGGACTGCTTTAAAAAGACGAATTTTTTTATATCTCCTGTATTGTTAATCGTTGTTCCTATAGAAAAGCTTCAAAGTTCAAAATAGATTTTGAAAATTTAACCATTATATCAGAATGAATTTCGTAAATTCGAAATTTTGAAGTTTTTTTTTTTTTTAATACGACAGCTTTGATATTTAATTTAATTTTTATTTTATTCATTCTTATTTACGAAACCGAACTTAAAAGCCATATTTGGTTTCACTATAGCTAGTACATGAGTTTTATTACTATTATTAACAATACATGCAATAAAGTAATAAATCTAAATATAACTAGAAAAAAATAAAAATAGGCAAAATAGTGAGAATAAACATACATGAGGGAAATACGAAACTGGTGGGTTATCTGCACACAAAAGACGTAATAGCTTATTCTTATACTTATGTGGAAACCATAAAATCAAATGTTCTTATATTTACTGGCAACACATTAAAATCCCGGCAACTCTTATAAAAAATGATCTCTCCAACAAACGAATTAACTTAGGAATAATAAGCTGCCTATTCCTATTGAATCTACTAAATAAATAAAATAATAAATAATAAAATATTTGACAGGAAACGGAGGGCGCTGTAGTGTACATTATCTTGGAACTGTAATAATCGCTGCCGGTACACTTAAACAGTTCAAGTACAAGTAATACAATTCCACACTAACAATGTTCATTAGAAAATTAATTATATAGCATTGAATTATAACTCATATTTTGTAAAAATGTTATATGCGGTATACCAGTAACCACCCAAGGATAAGTTTTCTTTTTTTTAAATCTCGTGAACTATTATAATTTATTTCGACATTATTAATAGATCGAGATATTGAAGCACACAGATGTGAAACACACCTCTGGATGTTCAAATCAGCATAAAGTTTTTTTAACGTAAATTAAGTGCTCTTGAGATGAACGGGCAACATTCAATATATACAATTTTTAACTTAATTTTGAATATTTAAGTTAGTTTCGAAAATTTTTTAATTTAAATTTTAATTTCGAACTTAATTTTGAATAAGTTAAACTAAATTTGGAGCTTCACATCTACATATTAATTCTTCATATAATTAATGAGCTCTAAATTTCAATTGCACTGATAGACAATATTTTTTTAAATTATACATTTTTAAAAATATGTACCATGATACAATTACTATTATATCATATGTACTATTAATGCGTAAGTTAAAACTAAACTAAACTAAGCTTTTCTATAGAAACATCGACTAACAAGAAATTGAAATTAATTTTGCGAAACAGAGTTAAGTTTAAATTTTCGAAATTAATTTAAAATTAATAATGTATAAAGTAGTTTATCGATCGACCCAGTTGTAATATTTAATTAAAATTTTGTATTTTGAGCGCTACCATTTCTTCAAATGCACTACTGTTATTTTCATTCAGTGCCAGCACGCAAATCAAAACGAGGTTCAACTTGTTGATAGGTAAAATAGAAAATTTCTTGGCAGTCTGCTAACATTATTGTCAGTTCTAAAGAATTTTGTCTCTACAAAATCTTTTTAAACTTTGAGCTAATTTAGTTCCGAATCGTTACATCTGTGAACGCACAAGTCGTCACTTAAAAGAGCATTCAATTATTAAGTGACGAATTGTACGTTCACGTTAATAACTTTGTTTTATACATAAATAGCGCGTTTTAACGATTATTTTCACAACCTAGAAACTGATTGGTGTACGCAACTGATATTAGACATTGAAAAACTAAAACTGTATAGCTTGTAAACATGTAAGTATGTATGTTATTCACATGTTCGTGAAATTATGCTACTGGGAATTCTTTTATATTTTTTCTTTGTTGTCTCAATACTGTATTACACTTAAAAAATATAAATTAAATTACGTACATATTCAACTTTAATTATATGTATTGACATTTCAATAAAAAAATACAAGTTCATTTACTATATTCGGCTCAAATTAAGCGAAATTTACTAAAAAGGAATTGTTTTTTTTATATACATTTCTTATATTGAGAAAAAGTAAATTTTGAAAATAAGCAAAAACTAAAAAAAAATATAAAACTAAGTTGAGTTTTTAATATACATATGTATGTATGTACATATGTATGTATTTTTTTATATTAATTTAAAACGATCATTCATTCATCACTGTGATGCTACATTTAGGCCTGCCAGATCCATATTGGGAAAATTATTGACATTCACCAAAAAATATTTTTATTTTTACAAATTAATTATAATTTAATTAAATGTGTTTTAATTTTTATAAAAAGATATGTGCATTCACACATATTTTTTTTTTTAAAGAAGGTGCAAATAATTATATAAAAACAATTAAGGAAAAAACATAGCAAAAAATATATTAAACAGTCTTTTAACGTTCATATAAAATAAAATATACAAAAGTTATAATCTACGTATTTTTTCACATATTGATCAACAAAAGGAATTAACTCGAAATTTCCAAAATTTAATTTTTTGCAAGAAATCGATGTATTTGATCTGCTCTTTCGCTAAAAATACATTTGTATCGCTCTTTTTGATAAAACAGTAGTAAGTACATACTAGTGATGTTACGAATATCAATTTTTAGTATTCGCGAATACGAATACGAATATTTGAAACAGTATTCGCCGAATACGAATATTAATTTTAAGGTTTAGAGCCATATAATATTTTAAATTTAATTGGATAAAAGACCTCCCTTGGCGTCAGTAACAATAAATTGAAAAAATCTGTCACACTACTTCAGGTAAATATCATTATTATGTCATTATGATGCCGAATTTGAAGACCACTACTGAACATTTTAAAATTACATGCATACTTTGAGATTTCAGTTTTCTTACTCTGATTGCGATTTTCATTAGTAATTCAGTGTTGTTTGGGAGAACATATTTTCGCAGATTGCGCAGCAACGTTTATCGGTGGACTTTCACATTAGGGCTCTACGACTTTTTTTCAGCTAAAAATCGATAAAATATGAATTTTTGCCATATTTTGTAGTTTTCATAAGACTATTGTTCAAATTTAGACCAAAAATTATTTTTTGGTTTTTCTATTATTTTGCAATGGGAATCGGGTTTACTATATAAATCATTAGTTCGCACGAAGTATTAGGGCTCTACGACTTTTTTAGCTAAAAATCGTAAAATATGAATTTTTGCCATTTTTTGGAGTTTTGAATTTGTTTGGAGTCTCAAATTTAGACCAAAAATTAATTTTTGGTTTTTCTATTATTTTGCAATGGGTTTACTTTGTAAGTGTGTTGACGGGGTGAGTAAAGAGATGTGTGTTTCAAAAAAAAAAAAAAAAAACAATGCCGGCGCTATTAACGCCACTGGCAAGTGAAGAGTAAAGGCACTTTTATATGCCTGTATGAATTCAAACAGCCGATTTTAGGCTACGATTATGATTGATTTATTTTCGACAAATCAAGGACTTAAATACAACTTAACGGTAATCTTAAAGCTACAAAATTAACATAATACTTAATAATAGTTGTTGTCTTAAACTACAATTATTCCAATGTAAATTCTGTAAATTCCAAGGAATGTCTTAGGAATTTACATTAGGGTGGTACTAAATATGAAATATAAATAATAATATGATACAAAATAATAATATAATATAAACTAATAATCATATTCATATTATATATTATAATATTATAAATGTGAATGTAAGTTTGTTTGTAGCGCTTTCACGCAAAAACTACTAAACCGATCATCATGAAACTTTGTACACATATTCTTGTAGCTATTAGAAGTAACATGGGATACGTTTTATTAAAAAAATTTCATTTCTTACGAAAGATAAAAAAATAGTTTTTCAATGAGCATATTTACACTAGACCAATTTTTGTTCTTTCGAAATTACACTAGACTAATTCATCTGGCATAAAATGTATACGTGTACTCAGCTTTGTGTGTTAGTGTTTTTTTTTTATTAATTTGAAGTTTGTCTTTCGTTGTGCACATTACGGAACATAGTTGGCCGAAATATTGCGAGAATAATAAGTGATGATGAATTGGCAATTATTTTAGGAGGAATTTCAAGTATAAGAAGCGAATTTACTGAATATATTTGCAATGAGGGAAAATTTTAAACATCAATATAAAAAAGTTTTAAATTGCTTCACATCTTCTATACCTACTAATAAAAAAACTTTAGCCAACATTTTTCAAAGGGCCTGTTTCACACTGTCGACAAGTCGATGTCGTTCTCTTATTTATATTGAAAACAAAAACAAATTTAAATATTTTGTTTTTGTTTTCAATATAAATAAGAGAGCGACATCGACTTGTCGACAGTGTGAAACAGGCCCATAGTTTTTAATTTAATTGTGTATGTAACTTAATGATTCTCTTAGAACTTTTGTAGTTTTTTAAGTAAATTGTGAGAATTTTTATAATTAATCGTTAAAAAATTTTATGCTTTTTAAAAGATTTATTGAGAAATTTAATCAATTAACAATTAATAAACATAAACCGCCTTATTTACAAAAAAAAAATTATTTTCTGCTTATAAATAAAATAAAAAAATACAAAATAACTGTACAAAAAATTAAAAATGAATTGAGAATGTTTCATACTGTTTTATTAAAAAATAAATGCATAAAGTTTGTTGGCGCGACCAACCCCCTTCTTCTTTGAAATTCATGTTCACTCGACGATAGCTAACCAACGACTAAATCCGGTCTGTAAAAAAGAAAACACAGAACCTGTGTATTCGTAAGGCGGGTTTGAGGCTGGTTGAAAAATTGTGCCAACGAAAAACCATGGCTTCATGGCGAGCGAAGCCGCGGGAAAAAGCTAGTATATTATAAATAATAATGTAGAATACACTACATTATAGCCTTAGTTCAAATTTAGACCAAAAAATATTTTTTGGTTTTTCTATCCTTGTGAAATGGAAAAATGGAAATGGTGTTACTATAGAAATCATTGCTTCACACCAAATATTAGAGCTCTACGACATTTTTTCAGCTAAAAATCGATAAAATATGGATTTTTGGCATTTTTTGCAATTTTCATAATATTTTTTCATAAGATGTATAGCCTTTGTTCAAATTTTAATTTATATTTTTTTAATTTTGCCAACTCAACGATTTAATGTATTTTTATATTTAAAATTTCTGCACGTTTAATTTAATATCTGATCATTTGTCACTTTTGAAATCGTCTGGAATTGAGTATTCTATTTTTTGTTTTTTTTTTTAATATGTACATTAGTGTGTACCAAAAAAAAAAATTTTCTTGTTCCCCCACCTTTTTTTGAAAGCTTATAGGGTAAAGTATTTTTGTGATTTTTTTCAGATTTTTCGGAAGAGGTTTAGAGGTCGCTAAAATCGAATTTAACCAAAAAATCGGGTTTTCTCGACTTTTTTTGAATTTTGCGCATTACTCGGCCCATTAGCACGATTTTCTTTGTTACTAAGTCAATTTTTTTAAAGAAAACTGTTCAAACTTTACTTTTCTGTGCAGATATTATAAGTTTCGGTAATATTTTTGCTCATTTGGTTACCCTTTATGACATTTTTTTGTAAATTTAGCATACATTTTAAAAATAATGCTTTGTAACTTTTAAAATTTCTATTGAAGTTAAAAAACTAATGATTCAGTTTAAAATGTGGATAAATTCTGAGTCATTTAAAAAAATAAATATTGAATTTGCTCTTACCGTTCACAAGTTATACCCTTTTTAAGTTTTGTACTCATTTACACATGTACACAAATCCGATACATATCTGGCAAACACATTACAATATTTTTAATTTCACAAAATGAGTATTTATTATTTTTTAATAGATTTTTGTATATACACAAAATGAGTACAAAACTTAAAAAGGGTATAACTTTGGAACGGTAAGAGCAAATTCAATATTTATTTTTTTAAATGACTCAGAATTTATCCACATTTTAAACTGAATCATTAGTTTTTATAACTTCAATAGAAATTTTAAAAGTTACAAAGCATTATTTTTAAAATTTATGCTAAATTTACAAAAAAATGTCATAAAGGGTACCTAAATGAGCAAAAATATTACCGAAACTTATAATATCTGCACAGAAAAGTAAAGTTTGAACAGTTTTCTTTAAAAAAATTGACTTAGTAACAAAGAAAATCGTGCTAATGGGCCGAGTAATGCGCAAAATTCAAAAAAAGTCGAGAAAACCCGATTTTTTTCTTAAATTCGATTTTAGCGACCTCTAAACCTCTTCCGCAAAATCTGAAAAAAATCACAAAAATACTTTACCCTATAAGCTTTCAAAAAAAGGTGGGGACCTATAAAAATAGAAAAAAATTTTTTTTTTGGGACACACTAATGTACATTAGGGGTAGTCTATTTTTGTAACACCTACTTTACATGGCATAACACGATGAGGAATAGTAAAAAAATGATAACTGCGTTTTTAGTTTTTCGATTTATTTCAAAAACTTCACGCAGAATTTAAATTGAAAAAATTCATATGTTATATGCGAAGAATAAGAAGACAAATTTTGATTTAGAAGCAATAAAACTAATTTAAGTACAAGACAAATACATTTTTATAGTAAATATACGTTTTAGTTCATTATTTAATTCATTTTTATATTATTTGAGATAAATTTAAGATTTAAACTATATTCAGATTTACAAAAAGGGTAAATTTCCTGAATAACTTTGATGGCTCTTTCAGCGCAAATATTAGATCTTTTTAAATTCAGAATGGCAGAATCTTCCTTTACCCAGTGTTTTAGAAAACACTTATGCGCAGTTTCGAATTGCTTGACGGATTTTTCCAATATTTCAAAATCATTGTTATGAAAACGGTGATCCGAGAACCAAACATCATACCATGCGCTGCATATGAATTGGCAAATTGGCAAAAGTTGTATTCTGTGTTCCGGTATTAGTATGAACGTTAAAATCGCTAGAATAGCTCTAGAATTCCATCGAGCGTTGCTGAGCGCTGGTAAAACTCTAAATTTTATGTATGGGAACTTGTTGCTTACTTCATAATATTTAAAATATTGCCCTAGTTCATATAAAAATTGCATGTCATCACGCCATTTAATAGATCTTAAGGTCAACTTTTCTTCGTTTTGTTTGTAGTTTTGTTTTAGGTTTTCGTAGTTCATAATCAATTCGGTAAATATGTCATAACTGATGTTTGGCGATGTCGACTTTCCACTTAGTAACTCATTCATCACATGCATCAAAATTAAATCTAATACATGATGTTGGCATCCAATATACTGCGGTGGGGACAAATGTTTTTCCTTAAAACAATTCTGCAGTAAACGAACAACTCCACTTTTAACCCCTGTATTAACGTTTGTTGTGTCACTAACAATCATTTTTATGGAATTACAAAGGTTAAATTTATCCAAGACATTCCTTATTCCTTAAAAAAGTTATAGAAAGTTAATTAATGCTCTAAAAATATATTATTAAATAGAAACCTTCAAAAATTGACAAACTTTTCCCGTTTTCAAGAACCATTGCCGCTACTCTTACTTCCTTAGTTTCATTTGTTAACACCACGGCCTGCACTTCTTTCTTCCCAAATTTCTTGCCGTCGAAATGAATACACCAAATGTCATCTCTTAAGGAATTCTTATAATTTTTTTCCAAGTTCAGCGCTGCTTTAATCATCGCTTTGTGAATACCTGCTTGTGTTGGTGTTGCTATATTTATTCCTTCTTTGGACAATTCTTTGCATATTTTAGCGGCATTTTTGGTGCTGACATGGGCTGTTGTTACCATTGTCACTGCTGCTTTTGTTGAACACTTCGCATTTCTTTTTCTTGGAAGAGGAGCTTTATATTCACCAACAGGTGGAGAATGTGATTGCTCGACAGATTCAGCTGATGATGTTGACGTGTTGAGCGCCACTTTATTTAAACACGAGGTGCTTTGAACATTTTTTCTTGAAAGGGCAGCTTTGGAGGGATGCACATTAACTGCTTTAGCTGTCGTGTACCCAACTTCTCCATTTGTAGTTGTTTGGAGTTTATACAAATTTTTGTCCTCAGTTCCTAGCCAGACACCATTTAAATCAGTTATATCACATAACTTGTTGAACGTCATTGTAACATTTCTGCCATCCGGGAATTTTAAAAATGTTGAATAATCATTTAAAACTTTTGTTATATTCCGTTCTGCAGCTATACGTGTTATGCTCGGAAAGTTTAGTTTCGACCACAATACAATCATTTCGTTTGTAATAATCTGGCATCTTTTCTTTTTAAATTTCTCCGTTTTTGCTAATTCATTATACCTTCCTATAATCACGGTCTTTTTTGGAATCTTACACAATTCACTCAAGGGGTTTTTAATGTTATTGATTTCTCTTCTCTTATTCTTAGATTTTTCAAATGTTATTAAATTGTTTTCCCATTTTTTTAAATTTTTTTTCCCACTTTTTTTAAAAGACATTGTTAATTAAAAAAGACACTTTCACTCAAGCCGCCACGTACTGAATGAGAGATCGACAGCTAAATAAAAGCAACTGGCGCGACGCTTATACGAAGTTTCAATCATTCATAAAGCATTTACTCAAATTTACCGTTATGAACTTTTGTCATATGCAAAAATACGATGAATAACAGAAGAAGAGCAAAACAAAACAGACACAAAGAAAAGAACATAATCTCATATGGTGTTTTTTCTTGGCATATGTATGAAATTTGCATACGAATTTTCAATTTAAATTCTGCGTGAAGTTTTTGAAATAAATCAAAAAACTAAAAACGCAGTTATCATTTTTTTACTATTCCTCATCGTGTTATGCCATGTAAATTTTTTTTTTTTCAAAAAATTCAAAAAGTTGTTCCCCTAATGTACATACGTAATAATTAAATTTCCAGTCGTTAGCACATGCGTATATACATATGTACATATGTATGTATCGACATATCGTTACCTTAATATAAAATGCTCTAACACTTATTTGTCAAATCTCATTTTGTTTCTTCTTATTTGTATCGATAACTTAGATAAGAACGGAATTTGAATAAAAGAATGGATAAGGGGCTTTATATATTAAAATAACGACATGTATTTTATATGTGTAAATATTTAATAATTAAAATTACTTCAAGAAATTTATCTAGATGTGCATACATACATACATACATAAAGATTTTTTTACTAAATTTCTTTTACATTACGCAATCTTCCTAGACGCAACTGTGATCACTTTTTCAAAAAACAGGAGTTGCGGTAAAAAAAAAATTTTCTATTGCGGGGTATTACTTCTGAATTAAAAGTCTGGTTTCTTTATTTGTATAACTTGTATAAAATTGTTTATTATTGAGATAAATTGAACGATAAAAATTTAACAAATTAAAAAAATTATAATGATCTAATTCATTGCAATCAGCTAAGTATGTGTGTATGCTTACATTTATTCGAATACTATATCGGCCCAGCGAACATTTTATGCTGA
Source organism: Lypha dubia (assembly GCA_947311025.1). NCBI lineage: Eukaryota > Metazoa > Arthropoda > Insecta > Diptera > Tachinidae > Lypha > Lypha dubia. The sequence goes on along the minus strand of OX371260.1, from coordinate 9,906,495 downwards.
ATGTGGATTCCCAAGTCCGAGAAAAATCTGAACACATTCCCGATATATATGAGGGAATTTCGTACGAGCTCTAAAGCAATTTTCAAAACAGGGCAATGAGCAAGCAGCAGTATCTGATAAAAGACGTAAAATATTTTGTGAAACAAATCCGAAAATTTCGGACTATTGTGTTACATGTTTTAAAATAAATTAAATTTTCTTTCGACAACATGCGGACTAGTATGAGCAATACTTCAGAAACGACTTAATTGCGTAATGCCGAAAAGCTCCAGTCAATAAAAGGGGTTTAATCTCGGAAATTGTATTACAAGATGTCAAAAATCGTGAATAACTTTTTTTTCTGCTTTAAATTGATGCCAATATAAAAGTTGTACGAAATTCATAGATCCTATAAATGTTGTATATATCAATATTTCTTAAATTTTATAGTTTTTGATATTTTTGATAATTTCCTGAAAATTAAAAATTTTAATGAACGTTCTAAGTCTCCTAATCTGTGGAGTTCGAAAATTTTATATTATATGTTATAACTTAATATATTTTAAATAAATGGCTTATGAGTTTTATTAATAATATGATCTGAATTCACACAGTTTGATTTCATATTACGATAAATATAATAAAAAATATTTTATTGATCCGGTAACATTGCCCTCCTTCGTCGGTTAGCAGAAACATCGGCGAAGTAAAACAATTAATAAAATGCCTGCCAATACAGCTTATCAAAGTTAATGCGTCTACCTAACACCGGAGACGCCACAACACTGCTATACAAATTAACATAACGCGCAAAGCAGAGTTGTAAAAGAGTTAAGCCTTCTACATTTTCAACATCTATCTTCTCTACTCTATCCCTCTCTCTGAGTTCCGGCACAATTCACTGCATACGTAGGGGTCATCCCCTGAGTGCTGGTCCTAATAAAAAAAAAAAAAAAAAAAAAAAAAAGATAGAAAAAGGGTATAACTTTGGAACGGTAAGAGCAAATTCAATATTTATTTTTTTAAATGACTCAGAATTTATCCACATTTTAAACTGAATCATTAGTTTTTATAACTTCAATAGAAATTTTAAAAGTTACAAAGCATTATTTTTAAAATTTATGCTAAATTTACAAAAAAATGTCATAAAGGGTACCTAAATGAGCAAAAATATTACCGAAACTTATAATATCTGCACAGAAAAGTAAAGTTTGAACAGTTTTCTTTAAAAAAATTGACTTAGTAACAAAGAAAATCGTGCTAATGGGCCGAGTAATGCGCAAAATTCAAAAAAAGTCGAGAAAACCCGATTTTTTTCTTAAATTCGATTTTAGCGACCTCTAAACCTCTTCCGCAAAATCTGAAAAAAATCACAAAAATACTTTACCCTATAAGCTTTCAAAAAAAGGTGGGGACCTATAAAAATAGAAAAAAATTTTTTTTTTGGGACACACTAATGTACATTAGGGGTAGTCTATTTTTGTAACACCTACTTTACATGGCATAACACGATGAGGAATAGTAAAAAAATGATAACTGCGTTTTTAGTTTTTCGATTTATTTCAAAAACTTCACGCAGAATTTAAATTGAAAAAATTCATATGTTATATGCGAAGAATAAGAAGACAAATTTTGATTTAGAAGCAATAAAACTAATTTAAGTACAAGACAAATACATTTTTATAGTAAATATACGTTTTAGTTCATTATTTAATTCATTTTTATATTATTTGAGATAAATTTAAGATTTAAACTATATTCAGATTTACAAAAAGGGTAAATTTCCTGAATAACTTTGATGGCTCTTTCAGCGCAAATATTAGATCTTTTTAAATTCAGAATGGCAGAATCTTCCTTTACCCAGTGTTTTAGAAAACACTTATGCGCAGTTTCGAATTGCTTGACGGATTTTTCCAATATTTCAAAATCATTGTTATGAAAACGGTGATCCGAGAACCAAACATCATACCATGCGCTGCATATGAATTGGCAAATTGGCAAAAGTTGTATTCTGTGTTCCGGTATTAGTATGAACGTTAAAATCGCTAGAATAGCTCTAGAATTCCATCGAGCGTTGCTGAGCGCTGGTAAAACTCTAAATTTTATGTATGGGAACTTGTTGCTTACTTCATAATATTTAAAATATTGCCCTAGTTCATATAAAAATTGCATGTCATCACGCCATTTAATAGATCTTAAGGTCAACTTTTCTTCGTTTTGTTTGTAGTTTTGTTTTAGGTTTTCGTAGTTCATAATCAATTCGGTAAATATGTCATAACTGATGTTTGGCGATGTCGACTTTCCACTTAGTAACTCATTCATCACATGCATCAAAATTAAATCTAATACATGATGTTGGCATCCAATATACTGCGGTGGGGACAAATGTTTTTCCTTAAAACAATTCTGCAGTAAACGAACAACTCCACTTTTAACCCCTGTATTAACGTTTGTTGTGTCACTAACAATCATTTTTATGGAATTACAAAGGTTAAATTTATCCAAGACATTCCTTATTCCTTAAAAAAGTTATAGAAAGTTAATTAATGCTCTAAAAATATATTATTAAATAGAAACCTTCAAAAATTGACAAACTTTTCCCGTTTTCAAGAACCATTGCCGCTACTCTTACTTCCTTAGTTTCATTTGTTAACACCACGGCCTGCACTTCTTTCTTCCCAAATTTCTTGCCGTCGAAATGAATACACCAAATGTCATCTCTTAAGGAATTCTTATAATTTTTTTCCAAGTTCAGCGCTGCTTTAATCATCGCTTTGTGAATACCTGCTTGTGTTGGTGTTGCTATATTTATTCCTTCTTTGGACAATTCTTTGCATATTTTAGCGGCATTTTTGGTGCTGACATGGGCTGTTGTTACCATTGTCACTGCTGCTTTTGTTGAACACTTCGCATTTCTTTTTCTTGGAAGAGGAGCTTTATATTCACCAACAGGTGGAGAATGTGATTGCTCGACAGATTCAGCTGATGATGTTGACGTGTTGAGCGCCACTTTATTTAAACACGAGGTGCTTTGAACATTTTTTCTTGAAAGGGCAGCTTTGGAGGGATGCACATTAACTGCTTTAGCTGTCGTGTACCCAACTTCTCCATTTGTAGTTGTTTGGAGTTTATACAAATTTTTGTCCTCAGTTCCTAGCCAGACACCATTTAAATCAGTTATATCACATAACTTGTTGAACGTCATTGTAACATTTCTGCCATCCGGGAATTTTAAAAATGTTGAATAATCATTTAAAACTTTTGTTATATTCCGTTCTGCAGCTATACGTGTTATGCTCGGAAAGTTTAGTTTCGACCACAATACAATCATTTCGTTTGTAATAATCTGGCATCTTTTCTTTTTAAATTTCTCCGTTTTTGCTAATTCATTATACCTTCCTATAATCACGGTCTTTTTTGGAATCTTACACAATTCACTCAAGGGGTTTTTAATGTTATTGATTTCTCTTCTCTTATTCTTAGATTTTTCAAATGTTATTAAATTGTTTTCCCATTTTTTTAAATTTTTTTTCCCACTTTTTTTAAAAGACATTGTTAATTAAAAAAGACACTTTCACTCAAGCCGCCACGTACTGAATGAGAGATCGACAGCTAAATAAAAGCAACTGGCGCGACGCTTATACGAAGTTTCAATCATTCATAAAGCATTTACTCAAATTTACCGTTATGAACTTTTGTCATATGCAAAAATACGATGAATAACAGAAGAAGAGCAAAACAAAACAGACACAAAGAAAAGAACATAATCTCATATGGTGTTTTTTCTTGGCATATGTATGAAATTTGCATACGAATTTTCAATTTAAATTCTGCGTGAAGTTTTTGAAATAAATCAAAAAACTAAAAACGCAGTTATCATTTTTTTACTATTCCTCATCGTGTTATGCCATGTAAATTTTTTTTTTTTCAAAAAATTCAAAAAGTTGTTCCCCTAATGTACATACGTAATAATTAAATTTCCAGTCGTTAGCACATGCGTATATACATATGTACATATGTATGTATCGACATATCGTTACCTTAATATAAAATGCTCTAACACTTATTTGTCAAATCTCATTTTGTTTCTTCTTATTTGTATCGATAACTTAGATAAGAACGGAATTTGAATAAAAGAATGGATAAGGGGCTTTATATATTAAAATAACGACATGTATTTTATATGTGTAAATATTTAATAATTAAAATTACTTCAAGAAATTTATCTAGATGTGCATACATACATACATACATAAAGATTTTTTTACTAAATTTCTTTTACATTACGCAATCTTCCTAGACGCAACTGTGATCACTTTTTCAAAAAACAGGAGTTGCGGTAAAAAAAAAATTTTCTATTGCGGGGTATTACTTCTGAATTAAAAGTCTGGTTTCTTTATTTGTATAACTTGTATAAAATTGTTTATTATTGAGATAAATTGAACGATAAAAATTTAACAAATTAAAAAAATTATAATGATCTAATTCATTGCAATCAGCTAAGTATGTGTGTATGCTTACATTTATTCGAATACTATATCGGCCCAGCGAACATTTTATGCTGAATGTGGATTCCCAAGTCCGAGAAAAATCTGAACACATTCCCGATATATATGAGGGAATTTCGTACGAGCTCTAAAGCAATTTTCAAAACAGGGCAATGAGCAAGCAGCAGTATCTGATAAAAGACGTAAAATATTTTGTGAAACAAATCCGAAAATTTCGGACTATTGTGTTACATGTTTTAAAATAAATTAAATTTTCTTTCGACAACATGCGGACTAGTATGAGCAATACTTCAGAAACGACTTAATTGCGTAATGCCGAAAAGCTCCAGTCAATAAAAGGGGTTTAATCTCGGAAATTGTATTACAAGATGTCAAAAATCGTGAATAACTTTTTTTTCTGCTTTAAATTGATGCCAATATAAAAGTTGTACGAAATTCATAGATCCTATAAATGTTGTATATATCAATATTTCTTAAATTTTATAGTTTTTGATATTTTTGATAATTTCCTGAAAATTAAAAATTTTAATGAACGTTCTAAGTCTCCTAATCTGTGGAGTTCGAAAATTTTATATTATATGTTATAACTTAATATATTTTAAATAAATGGCTTATGAGTTTTATTAATAATATGATCTGAATTCACACAGTTTGATTTCATATTACGATAAATATAATAAAAAATATTTTATTGATCCGGTAACATTGCCCTCCTTCGTCGGTTAGCAGAAACATCGGCGAAGTAAAACAATTAATAAAATGCCTGCCAATACAGCTTATCAAAGTTAATGCGTCTACCTAACACCGGAGACGCCACAACACTGCTATACAAATTAACATAACGCGCAAAGCAGAGTTGTAAAAGAGTTAAGCCTTCTACATTTTCAACATCTATCTTCTCTACTCTATCCCTCTCTCTGAGTTCCGGCACAATTCACTGCATACGTAGGGGTCATCCCCTGAGTGCTGGTCCTAATAAAAAAAAAAAAAAAAAAAAAAAAAAAGATAGAACCAAAACAATTTTACATATAAATGTTTTAGGATAAATTATGAGCCCATCAAAAATTTTTTACTTCAATTCCATTAGTTCGAGATCTCCATGTATATATGCGAGTGTAAATATGTATGTCATAACCCTTTTCACTGTACGTTCTAACAACATCAGAGATAGTATTCAAGAGAAAGACCTCCGATCGGGAGCCGAAATTTAACAAGTTTTCTTTCCATTTAACTGGGAGTAAAAGAATTTCAGACAAATCGACTTTCGTTGTCCGGTCAAGTTTTAGAGTTTTTCTGGTATCAGATACATACAAATATCGGCAAAAAATATTTACTGGGATTATACAGACTGCATATGCATGTATACTTACATACTTATATACATACAAAAAACTTGATGGAATTTAATTTAATTAAATATGAAAGTAGTTAAACTAAATTTAATAAAACCATACATGTTCTCTTTTATATTTACAGGAGTTGTTTTACGCAGCAAGATAAACAGACTACATAAGTCCATTATAATATTTCGGTTATATTAACTTCAAATAATCATATGCACATATACCCTCGCAAAAGATAATGAAAATATGAATAGGGAAAGAGGACCAGGGTTACAGGATGAAATAAATGAAGTCGATTCAAGATATGGTAAAAAATTAGCATATGAACGAAATTTCAGGGCACCGTTATGGCGTAAACGATCTTGCACAGATGTACCCTGTTTGCTGTTATTTTTAGTCTTCCTAGCTGCGTGGGTTTTTATTGCCACATATGCTTGGCGCAATGGCGATTTAAATAAACTTGTAGTCCCCACCGATTCATTTAATAAGAAATGTGGAATGGATTCGGGAGTTCTAAACAAAAAGTATTTATTTTTTTTTAATCTCGACAAATGCATAGATCCTCTAGTACCTATAACGGGGTGTCCCACACCTCAAATATGTATCGAACAATGTCCACAACAAACATTCATTTGGGATACAATGAAAGACCAACTATCATTAGAGGAGCTAAAGTCTAGACTTATTTGTTTAACTGATGCCGACAAGTTGAATATAAAAAGGAAGGAAGATGCTCAAAGGGCTATAGACGATGAACGTTGTGCTAGATGGTATATTAAAAGCGCTCCTTTCTTAAATCGTTGTATGTGGGAATTTTCACCACAGGTATGTGAGTATATACCAGCTTTCCTATTACAACGCAAACAAAGGGATCTATTAGGCCTCGAAACAAACGTGACTGTTGCACAAAGTGAACAGCAGTTACAGGCATTAGCGCTAACAATGTTTCCTGAAACACAAGCTCTTATGTCCAAACCGGTCCTAGCAATTGATTCGAAACTTGAACGGCTAGAGGAGCCAATCGTTCAATGTCGCAGGCGGCAGCAATTGGGTGAAGCAGTTATAAAGGAGAAAATGTTACAAACCGATACCAGATTAGCGAAATTTATTGGCAATATTGTGGCCCATTTCACCAATGGTACTCATGAAGCCCAACGCGTTGGTGAAAACATTGTGGAGGATATATTAAATTCATATGTTGTTATATTAACGGCAATGTTGTGTACGTTGGTGGCATCTTTGATATTTATTGCACTAATGCGTTGGCTGGCTTCCCCTTTCCTGTGGACTTCCATATTTGGTGTACTTGTTGGTCTTGTGATTGGAATTTATTACAGTATCAATAAGTATATATTTTATCATCGTGAGGCTACAGTGCCACAACATGCTCTTAATTTGAATGCTGTCGTGAAAAATGTTTTACAGGTGTGTATGTATTCAATTATGTACTTACATCCATACATATGTATGTAAGTATATTCAAAACACTTAGGTAAGGTTAGGTTGGCAGGTTGCTGGGGAAAGTGAAATTAGATTCCAGCCCACTTGGCCCTAATGTGGTGCCATTGTTTTTTTAATAAATTATTTTTACAAAATATTTTTTACTTGGAACTTTATGTATAACCAAAAGAGTTTGAAAACTTTTTAAGCATGGTGTGGTAAGGGCAGGTTTTAAAATTAGTTTTTTATTTTTATTTATTATACTAGCGACTAGTGAGAAAATATGATCCGTTTCCATTTTTGATAGTAGAGAAACAAAAATATTTACCTGATAACAAATAAATTTCCAGTTTTCTAAAAAAATTTTATACGTTTTTAAACCTGTCTTGTTTTTGAAACGAAAAAACCTGACACTAAGTTTGTTTCTTAAGTCTCTTGTTGTTTTAAGTATTTAAATCGCCCAATGTATGTTAACCCCTAAAGTATGCTATTGATTTTGATTTAATTAACATACAGTATTGCCAGAGTTTTTAAACATAACGTTATAATATAATTGCATGAGTTGATAAAAAGTGCTATGCCGCGCTTCTTTTTATTTCCATACATGTGTAAACAATTTGGTAAAAAAACTGATATAACGACGGTTGATATAATTTAATTATGAACTTATGTTTTAAACTTTTTTAGATTATTAAACTTTTTTGTACTTCTGCTTTTTCTTTATAGGATGAACGACTATGGCTTTATTTGAGCATATTTTTATGTGTATTCTTTGTTATTCTTCTGCTGCTTCTAATAGTTTTGCGCAAACGAATAAGTATTGCAGTTGCACTCATCAAAGAAGGCAGCAAAGCTGTATCAAGTGTAAAATCGACTGTATTCTTTCCAATCATATCATGGATTCTATTTATTATCGCAATTATATTCGCTGTTGGAGTTGGTCTATATTTGGGATCAATCGGTACAAATTCTTTTAGAATGATTAGACAATTAGATCCCAATATTGCTACTGGTGTTACACAAGAGAAGTGTATATGTGATGGCCCAGCTATAAACTATTCAGTTGGTGCCAACTGTGATCCACAAACGTTTCAGGATCATTGCTATAATGCGGATATTTCCTTAGTCGGATTTTTTCAACAGTCTGAAAGATCTCCCTGTATGAAGACAATGTGCAGCTTTGTTGAAGTCAAACACACAACACTCATTAATTGGTTTATTGTTTACAATATTTTCGGTTATCTTTGGTTTACTTTCTTTATAAGCGCTTTCAGTGATATGGTTTTAGCTTGTACATTTGCTACCTGGTATTGGACTTTTAAGAAAAAAGATGTCCCCTTTTTTACCCTTTCCAAAGCCATTGTTCAAACTTGCTTCTATCATTTGGGTACGCTGGCGTTTGGTTCATTGATTTTAGCAATTTGTCGATTAATACGCCTTGTTTTAGAATACATTGATCGTAAGATAAAGAAATATGATAATGCCGTCACAAGAGCCATTCTTTGTTGCATGCGGTGTTTCTTTTGGCTTTTAGAGTCTTTTTTACGTTTTCTTAGCCAAAATGCATATATAATGTGCGCAATACATGGCAAAAATTTCTGCACCAGCGCCAAAGATGCATTCAATTTGACAATGCGCAACTTCTTGCGAGTAGTTACATTGGATAAGGTAACCGATTTCCTATTTTTTATGTCTAAACTCTTAATAACCGGAGGCGCTGGCGTAGCTACATATTTCTTTTTATTAAATAACCCGTCCATTATACAACTACATTACTTAGCTGTCCCTACAGCCATTGTAGCAATATGTGCTTTTCTCGTAACAAGTGTTTTCTTCAGCGTTTACTCTATGGCTGTGGATACCTTATTCTTGTGCTTCCTTGAAGACATCGAAAGAAACGATGGTTCGCCAGAAAAGCCGTACTACATGTCCAAACATCTTATGAAAATATTAGGCAAGCGTAACAAAATGCCTAAGAGGCCAAAGTAATTTAAACAATAAATACCAAAGTAATTTGTAAAAAAGAAAATTAACCGAATAAAAGGTGCTGATTTAAAGATACCTATGAAATATGTATGCATATTAAATATAAGCTCAAAAAAAGTATTAATCTCTAAAAATTATATATTTTGTCAAAAGTTTAAATAATACAAATTTGTTAAAAGAATTTTTCACAAAACACTTGAAAAGAATATATGTATGTATATGTATAAGAAATTTAACTATTTAGGCTTAAGTTCGTTTGTAATTTAATTATTAATAAACTTAAGCCTGACTAATAAAATTTCTTTGATTAAACATCATTCAGTTCGACTAAAAATTCATAACTTAATTTTATCATAATTTTAATTTTTATAATAAATCGGAAAGATAACTAATAATCTTGAACTTCCTCACGATTTACATATGTATATAATATTATTTAAAATTATTTAATAATGATTGCGCTCGAAACTATTTTGATTAGAAACAATCAAGATTTTATAGAAGGTTGTGTTAAAAGCAATAAAGATTGAAATATAAAAACAAAAAGCTATAGTAACATTTTGTAATAAATTATATATGTACATACATACATACTCGACTTACATACATATATACATACGTTTACAATTAAATTTTGAATTTAAGTTTTAATTCAAAACCCAGAAAAAATATTTACAGCATATGTACATACATACATACATATATTTATGTATGTATACTTATCTTGTACAAATATAAATGAAGATTTATAAACAATAAAATGTGGTTTGTACTCCGACCTATTTTAAACATTTATTTTATTTCAGTTCATGGAAATTTATAGATCCTACTTATTAAAAATCAAATAAGGAATAAATTTGATAGATACATATGTACATAGACATACATATCTATGTATTTATGTACATACATACATATGTACATAATTATTAGAAGAAAAAATATTTACATAACGTAACAAATAATTTTGTTACATTTACATATAAATTATATTTTATTTCATACAAATTAATTTATTTTCTTTTTAAATTATTTAAGTACATAAGTATGTATGAGGAACCGCACAACAAAACCTACTTTTTCGCTTAATTAAAATTTTTGGGAAATTAATGTTTGTTTATTTCGCAGTCACATTAGGGGCTGTGCACATATTACGTAACGCTCTAGGTTGGGTGGGGGGTTTAAAGATATGTTACGGATTAAACATTTTGCACTGAAAAATTAGTAAAAAGCGTTACAAAGGGGGTATAAAATCTCTGAAAACAGCGTTACGTAATATGTGCACAGCCCCTATGATACAACGAATTGAAAAAAGTATACCGCTTACATGCAGTGTTTAAGTCTATTAAAACTGAGGAACAAGGCAAATTAATATACCATATAATCACAATTTTACTGGAAATTCAGAGGTTTATAACGCGGAAACTAAGCCTTGTCGAAAATTTTTTCTTGTTATTTTTTTTCTATCGGATAGAAATATTTCAAAAAAATTTTTGAGATGTTACTAAACTTAATTGAAGCCAAAACTAATGGCGTTTTCTTTTCTGAGTAATATGTTGCATTTATTCTGCCTTCTACATATATTTCTGTTCTTTTCTGCAAAATGTGTACTATTTTAAAAGTGTAACGAGTTCTTTTCTCATGATGTTACCCTTAAAAAGAAAAAATATGTTACATGTTCAACACTTATGGCGTTTTCTTTTCTGAAAAAAGTGTTGCATTTATGCTACATTCTTTAATTTTCGTGATCTATTCTAAAAAATATGTAACATATTTAAAAGCGATTTCGTTCCTTTCTAATTATGTTGCACCAATAAATGGCAAAATATGCAACATATTTTGCCCTCAACTATCAAGTCGGGGTGAGATACTGCCCATTTTTTCAACTTTGTTAAGTACCTTTTTATACAAGTAACAACTTTTATTCTTGCCATTCTATTTGCTTAAGCGAAAAAACTTAGAATAAAAAAGTTAATTAATTAATTAATGTTAAGCCTCAAATATTTTGTACCATTGTGGCTATAAAAAGTGTACCACTTTTTAAAGGTAGGTGCAAACTGTAAAAAGTGTTACCCAATAAAAGGACAACATTTTTGTTCAGAAAAGAAAACACCATTATTTTAAATAAAGGGGCATAAGTGCAGCATTATATTAACAGCTGGTTTTGTTATTGTTTCTTTACTTTATTGATTATTGCTAACATTTATGTTCTTTTGTAAACTTAAAATATGCAACACTTCCTAAAAGTCGTGGGAACATTTAAAAATGTTGCCAAATCTCATGTAACATTTTATTTTTAGAAAAGAAAACGCCATAAATATTAAAAAAAGTTGCACTTTTGGTTAACGATCAAACAATTATTTACACAGAGAATTTTAGATACCTATCAATTAGTCGTGACTTAATGGTTAAAGGTTCAATTAGTCGTGACTTAACCATAATGCCATAACACCATAAAAAACAGCTGCTCAAACCAAACTTATGAAAAACTATGTATTTGGTTATAGGTGACTTACCATAACGTCATAGCCATAACCATAGAAACCAGTAGTACGTATGAAAAGTAATATTATCAGGCTCAAGTTCAGTTTTATTGAATTAATGAAAATTCAAAATTACTAAGAGTTTTTTTGTATTGGAAAATATTATATTAATAAAATTATATTATATTATATTATATATAATACTAGCTGATCCCGGTGTACTTCGCTACCCCCCTCGTTATAAAATAAAATTAAAAGTATTTATATATCCTATTGTGAAAATTTAATGACCATCGGTCCAATAGTTAAGACTATATTAAGATTTTTTATTTTCCTATAAAGGGGCGTGGTCCCACTCACTTTTCTCCTAGTACGTATTCCTAATTATGTCAATACTATATGTACCAAATATCATCGGCGTAGGTCAAAAAATGCCCAAAATATGGCGATTTCAATTTTTGGGTTATATGGGAGCTGCCACGCCCACTTGTCCGATAACGCCCATTTTTGTCCTGATTACTCACATTAGTAACATATGAACTATTGCAATGTTTCAAAACTCTTGCTATCACAATAGTCAAGATATATGATGTTATTCAATTTATGTGGGAGGGGCTACGCCCACTTGAAATATTAAAAGCCTAAAACCATCCTCTATAAATTCCCTTTTGAATGACACCAGTTTGGGTCAAATCGGTTGGATAGTTTCCGAGTCTATAGCGAACATGGGTACAAACATTTTTTGTATTTTATATATATAGATATTATATTATATTATATATTATATTAATAATATTTTCCAATACAAAAAACTCTTAGTAATTTTGAATTTTCATTAATTCAATAAAACTGAACTTGAGCCTGATAATATTACTTTTCATATGTAAATCAATATAAGTTCAAATAATAATTACGTTTATTCGTAATAATAATAATATAAAAATTTTAAAAAAGTACGTTTTGTTGTGCAAAAATTTTTTTAGAATCCATTTTCTAAGTAAAACAGAAAAAAATATGCTTATATTTTTTCTAGAAGATTTCAATCCAAATGTTCTAAAAATACAAAAAAATCAATTTGTAAAAAATGCGAAAAAGACGTTTTGTTCTGCGCCTCCTCATACGTACATACCGTCAGCTAAAATGCAAACGACCTTAATTAACAAAAAATTCCAAATCGGGTTTTGGTTGATTATGATGCATTGCATCAGAATACATAACCGCAAATAAATTTAGACTTGTCTGACCAAAATTAGCGATTTTATTAACGAAAAATTAAGGCCCTATCTACAAAAGCGTTTATTTGATAAACGCAAAAAGACTTAAGTGATCGTTTGTATGGGCAACATTGAAAAATGAAAAAAAAAACTGATATATTTGACCGTTGAAGAAATTGTTAGGAAATTTTATGAAAAAAATGAATTATTTTAATTTACTTTCTGTGATGCAATATTAAAATAAATTAATATATAGTAAAAATGTGTATAAATTAAAATAAATGATAAAACTATTTTGCATTAAAGTGTAGATAGGGCCTTTGGTTTCAGAAAATTAAGGTACAATATAACTAACATAGCCATTCAAATATCACAAAATTTGATTTTATTCTGACAGAAAATATTTTTCACATCTTTTTTAATTATACTGGTGAAAATCCTGACGATTGAAACTATACTTTTTGTTTAAAACAGTATGTTGCTTCTCCTGTAAAATTACAATAATGTTAGATAGGGGCGTTTGCGTTTTAGCTAACGATATATATATTTGCTTGAGAAATATACTATTTTGTGGTCCGAGGATCGGTTAACTCAAGGCGACCTGGTGGTGTTACTATTTAAACAACTATGTACAACATTTGACATCGACCACTATGCTTGCATGTGCAGATTTTAACATATCGACTTCCTTATAGAAGAAAAAACTTGTTTGCATGTGTGACATACATACACAAACAAATTTAAAACATTTTCTTACGTATGCATTCCAAACTGTAACCATTATTTATGCCTTCTTTAAAAACTGCATCAGGTTGTGTGAAAATTAGCTATAAAGCGACTTAAGTCTTCTGTGCTAGTAAGCTTACCTGTTTGATACGCCTTGCCTGGTAGTTTTGCCATGTCCGTAGAGTAACCGGCTCACTTCGTTCACTACAGTGATTCGTTCCTTTGTAACCGTTCATTGCGGTAAATCACAGCTCTAGTGGCATGTGTACACGCTGTTCAATGACTGTGCGCCAAGACATCTTCCATCATAAAATGGTAATGTAATAAAATGGTGAGTCCAAAATATACGTAATTAATTTAGATAGTATTAAAATCAAATTTATAGATAATTATATGCAGGTGTCCTGAAAATATCAATATTTGCCCATGAAACGTTAATAAAATAAACTTTTTGGTTATGCACGTTTTATAATTAGTATGTACATATGTATGTATGTATATACCGAATTTATTGCAAGAGTTATGTATGTACATCCATATGTATGTATATATGTACATATATATCAGGTACATTGTGCATGGCTGTGCCTTGGATATACTGTACCATGATACAACTAATCATGTTAAGAATATTCTAATTTCATTCTTTTTCAGCTGAAACAAAGTGGTATAGAACCTATTATATTCAAGTTATGTATGAGGCTATGGTTTCCTTGAAATAATAATGCTAATCGATCCAGCTAACATAAGACGGTGTTTATATTATTGGCATGTGCACTTCAGCCACTTGAAAGATATAAAATGATACTGAAGAGTCCAAATGGTGAGTGTTGAAAACAAATTGAATTGTTGATAAGAAAATTTTTGATGATTTTGTGCAGGGGTACAGAACATGGTAAAATGTGGCCATGAAACGTTGTAACAATAAAGGTAAACAGGCTTGAGGTCATGGTATTACTTTTTAGTTATAAACGTTTTAGAAATATACTGTTCTGATTGTACCAAACGAAGAAATTATAATCAATCAAAAGTACATTGCATTAATGTTGCACCACTTGTTTTTTCAGTCGATCAAAACTAAATGTTGAGGGATCTTGAACTTATATCATAGGATCTCGATCGTGTTCCCTATCGAGCTGAAATTGTTTTCATCATACCAGCAGATGAACATTCCAAGGCATTAGTGCTGATTGAACACAAGAATGAAAACTTCTATTAGATTTATCCGTTCAATCCGTCTTGAATATTTTTCATATTTTGTAAACAGTACATTCATAAATTCAGAGGATAAATAAAATTGGAAATCTCAATTGTAATATCATACATACTTAAGTACTTATAATGACTATAAGGTAGTCTTAGAAGCCCAGCTGATAATTGTTGTAAACCACTTGCTTTTTATTTCAGGTGTCAAATGTGAGTTTTATTTGTTTATGAAATTTAAATTAAAAAATTTTCATTTATGAAGTAAATTGTAAAATGTAATGAATACGAAATAAATACGAGTTTGCATTTGTGCAATATAGATGTTATATGTAAAATAGATTCAGGAAAGTAATGATACGGTATGTAATTTGTTGTACTTAGCATATTAATATTAACAGTGTGTGTAATAAGTATACTAAGATATCAAATAATAATAATTGATAATTTAAGATACACTACAAGCTATTGGAAAGGAATCTTTTAAAGTTCCCAAAGATGAAACGAAACTAAAATCGTGAAAAGAAGTCTTCAGAAAAAATTTTGGAAATATTTTTTTTTTGTATTTGAATAAATAATTTTCATTTATACTTTTGACTTCCGAATTCAAATTTTCTACCAACAAAATACGTAGAGTTGGTTGTTTTTGTACTTCTGCATATACCTTATAATCATTGTATCATGCTAGAAATGTTAAC
The DNA here is from genome assembly GCA_947311025.1 of Lypha dubia. NCBI lineage: Eukaryota > Metazoa > Arthropoda > Insecta > Diptera > Tachinidae > Lypha > Lypha dubia. The sequence continues at coordinate 9,890,915 of OX371260.1, read as the reverse complement.
ATAGCATTACATGTTAATTATTACATGCTAATAAATTGTGTTATGTAGTATATGTAGCAGTGATGGAAAAATGAAAAATTGAAATGGTACTGTCAGTCAACAATAAGAGTACTTTTTTCAACATTGTGGTACTTTTTATGAAATATATATTTTATTCAAAAATAAAATTAAAAATCCATTTATATAATAAAAATATTAAATGAAGAAAATTAAAATTGTTTTTGTTATAAATAAATAAATAGTTAAAATACTTTACTGAAAAAAATTAATTTACTTATACAAAAACATTCATTAAGTGCGTGCATTGTACTTTCATACATATACATTTTTGTATCTCGAATGGGAGCTTGTAGGTATTTTCGGTGAAGAGAGTCGTTTTTGGTTGGCATAAAGTTTTCAACCAGGTTCAACCCCGCATTAGCAGAACAAAACCAATACGTGTACATTAAAAAAAAAACAAATGTGTGCAAAATACACTAATCCACACAAAGCTCTGTATATGTATACTATTTTATGCCAGATTAATTAGTCTCGTGGGTTTTCGAAAGAACAAAAGTTGTGCGACTAAAAATTAATCTCGTGTAAACTGGACCAATAACATTAAGTCCCAATTCATACTATCTAAGTCTTATTGCAAAACTTATCACGATTTCTTCTTTGAACTTTCATTGGCGTTCACACAGCACGCGTCTCATTGCTTAAGCTGTTCTTCATTTTGTATATATGTATACCTACTTAACACTACGAATATGAAAACAAAACGAATTTCATGAGTACATGAAAGGGCGTACTAGTTTCTTTTCCCCCTGTCTCACTCGCCAAAATGCTAATAAGCTTTAAAATAAGACTTGCATAGTGTGAATTGGGATTCACAACTTTTGCAAAAAACACACTAACAACAACATGAATAACGAATTTGTGCATTCCAAAAAAACACAGCCAAAAACAAAACACCTCGATTTGCATTGTCTTGTTAATTGGACCACGCATTAAGATAATTTATTGCCGAACACGCCCAATTTATAACATCAAAATTGATTAAAATTTCAATATATTTTGTCTGGTAGCCCATTTTACACTCTGAAGCAACGCTGTTTTCAAGTTCCACAAATTAATTCTTCGTATTTTAATGCGCCTTTGAGTTTTTCCTTAACAGCGGCGCCAAACCATAATTTTAATTTTTAAATAAATACATTAAAGTTAATTACCATTTTTGGTGAAGGGTATAATTATGGATCGTACAATAATTGTGCCATATCGAGCAGAAGAAAAAGAACTTTCTCATACGTTGTATAATACTATTCAGGGTTTGATTTTGCTGTATCCACCGTCGGAAGATTTACAAAAATGTTTGACGGACGAAATGTTCATTAAACCTAACCAACAGGCATTCTTTCATATAATGCACTACCTATTTCGTATCTATGATGCACAAGAGTTCAAGAAACGTTTCTTCTGGCCTATTACAGACAAACGATCTGAATCGAATTTTCGCACGAGCACTGTAGAGTATCTTAAACATATTAATGAGAAATATCAGTTGAACTGGACTAATATAAAATCGTACTTGGTGGTAATGCCTGGCGGAATGAAATTTATTAGTTTTCTACTAGATTTTGTGAAATTTATAGTGCAAGAGTTGGTAAAACAAAAGGAAAAGCAATTGAATTTAGATACCATCAATTACCGGTCTCAAATATCCGAATCAAATTTACATAAAATTTGTGCTAAAAATGAATACTTTAAGGGCATGGTTTCAGAGTTAGTAAATACTGTAGAAAATCTTAACACCAAGTACGATGCCAAGAATCGAAAGTTAATGCAACATTTGGAAACACTCTCGCAGCAGTCTGGAATTAGCCAGAATTTGCTTACAGATGACAAGTTCCTTGAAAGTTTCGAGAAGCACAACTACCAACTTTTTGAAAATTTTTACAGTAATCGTTCAAAAAATATATTAGAAATGGATAATTTGATTTCTGAACTAAAATCGGCAATGGAAAAGTTTTATAGCAAAGAAACTGGTTACAAATATGATAAGCAACGTATATGGCAACAGTTAAAACTCATACGTGGCCATTTTCCAATTGACACACTGGAAGAAGGTAAACTTTTTTAATTGACATTGACATTTTTCTTAAAACATTGACTTACATTCCAGAATCGATCGGAAGTGAAGGCGTGAAGGATGAAGGTGTTAACATCAATACTCTAATATCTACATTTAATTCAATTAATGAAACAATTCAAAATGAATTGGAGATTTTTAACAAAAAACCCTGTATTGGTAAATTTGTATATTCTCGTCTAATAAGTCTAAAGAAAGAACTGCAAGAAATGGAAACACAAATTAGAAATTTTCAAAAAATGTTGCATGCTAACATGAAAAAATCTAAAATAGAATTCTCTAAGACACCTATACGCAACGATATAAATGGAACAAGCGTACGAAATTTAGAAAATACTTTGCTAATGAAACTAGTATCTACGCCACCAATTAAACTTGAAGTTCCCGAAAGTGGAGGAAAATCAAGACTTGCTTTGGTAGATTCCAAATCAGCAACTAGAAATGAAACGATATTTAATGACTTCTTAGGTAAGATGTTAATATGCAATTTAATATTTTAAGGTATTTATGGTATCATTATTACAAAAAAATTAAGTGAAAGTGCAACTATGTCATTAAATATTTCAATCGGTCTAGCTCCACCACGTGCAACGGCGATACGTCAATCAAATCGTAATCACAGTTTTATGGATCAAACAATTTCTGACTTGAACAGTACTATGAATAGATCGAAAATAATCGATCCTTTGCAGTTGTTACGTTCAGCAAGTAAAAAGAATGATTCTTCAAAATATAAGACAACTACTCCACAACCGAACATTCCAAGCCTAGGCAAGAAATGGAAGCAGCAACAGACTGTCTTAAATGATAAAGACGACAAGGATATCAGAGTTGGCAGTAATGTCACACCCAAAACTCATTTAAAATCAATAGAGATGAAGTCATCTCCGCAATCGTTGACTAAACCATCTTCACCTACGATTTTATATCAGTCACCATTTAGTTCAAGCGATCGCACACGAATTGCTAGATCGCAGTATGAATTAGATTCTAGTTTCGTTAGTGTTGCAAATAATATTGTGTCGTCTTCAAATTATGTTAAAAAATTAGCAGCAGTGAAGAAAGTCCAGGATGCTTCGCTAAACATTGCGGATCTTAGTACTAGCCCTTCTGGTCGCTTAGAACCTTTAGTCTCCGCTGAATTTTTAGATTTACCTAAGCTGACACTTAATGATTTAACGTTACTTGAACATAATCTAAGTACTAGTGTAAGTATTTACTAAAATTTCGTCAAAAAAGAAATATAATATGTAAGTATAATAAAAAAAATAATTTAAATAAAATTTGTCTTGTCTTTTCAGAACTCAGTGGTTCATGAAATATTGAAACTTTCAGTTAATTCCGTCGTCAAAAATTCCGCAGAAAATGATGAAAATAACATAATTTCCGATAATGTTAGCAAAAAAAACGATAATTTTGTTCCTAACATTTATGATCAAGAGGAGGATGCTCTATTTAACATCAGTGATACCGTTTTAAAAGATGTAACATTGTAATTGTAAATTATGTTTGTTTTATTGTATCTTCAATTATTAAAACAGTGAATTACAAATTAAATAATTTTATCATTCGTTGCTAAAAACATAAAACATTTTTTGGATCTTTCTTCTGGTGGCAAAACAATATTAACTGGTCTAACATACGGATTCCATTCAGGTTTCTGATTTAATTCTAAAGTTTCTAAGGATTTTTTATAGTTCAATAAATTCATATTGTATTCTCGTGTAGTATAGAAAATCTCATCATATATGTTAGAAACAATTTTTTTTGTAGAATCAATATCTACAGAACAGTTTCCTTTGACTTTAAGTATTTCCTTTTCATTTTTTACATCCAACTTTTGTACTCTGCTAAGTTTTTCTGTATCAGTATTGTTTTTAAATCGTTTAGCTGGATCATGTTTTAATTTAGAAATATTCTGAAGCATAACACTTAATCGAATTTCTAATGCGGTTATACGATTTTCTAGTTTATTTATATTCTTTATAATATGTTTGTATGCTGTGACCTTTTTCTTTAAACATTTTTTAATTACTTCATTAATTTCGCCTTTGTGAACAAACTGATCCGATATAGACAATTCCTGCAAATTATTATAGTTATTTTATTAATATTTGTTGCTATTTATATAGATTAAAGCTCGTAAGGTAATAATCAGAGAAAAATTATAAATTCTTAGTATTGCAAGCAAAAAAGAATAATTTAATATCCAACATCACATAGATTTGAACTACACGGCTGAATAGAACTAACGATGTTTTCGGTAGAAGCCACTAAACATCGTCATGTGTAAATGACTTCACTACTTGTTAGGTAGCTATGTTGAACGTGATTAAATATCCCATTTATAGCTATTTTATTTTATAAACTCTCACCAAGGTCGTTATGGACATAGTGTCGCTTGTGCTGGATTCGGAGCCATTGAAATCCATCATAGCCTTATATACTTCTGTAGTCAATGGTATTAAACGCTGTTTATTTCTATTCGCTCTTTGGAGAAATGCTTTTATCTTGCTACGACTGTTAAAAAATCTAAAACGTTGCAATTTACGATAAAGTTTTGAAGAACTGTTTTCCATAAACTGAGAATTTTGTTTCTTCTTTTTGTACTTTTTTACAGTTTTCACTTAAGATTTTTTAAACTTGTATACATACATATGTATATGTGAATGTATATAAAAAAATATCAATTTGATAAGTAAATCATAAATTTCTTTAATTTAATAAAATTCCACATTATATTCATAAAAACATTTCTTTGAGATTGCCACTGAGTGTATTGAACATTAGATTGCATATTAGAATAAATAATAGTTAATTTTATTAGTGATTATTTTTAAAGAGTCAGCATTCAACAAAAAATAGTATATTAAATTTTATGTTCCACAATTAGCTTTTCTGTTCCAGGACTAGATATAGAGGTTAGTGATTGATACAAAAAAAAAAAACGTGCTACTTTTTTAGATCTTCCTTGTGAGCATTGCTCGTTGGTGAAATTCATACATTTTGAAATAAGGATTTTCTCCCATTCCACGAACCTTTTTCGTCTTAAAGTTAATACTTATAAACTCTATCAAACTTGTTTTTCTGCTACCTGGTTTTTTTACCTACATAGCTGTGTTGCATATGCTAACATTCGGGGCATTTATAATTTATAATTATCGACTGTGGAGCCAAATGAGTAAGAAAAATGAGAATTTTATGGAATTATGCAAGGAGAATTAAAAAAGGTCTTGATGGCTTTTGTAATGCAATATGAATAAATAAAATTTTCTGGTTAAAAAAGGCACAAAGATTCAAGGACAAACTGACAAGTCAATGGACAACCCCAATCATTAGCAGAACTATGTACATACATATGTATGTATGTATATAAAATACAGTTTCAAAAATAAAGTAGAAACGACATCATTATGGTTTGGACGATTTATTTTCGTTAAACTGCTACAAAATATTTATAGTTCCGGTTTAGAATTTAAAATAGTATATACTACAATATTGTAAAAATTAGTAAAATGAAAATTACATCAGAATTCTGTGCCGTATTTAAGCGACTGTTAAATGTGGTTGCCAGAGCTAAAGTTGACACAGTAGACACATATTTAAATACTAAACATGTTATTGTACAGTACGACTTTTTTATATTTTCCGGCTTTTAACTATTAGCGTACAACTATGTTTTGGAAAAGAAAAACAGTTGATTGAGTATCTGTCAACAAAATACTCATTGTGCCAATATCCTCCGTCATTACGTTGATATCGTTTAAAGGTAGAATTAGTAAAATCGTATCGTCTTGCTGTAGACAAATCGTTACGTACAACTTCTAAGGCATAGGGCAGTGTGAATAAAAATGTAGTTCTAGCTGAAACTAGCAAATCTTAAGTTTAAACTAGTTTTGAGGTGAATAAAATTTTCAGATAAAGCTAGTGCTTTTTGTAGTCTATAATAATCTAGTTTTTCCAGCGTTTGCTGAAAATATGTGTGAATAAAAACTAGTAAGTACTTAGAGCCTCTTCACCAATTCTATTTAAATATCAATTCATATTTAAACGTAGTCATTCAGTTTCACCGTCATATTCTCTTCTCTCAGAACAAAAAATTTTGTCGGGACAAAAATTTTGTTCGGAAACAATGGGTGAATTCAGCTTTATTAATTCCACCATGGTGATAATAAATAATCAAAATAAACTTATAGTGTTGCCAAAATGTTTTACCACAAGTTTTGCTTAGAACTTAGAAGAAAAATACATTTTTTTTAAAGAGAGGAAACTCCCAAACAGTTTCTATCAGGTGATTTTTCAGCCGCATATGTTGTAATTTTTAGTACTAGCTAAGATTTATTAACACTTTTTGTAGTTTATACTTTTCAACATAGATAGTACTAAAAAGTTAAAGCTAGTGCTAATACTTAGTACTATGTAGTAAGAACTACCTTTTTATTCACACTGTCCATAGTTAGTTAAAATGTATATGTAATATGTTACTGAATTTTTTAGACATTTCTATTTCTGTAGATTCCTACGTTGCATAAATTACCACTACACTTTTTATAAACACTAACATGTTTTATGTATGCGACGGATTTTATCAGTTGATCCGCCACATCACGATATGAATTTACTAATTCTACCTTAAAAACGTTGACGTATAACGTATGACGCCCGGCCTTTTATCATTGATGTTGTGATTTTTATTAGTAAATATGGCAACTATTCAGTAAAATACACTTCAATCCGTAATTTTTTTCCCTTTGGATAGAGGTATATAAATATTATTTTCTTGATTAGAAAGAGTTGTTTAAAGCAGCAAAAACTAAAAAAGATCAATTATTAATTGTGTTAAGTGAAATTAAAAATAGTATTTTGCGAATATCCAAAGTCCATATAAATGTATGTATTTATAAAATTATTGATCTTTTGTATACGTTGTAAGTTTTTATTGTCTTTCATCTGTGTATACCATCGCACACACATCATACAAACAAATACAAGTTGCAGTAGATTATGGAATGAATCACATACTTTGGCATTTAGTATGTAGTATATTGCAAAAAAAAAATCATATTGCATATACATACATACATATTTACATATTTATGAACGTGCATACGTATTTACATACATACGTATAAAGATGAACATATGTATGTAATATATACTTGCGTACTATAATATGAAACATAGTTTTAGTCCAAAAATAATCAATTTTATAAGTTCATTGGGTTTCAGCTTCCAAGTTTATATGTTTGGACATACATACATACATAATTAAGTACATAATAAAGTCTACAGAACTGAAATAAAGATATGGTCCATATGACTGATAATAATAAAACTCCCTACGTCTACTATTTTAAACAGACTATTTTTATACGTACATATGTAAGTATGTATGTGGATAATCATATATATACATATGTATGTAAGCAGACAAATAAATATGTATGGCAGGTTTAACTACATACATATGTATGTACTTTGTGTGTACTTACATACATACATATTTGACTGGATTTTAATCTCTAACTAAGAAATAAATTTCAGTAAGGGCATTGATTTTTCAATTATCGTATGTAGTTTTTACTACATGATGTTTTCTTGTTTATTGCAGTTATAATTCATGTCCCACATCAACTTCAAAAACTCCATAACTCATTTCATACTTGGTGGTTTGTGTATACAAACATACATACATATGTAAGTAAATGAGTTTGAAAACATTTAAAATATGGTTTACTAAGTTGGTAGTTAGCTACTAATGAAATGCATGACTAGGTACGCTCTTAATATTCACATACAACAAGGTACATACATATGTACATATGTATTTATATCAAAGTTTTCATAGGGCTATAAAATTTTTAATGCCAAGTTCCGTGTAAAGTTCGAAAAGGAAGAGAGCCAAAAATGTTATTGGATCTTTTCGACTTATTGCGCCAAGTTTAATTTGAAAAAAAATAATCTAAAATAAAATTACTTCGAAAACAATGCAAGATATCGAAAAACTTTATATGGATATTTCTTATTATTTCGTCGCGTTCTACGGTCCCCATTATCGACCCAACTCGGGGCTGTAGTGTATTATGAAAAATTTTTATTATTTTGATAATTTTTCAGGAAGTTTAAAGTATATTCTGAATCCATAACAATAACGTGTAGTTTCTTTTTATCATTTCAGATTGGTCGATTGTGTGTTTGAGGAGATAAGTACCGTGTTAAATAGTTAAAGATAATATTGGAATCTTTTTACGCCAATCAAAATGGGTTCACTATTTCGTAGTGAGGAAATGACTTTATGTCAGTTATTTTTGCAAAGTGAGGCGGCTTATGCCTGTGTATCGGAACTCGGAGAATTAGGATTGGTGCAATTTAGAGACGTAAGTAAAAATAATTATAATATAATAATTCTATTCCTCACAGGGAACTGTAATACAATGTCAAACAATTAAATGCTAATTAAAAATGTGTATTTTCAGTTAAATCCCGATGTGAATGCATTTCAACGAAAATTCGTTAACGAAGTTAGGCGTTGCGACGAAATGGAACGAAAGTTGCGTTATTTAGAAATGGAAATTAAAAAAGACGGCATTCCAATGTTAGACACCGGAGAAAGTCCTGAAGCTCCCCAGCCTAGGGAAATGATTGATTTGGAGGTATTTCTATTTAAATTGCAGAAGACTTTAAAATCAATAACATATTTTTATTATAAGGCAACTTTTGAAAAACTCGAAAATGAATTACGAGAAGTTAACCAGAATGCTGAAGCATTAAAGCGAAACTTTTTAGAGTTGACCGAGTTGAAACATATTTTACGTAAGACTCAAGTCTTTTTCGATGAGGTAAGTTTGACTTCATATTTGCTTAATTATTTTATAGACGAAAAAACAAATTTATATGTTTAATGGAAAACACGATTTCTTTAAATGCTTTTGTATATACATACTTATGTATAATAATAAGAAAAATCTCAATTAACAAATCTCTTAACATATATTTTTTGAATGTATTTAACCTTTTGACAACACAACTGAGGTGCACATTTTAATTTTTTTTAATTTAGTTTGATTTCCTTGCTGTTTTCTTTAGTTTCACTTTATTTAATAATTTTTAATTTATATTTTTAACATGTTTTCTGTAAATATTTTATAATTTTCTTAAAATTGGTCCGGTTTTTTTATTTAAATATGTACAGCATGTATTGAATTAAATAAATATAAGTTATAATAATTTTTACTTTTAACACAAACAAATTTTGAAATTAATGCTTAATCTTTAGTTAATCATTTTAATTACAAAAATATTTCGTTTATTACCCACCTACCATAGAAATTTATAGAAAAAAACAAAATGAAATGATATTATATACAGTACCTTACCACCTAAAATTAATATGTGCATTTTTTTTTCAATTATAAAATAGATAACAAAATTTAAATCTACAAATCACCACATTATCATATTCACTACATGTCTACTTATTGCTTTAATATACTCTTGAAATTGAATTTTCATTAAAAGGGTAAAAAAATAACTTATTTAAACAACAGTACACATCAATGCTTTTTTTTACCTTCTTCAAGTTCAGTTTATTTTTCATTTAAATTTTATATACACAAATAATTTTTTATCTATTTGTGCATTTGTATAAAAATTTTTACAAGAAAAGCTCTTTATCTTTTAACATACGCGCTTAAAAAATTTTCAATTCTTTTACGCTTAAGGCAAAATTCAATTCCATCTTGAAAAGTAAAAATGGTTTGATAGCACCGGTAATTTTAATTTTTCGTGTAAACAGTTTGCAGAAGGAATGCCATTTTTAATTGTAATGAAAACTATGAATTTATTTAAAAAACGGAGAAACATGGATAAGGTTAATATTCAATATTTCTATCACTTTTTTTTTTAGTTGAATGTAAAGTTTACAAATAAAGTACAACAACAATACGTTAAATTACAAAGTAGACTACTTTGAAAATATCGGAATATTGTTGTAATATTAGTAATAACCAATCAGAAGTTGAGACTTTCACACTAATCAAAAATTGTTTCAACATGTAAAAATTTAATGAAAGTTTCTTAAATTATATACGTTCTGCTAGTCTGATTGAATATTGTAATGTTCCTAAAAACTCCATAACAATTTGAATTTTTATTCAAAATATTGAACTTAGCCTTAAAAAATATTAATGTTTTACAAATAACAATTTTTTAAATTAATTAATTCGTTTTTGGGATCTTACGTGTAATTGTGTTATTAGGGGAATTAGTGCTGCTAACATTTACGATGAGAGTGTGAAGCTACTTGGTATTCTCGTCATAAATGATTAATTCCGTAACAAATCTAAAACTGCCAAGAACCTTAGAGCTTTTTACGTAATTATAAAGAGTGCAAGGCCCTAAATTTGAATTTTTTAAACATATTTTATATAAAATATATATGTACGTATAGTTATTGATTGCAGAGCTTGAGGAAGAAGAAAAAATAATTTTTTCAAGTCAAATAATTTTGTGCTTCAATAATTTGCTGATATTAAATATTTTTTTATTAACCCAAGCTCATCAATCAAAGATACATACATACATATGTTCATAATTCGACGAAAATGTCGAAAAATTATCAATTCAAAATTTGAAAAGCTAGAAAATTCAGTTTTTTTTATCATACAAGTAATTAATTCCATTACGAAATTAGTGTATATCAAATTAAAAGTTTTAATTAAATTCTGCGTGAACATTTAATTTGTTCTGAAAAAATCTGTATATTATTTTTAAAACAATGTCATAACAATTGTATATTTATATGTGCATACACGCATATATATATACATACTACATACTATAGCCTACACATAATGATATAAGAAATCCATTTTCACTATTTTGATTATTTTTTTTATTTAATTTCCTTTAGTTATTTAATTATTTTCTTATCATTTTCGGTTTTAATCAAACAAAAATTTTCGTTAATTGTTTACGTTTGAAAAATTACATACAATACACGTTGAAATCCCCTTTCAATCTCCTAACAAACCAATTATCCCGTAATACCTAAAACTTCCTACAACCATGAATTAACCCTGTATTTACCGGCAAAACCATGAATGTTGTTTTGCTCACTATCCTTCCCTAAATGAAAAACGGTTGTGTTGCCAGGCGGTTCCCTTGATAACATATAATACAACATCCTTTAAATCCCGACGTTATCGACAGATGGCCGATAATCAAAATGAAGACGAACAAGCCCAACTTTTGGGTGAAGAAGGTGTGCGTGCTAGTCAACCAGGACAAAACTTAAAATTGGGGTAAATATGTAAAAAAAGAAAGTTAATCGTTGTTTATGCATATTAAAAAGGCGATATATGAAAACATGACCTACGCAAAGCATTAAAAAAATGAAACTGAAACAAAAAACGGAAATTATCATTTAATAATCATCACTGTCATCAAAATCATCATGAATTATTTTTCTAAACGCTCAGTTTGATTATCCTTAATAAAATGTAAAAAATGCACATATTTCAAACAAACGTTAGTTACATACTTATGTACGAGTATATTGAATGGGAAGTAAAAACGAATGAGAAAATTAAAAAAAATATAAAAGTATTACGGTATTTGTATGTACAATAAAAATGTTTACTGTAAAATATACAGGGCATCAATGACAACCTAACATTGTTCTAAGCTACGGCTGTTGTGTCATCCACAACATTTTAAATGCATGGAAAATAAATTCGGCCTAATTTGGTCATCAGGTATAAATTTTATATCTAGAGCATACCTGGTTACTATAAAAACATGCTCGTATATTTGAAATATTTAACTCTTACTACTTGCTTGATCATTAAACATTTTAGTTAAACAAATAAAAAAAAAACATCATCCGGTGGTGGGTTGCTTTCATTTTTAAGATATACATTTTTTATGTCCTTATTTTAATATTTTGGTTGTGGTTTATGAGCCTTGCCTTTTAATGTTTGTGTTTTATAACAAAATTTAGAAATAGTATTTTTTTACTTACTTGTCATTAACCACTTAAAGCAACATAAAAAGTTTAAAGAAAATATTTCGTCTTATTACGTTTTCGTAGTCGTGAGGAGATCGATAAAATATGGCAATGGCTGACTTATGTTTTGTATTCGAGTCGTTTAATTGCGACTACGACAACCGTAATAAGTGCTATTAATATTATGCATACACAAATAAATTAATGAAAACATATAAAACCTTTATAGCAAGAAGGTGGTTTGAATAATACTACTGAATCCATGACACGTGCCTTAATTACCGATGAAGTACGTACGGGCCATTCTATGGGTCCTGTACAATTAGGGTATGTATGTTTAAAGACTAAAGATTTTGTACAAACTAACAAAAGCAAAATTGTTTTAGGTTTTAGTTTAAAAAATTAAAAAAAAACTTTATTTTAAATTTCTGTATTATTATTGCAGTGGGCTTTATTAATAAAAATTTATTTAATAATTATTTTTTTTACAACTGCTTTGTTTAGCTTTATGGAAAAATCAAACGAGCGTGAAGAATATTATCCATGGTTGGTACCATACATATTAAATTAGATTTTTCGCAACATAAATTTCAATTCAATCATAAACATTTCTACATCATAAGCGTACATGTACATATATTTTTTTGTTTTTAATTTCAATTCAATTTGTGAACGCATAGTATTTTCGTTTAAATGCAAAATAATAAAGCATCTATGTATTTTGTTTTTAATTTTGGAATGCAAAATATAACTTTCAGAACTTCAGCAATAGACCATAATTCATTTTCATAAAAGAAAAAATAATTGCAATAATTGTGTATGGATTGTAATTGTTTAAAAACTGTTAACAAATGTGGTTGCGCTAAGTTTTATTGTTAAACATTTATTTATCTTTTGTTTTTGTCATTGGATATTTTAAACAACTATCAAGTAATGTTTTCATATAACTAATTCGAAACTAAATTAATTCATTTTATTTTATATTTAATAATTAATAAATTCTTTTTCGAATGAAAAATAGCTTTGTGGCTGGTGTAATTTTGCGCGAAAAATTGCCAGCATTTGAAAGAATGTTGTGGCGTGCCTGTCGGGGTAACGTTTTTTTGCGTCAAGCTATGATTGAATCGCCGTTGGAGGATCCAGCAAATGTAAGTACATCGACATACGAATACATACTCAAGAATGTAAGTTTTCTGATTGGTTTAGCAACCATAACAAGTAAATCCTTTTTAATTTTCTACTTAACCGATATATTTGTTTTAGGAATAAAATACCAACATTGGCTGTTATAGTACAAAAAAAAAAAAAAAAATACTCAATGAAAAAATACACATACTCGTATGTTTAAAACTTTAATTTAATATTGACTTTAATAACTCCAAAAGAACTGCCAAAATATTTGTTATATTGCCAATATCCGTGTATCATCCTCGAGTGTATTTTGTATTAAAATACAATAGTGTTTTGAGAAAGTTATATTCGCCTTCATTAAGAGTTTCATTCGTTAGCTATCAAACAACGTATTATGAGGGTCGAATTCGCCATTTAAGGCGTTTTCAAGAACTTATGTTTAGCTAACCCACAACAAATAATTATATAGTTTTCCCGTGATTTCGCTTTTAATCCAAACTGCGTTCTGTAATTTTTAAAATTTGAGGAAACACTTTTTTTAAACTTGCATAAATTCTATATATAAAATTTCTGTTGAAAAATTGGTTAAATAGTTGATATTCTTTTGCAATTAGAACCACCTTTACTTTTTTTGCTCTTTGCTTTTTAATCCCACAACTATGTAACTTCTAAAAGTACATATTTTTATATAACACTGATAAATGTAAATTAATATAAATTTCAGGGTGATCAGGTTTACAAATCCGTGTTCATTATCTTCTTCCAAGGTGATCAGCTAAAAACACGCGTCAAGAAAATTTGTGAAGGATTTAGAGCTACGCTTTATCCTTGTCCTGAGGCACCAGCCGATCGCCGTGAAATGGCCATGGGTGTTATGACTCGAATTGAAGACTTGAATACAGTTTTGGGTCAAACACAAGATCATCGCCATCGGGTTTTGGTAGCAGCAGCTAAAAATCTTAAAAATTGGTTTGTGAAAGTTCGCAAAATTAAAGCCATCTATCACACATTAAATCTGTTTAACTTGGATGTAACACAAAAATGTCTAATTGCTGAATGTTGGGTGCCTGTATTGGACATTGAAACTATACAGTTAGCTTTGCGTCGAGGTACTGAACGGTCCGGTTCTTCGGTGCCACCCATTTTAAATCGTATGCAAACTTTTGAAAATCCTCCGACGTACAATCGTACGAACAAGTTCACTAAAGCCTTTCAATTATTAATTGATGCTTATGGCGTAGCTACGTATAGAGAAATGAATCCAGCACCCTACACCATTATAACTTTTCCATTTTTATTTGCTGTAATGTTTGGTGACTTGGGTCATGGTGCTATAATGGCATTATTTGGCCTTTGGATGATACGTAAGGAAAAAGGTTTAGCTGCTCAAAAGACAGATAATGAAATATGGAATATTTTCTTTGGTGGTCGCTACATCATTTTTCTGATGGGCGCTTTTTCCATGTACACCGGATTAATCTACAATGATATATTTTCCAAATCTCTAAATATATTTGGTTCACACTGGCAGGTTAATTATAATGCCTCAACCGTTTTAACAAATAAATATTTACAACTGAATCCTGCAGTAAGTGATTACTCGGGCACCCCGTATCCCTTTGGCATGGATCCAATATGGCAAGTGGCTAACGCCAATAAAATCATATTCCAAAATGCTTATAAAATGAAGATTTCAATTATACTTGGAGTAGTACACATGATTTTTGGAGTGTTGATGTCTTATCAAAATCATACTTACTTTAAAAATCGTTTATCTTTGGTGTACGAATTTATCCCTCAAATGATTTTCTTGATTTTCTTATTTTTCTACATGGTGTTATTGATGTTTATTAAATGGAATCGTTATGCTGCTACAAATCCTCGTAAGTATTTATTTCATAAAAACTAGTTTTCAAAATTAGTTTAAAGTTCCATCATTTCGATCTATCTTCCAGCACCTTATTCAGCGTCTTGTGCTCCTTCCATTTTGATTACATTTATTGACATGGTTTTATTCAATAAACCAAAGCAACCTCTTGAACATTGTGAAACATATATGTTTTCTGGGCAGAGTTTCTTTCAAACTGTATTCGTTTTAATAGCTTTAGCATGTATACCCGTTATGCTTTTGGGTAAACCGCTACAAATAATGAAACAACGTAGGCTGGCAAATGTAAGTATTCCATTATTTAATAATTTTAAGTTTTTGCACTTTTGCATTTAATCGAAATCATTGAAATCATGTGAAAACGATATTGTTGATTTAATTACTAAGCAATAAAAATAGCAATACATAATTTCTAACTAACATCATCATCATCAGCTGAAAGATTAACCTTCACATAAACACATTCCATGATAATATTTCAAATAATTTATGTAATTCTTATACAAATATCACTATTTTCCCTTTCGAAATTTTTTTAAATAAAACTAAAACTTATTAGGAGGAGGTTAGTTATGTACACAACATTATTGGGACTTCTATCAAGTTCTTTAATTAACTTTTTACTTTATAAAATATTATTTTCATTACATAAAAGATTCAACCTATTACCGGATCTAGTGATGCAGAAGTTGGTATGTCGAACGGTCAGGCTGCTGTTCATGGCGGCGGATCTCATCATGATGAAGAGGAAATGTCAGAAATATTTATTCATCAAGGTATTCATACAATTGAGTATGTCTTGGGATCAGTTTCTCATACAGCGTCCTATTTGCGCCTTTGGGCTTTGTCATTGGCTCATGCACGTAAGAATTTTTTTATCTTAATTGTACATTTGAGTGAATATGCATATATATAAAAGTATAAGTATATGTGTGCATATACATATGTATGTAATTTGTGACCGTAAACTTTTTAAATCAAATTTATATGTAGCTAACTGAAGAAAGCGTGATAAATATGTATGTATGTATGTTGTATATTTTTGCGTTTACATAGAGCTTGCTGAGGTCTTGTGGAATATGGTGTTGTCAATTGGTTTAAAACAACAAGGTTGGTTTGGTGGCATTATGTTAACAATAGTTTTTGCTTTCTGGTCTGTATTAACCGTTGGAATTTTGGTACTAATGGAAGGTCTTTCTGCTTTTTTGCATACATTGCGTTTGCATTGGTAAGTTATTTCTCGTAGTTAATTTTACATATTTAAAACAAATTTCTTAATCTTAGGGTTGAATTCCAAAGTAAATTCTACCAGGGTCAAGGATATGCATTTCAGCCATTCTCTTTTGATGTCATTATTGAGAATGGTGCTGCTGCTACCGGTTCAAGTGAAAATGAATAAATGCAAACATAATAATTTATTAAACACAAAATATTTATCATAAATTGAGTCTCATAATATAAACTTTAATTAATGAATTTATTAAAAACAAAACGAACACATTTAATAATATTTAGTCATAAAATGCTGTTTAAAAACAACACATTTATTAAAAATTATCATTCAATATTGTATTTATTTAGTTTAAAGAGATAAAACTAATTTCGCAAGTAAAGTTGAGAAGAAATGTTTAATGTTTATTTACATACATAAAGAGATTAAAATTCCTTAAAATATCCTACTACATATATATGAATTATTTACTAAATATATACATACATAAGCATTCTTAAGAAAGTGTTGTTCCATAACATTAGAATATCAAATTCTATTTGCTAGATGTAGAAAGTTGCAACTTTCATTTGAGAAAAAAAAAATATTTTAACCAAAGACAGACTAAATCATCTCTTCACTTAAATAAGTATTTAAACAATAGCTTTTATGAAATTATGTATGTATATCTAGAGAATTACAAGTTTAAAAACAGAATTTTCATTAACCATATGAATTTATCAATAAATAAATATTCAAATATATGTAAGTATGTATATGCATGTATTTATTACTCAACAGAATATTTTAGTGAATGTTTCTTCCCTGAAATGTATCAATAAATACCAAAGCAACAAGCAATAATTACAATTTGTTTGGAATACTTGTAAAGCTGTCTATTGGTTTGTATTGCTTTAATTTTTGTTCATTTATTACATATGAAATTATGTTCCGCATATTGTTTTAATTATTAAAATTCGTTTTTTTTTTTTGGAAGACGTTTCTTTGCAAGCACAATACGTTAAGGAAAAGTTAGTGTTCAAAAAACTTTTAACAGGCTTTTATATTCTAGGGCATAAAGAATAATAAAAAGAGGCTGTTAGTAGAAGTCAGTCGTTATCCAGAAAAGTGTTGCTGATATTGTCTTGACGTGATGTCAACAAATACTTACAGATTAACTGCCTATTTCACTATGTGGAAAGAATTTTATCATGATCTTATTCGTATAATTCGATTTGAAGCAAAAACAAATTCAAAAGTTTTGTTTTTGTATCAAATGTATGTATATATTTGTAGGAATGAAAAATAACTATATTCTTTCGGCATCGTGAAATCGGCAGTAAGTTTGGCATGACATTTACATGAGAATACATACCAAGCTGTGACAACCCTTAAAACATAACCTAACCTAGTGTTCCGTTTATTATAACATCATCTCAATTATTAATTCTCTAGGTACTATTTTGTTTAATAAATCTATTGTAAGGGTTCAAGTAAGTGTAAAAGTATGTTCCAATAATCTTTTGAAAGTAGCTACCGAGAGCCTTGCTTATTTGGAAACCAAATCAAGGGTTTTATCCTGCAGTGCTTCGAATCGAAAAGAAATTGATTTTGATTGAATTACAGCAATCCAATACTATAACCAATTTTTTATTAATAAAGAATAACTACATAACTGCATTTTTAACTTCTTCTCAATCATATTATTTAATAAGCCATTAAATTATCCATAAATTCAACGAAAGCACTAATATTTTGACCGGGTTCATATAATTTGCGTTCATCTAAGTTTAAGCGTTCTAAACAAATTTTGAGCTCTTCCACTGTACAGCATTCTAAGTAGCCCTCCTTTTTCATATGCAAGGCTAACTCTTGCTGATGATTATTCATCAATTTTTCGTTGATAACTAATATTCCCGGCTTACGATTAGTCAATATGTCTAAGCAGGTACCAGCTCCAGCATGGCCAATAACCAAGTCAGC
The DNA here is from genome assembly GCA_947311025.1 of Lypha dubia. Taxonomy (NCBI): domain Eukaryota; kingdom Metazoa; phylum Arthropoda; class Insecta; order Diptera; family Tachinidae; genus Lypha; species Lypha dubia. The sequence goes on along the minus strand of OX371260.1, from coordinate 9,872,569 downwards.
ATTTATGATATCCGTTCGCTTGGGTTCAATTTTAAAATCATATTGCTCCACATGCATATCATATTTAATTGAAATATTCTGTTCACTAACTTTAAGGCCTTTTCCGATTTGTAGTATAAGATTTTTACATCCTTTGGATTGAAGTATTTTAAGGATTTCGTCTGTAGTTATATTTTGTATAAGGTCATCAAATCTAGTGCTTCCAACCGTGACATATACTGTTCGTAGTTGTACCATTATGGGAAATTATACCTTATATGTATATTTTTTATTGGCAAACAACATTTATTTATATGTAACAAAAAAAAATTGTTAGATTTGTTGTTGGTGATAACAGTCAGTGATGGAAAATTTAAATTTTAAAATGGTACTGAATGTCAACCCAGAAAGAATTTTCCAACAAAACGGTACTTGTGTCATATCTTCTAATACTATGTTCACACGACAAAATTAAGCACTTGATTCAAAATTTTGTGTTGCGAACAGCGTTGTCAACTTTGAAATTTCAAAAGGCACCAAAATGGAGAAAAAAACGCGCCATTTAAAAAACGCACCAAGTTCAGATTTTTTTTTTGAAAATTTTTATTGAATTAATTTTGCGTCTTTAGAACATTTAACTTTAGTCCAAAATTCTAATGTTGATATAATATTGTGCCAATGCATTAAGTGAATCATTCTCCACCCTTTTTCAATACTAGATAACATTTCGACATCGGATTCGAATTGTACTGCTAATGGCATGATATCATATTTGCAATGGGATAAAACATTTTGTACAATGCTGGTTGTTGATTTCGGTTGTAGCTAAATGGGCTTAAAGCTGCAATGTGTTTCCGTGTTCCAGCATGGCGAACAAGGTTGGATATCTAAGCGTGATATCGCATTTGCAATAAAAACATCTTGCTTTTGTGTTATTATTTGGTCAAGGCCGAATCCATTGCTTAAACACACATTGTGATTCCCAAATCCTTTTGTATTTCACTTATTATCTCCTTTTTAGACTTCATTCTTGACACTAACTTTAAATATTTCTTTTAGTAAATATAAATTTTATTAATTTTAGTGTTACAACCCTTTATATAAACTTTTACGCATTCTATAAAAAACTAACAATGAGCGCAAGTCTCAAAAATACTTTGTTTTTGCTAAGCTCTTTAACAGACTTGACAACAACTTTTACGACAAAAAACAATTATGTACTCTGAAAATCTAAAAGGGACAACAAATTTCTTGTAATGAAATGTTTTAAATTATCTATAACAACAAGACGGTTTAACGGTTTTTGTAAATGTGTTTTGGTACCTATTAAACATCATTAATGGTTGCTCTTAGTATGGTCTGTAAAATTGAATGTAAAAATTGTACACAAATTGAATGAAATGGTATTGAAACAGTTGTATTTTTTGTACAATCTTTCTCATACTGAAACAAAAAATTGTGTTATGATTTGGAGCCACCCAAAATTAAAAAAACGGACCAAAATTAAAGAAAAAGCGCACCACGCACCAACTCAGATATTTTTCGCACAAAACATTTAGAAAAGCACCAAAAAAGGTGCGAAACGCACCAAGTTAACAACGCTGGTTGCGAAGCAAGTTGCTTCGCACATCTTGTTACACTAGTCAAATCACAAATTTTGGGATATTTGACCTGTTGTCAATGTTGTTAACATATAAAAAAACGCAAAGAATAAAATAACACATACATATAACAAAAACGGAAGAATTAAAATTGAAATTGAGTTCTGAAGTATTTGCAACAGTCCTGAAAAATGTCCTAAGGTACTGTATTTTCCTACACTGATAAAAATATCAATATATTATTACATGAACCAACCTGTAGTACTCAAATATGGTAGCGCTATAGTTGCCACTCTGTTAAATTAACGGAAGGTAGACAAATTAAATTATTATGTAAGAAAATTAACCCGGAATTATAACTAGATGTATAATTATTGAAACCTTGGTTTAATTTAAGTTGAACTTTTGTTAAATTTGAAATCTTAACTCTCAATATTATTAAAAGAAATTTAATAACAATTGGTCAATTTGTTTAAAATAAACGAAAAACTAGATCTGTATTCTGATTTTAGAGAAATTAAACTGTACAATATTAACAGTATCTTAAATAAGCAAGAAAAACCTTTAATATATTTTTGGAAAAATAATACCTGAACTCTTACGTTATTGTTCCGATTATGTTCTTTCTAGTATAACTAAATTTGTTTAGAATTGGCAAATGTCGAAAGAATATGTAATCAGGTGAATCTAACAGGACAAAAGCCAAAATTTCTGAACACAACTACATATAAGTATTTGACAACCAAGAGCCAATTTTTTATTCCTAAAAATACATCACCATCAAATGTTGAATAGCTAGGAATATTTTGTATTGGAAAATTAAATTTTCGTTTTAAGTATTTTCCGTGACATATTATTTATGTTTCTCGCCTTCCCTGAACTGCCACAAATATTTCAAGAGCAAAAATAGCAAATCGGTCCAGCTATTCTCGAGTTTTAGCGAGACAAACGGACAGGAATTGATTTTTATATTATAATAATGCTTTTATTTTTTTAATTTCTTTCATTGTATGATTATTGTCCAGTCCATATGAATGTCATTTTTCATGGATTACACTATATGGTTTTTATTTTGTGCTTTCTGAAACAAATACATTGTATTGTTTTAATTAAATTTTTTAGTAACAGAAACCAGTTTGTGTTAACAGTATTCAAATATGTTGTGTTATGTTTGATTCAAAACGTTGTACCGCAGATTGGTTTTGCCAACCGCGCCAACGGATGCCAGATTAGAATATTTACCACCTAAATATCTTAAATAAGATGCTTTTAACTAAATATCCATGTATTTTTGGTTGCCCAGTTTGTAACACTGAAAATTTTATGAATAAATTTAAATCCCCGTTTAAAGTTGAACCCCATCATAACCATCAGATATTCACACAGTATTTAAAAAGTAATAAATAATAAAAAAAAAAAATATGCATCAGAAATTAAAAGGTAAAATAAACCCATTTAACACCGAAATACACTTCATGTATTGTCAAACGAATTGCCTGGGTGAAAAATATTATTGCGGCAATTTTCGATTTCGTATTGCGCAAGATACTTCCTTCGGGAAGAAATGTGTCTCGATAACAATACTCCTAAGCAATACGATATGCGATTCTTCCAGATGAAAAACTAGCAATATCGCCAGATAACCACTGATATGACAATAAGAAGATATCGCCAAAATATCATTTGGATGATAAAAAGAAGATTTTGCATTTTCAAATATGTACATACCCTGTCGGAAACAAAGCTAACTTTAAACTAACTTTAATGTATGGAAAAAACTAACTTTTTTAACATTGCGATGTCCTAGGAAGTAATCAGTTTTCTTTGCACTACTTGTAGCTAACTTTAAAGTTAGTTTTAAAAAGTCAAAATGTAGTTAGTTAGTATACATAAAAAAAAATATATTTCATTTCTATTTTATTTTCTCAATTCTATATTCAGTAGTTTTATAGTAATATTGTAATAATAAATTTGTGCTGGGACTTGAACCACAGGTCATTGGATTAATAGTCTACGCGCATACCACTCAGCTAAGGTACCACTTAAATATTGACAGCAAGAAGTTATGAAATACTTGAAATAATTTTAAGAGTTCCTAAATGAGTAAATTTGTTGGCGCTCACCAAATTCAATTATAACTGAGAGTATATATATATATATATACTTAACCTACTAATTGATTTTAGTTACGTTCTGCATTGTATTGTAGTTAGCTTTTCTTGTAGCTAGATACACATTTGACGACAGGGTACTTACATACATACATACATATATAAGCATATTCATTTATGGACACTGATTTTTAACAGGCCAAATACTCACATTTTCTCTAATCGGTTCGTTCAACCGTTTAACCTCTCGACCGGTTTTCATGGAGGATCGTGGAGGTTACGGTCTATTTTTTATAAATTTTGTGGAATAAAATTTATCTACATACATACATATTTTCATTATTATATATGTATGTATGTACACATCCATATGTACATAAGTATATGTACACATAATAAAAATTAATTTAATTTATTATACATACATATGTATGTATGTCATCATATATTGCGCAATTTTCCCAAAAGTAATAAAACGAAGAATATACAAATATTACTACGATTATTTTCCTCTAGATGAAAATTTCAGAATATTGCCGCAATATTGCTTTAGGTGATGTCTTCCAATTGCTTTCAGGAAAAAAGTTAGAATACAAATACATACATAAAAAGATACAATAACTATAAGTTAATCTTACAAGCCCAGCTGACAATTGTCGTATACAACTTGTTTTTAATATCTGGTGCCAAATTTAATTATGTTTCTCATATTAATATTCAGCCTTATTGTCTGATTATTTATACTTATGTAAGTTCAGTTTATTGAATTAAAGAAAAAATTCAAATAACTAAGAGCTTTAACCACCATTAGAATGTCCTTGTCGAGTTGACTAGCATAACGTGTCAATATACATACGTAAGAAAACTAAAATATCGAATAATTTTAAAAAGTTGGAAAACTCGTTCCAAACCAAATTGTTTGAAAATCTAACCTCGGGCAATTATAGAGGACTACCTTGCTCCAAAGTCACCTTCACTTTAACCCCTCCACGTAACCCCTCCACGTTAAATATTTAAAAAAATCTCTAATACATATGTATGTACGTAATTTGAAAAACTAAGATTTATTTTAATTTATAAATAATCGTACGGTTGTGTAGAAAAGTCAATCATGGCCTTTGTTTGGGGGATTAAGAATTTCTGACAGTTATGTGGCTACACTGATTGTGCCTGAAAATAACGATATATTTTGGGTGTCCAAGTAGAAACACAGAAAAAAACGTCTGGAGCTTGAACAGCAACAAATTACACACAAAAATAAGTATAAAATATTTACACAAAACAAAACTTTTAGTTGCTTGCCGGCCTTTGAGTTAAACAGTTCGTTGTTGGTTTGTGGGTGCTCTTAACAAAAAAGTACAAATAGTATCATCATCGTCTTCTCATCGTACAAAATTAAATATTCCTGGCGCATTTTTATTTATTTTAATATAGATTGTGCATACTCTAGTTGTGATGGTGTGTGTGTATTAGAATACAAGTTGAATTGAGTGATAAAATGTTTTCGCACGCGAGTAAATCTATCTGCATTTAATAGAATTGTGAGTTGAGAATAATTTTAATATTTATATAAATTTTGCAAGAATTTATATTCTCCAATAGCTAGTATATGCTAGATATAAAGTAGAGAGATGTGTTCATTCCATCGTGTAGATGAATGGATGAAAATAATGTGTGCTACTGCTGGGGCTGCCGCTGTTAATTATTTGTTTACATTTTTGCCGTTGTTGTTTGATGTTTTTTATTCAATTACTTTCTACTGCCTGCTGTCATAGCTGCCAGATTTGACGATTTATCGTCATTTTGACGATTTTGGGTCCTAAAAATGACATAGTGACGATGGGACGATTTATACCCTAATTTTGACGATTTTAAATAATTCAAGTTTGGAACATTTATTTGTACTATTAAAGCAACTGAACTGCTAAAAATTTTAATGAGCAACTTTTTAAAAACTTGTTTGCTTAAAACTGTAAACTTTTATTTAATCTATATACATATATAAAAAATTGTTGCAAGAGTGTTGTGACGGTAAAACCGAATTCGATTAATTTTTTAGGGTTTGTTCGTATGGTCGTGTAGATGATTTATCGAAATCGGTCGACGCGTTCGTGAGTTATGACTTTTCGTGAAAGTCGTGATGTGCTTTGATTAGGTAAATCGAAATTTATAAAACTAAATAGCTTCCGTGCGAAGCCGGGCGCTCAGCTATTTGATTATAAAAACAAAAACAATTTTTTAAATTTTGAAGACATTTATTTAGGAATATTTGCCAGAGATGAATTTGAAGAAGCACAAATAAGTGCAAAAGAAAAATAATAATTGTGTTAATTTTTATATAGAGCTTTGTGATCAGATATTATCCAGATTTGATTTTAAAAATAAATATAAAGCTCTTGGCCAAATTAATCCATTTAATATTATTAATGAAGAAAGAAGTTGGTTTTTTGAAATTATAAAAGACTTTTCCTATTTTGTTGAAGAAAGTGGAAGCCAAGAGCTAGAAACTGATTTCAGAAAATTAAAATTATTGTCCTGATAAAAACATATAACTATTGGATTTTTGGAAAAAAAATATCAGAGTTGTTTTGTTTCCGGTTTTGACTAAATTTATTACAAAAATCCTACTTTTACCACATTATTCAGCAAATGTTGAAAGAATATTTAGTCAGGTAAACATAAATAAGAATAAAGTAAGAAATTCATTGAAAAAGTCGTCTTTGGAACCAGTGTTATGCACAAAAGATTATTTAAAGCTAAACAAATGTACCTTCTATGATCTAGCAGTTACACCTGAATTAATCAATGTTTAATTTCAATATATATTTGTAAAATATATTATACATTTACATATGTATGTATATGTATACAAGTCTATTTTCTTTAACAATTATATTTTTATTGTATAAATTATATTTTAGTTTTTATAAATTTTTAGAAAATGTATTTCCAAAAATGAAATTTAAAATGCATATTTTACTAAGTTGAAGTAAAAATAACTAAAGGATTTTGATTTTTTTATTTTTTTCCATACAAATCTTTTTCCATGCATGTTTTCAAAGTATTGAAAAACATGCAATCTATTTACATGTGATTTTATGCTGTTTTATTAATCAGATTTGTTTATTTAAGAGTTTTCTTATGTTTTGCCTCTAATAAAATATGTTTTGTAGGTAAAAAAGCGGTTTTTTCCATTTGACGTTTTAATGACGATTTCAATAAGCTATATTGACGATAATGACGATTTTTGCCCAAAAATATGACGATATTACCTCAAAAAATCTGGCAGCTATGCCTGCTGTGCAAACTCAACGGTTGGCAATTTTGATTGTCTCTTTGCTCCGTTCGTGTAATGTGTTTGTTCGTATGTGTAAGTAAATAATAAGGCGTTTGTTTTGCCGGTCCATCATTTTGTCGGTCAGCCCAGCGGTAATCATATCATAAGCGTAATAAGATTTGTGAAGTTTTGATGACTTTTTGGTTTAAATGATTTTATGTGTCTTGTTGTTTTTGGTTTCTGCATCACGTTATTTAACGTCAAATTACTTGAAGTGTTAGCAACAAAAGAGGAAGTGGAAAAAACTACGTAACGTTAATTTATAACGACAACTAAATACATACATAGGTATGTTAATGTTTAATTTTAAAAACGAATTTAAATGTGTATGAAATTATTTTTTTTTTTTTGCTATATCTACATACATATGAGCATACAAATGTGTACATTAAGATTAGTTGTGTTTTATTCCCGGTAAAGTTATCCCAAAAAAATTTTGACTAGTGTGTACCTACATATGTACCATACATGGGACTTTTTCATTGGCATTGAATTTTCATTGGCATTATTTTAAACATTTACAATGAAAAAAAATCAGTACCAATAAATGCCAATGCTTTTTTTTAATATAATTTTTCTACTAGGTATTTATAATAAAAAAACAATGAAAGCTTTGAAATACTAATTACAATTGATAAAAATATAGTGCATACTATCTGTATAAAAAAAATATAGTCACAATAGCTTTTGGAAAAATAAATTAATAAACAAAATACAAACCAAGCTACATTCTCGTATACATTTGCATAAGTATATACATCCATACATATGTACGTCTGAGAGTTTATGATAATGCTTTTGAAATACTTTATCATTATTTATTTGTAATGCTTTTACTTTTTAACTAATTAATAATGAAATTATATCATTGAAAAGCATTATCATTGTTCAAAATAATGATAATGCTAAAAATTTAATTGGCATTGTTTATAAGTAATGCTTAAGTTTTGCTCTATAAAATCTTTTGGTATACCATAAAAATTCTCAAAAACTTTGGCATATTCAAGCATTTAGCCAGCTTCGCATAACTTGTGAAATTTTTCTTCGGTAACGAAAAAATAGTCTTTTCCATTTATTTCGCCAGAGCGAGGCTTGCGCGTAGTCGTAGAAACAGACCTAACTAAATTAGTTGATCGCTCAAGTAATTTTGCTGATATAGTAGTTTTTCCAGCTCCAGAAGGAGAGGATAGAACCAATAATATGCCCTCACTTTTTAGGGTCATTTTTCTTTTTCTTTTAATATTTAATTTAATTAAAAAATACCTACTAATCTTATATATAAAATTCTCGTGTCACAAATGTTCGAAATATACTCCTCCGAAACGGCTTGACCGATTCTTATGAAATTTTTTATGCATATTCATTAAGTCTGAGAATCGGCTACTATCTATTTTTAAAACCGCTAGGGGCCAGAGGAGGGGAGGGAGGGGGCAATTTCTATATTTACTAAACTATTAACCCAACAGATGGCGCTATGTTTGCCTCATAATTATTTTTGTTGTTGAAGGACAGATGGCGCTATGTCCGCCTCATAATTATTTTTGTTGTTGAATGACAGATGGCGCTATGTCCGCCTCATGCAGGAGAATCGTCGTCGTTCGTATTTCAAACAGAACAAAATTATTGTTTGGTATTTTTTTCATCGGCGGTCATCGTCACACACTTACATCGTCACACACTTACTTTTTTATATAACACCCAAAATATGCAATAGAAATATTTTGTATGTCAAAACAACGTTTGCCGTGTCATCTAGTAATTTTATAAAAATTAAGGTACATACCTACATACATATGTTTATTAAAAAGTTATCGTTTTCTATATCGATTTCCATAACATACGAGTATGTACCTGCACAAGAATTTTTAAATATTATTAATACTTTTCGCTTCTGCTATTACCTATAAGCTATTACTAAAAGTTGGTACCTATGTATGTACGTCGTTTTTGCGAATGCAATGGTCCCAGACTATTATTGATAGAGATAAGGTTCAATTCTCTAAAACTCAACTAAATCTGAGATTTTTAAGAAACACAAAAACAAAATTTCACATTTGTTTTGTATGACTTTTCATTTATGTACATAAGAAATGAATACCGGTGTATGTATGTATGTATGTACAACAACCATATTCAAATTTCCATCCTCAATGACTTAGAATTTTTTTTTTTGGATTTTGATAAATATTCTTGCAGGTCTAAGTGGGTTAACACAGCTGCCAGTTCTGTTTTATTATATTCAAGTAAATTTTTCATTTTTTGTCAGCAACAGACGGAAGAATGTTTACAAGCAATATTTGTATGTATGTACGTAGAATTGTTGGACAAATATTTAAAGTTTTTTATTATTTCAGTATACGACTGATAAATTGTATTCTCTTTTATTGGTTCATTAATCTATTGTTTCTACAATGTGAAAAGTAAAAGTGCGTCATATACTACATAAGTATGTACATACATAGGCATGTACATATGTACATTCATACATATGTATATATTTTTAAAAATTTTTATTCATATTTATTTAAAACCTTTGTGATCTCTTTATAATGTACCCTGCGTTAAAATTGGGAGTGGTACCGTAATTCTAGAGTGATGGAAGTTGATAATTATTTTAAATAGGGTTGTATCTGAGACCTATCACTTAGTATGTAAATATGTACATAATACTAATTGGAGTCAATGAAACCGCCATGTCACTCAGAAATAATTTTAATGCTTATTACAGTTAAATGTCAGAATAATATTTATAAACAAATAATGTGTCAATTATGGATAGCAATCGAACCTAAATGGAAACTCTCAGTTGCTATTTACTGCTTTTCTGGCATCCACAAATTTTCAGTTGGCGGCAACGTATTTTAAGTTCTGTTTCTATCCATAATCGAGGCATAAGTATCCCGCCTAACTTCTATTGCCCCATTTTTTGGAAAAGTTTTCTACTTAAAACCAAGAAAAAATGTTCTTATTATTTTTCCTTTGCCAAAAATCGACGTCATAAATCAAACTGTAGTTGAGTTTGTGAGTAAGAATCGCATCATCAGCAAAAAGTAAACTAAAATGAATTTAATACGTCGGTTAAGACGTTGAGTATTTGTTGCATTTGAGATTGCAACCAGAAATTACTTTTTAAAATAAACCTCTTCTTTTTCTGACTTTTACAAATATGTCATTGAATTTTGTTAAGATTTTTATCTTTTTCTTTTCTTTGGGTATTATAAAATAATAAGAAATTTCGAAATTACCTTTGAAGAACCGGTCCGTACATTTAGAGTTTATAAAAACGTTTGTTCTTCACTGTAAATTGTCTGATTTTATTTTTTTTATTTTTTGATCATGCATGTATGAATGAATTTATATGAACTCGTATATGAATTGTATATTAATTGATCACAGCTGTCACAACAGTTTTTTAATCTTAAAAATTTAATTGTTGTATTTTTGGAAGAGAAAATGATTATACTTGTCACTAGGTCATGTATTCAATGATAACAAATGAAATGCTAGATCTATTAATAAATAATATTTGAGCTACGTTGCAGTTTTTTATAAGGCAAGAAAGGATCCATGAAAAATTTAAAAAAAAAAAAAAAATTATTCATATCTTATGTTTTAAGTTTAGTTGCGAAAACCCTTTAGCAGTATTTATTTGTTTTTAGTTTTATTGATTTCTTCTAAGGAAATGTTCGCACTAACTTTTGTCCTTTTATATAGAAAAAGAAAATGACAAACTATGTTTGCACATCCTGTAATTCCCCCATTTTTATTTAGTTTATTTTTTCTCATTAAGAATAAATGCATTAAATCCTCAAATAGTTTACCCTCAAAAAGAGAAATAAAATTTAATCGCAACAGGAAATTAAACTATAATATTACATTATCCTTAACAAAAAATACTTATGTATCCTTTTTTCGTAATTTATTTTTAAAAGAAATTCAAGTGAATAATATTTTATGCGGTCGTTGTGGTTACTTTGTAATTTAGTATGGAATTTCCCTAAGGTACTCGTGTAATTGAAACTTTATTAACCCGCCGCTAACTAATTAAGAAACATAAAGAACGTCTTTTAAATGAGTAGTGTGTTTATAAAGGGAGTTTTTTTAGCTGCATGAGAAATAACGATAACCATGGTTTGACAGCTGAGAAGGTTTGGCAAGTCTGCATGAATGGTTTAACGTCAGAACAGCGCTTCCAAATTGTTGTAAATTTACATTGAAAAATAAATAAATCTGTTCGCGATGGTTATAGGGCACTTCGGCCATTTTACGCTCAACATAGGCGACTAAGTGAGCATACAATTCATGCAGTTATTGGTCGTTTTCGCACTAATTTTGCTCTTTTCGATTCAAAACCATCAAAGAAATGTTCGTACCGAAGAAAATATTGTTGCTGTAGCGCGGAAGAAGACACCGATATGTCGATGATGAAACTTATTTAGGGTAAAACGGTTACGTCAACAAAATTGCCGTATTTGGAGCGAAAACAACTAGATTGTGGCATCATCGGTCCTTATTTCTTTCGAAATGAGCAAGGAGCTGCCGATGCAGTGTATGGCGAGCGCTATGAACCATGACAGAAATCATATTTAAAAAATAAACAATATAAGTACCTATTATTTTCAATTCTCATGCAGCTAAAAAATACACCCGATATTTTATGCATATTTGCAAACTAATAATTATCGCACTATAGAATACATTTTATGGAACATACTGAATTTCTTACCAGCAGATTAAAAGTATAATATTTCAATTTCACAAAAAGAAACACAGTTATAAGAGAAAAAGTGGTTGAGTTCCCTGTAGTTTTGTATTATTTTAATAATGACAACAACGTGATTATTAATTGCCAAATATTCTTAAATTGCAAGTATGTTCTCGTATGTATTTATAAATAACCATACATATGAAACTGGGGCTTAAAGTTCTAGTTTTATTTATTGTTTATTACGGAAAGAAAAAAATAACAAAGAATTATAAGTGAAATTGATAGCTTCGATTGTAGTTATTAAAATAGCGATTTTTTTTTAACAATATTTCCAATTTTGCCGTTTTCGCCAGCGATAATATATAAACTGTTATTTTCACCCAAAATATAAAAATAAAATTGTGTCTTTATTTTTAGCCGAAAACTTAAAAAGTATGGATTCAGTTACAAGTTAAGTAATTGGAAATGTATAGCTTATTTATTACGATTTCAGATTTTACACAGGAAATCCACAGTTTCCAACCAAAGTCATCTTAAACTTAATTCAATTAGAATAGAAGTGTTAAATATTTTAACAACAATCCAAACAAAAAAGATAATTTATTTAAGAATAAGTCGCAAGCATTTATCATAAAATAACAATTACCAACCAAAAAAGTAAAAAAAAAAACAAAGGTAATATTTATTTATTTATTTAACTGATTTAAATTGAATGGTAGATTTTTCATTTTAAATATACATATGTATTTACTTTTTCTTTTGGCTCTTGTTTAATTAAGTTTACACATCAAATGTTTTCTCTCAATTTTATTGATGCATTCAATCGATCAGTAGATTCTGATAATAAAGATCATGCTGATGTACAAATAAAATGAAATGTTGCTAATTTTGTGTATTTTTTTTTTTGTGTTCAGCTCAATTTAACATTAAATTAATAAATTAATGTGTTAATTTAAAAATTCTATTTATATTAAAATAGATAGAATTACATGCATATATACAAATTATTGTCTGGCTTAAACCATGAATGAGTGCAATACGTACGCATGTATTCACGCATGGTGCACAGTGGGGTGATTTAGATACATTAGGTTATTCAGCATTTTCTCTTTAGGAACTACAAATCTTTTTTTGTTAAATTTTCTTTGAAATAAAAAAAACAGTTTCAAGTTACGAAGAAATATACAAGTGTCACCACCACGCTTATTAAACAAAAATGTGTACGTAATAGACAAAAACTGAAAACGGATTTGACTTAAAGTCCTTTTACTGCTTTCAACCTTTTAGTTACTTTTGTTTAAAGGAGAAAAATAATTAATTTATTTTAAGCAAAACTTCTTTTAGAAAATGTAAATGTCACGCGATAAACGTTGCATGTACGTTATTTGTAACAATTTATCACTGGAAGTTGATGTAAGTATAAAAAACCTAAAACAGATAATTGATCTATCTCCCCAGCGCATGAATGAAAGACGATGTCACTTTTGCGAACTTGACCTTTGAAAGTAACTTTGACATATTCATATTTCAATTGATTTCAAAATCATTGTTTTTATTTCCAAAAGGAACATATGTTTTATATTATCTTCAGGCAAATTTCATGTTGCAAATTTGTAAAATGTAGTAGTTTTCTAATCCATGGTGTTTTCCGTTCAATGAAAACTGTAAATTTTGAATTTTAGTAATTAATTTGACTTTAAATTTTACTAAGTAATTATTATATACATACATACATGCATAAATAGCAATTTATTTGTTGATGATCTTATTTGTATAAGAGTTTTGCTGGGTTTTATGCAATCTCGTTAAGAATATTTTGACCTAATTTAAATAAGAACGGTTAATAAAAAAAATTATGCTTAGGACACTAACGACTAAAATTTGTATATAGGAAGAAAAATAACTATGTACATATGTATGTTGTGTTTAATCCTGTCTTATCATGTGTAATTCACGTAAACATTGTATAAGCGGTGTTCATCTCTAATTTCGAAATAAATTTCTTTAAGATTTCAATGATACATATCGTCAGATAAAACGCAAACGGTCCTAACTAACATTTTTGAAATATTTCAGGAGAAGCAAAATACTGTTTTAAACAAAAAGTATGGTTTTAATCATAGCTTGGGAATTTCGATTAGAATTAGAAATTCTTACGATTAGAGAAATAAAATAATCTAATCATTAGAATTGAATTTTGATAAAAATTTCAGATTACTAATTGATTAGATTAGAAATAATCAAAAATATAATCACAATTAGTGACGATTAGCATTTCTAATCAAATCTAATCAAAACTTATCAAAAAAAATAATTGATTAGATTTCTTGATTATTTTTGATTAGATTTGATTAGATCCACTATTTTTGACGTCGTCAGCACCCGTTGAACGACTATTCTCATTTGCAGGCATCATCAATACTCCAAGACGAAATTCATTGTCAGACTTTTCTTTTGAAAAGTTGGTATTAATGAAGTCTAATGTCAATTTTTTTTTTGAATTATATATGAGCAGAATCAGCACACATACACCGCACCGTATGCAATTTTATGCAATATTCAAAAACTGTTACATTATGTAAATATAGCAACAAATGTGATAAATAAATATTTTCTTTTCACAAAAATAGTTAAAAATAGTGGATCTAATCAAAAATAATCAAGAAATCTAATCAATTATTTTTTTGATTAGTTTTGATTAGATTTGATTAGAAATGCTAATCGTCACTAATTGTGATTATATTTTTGATTATTTCTAATCTAATCAATTAGTAATCGTCTAAAATGGCTAACTAATCATAATTAATCAATTTTTCAGCACAATTAAAATTTCTAATCCAATTGCTAATCATTAGGATTACTAATCATTATTCCCAAGCTATGGTTTTAATCAGCATGATTTTCACCAGTATTATTAAAAAAGATGTGACAAATTAATTTCTGGCAGAATAAAATTAAATTTTGTGATATACTAGCTTATCCCGCCCGGTGTGCTTCGCTACCCCCTCGTTATAAAATAAAATTAAAATTATTTATATATCCTGTTGTGAAAATTTAATGACGATCGGTCTAGTAGTTAAGACTATATTACGATTTTTAATTTTCCTAAAAAGGGGCGTGGTCCCACCCACTTTTCTCCTGGTACGTATTCCAAATTATGTCAATACCATATGTACCAAATAACATCGACGTAGGTAAAAAAATGCCTAAAATATAGCGATTTAAATTTTTGGGTTATATGGGCGGTGCCACGCCGCTTTGTCCAATCAAAACTTCATAAACCCTATAATTCATCCGGGAGTTTCAGTTAAATACTGGGAAAATTTCAGGAAGATCGGTCCAAGGGTTTGGCCTCCTATAAGGAACAAACAAACAAACAAACAAACAAACAAATAAACAAACACACATTCGGTTTTATATATATAGATGAATGGCTATGTTAGTTATTTTGTACCTTAATTTTCTGAAACCAAAGGCCTTATCTACCCTTTAATGCAAAATAGTTTTATCCTTAATTTTAATTATACACATTTTTATTATAGGTATATTAATTTATTTTAATATTGCATCACAGAAGTAAATTAAAATATGTAATTCATTTTTTCAAATGAATCAGTTCTTTTTTTGTAATTTTTCAATGTTGCCCATACAAACGATCACTTAAGTCTTTTTGCGTTTATCAAAGAAACGCTTTTGTAGATAGGGCCGTTTATAAAATCGCTAATTTTGGTCAGACAAGTCTAAATTTTTTGGATTTTTTGTTAGTTAGGGCCGTTTGCGTTTTAGCTGACGATATGTACATTTGTACTTATGTATGTACTTATACATACATATATTTTTCTATTGAAATGGAAACATTAAAATTTAATTATTTATTTGAAAAAAAAAAAAAATATTAAGCAAACAAATATGTTTCGTTAGAATTTGCAAATGATTTGTAAACAAATTTCATTATTATTTAATTTGCATAGTACATATTTCACACAAACGAGCAGTGGAGGTCAAAACATGAATATTTGTAAATACACTTGGCTGAAATCGTTAACAACGACTGAATTTTATTCAAAATTGTTAAAAATTTGGACAATAAAATAATATTACAAATAATACGAAAATTGGAAAAAAAAACTTTATAATTCAAAAAAAAAACCTTCAAAACTGGTTCAATATTTGAATGGTTCTGTACACAAACGGTACAATATTGTTTTCGCTCTGCTATCCGTCACATGCTTATTTCTATATCGAGAGCTGTAAGAGATTAAGACCGGAAGTTGTCACAGATAAAAATAGAAATTTTCAAAACAATTCAAAACCGAATATGTGAAAACTTTTGCGTATTAATTTGTATTTATAGAGAAAAGTGAGATATAGCAGAACTTTGAAGACAAAATGTCGAGAATCGAAATTTCCCAAAAATTTAGTATACACAGAGAAAACAGTGCCTAATAAATACCTAATAAAATAGAACAAAATTAATAAGATATCTCTACTGTTTTTTTTTTCAAGAAGGAAATCTTATTATTTTAATAAGGAAAACCTTTTTGAAAAAATCAAGAAGGAAACTTATGGTTTTTATTAGGTATTCTTATTGTTTTTTCAAAAAGGTTTTCTTCTTGATTTTATTAGGCTATCTTATTGATTTTTTCAAAATGGTTTTCCTTATTAAAATAATAAGACTTCCTTCTTGAAAAAAATTCGATATCTTATTAATTTTGTTCTATTTTATTAGGTATTTATTAGGCACTTGCACTGTTTTCTCTGTTGTGATGTTAGGAAATACAAATTTGATGTCATCAGAACGTCAGGTACCGTCCGGAATGCTTATTTACAACATGTATTTGTATTATCTGGATGGAGGGGTGATGAAAACATATTTATAAAACTTACGTATTCAGGGAGTTGAACCAAGGAACTTCGGTTTAGTAAATTGGCACTCTAACTACCTCACTACTACACCTTACTATAGTATACATGTTAGCAGCCAGTTTAAGAAGATGATTTATTGTAGCGCACAAAAATTATGAAAAAAATTGTTCCTATGTTGATTTATATGTATGAAATAACAAGCAAGCTAATATAATCAAGAAGATATTCTTATTAAAAAAATTAAGAAGATAATTTACACATGATCATACGGGAACCTAATGAAATCAATAAGGAAGACCTTTTTTGAAAAAACAATAATATGGCTTAATGAAATCAATAAGAAATCCCTTTTTTATACAATTCATATAAAAACCTAATAGAATCAAAAAGTTTTTCTCTATGGATTATTTTTTTGGTGCCAAAAGTAGCGGAAATTGGGTAAAAAAATGTGAAGATCACGTTTTCTTCTTAATTTTATGTGTTTTCCTTATTGATAAAATTAAAAAGATTTACCACATAAAAATAATAAGGAATCTCTTCGAAAAAACCTTCGCTTCTTTCTGCTGGGATACCCCTTAGCCTAAAAGCGTTTCATAGAGAAAATCTTCTTGATTCTATTAGGCAGTTTTGGCTCTGTGTGAAATTATTTGTTCAAAAACTTGAAAAAAATATAAATACGCATTATAATTTAATTAGTTCTGTTTTGACCACAACTGTATACAAATTTACTACTTAATTTAGAGAAAAAAATATTTTATTCATTAACAGGATTCAAACCCCATATGGTAGAGATGTAAATATATGTATGTAACTCCAATTACCAATTCTATGGGTACATTTATTTATACGACGACTACAACAGTTTAATTATACATATTGACTTTGCAGTAATTAAAGCGGTATTAAATATTATCGTACATTTCTCTCATTTAAAACACGCGCTAAGAAAACACTGCAACAAATTGTTTATTTTTGCTAGTAAATTAAATTAAATTTGTGTTTAATTATTTCATGCATAAATTAAAAAAACAACAAAAATTGGATGATCATAGCAGTTAGAAAATAGCGCTACGTACTATTTGAACTGTTTCTTCTTATAAATATGTACATATCGTCATATAAAATACCAAAGCAATTAAGGGAGAAGAAAATTATGGAACGTGTTCAAAATTTTTTCTCTACCAATTCAGGAGTTTAGTGATATAAATTTAATAAAAATTTTATGTTTCATTAACAATTACATTTTGTGTGACAATGAGCCTTATTACGGATCTCGATTCGACTTCAAATGTTATACTAGATTAGAGAAACATAAGAATGTCAATTTTAGGGTTATAATAAGGACCAATGTAAACCAGATTCTTCCTAAATAAAATATGGAAGTATGGCGAAAAATCAGTCAAGGGAAAATGTGCAATGCATTAAGTCAACATGATTATTATTTATCTTAGTATTAGCGGAAATCACTCTTGGTTGAAAACTGCTCTTGCATCCGTTGAAGATCTTGCAGGTCTATCTTATTTTACATATTTTGGTATTGTATTGCTGCAAACTGATAAAAATAAGCTAGACTTGCAAGATCTGCAATGATTACAATACTAAGAGTGATTTCCCCTTAAGTGATTTCCCCGAATATTAAAGGCAGCGTTGTAAACTTTTGAATTTCAAAATGCCCTAAAACCAGTAAAAAAGGCATTATTTAAAACAAATAGCGCTAAATTAAAATTTTTTCAAATTGAGAGGTTAATTTATTTTACCATATGTACATACATCATGTAATTTGTGAACATTTGACAAAAATATTAGATTAAAAACAAGAAAAGAAAAGTTTTCGAAAAAACTTGGTAGAGTCTGATTACTGTTTTGGTAAATTTTCTTTTTTGCTATCGACCGCCCTGCTTCATGTATTAAAATTCGAATGAGAGAATAAAACGATTTAAAAAAAAAAAACGATGAAAATTCCCGGCAGAGATTTTATATGCGATAGGGGAAGATACTCGGGAAATTCTTGTTCATAGATGGGCTGATTATTAAATCACCTATCACCTATTCCATGCAGATAGCAAATTTAAAAAAAGATCGTAATTTTTTTCAAATACATTAACAAAGTTCTGAAGCAGTGCCGATAATTTACTGGTTGCTGGTTATCAAATATTTATTTTCTGGCTCCAATAAAAATGGCCCCAATGGAAAATGGTCCCAAACTAAAAAATGAAAAATGGCCCCAAACCAAAAATGAAAAATGGCCCCAAAAAAGGAAAAAATGCCCCAAACATTTTTTTGTTGTTTTCAATGTAAAAAGTTTGGGCCATTTTTCATTTTTCAGTTTGGGGCAATTTTGCAGTTTGGGGCCATTTTTCCTACTTGAGGAATAACGGCCAGAAACTAAAAAATTAAACTTTTAAAAAACTTAAGAAAAATTACCCCAAACTTTAATATACAAAATGAAAAATGGCCCCAAAAATAAGAAAAATGGCCCCAAAGTTCGTGTTGTTGTTTTCAATACAAAAGTTTGGGAACATTTTTCATTTTTGGTTTGGCGCCATTTTTCATTGGGGCCATTTTTATGGAGCCTTATTTTCTATACTGATTACTAAAGACTTCTTAGGGCAACAAACCTATGCTTTTGGCAAATTTGATGTGGAATTTATGTGTCATACCTCTGGCAACAATCGTTCTTCATACAATAAAAAAATGATAACCCCAGAAGTCAGGGAATCATAAATTACTGTCAATTAAAATAAACATATCATTAATAATTTGTGCGCCACATTGTTAAATTTAATATTAAAATTTTAATTATATGTATAACTATGATCACATTACATTGTGCATTATAAGCAGACTTTTTGTTTACTTAAACAATAATTAATTTCCAATATCATTAAAGAAATCTAGATCAAGTATACTACTCGTCAGTGAATGATTGAATAATAATGTTTGCTCAATTAATCCAAATATTTCTTACATTTTTGAAATGTAAAATGTGCGATAACTAATGCAAATTGCTTAATATGTGAAATTTTTATACTTATAACATAAATAAACCATATAAGCACAATTTTGAACTTCTGAGGCCCATAAAACGGAAACTAATGGTGTTTTCTTTTCTACAAAAAAAATGGTACATCTCCATGCAGAAAATGTACTTTGGTGTTCGTTTCTTAAAAATGTTTTGCTCTCTAAAAGGGATGTGTATTTGATTCTAAAAAAATTGCCCCCACTAAGCGTGGAAGGCATTGCACTTTTTGCTCCGTAAAAATCGACAGTGTTGATAGTGCCCTGTAAAACTTAGCTGTCAGCTGTTGAAAACAGGGCGTTCCACTTTTTCATAAGTTGTGTTCAGTTCTAGTGAAATAACAAGCTGCATTATTGCAAGGTTGGCAAGACATTTTATATATGTACCTTTCAATAAGGTGCCATTTTGTGTGTAGAAAAGAAAACACCTTAAGTCTCGCCGAAAATTTTTTGATTTAATAGTTTATTGATAATTTTTTTGAGCAATGTAGCTACACTAGATTTACCCCCATTTTACAAAAATTAAAATTTTTAAATTATTTTAAAATAAAAATCTAAAAATCCGCATACATACAGCAACTTTAATACATTTTGAGTAGAAATTTATACTTTAGTTTTCATTTTTATTTTGTTTTTGATTAAAAACTCGTAGTAGATTCCAGAAATATTTCATATATTTTTTAAAATATTCGTTTTTTTTTATATAACGGTAATAAATTTGCAAAAAAAGAAATTTTAATTTTATTTTCAGTTTTATTGTCTTTAATGTGAACTTCAAGAGCCAATATTCGAGTATATTGTTAATATTTAAAATTTAATAACATAAAAACGAAAAGACACCTGTCTTGTTGTGCAAGTGGGGCGGTTAGATTAGACTGGTTGGTATGGTTACCCATCCACATGAAAATCTAAACATGGATTCCCAAAGATCGGGTGGGAACAATACCGCAACTACCCATTTCATCACACATAGGAGGGGATACACATTGTCATGCAGCACTTTATTACTAGTGGGAGCATTTTTTATCTGCACTTTACTTACTGTCTCCTTTGTGGTGTATAATTTTGCAACCTGTGATGACTTAATACCAAACGAAGATGAAGATATTGTGTGTACCGCAATACCCATGAGACACAAAGAGAATGAGCAAAATGCCACAGAATCTACACAGCGTACATATGAGCAGAATGTACGTTTGCCAACATCAATAAAACCCTTAAAGTACAATATTTCTTTGGAACCGTACTTGTACGAAGGTAATTTCACCTTTAACGGTGAAGTTCAGATTCATATTCTGGTATTGGAGGATTGCTACAATGTAACAATGCACGCCATAGATTTAGATATTTCAAAAAATGATGTTGTCATCCTCGCACTCAATAATAAATCCGATAAGACACGCTTTAATAGTACAAGGAAAAGCAGACGTGAATTTGATATTGGAACTGCTGAGTTGCGTATACGTAAACAATATCTACTGGAGGTCAAGCAATTTTTCATTATCGAATTGTATGACAAACTTTTACGAAATACCGAATACGTGATTAAAATCAAATTTAGTGGCTTAATACAAGACTATTTGCAAGGATTCTATCGTAGTTCATACAAGGTGCGAAATGAAACAAGGTAGGTGGGGACATGTGCGAAAGATAGTCTGTAATGGAATGTGTTATTTAAATACTAATTAAAAATGTTTCATATGTTCTTTGTATGCAAAAGTGTGCATTAAGGACGCCCATAATAAATATTTAAAACTGTTTCTTTTACCCGCCTTTCAAAATATTTATGTATGTGAATCGTCTAAAAAATAATATACTCGTATTACCAATTTAATTTATAAATCGATTGAAAAAATTATAAGCTCTCGAAATACGGAAAATTATTAAATTTTTCTTCCTTTTGTTTATTAAAAAATATTCCTTGAAAATGTAAATATAAACAGTTTATCAGAATTTTAAATTGCTCTACATGAAACTTCATTAATTAAATCAATTATTCATGTGATCACAAACAAAACAAATAATTTGTTCGTCGCTGTGTGAATGTATAATAGTATAAAATTCTAGATGCAATTTCAAAAATTATTAGATTCTCAAAATTTTTAAAAGAAAATTTAGTTTGTAATCAAATGCGTAATTAACTGATATTAATTTCAATTTTTATATGTATGAGTATCTGCATTTAATGGAAATTATTTGAGGAACTTCAAAAATATATTTAGTTTAAGTCGAAGTTTCACATTTTTTGAGAACTGCATCTAAATCCAGTTACGGAAATAGCATTAGTTTTTGTACTACATACAGTACAACCTTCCTAATCCGTAATCAGGACATTTACATTTTTCGGACAGTTTATGGAATCTATAAAATTGTGTTAAATTATATTTTTTTAAATATTTAAAAAAGAGACAAATAAAATTTGTCAATTAACAACCAAAACAACATTTGAAAAATTTTGAAATTCACAGACAAATTTTTGAAAACGAGTAAATTCTTATTTTTCAAAATTAATATTTTTGGTCACTTTTATTATTTTTCTTCATGTTTTCTGTACATTAGTTAAATGCAAATGAATTCTTATGTGTAGTTATATTTCTGTTCGGTAATAAAAACAAATTATATGCGTTTAAAAATTTATTTTAACTGTAGTCGGGACTAATCCGGACAATAGCTGTTACTATATCTGTCCGGATTATCGAAGTTGTACTGAATTTCCATATTTTATTATTTTTTTTTATCTCCATATAACAGAGGTTCTCCTTAATGTACACACATATACATACAAACATATAAACGCATTTGCAAGTCTTAATTCTTAATTCTTATTTTATTTATTTTTAAAAATCTTCAAATAATCAAAGGTGGTTGGCATCTACACAATTTCAAGCTACAGACGCTCGGAGAGCATTTCCCTGCTTTGATGAACCAGCATTAAAGGCCAATTTCACACTGAATATAGCGAGACCAAAAAATATGTCAACAGTTTCAAATATGCCAATAATAAGCACTAAAAAGCAGTAAGTAAAATAGTTTTCAGAACTGGTTTTCTGGATAATATTTTAATGATAGAACGGATTTCGGAAGGTAAAAAAACTATTACTTAACCAAGGATAGTGTTAGCAGTGGTCACCGAAAGCTGTTTCGAAAGCGATTAATAATGTTCCAAGATAGTGTACACAACAGCGTTCTCCTTCGACGGTTAGTAGAACCGTCGGCGAAGTAAACCATTTAATTAAAAACCGGTTCATACAGCCCAATAAAGTTAATGCGTCTACTTAACACCAGTGGCACTGCAACACTGCTCTAAAAATTAAAATAACGTGCACTAGCAGAGTTGTAGAAAAGTATTAAGCCTTCTACATTTTCTCCACCCTATCCCTCTCCCTAAGTAGGTGTTAGCCCAGAGTGCTAGTCCTACGAAAATAGTTACAATTCGGTTCGATGTATGATAACTTTCAAAGCACTAGTAAGATTAAGACAAGTTTTATACACCAGTAGATGTACTATCACTGTGATTTTGGATTAAAGTCTTGAATGTTTTAATCTGATTAACATGCGGTGTCACATAGTTTGAGACTTTTTTCAAGCTTTATATTTTTTATATAAAAAATCATAACTTGTGAAGCGATTTTTTCAGAATAAAACTGTGAGTCAGCGTGTTTTTCCCACGAAAGCATGTATTATGAAACTTTTGCTGTGTAGCTTCTGACACAGTAATCTATGGTCAGAAAATTCAGTATCCCCTCCAGATCTGCATGAGGTTCTCACCTAAGTGCACCAGTAATGCCGATTCAGAATGTAATTTTTTATTTTATCATCCACCAAGTTTGGAAAATCCTCCTTTGTATTGCGCTTCTAGGAAATTTTTGGGATAATTTTTTGCTTTATGTTCCATTTTATAAGAAAATACTCATAAGCCTAAAAGACATATGGTGGATCCTTTCTATTACTCTATAAACATAGGTGCAAAATATCTCTGTTTACCTTGTGATGTCTAAAGTCAGAAGTTATATGAATCTTCTGTTAAACAGATATAGTTCTGTTTTTCTTGGGTTAGCATCCAAGTATATCCCAACGTCATCAGCATGTGCGACCCATTTTTTACCTATTCTGTTAAAATCCAATAGGATTTTATTTAACAAGAAGTTCCACACCATCGCTTACACTAAATCTACATGCAATGTGTGTGCCCCCAAGAAATATTTCCTTAGCAGACGACCATATTGCCCGACCAATAAAGTATGTATGGCTGGGTACAAACCGGTGTGCTATAGAACGGCAATGAACGAAAGTATTTTTATTACATCGAGGAAGAAAAGACCTTTCTGCTGAAAAAAGTACTAGAAGAAACTGTCAAATTTGTGTAGTTTATTTCCCACTGAAGCTACTGCAAGTCAAGTTTACATTTTAATAATTACCAATTCTATGGAAAACTCATAGAAATTATTATATTTCCAACAGTACCATCTTAACGGACTATGAATGGGATTATTTTTATGAGTCTCTGCCAATGTCAACATATTTGGTTGCTTTTAGTATATCGGATTTCAGTAAGCTATCAGATGGTGATTTCTCAGTATGGGCTAGACATGATGCCATTCAATCCGCCGCATATGCATTGAGTGTTGGTCCAAAAATTTTGAAATTTTTGGAAGAATTTTTCGATTTGAAGTTTCCATTGCCCAAAATCGATATGATAGCGTTGCCGGATTTTCAGGCAGGAGCCATGGAAAATTGGGGTCTCATAACCTACAGGTAATATTAAACAAACGTTAAACTTCTTAGTACGGCTAAATTTATTTCTTTTAGAGAAACCACCATGCTGTTTGAGGAAGGTGTTTCAGCTTCAACATATAAACAGCGTGTAGCCTCGGTGGTAGGTCATGAATTGGCCCATCAATGGTTCGGTAATTTGGTGACACCCAGTTGGTGGTCAGACATTTGGTTGAATGAAGGTTTTGCCAGTTATATGGAGTATTTAACTGTAGATGCCATACATCCAGAATGGAAAACAATGGATCAATTTGTTGTTAATGAATTGCAAAATGTTTTTCAATTAGACGCTTTATCAACATCACATAAAATATCCGTAGAAGTTCATAACCCGGAAGAGATTACCGAGATATTTGATCGTATATCGTATGGCAAGGGATCAACGATCATTAGAATGATGAGTCATTTCTTAACCTCAACTATATTTCGAAGGGGTTTACATCGATATTTAAAGGAAATGTAAATAAATGAAAATACATACATATGTACATACATACATGTGTATACGATATATATATTTATGTATGTATGTATGAATAATAAGAATCATATATCTTTATGATTTATTATATTAAAGGGCCTACAGTTCAGCAGAACAGGATGATTTATGGCACGCCTTAACTTTAGAAGCGAAACTTGAGGGACTTTTAGATCGTGATACAACAGTGAAGGATATCATGGATACTTGGACTTTACAAGTTGGCTTTCCGGTAGTACATGTTTCAAAACATCCCAATACAAATGTTATACGTTTGGAGCAACAACGTTTCGTTTATGAAAATTCAAAAAACCAAAGCAATAAAATTGAAGAGGATGATGCTCTCTGGTGGATACCAATTACCTTTACCACCTCAGATGAATTGAATTTTGAAAACACACGACCTTTGACTTGGATACCCAGATCGAAAATTTACGAAATTGAAAGTAGCAACTTAACAACAGCCGATTGGCTTATATTTAATATTCAACAGAGCGGCTACTATCGCATAAATTATGAGTTGACAAATTGGCAATCAATTACTGACCACTTGATGGATGCCAAGAAATACAAACAAATTGCCCCATCAAATAGAGCACAGCTGATAGATGATTCTATGAATTTGGCCAGAGGAGGTTACTTAAATTATGATGTGGCTTTAAATCTTACACGTTACTTAAAAAATGAAGACGATCATGCGCCTTGGAAATCGGCAGTAAATGCCTTTCAATTTATTGACTCCATGTTTGTTAGTCAGGGTGACTATGATTTATTTAAGGTCAGCTAGATATTTCTACTCTTTTTTACTCTAATTAACATTTACCCTTAACATTTTATAGAATTACCTCTTGAGATTAGTGAATAAGGTTTACAACGAATTGGGCTTTAAAGATTCGGCAGATGAAAATGATATGTTGGAGCATTTTAAGCGTGTTGAAGTTTTAAATATGGCTTGTCATTTGGGCCATCAAGATTGTATATCGGAAAGCGTGAGACATTTTCAGAATTGGGTTCAAGTTCCTAAACCAGATGCAAATAATCCGTAAGATTTTATATGTCAAAATTGAATGATTTTTAATTTTTAATAGTTTTTTATTTGTCCAGAATTTCACCGAATCTACGTGGTATTGTATATTGTACAGCTGTACAATATGGGACTGAAGCTGAATGGGAATTCGCCTTTGAACGATATTTAAAATCAAGTGTTTCGACTGAAAAAGAAATTATATTAACCGCCCTAGGATGTTCCAAAGAACCCTGGATATTATCCAGATACTTACGCTATTCGATAAGTGGAAGTATGGGCATACGTAAACAAGATGTTTATCGAGTATTTGCAGCAGTATCCTCGAATGTAGTGGGACAAAAGATGGCCTTTGATTTTATACGCAACAATTGGGAGGACATAAAAGTATAGTAAGTTATTTTTAAATGTTTAAACTTCATACAGACATACTTACATACATACATATGTACATACATACATACGAGTATAATAATAGATAAAACTATTAATTAATTATTCCATTCTTAGCTTGGGTTCTTCGATGTCTAATTTCAATACAATATTAAAATTTGCTACAAAACGAATTAATTCAAAATATCATTTAAAGGAACTGGAAACATTCGTAACGGATGAGTTAAAGGACAACAGTCGTTTATCTCAACAAATTGTAGAGCATGTGCAAGTCAATGTCAAATGGATGAATACAAACTATCAAATAATATTGGATTGGTTACGAAAAGAATCAACAAGTTATTCATAAGATATGTATGCATATACATACATATGTACATACATATGTATACATGTACATACATACTTTAGTATGTATTTAATTCTTTCGATAAGTCAAAAATGTAATTTTCCTTTTTTTATACAAATAATTCTAAGTATTAGCGTTTAAAAAACTTGTTTTTTTTAATTTCCGGATATCAAAAACAGGAAGTTATTGATTTCATCAGATCTTGCCGTTTGGAGACCATTGGAACCTATTTTCGCTATTTTTACGATTATGTCCTTATAGATGTATGTACATATGTATTTCTGTGTATATGTACATATATATATTCTTCGTAAGTTAAGAATGGCACCACCTAAAGACTTTGACTTCAGCTAGACACAGTGGTCTTCCGCACACGAGTCTAATTATGCTGGCATAACATGAGAGTTTTTAGGCGAGAGGGGTGAAGAGAGCGGTTTTTCGTTGGAACAATTTTTCAACCAGCCTCATACCCGCACAAGCAGCACAAAACTAATACATACACACTTACGAATACACAGGTTCTGTGTTTTTTTTTTTACAGACCGTATTTATTCGTTTTTTAGCAATTGTCGAGTGAACATGAATTACAATGAAAAAGGGGGTTGGTCGCGCAAACAAAATTTATGCATTTATGTATGTTTTAATAAAACAGTATGAAACATTATCAATTCATTTTTAATTTTTTTTATAGGTATTTTATATGTTTCTAAATTTTTTTTCTTGAGTACATTCTCAAATAAATGTAAAATTTTATATTTTGGTATTTTATGTTTTTATTTTTTTATAAGCAGAAAATATTTTTTGTAAATAAGCGGTTTATGTTTATTAATTATTAATTGATTAAATTTGTCAATAAATCTTTTAAAAAACATAGAATTTTTTAAGATTAATTATAAAAATTCTCAGAATGTACTTAAAAAACTACAAAAGTTCTAAGATAATTAATAAGTTACACACACAATTAAATTAAAAACTTTGAAAAATGTTGGCTAAAGTTTTTTATTAGTATACCTAGAAGTTGTGAAGCAATTTAAAAATTTTTTATATTGATGTTTAAAATTTTCCCTCATTCCAAAAATATTCAGTAAATTCGCTTCTTATACTTGTAATTCCTCCTAAAATATAATTGCCAATTCATCATCACTTATTCTCGTCATAATATTTCTACCTACTATGTATGTTCCGTAATGTGTATAATAATAATAATGTGTATGCAACGAAAGGCAAACTTCAAATGAATACAAAAAACACTAACACATACAAAGCTGAGTACATGTATACATTTTATGCCAGCATAATTAGACTCGTGTGTGAATAAAAGAACAAAAATTGTGCGTCTTAATAATTAGACTCGTGTGCGGAAGACCAGTGAGATAATGAGCTTGCACACACGAGGATAATTTTTAGCTGCAAAATATTTCTGCTATTCACACGCGGGATTATTTTCTTCTGGCACAAATGCATACATGCACAACGATCTGTATTTGTTTTATGTAATCATCTGTTTCTTCAAAATGTGCATGTTTGGTTTTGTTCCGCTAAGGCGCTAATACACTGCTGGTTGAAAAAGTATGCTAACAAAAAACTACTCTCTTCACCTCTTTCTCCACAAACTCTGATGTTCTGCCAGCATAATTGTTTTCGTGTGTGAAGGGTCAATGAATCGATACGGTGCCAAAGATTTTAAGAATTTTTGAAAATAAAGGCCGACTTCCTAAACGCAAGTTGCAAACTGAATACCAAGATTGTAATAACGATAAAAAAAATTTTAAAATTTCCAAATTTTCCCCATTGCGGCTTTTTTATGATTGCGTTTGATTCCAGCAAATAAAAAAAAAATATTATTTATGTATATTAATGTAATTATATTTTGTATTAGCTGTATTACAGAAATTTTTATTTATGTTTAAATGCATCCAAAGAATTATTTAAATTTATATACTGTATGTTCGTACCACGTATTTTGTTAATAAAGTACTTAAATTATTAAATAAAAACATTTTTAGAAAAATTTGTATCGGGTTTGTTATGGTAGTATTGATTGCAATTTACGTATGTATGTATATTGTACATACATATGTATGTACATATAAATAATTTTAAGGAAAATCGAACTTACCAGTGCTGAAGATTTTGAAAGCTAGAAGAAAACACAATAAATTTATTATTATATATATATATTATTATTAACATACATTATTATATATTTCTATATTATATTTTTAATTTTATTGTTAATTTTTCTACCTAATCTAGAAGTATACATACATACATATGTATATATACATACATATGTATATATATACATACATATGTATACATACATACATATGTATATATATACATACATATGTATACATACATACATATGTATATATATACATACATATGTATACATACATACATATGTATATATACATATATTTGATTAATGAGCTTGAAGTAAATTTTTTTATAAAAAAACGTTATAAAATTATATTTATCGATATTTATAAATTTTGTAACGTTTTGTATAAAAAAATTGCCCCCAAGATCTTCAATCAAATACATGTACATATGAACTATGTATGTATATACATAAATACATTATTATATTTATTAGAAATAGATCTCTGACCAATTTACCAGGTTGCTAAAAGTGAGCATCGCTTAATTCGAATTAAGTTTTATCTTTTGAAATATGTTTTGCTTTTTAAATGTGTTTTCGCTTTTCAAATAGTTTTCCTTTTCTACATACATACTTATCCACATATGTATGTGTTTTTTAATTTTTTCTACAACACCAGTACTTTTTCCTGATGGATTTTTTAAGTTCTGGAAAAACCAAGATAGATTACGGAATGGTACATAAATCGTTTTGAATGTATTCAATTCTCTATTTGTAATCTGAAAGCAATTTCAAGGGAAATAATAATAAAAAAGACGTGTGACACTCGGGGATTGCCGCGGTAAAGCTATTGCATAGCATTTTTTTTATCAACTTACGCAATTATATTATTACGTTTTGTTTAATAACTCGGTTGTTATTGGAGATAACTTGGGCAAATTACTAAATTTTTCGATTTTTCGAATGCTGCAACTCACTGCTCTACGGCTTCTATTTACGGAGCTACGCCAAATTACTAATTTCAATATTCCCGATCCAGAAAAATTCTCAAAAAGTGTATTAAAATCAGTCTTTTTGAGTTAAAAACACGGTAAAATTAAAATTTACACAAGCAAAATGCCTGTTGTTTGTTTTATTGTAGAATAGTTGTAATCGTGCATATACCTGGTGATGAATGTGCCTTGGGTGTACCCAATTTCACCAGGTGGCAGCTGGTGTGGTTGTTGACTAGGCTGATTAGTTAACATAAATTGGGCGATTCAAATACTTAAAAATCAATAGCATACTTTAGGGGTTAACATACATTGGGCGATTTAAATACTTAAAAAACAAAAGACTAAAGAAACAAACTTAGTGTTGGGTTTTTTCGTTTTAAAAACAAAAGACTTAAGAAACAAACTTAGTGTTAGGATTTTTCGTTTCAAAATTTCTTGATTCGGTCGCCTCAAAGCCCGCGATAAAAGCTATGCAATAGCTTAAAAAATTAATTTTCTAGAAATCGTGGTATATCCCATCACGTATTCTATTTTGGTTTTTCCAGAATTTAGAAAATCCTTCTACATATATATACATACATACATACATATGTATGTATATGAATTCCGTAAATAAAAGTGCAAAAATTAAAACATCAAACCTAATTGTAAGCTAGGCAGTCCGTGGATAACTCAGTGTCTTCATGATTGATACTCCATTAGCCACTTATTAAAACTAACCATCGTTCGGTGTTAGCTCATAATGCCGTTATGCTTAACGCATTGCTAACATAACATGTATAACTGAAGGTTCTAATAAGATAAATGAGTTAGCTTTTGAGCCACCTGCGACTACATTCTGATTAGCCGTAAGTAAGCGTTATGTTAGCTCCTCTACAAGAAAATATCCTTTAATTTGCTTAAGGGGAATATGAAAAAACTGCCCCAAACATTTTTTTCAAACATGAATTCGAATCCCTATTGAACATATACTATATGTATGTACATATGTACATGAGTATTTGAGCTACTCACTCCGTGTGCGTGTGTCGTCGCGGTCAATACTTCTACCCCTACACTGCAAAATTCTCAATATGCCTTTTCCACAGTCTAGATGTTAAACTCGAGCAGAAAATAATATACACTTATAAAAAGTGCATTTTTTTAAAGTAATTTTCATAAAATATTTCTGTTTCCGACAATCGTCTGGATTTCCACAATAGAGCAAATGCTTAAAACTTCGGATAGTCTCGTCAATTGCGGGTCATACGGTCACCTAAGTGCAATGTAAGGAGTAATAGAAAGGGTGTTCTTATGGTATAATAAATCTGATCCAGATTAAAGGGCACTATACATTCGTCAAAATACTTGACATCAAGCTCGTGTACGTGTGCTTGGCGTTAACCCATTCATTTGCTTGAAGACCTGTCCAGCATTCATTTTGCATTTTATTTTGAAGTGTTTACAACGAGACAGTATAGAGAAAAACTGTTGAATATGTCTGTTGCCGACTTTGAATATGAACTAAAAAAAAAAAATAATATGTTTATGAACAAAATAGAAAAAAAACATGTCTTGTATGTTACAACAACAATAATAATTAACTTTTTTTTTAGTTTTTTATTTAAATTGTGTATTTTATTATTGAATATTTAATAATCTACAACAACAATAATAATTAACTTTTTTTAGTTTTTTATTTAAATTGTATTTTATTATTGAATATTTAATAATCTACTTTTTTGATTTATATTTTCATTTCCTTAAATGCAATGCAATCATACATTGGTATTGAATGTATTGCTTTTTCATCCGACATATTTAGCGTTTGTTCTCTTTGAAATTTCGTTTTAATTTCAAAATGTGTACGTGCTTGAAGAGTAAAACCAATATGTTCATCAAAATCAGTCGTCAAGCATGCCAAAAATCCAAATTTTTTGATTTTTCATCAAGAATCGTCGGTGTCACTCATACAAACAAATTTTCACTTATCCCACCATAATGCTTGGTGTGATTTTGACGAATGTATAGTGCCCTTTAGTCATATTTGTTGCAGCACACCTATCATTCCACCACAGGAAGCAATCTCATTATGCATAATTGCTTGCATACTTACATACATATATAGATCAAACTTTGCGGATTTTAAAAATTTATTGTAAATGTTTAAGAATGTATACACATGAACATATATAAATTATACACTAACTTTAAATATTACCACTTTAATAAACCGTTTTAAAACACACTATTAAATCATATTTAAAATTTTTGTGGCTTACAGGGCAACATCAAAACAATCTATTCATACATTTTAAGTATATTTATTACACCCTATTGGAGAACAAGTTATTTCCAACAGGTGATCTTACTAGCACAGCTGACTCTGCTGTACAGTTTTAAAGAGTTCATATATAATGATTACAATTTTGAATGCATACGTAAGTCCCCGTCCAGATTTGCAATTTTATTGGCTGCAATTCTTTAAAATTCTGCTTTGAAATTGCATAAGTGTCCACATTATAAAAATCTAATTTTGCAATTTTTGTATTTACACCACCACAGAAAATGTTATTTTCAATATTTTTAACTTAAAAACTGTAATGCATAACATATTAATTTAATTTTCGTTTTAATTGTTTTTCATATACATAATTGAAAAAATACAATAAAACGTCAAATGCACATAGAACCCAGTGCGAATTGCAAGGCAAAAGAGAATTGCCGAGCACATGAAACTCTGTACCCCTCCCAAGCTTCTTACCCCGCTCACCAAAAACCAAGAATTGCAGCTAATAAACTTGCAAGTCTGGACAGGGACTAAGAAAGAAATTTTTTTTGTGTATTTTGATATAGAGCGAGTAATTTATACCAACAAAATACATGTGGTTTGATTGTTGTACTTGTTGTCGAACTGCGCATACCAGGTAGTTTTGCCATAATACAACAACACATTATCCAGAGTTGCTTAATTGTGTATCGAAAGCTTGAAAGGTTGTTTTGTCATGAAGTCGTTTCCACTGCAATATACATTACAAATATACTCCATAACTTAAATAAAAAGTACAGAATGTGTAATAAAAAGTTTTAGGCATGATCGTATTTCGCATTTACGTCAATAATTATAACAAGTTTAATATTTAGAATATAAAGTTATGGTAACTGTATACACATATAAAAATCTTGCGGGACCACGACAGCCCTGCATTTGTTTACGAAAACAAAGAAATGTGTGAAAATACAATAGTCCTCTCCAAATAACAAAAAAATTGTATACGAATGTGTGTGAGTATGTAGAAAAGATTGAAATTGAAATAAATGGCGAAGGAAATACAAAATAAAACTAAAAGAACTACAAGTTGTACATATGTACAATGGGGTGTCGCCGAAACAAGATAGAGAATCGAGGAACTAAAAGAAAAAGAATATAAAGCAAAAACTAAAAAAGAAATACGATTTCAGATCACAAATTTTCACACTCCTTGTCTGCTTGAAATTAAATGCACTCGTGCATTTTAAGGTGTTTTATTATTTTAAAATAAATTAATAACGATTTTAATAAGAAAGTAAAAGTTAGTAATTACAATTATATGTTAAAATGATTGTGTTGCAAATCTATAGAGTTAAAAATTTTTAATGAAAAAAATTATGGAATTACTATATTTTAATTAAGATACATAAGTAGGTACATATAAAAAATAAATTGCGTTGGTACTTCAAGTGATTAACCACTTTAAAATAAGGTAAATAATCCTGCATGTAATTGTTTATTTTTATGAAGGAAACAAGATTACTTTAATTTATTGATTTGAGAAAAAGTTTTCACAAAAATGTATTCCATAAAAAGTGCACACTTTGTTTTATGATAAGTAAAACAAGAAATATGCTTGTATGTACATATCTATGTGTGGATGTGTGCTATGTATGCACAATGGATTTGTTCTCAAGTGAATGTATGGACAGATGGATGGTTGATTGGTTGTGCGGTTTTGTTAAGTAAAATAAAAGAAACGCCATTATATAGTGCTGTCGAGTTTTCTTTAGTAATGCAAATTCCTTTTTTTAACAAATCTTACATAGCTTAGAGGCTTTATGAAAATGTAATTTTATTTATTCGATGTAAATTTTTCGTCTTCAATATGTACATACATATGCATATATATAAGTACATACTTATATCCGAAATTTATTTAAAATCTTTAAAATCAAGACTCCCGTAATCACTTTTCGCTGGTATACCTACTAAAAAAAAAATAATAAAAACAAAAAAAAAAAGGCCAGAAAAATATAAGAAAATAAATGTATGCATAGTGCACTAGGGATGCGAAAATACACATTGCAAATTGTACCAAAGAAATAAAAAAACTAAATACCTATGAAACCTATGTATCTACTTACTTAATTTAAAATCAAGAAAACTATTATTTGTACATTGTACATACATATGTACATGCGTATGTATGTATGACGTGTGTTCAAACAGATTCAGTTTCATTACATACATACATATATACTATAATTTCTACTACTTATTAATATGTGTGTATGTACTTGCATTCAACATAGGTATGTATCTATGCATACATCTAAAATTTAAGTACATATTTATAAATACTTAAATATCTATGTATATACATATGTACGTATTCATAAACGTTCATTAAATTTATTGTGGCCTTAATGTACAAATGTTGTATGGCAAAACCAGTTTTTTTTGGGTAGTTTAACTTTATCAATTGTTTGTGAATAGGATGGTTAAGATAGGTATGATTGCTACTTTTGCATTGGGCTTAAAAAGAAAGAACGGAGCAAGATGCATGAATTTTCCATTTTTAAGGAAAAATTTTTTTAAGAGTTTTTATACAACTAATTTTCAATATTAGAAGAAATTTAATATTATTTGTATACTCATACTCATTATAAATTCCTTGTATTGTTGGTAATTTTCAATAATAAAAGTTTCAATCATTTTATTTCTTTCTACAAAACACTAGGTATTGATTTGGCAAATATCAGTAATTCCGGAATTTAGGAAAATATGTACATTATTAACAATTTCAAAATTAAACTGATTCAAAATCACTAAAACTATTCATAAGAAAAGCAGTTGACAAGTCCATGTGTTGTCTATTTAGCTGCAGTAAACAGATTTTTTAGGGTTCCCTATAAGATATTTTAAATCCCGTTAAAGTCAGAAAATATTTAAAAATTGTAGATTTATTATAAATCTTTATAGCGTAAAAAAAGTACTCAGTAAAAACTTCCAAATTCACAAAACATTCCTAAAATTAATTGCTGCATCTGTTCAAGGCTATACAACTATATACAACTAAGATCAATGCATTACGACCATAGCTTGGGAATTTCGATTAGAATTAGAAATCATTACGATTAGAGAAATAAAATAATCTAATCATTAGCATTGAATTTTGATAAAAATTTCAGATTACTAATTGATTAGATTAGAAATAATCAAAAATCTAATCACAATTAGTGACGATTAGCATTTCTAATCAAATC
The DNA here is from genome assembly GCA_947311025.1 of Lypha dubia. Taxonomy (NCBI): domain Eukaryota; kingdom Metazoa; phylum Arthropoda; class Insecta; order Diptera; family Tachinidae; genus Lypha; species Lypha dubia. The sequence continues at coordinate 9,837,331 of OX371260.1, read as the reverse complement.
TAATCAAAACTAATCAAAAAAATAATTGATTAGATTTCTTGATTACTTTTGATAGCTAACTAATCATAATTAATCAATTTTCAGCACAATTAAAATTTCTAATCCAATTGCTAATCATTAGGATTACTAATCATTATTCCCAAGCTATGATTACGACACCTTGTAAAGAAAAGTAATTTACATAGATAGCTTTTATTCCTTTTTTGCTCTTGAGATTAAAAGGAAAATATGTTTAAAATTAGTAGTAAAAACGTTCTAAGGTCCATCTGGTATGAATTCGCTTAATAACTAACTGATGAAAAAAATTTTAAATTACTTTCTAATTGACCGATTTCAAAAAGAAGGAGTTTCTATGCCTTTCTTTTTATGTATGAATTTTACCGGTTTCTGCATACTTTTTTGAAACCTTTACTCTCTATTATTGAATATTGAATTGTTTTGTAGTTTTATTTTCTTGGTTTGGTGGGATATACACCGAAACTGACAGTACATTAAGGTATAACACATTGTCAACAAGGAATTATATGATAATATGTATGTATTAAGTATTTTAGTAGTTCACTTAATTAATTTAAAATTGTAGTAGTAGTAGTATTTATTTAGTAGTATTTAAAATACTTTTTTAGTAACAGTACATTATTTTATAAAATTTTTTTAATGAAAGAACAATAAATAAAAAGCACTAATTTATAATATATCTTATAAAATTTACAATTTTTCTTCTAAAGACATAGATATTTATTTCGTTTTTAATATTATTAGAAAGCATATTGTAAAGGTTTAGTCCTTTAAAGAAAAGAGACCGTTGCATTGCAGCTGTTGTTATTCGTGGAAGCTTGAAGTTATTAGCATTGGTTAGGTGGTAGGGTTGTACTTCTCCAACATAGTTTAGTTGATCTATTAAGTATTCTGGTGCGTTTCCGATTTTCATATTTTGAATAAAATAAAGAGTATTCATTTCGATTCTTTGTTTTATGTTTAGCCATTTCAAAGTGTTCAGAATAAACCCTATTGGTGTATAAATGTTACATCTTAATATTGATCTCATAGCTTTGTTTTGTAGTTTCTGGAGCCTTTCGATTTGTGTTACCGTGCAGCAAGTATATAGGATTGTTGAACCAAATTCAAAATGTGGTTTTATTATTACGTAATCAAGGCGATGTGGACTAATTGTAATGTTCAAGGAATTTTGCTGATACCTAATATTTATTCTATGTAGCACATAAAATTATTTTCATATTTTTAAATTGTTTTGGAATATGATCATGCCTAGTGCTAATAACGTACGTGTAATTTTTTTCTGTTAATGTTTTTATATTAGTTTGCTAGAATGATTCCTACAAACATTGTTATCATTGATATGGATGTGCTGTAGTGGTTTGAGTGTGGTCAGCCAGACAAGTCTATCACTGAGTCGCAGCTGTATTCATATGCACCCGTAGTATTTGACTAGTCAATTTGTTAAATTGTACATTATTCTCCCTTTGTTTTGCTTCTTCTAAATCAGTTATATTTTTCAATTGAATTTGCGACATAAAATAATTATGTTTAATTGAAAGAACCTTTAAAAGAATAACTCGCATCTCAAGGTCATACATTTATAACTGATTAATTCATAATAATATTAATACAATAACTTAAGTCAATAACTCAGAAACTCAAAACTGCCTGGAAAAGTCAGAAAAAAGAGATAATGAAGCGCTGAAAAAAATATAATACATCGTAATGAATACAATTCTTTTGATTGGAAAAAATTTAGAGTCCGCGGGAATACGTTTTTTTTTCAAATCAACTTAGTTTTAAAAACTCAATAATATTTAAAAAATATTTTATCTTTAAAATTCCATTACATTAATTTTTTTTAAATTAAAAAATTAATTCAATTTAATATCAGTGATTCGACTCATCATTTCATTAAAATCAACTACTCGTATAATATTAAGTTATTTAAATCCCACACAATTTATTTAATATTCAACCATACTAATTTAAATCTGTGTATGTTTTTTCAGTGCTATTCTACAACGATATCAACAAAAGCAGTCGAAAAGGAAAACATTATTAAGCGGACTTTAATCAAGAATAAAAGCTACAAGAATATAAAGAACAGAATGGATGAAAACGAACAAGAGTTAAAAAGTCCAATGAAACGAGTTGGATCCACCCGTAAGGTGTTTCTATTCAATAATATACGACAACAATTAAACGAACACTTAAGATGTTTAGATGCCCGCGTTGAGTCGCAAGTATCTCTCATACAGGAGCTGCAAGACCTCTTTCGACGAAGGGGAGAACTAGAGTTAGAGTACAGCAAGAATTTAGATAAACTTGTACGTAGCCTTCAGGTTAGACACAAGGAACAAAAACAGAAACGTGAACAATGGCATATATTCTCAGCCTTTACCTGCTGGTCTCATCTGCTCGAGCAGACACAATCCTTAAGCAAAGATCATGCCACCTTATCTGAATTATATTCCGTAAATATTGTCTCATCACTACAAACGACCATAGAAGATGTCCAAAGGATATATAAGAAGTGTCGGTCAATAGGATACGATATACACGAAGAAATATTGCGAGTATTGGAGGAGTTGTATGCCACAATGAAAACTTATCAGAAATATGAATCGGAATGGAAAGCAGCTGAAGTAAAACTAACGACCGCTGAAGCACAGCAACAAAAATTAGAACAGACTATACAAAAAGAAAAATTGCGTAGTAGTAAGAAATATCGTATGATAGAAAAAGAGGTACTAAAACGACGCACCAAATACTCGGATGCTCGCATGAAGGCTTTAAAGGCAAAAAATGAGTATCAACTGTGTTTAGAATCATCCAACACAACTATACACAAGTACTTCATTGATGATTTAAGCGATTTAATAGACTGCATGGATTTGGGTTTCAGTTCCATGATTTCCAGATGTCTAGTAATGCATGTTACTGCAGATCAAGGACGAGCAAGGTCTATCCTAAGTCAAGCAGATAATTTGGCGCATGTCATACATCTAATAGATAGTCAGCAAGATAAACAAAAATTTATGGAACAATATCATGCCGCCTTTATGATTCCGAAACGTTTTGAATTCCAAGGTCAGTTTAGCAATGATCTGTTGGAACAAAGTGTCCAAAAAGAACTATATGTAGACATGGAGCATCGTTTGCAATTAATAGGTCAACGTTTGAATTCATTGCGGACAGAATCAGAGGAAATATGGAAAACTCTCGAGATGGCAGAAGTTAAGTTACTGGAACATTTCAACAGCAAAGACTGTGATGTTAGCCCCGCCTTTACGGAGCATAATAAAAACCTTTTGCAAAAGGGCGGTGCGACTATGGCGTTTAATCCCAAACTCAAGGCTGAAAAAGAAGAAGTCGAAGACTTCTACATTAATAAAATACGTGAATATATTCGAGGCACATCGCGCATAGCCCGTTTAGATGCAAAAGCCAAGTATTTAAGAGAAATGCTGTTAACGGACAATAATAAGGCCTTTACCACCGAAATATTGGAACATCCTATAAACAGCAAGCGTAAGCGAATAGGTCGAAAAAATCAATCGGGCAGACCAAAACTATTCGGTGGCTCTTTAGAGGAATACCTAGAATGCACTGGAGAAGATATACCCTTGATTATTCGTAGTTGTATACGAGTCATAAACCTCTATGGACTGCATCACCAAGGCATTTTTCGAGTGTCCGGATCACAAGTAGAAATAGCCAACTTCAAGGAATCCTTTGAACGTGGTGAAGATCCTTTGGCTGATACAACTGACGCCTCCGACATCAACTCAGTTGCTGGAGTTTTAAAATTGTATTTAAGAGAATTGAGGGTGCCCCTTTTCCCCAAATTCTACTTTGAAAACTTTATTTCCATAGCTGAAATGCAAACAAAGGGTGATATGGTGAAAGGCATCAGACAATTCTTACAAAATCTTCCCAACTCTGTCGTTATAGTTATACGCTATATATTGGCTTTTCTTAATCATCTGAGCGAATATGCTGATGAAAACATGATGGATGCTTACAACCTCGCCATATGCTTTGGGCCGACTCTGATGCCAGCACCCGAAGATAAAGATCAAGTTCAATATCAGAACCAAGTAAATGAACTTATCAAAAATATGATAATTTATCATGAGGAATTGTTTCCCAAGGAACTAGGCGGCCTGGAATATGAAAAGTATATATCACCGCACACGCTTGATATGGATGTTGGAGATTCGCCTTCAGAGGTGCTGACTGAAGATCCAGAATCGGATGCTTATCCGTCAGAAGATGAATCTGAAGTGCTAGAAGCCATGGCACAGTTCGATTTCAATGCTCGATCCAGCCGCGAACTATCGTTGACCAAGGGTGACTGTATAATTTTAAGAAAACAAGTATCAAACGATTGGTGGCAGGGTTCAGTTAATGGTAAAGAGGGATTAGTACCCGATAAATACATATCGCTTAAGCTCAAAGATGAAGTACGTCTACCCGCACAAAATTCCCAATCCATGGAACATTTGTACTTAGAGAATTCATGCTCTTCATCCACTTCAATGTTAGTAGACAATAAAGATATCGCAAAGTATGTTGTTAATGATGTTTATTTTAACAATACCAATAATTGCACCACTTCCAATGCCAATGTCGTTGTCAATCCACATGCCAATGCCGCATCCGGATCTTCCATTGCGCATATTAACAATATGACAACAAATAAAACAACAGGTGGTGGTAATAGCTGTAGTAGTCTTTCCGGGAGTGTTTGTGGCAGTGGCGGCGGTAATGGCAGTGTCTCTGGCATTCATAGTGGTGGCAATAATGGTATAGGTTCAACAATAACAACAACAGCACATCATACAATTGGTGGTGGTGTTAATATTGTTGGTGTTAGTGGTGGTGTTAATAATTCTGCAGGTGGTCATACTACATCCTCTTCCTCTTGCTTAGATGGTGCTTGTTCTATTCTAACAAATGATGGTCAATCAAATTCAACAACTACACCTCCTCCTCCACTTCCTCCTCTGCACCAACCATCAACAACATTACCAGAACACACAACAGCGTCAACAAAAATCTTATCGACATCATCTGTTAACGCTGTACCTGTAGCTACTAATCATTCATTAATTAAATATATCAAGAACAAAAATAAACAATATCATGATGAGCCACATTCCTTTGAGAATGCAATCGAATTTCAAAATGCCTACGATGAACAGATAGAAAAGTTTGAAACGACCGTATAGAAGTGGAGGAATATGAATGCACAAATCTCACAAAACGCACACATTAAAAACTATAAACGCAAAAAAACACTCGAAAAGTAAGCATACACTATATAATTAATTATTAACTCAAACAAATTAAAAATTTAATAACAAGTGCTATATATAATTATACATACATACATACATACATATATTTACAAACTACACTCGTTAATTATGGAATTTTCTTTTCTAGTAACATTTTTATACTTTTTATTGAAAAAATTACAATTTAACTTTAATTTAAAACAAATATATCCCTTCCGAAGGGATGATACAATAATTTCTAATAAATTCAGTTCTTCAAAAATGGTTATTTTGAAAATTTTCAGTAAAAATTTCAAAAAATAAAACATGTTTTTGTAGAATAAAAAACACTATTCGTGTGCATACATACTAGTATATGGATATTTGTTAATTTATTAACAGGGAAATTGTTACAATTCCAAATCATTTTTAAAGGTACAATTTGATCGATTTGTAATATAAATAGTTCTTCATGTACTTACATACATATTTGCACTCTATGTACACAGGTAGATACATACATATGTACTTATATGACGTAGAGTTCCTTATTAAATTTCGCACGATGGAAGCAGCAATATTAGGTATGAGTGAACGAACAATTTTAAATTTGGAAATTTGGTAAACACTCATGTTAGTTATACTCCAAGAACATAATAACAATGTCATATTAGGTCCGATCCCGTACATTTTTGGGAAAGTTTAGTAGAATAAGAATAAGCAAGAATTACTCTCTAATCACAAAAATTTTAATGTACATATGTGTATTTGTACATCCAATTATACACATTTTGCTTTGGATTTTGCAAAAGTAACTATTATATCATTAGTATTCCGCGGGATCGGACCTATTGATAGATTTTTTTCTTTCTAATGAATTTAAAAAATGGAGAGTTTTATCAATTGGATTGTATTCTTTTCTGCTTGAGATAAGTTCCAGCAAATAAATATGTATATTTTGAACATTATGTCCATTTTTCTGTGGCGGTGTTTGGAAAGAACAATTTTCTAAAATGTTTCGAAACATACATGGTGGCTCATATAGGTAACGTCAAAAAGAAAAAAAAAATAGCATCCAAAAGAAACTTAATCTTTGGTTCTTTGTTCTGCTCTGAGTCTTTCCATTGTAAATTTTCCACTTTTTTTAAAATCAATTCCAAAACCAATAAAAAAAGTACACAACTAAGAAATATTTTCACTAATTAAATCAAAACGTTGCTTCCACCCTAAAAATATGTATGTATAAATAAAAAAAAATATATATTTGCTATGGGTTCTGCTAATCTACATATACGCATTTATTTGGTATTTTTATTTAAAACAAGTATGTACGTATACGAGTTTAATTATGTACATATTTTTGACTGAAACCTATGCCAATACAGTTGTGTCATAAAGGCCTAAAAGTCTTTCTTTTAAGGAGTTTCAAATAGATATAATCGGTAGCTTAGATTTATATTATTATTAACATTTAAAAAAAACGAAGCTATCTACTGTTTATGTAAAAAATCGTTGTCATCAACGAGCAAGGAATAAAGAAATTATTAGTGGAACTGTGTAAGCTTTGCTGCTTAATGTACAACTTACGTCTGAATTTAAGGCGCGTGGAAAAAATTAATATAAGCAGATACATACAAATACATATGTATGTATATTAATGTAAACCGTATTATATATTGATTAAAAGTTAACGAGAATTTTTTTAAAACTTTATTTTTGGTATACATACTTCCATAATATACCATTTTATTAAAAAAAATAAATTCAAAGTACATTACATATGTATGTAAGTCGCAAAGTAGTTTCTGTGGTAGTTTTGACGCTACTATTATACTATTAACAATCTTAGAAGCCAATTAGATTTATATATTTGTGTGATGCTTTCTGGCTTCAACTTGATACTGAATAGGAGGGAAGAAGTAGTGTTAACTAAATTCGCTTAAAGCGACTTAAAAATTTACTCATTCCTTCGTAAACAAATTGGTATTTAAAAAAAAAAATAACATTATGTTATCAATTCGTGCCAATATTACGACCATGCCAGCAGCACTGAAAAATATATATGTATAGCTATGTATATGGAAATTTAACAATTCCTCCGAAAGACTAATAATGCTCAAATAATTAAACTAAAAAAAATTATTACAACTCATTAACACAATTTAAACAACTCAGACTTAGCGCTATTAATTATAGAAATCAAAGATTGAAAAAACACAAAATATATTTTGAAAAACTCAAAATCAAAAATAACTATTAAAATTATTTTTCTACTACAACTATATTAAATAACAACTAACAAAATAAACTATCTCATACATCATTAGCATTTAAAGCAACAATTTTTAAACAAAATATTTTTATTAATAACTATTATATTATAGAGCAAACTACAATGTATTAAAATCAATGCCATAATTTCATTGTTTTTATGATTTTATTCTTTCATTCATAGAATTTTGTTCCCCATAAAAACTTTTTTTTAAAGTTTTTCAGTTTCATTACATGTGTTGTGTTTTTAGTTAGGTTTCATGTTTATTAGCTCTACAGCCTCATTACTGCATATTAAATTAACCGTTTCTTAATTATCATCGTCATTATATCCATATTAAATCATTTTATATTTGTATATTTTAATGTATTTAGTAAGTCATTTAAAAATCAAATTAAATTTACATTTTCTAAGGAAAATGAAAATTATTAAAATAAGTTTCTCACATACAATTTGCGATTAGTTTAAAAGAAACACAATACATATTTAGATTTTATTATATACATGTTTATTGTATTTAATGTTTGATTTTTTTTATAGAAGAGTTAGATTTCTTAACCCTAGGTCACAAAAACTAAAAATAAATATATTCGATATTTTATTAAAAATTACTCTAAACTTTACTCAAAAAGTGAAAAGATTTTGTTTCTCTACTAATTTTTCCAGTATAGTTAGCATTTTTTTAAATGTTATATTTAGTTATTTTATTGTTTTGTACATCTATCACTACACCACTTTAAATTGTGAAGCTGAAATCCTGTTAAAATTATAAAATTTTTGTCTTGCATAACAAAACAATATCCTAAATAAGTGCGATTTACTTAATCTTAAAAAAATTCCTCCCTTGAAAAATTCAGTTTCCTATGTTGACGAATAACAGATTTACAGTAATTAAAAAAAGCCCAAACTAACTAACTAACTAAAGATTTTATTGAGGTTTTCCCTTCTCCTGTAAAGTAGCTAAAAGTTGAGATACGACCTTTCTATATTAAGTCATCGAATTTTCTAATATTTGAAGTTAGCTTTTTCTGTGTTGGAAATTATACTTGATACGCTTTCGGTTAAAGTTAGATGAATATTTAAAATATAGACTAGTGGGGGGGGGCAAATACAAGATATCGCATGATCACATGCAATTTATATATTAAACATCATTATCTTTTATATTTGTTAAGTTTATGGTCTTTACAATAAAAAAAGTATATCGATATTTTGTTTATTTCGCCACACCTTTGTGTGGCTTTTTCAGGATAATAGTTATGTTTCTTATAACAATTTTAAACAATTTTTTTCAAGTGGTAAAAAAAACTAGAATCAGTATATAAAACATTGTGAACGTGAATACACGTTTTCAGAGAGACACAGCTCAAGGAGAGTGAATTTGTGTGGCCGTTTCGTGATTCAAAATATAGTTCCATATTTACATATTTCTTGGTTTTTTTTTCTACTGATTAATAAAATTTAGCTAAATGAACATTACTCAATAGAACTTGAACATGCAAATAAGGAGATCTTTACATGTGCTTTAAATTTTTAAAGCCAGACTGTCATACATATGTATGTATGGTGAAAACACAATTAGGATTATGTACACAGATCAACATTATCGATTCAAGATCATGTACATAAGAAAGTTCACATTTAATATGAAACTGCGTCTTGACGGGCCATAACATGATGTATGAAATTTTGCCATGACAAATGTAATGTATGTACATATATTATATTTTACAATACATAAATTTGTTCTAATATTTGTCAGACTTCATAGAAATCAATAAAATGTAGATATGTACATATGTACATGTAAAATATTAGATAGAAATATTTATCTTTCTCCATCGCTCGAAGGTGAAGTGATTTAAAGCGAATTTGAAAATTTTCGCATCTATTTTGAAGTATGTAAGTAAAACTTTATAATACATTATTCAAATTTATTTTTGTATGAGATATTGAATTTGTATCGAAAAATTTGTATTTTTAAAGACACTTTTCTGATTTTGACGTACATACTAGAGTTGTCAATTATTCGCCTTTCAACTTTGTTCGAATAATTCAATTAATAGTTTTTGTTCGTTCGATCAAACGATTAAAGCTAAAAATTTATTCGATTAATCGACAAGAACAACGAATAAAAAAATGCTCAAAAATAATTTATTGAAAAAAAAAATAAATGTTTGTCATTAACACAAAAATGCATAAGTACATATATAATCAAAATAAATTAAAAATTAAATAGTTAATATTTTTATCAACTTTTATTTAATTGTTGCGGGTTAGCAATATTTAAATATATATTTCGTTGGTAGCCATACCAACTCATCAGTAGATGTTTTACCCTTTATGTTTAAAAATTTTTAAAGCTCATCCATTTATACGAAAACTCACAAATAAATTTGTGCATTGTAAAGCTTTAACATTTTTTTTAAATAAAGTTTAAAACATCTACTGATGAGTTGGTATGGCTACCAACGAAATATATATTTAGATATTGCTAACCCGCAACAAATAAATAAAATTTAAAACATAAATACTTGAGTACATGCTCAAATAAATGTAAAATTTTATTTTTATCAACAAAAAAATATATATAAAATTAATAATACATAAAAAAAACTTAAAAATGTAATAACGGAGATTACTTCGATTTTAATACTTCAAACACACATGTTTTATTCAGTCAAAATATCTCAAATGATTTTTTTTTTTTTTTGTTAAATTAGACAATTTAGGATGAACTTAAGAAATAATCTTTTAAAAACATTTTTTTTCCTTTCAAACGATTTTTGTTTTTATTAAATTAGATTTTGAAAAAACTCTGCTAATTGTCGAGTTAGTGATATAGTGAGAAAAGCATAAAATAGTTTAAATATCTAATTTTTCTGCTCTTTTTTAGATTTTTCCAAGTATACTATATCGTCTAATATATCGCTGAATTCTTTTTTATTATCTGAATTTTTAATACTTTGAATAGAATTATTTAATTCGCATAAAAGATTGTTATTTTCATTAATAACAACTTCTTCTATATCATTACGAGTACTTTATTATTATATTATTGTGGTTACTTTCACCATAAAATAATCAAGAGTATAATTAATAAGCATATTCTTTAGTTTAATTTTTGAAGAATATTTGAAAAACTTTCATATCACGGAAAATTTCCAGAATTTAAAAAATATTATTAACGTATTAAAAAATTGTATACGTCTCTTATTTACCCTTATTTTAATGCGTTTTAGTAAATCTGTTTCAAAATAATTATTAATTTTTTTTTGTTGTTGATCCAACAATTTTGTATACTTTAGGTCACTTGTTACATGTGACTTTGTTTTTTTTTTTTCAATTTTGTTCTTGGTAAAATACTTCCAAACCGAGCTCATTCTGAAAGATAATTATGTAATTAAAAAAAAAATAGAATACAATACCAACATTTTCTACTTATGTATATGATAAGATTTATATAAAGCAATTGTTTCTTTTTTAGCTTTTAGTGTATTTCTAACTTATTCACCTCACAGTAAAAAAAAACCCATTCTTGAAAATTGTTTAACGTTTCATTTAAAACATAGCGCAGTTCGACAACAACTACAAACATCCAAAATAACATGTATTGTTTGATATAAAGTACTCGCTTTGTTTGAAATCATACAAACAAATTTAACACATTTTTTACGTATACAAAAATATGTTCGATTAATTGACATAAATTAATCGATTTATTCGTTATTCGAAATTCGGCATTTTAAAATTATTCGAACAAGAATTTAGTTTTGTTTGATCGATTAATCGAATTATTCTTAATCAGTTGACAACTCTAGTACATACATACATATACGATATACGTATCTGAAATTTTTTCTTATAATTAATTTTTTCAACTATTTTAGTTTCAGACCTTAACGGTAACTAATTTAAATGGTGTTAAATGTTAAGGTTTTAATTTATATAATAAATATGTACATCGTGATCCTATCAACAAACATCAGCCTCTTCAATATTGTGTCATCGAAAGTCGAAGTAATTAAAACTAAATTGGACAAAAACTACATGGATTGTGATTGCTTAATTGCTGTCAGCTAATTTCAACAAGATTTATATTTTACATACATATGTACATATTTGAACTTTGAATAACTTGTAGAAATTATAATGTACTAAGATAATAATAACATAATAAATAAAATTACGATTCTGCATTGCAAGTTAAAATGAAAAAAAATCATAAAATTTATCATTAAATTAAAAATAAACATTCATATACACATACAAACTATATATTTTTAAATAAAAAATCATATATGTACAATGTATATATTACCTATTTTCAAAAAGTTAATACTTATACATATTTAATTTACAATTGTTTAATTTTAGAAATATGTAGTTATAAACGAGTATTTGTCATAACAAGCGGTGAAAATAACCAAAAATTAATCACGTGAGCTATCAAGACCACCGGTTATGATGAATTCGCCTTGCTTATAACGTAAATCATTTTAATTTCTGTCATAAGTATAAATGAAATACTTTTCCAAGTTTAAGTCAACTAATTCCACTTAAAACCATTTCCTATAAAAAAGTCAAGTCAAAATTTTGGGACAGATGTCAATATCATAGAGATTTATCTCCGATGTCCGACCGAATTTAACATGAAACCGATTTTCTAGCAAATTTTTTATAATGCTGGCAGCTTAACTGTTTGGTTTTGTTAAGTACGGCATCACTATTGGAAAATGTAAACATAACCAAATAGTAATAAAACTTTAAAAAGATATTAAATTTTTTTTTATTTTAAAGAAAATTAATTAAAAAATATGGATCCATCAGAAGATAACTTAGGTAAATTAACAGAGGAATCATTAAAACGCAAAGAACGTTTGAAGCAATTAAGAGAAAAAGTGTGCAAAAATGAAACAAATAACAATGGTCTTAATTCGGATGAAGCACTACCTAAGTAAATGAAAATACAATTTAGAATTGTAGTACATAAAAGTTATTAATGATATTTTGTACAGGCCCATATTCCGCAGCTATAAGCCCCAAAATGAAACCACTGTCGGCGTAGTACTTTCTCAAGAGCCTTCCGGTGATATAGAAACAGCAGTTGAAGACCAATTGGAGTTATTAAAGCAACCTATCATTATAGATGAAATTGATATTACAAATTTGGCTCCACGTAAACCCGATTGGGACTTAAAAAGAGATGTATCTAAAAAATTAGAACGCTTGGAACGAAGAACTCAAAAAGCCATAGCAGAATTAATTAGAGAAAGGCTGAAGAAGAACCAAGAGTTAAACGATATATTTCAGGCTGTTAATGTTGGTACAGCACATACCGGAGAAACAGAAAATACATTAGATGATTGATTTAAAAAATGAAATTTATATAAAATAAAAAAAATAAGTACCTAAATTCTTAAATTTAACGTCTTGTTGATTTCACCAACTCTTTAGAAGGCTTTATGTTTTCTTTATCCAGCGGTTGGAGCTTCATTTTAAGGGAATTAATTTCTGCAAAATATAAAAAATGGGGTTGTAATTACATGTACATATGTAAGTGTTAAAGTTTTTTTACGTTCAGTGTATTTGGTTTCTAAGGAGTTGGCAAATTTTCTCATCGAGTCTAGTTCTCGTGGTATTTCTCTTCGTAAAGACTCCACTGTAGCCTTAAGGAAAACCAGCTCCTCATCGCGCTCTCTCAAAACGACATCCTTTTCTTTTATTGCCTGTTCTTGCTGCAAAGCCACTTCTGTACGCCAACATACATTCTTTTTCATTTTTTTCAGTTCCTGATTTTGTTTCATTATTATTTGATTGGCTTTAGATATTTCTTCAGTTGCCATTTCTAACGCCTGACGTTTAGTCTGACTTATTTTCTTCTCTGCCTCTAACTCTGCCAGCAATTCTGCTTTGTTTTTGTCGTATTTTTTAAGTTTATCTTTTAAATCATTAATCTCCCTTCGTGAATCTTGTAAATGCATTTCACCTTTACGTTCCAAATTCTTAATCGCAGATATTTCACTATGAAGCTTCTCGTTTTGTTCTTTTAAGTTTGAAATTCTTCCCTTTAATGTTGCCAATTCTTCATTTAAGGTTTCATTACGCTTTACTTCTTGCCTATTGTGACATAATAATTCAAGTATTATTTCTAAAGGATACTATCATAATTTGTATCGAACTTACACTTTGTCATTTTGTATTGCACTTTTCTCCATAACTAGCTTTTCTATTTGTTGTTGCAAATTATTCATTGTTTTACGATTTCTTTCACTATCCTGCAGTTTTTGTTCAGCAGCCTTTCGTAAACTTTCATGTAATTGTGCCAGTTCTTCGGTATGTTTTTTATTATGATTCCTATTACTTTCTAATAGATTTTCTTTGAGTTTAATGCATTCTGCATTTAGTTGGTCAACTCTTCTTATATAGTTGTGTATTTCATGTTGCAGCTGTTGTGTAGTTTCCTCCTGATTGACGCATTTTTTCTATAATTTTTGGAATCACAATAAATATTGTTTTATACTGTGATAAGTTTTATTAGTCACCTGCAAAGCATCCAATATGTTATTCATATAAAATAAAACAATATTTAATGGAGCCATACGGCAAGGTAGGCATAAATGTAATAAATTTTTAAATGGCCTCGTCTCGACAAATTGCAGCTGATAAGTACAGTTTAGCTGGCCACTAGTATCTCTTATATCCTGTTGTTGATGCAATTGTTGCAAACATGCTTCTAGTTTACCTGCCAGACAATCTTGTAAAATGTGAATTAAGTTTTCTATAAATCCGGAAAAAGTAACATGCAAGGACTGATCCTGTTTCAATTCCTGAAAAGATGTGCTGTCCACAGTTGTTATGTACATTTTACGTTGATCACATTTTTCAGTTAATCTTAGTTGCTAAAGCAAATAAATAAATAAATATCAGTTCTTATTTTAATTTGCAAATATTTTTGTAAACTTACTATTAGTCCTTTCAAAACCAATTTTTCGGCATATACTAAACAAGTCTTTTGTACTTTCAACCCATTAGAACGAAAGTTTACTATTAGCTCAGTTGATGGTAAAATGCATTCAATATTCTTGCTATAACTTATATTTGCAAAATGATCATCTTCAGTGGGAAATGAATTAAACATTTTTGAAATTTAAAATTCGTTCCAGTTTTTACGATACTTCAATATTTTACAATTGTTTATTTTTATTATATACTAATGTAAAAACGACTTTACATTACAAACATTTTATTCACGATAGCCACGGTGATGCCACTATGTATATCGTTGTATATACACGCATAAAATTTAGTACACGTCTTAACTAGCATGTTTTACGTGGTGGGCCTACCTAATCCTAATACGCTAATTCTACTTTTCTATTTTCCCAAATTATTTTTGAAAGTTTGTGCATAAGAAAAGATGTATGAAACTTTTCAAAACCGTGGCTCAATACGAATTCATACCAGAGTTTCTAAGACCTACAACAATAAAATTCGCAGCTAGAAGTAGTTTTCAGCTAACCTAACTTCTAAATATAATTAATTTGTGACAATTCAGAATTGCACAGCTGTTGATGGCTTCATTTTAAAGGTGCCCGCTTCTGCTGTCGAAATAATATACCGAACAATGTTTCAACCCAGCATTCAACAACGCAACTAGGGCGAAACGACGATCGACTAGTGCCTAGAATTTGAAAGGTATGGCAATCATATAAAAGGGCTATTAGACACGCATACTTGTCTGCAGACATGTACGATAGCATACTTTGTGTTTTGCTATTACACTATCGAACGCTGACGGCATACTTCAGTACTTATATATGTTGTGTGTATGTTGGTGTGCGACAGACATCAGAAAATCAAAAATTTTTGAAAACCAACAGACATGTCTGACGTACTCGACATACATGCTATTAGACAGTGAGTTTTGGTATGCCATCGTACATGTCTGCAGACAAGTATGCGTGTCTAATAGCCCTTTTATATGATTGCCATACCTTACATATTCTAGGCACTTTTTTGTCCCCATATGCTTTTATGACGCTTTTTACAACACTGTTCAACTTTTCTTTCCACCACTGCAAAAAAAAGCCGCGTCAAGTGTGGAATAAAATTATTTTATAACTAAAATTTGGACTAAAAGCTTTACTTGTTTGCAAATCAAATAATAAAGAAAATAACCAATAAAATGGCCGTAAGTTTATAAGAATAATTTTGTTAAAAAGTCTTTAAACATCAATTAAGGATATATATTTATACATATGTCTGTATGTGTCTCGTACTAATATATATGTATATGATAAGCACATTTTTATATTGAGTTGAAAATTTATAAATTTTCTTTTAAGCAAACTACCAAAGTATTTGTTGGCAGCTTACCTCCAGGCACAAAACCTGAAGAACTACGCCATTTGTTTGAGAGCTATGGTGTCGTTATGGAATGTGATGTTATGAATCGCTGCGGATTTGTACATATGAAAAATACAGCAATGGCCGAAAGCGCCATTGAGGCCCTACATGAAACGGAGTTTAAGGGCCAAAACATCGTTGTGGAATTTGGCAGACCAAAAGAAAGAAAGCAAGCTGGAGGAAATCAAGGTGGTGGAAGAGGACCTCGCGGAGGTGGTGGAAACAGAGGTATTATGGGTAAGTGTTCGATTACTTGATTTTAGAACCACATTATCCATAAATTATTAAGGCTTTAGGGAAGCCAACTAACGGTATGCCTTAATAATGTAAAATTATATGTGTTTTTTTTATATTTTCTATAAATATTTATAAAGTTGGCTTCCCTGGCAAGCAAAACTCGAATAAATTTGATCAAGCGGCCACTTTGCAACTGGCCGGTGTCATTATGCAACTACTAGGTGATCAACAAAACCAACTCGATGATATTTCAGGTGGGAATAATAACATGCGAGGTGGTGGCGGCGGAGGTGATGGAGGTTTTCGTCGTGGTGGCGGTGGCGGAGGTCGTGGCGGTGGAGGGGGAGGTCGTGGCGGTAATTTCCAGGGTAATCGCGGAGGTAACCAAAACATGAATGGAGGCGGACCCATACGTAATCAAGGATTTAAAGGTGACAGAAACACTCCGTATAACCAAGGCATGAACATGGGTGGTCCCTCTAACAATCAAGGTGGAGGTGGCAGATTCAACAATCAATCAAACAGAGGTGGTAATGCAGGTGGCAACTATAATAATCCCAGAGGAGGTAACTTTGCTCCCAAACCAGCTGGAAACAATTTCAGTGGGGGAAGTAATTCTTGGAATAATAACCAGCGTGGTGGTATGCCACAACAAAGCGTTCCCAATTTTGCAGAAGACAACTTCTCCGGGGGATTTAGCGGTAATATGGGAAATTCTAGTGGAGGTAACTTTGGCGGACAACAAGATCGACGTGGTTTTGCTCTGCCTTCGAATCAATTCCAACAATATGGTGGTGCTGCCGGCAGTCAAATGGGTGGTTTTAGTAACGATGATGGAGGCGTATCATTTGCAGATGACGCCATTTACCAAAGACGCAACAATAACCCAACGAATGCGTAAGTATAAAAAACTACATTAACAGGTTTTTGAAAAAAATATGTTTGAATATAATTTAATATATCAAAATGTGAACGAATGCTGACGAGATAAAAATTGAATGAAATATTTCGTTAAACGTTGTGCATAAACACATAAACGTGTGTTTTTGTTTTACATTAAAAACTATCTTTCAATATACATACTTATGTATTTTTATTTTTGAAATGTGACTGTTTATGTCACACTGTTTTGAACCATTTTCTTCCAAGAATTATCTATTCTTAGACTGTCGTACTAGATTACAGAAGCGCACAACATATTTCTTTAATCTATTACATCAGTAGAATTGGACTCGAGAATCGTAATAATGTCCAATGTTCGATTAAGTTCGGCCAAAATTATATTTCAGAATTTTGGCAAGGGAACAAATCGATTAACAGTTAAATAATTTGATCATATAGACAACCAACATATCCAAGATTGTTTATACGCATAAATTGTAAAGCTTTCACTCATAATAAACATTTCTTTTACTATCAGTCCAGTAGTAATTGATTTCAGAACCCCAAGCAGAGGAAGCATGGGAGGTGGTAGAGGTAATTTTAATCGTACCGGCAATTCTGGTGGACGAGGTGCTGGTGGCCAAGGTGGTTTCCAAAACAATCGTGGTGGGCATCAAGGTGGTGGTTTTAAGCGTGGAGGTACGGGAAGAAATAGCATGAACTCTG
Source organism: Lypha dubia (assembly GCA_947311025.1). NCBI lineage: Eukaryota > Metazoa > Arthropoda > Insecta > Diptera > Tachinidae > Lypha > Lypha dubia. Next base: position 9,819,520 of record OX371260.1, on the reverse strand, counting down.
GTGACAATTACCAACAAAACTTCCCCCTTATAGGAGATAATGCAGTTGGTGGTCAAGGTGGTTTCGGTGGTAATAACCGCAATCAAGGTGGTCGTGGCGGAGGTGGTGGTATGAATCGGTAAGTTGTAATTGCTATTGAACTAATATACATATATTTATATAGTATCTAATACCAAGTTTTTAATGTAATAAATGAAAAAAGTAAGTGCAAATAATTTAAAAGTTATGATACCAGTGCTTAGTAATGTATAGCATTTTTAGTATCAAATTGCAAATTTTAAATTGTAGAAAGCTATCAACTTGATCGATTTTTAAAGATAATTTTTTCGACAACTATTTGGCATTGGATTGTGGTTGTATCAGTTTTTGAATGAGATCCAATCGGAAATAATTTTTAAATAGATTTTCGTAAAAGATCAATACATTTTAAGCTGGATTTTTTTTAATTGTGTTTGCGGTTTTGAAGAATACAACGGCACCTGGCAAATGCGTAAAAAAACAATATTGAGATTTTGCAACAATAACAGCGGTTAAATTGCGTTGTAGTATTGATAATAACTGTAAATATTTTTTTACGAAAACAGATCATGAAAATTTAGAAACAAAAAAGGTTGTTAAAAAAACAAAATACCTTGTCTCCCCTCTCACGACATATGTTTAAAATTATTATAAATTAATGTGCGAAAAAATAACCAGATGTAATAAGCCTTTATTGTTTAATATCTCAACGATTGAGAAAAGCCGCTAGTGTTGCTTTGTTATATTCAGCATATCAAAAGGGAAATTTTAATCGGTTTCCATTTAAATATCGTTAACTAAATTATATCAAAAACCTGTTGATACTGGATGACTGATTAAATAAATAATAAATTTTAAATGTAGCTTAAGAAATCAATATATATGTATATATAACATCTGCGGTATTCATAAAAAAATTTGATTTCTTAAAGAATTGTAAATATAAAAGTTTATAAAACTTTTTATAGATCAAATATTTTGTTGTGGATGCAGCAGTACATCTTATAGAAAAATACAAATAACTAATTAAAAATTTATATTCTTTTAAACAGCAATGCGCCACGTCAAAATATGCAAAATCGTCGTTATTAAAATGCATATTTTATACATTTTTACTACATTTAATTTGAAAGGAGATACATAATAATACATGCGTTATATGTATATAAATCTTGAAAACAATTTAGCGGTCATCATACAATTAGTTTATTTAAGCGGAAAAATATGCTACTAAAAACTTTTTGAACGTTTTAATTATTTGCGTTACGTAACGTAAAATAAAAGTAAACACAATGTCTTCTTGTGCGACTTAACATATTTTTATCTAAGTTATAAATATTAATTAATTTGACAAGATAAAATTACTGATCTTCAGATATTGTGCAGAAAATAAATATTACATAAATAAATCGTCTGAGATTTTAAAGAGAATTGTAAACAGAGAAGAACAATATACCATAAAATTTATACTCGTAACAATTTGCATAAAACATACATAAAATTAATTTATAAAATGAAAAGAAAAATGCGTTTTTTAAGAACCTCAATTTAATAAACAAAAGTATACTTTGAAAACTACAAAAACAGCTTATAAATGCGTTTTATTATAAAAGATAATTAATCCAGCCAGGACGAGCCTTTAATGTTACCGATTAAAATAAAATGTATTGAAAAAATACACTTGCGATAATCTTCAAAAAAAGAAAAAAATTAAACCGATATTTCGAAAAAATTTAGTTTTGCGGATAGTGTCAAAAGAACTCGAAAGTTTCTCGTAAGTACAAAATAATTTTTAAAAATATTCACCAGAAATAGTATTATTTGATGAGAACTACAAGCATACATATATCAACGGGAAATTATCATTAAGGATTTTAGATATGAATTAATTATTTTGATTTAAAGTCTTTGAATTTATTATAAATTTTTAAAAGAAATTAGATTGGAAAAATTTCCCGATAACTATGATTATGTTGGAAACTTATTTAACTTCGTTGTATAAAAACTCTCAAAGTTAATGAAAAGACTGTCGGTAGTTAACAAACAATAAATAACAATTTTAATTTTAATATTAGGTATCAAATGAATTACAAATACGTTTTTACAGTTTAAATACATGCGTACGTACGAAGTAAATATTTCAACTCGGACAAATTGTCAAACATATTCCATAAAATTTCTTGTCAGCACAGAATTATAATGATGTTAAAATTCTTAAAAATATTAACAATTCTTTGATTGCAATTATGCAACATCAGAAAGAAAAGCGATTTATATAAAACGAAGAACACTATTTAACGGCGTGAATAGATATACATATATTCATCCTTATGGACTCAAATAAATATTGAATATTTTGATTTAAAGCTTAAAAAAAATTAGTTAACTTTTCTGATGAGCCTGATTTACAAGAATCTCCAATATATTTTTTAATATAAATAAATTTTAACACCGTTTAACTAAACTTATTTTAATACTTTCTTTTTACAGGCAACGTTTCTAGGATACAAATCATCGTAGCTTTATTAGACAAAAGAAACTTAATTTTATAAGTATCTTTAAAGTATTAATTTGAGTAACTACCTTAAGTTTTATTTGTATCTAACAGTATGTACATATATATATAATAAGACTGTCTCTCATTGCTGTTAAAAAGTTTTTTATTTTCTTTGCACTCAAAGTCAGATCTATGTTTGACATACGAGTTCATACATATCATGCAATAATTACTTTAATAAAACGATTATATGCACATTGAAGATTTCGGAATGAACTTTATTAAAAACGTAACGTATGGTACTATTTAAAAATAAACTTTAGACTCCAAATAATTTTTCATATTTAGAACTTTTATATTCGGTATTCTGGTATTGTCAGACACGTCCGTCCAGTGACCGATATTAATTTGCTCACAGAAGTGGTGGGTAACTGAAATCAAGAAAGAAAAAAAAATCAACATGGTGCATATAAATGACACATATGTATGTACATACATGAAATGTTGCGAACGGATTTTAAATACATACATATGTACATAATATCAGAATACAAATATCGTATTTTGAATTGTGATAATTTATTTTATGCCGGAAGAAAAACTAAAGTAAAATAAAATAATATACAGACTTGATCTGAAATCACAACGATTTCAAATCAAAAACAAATTCTAAATTAAGCGAGTGATATTTTGGTGTTTGGAAATCACAATATTTTAAATTTTTAGTAGTGATTTTCGTTGTTCTAAATCACGCTCTAATAGCTGATTTTCTTTGTTTACAAAACACATATTTGTTTTTATGTTTATTTACTTATCAGAAAAAATGTAATAAATTTACGAGATGAGTTAAAATGTAATCGTAAAAATACACACTAGCTTAACGGTTTTAAATCATGAAAAATGATTTTCAAAATATACCTGTTATATACATATAAAGCTTTACAAGAAATTATAATCACTAAAAACTGGTTTTGAAACAAATCTGAACTGGGAACGCTCAGTTAGTTTAAAACCCCGCACTATCTTAATTACACTTTCTCACAATGAGAACTTTCAGTTAGTGATAAAACATTCAGTACAATTGTACTTTTTGATTACCATGACAAACAGTACTTTTTTTTAATTGAATTGGTAAATAAAATAATGACCAAAATTGGAGTAAAACGAAATGAAACTCTTTCGAGATTACTACATCTATGCGAAACCCTATTTAATTTCATAAATTCAATACGTCTGAGAAGTATTCGACATCGTGAATTTATGATTATAGAGATTTGCCTTAGTGGGGTATAAACTCCAAATGGTTTAAGAATTGTCACGGTATCCTAAATACGGATATTCTTTAAGAATGTTTTATTTGTAGAGTAATTATAACATACACTGGATTGTAGATATCTACAGGTACATATGTCCTAGCACGCGCAGTTGCGACAAAATTTATTTAAAATAAAAAAAAAATTTAATTAATAAGGCTTAAGTTCGTTTTTTTAATTTAATTTTTAAAATAAATTATTATTTTTATTAGTTTTTTAAGAATTTCAAAATTTCTACAAGGTTTTAAAATCTTACATACATATTGTCATATTACATTCTCCACACATTCGCCAACAAGCAATACAGTTAGTTGCATCCAGCGTCACTACTAATAATTTTTTAAATTTTGGTATGACTCCCTGAAGAGGAACAGATGCGATACATTTATGTATGTACACACATATTGTACATACATATCTACAGAACTCATCACTGATGAGTGCACCTTTGTTCTTATTGTTGTTGTTTGGCTAGATACATACATATTTATGAATTATACAGTCTGATTCGGACAAGAGCGCACTGTTTAATTGAAAATCTCATTCAATTGAAAATTAATATTCTTTCTTACAATTTTGGATCAATTTCAAAGCATTTATAGTCGCATAACAAAAACCCGATTAATTGCTTGTAAATACATTTATGTATATACATATTGGTGCCGCCGTGGCTGATAGGTAGCAATTCTAGACTAGTAGTCCGGAGGTTGTCGGTTCGATTCCGGCCAGAGATCCTGGGTGTTTTCTGCAGACAAGCTAATCGCTTTGCGGGTTGTGATTGTGTTTTGACCGTTAAATAATCTGCAAAAATATGGTAAGTCCCATGGTCTTGTCAAAAGTTGTTTACATTTTTGGCCGCCATCATGAATATTTTTATTTACGCTATGCTTTTTGTTGCTGCATAACTACTAAATACATACAAACCACAGCTGTTTTTGACAATATCATTTTTTTTTTACACAAACAAAATGCATGTCGTTTTTTGTTGTTGCGTTGATAAGCGCACCTTATTAATTCCACCATGGTTCGACTGTACATATGCATATGTGTGTATGTATTCACACATTCTACAAGGTATTCGCAGACTACCACTAAGAAAAATAAATATAATATGTAGGTACCAAGATTTTATACCAAATTCATCTGATAAAATCAAAGAAACATCAGGTGTTTTTTTTAGAGTGAAAAAATGCTTCGCAAGTTAAATTTAGAAAAGCACTTAAATTTGTAGATAAATGTGGCTTTATGTTTTGAAGAATATCGTGAGTAAACTCGATATTTAATAAAAGGGTCGTATTAAGAAGTGATAATAATTTACGTATGTATGTAAGTATGTGTATGGCTATGTAATCGTCAGATTAGTATACTTTCACCTCTATTCTTGATTTCTGTGAAAATGACAAACAACAAGAAAATTACAGTGATAATTTAAACTTTATTTTTTATCGAAAAATATTTTTTTTTTATCGATATTAAAGCATTTTATTTCGTATAGTTTAACTTAAGTTTGAACATGCAAAACAGATTTTAAAAATTTTTATTTAATTTCTCACTTAATTTCGAAAACAAAAATTTTAAATTAATTATCATTTTAAAGTTGATTTTATACCATTGTATTTTATACAATGGATATTTAATTGACTGCTTTAAAAAGACGATTTTTTATATCTCCTGTATTCTTAATCGTTGTTCCCATAGAAAAGCTTCAAAGTTCAAAATAGACTTTGAAAATTTCACCATTATATCAGAATGAATTTCGTAAATTCAAAATTTTGAAGTTTTTAAGCCATTGCATAACTTCTATGGCGGCCTTTGAGGCGACCAAATCAAGAAATGTTGAAAAGTTTGTTTCTTAAGCCTTTTGTTTATGAAACGAAAAAACCTGGAACTAAGCTTGTTTCTTAAGTCTTTTGTTTTTTGAAGTGAAAACTTCTTTTTTGTATAGCCTAGGGACGTGCACATATTACGTAACGCTGTTTTCAGAGATTTTATACCCCCCACCCCCTCGTAACGCTTTTTACAAATTTTTCAGTGCAAAATTATTAATCCGTAACAAATCTTGAACCCCCCTCCCCCTGGAGCGTTACGTAATATGTGCACAGCCCACGATGTATGATGATTATACATTGTTGCCGCTTTGGAAATTTTTTAAATTTCCAGTGTTGCCACCTTTTCCCGGGAAATTTTCCGGGATTTTGAGGGGATTTTTATATATATATATAAAAGAAAATCGTGCTAGTTACATTATTTATAACTCAAGAACGGCTGAACAGATTTGACTGAAAATTGGTTGACAGGTAGCTTAGAACCAGGAGAAGGACATAGGATACTAAGGTAAGGCACTTTTTACCTGGGGGGACTAGGGTGCCCTTCTTTGTATGTGGCACTTCCAGTATAGTCAGAAAACTGAAATTGCATAAGTTGATAAAAAATGCTATGCAATAGCTTTATCGCGGCAATCCCGTACAAATTACATTTAAAAGAATTCTAAAAATTTTGTTTTTGTTTTATACGCAATTTGTACGAAAGAAACATTCGTTCGGAAACGTGGGCCATGCAGTAAATATAATTAGAAAAAAAATAAGCAAAATAGGCCAAAATAGAGAGAATACTGAACACAAAGCACGTAATAACTTATTCTTATACGTGGAAAACGAAAAATCAAATGTTCTTATATTTGCTGCAACATATTATAATCCATTGCAACTCTTACAAAAAATGATCTCTCCAGCAAGCTAGTTGCAAATGCAAATAGATCAATAAGGTATAGAAAGATTGCAATTTATATATCCTACTAGCTTATCCCGGTGTGCTTCGCTACCTACTTGTTATAAAATAAAATTAAAAGTATTTATATATCCTATTGTGAAAATTTAATGACGATCGGTCCAGTAGTTAAGACTATATTACGATTTTTAATTTTCCTAAAAAGGGGCGTGGTCCCACCCACTTTTCTCCTTGTACGTATTCCAAATTATGCCAATACCATATGTACCAAATATCATCGACGTAGGTAAAAAAATGCCCAAAATATGGCGATTTAAATTTTTGGGTTATATGGGAGGTGCCACAACAATTTGTCCAATCAAAACTTCATCTAGCCTATAATTCATCCGAGAGCTCCAGTTCAATACTGTGAAAATTTCAGGATGATCGGTCCAAGGGTTTGGCCTCCTATAAGGAACAAACAAATAAACAAACACACATTCGGTTTTATATACATATATAGATAAAAGTGCAATAAATTTCAAAATTTAAGGAAATCAGCGAAGAATCCGGCTACAAAAAAATACCCAATATAAAATTACACTCTCGAAATTATAGGACAAAGAGAACACGTTCAGAGAGCATATCAAAACCAGCTGCCAATTTGAGGCCACCTTGTATCATGGTGGAATAATAAGGTGCGCGTAAGAATACAACAATAAAAAACGACATGCATTTTGTTTGTGTAAAATTCATTCAAAATTGTCAAAACAAAGCTGTATACAAAACAAAACAAAAGTTGTTTTGTATGTATTTATTGGTTATGCAAAAACAAAAAGCATAACGTAAACAAAAATATTCATGATGGCGGCCAAAAATGTAAACAACTTTTGACAAGACCGAATTAACTTACCATATTTTTGCAGATTATTTAACGGTCAAAACACAACCCTACAAAAAACCATATTCCTTCTTGCGCAGACCTGATTATTAGACCATGCCTTGTATAAAGTCGCTGTCATGGTCTAATAATCAGGTCTGCGCAAGAAGGAATATGGTTTTTTGTAGGGTTGTGTTTTGACCGTTAAATAATCTGCAAAAATATGGTAAGTTAATTCGGTCTTGTCAAAAGTTGTTTACATTTTTGGCCGCCATCATGAATATTATTGTTTACGTTATGCTTTTTGTTTTTGCATAACCAATAAATACATACAAAACAACTTTTGTTTTGTTTTGTATACAGCTTTGTTTTGACAATGTTGAATTAATTTTACACAAACAAAATGCATGTCGATTTTGTTGTTGCGTTGATACGCGCACCTTATTATTCCACAATGGTCGCTGTATTTGTTGTTGTTTTGTTTATTTAAACATCTGAATTAGCACTGTATAAAGAAAAAAATGCAATAATATTTTAAGAAGTCAAATATTGACAAATAAATTAAAAATAGTTCGGCATAAAGTGTACCACGTATAAAAAAAATAAAATAGATTTTTAAGCGGCTGCGTTGACAACGACACATATTTCAGCTGCATTTTTTGTTGAAGGTAGAAAGTTATTAAAGTATGTCAAATAAAAAAGTATTTGGCAATTGTGGGAGCGTTAAGAATTATGCATTATTGTTATTGTTGTTTATGCTTACGGCGTCCAAAGAGTTGATGGCCACATCCATAATACCGTCAGTGGATAAGTTGGATGTTGAAACTGAAGTAACATCTGTTGGCTTGAAGGGAAAATTAGTGTTTGCCCATGTTGTAAGTTACTGATGAACTGTTTATTTGTTGGAACATGTGTAATAAGAAAGATACTTTTATTTACTTTTTTGAAAAGCTCTACCGTCACGGAGATCGTACTCCCATTGAGCCATACCCAACAGATCCATGGAGTGATACAAAATATTGGCCCACAGGTTGGGGCCAACTTACTAATGTAAGTAGAAAAAAAATTTTCATCATGTAACATATGGTAGAATTTTTTGAAATTTGTGTATGCATTTATTGGTTTGTATGTATGTATATACGGCTTAAATCTAGTTTAGTGACGCAGCTCCAAATGAAAAAAAAATTACATAGGGCGATAGAAAATCGAAAAATAAGACGAAAATTTTATGTGGTAACTTTCTCGGAAACGCATAGTTTTCGAGTTATTGGCCTCTGAAGTTTGTTTATATATGTGCGATTTCCCTTTGCATTTCTCAACGTATAATGCCAATTTTGGTATCATTTGAAAGCTTTTGACTAGATCTATATGAATTTGTTAAAATACAGAAGATTTTAGTGATATTTAAAAAAAAAATTATTGTTTTTGGACTCAAGTGGGTTGGAATCTAATTTCCAGCAACCTCCTAACTTATATTACAATATTAGTGTGGATATCTGTCAAACTCTTCCTCCAGCGTACAATCTGATGTCATAAATATTATATTTTCTATATCATTGTTACGGAGTACAAGGTGGAGAAAATCATTAGGACCGGCCAAAGGCCGGCTTTGTAGAACATCTGTTCTATATATGCGGAAAATCTATTCTATATACCGCCGTGTCGGGATATACCATGGTGGAGAAAATCACTAAGCCCGGCCAAAGGCCGGCTATGCAGAAAAACTATTCTATATACCGCCGTGTCGGGATATACCATGGGGGAGGAAATCATTTAGCCCGGTCAAAGGCCGACTATGCTGACAACTTAAAAAACTGCTTTGACACCTAAAGATTTTAAAATTTAAATATAAAATTTGCAAATTCATATAGATCTAGTCAAAAGCTTCAGAGGCCAATAACTCGAAAACTATGCGTTTCCGAGAAAGCTACCACATGAAATTTTCGTCTTATTTTTCGATTTTCTATCGCCCTATGTATTTTTTTTTCATTTGGAGCTGCGTCACTAAACTAGATTTGTTCCGTATATACATATGTACATACAAAATGTATGGATGCCTATACACATATGAGTGAGCATATGGCTTCTTTAAGAATGTAAGTCTGTAACTTCGTTGAATATCAACCGATTTGAACCGTACATATATATTTTATTTTAGTTTATTACAGGTATATGTTCGTATATTTTCGGAAAATACATTTTTTCGTAATGTTTTTTTCGAAATTTTTCTATTTTGGAAACGTTTTTAAATCGTATTTTTGTACTGGAGCCATAGTTATTTTTTTAGTTATAAACTAAAATTGATCATGGGTAAAATGTGGGTTTCTGTTTTGAAATCTCTTAAAAATTGACTGAGTTATTAAATATTTTATTAAATTTGATTTACTTGTTGTGGGTTAGCAATATCTAAATGCATTTGCGAGTTTATGTATAAGTATATGAGCTTTGGAACTTTTCAAACATAAATAGTAAACACTTACTGATGAGTTTGTCTAGCAGCTAACGAAATGCATTTAGATATTACTAACGCAACAAATAAATAAAATTTAAAAACATAAATTTCTTGAGTATATGTATGCTCGATTAATGACAAATTTTAATATTTTATTAAAAAAAACATTTTTACAAAAGCAAGGCAATCACAAACATTTAGTAAAATAGTCTCATTGATGTAATTCATGCATTGTCATATTTAATAATTTTAGTTGTTAAGTGCTATCAGTATTCATCATGAAAATGATCTCTTGTACATATCGCTCCTTTATTGCAACATAGTCATATCTCAAATGATATATGACTATGAAATATGACTATGTTGCAATAAAGGAGCGATATGTACATAATTATGTATAGAGAGATATTCCTGTATGTATGTACATATGTATGTATATGTACATATGCATGTATGTATATGCATTACAAAGTTTTTATGTTTGTCATCACATTTTTTATCTTACTGACCAAATTTAATTAAAATATTTTTTAAAAATCGTGGTTCTGCGTATTCAACGCGGAATGAAAATGTACAAAAATGTCATAGCATTGTTGTTATAAATGAATACAGAGAGCCTCTGAACGAATTCTTCTTTATTTATTCTTTGATAAATATGTAACTAGCATTTTACAGTGAGTGGAAGAACATATTTGAAAATTCAACTTTAACCTTTAACTCACTGTCGGAATATCTTGTTTTTAATAAAATATTATTGCCGACTAAATTTAACATTTGAATAATCTGGTATAATTTAAATTAAGTTGTTGAAAATGTACATAAATTAAAAAAAAAAATTTCTCTGATTGGACATTATTTAGTTCGACTAGAAATTCATAAATTAATTGATAAATGTAAAATGATACAGTTGAACCTCGATTAACCGGGCCTCTATTAATCGGTTACATCTATTAACCGGAATGCGGTTCTTTTTACTTTTTCCCTCTATAATCCGTGCTTTACCTCTATCTATTATCCGTGCTTTAGATTTACACCTCTATTAACCGTGCTTTACATCTATTATCCGTGCAGCATACATATGTTTTTTATTATGTAAATCTATATCCGGTGTTTCCCCTTTTTAAGCATAATCAGTAAAAATCAAAATTTTAATGTTTGATGATACATACATATTTGATTTTGCATTCTCTATGACGATTTCTATGATTTGTATAAAAATATGTGGTATATTTGAATCTGTAGTTAAATAAATCGAATGTTTAAATAAAAATAAATAAAAAATAAATAAATTTCTTTATATTTTAATATAACCTATATTAACCGTGCCGGTCCCACGACGGGCGGTTAATCGAGGTTTAACTGTATATAACAATTATTGAGGATATATGTACATATATACATACATATGTACATATGTTTATATGCAAAGTTGTTTCCTTTTAATTTTAACTTTGTGCAAAGATAAGTAACTAGCCCCCTGCTGAAATGCATGTGACGTCTTATCTCTTCTTTTGTTACTATTTATTTTTTATTATTATTATTTTCTGACTGAGTATTGTAAGTTCATTGCAGTTTTTTGAAATTAATTCTGAAAACACTAAATCCAATATAACTGATTATTTAAATGTAAACAAAGTGTCTTTAATTAGAAGCAGCTATTAATAAGATTGTTTATTTAAACGATAAGAATTTTTTTTTAATAATTGAAGTCGCGTGATGAAAAAATCATGCTGTGTAAAGACGATGTTGCTTGAAAATATGTATGTACATATGTAAGTATGTGTATGTATAGTATTTGTGATAATAATAAATTTTATTGTTACATCTTTTTAATTAATTGAGTCTAGGTACAGTTTTCATAACAACTTTACAAGCTAATCATGAAAATTGTTCATATAACTCTGATTTTTGATGTGCAGATAAAAATTATATTTTTATTGCCTTCTTCAAATTATTAATTATGAATTTCTAATTATAAATAATAAAAAAAGTCGTTTTGTTAAATATAAGAAAAATAATAATACATATTTTTATCTAAAAATTAGAATAAATTAATTTGGATTCCGAACAAGCGATCAGCAACTGATCGAAGTCCAAGTGGAACGGTAATTGGAATATTACGTGCAGTGTTCGTAGTAAAGGTCGAGATCGTATAATTTTGTAAATCCAAATAGTCTCAGAAAATTAAATTTTGAAAGTAAAGAATTGAGATCGCAGCTAGTATTATGTTCCTAACTTCTAATATTAAATCTTATACATTATAATTAACTCCATATTTGTTGCTTCATTAACATTGCATAAGAATCGATTAATAAGAAGCAATTGAAACTAATTACAAAATGTGCACTAAAACAGATAAAACTAAATAAAATATTGTTAAAAATAATTTCCTTATTTCTTTGCATTAATTTCAGATTGGCAAGCAACAGCATTATCATCTAGGTCAATGGCTGCGAAAACGCTATAATAGTATTTTAAGTGACACCTATGATAAAAATGAAATTTATGTACGTTCCACTGATGTTGATCGAACCTTGATGAGTGCTTTGTCAAATTTAGCTGGACTCTATGAACCAGTTAAAAAGGATATTTGGGATCCATCTATACATTGGCAGCCAATACCGGTGCATACTCAGCCAGAATCAGCAGATGCGGTAGGAAACAAAAAAAATATTTATTATTTTGCTTCTTTATATCTATTACATGTGCTGATCACAAAAAAAAAATCATTTAATCCATTTTTCATGTAACAGTTAATTAGTATTTTGATATACATATAAAAGTCAAATGAAAGTTTATTAAATCATAAATATTTTACGGAATATTACGAAGAACTCTAGATATAATATCAAGAATTCTGTAGAGTTTAAAAACAGGATAAAAGATCAACAGATATCAAATGATGAAATATTGATTTCTTTTGATGTTGTGTCTTTATTTCCCAGTATACCTGTTGATGTTGCGATAAATACCATTGAAGAAAAATGGGATATGATTAAGGATTATACAAATATAGATAAGGATTTATTTTTACGTATTTTAAAATTTTGCATAGAAGATAATAGATATTTTCAATATAATGGAAATATATTTATGCAACAAAATGGTCTTCCAATGGGATCTCCAGCATCTCCAATTGTTCCAGATATACATAGTTATGGAGAAATTATTGGATTTATCTATTCAAAAACTGAATAAGATTCCCAGATTGATGACTAAGTATGTAGATGATCTGTTTTGCATTATTCCTGAATGTGAAATTGATAAGGTGCTTTTGACATTTAATGAATTTAATTCTAATATTAAATTTACTGTTGAAAAGGAATATAACTCAAGGATCAATTATCTAGATACTAGTATTATTAAAAAAGATAATAGATTATTGATAGATTGGTACCAGAAACCAACAGCATCGGGAAGGCTAATTAATTGCTATTCTAAACATAGCAAACATATTATTATTAATATAGCTAGAAATTTCATAGAAAGAGTTCTAACTATAAGTGACAAACAGTTTCACAACAAGAATGAGAGGAAGATAAGAAGTATTTTGAGAAAAAATGATTATCCCATTTCTTTAATTAATAAATTAATATATAAATACAAACATAAAATAATTAATAATATCCTTAACGTATATTCCTGAGATTTCAGAGAGATTGACAAAATCAAAGATTTTTGATACAAACAAATATAGAATAGCTCATAGAACCTATAACACATTAAATAAATTATTTAGTAGAACTAAGGACAAAAATGATAAATGGGATAGATCGAATGTAGTTTACAAAATATCTTGCAGGGGAAATGATGGGGAAAATTGTAACATGGTATATTTAGGTACTACCAAAAATAAATTAAAAACGAGAATAGCAGGTCATAAGTCAGAACAAAAATATAGGCATATCAATTCACAGAAGACAGCGTTGTCATCTCATTGTTCCAGATTAGTTCACTTTCCTAACTTTGAAAATGTTTCAATTCTGAATACAGAAAATAATTATAAACAGCGTTTGATGTTAGAAATGTTAGAGATAATTAATACACCAATAACACAAAGAATAAATTTCAAAGTAGATACAGAAAATTTAGCGCAGAATTATAGATATTTAGTTAGTAACAATCTAAATTAAATGATTGTTTCTTGTTTATACTATGAATTTTTTTTGTTTTGTTTTTCAATTACATATAAATATAATTATATTATGGTCCCACAGGAAATTAATCACATTATTGCTCCTTGGTTTTACACCAATAATAATTTAATTTCCTGTAGGATTTTTATTATTCTTAACTTTTCTAAAGCTTATAAAAATTTGTTAATACTTTTTGATATTTATACATGAAAAATCAGCCTAGATACATACTATACATTTTAATGTTAATTGTGTTGATATATTGAATTCAATGTTAATTTTTTTAAAACTATTTTTATAACATAACATTTTTAATAATTTTTTCTATGTTAAAAAAATTTATATCTATCCAATACTTAACTCATTTTCAATAATTTTTTTATGTTAAAATTTGGAAACAATTTTTGTGACATTTTATACAAAAACCTTTTTATGTACTGTAGTTAAATTTTCCTAGACTTTTTCCATAAAAAATTATTGAAAAAATTTTATGACACCCAATATACAAATCAATATTAGAATTTCGAATAATTTATAAAATTTTCCTGAGGATGCTAACAAATTGTTAGCGAAATACCGAAAATTAATATAAATATAAACAACAATATATATATATATTAAATCAAAAGACCTATTGCTTAAATAAACATTCTAATAAATATAAAGAAAAGGTCAAATAAAATAGAATATAAATATAGAGAAAAACAATATCCGATTTTCTTTATTTATTATAAAAGTTTGTGAAGCAGCATAGTATAGTTTTTATATAGAAATTTTGTGTTTGTATGGCAAACCGTTTATGAATAAGGCATATGAGTATATGTATGTACATAAATATTCATATTTTATCTATTACATTTTAGGTTCTTGCCAGCAAAGTTCCCTGTCCATCTTACGAATATGCTCTTTCCGCTTTAAGAGATTCTGAGGAATTTCAAAAACTTAATGATCGCTATGCCTATCTCTTTAATTATCTTACAAAATATACCGGCAATGCTGTCGATTCTCTTGAAGATATACAACGTCTTAATAACACTTTATTCATTGAGGGGCTGTACAACAAAACTCTGCCGGATTGGTCCATAAAAGTTTATCCCAGCTCAGATATGTCGTATATATCGGCTTTTGTATTTTCCATTATGACATATACACGCCAACTGGCACGTCTGAAGACGGGTCAGCTAATAAAAGAAATGTTGGAAAGATTTGTTGATAAATCGAAAGGCAAATTAAATCCAGATCGTTCGTTATGGATTTATTCGGCTCACGATACTACAGTTGCAAATGTTTTGAATTCCTTAAATTTGTTTGATGTAAGTTACATATAATTTATCAGTTCGTTGGTATAATGGTGATTTGTGTAAATTTTAAAATTTGTTTAATACGACTAAAGGTACATAGCCCTCCGTATGCTGCTTGCATAATGATAGAATTACGTTTGAATGACAAATTGCAGCCTTTCGTTTCGATATTTTATAAAAATACAACAAGTGAACCAGAACCTTTAAATATACCAGGTTGTGGTGTGGCCTGCCCTTTAAATAAAATGTTTACTATATACAGTGACATTTTACCAAAAGACTGGGAAAGTGAGTGTAAACTTTCCACTCTAATGATGACGTATGAAGAAGCCAATATTGGTACTGCTATGGGTATGTATTATTAAAATTTAATTTTTTAATATTTGTTTTTACTAAATGTATAACACTATTCAACAATGTTTGATATAGTTTTCGAAATAAAGCTTTTTTATATGGCCATATGTATATATGTATGAGTGTGTACTGAAACCTGTACAATTATTTGGTTCCTTAAAGAACCAATAAAAAATTTTAATACTCAGAGAGGGTTAGAATGCTCCAAAAATGTAACGGTCATTTAATAAAATGCCGATATTGGTATATTTTTCTCATAAAAAAAAAAAAAAAACGATTTTTGGTAAACTTTCAAATTTATATAAAGCAGAATAAAAAATCTGTAGAATGAGTAAAATTTTGGTCCGAGAAGTGAAACCGTTCAAAAGCTATGACAGGCTTACATAATCGTATATACTCACATACATATATTGAAAAAATTGACACAGTAGCTTAGTATAACCTCAAAATGTCGAGATCAGTAAGTTTTCGTTTTTTTTATAGCGGAAAGTCAAAAACATGTTGACCAACTAGTGTTAATGTTGTTGCTGCATAGTGTTATATGCCTTTAAGTTAAATTTTTTTTTGTTAATAATATTTTGCTATTGACAATTTTGTTCGTGTTATCTTTCTTTGCAGGCATTCTAGTTGCTATAATTACAATAATGTTATTCCTTTCGTATGTTGTTATGATTTATTACCGGCGACGAAGTTACAAAAATCATTTCTCCTATATACAGGTGGCTTAATTAATTTCTATTATGTTCAATATATCATTTTCTTTTCATTATTTTCTAAAATCGAGCATTAATTTAATAACTTTTTTTTCTTTTGCCCTGATTTTTTTCTTTTTCCTCCCTTCAACTAATCAGCAAAGAAAATTGGATGTTTAAATAATTATTCTGTTTACAAAGAAAAAAATTAAATTACTTCACCTTTCTTCACCTGATTTCTGTTGAACTGAATGCCTTTTCCCAACAAACTGATATTCAAAATTGTTTTTCTAAAATAAATATCGTTATTTTATTAAGCGTTCCTTTTATTTTTAGTTATAATTTTAGCTATAAAAAATATAATTTGTGTTTAAACTCTTGTACACACATACAGCAAACTCATAAATATTGCAGCTGTTTTATGTTTTTAAAATTTCTTCACGTTTATTTACACAAACATTTTATACCAAATAATATATAATGCATTTGTTAAAATTTACATACTTATGTAAACATATATGTACATAATACATACTAAAAATTCCAAAGAAGAATTGCATTTTCTGTTTTTGTAATTAGGTAAAATTATAGCATAAGAACATACAGCCCTACTTCTGGTATTGTATTCTGACTTGAATAGTTTTGCTTTAGACAAATGAAGGGCAGCCGCGAATAACGTTGTAAGACAAATTTTGCAAAACCTGTTTTTTTGCAAATTACCGTTAACTTTACTATCTCTTCAAAAATAATTACAAAATTTTTCACTTTTTCGCCGAAAAAATTCAGTTACAATAAGTCAGTCAGCATTACTTTTAATATGCTTGTTTTTTTCTCTCCTGAAAAATTATTATTTTGTAACTTACAACGTTATTCGCGGCTGCCCTTCAAATGTAAAAGTCGAAATTCGATTTATGTACCATTGTTTAAGTTCCAATCTAAAATAATGTCCATAGTACTATCTGTACTTACATATAAATTAGCTACACTCTCTAAACTTACGTTACTAATATTTAAATCGCTAAAATTTGGACCATCCGCCTTTTCATTATGTGTTGATTTATTCTCTTACATTCATTGTGTCCTAGGTGCACCTGTTGATGCACTTGGGCCTGCTCCTTGAGTAGCACTACCAGATGCTGTAGGTGACATAGTTCTAATAGGACCATAAACAACACTATATGTGCTCTCTATATCTGCTAAATGGGATCTCTTTAGTTTTCGTATCTCATTAGGCTCATTTATCAATATTTCAGGTGTAAAGCCAGCTGGGACTCCACCTGTAGCGTATTTGGCATAAGTTTGGTACTTGTCCATTTTGAAGGATTTACCTTTAACGCTGTACTGCTTGTACGTCTTTCTAATAATATCTAAAGCAATTGCTTTATTTTTTAATTTCGGGTAGCAACTATTGCTGCCACACAGGCAATCTCAGCTTTCGAGTTTCGTAAGTAATGACCACAAATTTGGCAGCTTTCTATAATCATTACTATTAGGCCACTAACTTGAGTTGAAGTGACATTTAGACCATAAAGATCATTAGCCAATTTTTCTATAACCTCCTCAGAGAATATTCCCTTAGCTAGCGGTGATAGTATCTATTTATTTTTGGTGTAAGCTAAAGTCGCAACTTTTGTAAAGACCTCGGTTGCAAGTAGACTTGCCTGTTTCACTGTGAGAAACATTGCACCATTTTTAAACGTAGGTGGCTGAGAAGGTGGTGGATTTGTTTTATACGTAGACACCCACAGTGTTCCAAATAATGACTTTTTCGCCTCTTTCTCACATAAAAACTTGTACTTCCAGGTTCCCTGACTATAATGACATCAGAAATTTAGAAGATATGGGCGTGGTGTGTTCGGAGGGCGTATGGGATGTTAGTAGAGTTTTAGAGGACAATCGGACGTTTAAGAGGTTGGGCGATTTTGCACGCGATTTGTTTTGTAGAAGGACTGGACGTTAGTGGAGGTGGCCTCCGCAGCTATCCGTGTTCGTGGATACTGCCGCTGCTTGCCGCCTACCGCTTTTGTTTGCCTATCCGCTCGCTGTTACTGCTGTATACGTTCTATTGGCAAGGCTGGCCTGGTGTTGCTTGCCTTTACTGACTTGGTGGCGTGTTTGATGACTTATTGCTGGTTGCTGTTGTGGGGTGACCAGTCCCGGACCATTTAGGGTTTAACTGGTAGTAGCTTCGGCTGCGAGGTCTGACCGGAGACTTTAATCTGGTACCACGGGTGTCAGGAGCCCCTGAGACTTGTCTCAGCCTGACTATGGTGAGGCCCCCTTGTGGGAGCGACGTGGTGGCTGTGGTTTAAACCCAGATCCCAGATCGGCAGGAGTTTTAGATAGGCTCCGCTCCTAACCAAGGGGGAGCCCATGTCCAAATGCATGGTTTCGAATTGGTACTCATGCGTAGCAGTTTGTTGCGTGTGGGGGCGCTGGTGGACGCATTGTATTCACCCGGTGTTAAGAGCACTGTTGGTTTGTGCCGTAAGGCGGGTATCCACATTAATCTGTGACACATCTGTACTTCCAGGTTATATTGCCATCTGATTTTTTACGTCGTCTGGATTCAGGTCCAACACGAAATATCACTTCAGAGGAAAAGTGGATCGAACAGTATTTTTTTGCCAAGCAACCTTTTCAGCAAAGTCAGGACATACATAGTTGCATGAAATTAACACTCAATAGTCGGTGGACACATCTTCTGGGCTCATTACTAGTATGAGGTCCAATCCTTTCATATCCTTGGCTTTCAATCCACCAGCCACCAATGTGTTAGCATTGCTGGCTGAGGTGAATTTCTGATCGAAATTTTCCATTGATTTTAGTTAAGATTATATAAAGTGTTATCGATAGAATTATTACCGATGTCGAAATTTATTTTAAACTCGTTCAATAGAATTGAAATATCACTATTATTTGAAATTGAATTATTATATACTCGTATGTATTCAAAGCGACTATTAGTTTGCGATGTCCCCAGTTTCGCTGGCGATGACTCTCCGTGATGCTCTCAGCGATCCACGTTAGACTTTACAATGTGTAGATGTAAAAAAATGCTTGATTTTACTCTACTTTAATTTTTTTCTTTCTTTTTTCTACCATCCGTACACAACTCTCAACAATCGCCAAAATCCAAAAGACCGGATATATAATATTTTTTATACATTTCAGTTTTGGCGCAATACAAAAATTACAATCCTGTGCGCATGCTCATGGTGAAATTAATAAGGTGCGCTTATCAACGCAACAACAAAAAACGACATGCATTTTGTTTGTGTAAAAATTAGCCAATGTTGTCCAAAAAAAGCTGTATACATAACATACATAGTGGTTATGCAAAAACAAAAAGCATAACGTAAACAAAAATATTCATGATGGCGGCCAAAAATGTAAACAACTTTTGACAAGACCGAATTAACTTACCATATTTTTGCAGATTATTTAACGGTCAAAACACAACCCTACAAAAAACCATATTCCTTCTTGCGCGCACCTTATTATTCCACCATGCGCATGCTTAACTCCTTTAAAAATGCAACTCTAAAAATAGGTTGTAATTATTCGTATTTAGCATGTTCACACAGGATGCACATTGTGCTTATTACACCTTGTTATAAGGCTGACAAATTTTTAACAAAACAAGGTCATTTAACATTGTGATTCACATTTTCAAAATTAGAAAAGAAGAAAATCATTTATTGAAAAAATAAAAATATGTAACTACCTCTTCCACACTGTATTAATGAAAACTAAGAGAAATTCTATAAGTTTCTTTTAATGTAATTATATGACATCGAGTGGCAGGCAGTTAATTTATAAATACATATCTTTATTAACTTAAAACCACTCAAAATTTGTTAACTTAGCATTTTTTAATAAAAATTTTATATTTAAGAGTTAATTATTAACAAAAAAAAAAAAAAAAAATAAATCTATATGTTTTTATTCATTGCATTTGTTAAATAAGAAATTAAATTTGTTATATATTTTAAATAAGTGTATGTATATTATAACCTGAATACGTCTGATATCATATAAAAGCACACTTTTTTATCTTCCTCTATGTGTATTATAAATGTTATTTAAACCTATTTTAAACCCGTTAAGAATGTAAAAAAAATCACTAATATTTTTCAAACGCAAAAAACCGTGGCTTTAGCTTGACAAATTCAAGCAAATTCTTTCTATCGACCAACTAGCAAATATTCTGGTGGAAGAATATATTCGGCTCCTATTTATTCCCTGTAAAAATTTTATATAAATAATAGGAAAATGCTAAACTAATTATTTTGATATAAAATATTTACAGTCGAATTCGGATAAAAGCATACTGTTTAATTGAAAAAATCGCTTAATTGAAAATAAAAATTCCTATTTATTATTTTTGATAAATTTCAAAGCACTTACATTCGCTTAAAAGCAATCTTCTTAAAAAAAACCCGCTTAATTGAAATATATTTTGATTAGAAATAAGATAATTTAAATAAAACAAACACCTCATAAAAGAAAAAATTAATAATTTACTGGTGACGAAATACTTTTTAGCGACGGCTCATTTCAATTAAATATAATTAACTATTTATTATTTTCAAATATTTATATTTGCAAGCTTATATTAATATTTTTAAAAGAACTGAAAATCAAATCACAAATGTTTTACTTCTAATGCTATATTTTCGTTTTACAGAGCAATTATGAAGTGAGTCCGTTTAACTGAAACGTTTTTCAATTAACCGAACTTCTTTTTACCGAAAATGTAGCATAAGCTAAACAAAGTGTTTGTAATTTTACATTTCCGCTTAACCGAATTCGACTGTATGTATTTAAATTTTTTTCCTACAGCTTTTATGCTTTATACTCGTATGTATGTATATGAACATACATACATACATCTTCTATATATATAAAAAATTGATTAGGTAAATCGCACAGCTAGTATGGTATAAAATGACTTTCAAATGTTGTTTATTTCGCTGTGAACAAATGGTGAACTCGATTCGCATCGCTACTTGCTTGCCAAAAAAATTATGTAACATTCTAAAAAGTGATTACGTTTCTCTCTAAATATGTTGCACCCATAACTGGCAAAATATCCAACATATTTGACCCTCTAAGATAGTACCTTTGGGATGTTTATTTTACCCAATATATAAAAATAAAAACAACTCAAGTTTTACTAAAAACTAAAAAGATAATTTTATTAATTCATATAATGAAAGTCGAGGAAAATAAGATTTTAATTAAAATCGTTTATATCAAAAAAAGGTTGAAGTTTTTTTTAACTCTTGCACGTATTGATGCCGACAGGAAATAGAACGAGAAACTTCTTTTAAACTTTGCATGTGCTTTACCTGCTATACCGGTTATTGCCGGTACCTGGTAGTTTGCAGTAATTGATAGTGACAGGGTGCCACATTACTCCCCTCGCTGGAAAAGGGCTACCGGAATCTAACCGGGAGCCTTATGCGTCTTCCACTTGCTGTTGTTTTGGAAACAGCTTCAGGTACTTCGATGTTTAATGTCTTAGAGTTATATGTGGCACAGCTAGGATTATTGCGAATAGGCAGCTCTGAAGTTGAATCATTACTGGAGACATCGTTTGGAAGGAGTGGAGTGCTTGGCGTGAGATCATTTGACGAAGGAAAAATTACTGTTTTCTCAGATGAGCTTAAAGACTCGGATGCTGGAAGAAAACAAGGTTTTAAGCGATCAATAGTAATATTTGTTTTTCGACCCCGCACGAGTACTGTGAAAAATTTTGCAAAACGTTTTAAAACTAAATACGGTCCATCGTAGGGATGAGTGAGCGATGGTCGAATTGAGTCGTTTCGAACAAATACGTGCGTTGATGACTGTAGGTCTTTGGAAATAAACGTTGTCTTTGTAGAGTGATGTGATGTTTGTGTAGGTTGAATATTTTTCATCGAGTTTCGAAATTCTGCTACAAAGTCGCTAGTAGTTGTTGTAGAGTTGTTTTTAAAGAAAAACTCTCCTGGGATACTTAAGGTGGTACCATACACGAGCTCTGCAGGCGATGCATCAATATCCGGTTTGAAAACTACACGAAGGCCAAGTAGAATCATTGGTAGATGATAAACCCACCTTGATGAATCGTGACATAAGATGGCTGACTTAAATGTTCTATGCCACCTTTCGATTAAGCCATTCGCTTGAGGGTGGTACGCAGTCGTTCGTAAATGAGTGGCTCCAATCGTCTGCATTAATTCGGCGAAAACTGAAGACTCGAATTGTCTGCCTCTATCGGACGTAATTCGATGTGGTACTCCAAATCTGGATATCCAATGAGTCACCAGTGCTTTTGCTACTGCTTCGGCAGTAATGTCGGGCATCGGTACGGCCTCAGGCCAACGAGTAAATCGGTCGATGATAGTTAAACAATATCGCTGCCCTTCACATAAAGGAAAAGGGCCGACGATATCGATATTAATATGTGAAAAACGCTCGGTAGGTGGCTCGTACATATCGGGTGCCGATTTAGTGTGACGCTGCGTTTTCGATCGCTGGCACGGTACACAGGTTCTGACGAAATTGGTGATTTCTTTTTTCATGCCAGGCCAGCAAAATCTTGAAGTCACCAATAAAGTAGTAGCACGTATTCCAGGATGAGCTAAACTGTGTAAAGAGCTGAGTACTTGGCGTCGAAAATCTTTTGGGACGAATGGTCGAACACGTGAAGTGGATGTGTCACACACAATTTGTTCATCACAGCCTAAAACATCCAAATACTTTAATATTAGTGAATGATTTAATGTACCTTGATTTTGTAGCAAATTTTGTAGCTCTGCGTCGTTTTTTTGCGCCGTTGCTAAATCTTTGAAATTTACACCTTGTTGCACAGAGTCGCTGTGATTGTTTACATTTTGTATTCTTGAAAGCGCATCAGCTGTTGAATTTTCTTTACCGGGGGTATGACGAAAGTCAGTTGTAAACTGGCTGATAAAGTCAAGCTGCCTTAACCGGCGTGGTGATGCATTTTCCATTTTCTGTTTGTAGGCGAATATTAATGGGCGATGGTCAGTGACTACGTAACAAGGGCGTCCTTCTATTGCGTACCGAAAATGGCAGACAGCCTGGTAGATAGCAGCTAATTCTCGGTCGTACGTTGAGTACTTCTGCTGCGTCGCTGTTAGCTTTTTCGAATAGAAGGCCAATGGCTGCATGTTGCCGTCAACTCTCTGATGCAGCGCTGCTCCCACGGCTGTGTCTGATGCGTCGACGTAAATGGCTAATTCAGCGCCTGAGACTGGGTGAGCTAGTAACGTGGCGTTGCACAATTCGGTTTTGCAACGTTCAAATGCATTTTCGGTGTCGAAAGTCCATAGCAATGGGGATGTGTCATTCTTCTTATTACCTGTAATCATGTTCTGTAAAACTCCCTGGTAAGCGATGGTGTGCGGCAAAAACTTTCTGTAAAAGTTCATCATACCAATGAATCTTTTAAGTTCTTGCACGTTAAGCGGTTTTTTGTACTCTTTTATTGCTTCAACTTTCTCTGGCGATGGTCTAATGCCTTCGGAGGTGACGAGATGACCTAGAAAAGTGATTTCTGATTTGCCAAATTCACATTTTTTTACATTAATGGCGAGACGATTTTCTCTGAGTCGCTGAAATACTAAACGGAGGTCTTGACTATGCTGCTCTATCGTGGCAGAGGAAACAAAAATGTCGTCAATGTACGGAAACACACAGTCGACACCTCTAAACACCTCGTTGATAATTCGCTGGAAGGTCTGCGCAGCATTTCGTAGGCCGAAAGTCATGCAGTTGAATTCGTACAATCCAAAGGGCGTACTTATTGCCGTTTTTGGAACATCATCGGCGTGGATCGGTATTTGGTGAAAGGCCTTCTGGAGGTCGATTTTTGAAAACAATTTCTTACCTTTTAAGTTATTTGTGAAGTCCGTTAAATATGGTAAAGGGTACCGGTCCGGCAAAGTTTGGGCGTTCAGAGCGCGGTAGTCCCCACAGGGCCTCCATGTCCCATCGCTTTTTTTTACCATATGTAATGGGCTACTCCAGTTGCTTTTTGACGGTTGACATATTCCAGCTTCGGTGAGAAGATTAAACTCCTTCTTGGCTGCAGCTAGTTTTTCAACCGGCAGTCGACGAGGCCGGCAAAACGTGGGTTGACCGGTCGTTTCGATTCGGTGAAAAATTGTCGATTTCGTTTTGGAACCGTAAGGCGAGAGTACTGTGATGTCGTTGAATTCTTGTAAAAGGTCTGCAAACGGGTTAAACGTACTAAATGTTTTGACGACAGCGATTTCCTTAGTCGACGGTAGCTGTAGCTGAGAATCGTGACCGGTGATGTTGTCTATTAATCGGTTACGCCGCAAGTCGATTAACAAATCGTGAAATTTGATGAAGTCTGACCCTATTATTGGCGTCGTCACATCGGCAATGATGAATGACCAATAAAAATTTCGTTTTAAGCCGAGGTCTAGTCTTACGCGTGTTTCACCTGTTACTTTGATCGGCGAACCGTTTGCAGCGTACAATGTTATTGCGGTTGGGCGGATATCTGTAACTTTTGAACAAAGAGGAAGCACAGAGACGTCGGCACCACTGTCAACCAAAAAATTTTTTTTACTACATCTGTCGATCACTTGGAGGCGAAAAATATGGCACTTGGTGGAGGATTTTTCGCTAGAATCCTCCACTGGCCCAAAAAGTCAATTCGAAGACTGCGCTGTTACAGCATGCACTTGTCGCTGCTTCAGTTTGCACGGGCTGCGACATTTTTGTGCATTGCGTCCATACTTTCTATGGTACCAACACTCTTCTGAATCTGAGTTGGTTTTTCTATCGGATGAAGATTGACGGTGCTGGGAGCGATGACGAGCGATAGTAGGTCTGCGAGATCGAGAACGTGAACGTGTGGTTAATTGATCAAATCTCTTACTTAGCTCCCTTATAGCTGTACGTAAATCACTGATGTCGCTGGCAGGCTCTCTTGCTACTCTACATACCTGTGACGGAGATACAGCATCTACAATAGAGTCAGCTATTTTGGTAAATTCTGCTGCCGTACCAGATGTCGCTGCTACCACCGGCTGAGCAAACGTAGGCAAACGTTTAGTCCAAAGACCCTTAACCGCCGCTTCGCCGACAGTTTTACCTGCAACTCGCTTCATATCAAAGAAAAGCTCTGAGGGTTTCTTGTCGCCCAAAGGCATTTCCGATAGGAGCCGGTTAAGTCGTCGCTGTTCACTGTCGGCAAAATGTTCAATAATTCCTTGTTTGACGTACTCAAAGCGGTCGAATTGTGGTAAAGTTGAAATGACGTCTGTTAGTTGCGCTATAGTATCGGGCTTTAATGCTGCAAGTACGGTGGCGGCCTTTTGCTTGTCAGATGTTATGCCCGATGCAATAAACCAGAAATCCAAGGATGTAAACCAAGCTTCGACGTTCGTGTAAGACATTTCTGGAAATGGCAATCGAGCATAAACGGTTGATACATTACCACTGGTGTTTCGGAGCAGGTGTGCTTGGTCTTCGTCAATATTTTGCTTGATCGCAGTGGATGCTGTAGATAAATCGTTGGTTGCCATTTTTTTGTTCGTCGGGGTCACCAATTTGGGATGTTTATTTTACCCAATATATAAAAATAAAAACAACTCAAGTTTTACTAAAAACTAAAAAGATAATTTTATTAATTCATATAATGAAAGTCGAGGAAAATAAGATTTTAATTAAAATCGTTTATATCAAAAAAAGGTTGAAGTTTTTTTTAACTCTTGCACGTATTGATGCCGACAGGAAATAGAACGAGAAACTTCTTTTAAACTTTGCATGTGCTTTACCTGCTATACCGGTTATTGCCGGTACCTGGTAGTTTGCAGTAATTGATAGTGACAGGGTGCCACATACCCTTTTTTACATTTTTGTTAAGTACATTTTTATTACAAGTAAGAACTTTTATTCTTGTGATTCTAATCACTCAAGCGGTAAAAATTCTAAAAAAATATTTAATAGCTAAGAACAAAAAGGAAAATCTAAAATAAATTTTATTGACGAGTTTCTGAAAACATCCTCGTTCATGAGAAAACAATGTTGCTGACGTCTTTTATGGGTAAAATTTTACTAAAAACCCAGTGAAGCGCCAAGTATACATTAATGTTAAGTCTAAAATATTTCGTACCTTTGTGACAATGAAAATGTACCACTTTTTAAAGTAATTGGCAATCTGTAAAAAGTGTTATCCATCGAAAGTTCAACATATTTGTTCAGAAAAGAAAACACCATAAGGAATTTGACTAAGGCAAATTGAATTCGCCACCCAGATAATTTATGTTATGAATTTGGTCGATTTTGGAACTAAATTCACATTTCTCCCTCCCACCTAATCGATTTGCTTGGTCCACAAATTTATAAATTTTTTCGTGTTATTTTTTTTACATTTCATTATTAAGACTATTTTTTGTATTATTAATTATTATATTAACATTTTTCTAGATATTTAACAAATTAAAAAAAAAAAAAAATATTTTAAAACAAATATGTAAAGTAAAAAGCACACATATTAAATAAAATTTTATTCAATATTAGATAAAATATAATTAAAGGAAAATTAAAAAAAAATAATCATAATTTTCATTGGTTTTCTTAAAAGTCAACTTATTTTAATTGGTTTTAAAATGATGACAAAGGTAATTTCGGTAATATTTATTATGTAAATATAAAACAGTGAAGGGCGTTTTTTGAAATGCTATGCACGCGTGCACGTATACTATAAGCATCTTCGTGTAGCTTATGAGAATTAACGTTCGGTTGTTGCTTTGTTATCATTTCGTCAAAGTAAATCAAACCAGTCGCTGATCAGCACTTTTTTGAGTAAGACCTAGCTTTACAATTTTTTGTTTACACTCAAAGCAAAATGTTCAATGAAGAATGGAAAAATGATTTTTTTTTAAAATTTGGTTTTATTCGAACTTTTTATTTTAATTATCGAATTTAATAAATTATCAAGCTTGAGGGCTTCGTCTTTAATAAATTTTATTTTTATTTATTATGTTTTCTCGATATTTCTTTACTTATTACATATTATATTTTATTTCATTCGTTGTGAAACTAGTTTATTATTAAATTAATATTGTTTTCGTTATTATTATATTAACATAAAAAAAACTTCAAATCAAATTAAAATACTAAAAGGCAAGAAATGTATTTTACTTTTGGCAACAGAAAATTTTTCGAGTGTTTTATTATTAACGGTCGTTCGTTTTTTGCTGCTTCCCATACCAAAACATATGGGAGAGTATGTGTGCGCCCTTCACTGATATAAAAATATAATTCACATAGTGAAATCGGCAGTAAAAATGCATAACTGCTCCGTTAAAAATGTTGTGCCTAGACCGACGACGTCGAACGATATCTTTCACTGGTGTTCTAGACGTAAAAAAAACTACCATGCGTTTCACTAATAATTGATTTTGGATCACTTATGTATATGGGTTTACTGGGTCAAAAACTATACAAATAAATAAAATGGACCTTCTGGTCGTTATTCTCAAATATGTAATTTAACAGTATTTAAATCTGGCAGCAACTTTTTATATAAATTTGGCTAATTAGGTAGGTAGGTAGCCTATTAGTTCAAAGGATCGATTCCGTTCAAAGAGCTTGGGAGTGTTCTGGAGACAATATAAAAAAAATAGGTCATATACGTGCTAGTTTTAGAGTGGCAAATTTTAAGGAGTCTCTTCTTATTTTCTAGAGCAAGATGTTGTCAACAGTAAGTGACCTATTTTTGATATTGCTTTACGTGAAGTCGACACATACCAGTAGTTACGGAAAATGGGGAAATCCACCATACAAAATAAAATTTTAATGAAGCTACTTTTTAAAAAAGCTACAGATTATAAAAAGTATTTCGTACAAAATGTACTTTTTGTAAAATGTAGTTTATATAAAAGTTCCCTTATATAAAATTTACTTTATGTAAAAGTTAGATTGTATGGAAGGGGTTTTGTTTTAGAAAATGTGACTTACCGGCATTCCTTTCAGTGCCACTATTGCCGCGAAAGCAATGAAATGGCTTTATGACTTCTCTTGATTTACATTGTATGTACATATATACATATAACGAGCTTTTTCAGGGAACGTAACATACGAGTGTTTTATATATGGGCTCTCATCAAGAGAGCTTAAAATAAATTCAGGGCACCATATTTCACATTTTTCTTGATGACCTTAACCATCAAACTTCCAGTCATATCTACTCTTCTGCATGTGAGGTCATCATCAGTCATTTTATGTGTATTCCATGGCCCAATAATTTGGCGTATGCATTACGACAACAATAAAAAAAAAACCATCGTGAAAAAATCATCAGGAGAGTTGCATTTTGAAGTTTCTCGATCGCTTACAGTAGTGATCGCGGTTGCAAATCGGTGGCAGTCGGATAACTAGCTCTATTGATTCGCTGGAGCATCGGCTTACGTGTTCTGAAGAAATTGGGAAACTTGCTTCGCAAACACGATATTTTCTTGCGAACAACACGTTGTTCGTTAAAAACACATCCACTTATGATCAAAACGGTAGAGAATTGCATTACTCCTAAGGACTTTGACTTTTCTGTCGCGATCAATTAAAATATCATATGAAACTTTCCATTGTTTTACATTTTCGCTCTCCTATATCCATTCTTAAAATTTCTTTCAATTTTCATTTATTAAAAATAATTTTTATTGTACTTAATTATTTGCACATAAATCGATAAGATTAAACAAAATTTATACAATACATTCAATGTGTGTGTCAATTACTTAAAAAAACTTATTTTAATAACTAAAAACAAAGATATGAAATAAAAATAAATCATTATATATGTATAAATATTTGACATTAACAATCTAGCACTAAAAAGTCATACATACGTTTAAGTTCTCCCTTTGAGGCATTTTTTTGGATAAGGGCTCCGATAATATTGAAAGGAAAAAAAAATATTCTTCAAAAATGTTCAATGACACAGTTTATCAAAATTTTAAATTATTCTTTCTGTTCTTAATTAAGTCAATTGCAGAGGTGAAATGGGATTTCAGTTTTTCGGTAAAAGTCAAAAGAAAACTAATGTTTTATATGCAACGGCTTAAATTTAATATTCAGAGTTAAACAGCGCAATCGCTAAAATTTTAGTTTTTAGTAAGACCAAAGTTTTGAAAAATTACTAAAAAATTTTCAGTTTCTACCCGAATATGGCAACGCCTAAAGGAAGGCTCCAACTATTTGTATTTGTAACTTGCGGATTTCACAAATAGCCGCCAGGCCTTCTCAGATGGTGTTAATTCGTACTCGTGAAAGTATTAACAATCTATTTTCCAAATGTTCAATTACGAATTGACAGGTCCTGTTTCAATATCACCGGCTTTCTAACTATAAATTGTGTGTGTAACTAAATTATGTTCTAAAGACGCAACTAAGTTCAATACAAATCGATACTTGTATCTGAAACCGTAATCAATATTTAGAATTATATATAATGTTTTACTAAAACTTAAAATTATATACATACAAACGGACTTTATCTACTAGATTAAACATCTATCAATTGCGTTAACTTAAGTTTAGTGTATTTAAAAAAAATATATATATATAATTTTTCTTGGTAATTATTCGAATTGTGGAAAAGTGTCGTAAAACGTAAATGTTACGCCTATTTGACTGACTGTTTGTAGGGGTTTTTGTTTATTGCAGCAAGCAACCACTTTCGCATGTAAATCTTTATTAATAAGCGCTCAAAATTTATAAACTTAAACGCTAACGAAAAAGCTTATCTGTAGGCTTTGTCATCTGAATATATAATGTAGGGTTGATTTTGTGAAATATTTGAGGCCACTTGTTGCTGCTGCTGTGGTGTAGACCCGCCAAAATATGACATTCTTGATGAGTAGGTGGCCTGTTGTGCTTGCTGCTGGTGCTGTTGCGTTTGACGTGCAGTGAGGTTCTGCGTCGACTGGTGTATGGAAGGTGGTTTATGTGGCAGTGTGGCATAGTTTTGTGCATAAGGTGGCACTGCATATAAAGCAGCTGTCGGTTGGCCTTTGTAGCTTAGCGGTACACTGCCAGGACCCAAAGGCATTGGCGGTATACCAATCATCGCCGGAGCACTGTGGTACTCCGTGCTACTCATACGCAAGCGTACAATGCATATGATTATAATTAGTATGGCTATAAAAGCTACAACTCCTCCTACTATACCTATGATGAGTGTATCATCATTGGTCATAATGGGTGCCTTCATAAGAGGAGCTTTAGTTTTAATTTTCATCGGTGGCGGTTGAGTGGGCTCCATACTCCATATTATCATTGGTGGTTCCTCGGGAGTTGTTGTTGGTGCCCGAGTTACTAATCTGGTAGATGATTTTAAAACACTTGCTGAGGATGTTCTGGCCGTAGTTGAAGTCATTTTACGAGGATCACAAGTTAATTCATCATCTCCTACTTCTATAAGTTTTTTGCCAGCCAAATAGGCTGGTGAGTGGCAAGTCAGTTCAGTCATATGTGAGTTGGGCAACCATCTTCTTAGAGCTCGGGCATTACAGTCGCAGTGTATGGGATTGGATGAAAGGCCTCTGAGTTGTAAATTAGCTCTACGATCTTCCAAAGCATTAAGGAATTGTGGCACCAAAACGGCCACTTTAGAGCCTTCAATGTCCAAAGTTAGATGAGAAGATCTGGGCACTGGGAATAATAGGGCTGGTGGCAAGGATGTGAGAGATGTATTTTGTAGTTTTATGATTAAAACGTTAGACTTAAGTCCCGCCAAAGTGCCAGAGGATATAGATTTTAGACGTTCTCCTCTTATGCCTATGGCCTTAAGTCTTGGATGTCTGGCAGGCTGTATCTGTTCGGTACCTATAGTCGAATCTTTAATTTCAATATCCAGATTCTCTAGACCAGGTAAAAGTTCTAATATGCCCTGCAAGTCCAAATAGCCCAAGAGAGGTAAATCATAGGCTTCTAAAGATTCCAAACTGGGCGTGTGCTTAAAAACATTTTTCTCTATGCGGTTACACTTGGAAAGCGATTTTAACTTCAAGGTGCGCAACATATCCAAACTTCCAAAGTCACCCTGTTGAACCATTTCGAAACTGTTGTTAGACAAATCTAAATACTGCAGATTTTGTAGTTTAGGCCAGGCTGCAGCTAATTCTGATAAGTTCTCCAATTGATTACTAGTCAAGTCTAAAGTTTCTAGCATGGTTGTACGTTGAAAAATCTCTGGTCTTATGGTTTGTAAATTGTTTTGACTTAAATTCAAATATTGCAAGAAAGGTGTCTCCAAAGCATCCAGACTTCTAATACCGCAACCAGCTAAATTTAGTTCTCTTACAGTTTTCGGTTCATTTAAAATATTTCTAACCGCCTCTTTAGTTAAAGGATTGAAGGATAAATCCAAGTTTTTAATATTCACCATTATACTGTCATCATTGGGTATTTGTCTGATCTTGTTGTGGCTCAAATCTACTGAAGCAACAAAGAAATATTGTCTTTGCAAAGCCTTGAGAGGAGCATATTGAAAACTATTGTAGGCCAAATTAATATTCTCCAACATTTGCAGTTTCGATCTTTCAAATACCGAATCAGAGAGTTCATTCAATTTATTATTTTCCAAATTCAAATATTCCAATCGCACCAAACCCTCAAAAGTTCTCTCACCTATTCGATCCAAAGCATTATTGGACAAATCCAATACCTGTAATTGTGTCGAGTTGTGGAATGCCATTTCGCTTAACATATCCAATTGATTGTTGGCCACTTTTAATACTCTAAGTCTGGGCAAACGAGCAAAATCTAGTTCTTCAATCGCTTTCAATTGGTTTTGTGATAAATCTATATATTCCAAATATTGTAAAGTTGATATCAGTTCCGCCGGAAAGAAACTAAATTTATTATTGGCTGCCATAATCATTCGCAGGCGGGGATGTATACGGAAGGAGGAAGGAAAGAGATAACTTAAATGATTATCCGATATATCCAATTCTTCTATACCAGTACCGGTATTGAAAAATTCCCCTTTAAAAGCAGACAATTGGTTACCCCTCAAATTTAATCTCTTCAAATGCATGACATTAACAAATGCTCCCGGTCGTATGGAGGTAATTTGATTATTAGACAAATCGATGGAGCTAATATTCCACAAGTCCACAAAACTGCCATCGTTTATTTCCTGTATATTATTATCGTTCAAGTATATGTTTTTCAAATCCTGCAAAGTTGAAAAAAGATCTCCCGACAATTGTTTTAAAGCACAATAACTCAAGTCTACGATTTGCAAGCGTGTTAAGGGACGTATAAGAGCTGCTGGTATGGGAGCCAAATGATGATTTCCACTTAAATTTAAATACTGCAAATTCTCTAAGCCTTGCAAGATATTGGTGGGCAATTCTGCCAAATTGTTATAACTTAAATCTAAACTTCTTAGCTCACTTAGAGCCATGGGTATATTGCCCATACCAGTAATACGATTCTGTCCCAATTTCAAATCATTTAAAGAGGTTTCCAAGCCCATAAAAATATCAGCATTTATGATGGCCAAAGAGTTACCCGACAAATCCAATGATCTTAAATTGCTAAACATTTGGAAACTTCCAGTTGGCAATTCGCGTATAACATTACGTGCCAAAGAAAGCGTAGTTATGTCTGAAGCTTGTATTGATCCAAGAATTTCGGCGGACAAGGCAGCCACACGGTTGTAGTCCAAGTACAATGTATTCAAGTTGGATAAACGTCCTAAAGCACTTCCCGGTACCAGAAGTATATTGTTGTCGCGTATTATTAATGTTTGCAGATTTTCCAAGCCTTCTAGGGCATCATCTTCGATCTAAAAAAATATTAATGAAGAATTCAATTAACACACACGGTTTAAGGATAACCAGAGAGCAGAAAAATATGCTGAGTTTCTGTTTTTTTATATTCGTCAGCTCAGGAGGAAATAGTATAAAGAAATGCGTTCTTGCATTTGGAATTTCCACAATATTAATTTCCGATTCCATAAGGTCCCGGTCTATAAGGTGCAACTTTTTTTCTGCAACTCTTGAGTTTGTGGAAGGGAGAGAGAAAACAGAGGGACAATTGGAAGATGTTTTTTATGTTTGACATATTGACCATTATGACACTTTTGTTGTACAACTACATAAACCTAATAAATAGGTCCTGGTAGTATAATTTTAATTCGATATGTGCAATTGGACCAACAAAATGCAGAATTAAAAGTTGCATCACGTGCACGATGACAATCAGTATATACGAGTATAGTGAATTTTAAAAGAAGCCGAGTTTATTTAAAGACCTCCACTAATTAAATTGATCTTCTCTCAGTTATCTTGGGTACAGCCGTGCCCGATTAAGCATGAATAAGAAGAAAGATGGGTTTATCAGGCAGTATTCAAAATCTTTGGATAATTTACATAGACTACTAATGGGTTCTCTTTGAATAATTTGCGGCCTTATTGACGAGAGCTGCATCGGTATTCAACCGAAAACAAGCTTTCTTGCCTCGGTTTGGGGAAAATGTTGGAAAGGAGAAATTGCAATCTTTAGAAAACTGGGCCAGAGGTTATGGTGATGTGAAAACTGTATCCTCTATTGTCAAAGAAAATAGCACAATTTCGCTATAAAAAATATCCAGTAGGAAAGTTAAAAAAATCTTGCATTCACGAAGGATTTTTTAAATTAAAAATGTGGTCGCTTATTGTGAAGAACTCACATCTTACTTACCGTTCTCAGGGAATTTAAGCTCAAGTCCAAATATTTAAGATTTGACAAGTCACGGAATGTGCCCGGCGGTATTGTTGTAATGCCATTGCGGCTTAAGTCCAGGGTCTCCAAAGACTTAACCACTTCCATATGAGAATAGTCCAAACGCTGTAAGTTCAAACAAGAAATTTATGAAAATATTTATTTAAAAAATTTTCATTTCAACTAACCTGTAACATGTTCGAAGACAGATTTAAAAACTTTAAATTATTTATGGTTCTCAAGGAGACGGTGGGAAATTGTTGTATGAAATTCTCAGACAAATCTAATTTCTGTAAAGTTGGTAGATTTTCAAAGACATCACTGTTTAAGTTGTTAATACGATTGCCAGATAATTTAATTTCGCGAATTTTACGCAAACCTTTAAAAGTTAAACCTTCTATGTTTTTGATTTCATTGTAGCGGATATCGATGATCTCCAGCTGAGGCTGAGCAATAAACGATTCATAGCGTAGGGAAGCTGAAGCAATTAAATATTTAATTAGTATTAATTATTGTTCGTTTTGAAATTATAGGGTCCAAATTAATAGTCTTTAGTTAACTTAATTTAACGATGGTTTAATATGTTTAATTTTTTTTTAGCTAACATGTTTGGTTAAATTATTTTCAAATTAATTTGGGCCCAACTGTTATTAATTCTTACTTATGTAGTTATGCCTTAAGGATAAATGTCTCAAAGCTGTTGGACCATTTAAGGAGTTTGAGGGTACTGTTGCCAGACTGTTGCGATCCATAAAAAATTCCTGAAAATTAAAACAAAAATAATTTGAGAATTTCTTTTTTAATATTTTTTTTTTTATTTTCAGACGTCAAACACTGACAAGGAGACAAGCCCTTCACAGAAAAAAATAAAAATTGATTTCAATTAAAAAATTTGTGATATCAATTAAAAATTTAATTAAATTTGCACCAGTAAAAATTAATAGTATCAATTAAATATTTAATCAAATTTTTTTATATTTTTAATGAAAGGGTTAATTGAAAAAAAAATTAAATATTTTTTTCTGTGTTTGCGGGCACAAAAAGTGCCGTCCAAGAATTCCCATGGCGAGGGTCCCCATATCAGAAAAAAACATTAGCATTTAATATTCTTGCATCTGTTGAATGTTTTAAAAATGTAGTTTCAATTTAAAATTTTCTTCGTTACACTCTTTTGTAGTTAATCGAACTAAAAATTAATAAATAATACTTAATATAAGAATGAAATCATTGACGATGGAAGTGATTATTATTATTTAATTTGTTACACTAACTTAAACCTTCCCTCGATGCTGATAAAATTAAAATTTAGTTATCAGTCCATGGCAGTACAAAAGAACACAATAAAATAAAAGCTAAAACTAATTTACTCCATAATTGTTTAGTTTTTGGGAGTTATACGTTATAGGCCGCTCGCTCATCGCCTTCATAATCAAGCTGAGCTTAAACTGCGATTATTTTAAAAGATCTGTTATCGTCTTGCAAATACGTTGATTATATTTCTAAAACTTCCTTTTTATTAAAAGTTTAAACTTAAAACTGAATTAACAAAGCAATTAAGAAAATATTTCTACAGGATATTTTATAACTTTAATTGCTGGGGCAGCATTAAAAATAATGGTAAATTAAATTACAGCAACAACAACCTAACCGTAGCCTAGTCCATCAGGGAATCAATGAACTCTTCGATCAATAAAACGAGATTGAATGAGTGAAAAAAATTAAATCGTAAAACTGACTAACACGCAACTATTTAACAGACATGAATTGAATGTCTAAGTGAAAAATAAAAAAAAAATTATTAAAACAGTATGATTTAATGATCTACACGCTTCTTTATTTCTCTTGGAAAAACAATCATGTATCGTAGTTACCCTCAAATACTACTTATTAAAATAATTTTAACGCATAAACGAACGTATGAAGGCAAAAGACGCACACCGTACAACATGGTGCGCAATGGCCAATGATTTACTTTAATAAAAAAAAGTCCTAAAGTCAAGTAAGAAAAAAAAAACAAACAACTTAAATCAAAAATGTTATAAAATTGTATTAAACTATAATTGCAAAATACTTTACCACCGACCGCAAATACATACCAAATTATACCATATACGATAATATACAACAACAATTTCTCAGCGGTTGGTATTTAAAATAATAAAAAAATGTGAAATAATAAAAATATTAAATAAAAAAAAAGTTTGGCTAAGACATTCAAACCGGTCTTAAAACTGCTTAGACTGAAGCTACGTACACATTTATCAAATATTTGTCCAAAAAAACGTAACCGCTAGTTTTGCTTAGGGATAAAGTCATTAAACTTTGTTTTTATATTATATTAAAAAATAAAATTAATTATGTATATTAATTGTAATATTTGTTAATATTTATACAGGCTAAAGTTCGTAAATGTTAATAATCAGAGAAATATTAAGTAGACATTGTTAGCATATTTCGAGCAACAACGGAAAAATTTAATATTTAAACATCCCTTTTTTTTGATTTTCAACCGAATCTGGAATAGAACAAACGTTGTTTTTGGTAGAAGCCACTAAACCTCGTCAGTATTCATGTGCAAATGCTTTCACTACTTGTTAGGTAGCTTAGTTGAACGTGATTACATATTCTATTTATACACTATTTCAAATTCAAATAGAATACGCAAAAAAGTATTTTTATAAAGTTTTTAAAAAATGCGAACCCATAATTAAAAAAAATATTGGAATTAAACGAAATAAATTATTATTTTCTTTCTTGGTTAGGTTTTTTTCGACAAATATTTGATAAATGTGAATGTTGATTAAGTGTTTTGTATTTGGATACACCATTTTCCGCAATTAAGAAATTATACAAAGTAATATTTTAATGATTTTTATTGGTGTGAAGGTCTAACATTTTGTTTTATAATAATTGGCAATAAAAAAGAACCAAACGAAAACCTATTTTCCATCCCTGGACCAACATGGATAAATATGATCCTCATTAATCCAGTTGCTTGACGGCATACATAGTTACTACAGGCCGAAAAGAAATTTACGCATGCTTGTTTTTTAATTTTATACCATTTGCTGGAAATAGTGTAAATCAGTTTATAGATCTTCTTGAAATTTTCACATTCAAATTTTTGGAAAATAAGAAGATTTTATCACTGATAGTGGTAGAGAAAAACAAAGTTTTTCAAGATTACTTTTCGAATTATTCACCAGAGTGAATCAAGTATGCCCTGATTCAAATTTTATTTAGTTCCATATGAATTTAATTATTTCAAAAACCATTTCTTGATAAAAAAAAAAATAGAAAAGTTTGGGCAAGATTTGGCTTTCCCGTTAGCAAAACAGTAGAGAAAAAAGTGATAATATCTGCTAAGCTGCAGGCGAAAGCCCATAAATGCCAACAAGTGTTTTTAGCGCCAGCACAGGCAAATGTAGCATAATCTCTTGTATTATTAGATAAAAATATTAGGTTGGAATGTCTTTGAATTTTTCATAAGCCCGAGATGAAGCACTTTGACGCCTTTTGACTCAACTCTTGCCCGTTTAGAAACTGCAGATTTATTTCCATTTTTTTTTTTCAAAGTCGCCCACTGTGTGGCATTTTTTAACGATGCTTATGCGATCATATTAATAAACGTTCATAATGCAAATTAGACATGATTTGAAATATTTTAAAAATTAATAGATTTATTTTTCAAAATTCATCATGTATTTATTTTTCACTTGTACGACATCACAGGTGAATGAATGAATGTTCATACTTAATACACTTAATTAATCAATTTAACACTTATATGCTTATAAATAATCTTACTGACCTTCAAATCACCACAACCTTTGAGTAGACCTTCTTCAATGGATTTAATTTTATTCGCTGATAAATCCAATAGTTTTAAATTTTTCAATGGATGAAATTCGGCCGAAGAAAATATAGGATTTAAACTATCGCCTAATAAGTTATTGGCCAAACGCAGTTCCGTTAAGGTTTCCTTCAGACCCACAAATGATTTTTCCGGCAAGCGTCTAATAAGATTATTCGATAAATCCAGTTGTTCCATGGGCAGTTTCAAAACACCAAAGTGCTGTCGTGTGGAAAGAGAGAGCGGGAGAAGGAGACAGAGAAACATTTAATATTTTTTAATATGATTATACTGATCAACAGATTTTTTTTATTAATGGGATTTTAAAATGTTTTATTTTATGTTTTTTTTTTGTTAAAAGTAATTTAAAAATTTTCACTTTTTATGAGTTTTATTCACACAACTATTCTTAGCTGATGGAATGGAAGTCTAAACTATAATATTTTCGTTATTGTTTGACGTGTTGTTTGTTGTCTTTATATTTAGTTCAAGTGAAAGTGTTTTTTTAGTGAATTTTATTTTGTTTTCTTTCTTGAGATTTTGTCTGCATTATATTGTTGTTGTTGCTTTTATTTCTTTTGTTTATTTGAAGTACATGTATATCTTAAAGATTTTTATTGTGGAAGATTCAGATTTTTTAAGTACATGTGGTTAATTTCAAATCATAAAAGAGAAAGATAGAGATTTTAAGGGAATTCATTTAAGAGTAACAAAGCTTTAAATAAGAACTAATATGCATACTTGCTGAGAATGGAATTCAAACAATTTATAAATCTATCTAAATAATAAATAGACAATTGCTTTTTTTGTGCTGCCTTTCATGCACCTATTAGACAATCGATTTTTACAAGACTTCTACCAAATTAAATACAGTTTTTCACAGAAGTAAACGAGATATTGTGGGTTTTTATGGATTCCGTATTTTCGGACCTATAACCGTTTAAAGTTGCTACTACCCCATTACGCATGCATGTAAGTTAAAGCCAAACAACCAATACATATGTGTGTTTTATACATTTGGGTGAAAAGAGAGCAACAAGCCGTCTGTACTTACTAAGATGTGGGAGAATTGTGGGAATAAAGATGAGAGAGTTGAGTAAATTGATTTAGCGCAATGGAAGGCATTTTGTTGTTGCGTTCAATATTTTTTTTTAATTTTTGTGAATTTCTACATACATGAGCATCATTAAATAATTGTATTTTGGTTGTTGTATGACTGTTTTATAAGAGATTTTTTACGATTTTTTTTCTATGACTAGAACACGGTCGATTAGTCTTGTATTAAAATTAAAAAACAAATTTTAGTAAAAAAAAGAAAAGAATAAAACCTTTCAAAGGAGCATTCTATTATAATTTTATTTGCTTGCTAACAATCAATAAATAATTAAAATTTCTTCCCGTTAAATTTGCAATTAACGTTCAGTTAATATCAAGAATTTCGCAGATATTTTATCTCATGTTTATTTTTTACAGAAGAAATTTAATTATTTTATTTATGAAATAAAACATCTTTTTAAATAGCATTTATATGTAATTTTTTTTATTGCTTAATGTTGGCTTTATAATAGCGATAACCTTGACTTGATTTTTTTGACGTGTTTAATTTCAAATCTGATAGCAAACTATTTTCTTAGTTGGTAACTGCAAAAAAGATAAAGATATAAAAAACAACAGTTAAGTTGTGGCAACACAATACAATTTTTTTGTTGGTTTTGTTTGTAACCTGGTGTATTGAGGTTTTTCTTCAGGTGTTACAAACAATTATTTAAACTGTGTGGTACGAGTAGTTGTAACAATCAACAAATATGTGATAATAAATTTGGGTTTTTATTACTTTTGTAGGCTATAAAAGTGTTTTAGGTCAAAAGAGTTGAGAAAATTTAAATTGATATGAAATATGTAGTCGGTATTATAGAACATAGAAGGCGTTATCAGAATAATATATCCTCGATAAGCCGAATGGCCCGTCATGACACTTGCAAGCTATTGTAGTAATA
The DNA here is from genome assembly GCA_947311025.1 of Lypha dubia. NCBI lineage: Eukaryota > Metazoa > Arthropoda > Insecta > Diptera > Tachinidae > Lypha > Lypha dubia. The sequence continues at coordinate 9,779,555 of OX371260.1, read as the reverse complement.
AAATTATGAAATATATTTCTTTCAGTAATTCTTTTTTATTAAAAAAAGTGATCAGTTTGTTAATACAAAAAAGGAACAAGTTAATTCTCTTTGAGCCCATGAAAACTTAAATCAAACAAATATATTTTGAATTAAAAAGTTTTTTGTGGCAGTTACAATTTAATTTCTAAACGTGCTTTTTCACCAAATTCATATTTTAAAGTTTAATTAAAACGGACGACACAGTTATCCATATTCTAGATGCAAATATTATTCCTACAAATTCCCCCACATCAAAGTGTAGAAAAAGTGTTTGTTAGGTTAACTTTTCAAAATGTGATTAAAGTGTACTGATGATTTGACTTAAGGGCCACATAAACATTTTATAAATTTAGCATAAAATTGATAGAATGTCTTAAGTGATAAATATAAGAAATATTAATATTATTTAATAATAAATAAACCGCATAAGTTCTTCATTTTGTATTATAAATTTATTTCAATATATTTGATACACTATCTCACCTGTGATGGCAGTACTTGTTGTCCACTATAACGCTGGGAGAACGATACGATGGGTGCACCATATGGTAACTGTGGAGCTTCACCATGAAATACAACACGATCACAATCCATGGCCACTGCGCCAAGTTGTCCCGTTGAGCCAAAAGCAACAACATTGCATCTATTCAAAATACAACAACAATAATAAAAAAATTCTTATTCATTGAGAAAACCATGTTCATTCAATAACTTTCAATACCACGACGAGATTAAAAAGAAAAATCTATTGAGAGCAAAAAAAAAAGTTGCATAAAACTGGGCAAAAGTTGTAAATGAAAATCAATCTGCCACTGGCGGAAATTTTTTATTTAGAATTTTTATTGCTTCCATTAGCATAGTAAGTGATAAAGTAAACCAGCCAGCTAGTGAGCAAGTTACGTACTTATGTCTGTCTGTCGACTGAATAAATAAGTGTGCAAAGAAATTCTGTGACACAATCACACATGAAATGTTAATAAAAAAATGTAAGACCGTTAAGAAACAGTTTGTTTTCTCCATGCATATGCCTTTAAGCGGAAATATTTTATGTATTTTACAAGGCACAGTGGGCTTGGCCAAATAGTCCAGGAAACCTCATTTGTATTTTCAAGAATTCTCTACTGAAAATATCATCTTTAAGACGAATCTGATGGATTAATTGTAAAAACTTCTCGTTAAGCTCTTTTTAATATATAAATAATTTAAAATTTATTCATTAAGTTTCATAGATCGATATTTTATAACATTAGTGTTGTTAGTAACTGTATTAAGGTTAAATAAATTAAAAATTCTATGTCATACACACCTGCAGGGTAAACGCAAAGCTGGACTTAGTTCTGGGCATGGCCGCCAGGCTTTTATTTGTGACAAATATAGCAACAACAGTAGAAATATACTCAAGTGTCGTATTCGTTGTATGTGTTGTTGGTGATAAAACATCATCTGTTGGATGGAGAAAAAGAAATAATCAAATAAATCATAATTAATGATATGTATTAAAATTTTAAATAAAATTTTTTATACTGCATTTTTTTGTTTAAATTTCCACAATAAAAATAAAATAAATAAGAAAAGATTTGAAAAAAAAAAAAAAAAAATTTATGTGTGTTTAACAGCCACATGTTTTCTTTAAACTGATTTACATTTTTTTTAATCAATAGTTTCTAGTTTTGTGGCCATTAATGCTTAATGGCTGATCAAATTAAAAAAAAAAAGTTTATTGTGTTTAAATTAAGAAGGTGCAACCATAGTGAGGCAAATATTTGATGGAATAAGTTTAACCACTGTATAATTTAATAGATTTAAAGCAAATAAAATATTTATCGTTTTCAGTTAATAAAGTTTGGAATGTATTATTTATTCAGCAACAATGATTTCTTGATAAATTTAAATTTTTATATTCAAGTTTAGCAAGGAATTTATAATTCAGCTGGGAAAAGTATTTAATTCAGCTACTGAAGCCATGCAATTAGAAGTACGAAAAAATTCTGGTTACTTATCTTAGTTACGTATTCTAAAAGATTTATACTAAAATGCTTGATAAGCTTGAATTAAGTAAAAACTTTATATAAATTATTATTATTTTTTTTCTTGTGCTTACAATCTCATAATAAACATTTTGTTATCTTTAAATCTAAATAAATCATCTGCCCATATTAAAAAGTCATTCAACGGAAGTACTTTTATTTTTATTCTTTACTCACTTTTGTTAAAAAATTTGAATATATTTTTGAAAACTTTAAATCTCAATCTAGTTGATGGTGTTGTTCATTGTTGTTAATCAAAGTTGCTGAAACGTTAAAAAGTTATTTAGAAAATGTTTCTTTCTTAAGTCTTTAGTTCATTGGTGATTGTGCAAGTTTGTTTTCTGAAGTCTTTTGTTGAATTGCAAATTTGTGCTAAATACATTTTTAAATATTGCTGTAGCACTATTTTGTAACATCGTAAATAAAAACTCTATTTCATAATTTGCTATTTTTATAAGGGACTAGCTGATCCCGGTGTACTTCGCTACCCCCCTCGTTATAAAATAAAATTAAAAGTATTTATATATCCTATTGTGAAAATTTAATGACCATCGGTCCAATAGTTAAGACTATATTAAGATTTTTTATTTTCCTATAAAGGGGCGTGGTCCCACTCACTTTTCTCCTAGTACGTATTCCTAATTATGTCAATACTATATGTACCAAATATCATCGGCGTAGGTCAAAAAATGCCCAAAATATGGCGATTTCAATTTTTGGGTTATATGGGAGCTGCCACGCCCACTTGTCCGATAACGCCCATTTTTGTCCTGATTACTCACATTAGTAACATATGAACTATTGCAATGTTTCAAAACTCTTGCTATCACAATAGTCAAGATATATGATGTTATTCAATTTATGTGGGAGGGGCTACGCCCACTTGAAATATTAAAAGCCTAAAACCATCCTCTATAAATTCCCTTTTGAATGACACCAGTTTGGGATAAATCGGTTGGATAGTTTCCGAGTCTATAGCGAACATGGGTACAAACATTTTTTGTATTTTATATATATAGATATAATTTAGTTTTTTTTTCGAAATTCTTGAAAATTTATCTAGTTGAAGAAGTTAATGCAACATTTCTCGTTTGCTCAATTGTTTTGTTTATTTTGTACATTTTTTCAAGTTTTTAATAGAAGATTGTTCAAAAATGTTGGACAGCTTAGACTTTTATTGTGGCTTTGGCATCTATTTAAACATTATTCTTGTGAACAAAATTAGCAAAATATATTTTTCAAATGTGCGTGCAATAATTTAAAAAACATTAAGATTAATTGTAATTTTTGTAATTACTCGAACTCCTTATTATTAATATTTATTGATATTTTTACAAGCTAAAGTTCGTAGATTTAATAATCAGAGAAATGTATTTGTATTTCTACAAAAAAAAAAAATTTGATATTTCAAGAATTATCGTAACATGACGATATTGGGAATACGACGAATTTCTAACATTATAAACATTTTTTCATGTGCCAGTTCTAACAAAGGACAAAGAGCTTTGATATTCGAAAGAAGTTTTATCTATTGGGACATGGAAAACTTAAAGTATTAAAATTCTTTATTTTTATTTTTTAAGCCATTTTGAATAGCCTGTACCGTTTTCAAAAAATTACCGACAATATGTTGTAGTTTTAAATCTCGCATATTGTTAATCGACGTCCCGATATAAAAGCTTATTTCAAACCAAATATCAAAGGTCTTGCACTTTTTATACAGATGGCGCACGGAAAATAATTAATGGGATGTTTAAAACAACGTTATTGGGGAGATCAATATGACAACTTTCTAATATGAAAAAGCATTATTATATAATAAGAAATATTCTGCAAAATTCTAAATAAATTTTTTAATGCAAACAGTTTCCATAAAGTTTCTGTTTTGTAGAATACTTAGGTTTTAATAGAAAATAAGCACGAAATAAAACCAAATTTTTCTGGCCTTCCAGTCGAGTAGGTAGCTTTGGTGTCTTTGATGACTTGTAGCGAAATAAAATGATAAAATATTTTTTGCCTAGAACACTTCAGCCTGCTACATTGCCGTTTAAAGGAAAATTTGCGTTCCTTTTTAAGGAAAGCGAGTAAGTAAGAGAGTTAAAATTTCCCAGTTAAGGGTATTGCAGACTGTTATTTAAGAGCAAAAGATTTGGTCTTATAAATGCCACTTAAATAAAATAAATAAAATATTCAAACATTTATCAGTATATTCAGATATTTAACAAGACTCTGAGCTATGGTTTCAATTAATCTTCAGTGCCATAAAAATGTTATTGAACATTTTTATTTTTACTATTGGCGTTTTTATTAATAGATAATAAAAACAAACCAAACTAGACACAATTAAGTCCAGTTCAAGTTCTTGGAAATGGAGATATAAATTAAAGAAAAACTGCTATTAAATAACCACATAAAATACTTTAACATTTGTATGGAGTTACAAGAAAACAATAAGAATAAAGATAAAAAAGTTCTTCGCTAACTGAAAACACAAAGCAAGTTTTATAAAAATGAAACACCAAGATGACACTATAGAGTTAAAGAGGAATGTCCAAAAACAAACCCATTAAATTTAATAGAAATTTATTACAAACCAGCCAACATTTTTTTATTAACTTGCAAATAAACTGGTTTTAACACAACGAGATTTTCTTGCGATCTGAACAAAAGCAAACTTGAAAACGTTTAACAATTTGTTAATTATTAAAAATAAGTTTTTTGACTTTGATTGTAATCATCTTAATATTTTGACGTTTGTCAAGACATTTTTTAAATTAATTCATCTTGACTTTGGAATTAATTTAATATTCAAACGTTTTCTGCACTCAAAATGACAGCCACAACTTTTGCTTGAATCTTATTTTATTTTTTAGTTATGCTCTATTTCCCGCTTTAAAACTGTCACTTTTGTGTCACTTCTTTTTCAGATGTTTTCTTCCTTTTTTTTTTTTGTTTTCGGCAAAAAACAATCAAGAAAAAAGGTGCCATTAAATTGTGGGAAAAACTGAGCGCTGGCTGCATCAGGTCGTGGGATATAGTTTTTATTTATAAAATAATATACAAAGATTTTCAGTTAACAACACAAAAGTACTATTAATTGTTTTTTAGCAAATAAGCATAAAAATAATCTGCAACAACTTAATAGACTTATAACAGTTAATAATATTTTCAACTAAAATTCATCACCATTGACCATCAATTTTATAGTTTTATTACACTTTTTGTGTAGAATTATTTAAATAAGTTACAGTGGCTGGGTTTTACTTTAATTTTTCTTTTACTTTTTGTACTCACTCTACAATATACAATTACGTTTGTAAGTCAAGCGAAAAACTTTATAAAAACAAGAACTCAATAATAAAAATGCTTGAAAAAACAACATAAAATTGCTATAAAAATATCAACAAATAACTGTATTGAAAACATATTAAATAAATAGCTATATTGAAAATATAGATAAGCTAATAAATAGCTGGTTAATATATTTGAAACTTTAACAATGATGTTGTTGCTAAAGACCAGGTTTAAAAGATATAAACAATAATTATACAAATAAAACATATGTATATTCAACACTTTGTTGTGTGATATTATATCAGAAAAATTAATTTTGTTGCTGCACACATAATTTCGAATAAAAGAATTTATAAATGTTGTTTTTGTATGAAGAAAATGTAACTTAAATTATATTGATAATCGTAAAATTTCAAGTCCATTAAGTTTTGTTGGATTGATAATCAATTTATGACGTTTGTTGCTTAAGTCTTTTGTTTTGCTATTGACAATAAAACCTTCCATATGCCCTAAATATTTTTTATATATACATAAATTTGTTTTTATAAATGATATAAAATGGAAAGATAATAAAGGAATTGTATAAAAAGTCAAACGTTTTATTTTGTTAGATAAAACAAAAGACTTAAGCAACAAACTTCACAAAAGGCCGGTATGCAGGCTTGCGCACTACAAGAATCGTTGCTATATTGCAGGACAAAACAAAAAGGGAATATAACCAAAATAGTTGTTTTATTTTTGAGTGGCCGCAAAATGATTGTTAGTTCAATACCCTGGAAATTTGTTATCTCTACAAGCGAATTTAAAGCATACAATAAAAAATTATATATGAATAAATCATCTACGTCTATATCGTCAACTTATTTCTTGTTTGGCGCTCCAAAGAATTGCGGAAATTGATTTAAGACTGGGGTAATATATATTTTAAGTATTGTTTAGCATTCATTTTGCCATATCTAGAGCTTTAAGGTTTATTAAAGGATGCTTTGCTGCAAACGACACTGTTTGGCGATTACAGAAATTTTTTTCATAAAAATAAAGGTACAAAATCAATTTTACTCTTGGTTTGCCCCATTTCCATAATAATTACAAGTAATAATTAAACGATCACTGTTTGTTCTTCTTGAAAAACTGCCTCTCAAAATGTACGAGTACATGTGTATTAGGGAAAAGTTTAAAGGAAATGTTGAACTATTCTAATAAAATAGAAAAAGAGTTAAATTTTTTCACTGCGTTTTTTTCTCAACTTGATTTTAAAATTATTAGTTTGGTTTGTCATGGGTTAAACGAACAAATTATGTTTTGTGTTCAAGGAAGAGACACATTAAAGTACTTACATTGTCTAAATGACCACTATTTGAATCATTATAAAAGACACAAATCATGCAAAATAAAACAATGAACAATTTGATGTAGTTTTAATAAACCAATTAAAATTAATGTTGCTTTATTAAATTCAAACAATGAAATAGTTTTACAATTAAATTTAAGTCATGTGTGTACTCCGGACGAAAATTCACAAATGAAATGCTTTTGTACAAATTAATTACACACAATTAGAAAAGAAATGTATGAAAGCCAAGTATACTTTTTATTTGCCAACTCAAAGTGGACAAATATTTCTGATGGAACAACAATAATATGCTGTAAATTTATTTTCTTTGACAAAACATACCATGAATGTGTTTTGCTTAATTAATTGTATGTTTTTGCAAAAACAGTAACAACTAGAGAAGACTTTAGAACAAACGGGAATGGTCAGAGAGAGAGAGAAAGCGAGTCTATGTTACAGTTGTTAGAACAAATATTCATACATACTCACATATTCTTTGTACAATATTTTGTGTTTGGCTTGTTATGGGTGTTTTTTATTGCTTCTTTCGTCAGATATACATATACATACATATATTTAACACTCCCTTTAGATGGTTTAAACTTTAAAGTATAGTTTAGATTCTAACATTTCAGAAATAAATAAATAAATGAATAAATTAATTAATTAACCCACACACTATGATTTGTAGTAATTATTTTATTTTTTTTTAAATCAATTTAATCTATTTCTTTAATAGATTTCCTAACACGCTGTTATGGTCAGTGACAATGAAGTGTGGTTTTGCAAGACAAAGAAATAACATCCAACCGTCTATCTGTCGATTCATCCACCCATCCACTCAAACAACCAACCAACCAATCCAACATTTATTTAGAGTTGTGATTAGGAAAAAAATAAAAAAGCAACATCGCTACTAACAATTTTCTAGTTAAAAATTTCTAGACACTTGCATTTCTTTTGTGGCGTTGGTTGGCCGTAATAAAATTGCAGGTGGCTGTGTTTATACATGGATGGCTGTCTTTATACATGAATGGATGGATGGTTAGATTAATACATGGATGCCAGCAGTTGTAAGGTGCCGTTGTTGTTTGTATTTCTAATTTTGACTACTGCCTAAGCTGCCTTACATATATGCTTTTGCTTGTTGTTTGAGGTTTGACCAGCAGTATATTTTTAAGGCTAAATACCTACAAACTAGTTGCGTATTTAAGTTAGTTTTTTTTTTAATTTTGATTTTGTTACAAATTTTTAAATGAAATTTATTTACTTACAGAAGATTTAAATATTAATAGATATACAGATGCAACACAAATTTATTGCTAATGTATGTATGTGTGTACTAATGATACTGTACAATACAATAAAAGTGATCAAAAGACTGATCTTGGTAGATGATTTTGATGTTTTGAACGTTTACACCCGCTTCGAATTTACTAGAGATTTAAACTTCTCTACCTTTTAATTTAAAAAAGTTAACAATTAAGTTTTGAAATGGTATATATAATGGTATAGTTATTGTACTGCGGCGTAATGAAATGTGATGCTTTGTTAAAATACAATTGAGGTTTTGGAAGTCAGCCTTCCTCTATGCGCAATTTCCAAAGACAAGTTCACCTTAAGTTTTCGTTCGCGATCAATCAAGCTCGATTCAAGTGAACTGACCACATATACCGCCTTCGGAGGGATTATGCCACTTTTTATACCGTTTTATTTGTAAAGTATTATAAATGATACATTTTTCTACAAGCAAGAGCAAATAAGCATCAATTTAATTTTTTACCCAACTAGAGATAAAGACACTCATGATCTCCAAAAAACATTTTTCATCCAAATATCACATGCTGGTCTCGTTACGTTTGATCATAAATAATATAAAAACAAAACAAAATTGTTAAGGGACTAATTTTTGTAAAGCGAATCAGCAGTAAACCAAAAAAAAATTTTGCTAAATTAAGATTTAATTACAATAAAGACCACAGAAAAAAAAAAACGAAGAAAATCCAATTCCCATAATTTCTAAGTCTGCGTGACATAAACAGATATACATCAGTCATAAATTTATCATTGTTATTAATGTGCCTGAAAAGTAATAAAAATAAAACTATAACTCATAATATTTACAACTAAATTAAAGGAAATACAATGTGACATGAATAATTTCATCTTTCATCAGATAAATTTTCGAAATTACTAAAATTTACAGAGAAGATGAAAAATTGCTTCCTTAATTAATTTTATAGCACGACGAAAGAGATAAATAAATATGCGTTTTAAACATACGCATACACAGAATGATGATTCAATTCAATTGATAGAAAGTTGGCAACAATAAATTAAATGAAGTAACATTAAATTTAAAAATATTGTATGTATACAATACACTACAGTTTTTTTTTTAAATAAAGTACAATTTTCTTTAAAATAAATTTATTCAAAAACACGAAATACCAGCTCCCTTTTTTCTTAATAACTTACAGTGTATGCTTGAATGTGTTTGTGTGAAGCACACCAAGTAGGTAATTATTATTGCAAACAAGCTTGTACATGAATAAACATGTTTAAAGTAAATATGTATAAATAAAGTTTGTAAATAAATCAAAAGGAAATTGTACGCAAAAAATGTCAGACAAGACATAAAAAATAAAACTTCCAACCCAAGCAACTCTTACTTGCATTGTGTGTCTTAGTTTTCTTTTCATATTTATTACCCAGATAGAAAATATATAATTATAAACATAATTATTTTACATGTTTTATTTTATGCTTTTTTTAAGATGACAATGTGAAATTTGTTAAAAATCATTTTCATTTTAACTCAATGTTTTTAATACGAAAATCTTTTAAGTAAAAACTGACAGGAGTGACAGAATTCATTGCTTGGGTTTGGTGAAAGATGTGGTTAGTTTAAGACATGCCACCGACAGCGAATTTAAATTTTTACCATATAAATTTTTACTATAAATTTAAATAAAATTTTGTAACACTGTAAGTATTGATGTAATTATATGTACTCGTATGTGAATTCATTTGAATAGTGAAATTTAAAATTTTTGCACACTCTTATTATTCGGTTTTTAAAATTGAAAACAAAGGATGTAAAAACTAATGAAAAAATAATATTTAAAGAAATATTGAATTTTTGATAGTAAATCGCAATCTTTTTTACCACAAAAAAACAAAAGCCCTTAACTTAAACTTAACTTTTTACAAAAAGTACCTTTTAAAATGAGTAAATTTTTTCATTATTACCCTTACAAAATTAATGCTCCCAAGTAGCAGGACGCAAAACTTTTTTCCTGAATAATAATGAATACATTTCACAAAAACACTTTTTTCGAAAAAGTAACCTTAAAAAAATTACATAAAATTTTTCAATTATTAAACTTTTTTTTTCCGAAAACTCCAAATTTAAGAAAACATCTTTTCAAATATTAAATTTCTCAAAAAAGTACTTTTTTCATTAAGTACATTTAAAAAAAGGAATATGGTTGCCTTAACCAAATGTTGTGTTTGCATTTTCCTAGCCAAAATGGAATGAATGGGCCGGATGCAGAAGACACATATCTGCGAAATAGACACAGAGAGTCAGGCGAGACAACTGGCCTATATGACTCCAGCGACGTTCAGTCAGTCAGTAGCTTTACTATTTAAAATTTACTTATACCCAATTTGAATTTAAAGAATTTTTAACTTTTAACTTCTACTAAATAGCAGAAATATTATTTTTTTTTATATAATTAAACATTAGAAATTTTATCAGGCTCAAGTTCGCATAAGGAAATTTTTAATTAAATTAATTTAATTATTTAAATTTTTTCAATATATTTTTTGTTACTTGTTTTTATTTAAGTGAACAAAACTTTTCTAAAATACTAAAACCTAATTGAATTAAATCATTTATAATGTCATTCATTTATTCTTATCACTGACATCTCACAATAAAATTGTTGTTTGAAATTTTTCGGATTTTTTTCTTTACGTTTATTTTTTGCACAATTAAAGGTGGCTGAACTTTTGCAAATTGCTTGAAATGTTCTTTTTTTTTTGTTTTGGTTAAAAATGTTTTCTTTATTCCACAAAATAAAAAGCCAGCTTTATTTTTGTAGCAGTGATTTTTTGTTTCTTTAATTTGCTTAATTTAAGAAGAATTTCGGTTAATGGTGCTTTTTATGACTATTGTTTTTGTCATGAGGAAACTTTAAAAGCAGTGGAAAAGTGATTTTTAAGGAACCATAACAAAATACATTGAATCACTAAAAGAGCTCATCGTATATGAAAATAAAAAGCGCGTGTTGATTTTCCTGGGGCGTTATTTCGTTAAGAATTTGGTCCGTCCAATAACAGTTTTTTTTTTGTTTTGAAATAGAAAAACTCTTTGAATTTGTCATGCATAATAGAGGCAAGTTTGTGTCCTAAATCTTTTGATTTACTGGTGGTAATATTAAAGAGAGAATAAACATGTTAAATTGATATTTAATTAAACGCTTTTCTAGTTTTTTTTTCTTAATATAAATTAACAAATCCACATGTAACATCTTTTCGATTGAATAGTCACAATTACAGTAACCTTGGACAACAAGTTTTATAAGATGCACAATGAAATAAATTCCAAAACAAAAAAAAAAAAAAAAAAACACATTTTGTAAATGATCATTTTCCGTCGGATTTTAACACAGCAACGTCAATGAAAAAAAAGTTTAAACACACATTTTTAAGACTTTATACGAGTACCGGTTACAACTGCTGATTAAAGGCAGATGATTAAAAAAAGCAGTTGTGTTGTCTTGTGTTTTTTTCTCTCTCTTTAAATAAAGTGGGAAGTAAAACAATTCAAAAATATTTATCTGACAGTAAAGAAACTTTTAAGGTCATTTCATGGATGAGGTTAACTTCGGCAAGTGGTTGAAACTCGAAAAAAAAAAATCAAAAAGAAACTACAAAATATTTCATGAATAATTAAAAGGATTAAATTTTTTTTACAAGTTTTTAAATATTGGAAAGCTGGTATGATGGGTTTCAAAAATGTTTACTTCAATGTTAAATTTTACACGCAAAGAAAATAGAAATATGAGTGTGTCATGGTTGTGTCAAAAATGTCATATTCCACCATATATTTTATGATGGTTGTGGGGAAAAAGTTATTGCTGCTTTAAATGTATGTGACCCTCAATTTATTTGCGATGAACGAACTTTTCACATTATTATTGTTTATAAAAACTGCAAAATAGTTGCATTTAATAATTCTTTGAAACAATTTTAGCCAACATCACAGTTAATTTAAAATTTAATTTAATTCCACATTAATAAAATATAATATGTATAATAACGATGATTTTTTTTGTAATCAAACTATAGTTATAATGAATTTGAGTTCCGTATAAATGATAATTATTAAGTGCAATATCTTTCAAATACGTTTCTTGTTAAAATTTTTGGATATTTTTTCTGTTATGGGGGTTTTCCAGGTGACAAAATGTTTCTCTCTTTTGGTGAATTCCATACAAAAGTACACAACAAAGTAAAACTCTTTTAACTTTTTAACTCATTTTAATGTAACTGCACATCTTCAAAAAAGAGTTGAAGCGCTAAAATAAATTTATTTGTAATTCCAAAAATTAAATTAATCAAAAACTGTATAATCTTAACTTTAAACTTTAACTTTAACTCTACATATTATTTAGTGTCGTGTAAGTCACAATTTGTATGTCGTGTAAGTCACGCGAAAAAAACTATTTTTTGTGAAAAATAAAATAAATTTCACTAAGTTGAAGCCATTTTGTCGTTGTTTGTATTTCTCAAATACTTTTGGTGCAGTTTAAAAGGAATCGGACTACACAATTAACAGAATTTTTAAACTATCTTTGATTACCCTGAAATCAATGGATTTGATGTCGTGTAAGTCACAACTAATTAATTATATTAAAATTAAAAATATGTAATCGCAAATCAAAAATCAAAGTGCATGAATTAATACGTATGTTCGTGTAGATGTTATTTCTTAAAACGAAAAAATTAAAAAAATTATGATTGTACCAGAAATTTTATCAAAAATGACAAAAGTTTTGGAATTTGTCGTTTAAGTCACACGTGGAATTGACCTTTTTCGGTTTTATTGACTTTTATTTCGCAGTATTTTTAAGTTTTGCCCTATTCTGGTTATGGAAGTTAGTTTTTGTAAAATTGTTTTCGATTTGAAGATTTTTTAACATGTCGGCTTTATTTTTGTTTTTGGTTTAGCGATTTAATTAATTTTAAGGTTACCCATTTAGTTTTTTTTTCGTTTTGGCAACTTTTCTCGTTTTTGGCAATTTTTTTTTCCATTTATTATTTTTTCATGGTGTTTCTTAGCTACAGCAATTTTTCCGCTTTGGAATTATTTCTTTAGGGATTTTTTGTCTTTTTAGCGGATTTTGGTAATTGTGTTTTATTTCGAAGTTTATTTTTAGTTTTGTGACATTTTTTGCCGACTTTTTCGCTTTGAGCGTATTTTTGGCGTTCTTGTTTTGGCTACAATTTTCTTCATTGAAGCAATTTTTTGAGTTTTTGAGGTTTGTTTATTTCAAAGTTTTTCTAGTTTTGTGATTCTTTTTCTAGTATTTGTATTAAAGTATGTTATATTGAAGTATGTTAATTGAAAAATTAGAATATTTTATCCTCCTTATTGGAAATTGGTGAAAACTCCAACTCATTTCGGTACTTGTTGTATGGATACATTTTAAATATCCATTCTATATCTATTGTTCAAAGCTATTGTACCACATAATTTTTTTGGTTTCTTAAAAGAAGTTACAGAAAACTTTGTATAGACAATTATATTAAAAAAAATTTTAATAAACCACTTTATTGTGCGAAATAGTCACGCTGTTAATATTTAATTTAACGTCTGGTGCAATTAACTATAACTGTAAGACTACGTCTTATTGAGCAAGATTTCAATCAATAAATAAATAAATTAATGGGTGCAGTGGCCTCGAACGGTGATTATATATTCTAATATTTCGTAATTTTTTATCAAAACATGTTGGATTATACCACATATTATTAATACGTACAAAAATTACATGATCAGTTGCTGGTAATTTTTTTTTTAAATTAGGACCAGCACCCTACGTATGCACTGCACTGTGCCGGAACTCAGGGAGAGGGATAGGGTAGAGAAGATATTGAAAATTTAGAAGACTTAACTCTTTCACAACTCCGCTTTGCGCGTTATGTTAATTTTTAAGGCAGTGTTGAGGCGCCTCCGGTGTTAAGCAGACGCATTAACTTTGTTAAGCTGTATTAGAAGGCATTTTATTACTTGTTTTACTTCGCCGATGTTTCTGCTAACCGATGAAGGAGGGCGATGTTTTGTACATTAGCTTGGATAGCATCAATCGCTGTCGGAACAGTTTTTTAGTGACCAGTGCTATGCCTTCATCACTTAAATAGTCCGACAACAATTAATACAATGTCTCACTAATGTGCATTAGAGAATTTAATGATGTTGATTGACATGCTCTGGGCAGAGTTTGAATCCAGGCCCCAAGTCAATGTTTGCTTAGTAGTCAACGCGCTAACCACTTCAGCCAACACCACCCTCAATTTGTATATAAACATGTTTCTAAGCAAATATGTTTATGTGGATATTAACAACAACACAAATACGATATCCAACACTTACAATAGCTTGTGAGTTGCCTAACAGATTGAGGCATCTTTATTTTGCTAATAATATGATCTGGCTTCAATCAAATTAACACAAATCGCGGTTTTTCATTGCGTGATTGTAAAAATCATAGGATATGACTATTTTCTTTTTTTCGAAGTTCCTTTTCCACTAGGAAGTATTTAATTAAAACAATTATATTTCTAATTATATTTATTTTATAAATTTTTTTTAAATAAAATTCTATTCAAGCAAATTATTGATTATTTTATTGTTACTTGAAAGCATTAATTATTGATTCACCGAATTATATCAACCAAAAGAAACAATTTTATAACATTTAATTTAAAATTGGCCACAAATAATTAAACAGAGTAAATAGAGATTTTAAATGAATAAAATTCCACAGAAATAAATTAATTTTGGCGGCATACGAATTTAAACCATATTCGTTTAATTGAAAAAACTTTAAACTTCAAAGATATAAATTAAATTTATCATGTTTGTTATTTTGTTGCTTTTTTTTCTTTCGATTGGCATTTATTATTATAAATTATTCTGTTGTTTTTTACTTTAAAAATATAATAAAATTTAGCAAAACCAGCTTTTGACTCATATTTTCATGTTGAATCAATAGACCAATAAAAAAATGCCAATGCATTTTTTAACGCTTTTTTTTTCTCTGTTTTTTCTTTCTAAATAATTTGTTTTAAATTATGGTTAAAAGAACTAGTTTTAGAAGGTGCTGCTGTGTGCTGTGCTGCCTGGTTGCAGCTTTTATGTATTCAAGAAAAATATATTTTGATTTTTTTTTTTCTCTTTAACTCACCTTGAAACTGTATTGTTTGTTAAAAGTGTTGTTATTGTTGTTGTTGTTTTTGTTGTAATGCAAAAATCCAAGCTATAAAATATATTAAACAATAATTTTTTTTTTTGTTAACTTTTGAAAATTCTTTTCAAGTATAAGCAGCAGCTAAAGATAAAAATGAGGAATGACTTTGAAATTTTGAAAGAGATATGAAACAAAACTATTTTTTTAACGTCACAATATTTTGAATATTCTCGTAATTATTTTCTCTTTTTGTTAAAGATGGTAAATAATTTTTTTGAAACAATAAGCTTTTTTAATGTTAAATCAATTTTTGATTTTTTTTTCGGACTGTCTTTTTTGGTGCACTGAAATATATTTTAGAAAAAATTTCATTTTACTAGATAATTTCTATTACTAAGAAGCAGACGCGCCACGCAAGTTAGTTTATGATTTTTTATACTTCTTTGGCTTTCAATACATACACTATAAGTGACAGCAAAAAATGCAGACAAACTAGTCTTGAATATAAAAGTCAGACAAACACACTCTTTTTGGCCAACGAAAAGAATGAATAATCAAAAAAACGAACCGCTTTAAGACCAAGAAACGTTTTAACTCAACAGTCGCTCAACAACTAAACTTTAAATTAAAAAATCAGAAAGAAAAAAAGCATCATTTGGAGCAACTTGACTCATGCAGCCCCAGCATTGGCTTTACCAACAGTTGGCGCTCACAGCATTGGCAAGCATTTGCTAGAGAATTTGCCATGGCAGGTGTTGAAACACATGAGTTTAAAACAACCAGTTTTTGTGCAAAATTTAAAGAAAGAGAGTAAAAATAATTGCTTTCAGCTCTCACTACTAAACTCACAATGATGAAGTACTAAATATTTGTACTAAACTCATGATGCTCTAAGAATTTATGAATGGTATGAAAATGATTTGAATAAACACCAACGAATAAATATGAATACATGTTTGTGTGTGTTTGTGCTGTGTTCTTCTGATAATGTAAATTTCTCTAATCAAGTTTGTTGTTAAAGTCTTTTGTTTTCTCATACTCTCTGCAAAATGTTGGTTAGCTGCCCTTTAACGAAATATTGATCAACTAACGATAGAAATCTAATGAAAATTGTGTATTTTTTCAGTTTTATTATAAGTGAAGTAATCGATTAGTTTTTGTGTGAAAATTATAATGTTTCTTTTAGACAAACACTTTTATCTCTTCACACCTTTTTTTCTTTTTTTATTGAATTCGCTTTTATTGTTCTGTATAAAATGTCTATACCTTATGACCGACTATGTTAATACCACAGAATACTAAATATGTATTGTAATAAACGAGTACACGCTTATAAAGATTTGAAAATATTTAAAAAAGTTTTTGTTTGATTGTAGCATTCATGTTTAGACATATTTTTTGTCAAAACAATGCCACTTGCATACAGTGTAGTTTCTTGAACCCTTTTTTTGGTATTGTTAATACCAAGAAACTGAAACCAAAGAGCAGCTTGTTTTGTTTATAGTAAATTTTTTTCAGCATGACTTTAACAATTTAATTGATGAAATATTTGAAAAATATGAATATGAAATATGAGAAGTTAAACCATTAGAGCCGCCTCAATTGCTTTTAATAAATAAATTGTAATTAATATAAGTTTATAAAAAAACAAGGGACAACTTAAAAAATAATTTTGTTAGCAAAATTTATTTTTGCCTATAACACAATCTGTTAGCAAGGGCCCTCGTTATGCTCGGGAATTTTGTTCGCTATTTATTGCAACCTGCTTAAGGTTTTTGGGGATCTAATGTTTTAGAACGAGATGAATACGTTAACAATTCGAACCACAAAAAGTGTATGTATGTAGTCGAAAAATGCTTAACTACTTTCTCGACTGTAATCGTCAAATAAATTCAATTCTATTTTATTTTTTATTTTTTTAAATGAGTTAGGGCTTTTTTAAATACTGTAAATCTGCTATTCGTCAACATAGGAAACTGAATTTTTTAAGGAATGTGTATTTGAGCATTGTCTACTAGAACATGTAAAAAACCCGATTTTGAAAAAAACGAGATACGACCTTTCTATATTAAGCCATCGATATGTAGAAACAAATATTTTTTGAAGTAATTTTAAATTAAAATATTTATTTTTTATAGTTTCAACCAAAAATTTTATCCATAGTAAGGACAATCCACAACCGCTTCACAGCTCTACAAAATATATATTTCAATGCCATTAAAATAACTTGATTTTCATGACCACCAACCATTAATAAAACCAAAAAATATTATAAATATTTTATATAAAAATCTACTTACAACGTAATGCCATAATTACAATCATGTACATTGAAAAATGATCATCGTCATCTTGAAAATGATTTCAATAATAACTTTCCATTTTTAAAACAACAAACTCAAACAAATAGACTAAAACCTCATGTGTAATTAAGGGGCTTTTGCCTTGTTTTAGTTAAAAAATATAAAAAAAAGAGTTAAATGGGCAGCCAGTTAAAGAGAAAAAAATCTTTATATAAAAATAAAATAAATAAAAGAAATGGGCAGGCAGCCGGCAAATTCAACATGCAACATGTTACACATTATACGAATATAAGCACACAAGTACCACTAATTTTCTTTAGTTAAATGCAACAAACCGTTATGGATTTTTATTAATAAATCCGATTTAGTGAAAAAGCGAAAAAAAAAAAAAATACAAAAGAAAGAAATATTATTGCAACATCGGTACAGGTATTTGTAAACGTATCAGCTGAAGTGAAGTCTTCGAATTTAAAATGGTGGTTATGTACGCACATATGGGTAAATACAAGGCTTAAAGTTTCATCTCAGATCCATTAATCATTTAAAAAAATATTTTTATTCAATGTATGTTTACGTTGTTTCAATTGAAATAATTCATTGAATCTTAAAATTTTGTTAAAAATTTATTTATTACTTCCAAAATTCTCTAGAAGTTCTTACTGTTTCCAAATAACTTCTGTTGATATAAAATTTTGAATATAATTATTATTTTTTATTTTTTATATTATTATTATTACGAATAAACGTAATTATTATTTGAACTTATATTGATTTACATATGAAAAGTAATATTATCAGGCTCAAGTTCAGTTTTATTGAATTAATTAACTTCCCTAATATAGAGTAAAAATAACAAAAACGTTAAAATACAAAGTAGAATACTTTGATGATAATGGACTATGAGTTTGTGTTGATTATTAGTTCCAAACAGTAATGAGGGAATTTCGTACTAACCAGCACTGTTTCATTGTAGAATAAAAATTGAATTAAAAAATTAATTCTCATATTCTATTTCTGTTGAAAACTGGTTAAATAGTTGATATTCTTCTCAATTAGTATCCACTTTACGAAATTTGTAAAGATGGACAATTGAACGCTGATGAGAGGTGTAGCGGCCTTGAAATCAGTACTGATACGTTCTGCTAAAAACTGATTGGATATAAATAATAATATTTTCCAACATAGAAAAACTCTTAATAATTTTGAATTTTCATTAATTCAATAAAACTGAACTTGAGCCTGATAATATTACTTTTCATATGTAAATTATTATTTTTTTTATTTGTTTAAAGCGTAGACATTCTAAAGCTAAAACAACTTTTATTAAATTTAATAAATTTTTAAAATATTTAACTTACTTGGTATTTCAGCGTTATGCCCACTGTAGAGTGGCAGCAATGTTCCTTAAATATTGGCGTGTTAACAAGTGTTGCAGAAAATTAAAGAGCGAGTGCAACACTAAAAACAGATCAGAGATTTATAAATGCTTTTTTGGTTTTATACTTATAGTTTTATTGAATTTATTAAAAAGTTTTATGCACACGATCGTAATGGAGAAATAAACACTGACCGTTGCTTAACTGAGGCGTACTTTAAAATACAGTGAATTCTTTTTCTGATATTTTAAAGATAAGGCAAAAAAAAAAAATTAAACTTCAACAAAAAGAGTTAAAAATTTCTAATTGCCGTCCGTTTTTATAGATACGATGGTGAAGTTTACAGTTTTTTATTGTAATATTTGAGCTGTTTCTGGCTCTCGTGATAAACCAAAACATAAAAAATTTGAACTCGAGATAAACTGTTCTCGCTTTGTTAGAAAAAATAATATATAAAGTTTTCGCTAAATAACAGCGCTAATAAACTTAAATACCTTTAAATAAGCTAATTTAGTTAATTGAACTTTTTCTTTTCTACAACAACACCATTTCAAAACAGAGCCAAATCTTTTAGTTTTATTCCCTTTCTAAAAGAAAAATCTACAAATGCACAATGCTTTTTCGAACAAGGGGTACAAAAGTCAAGCTCATCATCATGTCGTCAATAAAGCTTTGTAGCGTACGTTTTCATAATTTTGGCAGATCAAATACTTTAAGCACGAAAAGATTTACCATTTTTATTAAGCGACAAATTTCTGATTTTCTTGCAGACATTATCGAGAAAATGTCGGCTGTAACAACTTGACCTACTGGGAAATTGTGCACATCTGCCAATTACAATTTTTAAAATGTCTATTAATACAATTATGAATATTTTTATATTTTTGAAAAATATATTTTGGTTGAAATTTAAAGTTTATATTTTGAACTTAACCGACAGTCTTCTTAATGAATGGTATTCTTAAATTTTAGGAAATAAGCTTTTTAAATCTCCAAGATCTTAAAAAAAGCTTTAAATCACATGAGTAGTAGTATTTAAATACACAGCAAACGCTACTTGGCTTAAGCCTTCAGAATAAAAAAAAAAGTCCAACAAAACGAACTTTCACTGTTTGACTTACCAAAAGGTTTGAAAAGAATATTTCTATTTAACTCACTTTTTCTACTACAAGCTTGTTTAAATATACATACAGACGAACATACATACCATTAAATAAAAAAATAACAATTATAAACAGAATACACAACACCTCAAAGCAAATACGAAGCTGTAATAAATACAAAAGGCAGGGAGGCAGTCAGGCCAGCAGTTAAAATGGTATAAAAAAAATAAATAAAAATTCTAGAGCAACTGCAGCTTGTGACAAGAAAATAACAAAATATTCGTAAGAATCTCTTCTAACCCGCAAGTTTTAACAACTACAACATTAAAATCTTTCTTGTATTTGTTTAGAGTACGAGTACATACTACTAGTAGATATTTCTCACCTGTGTGTTGAATGTTGTTTGTTGCACTGTTGCATGTTACATGAATGTTAGCTTAACCTAATTCTCAAACGAAAGATAAAGAATTAAGAATCAGTTAAAAGCCTCGAAGAGGTAAAAGTTTTATTGAATGTCATTTTATAGATAGATTTTTTTTAGATTTTTTTGTTAAATAAACTGCCTGGCTCACGATTCCGAACGATGTCGATCGCTTGATTTTTAGACGTAAAAAATCAAGCTTGCGTTCCACTAATAACCGATTTTATTTTACTGGAAGAAAAGCTAAACAAATAAATAAAATGGATGGTTTGAAGGTCACAAATCCTTTGCTTTTCGTGTACAATTTCAGTATTATCGATCGGTCGATATCGTGAGCTAGGCAGTAAATATTTAATTTTCATATAAGCTACACAACAGATTCCTTGCTTTAATTCTGTCATTTTCTTTTGCAATAAAAATAAATTATGAGCAAAACAATAAATCACAGAAAAATTCATTAGTATGTAGGATAAAAAAATAAATAAAACAACTTGTCACTTGATAAATTTTAAATATTCATAAAATATTTTACTTATCTTCAGTATAATCTCAACGACAATAAAATCGATGATGCCACAAAACTTCATAATATAGATGAGTGCCGCTCACTTGATTGACGTCATGCCCTCGTGATCACATTTGATCAAGAATAATGAAAGCTTCAATATATTTACGGTAAGTGGATATGCTTGAGAGTTCAAAAAATTTTAAATGTCGGACTACCGAATATGAAACGTTGAATTTCGTATTTTTCCATCGACGCGATCCACTTGAATTTGAAAGGATCTTCCGCCTGTCTTTCGATTTGGTATGGTTCTTTTTAATTAGAGCCTCTAGTTCTTTTACATACGACACTGAATAGAATTTGTTGCGATTTTTAAATAAAGAATCCTTTACTGAACATTTATGCAAAAGCAATCATGGGTGGTATGATGATTTTTTGAGTTTTTATAAAATGAAAAATGTATGAAATGTATTTTTTTAAAACTTTTATTAAAAATTTCATTAAAAAAAGTAAGGGGTAGAATGGGCTAAGGATACCTCAGAAATCGTTTTTAACACTAATACACTCATTTAACAAAAAAAAAAAATGTTTTGCCTCCTACGAAGGTTTTCGTCAAAACCGTTTGGCACTCAATGTGTTAAGAGGAAATAAAAGTATTAAATAATAAAAAAATTAACGTAATATTTTCACCGGTGTATAAAATTTCAAGTCAAGGAAAAAATATTTGGCTAATTTCTCAGTTTTCATAAAGATGAGCTGTGTCGCTGACACTTCTGTATGTAAGAATGAACTACAACAAAACTGTGCCTGAGTGTGTATAAGAATCGTAAGCATAAATGATCATAAGTGACCATTTACTCACCGTACCAAATCCTATTGATAATACCGATTCTGTCTAGTAATTATCGAGTCTATTAGCAAAGTTACAACATATTTAACTAAATATTTCTATATTTATGTGAAAGAAAAATATAAATAAATGTTATACTAAAGCATTTTAATGATTTTATTTAGCAAGTTATAAGTTTTTAAAATAAAATATATATTTATACATTATATCAACCTACTTTCTATAGACAAAAAGAAAAAAACAAACAAAGATTTTGAAAAGAGAATCGCACAAGCAGATAAATAAGCAAACAATTAATATTCAATTATATATTTTCATAATATTCGATATTTCTCTTTAGTACGCTGCATTTAAAAAAGTATACCGGGCTGCAGCTGGCGATTAATATTGAAACGCAGCAGCAATTATAAAAATTAATAATATTTCCATTAAATGTTGACTGATGCAGTTACTCCAAGGTGAGCAGGAATTAATTGGATTCATTTACAAGCTTTTATTTGGTTGATTATCGATTTCCCATTTACTATTAACACTTTTTGTTCAATGAACAAGTGTTTATTTGTAGCTTAAGAAAAATAATGAAGAAATTTATGTTTGAATAATGTTCAAAAAAACTCCGCTATTCAAATTTATTTTAATAAGTTATGAGAAAATACAATTGAACTGTTTTTTTTTAGAAGACACTTATGTTTCTCACAAAATCAACATTGAGCAAAAGCTTTGTTAATTAATGCTCTTCTTTTTCATGCTGCTCAACTTAACCGAAACAACATGATTTGCTACATGCTGCCTATATTGATTTTATTAATTGGAAAATTATCAAATAATTGCAACTAAAATTTATGAGCATATAATAAACTTATTTTATTCATGCCTGTCAAGTACTTCCTATTTTACTAAGAAAATCCCGCTGGCAATAGTTTTGAAGCATCAAATCTTACTGGAAACAAACTCTAACCAAAAAATTTCCATAGAATGAACTTTGTTCTCAAAACGTTGCCGAATAAAATGTTCAAAATTGATAGTCCTGCTGGAACAGGTCGTTCTTAATTTGTTTTTTGTGGGACATTTTACTTTTTATAAATAAAATTTTGCCCCAAAATGGCTGTTGCGGGAATAAATGCTTAAATAGAAGAAATAAAGTGAGCTTTGTTGGGAAAATGGGGCTGAGAAATATTTTTCATATTGAAAATATTCCTGAAAAACATCAAACATCGGTTTATAAGCCCAAATAAATCCGAGTTTAGACGGGGCTAACATTTGGAAGTAAAACATCTGAAATTCCCTTTTGTTCGTGAATTCGCGTTCACACAGACGAACATTGATTGTTGTTATTATTCAGAATATAAATAAGCAAAGTAAATGTCCAGAAAGCGTAACGCTGAGTACAGAACATAAAAACGATGACCTCTGCCTCAACTGCAATATTCTACAATATTTTCCTTTCCAAATGTTATCGTGTCTAATATTCAAATGTACGAATTTTCATTAAAATAATAACACTATGTTCTATAAACTAATGATATACTTTCATTAATAATATAGTAAAACTTCGTTATGAATTCATTAAAATTATGAAAATATTCATTAAAATTATAAAAATATTCATTAAAACTATGAATAATGTAAAATTGAAAAATATTTGATATGTTGTGATATTTTGTTTAAAATAATTTTAGCAAAACTTGTTTTCTTAATCTAACGAAACGTGCGTAACGTTGCAAACAAATTTTGTATAGAAATTTTTTTGCTAAAAATCGATTAGATTTTTTATATATTTTCATAGATTTTTTCCTTACAGCAATATACGATTTGAATCACGAAAACTTCAGATTCAATTAATTTCGTTATGGATGTTCAATATATGTACAACGAATAAAGAAATGTTTATTTAATAATTAAAATAAAAACTTTCAATAACTCTAAATTTGTGAACACAATTAGTGCATGTTTTTTTTTGTTTTGCTTTTGATAGCAGGAGTAGTTGAAACAATTAAGAAATTAATTGGAAATAGTTTTACTTTTTTTAATGTGCGGTTTCTATAATACAAGCAATTGGTTTAAGTAGAAAATTCGTATGAAAACCTCTCAATTTTCTGAGTACAGCACATACATAAGTCGTTTAGTTGAACGTTAAAGTTTTTTAGGATGATGTATAATATATTTTATTTGAAATTACGGTTTGAATTAAATTTTTACGGCTCCAACAAATAACCAAACCCAGTTTCTTACAAGCCATTATATGTTTAGGAAGTAATTATTTTTGCAATCAAGTCTTAAATAAAATTAACGCTGCCACTGATTGAAAGGCAAAACAGTTTTGCATTTGCAATGTATTTAATGTACTCATATTTTTGCAGTCATATTTTCTTTAATGAAGTGTATCAAATGCTGTAATATTTGTACCTAAGTACCTTCAAATATACTTTATAAGAGAAAAAAATGTTTCATGTTTTTTAGACATAAACACTAGGCCGATCGTGTTGAGGTTGAAAAAGCTTAAAAATATTTAACAAAAGCAGAACTTGCTTTGATTATCATCACGAAAACATTATCAGAAGAAAATGCAGAAAATTAACATGATTTTTTTTTTGCAGTCTTACCAACAATTGAAATGTTAATGCTGTGAAGCTATTTCTAGTTTCTTTTCTAGTGTGTAGTATTTAGCACACACACACACACACACACTTTTTTGCTACTTTTTCTTTGTTGAATACAAACTTATATAATTTATATTGATTACAAGTGCTGTAATTGTTGCATCTTCTTGTAAAGTTGTTGTTGCTGCTACTAAATTTTTGTAGCTAAAACAATTTTTCATGTCAATAAACGACTTCTCGCTAGCCAACCGATCGAATACTGCTACCACTTGATCATGCAGCCGTTTAAGATTTTGCAGACAATTGCGAACTCTATTGAGTGTAGCCTGAACGATGAATAACTGGTTGAATAGAACTGGCTGCTTGGCTGGCTGCCTGGCTGTTAAGATGGCCAAATACCATTTTTTATTTCATACCAGAATTAAACACGTAATCATAAACTTAAGACTAACAAAATATAAACAATTTTTAAATTTTCTTTCATCAAACATTAAAGAGAAGAGAAGAAAATATTGCCAAAACAAAATTTGGTTTAAGAAGATGTAGAAAAAAAAGAGGCTGTAAACAAATTTTCGAAACAAATTTGAGTTTACAAAACTTTTGTTATTTTATTTTTCAAATTACACATCACTAGTTGTAATTTTTTAAGATGTTAATTAAGAAATGTTTATTTAATTTTTGTTAGTTTGCGGCAAAAAAATAAACGCAACAAATAAAAATTTATACCTAAAGATTTCTTGTTAAATTTTATAACACGAAAAACATTTCTAGTGCCTGATGATTCTGCCTGGTAGAGGATTATTGGGGAGTTTTAGAAACCATTTAACGTAAAAGATATTTTCAATATGAACTAGACTTAAAATATTTTATTTAGTATTGTTGATAAATTCGAAATAAAACCTTGTGCACATTTTAAGTTTTTACATACTTCTGGTGTTTAACCTCAGTTTGGAACTTTAGAAGCTGTAACGATATTTGGTAGAGTTTTATCAAGATTATTTTAGCCCACTTGAATCTTTTTGCGGAAAAACTAAAAGTATTCCGAAACTTTAGACGATTTTAATGCTCCACAAAAATGTTTCGTATGCTGTTTGACATAAAAAATCTGAACTTATTTCATACTTTAATTGTAAATCTTACAAAACTTCATATTGAGATTCTCTGTAACAATATCCAATAGATGGAGAACTTTTACCTCTCTTAAAAGAAATGACTGTCATAAACTTTAGACACATGCAATTTGCAACTCTTTTTTATTTCTGGTCCTTCGAGCCAGATTAGGTTTAATAACATTCAGCTACAGTCATGCTACTTTAGGTAAAAACAAGGTCAATACTGGTCAACTGTAAATTTTTACATGATGTAAAATTTAGAAAGCATAAAATATAGAGACCGGAAACAATATTGCATACACACACACACATTCTGAACACGTGAAGTTTTTTTCCCCCAAATTGATTTATTAAAAAAACGTAATATGTAAAAATATTACACAATTTTGAAGTTAACAGGTTAAGCAACATTTTGTTTTTTAAATTAATTCAAAAAATTCATTTCTAATTGAAATAAAACTTAAATAAATAACTGAAAAAATTTTTATTGCTTACGCTTCACAGATTAGATATTAGGAGGGGGTTCTCAAGAAAACCGCAGCCAGTGTGGCAAATGAAAGAAAGCCAAAAAGAAAAAAAAAAAACAATTTGAGTCAACTTAACTATGCATCAAAAAGTAGTGTCTTAGCAAAAATGTTAACAAACAAATTCCACACATGTTAATACATAATTTCAATAGTAAAACAAAAAAAAAAAACAAAAACGAATTATGAAGCATAATTCCCTTAAAATGTTGAAAACTTTACAAGACTCGCATAACGCTTGCCGTACACACGAACACATACTCGTACATTCATTCTCGTTCGTACCACTGAGTGCAATATGACTGTTGAAAGCGTTGAATTGAAAACATGCTTCAGTAATTGTTTAGATAATATCTAAAAAGAAATCTTTTAAACATGTAATAAATAAAAAATCAAAATAATGTTACATATATTATTTCTTTTACACAATAAAATAAACATGGCATTTCTTAAGTTAATATTAAAAATCTTTAAAAAAATAAAACTTTCTTTATAATAAATAAAGACCTGATACGTGTACCATTTAATTGAAATCTTTAAATCTTTAAATCTTTATTAACATGCCAAATTGTTTTGAAATAAATAAAAAAAAAAAAAATAATGATAATGAATGGAGTTGTGTACCTGTAACGCTTTCTTCCATTCGTGTTTTATTGAATTACTCAAACTGGGAAGAAAGATTCGCAATTTTTATTATGAAAAATACAACATTTGAAAAATAGCCTGTGATCTGTTTTATTTTTGCAGTATGACCTTTTTCAGGAAGTTAATTTTCAAAAAAACCTATTTTATATATCACATTTTATGTGATTTCATTTTTAATTTTGTTAAAAAGTTATTCATACCCAAAGTAAATGGCACTACACTAGCCCGGATAAGGCCAAATTTTTAGGCATTATCCTTGACAATAAATAAACATGGAGAGACAATCTTCACGCTCGTGCAACAAAAGCCGTAGCGGCATTATATGTTTGCAGGAAAGCCATTGGTTCCTCCTGGGGTATAAGTCCTAAAGGGATTAATTGGATATTTGAAACGGTCATCAAACCAACACTTTTCTACGGTATAGAAATCTGGTGGAAAGCACTGGACAAACCGACAGCGAATTGAGAAAACTCTCCGTTTAATGGCGTGATAACTGGTGCCCTTAGAACTACGCCTAAAAAGGCTCTTTTCGCTATGCTGGGCTGGCTTCCGGCTGATCTGTTGGTTAGGAAGTTAGCACTACGCACTGCGGTACGACTTAGTACAATTGACGCATGGAAACATCGACCATGGGGTCATGCTAGCATTGTAGAGACCATTGGAATTATCCCTGATCTCATTGATTATTGCATTCCAAAACCTTCCTTTAATTTAACTACTCTTTATCGGTGGACCTCCCCCTACACCGCATGGGGCCCTACGAGTGTTCACGGATGGCTCTAAGCCGGGCTCCAGGGTTGGCGGGGGTGTCTACATTGAAGAATTCGGGATAAGGATTTTCTTCAGACTCCCGGACGAATGTAGCATCTTACAAGCTGAAATATCCGCCATCAAAAAGGCAACAAATTGGCTACGGTACTATCGGATAACAAACAGAGTTATTCAAATCATAACCGACAGCAAACCTGCAATAATTGCATTCTCGGGTGTGTATACAACATCCCTTCTTGCCCTGGAATGTAGGAAATCACTTAATACAGTGGCTAATCATTCTAGTGTTACCCTTATATGGATACGGGGACACGGGGAAAACACAGTCAACATCATCGCTGACAATCTGGCCAGGAGAGGTACAGAGCTAGAGGCTGTTGAAATTGACAACTTCTGTGGTCATCCGCTCTTGGCAATCTTGTGGCCACAATCACGGGACACTGCACCTTCGGCACCCATGCCAGACGCATGGGTATACCGTACAATGAATACTGCTCCATCTGCAATGACGAGGAAGAGGAAGAAAGCATCGCACACCTTCTATGCCTTTTTGAGCTCTCAGTTGTGGAACTCGGTTGTCTTAGCTCCTTTATCAGGAGCAGTGGATGATGGTTCGTCCAATAGTGGGCTTGACATCCTGCCCGTTTCACTGCAAGACTCACCCCTTGCCACAATTTTTTCCCACCTGTCCTTCTCTTGTTCTTCTCTGTCCCTCTTTTGCCTACTCTTCTTCTGACTCCTGTAATCACCCTTTCTCATGGAATAGCTTTTCAAAAACGTAAACTTTTCGAAAAGTACATTTCTAAAATAAATTGATTTTTCAAAAAGCACCTTCTAATGTGTACTTTTTAATTTATTACTTTTTTAAAAAATTTAGTTGTACAAAAAGTACATTCCTTAAAAATATGTATTTTTTGAAGTACATTTTTTAAGAAATATACACACATATATCAAAAAAGTATTTTTTTAAATTAATTAATTTTTTAAAGAAGCTCCTATTCAAAAATTATGCATTTTTAATTAATTCCATTAAAATGTTATGGTCCAAAAATTAAAATTTTTTAAAACGAATCATTTTCAAATTGGCATTTTTCTTAAAGTATTTTATTAAAAATCCTTCTTAAAATTGCATTTTCTATAAAAATCACCTGTTTTTTACAGGTTACTTTTTCGAAAAGATTTGTTTTATTAAATAATATTTCTTCTATAAAGTACGTACATATTTTAAAAGGTACTTTTTCCACACGGACTAGATAAAAAATGACCTTTTTTATATATGAAATTTTAGAGTAAGTGCCAAGATCAGTCGATAACGAAAAGGGTACTGAAATTATATGTTTACCCTTTTCCACTCACTAAGTGTTCAAATTAAAAAAAAAAGTACAAAATTTTATTTGTACTTTAATTAATTTAGAAGATAGATCTATGAAGGAAACGATTACTTAAATTTTATCTGTGGAAATAAGGAAAAAGTGCCTAAGTCGAGATAAGCTAATTTTCAATTAATATCACCATTGCATTTCACATATTCACAAGTATCTCTGGACATATTGAATGATATTTATCGAAAAAATATCAAGTTTCGTACCAAAAGTCATTCATTGCCTGTTAAATGTAGAAATATGAAATTCTCTTAGTTTTGGTTTTGATTGATCTTACATTTTTATTCTTCAGTTTATTTTCTTTACCGACCGCCCGCCCCACTGTGAACAATAAAATTTTAATTGGTCTGTTCAACTATCTGTCACTGATATTTTTCAATTTGTTTGTTTATTTTCGTTTGAATCTTAACAACTTGTGGCTGTTGTGCTAATTTACATCGCTTTCACATGTTCGCATCTTCAACACTCATGCACACGCAAAGAGAACTATTTGAACAAATACGAGTACAAACCAAACCAATTTAAATAAAAAGTTTACTATAAAGCATCTTTTTTCTATACGATTTGGAATATTTTGTGGCAAAGGCTTTGAAGCGGTGTGGCGGGAATTAAATTTAAAAGAAACTTCCCAAATCTTCAGTTCAAGTAAAAAAAAGAAAGATTACAATTATGCATGTGATCAAATTCTTTTGTTAAGAGTACACATTCGTAGAAGAGTGTGATATCAATGGTTTAGTTTCATTTCTAAAGACACTATCGTACAGTGGGCCTGATAGTAAAATAATAAGTAAGTTTTAATGTTATTATGAATAAGTTATTCAAGTACAAATATAACGAAAACACAATTTCTTGTGAAACTCATGGAATAGGCCTACTTTCAATGGCAAAGTTTTGTAACGCTCAAAGTCAGATATAAGAAATCTTTTATTAGTTCTATATGTTTAAAAAAGTTTTATAGTTTCGAAAATAATATTATCAAAATTAATTTTGATTACATCAAAGCAACAAAAATTTTTTTTTGTGAAATATTTTAGAACTTAATTTGAATTATTACGAATCTTAAACTTAAATATAATTTAAGTTTTATATGATTTTTGACATTCCAGTTGAGGTAAAAGCTAAAAACTTATAATATAATTTTATGGCAACTAATATCGTAAAACATTTTAGCCAGCTACTTTGTCGTGGAAGGAGGTTACAAGATTTCCTACGCCGATTCATTATAAGAATGTACAAAAAGGGAAAACTACTAAACTGAGCCCCATATATAAACTTTCTCTTGTGTTTTGTGCCTTGATTTCAAAACCAAAAAAAAAAAAAGAAAAAGTAAAAAAAAATCTGTGTTAAAAAACAAGTCAATATCATTCAACTATTTACCCACAGTGCAGATTTAACAACAACAATGTGTGTGAACATTTGATTGTATGAAACACAGTCATAATTATTTTACCGAGGTTTGACAAATTGTAAGGTGGATGTTGTTGGCTTAAAAGCATTCCATCATTAAAAACGAAAGCTGTTCTTAAAAAACAGTCTTGTTATTGTTTTTGTTTCAATGTTTTTTAACCTCGTTATAAATTGAATAAGTAGATAAATCTATGAACACACACCCGTGCATCCATACATGTAGTATATTGCAAGCTGAAAGCAATGTAAAAAGATTTAGTTGTTCTGCTTTTTAGTTTATGAATAAAAATGTTCAAAAGAAATACATATTTATGTATGTATGTTTAACATATTTTTTCCAATTTGTTATATTAAATTTAATTCTCATGCCACGAATTTTTAAATAACTTTGCGTAAATTTGTTAATGATTCAAATTTATTTATAATGAAAATTTTGATATTCATTTGCTAAAGAAATCTGTATTCTAATAACTTCCAACATTTTCATTCCGACAGAAATATATAGAGAATTAATAACACATAATTTCTAATCAAGAGATATAGTTATTTTAAATTTGAAGTGATGAGAAATGTAAAAAGAAAAATAAAACAAACAGAAATTTTTTGTATAGAAAAAAATTTAGTATGAAGTTCTTCTTCTTATTAAAATCATAAAATTATATTTCTTGTTAAAATTTATCCCCAATTGACTGAGAAAAGGAAGTCAATTGACACAAATGAAAATTGTAATTTTTATCAGTTGGGAAATCACTCACTTGGACAATAAAATTAAATGTGACATTTTTCTATCACGATATCTTTAAAATAATAATAAATTATTATTAAGCAGACATACTCTAAATTTGATAAAAAAAATTAAATATCTCTTACGGCAACGCAGGCAGTTAATAATAAATTTTTTTTACTCTCCATATTTGTGGAATTAGACTCTTTTCACGTCTGGCAGCTTTGTATAAAATGTATGATTTTAGTTCTGTTAGTGGAGACAACAATCAGCAAGCTGCAAGTAAGTAAGGACAAAATTCCTATTAGATTATGTCAAATGTTACCGCTAGATGAATCTTTTGTAGGCCTACCAGCAAAATAAATAACCAATTAACCCACTGCGGTGCTAATATCTTTTTGCTGACAATTTTATTTACTTATTGAAAGGAATGATAAGGAAACATATACAAATGAATTGATAACCATGTTTACAGGTTGTCATATAAAAATCAAGAAAATACTAATACGAGTACATATGTACATTACCATTTCGAAAAGTTACCGAAATATTTTGTCATGTTTTTCATATGAAATATTAAAAAATCTATACATATAAAAAATTGTTGCAAGTGTGTTGTCATTTTATAACTCACGAACAGTCAAACCGAATTCGATTAAATTTTTAGGGTTTGTTCGTATGGTCGTGTAGATGGTTTATCTAAAGTTTGCACGACGGTCGACGCGTTCGTGAGTTATGACTTTTCATGACAACATGTGATTTTGTCCATATAAAAAAACAACAATAAATAGTAATTCTCGGATGTTGCTTGAGTTTTCTTTTTTTTCTTTAATTAGGACCAGCGCTCAGGGGATGACCCCTACGTATGCAGTGCATTGTACCGGAAGACAGGGAGAGGGATTGGGTAGAGAAGATATATTTTGAAAATTTAGAAGGCTTAACTCTTTTGCAACTCTGCCTTTTGCGCGTTATGTTAATTTTTATAGGCGCCTCCGGTGTTAAGTAGGTGCATTAACTTTGTTAAGCTGTACTAGTAGGAATTTTTTAATTGTTTTACTTCTGCTAACCGACGAAGGTGGGCAATGCTGTGTACATTAGCTTGGAACAGCATCAATCGCTGTCGGAGCAGTTTTTAGTGACCACTTTTTTTTAGTGATCACTTAAATAGTCCGACAACAATTAATACAATACCACCCCAATGTAAATTATAGAAATTAATGATGTTGATTGACTTGCTCTGGAAAGAGTTTGAGCCCAGGCCTCAAGTCATTGTTTGCTTAGTTATTAAAATTTACTGATGAGTTGGTATTTAGCACTCAACTAAATGCGGCGTATAGATTAGGTAACCCATAACAAATAAGTGAATTTTTAAAACTATAAAATAAATATATTAAAAAAAAAATAAATTGTTATATTTTATAACAAAATATTTTATGAAAATATTTTGGACGTCAATTTCATACATATTTTTGTGCGAATTTTTTTTGGGTGATATTTTATTCAGCCTAAAAATTAAAGATTTATGTACCTTTCAAATAAAATTCGTATACAAAAATAACATTGTTTTATCTAATAATTTTGATACAAAAAGATTTACTAGAGACTTTATTTTTGGTTTAACAAAATATCAAACAAACATTAAATGCACAATTTTTAAAAATATTTTTAATTTTTACGCAGTTATTGACACAAATTTTTTTACCATCTTTTTTTACTACCTGACTATTACTATAAAAAAAATATATTTCATAATATGCTTACAAAAAATTTAAGATTTTGATCCTTATGGATACATTGTTAACATTATTGGATTTCCGGTTATCAGTATTTGCTGAATAATATTAAGTAACTTTAAGAAGGTACACAATCTACATAAGTTCTTTATATATGATGTGCGTTATAGATTGTTTATATAATAAAATTATTTACTTTTCAGTGCTCCACGTGCCACGCTTTTTTTCTGTTCTAGTATTTGTCTTTTTTCTTGTAAGTAAATTTGATTAGAAAAGAATTTGTTCGTAAAGCTTTCTTATAGTTTTTCAATTGAATCTTGTGTAGTATTAGTCCTATTCACTGGTTTATGCCGACTACCTCGGATACAACAGACCTAATTGTGACAGAGCTCACTAAGAAGATCTGATTTTTGTTTCAATGAATATCTGTCTAAAGACGTGAATTAAGACCAACAATTAACAAGAAAGCAATTAACAAAGCAAAGTATTTAGTGAACACTTTTAAATACTTAAGAGCTTACGATTACGTAAAATTTGTTTAAGAAATTATTCTTTATTGATACCATTTATTATATTTTTACTAAACCTTTTTCAAACTATAAAAAGTACCTTAAGGATAATGTTGTTTGTTTTTCTTCAACTTTTCAAAGAGAAGTGTAACAAGAAAATAAATAAAAAAACTAAATGTATTAAACAGACTGACGGCACTTTATTTGTGTATGTGGGTGTGTATGTATGAGTTTTGGGTAGCCTCCTTCCCCAATTGATTAAAATGAAAGACAAGAACATTTTTAGGAAATGTTTTCACACGGCAGACGACTGATTTGAGTGTAAAATTAAAAATATTGAGTACTTTTCATACAATTCATTACAATAAAATCATTCGTGTGTCATGTGGAAACAACACCTTAAACGGTTGGTAGTTGATGTATTTTAGCTTTAACAAAGAAACTTGTGACCAAACACGCGCACACCAACTTTCAAAGCATAATAATTTTAATAATTATGTCGTGCACAATGGGGAGCATTTTATGACCTAAAATTAAATAAAATACTAAAGATTTCTTTGACTGCTCTTTTTCCACTATTCTTAGCGTAATTTTGCCAACCTAAAAATCAAAGCTAAGTAAAGTTCAATAAATTTTTGTATAGAAGTTTAGATATTTTCAAATATACAAAACAAATTAAATCTTTGTTTAACAAAAGTATTCTCCAGTTAATATTATGAAACTATGGATAACGTTCAGTACATACATATTTCAGAATATAAACTATAACCGATAAAAACTTTATCAACATAATAATATTTGATAAATTTCCAAAACTTTTAGATATTTAGAAGCACAAATATATTCATAAATTTCGCATTTGTCAGGTTCAAATGGGTGGAACGGAGTGAACATACAATGGTTTATAGGTGACAGGGAATGTAAGATCTACATGAAAAAAATTAATCATGGAGTTTCTAGAAGAACTAAATCGCATATTTTCATCTATTGAAACTAATATTTGAGCTTTTGGGAATTTTTATGTTCATTATATATGATACTCTGCTGAAAGCTCTCATTCAGTATTACTTTCCTGTTATTCTAAGAGATTTTCTCTGTCGGCAGTTCTTTCCTTGGTTGATGAAACCTTGCCATTTCATGAAACTATAAGTTGATGGGATGAAGAGATGTGGATCTATTATAGCCGTCACACAGATGAACAATATCATTGGAGATATTCTGTAGATACCATTTAAGCTTGCGGGAACAAGTGGGAGTTTAAGTATTGAGAATCTTGCTGAGTATAAAGTCATCATTCAATGCCCCCGCGGCCGACTACTTTTCGTCATTTTCACATACACAACACGACTGCTAACGAGCTACACTAACAAGAGTTTAACAAAGTATTATTTAGTTGTAACACAACTCGTATGAAAGCTTATCAACACGCATGTTGTTGTCGTTACTTTTTTGCTAAAAACAAAAACAAACATACAGCTTAAATTAAAAATAAAATAAAAAACTGAGTAGTAATTTGTTTATTTTTTTCAGCATTTTTAATACAATTGGAATATATGTATGTTTGGTCGGCGTCGCTATTTTTTTCAAAAACATTTAATTTTAAATACATATGTATATGTACATATTAATATACAAAAATGTTCATTCATATTGAATTCATATTTTGTTATTCAATTAAGTTTTTCCAAGACCCAAAATATAATTTTTATCAGGATACACTTGAGTTAAAGGTTCGTTAGTCTTTTTTTAAATGTTGATGTATTGATTTTTTCAGCAACCAACACCGGTTTTATCATAATTAAAAAAAGAAAATAATCTGGCAGTATTACCAAAATGTGGAAAATGTCTATTTTCAGTCCAAGTTTTTTACGAAAACTCTTCTTTGTGTTGAATTGTTTCTTCAATAAATATTTTTAAGAAATTTGCCTCTATTAAATTTTTGTAAACCATTTTGCGTATAAACAGATATGTATAATGTGAAAAGTTTCTATTTGTGTAAAGAATATTTGTGTGTGTATTTGTGTTCTTTTTTTCTCATGCTAAACTTTTAGGAATTTGTTATTTTAAATTTGTTTTGTTGCTTTTTTTGATTATGATAATTTTTTTTCGTTGGCAACAGATGCAAAGTATTAGTATTTATAGACTTTCTAGCATACAAGTGAGAATGGAAAAGTTATTATAGATTGATAATATATAAATAAAAGTTAAGTCAAAGTATAAAAAATAATATTATGAAGGTTAAAGTAAAAAGTAAAAGTGGCAGTGCAAAAAAAAAAAAAATCAAATGAAAGTTGGGATACACTTACATGCACTTACATATTCACAAACATATTGGATTATCATTTAATGCCAAAAATATGAGTTTAACAAAAGAAACATTAATTTTTCAATTTACTGAGAATAAGAAAGATTTAATTAAAAAAAATTGTAAATTTGATATTTATTTAATAGAATTTAATTAATTTAATTTTAAGTAATATGTTTGTCATATAAGTAGCTTAAGATTCGTTTTTTGAGCACATTCGTCTGAAGAGACTGGTTGTTATATGTAATTAAAATAGCTTTTAACGCGTATGTAATTTGATGTAATTTGACTTGGTTAAAATTAATAAGAAACCAGCCGTATGATTCTATTTCCCCCGTATAACACAAAATAGATATCAATGATACGCCCAGCTGTTCTAAGCTACTTGTTTATTTCTGGGACTTAATCTTACTGTTTTTACTTAAAATAATAATGATAAGCTTAAACCGTACTATATTTTCTTGCAATTAAAACCTAAACTAGACGTCATGTAATTGTTATAAAAGGCAGCAATATAAAATATTTTGAATAGACATAATTTCAAAAAGTATGATTAAACTTTAACTATTTAATTAAAAATTAACAAGTTGCTCTTGTATTATGGTTGCATCAACATTTATTTTTCCTTGCATAAAATGCCTCTCATGATGATGACCACTTTTAACACATGACTGGTTCACTTTACTTGAAAAACTGTGAAAAGATTGTTGCCTTTCATCTTTTTTTTTTATTAGGGCCAGCGCTCAGGGGATGACTCCTACTTATGCAGTGCATTGTACCGGAACTCAGGGATTGGGTAGAGAAGATAGATTTTGAAAATTTAGAAGGCTTAACTCTTTTGCAACTCTGCTTTTTGCGCTTTATGTTAATAGTTTATAGCAGTGTTTAGGCGCCTTCGCTGTTAAGTAGATGTTTTAACTTTGTTACGCTGTATTAGCAGTTATTTTATTAATTGTTTTACTTCGCCGATGTTTCTGCTAACCGACGAAGGAGGAGGAGCTTGGAACAGCATCAATCGCTGTCGGAACAGTTTTTAGTGACCACTGCCTTCATCACTTAAATAGTCCGACAACAATTAATATAAAATGCCTCACTAATGTACATTAGAGAAATTAATGATGTTGATTGATTTGCTCTGGCCAGGGTTTGAACCCGGACGGGCCCCAAGATATTAATTGCTTAGTTGTCAATGCGCTAACCACTTCAGCCAACACCACCCACCAGGAGGTACGTAATATTTCAAGATTAATTGGAAAAACGCCCTCCCTTTGGCTCAGTAACTATAAATGGAAAAAAAACTGTCACACTACTTAAGGTATTTATCAATATTATGACATTGAGATGCCGAATTTGAAGACCACTACTGAACATTGCGAGAACAGCTTGGGAGAACATATTTTCGGAGATTGCGCAGCCACATGTATCGGCGGACTTTCACATATTACATATTAGTTTTTTCATTTTTGAAGTCTAACATTCCTCAACTGAGAATTGATTACGATATGAATTTACATATAAGACTTTAACTTTTAAATGATAGTTACGAAATATAATTTTCGTTTGTTTTTTAAGAAGATTATTATCCTTATTATCCTAAAGGCCTTTCTTTCTTTAAATAAAAATGATTAAAAATTAATATATTTTTGTACATATTATGTACTTTTTTAAACTTTACATATTTTTTTCTTTGGAAATTATGTGCAAATTATTCGGAAAAATGTTCGCTCTAATTTGGCGAATACGAATACGAATATCTTAAAAGAAGCGAATAATCGAATACGAATACGAGCATTCGTAACATCACTAATACATACATCATGATGCTGTTAATGTGAAGTTAAGTAAAATTTGTGTAAAATAGCTTAAGGCTTAACTAGTTTGTATTTAAAGTATGAAATTTTCCTTTACAGAGAAGCTCAAAAATTCAAATAAGGAAATATATAACCAACATTTTGGTTAAAATTTTTGTTTGAAATCAAAAGTAGTATGATTGCATAGTTTTACTTTTAAAGCTCTCCATCACATTCACACAATTCTACCTATCATTCAATAAATGATCATATTTCTATTGATATTATAATTTATTTGACCTCTTCTAATATTTACTAGGCCTTTCACTTTAGTATGTATGGATGAGTTTTTCTTATAATTGGTTCTAAAAAGAAAGTAGCAATAATAAGATACATATTGATTTTTATGCTTGAATGTAGGAGAATTGTGGAAATGGTATAGGAGCTCAAAGAGACGAGATTAAAAAAATTTAGCTTATTGGAAGGTATTTTGTTTTAGCATTTAACTTTTATTTTTAATATATGCGAACTCATGCAAATTTATATAAAAAAATAGGTATCTGTAGTGTTGGTAGTTGTATGACTTTTTGAAAGAAATTCTGAAAAATAAACAAAAAAAAAAAGATTTACATCTAGAATACGGTGGATTGTGTCGACCATTGGTTATACTAGTAATAATTATTCGCTATATGTATGTATGTATGTATGAACTACCTTAAATAAAATTAAATTGCTATAAATTTTGAATTCACCTTCCAATTTGGCTTTAGCTAAAGTTAATATTGAATCATGTTATTTTGCAAAATTTTCTTGTCATGTATTGACTATGTAGTCTGTCAAGATGTTTTATTATCTTCTACAAGTTGCCGAGAAATATTTAAATTTACAAGTATTAATGCAAATCATCTCTTGTTAAGTCTCATGATATTTTAAATACATCGGAAGTTGTTAAGCCCTCAAGTAATGAAGAGTTTAAGCAAGATGAATAGAGAATGTAAAAAAAATTTCAAATAAAAATTTTATTAAAGTAGCTAAAATTATATATTCACAAGCATAAAAGAATACTTTATGGAATGTTGTAACCTTTTTTTAAACCCCCGCTCCTCTATTAAATTAGCATAAATGATTTTCATCTTTAAATTAAGGAGTATTTTATTGACAGCATGTTGCAGACCAAACAGTTAAATAATATTATTTAAGTTATTTGTTTATTAATGAAATGTTGCACAGTGGAGACCAAAAAATTACTAGTCAAATTTATGTGATTCTTAAATAAACTTGATGCTGTGTCAACAACAACGCTTTTAAAGTAGTGGTTGAGCTAATCAAAGGTTAGAATGTAATAGAATCTAGTAAAAGAGCTTTTCTTTTTATCTTAAGTAAATAATATTTATAATTTTGCTGATGTAGACTAAAGAAATAAATTTATTTGGTTGTCGCAAGTAAAATAATGTACGAAGAATTTGGGAATAAAGTTATCAGCAAAGTCAGAGTAGCAGTTTGTTGAATTGCTTCGGAGTCACACAAGTGAACTGTCAATCAAAAATTATTTTTAACAGTCTCGAAAATTTTGAATGTACAAAAAAATAAGAAATACGAAACAAAGTTAAAAAAACAGGAATAATTAATTAAATATGACAGACAATGAAATTTTGTGCGTTGTATTTAAATGAAGCCTTTATTTTCAACTTCAAAGTAATTTAATTTCATATAATTATTTGGTCTTTTTTGAGCCATTATGTAAATAATCTCGTTGATTTTTCCATTTCCTTGTTTTTCCTACTATCAGATGGGGTTCATTTTGTGCTTTTAATTTACAGTCACAGAAAATGCTTCCGTAAGATGAGGAGTATAACTCGAAGCAACAAGAAATTAGTAAAGACATATCTTTTTTTATTCAAAATGTTATTAAGTTGGAGTCATTTGGATGTTTTGCTAAAATTTCTTTTAGAAAATTTCTTTTAAAAAATTTGGAAAAAACTTAACAAAGCTTTTTTTTCAAATGGGACAAAAATATTTTTTTTTTGCTGAATTAATCACATTTGTTGAAAGAGGTATTTTACAATGGCGATGACGAGATGTAAGGCTAATGGAAGGATAATTTTATAGAAAATTATTTAAGAGTTCAAAATTTAAGATTATGTATACCCAGTGATTTTTCTGACATTGTAAACTTTACAAGACAACCAAACGAGCTGTCCATAATTTTCTTAGACATTTAACAGAATACTACGAAGTTTTCTTCTACTGGATATTTGTTTTGAAATATCTTTCGATTATATCAGAATAACGTAAAGATTATCTAAAATATATTAAGCAGACTTTCTTCTGCACGTTGACTGATTTACGTTTTGCAATAATTCTCATTTGTATCTTGAGACTTTTTGCATAATTCCGGAAAATCTTCGCACCAGCAAAATGCATGATTATTCTCCATTAGAAAACGATTTTGACTTGATATCGTGCATTACTGTTCTTCTACATACTTCCTGCCCCAATTCGCAAAGACTTCAGCAAACAATGTTTGCTGGGTGTAAATTAAAGATTATTATTCTTAAAAGTTATAAAAATATTCTCGTAGCACGATAAAAGCTTTTGTATAATTTATTTATTTCATGAATCATGCTGTTAAGCCTCAAAAGATATTCTCAGCAATTACCTGCAGACATATTGACAGCAAAAGCAATACCAAGACAACAGCCACAACAACATCCAAACTCAAATAACAATTAATTAACTTAGAGCAGGACAATTTAAATTGAACAGACAGTATTTTTTTTTTTGTTTTCGTTGTGGAAGCTTTTTGTTAAGATTGTGACAAACTTGTGTGAAAGGTTCAATAAGATTTTTAAACCACAAGTGAATTTCATTTTATCTTCTAGCTTAAGTTGCTACTTCATAGAGTTAATCGATTTGGCCATTGATAAGAAAGAGCTCAGGGGCTGTGAAATACACCTAGTTACGATATTAATTGGGCAATTGCTGCAAAGTTTTTTTTAGATAATATATTAAATAAAATATTTATTAAAGAAAAATTTTGTAAATTAAAAAAAAAAATTATTTAGCGATAATTAACTTTTTTAGTTTTGGAAAAACACAACACTCTTTTACCAGTGTCCATTGGTATTTCCTTTCTTAGAATACTCTTCAGGTAAATTAGTTGCGTTTAAATTTAACTCTAATTAATTTTTTTAATAACATTTTCGTCATTCGTCTTTTGTCGTCTAGATTGTAGTTTTTTTATTAACTTTATTTTTGCCTTTAATATTTGTAATATTTTCTCATGCTCATTTTTTTTACTAAAAATATTACAAGCTTTAGCCTAATAACAATCAATTTAGATGTACAATATTTTTTTTTTTTTTAATTTCTTAAAAATATTCTGCAAAGTGGCCATTTAATCGTTCCCCTTATTATCTTCCACGTGGCTGATTACCCAATTTATTACCGAACATTATTGGCTACAAAGCAAGTTTTGAGAAATTTTTTATTAATATTTTTAATGGAGAAGCTTAACATTAGAAGGATATTGCCAAATTACTTTAAACTAGTGAATAAAAATATTGTCTTCTGAAGTTTCTTTTAAATCTTGGGTCTAAAAGCAATTTGTTTAGTTTAGTTCTTTGCTGCTTTACCAATAACTAAGTCTGATGTTACAAAAAATTAATTTTTCTGGCAATAACTTTAAGAAATATGAAATAAATAAGAGAACATTATTCTTAAAGAAATTTTTTTTCATCCATGTTAACTGTCTTTTGATAATGTGTTTATGAGATGGATGGAAGTGGAATAGACTTTTATTTATTTAATCTCTCTGTCATTTTTTGTTTTCTTTTCTTTTGTGTTTTTTTTTAAACTTTTCTAAGTTGACTACTTAAGGATTTTTTAAGTGTTCATTGTTGTTGTCAAGTACTTTTTACTGTTTTTTTTTTTTAAATTTCAAGAACATGACAGAGGTTTTTCGCTTTCTCTAAAGTTAAGACATTTTCCACTCATCATATTCGCAGCCATTTTAATAAAAATTTCATTTTATATTTTGATACATTCGTGTTTTCGTTTTTTTAATATCTTTATGGAGTTTTAAGTAATTATAAATTATGAAGGACTTATGAAATGAATTTCCACACAATGTCCGTTGCATAAATCTTTCATTAACTAATAATCTTTATATATATAATTCTACTGTACGATCGTTGTGACTGAACTCCTCCTAAACGGCTGGACCGATTTGCATAAATTTTTCTGTATGCGTGTGGGTTGCTCTCCGGATGGTTTAGATTTACAATTCGGTCCAATTGGACAAAGGGGCGTGGTACCTCCCATACAAGCCAAATATTAAAAATCTATTAGTTCTGCTCCTAATAACGGTATTTGAACAAAATTTCGTACGTCGGTTTGGTGTGCATTTCTTAAGTGCTGCTGCAAATATGGGCGGGATTGGACAAAGGGGCGTGGTACCTCTCATACAAACCACAAATTAAAAATCTATTATTTCTGCTCCTGATAACGGTATTTGAACAAAATTTGGTATGTCGGTTTGGTGTGCATTTTTTAAGTGCTGCTGCAAATATGGGCGGGATTGGACAAAGGGGCGTGGTACCTCTCATACAAACCACAAATTAAAAATCTATTATTTCTGCTCCTGATAACGGTATTTGAACAAAATTTGGTACGTCGGTTTGGTATGCATTTCTTAAGTGCTGCTGCCAATATGGGCGGGATTGGACAAAGGGGCGTGGTACCTCTCATACAAACTACAAATTAAAAATCTATTATTTCTGCTCCTGATAACGGTATTTGAACAAAATTTGGTACGTCGGTTTGGTGTGCATTTTTTTAGTGCTGCTGCAAATATGGGCGGGATTGGACAAAGAGGCGTGGCACCACTCATATAACCCAAAAATTTAAATCGCCATATTTTGGGCATTTTTTTACCTACGTCGATGATATTTGGTACATATGGTATTGGCATAATTTGGAATACGTACCAGGAGAAAAGTGGGTGGGACCACGCCCCTTTTTTAGGAAAATCAAACCTTTAGACCGATCTTCCTGAAATTTTCACAGCATGTTACTGTGACTCTGGAAGGAATAATAGCCTATATGATGTTTTGATTGGACAAAGAGGCGTGGCACCGCCCATACAGCCCAAAAATTTAAATCGCCATATTTTGGGCATTTTTTGACCTACGTCGATGATATTTGGTACCAGGAGAAAAGTGGGTGGGACCACGCCCCTTTTTAGGAAAATTAAAAATCGTAATATGGTCTTAACTACTGGACCGATCGTCATTAAATTTTCACAATAGAATATATAAATACTTTTAATTTTATTTTATAACGAGGGGGGTAGCGAAGCAGACCGGGATAAGCTAGTATGTTTTATAAATAAGACAATTACTTACCCAGGTACAGAACCAAAAACAGCAAATAAACATTCATTTGTGTTTTGATATTTTACATTTGAGATAAATTTTAGAGTGGATTTAAAACTCCCTCCCTTTTTGGCATAACGTTATTTAAAATGTATTTAAGGGCGAGGTAGCGAACTAAAATGATCCACAAAAATATTTGTAATAAAAATCTGTTTTAAGTTCTGGACAACACTTCAAAGCTCTTTCACCAACATCAACGTTAGAAATAATACAAAACTTAAAAAGTATGATACCTGCAGATATGATATTAATTTGTGCTAGCATAACCAACGGACGTCACAATCGTCCATATTCCAGATGTAAATAACTTTTTTTAATGTTCGAAAGTTGAACCCTTAGTTCGGTTATTAATCAAATCTCTAAATCAGGGGTGCGCTTGGGGCTCATTCGTTTTTGTATGTAACTATTATCTATAGGTTGTGTGTCTTAATACACACATATAGCACTCAGCAATTGCACTACGAAATACATTTTTTTTATCAATGTAGATTTTGTTTAACGTTTTTTTCTTTTTTTCTTTTCATGTATTGGCTACAAAAAATATTGAATAAAAATTAGATTTTCTTTAAATGTAATGGTGTTTGCTTTTCCATAAGGAACTTTTGGTCACCCCTGCTCTAAATACTTCAGTTAATACCACCCTCCGTAACTTATAAGAGGTCCGTCCATCTTAGCTTTCCCTTCTTATGCTTTTCAATCGATATTAAAACTACTATAGAAAACAAGTTAATAAACTTTTTAAATATTAAAAATAGTGAGCTTCAGTTAAACGACCTGAAGGCATAAAAATTTTCAAACTTATAATGTTTTTTTTGTTTAAGTTTTCTGGTTTTGCAATTAATGATTTTGTATTTTTAGTTTGTGTTTTTAGTCTTATTTTGATTCAATATTGTCTGCAAATGTTTTTAGTCTGCTAAAATAATAGCGGGTGTTTCATAATGAGGTACTTTCCCAAATGATTTTTTTTTATCTAGTGAAACATTATATAATATTACTCAAATATTTTTTTCAAGATATTATTGATTTTATTACCTTTTGTACTCTCTGGTTATCCTTTCATTTAAGGAGCGTTTCCCCCTCTCAAGCGAAATAAATATCCTGTTGCAACTACTTTTAAAAAATTTTAAGTTTGCGGTACAATAAAGCTAAGTTATGAATTTTTATTCAAACTGAGTGATGTTTAATCAAAGAAATTATAAATTATCAGGCTTAAGTTCGTTTTCTCTAAGGCTGCCATTTAAGAATGAAATGAGAAACATTGAAATAATGATCAACTTGAACAAAAATATTATTTGAAAAATAAGTAAAGTTCCAACCCATTTAAATGAAAAAGCGTTACTGTTAAAACTTTCATGTGACTCAGCAGATTCAATTAATCATAGAGGATCTTTAACTAGTATGATTGCAGCTGCAGTGGTGATAGTGAGGTCTAAGCGGTAAACAACTCTGATGGTGACACTATGGCTAGTATCGAAACATCTTGATGTCAGTTCAACGCTCCGCGCAGTTTAATTTTTCTTTGTCTGTTTAATTACTACGAGCTTCTAGATTTTTCTTTCTAATAAAAATAATAATTAAATTTATAAAAATTAAATTTGGAGAAAACGAACTTAAGCCTGACAAATTATAGTTTCTTTGATACAATAATGTACATTAGTGAGACATTGTATTAATTGTTGTCGGACTATTTAAGTGATGAAGGCATAGCATTGGGCAATAAAACCCTGCTACGACAGCGATTGATGCTGTTCCAATCTAAAAGTACACATCATCGCCCTCCTTCGCCGGTTAGCAAAACCATCGGC
Organism: Lypha dubia; assembly: GCA_947311025.1. Lineage (NCBI taxonomy): Eukaryota > Metazoa > Arthropoda > Insecta > Diptera > Tachinidae > Lypha > Lypha dubia. The sequence continues at coordinate 9,735,097 of OX371260.1, read as the reverse complement.
GAAGTAAAACGATTAATTAAATGCTACTTAACACCGGAGGCACCTCAACACTGCTCTAAAAAATAACACAGCGTGGAAAGCAGAGTTGTAAAAGAGTTAAGCCTTCTAAATTTTCAAAATATATCTTCTCTATCCTTCTCCCTGAGTTCTAGCACAATGCACTGCATACATAGGGGTCATCCCATAAAAAATAAAACTTTATGATTCAAAAACGAGCACGAACACTCCTATTATGTAGTAAAATTTTTTTGGCAATGAATATCTTTAATTAAAATTATCCAAACTAATCACCCTTTACGTAGGGTACAAAATTGTAAAGGGTGTTTAATGCTTAAACTTAAGTAAATTACAGTTGCAAAAGTTCTAATCACTTTAAAGTTTCAACTTCTTTCTATTGTTTGTTATTTGTTGTTACTGTTGTTTATCTTTAATAAAAAATCTTTGTTTTGCGTAAAATAAAAACAAATCGAAATCATACCATGAAGAAATGCTCTGCATTAGATGAGAAAATATTTTAAACGAGTAATTTTCTTAATAATGCCCATGAGAAAAGTTCGAAAATACTGAAGAAAAAAGTTGGTAGTCAATTTAAAAATATTTATTTAATGAAATATTAAATTTAATGTAAATAAATTTAAAAAGATCAAAGAAAAAGAAGAAGAAATATTTAAAATATTTTATATAAAATATTTAATAGGTGATGATTTTAAGAACTTAATCATTTTTATTTATTAAGAAAAATTCGAAAAGTTTAAACGACTGTTTGCAAGACAATCTAATATTCGCTTTTAACTCTTAATGGCTAATTCCATCAAAGCTTTTGAAATTCATTAAAAATTAAGCATTAAACTTTGCGCATCAAATATCTTAAATCAGAATTATTTACTAAAAAAATCACGCTTTTTGTAGTTATGACTATATTGCAGCAAAAACTCGATATGGACTGTTTTTGTTTGCAAAAAAAAAAAAATGGTTTAAAATTTAAATTCTGCTTGCTTATTTTGCTTAAAGTATTTTTGTCATATCATCTTGTGTTGTGGTCTAGCTGGCAGATGTAATGACTCACTATATTTTTGTACTATATTTTTATAATATATCTAACATATTCTAATGGTATCGCACATGCTATATTCTGTTATTTAAATGAATAAATACATTTATACGAGTATGCAGTATTATTTGAATAACAACTGGAAGATGCACATTTCATTATGACATTCATACATTCATTTGATAGAAGCGATGATAGCAAAACTATTATTAATTTCAATTTCGCGTGCCGTGTGGTTCGCAATTAGGATTTTGCAAATCCTTGATTCCTTGACTTCTCAAAAGAAAAAAAAAACAACTACAATCGAATTGGAATTTGACAAAGATAAAGGAATATAATGGAGTATTAGTAGCAACTTAAAGCTCTCAGAATGTTAAATCGGCAGTACGTCTCTCGTTAACTTTTGTGAAAAAATATTTTTAATTTGGTATAAATTTTGTTAAAATCGGTTTAATAATGTGACTGTTAAGCAAAAAATGTGTCTACCTTATGATTATGTCGATACCTGAAATACGAAACGAATGTAAGCTTTCGATATAGTAAAATCGAAATTGGTTCGAAGTTAGGCCATACTTGCTCTCGAGCGAAAAATTATTTTTCTCTAGTCATTTCGAAACAGAGCTCTAACGACGGAAGTTGGGATCGGTGCAATTTCCGTAAATAACGTTGATCTGTTCTCCTTGTTACGTTGAAAACTAAATTCTCTATAAATACTGTACGCGTACACTAAAAATACTGTCCACGTACACTAAAAATACTGTACGCGTACACTAAAAATACTTTATGTGTACAATAAAAATACTGTACGCGTACACTAAAAATACTGTACGCGAACACTAAAAATACTGTACACGTACACTAAAAATACTATACGCGTACACTAAAAATGCTCTACGGGTAGACTAAAAATACTGTACGCGTACACTAAAAATGCTGTACGCGTGCACTAAAAATACTGTACGCGTACACTAAAAATACTATACGCGTACACTAAAAATACTGTACACGTACACTAAAAATACTATACGCGTACACTAAAAATGCTCTACGGGTAGACTAAAAATACTGTACGCCTACACTAAAAATGCTGTACGCGTGCACTAAAAATACTGTACGCGTACACTAAAAATATTGTACGCGTGCACTAAAAATACTGGACGCGAACACTAAAAATACTGTACGCGAACACTAAAAATACTGTACGCGTAAACTAAAAATACTATACGCGTACACTAAAAATACTGTACGTGTACACTAAAAATACTATACGCGTACACTAAAAATACTGTACACTAAAATACTGTAAAATACGCTTGATATTTGACCTACATCATTCAAACTAAAGCGAAATGTTTACCGAGTCCTATACTATATATTTGTGAAGTTTTATTTCATTATGTTAGAAAATGGCGGAGTTATTAGTGAAACTTTCCAAAGTTGCATGTTTTTGTTAGAAAATGGTATTCTTTAAAAGGCTATAATTCCTAAACGGCTTGAGCTATTTGAATGAACTCTTCATCATATGTTAGAGTTGGACGTTGGACGAAAGGTTCACCGAGTCCTAAACTATATATTTGTGAAGTTATATTTCATTATGTTAAAAAATAGCGGAGTTATTAATGAAACAAAAAAATTGGCAAAAATTCATGTTTTATAAAAACACAGAAAAATTCTCAAAAAGTGTATAAAAATCAGCCTTTGGCGTCTCCGCCGTTGGCTGCGCTTCTTCTTAAAACGTTACACTCCTTTAAATTTGTAATCATTTACATACAAGCAAAAATAATACTATTCAATAGAATCAGCCGCATGTGTCATTTATTACAACTTTTAAACAAAAGTTCATTATTTTAATCTAAAAATAATTATAAACAAAATTTCAACAATTTCTTCGACATGCGTGCTTTTAATTTCCGCACGAAAAGTGCAGCATGAATTTCAATGAGACAAAAATATTTGCCATAAGAAACTAATATTCTATTTACAAAAAATGCTGCATAAAAGAAATGAAAATTAATAAAATTGTTTTACGAATTCGAAAAACGTAAACAGAGATCTTCGCATATTTAATGTTAAGCAGTGCTTTACGAAATTGCTCAGCGCTATGAAATCCTTAAGTAATAGGGCGCTTCCTATTCAATATTTTGGCTTTTAATGGTGATGATATGCTTGCTGGGCTATAAAATGAAAGTTGTCTTTAGCTGTGTAGATGTGTGATGCTATTAAATTTTAACACAAACGGAAATGTATCTCCATTTTTAAACAGAGGAAACGACAGGCTAGTGGTGATTTTTTTTAATAATATAAAGTTTGGCTATTTTACATGATTTTTACATGGGCGAGATTATTTAAAATAACACGGTGCAACAAAAACTAAGGAAATAACAAATATAACAAGGTTGTAAAGTTGTGCGTTCTTAAAGTTTGGTGGGCGTTGGCAGGGAGGAGTATATAAATATGTATGTGTTACATCTAAAGCTTTCTTTTTTTACGGTGACATAGTGAAATTTTATGGCCTTATAAAATCCAATTTTATGCGATATTTCGTTACTAGTTGCGAATAAACACAAAATTTAATACTTTTTAAGTTCTATAAGGATTTCTGATGCTAAAATTCAGCGTAAAACTTTGTAGGTTTTTAAGTTCTATAATAAAATTTTACGATAAACATTTTTGTAGAACGGCTAAGCGTGTTAGAATGCTGAGCACAAAATATACCTGAAACGTATTTCGCAAGCCGATTCATAATGAAAGTCTGCAAAAATTTAATCTCAATTGTAAACTTTCCAAACGCTAATACTCTGGTATATTTGTTATTGCCCTTTACCAGAATCTGTTGTAGAAGTGTCTTATTTTTTTTTTTGTATACATTAAACTCATTTGGAAAAATTATGCAACAAAAACTGAATAAGTATTTTTTACTCCTCCTAAAAGAATGATTAGGTTTTTAGCCGTCGTTGTTTAAAAAAAAAACATTTAATTTTGTTGTACCGTGTTATTAGCAACAGATTTGTTAATGGGCATTACCCTTATCATATTACAATACTCTGTCTATTCAACAAGTTAACTTGTCAGTATTTGTCGGCACCATATTCCTGGTAGATTAAAGGGTGGCAGTTGTCTTAGTTTCAATATATTGATTTTTTTCTCAACTAAATTCTCTTATAGGAGTATGTATGTATGCGTTTGTGTGTGGGTGTCTTTCAAATTTCTTTTAAGCATATTTAAAATATTGTAAAACAAAAATTTCAAGTTTTCTCTACAAAGTATTTGCTAAGCAGTATTCAAGAGGGGACGTACTAAAAAGTGTATTAAATAAAATACATTAAATAAATCTGCTACCTTGTTTCAAACAATTACCTTCTCCAATATTGTCTTTTAAAAGGCATCTATCCATAGAAATATAATAATTCTTTTCTATTTTAATGCTTCATGTTACAAAAACGGTGCTCTAGATAAAATTAAAAATGAAATATGTTTCTTAATTGGATCTACATGCCTGGACAAATACAACAAATGTGTATTTCATTCTAGCAATTTCTTTGTACATTTTTCTGTGCTGTCATTTTAACTGACCATAAATTTTATAACTTTGTAAAAAATATCATAAATATAAGCATTATTTTTACACCTATTCAGTTTGCTGAGGATACAAAAAGATTTATAGGACCTAAACAGCCTCTTACTCTTAAGTGTAAATTAACGATACACATTCAACAAATAAACGAATAAAATTCTCTTATACCAAAGCTAATATACCCTTTTCATAAAAACACTGAAAAAATTGCACTTCATGATTCCAATGAAATAATTTAGTTTGATTTTTTTTCTCAATAAGGTTTTGGAAATTTTAATTATTCAGCCCAATCACGAATAATAATTCCGCGGGAGTTTTCACCTTTTCCCCATTCTTCCTGTTATGAAGAAAAATCCTGCATGAGATTTCTCACTTTACCTTTTTTTCATATTTGTACCATTTTTATCAACAGTGTGAAAGGGAATAAAACAGAATGGGAAAAAAATAGTTATTTTGAATGCCTTTGAATATAGTTTTTTCCCTAAAAATATTTCACTATGAAAACAGAAGGGCGTTTACATAAAAATGTAAGTAATTTTTTATAAACTAAAGTTTAAATAAATAAAAAAATGTATATTAATTGTAATTTTTTTAAATTACTTCGAACTGTTTATTATTAATATTTGTTAATATTTGTACAGGCTAAAGTTCGTAAATGTTTATAATCAGAGAAATATTAGGTAGACATTGTTAACATATTTCGAGCAACAAAGTAAATATTTAATATTTATACATCCCTTTTATAGATTTTTCAACAGCACTGGCTGAATAGAAACAAATGTTGTTTTTCGGTAAAAGCCACTAAACCTCGTCAGTATTCATGTGCAAATGCTTTTTCGCTACTTGTTAGGTAGCTTCGTTAAACTTCATTACATACTCTATTTATATACAATTACAAATACAAATAGAATACGCGACTTTTTTCTACTGGATGCTGGGGAATTTTTTATTCTTTTGTTTTTATTTGTTATTATATATTAAACATTACAGTGCTGCCAGCGAATTATATCCTACAATGCCCAATCTCCTGATTTTTTGTTCTACTTAAGACAAACTTTTTTGGTTTGATGTTAACAATGTCTAGCTAATATTTCTCTGATTATAAACATTTACGAACTGTAGCCTGTACAAATATTAACAAAAAAAAAATATATTCAAATGTTCATTTAGGTCGAAGAGCACAAGTAAAGTTGCAATTGCAACATCCGTTGGTGATCCGTTGGTAATCCGTTGGCTATTTCGTTGTTGTTCTTACAACACTAATTCTTCCACAAGTGCACGAATATCTAAATTATTCATTTGTAATTTTTCTTTAAAATTGCTATGTAAAACAAATTAATTTATGTTTGCAAACCGCAAATTGGAAACAAAAATATATGAAAATTTAATGTCAATAAGCAAAACTGCTGGCTTCAAAATTCAGTGATGCCACTTTTTACCTTTTTTGTTCCCGCGGCAAGCATATTCCGTGGGAGAGAAATTCCTAGGGAATATTCGTGATTGGGCTGATTAAGACTTTAAATCGTATAGTTTAATTTTTAATTAAATTCACCCCCATTATGAATGTCGACGTCGACGTCAACACAATACTATAGTCGTCGTCACATTTGTATGCCGTCGACATCAACACAATTCCATATCGGTATTAACTAAAGTTATTGAGTTGACGCTGCCTTGTTATCGATAATTTGAAAGAAAGAAATGTCATATTTTTTGTTTTTTTAAAATATGTGAGAAAAATTTTATTTTTTTAAAAAATCTTTTATTTCTTTCATTGTTATATGTATATTTCAATAGAAACCTCCTTTTGCATAGCATAATTATGCTCAACAACTCATTTCGTTTCCAGCTTTCACGATTTTGATTTTGTTTTCTTTTTTAAAACTAACTTCTACTGTAGCTGAATGTGTGGAAGTTGATGGCAACTTTTCGGCATTCTCAAGCATACAAAACTCTGTTTCAGAAATGTTAAGTGTTTGTGTTTAACTAATAGAGGGTTCAATTCCTTGAATTAACCTAGATTACGTTGCTTTTAAAACTGGACCAAGTTAGCAGCAGCTTCTTCTAAAGGTGAACTAGTGAATAATTTGCAAGTTCTTCCTCCTGTTGCATTAAGTTCTGCTTTATTGAGCATCAATTTGTTTTTTACCTTGCAATTGAAATCTTTCCTCACCTCATAATACATACATACATATAAACAAACCTATTTTTATAAGTTTTATTAAAACAATGAACAAATTTAATTAAAATAATGACGCATATAAATCTATTAAAATAATTTTATTAAAAATTGATGATATAATTTTTTTTATTATTCTATAAATGCGCAACGTGTTGAATCTTTTTCTCATGGAATTTTCGTAATAATTAAATTTCAATTTTAAGTTCTTACTACTTATTTTCGCAAGCATTCTAAGAAACAATACGAAATATTATATTTTTCCATTTTGCACAATCGAAGAAAACTCTATCTGTTGCTTTAAATGAAAAATAAAACAAACAATTTAATTGTAACACAATTATTTGTTGTGCAACCGCAGAACTCAATTCTGTAACCGCTGAAGTGACTTATGGGGATTTTGTTATTTTGCTAAAAAAAACCATTTCTTTGCAATTTTATTTGCGTCTAATAAAATTTTAAATAATGCAAAACATTATTATTTTTGTGAATATTATCGAGGAAATTATTTTCCATCTCTTTACCACATACAGAAATAGATGACAATTTTATGAACAATAATCAAGATAAATTACTTTCAAATGTAACTTTAGGCGGTTGTGTAAATGTGAGTATGTAATAAGATAAATTGGTTTTATGAAATTGAAAAAAAGCTTTATACAACTTTTGAAATTACATTTCAAATAATTTGATTTATTTCCAATAATTGTTAGTAAATCTGTGACTATTTGGTGGTAACAGTGGGGACAACTTTGAAGATCTTTGAATTTCCTATATTTATATTTTCTTATTATTTTACAGTTCGTTATATAAGAACCCTTTATTTTCTCTTCATTTACGAGCACAAATTAATTATGGCCTCTACCTCTGCTATGCATGATGCCTAACTCCATTCAGCCACAGAGAATAAATGAAATGTAGCATGAGAAGAAAACAGTCCCAATATGTATTTAAATGTAGCGCTAAAGAATGTGTCTTCATAAAAATTACGCTTTTAAAGAAGTTACTTCTTCAAAAAATGCTGTTTCCACAGAGAATTGTCTCCAAACAAAAAATTTTGTTCGAAATTGCAGCATTCTAAATATACTTTTTACCGTTTTTTCTCAAAATGTATATTTTTGATATTGTACCTTTTCGAAAAGAGTAAGTTTTTAATCAAAAAAATTTTTTCTTTTAAAATAGATTTAAAACAAAATACCTCTCTGAAGAAGTATATTTTTCAAAAAAAAAAAAAAATTTTGTTTGCAAACAAGTATATTTTTTATAAAAAATATTTATTCCATGAAAGTACATTTTTAAAAAAAGCACTTTTTTCAAAAACTACATTTTTCAAAACGTACATTTTTCCTATAAGTACAATAAAAATATTCTTCAAAATATGCCACTTCAAAACAAGTGCCTTGCAAATGTACCATTTATGAAAAAAAATTTCTTCTTCTCAAAGTAGATTTCGTAAAAATTTTCTTACGTCAAAAGGGTCTTTCCAAGAAGTTCTTCCGCAAAATAAATATAAAGGGTTATCCATTTCGTGGTTTCAAAAGTATAGGACTGGAATTCGACATCTGTCAAACTAAGTTGTTAAACCAATTTTTTTCTTTTCAGTTGAAAGTCTGACATTGACGAAAATGGATCGCTTAACTATCACACAACGCATAAAAATTATCAAAATATACTACAAAAATGGTGATTCTGCCACAGCCACATATCGTGCTTTAAGAGGAGATTATGGTTTACATAATCGTCCAACTACGCAAGCAATTGGCAAAATTGTGAAGAAATTTGAAGAGACTGGAGCGGTTACAAATATTGTAAGGCCTGTGCATCATCGTTTCGCTCGTTCCGCTGAAAATATCGCTGCTGTATGTGAAAGTGTTGCCGAAGACCCGAATGTGTCAATTCCTCGTCGTTCTCAGGAATTAGGACTGTCTTACGGCACATTATGGCGTATTTTGCATTTAGATCTACACCTACATCCATATAAAGTCCAGCTCACACAACAACTGAAGCCAGCTGACCATTTACAACGTCGTAGATACGTGGAATAGGTGCTTGAACAACTGGCGGTGGACGGCGATTGTTCGAACAAAATTTTCTTCAGCGATGAGGCACATTTCTCACTCGGTGTGTATGATAATAAACAAAATTGTCGTATTTGGGGTTCTGAGAATCCTCAAGTAATTGAAGAGAGGCCATTACATCCAGAAAAAGTCACTGTTTGGTGCGCTCTTTGGTCCGAATGTGTGATTGGACCTGACTTCTTCGAAAACGACGATGGAACGACTGTCACCGTCAATTCGGAACGTTATGGTCATATGATAATCGACTTTGTTTTTGCCTGCTATTGAAGAATACGACTTGGAGAATATGTGGTTTCAACAAGACGGTGCCACATGCCACACAACTCGAGCGAATATGGCTTTATTGCAAGAGATATTTCCTGGCCGCGTAATTTCTCGTCGTGGCGATATCAACTGGCCACCATTAGACTTTTTTTTGTGGGGCTACGCGAAAGACTGTGTTTATGCAGATAAACCTTTAACTCTTGAGCACTTAAAAACCAACATTCGTTAAGTTATGGCTGAGATACCGCCCAATATGTGTCAAAAAGAATCAATGCTTACAACACTTCGCATGGTGGTCATTTAAATGATGTAGTGTTTCACACATAGTGTCAACGTTCGAACTTTATAATAAAAAAGAAATATCATTAAAAAAAATATTTTATATGTGTTTTATTTACGTTTACCTTTGAAACCGCAAAATGGATAACCCTATATTTATGATTTACATAATTCAAATCTTCTAAATCTCCAGCCGTGTTTTTGCTTTGCATTTGTAATTAAGAAGGAAAACAACATGTTGGTTTCTCACTAACATTCGTAGTCGTAGTTTTTTACTCCACTCGTGATTTAGTGGAGAAAATATTATGGAAATTTACATTTTTAGAATTTAATGTATTCAGTACGCGAGCAAAAAATATTTATATAATTATTACCTTTGCCTTTTTTTATCATAAAATCTTTTAATGCTGTTTAAATAACAAGCAATAACTGTAGTTGTTACTGCATTCAGTGTAATTTATTTAATATTCAAAAGTATAAGAAATTTAGAAAAGGTAAATGAAAACACTTTATTTTATCTGCATCGATCGGGCAGGTATTACTGTAAATAGTTCAAGAGGTAAATACTCGTATAGATACAGCAAAAACTGTCTGAAAGTGGACAAATAACAGCAAAATAAAAAGTTGAACTAACAAATTTTTCCCCAATTTACGATAAAAAAAATTGGTTGCAGAGTTCTAGAAATACCAGGAATATCACAACAATTTCTTTAATAAACATTTTGTTATCGCATGTGAAAAACCATTAACATCAAATTAAAGTCAAACAAATGGCCACTATGTTAAATTTATTATTTTGTACATTATCATTTGTATCAGCAAGCAACAGTTTAAATTGAAAAAATGGCAAATGACAAAAAAAAAAAAAAAAAAATTGATGGCAACAAATATATCAAATTGTATGTCATTCCAACTGCAGGTCAATGAAAATATTTCCCAATGTCTGTGTTTCGTTTTTGGTATTTAACTTTTTGCTTAATTTTTATTTTATTTCGCTTTTTTCCGCTGAGGTTGTTCGTTTGACGTTGTGTCAATATTTTGGTTTAAACCTTTCTGTCTAGCGTAATAAATCGGTCTGGTCTTTGTTATAAACAAAATTTATGGATGTTTGCGTGTATGATGGTTTTTTCTCTGCGACCTTTTAAAAGCAGTACGAACAGTCATGTAAATGCAAATAATGAACGTCTTTGCGGTTAGAGAGTCATATATTTGCGACTCAATTTATTTTTTGTAATTTTGTGTATCATAATAGATTTATTTGACTTCTACAGGACCTTAAAACGTACACATTTTGGCATTTTCATCAGCATTTTCTTTCACTCTCATAAAATTACTTTTGTTAAAATTAAAAGTATTAAATCATGCATCTGAATTCTTTACTTCATAGTAAACAGTGAGCAGTAAGATACAAATTTTTTTTAAATCCTTGGAATATTCAATTTTCTTTTTCTTCTTATATATGTGACCTTCTCCGAGAAAATGGACCTAGTGTGTCAAAGAACGGGTTTGGACTTAAGAGTGGGTTCTGGTACCAAAAGGGTGTAGAATAAGATGAAATGCGTTTTTCTCAAAACATCATTTTCACACACTAGGTCCCTTTTCTCGGAGAAGGTCACATATATAAAAAATTGTTGCAAATGTGTTGTGATTTTATAATTCACGAACGGTCAAACCGAATTCCATTAAATTTTTAGGGCTTGTTCGCATGGTCGTGTAGATGGTTTATCTAAAGTTTCCACGAAATCTGTCGGGCGTTCGAGAGTTATGACTTTTCGTGAAAGTCGTGATGTGCTTTGATTAGGTAAATCGGAATTTATAAAAGTAAATAGCTTCCGTGCAAAGCCGGGGCGCTCAGCTAGTTTTATATAAAAATTTAACGGGACATGTATGTATGTAATAACATCACTTGAGAACGGCTGGATCTGATTTTTTTGAAATTTAGTTTGAAATTTTCAGGATTAATATAATTTTTCTAGGGAAAGAGTATCCCCCAGATTTCAATTGAAATCCTCAAATTTGGTGTATGAAACTTTGAAATTAATGCAAAAAGTCAAACAAGAAACAAGCGGGCGGGGTTACCTCCCATACAAAAAAAATTTTAGTTATCCTATATATGGAGAGCTGTAATAGTTACAGTTCTCAACTTAGCTGTAGACTTCTTTCAAAATAATGCGCGTCATCAGGCCGAAAACTAAGAGGATATGAGCGCACATACATATAATTCATAAACGATTCATAAGGTTTAAGTGCACATTGAAACCAGTTTTCCCATACAAAATTCGTAAATTAACGCCACAATAATTTTAATAATCATTTATAAATTAGGCGTATATATATTAAATAATTTTTTTTATTATAATTTTGTATATTCGATGATGAAATTGTTTAAACTTTACATAAAACACTAATGATAAATTAATTTAATTTTAGTTAGCCCATAAACCCAAAGATACTTAAAATACATTAAATTGTTTAAGAAAAAAGCACAAAAGTAATCAATTGTAAGGTTACACAATAAATTGCATAATTGAAGTTTTTTTTTTCTGCAGCAGTAATTGAATTTTAATGAAATATTTGTGAGCCAACAAATGGGGAGTGTATATTTCTTTAAAACAAATAATAATTTACCGAAAAATTCAGAAGTTTCGGAAGAACATTTTCTAATAATATATCATTTATTTAAATTTTCTATGTAAATAAATCACCCCCTTGCGTATACTTAATACTAATTGTAAATATTCATCAGCCAACTGTTTTTATTCATGCGAGAGTGAAAGAAAAATAAAGAGAAAGATGATAGACCATTTAGAATTGGGATATAAAAAACTGCACTTTTTTTACATTAATTTTGAATGAACATTTTATGTATGAACAAATAAACTTTGTTGTTGTTGCGGAATCAATGCAAGTGGTTATATTTTAAATTGAGAGATCCTTGTTGGTTTTTTTAAAAACATCAAAAAAGATATTGTTACAAAAATTTATTCATTAATTTAAGTGCCTTTTTGGGGTATTGCATTTTTCATATATATTTCCATACATTATAAGCGTGATAAATTTAATACATTTGTACTTCTTTTTCGAGTACAAAATCTGCAAAGCAATACAATGCTTCTTTATGACTTATTTACATATTTTACATAATTAAGCATCCGGAAATAAATACAAAGGTATGTGTGTATATGTGTATGTATTTATATCAAATACTTCAAAAGCATTTCCCTATGATAATTACGTACAAAATTAGAATAGATTTATGTATGAAAAGATTTTCATTATTTCTTTTTTTTTACTAATTTATTCAACCATAAAAATGTCAACAAAACAAAAACATTTGGTTGGTTATAAAAAATCAAAAATATAAATATAATAATATAAATAATATAAATTAACTACGAAAAATATTGATAACGGATTTTGATTTAGTTGAATGGCTTGAAATATCATGAGTTTATTACAACTGTTTGCATGTTTGTTTGCTTTTGTTTAAAACTACTGACTGATATCAATGACTTAATATAGAAAGGTCGTATCTAAACTTTTAGCTACTTTACTGGAATAGGAAAAAATCTATAAGATATGAAAAATAACATGTAAAAAATGAGTTGGGCTGTTTTTTAATTACTGTAAATCTGTTATTCGTCAACATAGGAAACTGAATTTTTTAAGGGAGGTGTATTTGAGTTTTGTCTACCAGAACATGTATAAAAACCGATTTTGAAAAAAACCGAGTTACGACCTTTCTATATTAAGCCATCGAATATACTATATGTATGTACATATTTTCATTATTATGTACAAATAATAAAAATTTATTTTATTTATTTTTCTCTCAGATATAGAAAGGATGTTGACTGAAAAGCGGAGAGCTTGACGAGAATGGCAACGCTACAGATCGCATCAGCTAAAATTAAGGCTTAAGGAGTGTACCAAGCAACTTAGAAAAGTTTTGCAAACACAAAAACAGCTTCCCTTCAAAAATTTCTTCAAGAGCTAGATGCAACACCACAAACAAATTATTCGCTATGGCGTGCAGCCAGAGGACTGAAAAGGCCGGTGATATGCAAACCTCCTTTACGAGCTTCGAATGGTGACTGGGCAAGAACTGATGCTGAAAAAGGTGATCTATTTGTTAAGCACCTAGAAAAAGTATTTACCCCGAATATTTCTACTGATATTGTTGAACTGCCACCAGTCGTCTCTTTACCAGAAATACCACTAAAATTTAGCATTGTGGAGATTGAAAAGGCCATTACTAGTCTTAACACCAAAAAAGCCCCAGGAGTCGACAAAATAAGCAACAAAATGCTTCAAGAGTTGCCTTTCATTGCAAAAAGAATAATACTATTCATTTTTAACAGTATTCTACGCCTAGAACACTATCCAATAAAATGGAAGGTTTCGACGATTACTATGATACCAAAGCCCGCCAAGGATCATACGAAGGTTGAATCGTATAGGCCTGTAAGTTTATTGCCCAATATTTCAAAACTATTTGAAAATCTTTATATGAGCAAGCTGATGCCTATAGTGACTAGAAGTGGATGCATTCCAGATCATCAATTCGGTTTTCGCAGACAACATAGCACAATTGAGCAAACTCACAGACTTGTGAATGTTGTCAGAGACACTTTTGAAAAAAAGAAATATTGCTCTGCGCTCTTTATAGATGTCTCTCAAGCTTTCGATAAAATATGGCACGAAGGTCTTATACACAAATTTACGCAAAATCTTCCCGCAAACATCGTCAGACTTTTAAAAAACTATTTAAAGGAACGTAAATTTGTGGTTCGAGAAGGCAATTTTTTAAGCCCTCCGCAGTCGATCGAAGCCGGAGTTCCCCAAGGCAGCATCTTTGGTCCATTGCTGTACTTAATATATGCCTCTGACTTACCGTTAAGCAATAACATTCATACATCAACATTTGCTGATGATACAGCTTTTCTAAGCGTTCATGAAAATCCAGTAGATGCTTCCCGCAACCTACAAGAATATATATCCAAACTGGAAAAATGGCTCAAACAATGGCGTATAAAAGTTAACGAGCAGAAATGTGTACACGTGACTTTTACGTTGCGCAGAAAAACATGCCCGCCTATACAAATCAACACCGAGACTATACCGCAACACACTGTAGTCAAATATCTAGGCGTTCACCTTGATCGACGTTTAACATGGAAATCGCACATAGACGCAAAGCTGATCCAAATGAAATTAAAAGCAGCCCAAATGAATTGGCTTATGGGAAGAAATTCTATACTAAGCCTAGACTGTAAACTTCTACTATATAACGCGATCCTGAAACCAATATGGTTCTATGGAATCCAGTTATGGGGCACTGCCTGAGCATGAAATGTCGAAAAAATTTAAAGGCGACAGAATAAAATTCTACGTACAACAATAGCAGCCCCCTGGTATATCCGAAACCAGCGAATTCAGAAAGATCTTGATGTTCCGTTGGTGAAGACAGTATTTTCAAAACACGCTAAAAAATATATAAAAAAACTTGAGTTGCACCCAAATGTACTTGCACGCAAAAATCTACATTATAGAGGCAACACCCGGCTGAAAAGGAGGGATACTCTTTTTCTCAGCCGAACACGAGAGATGTAAAACTACAAAAATTAACCGCTGAAACTAATAAATTTTGCTTAGCATTGGCTAAACATACATTAAACTTTGTTTTTATTTTTTAGATTTAAGATTTGAACAACTTATTGATGTTTCAATTTATAATTGAAGATTCAATAAATAATATAATTATCAAAAAAAAAAAATTATTTTTCTGTCATCAGCGTAATTTTCTCAAAAATGATTAAAGGAAGAAAATACAAATATTACTACGATTATTTTTCTCTAGATGACAATTTCGATATCTTCCAATTGTTTGCAGGGCTGTATGTATTAGTGATGTTACGAATATCAATTTTTAGTATTCGCGAATACGAATACGAATATTTCTTTTGAGGTTTATATTTCGAATTTAATTGGAAAAAATCCCTGCCTTTGCGTTAGTAACTATAAATGAAAAAAAAATTTTGTGATTTAACATTATTATTGCATTAAGATGCCGAATTTGAAAACCTCTACAGAACATTTTTTAATTATTTTATTTACATACTTTCAGATTTCGTTTTTCTTACTCTGCGTGAAATACAATGGGTTTTTTTAATAAAAATTAATATATTTTTTTACATTTTATGTACTTTTTTTAAACTTTTGTATGATTTTTTTTTGGAAAATGTATGGGAAAATTATTCGAAAACTATTCGCTTGAATTTAGCGAATACGAATACGAATACGAATATCTTAAAACAGGCGAATAGTCGAATAGTCGAATACGAATACGAGTATTCGTAACATCACTAGTATGTATGCCTTTGGGGGAATGGGCGAACCTGTACGTGTTTTTAAAATGAATTCTCTGTGTTATTGGTGTGTAGCATTTTCAACACAAATTTACGTTTGTATGAATTTTATGCCTCCGAAACTGACACATTTTTAAATTCTAAATAGTTATTTCATTCAAAGCAATAGGAATATAATGGTGTGTTATTTTCCTTATACAGTCAAATCCCGATAATTCGTACCCCGATAAATCGTAATTCCCGATAATTCGTAATAAACTGTCGGTCCCTTGAAAAAATCTCGTTAATTCGTAAAATTTCCATCAGTTTTGGTCCCCTCGCTAATTCGTAACTTTTTTTTCAAATAAAATCTTCTTTACCTCTTATAAATCGTAATTGTGTGCTAACTACCACTTATAATTCGTAATAAAAACAACAGAAGCATGGAAAGAATGATTTTTTGTTTACCCCTATTTGTTTTTTTTTTGCGAGGGTTTTTGCTTGTGTGTGTGTTTATTCTCTTAAGATCAGTGTGTTACATGAATAATAAAGAAAAATGTCAAAGCGCACGCATAAAACTCTGTCGGTATTACAAAAACAACAAATTTTTGCAGCCACTGACAATGGAGAGAAAAAATAGACGTTGCTGAGCGATTTGAAATTGCTCCATCCACTCTTACTTCAATCCTTCAAAAACAATTGTTTTTATGTTTTTTTTATCGTTTTCGTAAAACCCCGTTAATTCGTATTTATTTTATTTTAACCCCGTTAAATCGAAATCCCGCTAAATCGAAAACCCCCCTAATTGGTAAGAAATGGCCGGTCCCTTGCCATTACGAATTATCGGGATTTGACTGTAGTTCAACAAATTCTGAAAACTTTTTAATGGCCAAGTAAAATTTTTGTAATATGTATTTCACTGGAATAAAATGTTATACTTTAATCAAACCACCAAACAAAAGTTCTCAGAAACGAAATTAATATTTATTTTAAACAAATTTTCCTAAAACAAAATCTAAAACTTTACAGTTTGTCAATTATTTTTTTAAATTAATTATTTTCAGCATGTCCTTTGTATTACGTGAAACAAAAATCTGCATATTTTTACACCAGAAAATATGAAATAAAATGCAACAGTTTTATGAAACCAAAAACTAAACTTTTTGGATTTATATTTTTTATGCTGTTGAACAATTTTAAACCTTTTTGTGAATTTCATTGAAGTGATCCTTAGTAAGAAATATTTTGTTTTAATTAATTATTGCAATAATTGTAAGCAAATTTTCAGCGAAAATTTTGAGCTGTTATTGTGATTCTCTTCAATGAGCGCGAGTCGGAATATTTGATTTATTATAGTCGGATTATTTGATATCTGTACGAAAGAAGCTCATAGAGTAGAATTCATTACCTTTTGCAAACATTTTGTGTCTTAAATTTTTTACTATAATCAAGAATTATATACATTTCTTACAAGATTTTACATTAATTCAATTACTTAGAATATGATGCGTCTTGAAATTAAATCATGATAATTATCTTTCTATACAACAAGCAGATCGGTGCTCTATTGCATTCTTTCATATATTTTAGTATTCGTTTGATATTTTGATAAGAAAGCTTCTCTCATTTTATTAATTAACATGAATATTATGAATCAGACATACGAGTACATCTTTACCTTTTTAATTAACCATTCCATACACATGCACACACAAAGTCAATCCAGTGCAGACTGCAGCACACAAACACTATTGTAAAAATATTGATGCAAACAGACATGTTGTTGTACATACAATACAAGCAATACTATGTAGTCGTAATTATGCTCCTGACTTCAAATCGTAATTCTATTATCGACATTAAATCAATGAACTGTTAAAATACAAAACTTTTTGTTGTTATTTGCTTGCCATTAACAGCAACAACAAAAAAAGGATTAAAGCATATTCGAAGTAATTTTTCAATACAAAGAAACATGAACAAACTCGTACGAACACACAAGCAGGCACATTTGTGTTTTTGTGCGGATAAATTTTACACTAAAAAATTAATGATTAAAGTTCTTAAATTAAACTATAGCAACAATTTTGAAGAAACAAAAAAAAAAAAAGAGACTATATTATTTACACTGTACAACGCAAAGAAAATAATAGAATTCATAAAATTAACTGGCGGAATCAGTTTTAGTGATGGAATTTTTTACCAAAATATAAAACAAATTTGGACTAAATTTATGCTATTTAAAAGATATTTCTAGGCAGTTTGAAATTCCTGCATACAAGCAAATTTTGATTGTAGCTGATGACATTTTTAGTACATATGCCAGCTCCTGCTACAAAAAGGGCATCTAAAAAAACATGAGCTGAGACTTCAGTTTTTTGTGGTCGAAGAAAAAGTTTACACTCCAAAGTTTTTAAAAATAGTCTTGCAATTTCAATTTACATTTTGTTTCCTATTTATATTTTTTTTTTAATTTTAATCATTAAACAACTATTTATTCTGTAGATATTTTGCGAAATTGCGTTTGAGCAAAACCATTTTACAGCAATTATCCGTATGTACTTTCTTCTACTGATGACCTTTTCTACTCTTTAAAAAAATGTTTTATTAAAAAACAGAGAAAAGAATACTCTCAATTTTAATTAAAAAAAATATTGCCAACAAATTTTCTGATTCTTTTTACATTCATTTGCTTTCTTTTTTCTCTACCAACTGAATTTCCAATAAACGAAATGCAAATGCCGTTATGCTTTTTTGTATTTTATTTTTGCCTTCACTGTCCGCCACACGATAAGCCCAAAAAGTCTCGATGTGTATCAATATTTTACCATTTCTGCAGTTAATGACGACTATGTTATCAATACATGAACAGATTGACATTCTGTTTGGCTGCACAATTACACGAATTAATTGCAAAAGTTCACAGAAAAGTATAAAAAAAATTTAAAATTTTTTTTGGACTCTATTTGTGTAACAAATTAAATGCAATTATATTTTGTAATATTTGTTAAGACGGCAAAAAAAGTTTATGAATTTTTTAAAGCTACGTTCACATTTATCAAATATTTGTTCAAAAAAACGTAACCAATAGTTTTGCTTAGGGATAGTGGAATTTAACATGGTTTTTATATTATAAAATAAAATTAATTCTTCTCCAAAAGAGTATTTTTATATAGTTTTTAAAAAATTCGAACCCAAAATTAAAAAAATATTAGAATTAAAGGAAATAAATTATTATTTTTTTTCTTGGTTACGTTTTTTTCGACAAATATTTGATAAATGTGAACGTAGCTTAAGCAATTAATCTGAGAAACAAATAAAAAAAAACTTAAAAAATCTGATATTTCATTAAAAGTTTATTAAATAAAAATATTTGTAGGAGATTAAAGCGCGCTGTTGCTGTAAATTTTTTGCATGCACTGTGGGTTAGAGAGAATAGCAATTTCTATATGAGATATTTAGTCGCTATAAAGCAGGTCACAGCAGATGATAACTTCTATTAAAGTTTTAGGGATGAAGACCGGAAATTAGTTAGAAGCGAAACAATTAAGTCTAAATTTAGAAAATAACTGGTAAGTTAATATTTTAAAAATTATAATTGTTAGTTATCCGTGCGCCACCAAATCGCTAAACCCCCCAGCCTCTTTGGAAAAATCTTAGCAGGCAATATTCTGCAAGAAAAAGTCTTACTTTGTCGGCCTTTTAACTTTAAAACAGATATTAACGAGACACTACTGTAAACCAAATATTATTTATTCCACTTATGTATGTATGTCCTCTTTGCTTTTGTGTAATTATCCTTAAATTGCTTATAATCTTTGTAAAAATAATTTTAAAATTAGAAAATTTTTCAATTTGTTATCAATTTACATCAAATTTCCTTAAAATTTGCTAGCAGAGTTTTGTCTTTTAATTAAAAACTAGTGTGTACCAACGGTCGAACCAATCGACCGTGTTCTAGTCATAGAAAAAAAAATCGTAAAAAGTCTCTTATAAAACAGTCATATAACAACTAAAACTACAATTAATTAATGATACATTTGTACAAATTCGCAAAAATTAAAATAAAAGAAAAGCAAATACTCCATTGAGCTAAATCAATTTACTCAACTCTCTCATCTTTTTTCCTACAATTCACCCACATCTTAGTATGTATAGCTGCTGTCTTGTTGTTATTTTTCTCTTTCCAGCCAAATGTGTAAAACACATGTAAGTGTTGTTTGTTTGTTTGTTTGCGTGTGAATGTAGTAGTAGGAACTTTAAACGGTTATAGCTCCCAAAATACTGACCCCCAAAAACCCACAATACCTCGTTCACTTCTGTGAAAAAATATATTTAATTTAGAAGTAGTCATGTATTAATCGGTTGTATAATAGGTGCATTAAGGGCAGCACAAAAAAAGCAATTGTCTATAAATTATATAGATATATTAAAATCTTAAAGCCAATACTATTGATTAGTCAAATCAAAAAGTTTTTTTTTGTAATTTTGTTGTTGGGATCTGATTCATTTACTTATTTTGGGTTGATATATTACAGACGAAAACACAAAGAGAGTAACACGCATCTTAGCAAACAATATGTATGTATGTGTGTTTTATACTTGTCAAAAAACATTTTGTATAAATACGAACAACTTTTGTAAATGTTTACTTATCTAAAAGGACATCACAAAATGATGACCTTGAGTTGTATAGAGCGAGAGATAATGACACAATTAAACATGAAAAGGAAAAGCAACTGTCTGGCCATAAATTTCATAAAAGTGTAAATGATATTAAAATTGACGTGCAAATGATGTAAAAATTATTAAGAAGTTTTATCATCAATTTCATTATGCACGTACGAGTAATTCGTTTTATTTCTCCATTTGTTAAATATACTGTTTTTTGTTTGTTTTTATTGTAATTCAAAGTTATTTTTGACTAGACATAAACGAAAAGTTTTATTTTTTAATGAAAGTACTTAAAATTACACTTTAAAACAGAGCAAAAACAAGAACCTTATAATTTCGTAATATACGAGTATTCAGGTTATGCACTAAATGTATTAAAACATTTAATTTTTTATAATTTATTAAATTTACTGGAGAGTATCTGCTGAGAAATTCGAAATTACACAACGTACATAAAAATATTTTTGAAAGAAGAATTCCTGATAATATCTCGAATAAAATTTATAAAAATTTGCAATAAAAAGTCCTGTTTTCCGCCTCTTAAAGTCTTATGAAAATATTTTTGTTTTATAGTAGAAAATAGTAGGATAGTCGGTTAAAAATTCAATATAATTAATTTTTATTTTGAATTTTAGTCCCAGGAAATATTGAAATTCTTTTTTTTTTTAAATTATAAAAATCCAACACAAAGTTAGAAGCACTTTTAAAGCTTATGGGACCATACCGGATGCATTTCCTTTAAACAAAAAGCTATTTCGAAATTTACTTCCCAAATGGCTGAGTTGTGGTATAATTGGCTATCTCTTCTTTTAATTTTTAGTGTCCAGCTAAATTTTTTAAAGAACCGAACGCATCATGCCCCTTTTAATAAAAATGTTTTATTTTTTTTTTTAATCGGCGGGCGTCCGTTTATCATACATATAATATCATATAAAAGTTACATATACAATGAGCGAAATAACGCTGATCTGTTGTGATGTGTATGTTAAAACTAAATTGATTTCTTTCGTTACCATCCTTAACATAGTCGTATATAAAAACTCTGGATTATAGGAATCATATTTATTATTATTTTTTGTTACACAGTGTAATCTAAAATTTAAAATCGACTATATTTTCGCTATCCCAAGTAAAGGCTGGTATTTAATTAACACTTGTATGCAGCAAAGAAATCTAAAACAAAATTTTTTCGCCAGTAGATCTCTATGCCATGATATTAAATAAATTTTTATTATTTTATTTATCGTTATTACTTTAAGGTTAATTTGTTTTTACATTTATTAGATTTACAAAATTGTCAAGTCTTATTTTATTATACACCACACGAAATAAGAAAATAATAGTAATTTGTTGTTTTAATTCATTTTGACCTTTGTCACTCTGCTGATATATTTTCTTCCAGTCTGTTGCAGAGCGGGGCTAAATTAGAAAAAAAATACTTTTGTTTGTCTACTTTGTACTTTTGTTATCTTAACGAACAATATATGACAAAAGTTTTCTTTCTCAATTTTCTTGCTCTAGTAGAATCAGACACTAAATTTGAGTTGTAATTTTTTGTGAACAGTAGAAATAATAAAACAAATAGCTAACAAATAAGTCATGCCATTAATCACTTCATGATACAAATGTAATGTTTTTCCTTTGTTTATCTTTTTCACAAATAAATTTATGTGACTTGTTGTCTTGCTTGTCGATGAGATTCATGTTGTAGCAGACATAAGCAGAACAATACATACGAGTATGTACATATTTTCTAGAAAAAGGCCGGAATGTACTTTTAACACGCAACATTATAATCGAACATACTGATTGATATACGAGTATACAAGGAAATGTGGTGCTAAACAACTTAGTTCAGACAGAGTATATTAGTGTGCAAATGAAGAAGCACTGCTTGATTTTCAATCTTTAATTTCAATTTAGCTTAAAATTTTTAAATTGAATATACAAACATAAAACTTTTCTGAAATGGTTTAGCCACAAAAGAGCGTTCAAAAAATATATTAATTGTCACAAGTACTTTTACCGTCTTTGATTTTAATAAAAATTATTAAAGAATTTTATATATTTTTCTCAATTTTAAAAATAAAATTAAAGGACACTGTGGATAAGCAATTAATATGAATGTCAATCACACTGCCTGGAATGTCTGTTCTAACAAATAATAAAATAGTTTAGCACAGCTGGTATGTAAGGTTGGGTTAGGAAGGGTAGTGTGAAATACACATCCACTCGGAGACCCCATTGGATCCATTGTGATTCCCGTCAGTTATAATTTATTGACTAATTAGTCTCCTTACTGTCCAAGGAGAAACAAAGAGCCGTTATCATCTAATATTCAGCCATTTAATTCCCATGATAAAGCCCCTGATATCCTCAAGTTTGCACTTCGCGATATCACTAATGCCCTCGTCTGCTCAGCCATCTTTGCCTATGGCGTTGCAGCCTTGGGCAATGACATATGATATGCTCTATAGTTTCTGGCTCCTCTTCATCACCACACATCCTATAGAAATCCGGAGTGCCGTTTTCCCATATGCTGGTCCTCGCTCTAACCGAGCAATGGCCAGTCAAGGCGCCTACTAAGAGTCTCAAAAGCTTTCTATTCAGACCCAGCAGTAGATCAGATTTATCTTAGTCTAGTTCTGTCCATATGGACCTCGAGACTACAATTTCTTCTATTCCTCCAGGAATGGTTAGTTCTGCTAATTGCCCAGTTACTGAGTTCCCTATATTAGTAACCGATTGGAGGTTTAACCGACCTGTCACTAATTGCCTCATCTAATGCTGACCCTATTCTTGCCAGCTTATTAGCGATTTCGTTTCCCTCAATATTGCAATGTCCTGGGGCACCACGAAATAAGCCCCAAATCGGAAAATGAAATAAACCCCAAAAAATTTTATGAAATAAACCCCAAAAAAATGAAATAATAATTCCCGGGCGCAAGGAATTTATCCTCTATGGTATATCGAACACCGGCTTCGCGTTCGAAGCATACTCTGCATAATGAAATAAGCCCCAAATTTGTTAACTTAATGAAGTAAGCTTAAGAAGAAATCATAAAATGCAAGAATTTTATTCTCTAAATTATATCGAACACCGGCTTCGCGTTCCAAGCATTCCCTGCATAACCGTCCTACGGCCGGGTGCAAGGAATTCATTCTCTATGGTATATCGAACACCGGCTTCGCATTCAAAGTACTATCTGCATAACCGGCCTATGGCCGGGCGCAAGGAATTTATCCTCTATGGTACATCGAACACCGGCTTCGCGTTCGAAGCATCCTCTGCATAACCGGCCTACGGCCGGGCGCAAGGACTATTTCCTCTATGGTATATCGAACACCGGCTTCGCGTTCCAAGCATTCTCTGCATAACCGGCCTACGGCCGGGCGCAAGCCCTATTTCCTCTACGGTATAACAAACACCGGCTTCGCATTCAAAGTACTCTCTGCATATCCGGCCTATGGCCGGGCGCAAGGACTATTTCCTCTATGGTATATCAAACACCGGCTTCGCGTTCAAAGCATTCTCTGCATAACCGGCCTACGGCCGGGCGCAAGGACTATTTCCTCTATGGTATATCGACCACCGGCTTCGCGTTCAAAGTATTCTCTGCATAACCGGCCTACGGCCGGGCGCAAGGAATTTATCCTCTATAGTATATCGAACACCGGCTTCGCATTCAAAGTACTTTCTGCATAACCGGCCTACGGCCGGGCGCAAGGACTTTATTATAACACAGTTGAAACTTGAAAATAACATGCAATTTTCCTCAAAATGTTTTTAGAAACACATATTTTACGGATGTGAAATAAGCCCCAAATAAAATGAAATAAGCCCCAAATTTTTAAAAAATTAAATGAGCCCCCAAAAAAAAAATTAAATATAGCCCAAACAAAATATTTGAAAATTTTTTGGGGCTTATTTCATTTTTCGATTTGGGGCTTATTTCATTGGAGCTTATTTCGTGCCACCATTTCCTGGTACCCAACATAGCCTAACGCTAAATTTGTCCATAAGCAAGTTGAGAGATAGCCTACACTTGCTGTCCAGCTTCGATCCTAGGTAACAAAAAAAACTATCTATTTTGTATCTCCAAGAATACTAGCTTCGTTTTGATCGGGTTGATCCCTAGTCCCTTACTACTAGCCCAGAAAGACAGCTCGTTCAGCGCTGTCTGCATGACCTCACTGATAGTGGAAAGAAATTTCCCCTTTAACAGTAATAACACACCGTGTGGCAAACATCTGCATTTAGCTGGACTTTTAAGAATGTGAAAATTAAACTACAGCTTTAGGAAAAATTGTACTTCAATGAAAACTTCAATAATAGTTATGAACTGCGCTCAAAACGAAGCAATTTTATTGGAATATTTCATATTATTTTCTTTGGTTTTTTGATTTTAATTCAAGCATTAACTACACTGTTCTACATCAAAACTATTCAGGGGCTATTATGAATCACTTCGGTTTTTTTAAAGCCCATAGAGAACAGTTTTTCTACGTGATTTCGCAAAGTCGATTGTAGTGAAAAAAAATTTCTTATAGTGTAAAATTTACACGGTCATAACTTCTTTGTTTCAAAACAGATTTCAAAAGATTAACTTTGGCTTGTAAGGTCTTAGCTAAATCTTTATTATAAATAATAGTTTTTGAAAATGGGTTAATAAATGACAAACTTATCATGTTTTGAGTGTTAAAAATAGTAAATTTTCCAACCTAATTTTACTTTCTTCACACTCTAAAATTGCTTATGTGACACAAAACTCTTTTTATGTTTATTACTGCCGATAAAAATGTTTTAAAAAATTGATTTTTCATTAAAATATGTAGATGGAGGTAAATTTATGTATTAAATTATGTTAATGGCTAAACATGTTAAAAACAAACTTTTAGCTTTTTATCCACAAATTGTCAAAAGGTGTGAAAATATTTAATAATATTCCATGATATGGCATGAACAAAAATTTTTGTTTCTTAATTTTCACGATGACTTTAAAAAAACCCCTAATGTTGGCATATTGTGGTATTGCCCTTCCACTATTCCTAAGCTATAAAACAAAAATTAAAGGTTTTCTTATTGTAGAAAAAATAAACAAAGAGAGAGTTACCTTTATTACTAATTTATGACGATGTATTAGCCAGAAAAAAAAAACATAAATCATATTACTTTCTGACAAGTCATCAATCGAGTTAGAAGAGAACCTGATGATAAGTTTTCAAATGTTATTGGAAAAAAATTGGAAAAAGATATTAAAGATTTTTATCTCATACTAAAAATAAACGTCTAAACATACTTTTAGATTTTCTTAAAATACCAAATATTTCTTCTGTCGTGGTAGTAGTATCATTATTGTAACTTATTCAGCTGTGAAAAATACTCTTGCAAATAATAAAAAGGTCGTTGTGCCACACTTGTTATATTAAGTTTATTACAGAACGCAAGAAAGACAAAAAAAAGAAAGTGTTTTACCACTTTTAACGCATTCAGGCAATGAAGTGTCGAAATTATTTATGCAAAAAAATAAACAAGGGTATTCAGTGTTTTGTGCATTGTTATCTTGAGTAAATGCAAATGAAAAATTTTGTAGTAATTTTATATAGTTCTTTGTAAATTAAAGCAACAAAAATACAATGATACTTTGCATTTTTTTTTTTTGTTGGAATACCATTTGCAACAATCGCCGAGCTTCACTGATGTTAAGTGTTTTTTTAATATACAAATTACCCAGGCAACACACATATTTTGTCATACATATGTTTTGGTGGAGTAAATAAACTTTTTTCGTTGCTAATGTGTGCTGAAGCAGCAGTATAAACTTTTTAGATTCATATGGGCTAAAAAAATTTGTATAGAATACAAAATTATGTTAAACAAAAAAAAAAAAAAAAAAACTGTTCAAACTGTTAAAGCTGTGTAGTAGCCGAATTTATTCTGATACACTGATAAGTTTAAATAGAATAATGGTATAAATTAATAAAAAATAAAATCCACCTGATCCGTTACAAAAGACAGGAAATGCATAAAGGAATTTTCAAACTATTTAAGAATTGAAAAGTCAAATAAATTTTTTGGACAGTTTTTAAAGGTCGATTCGATTATTATTAATAATAATGCTGGAATTGTAAACGAAAAACGATTGATATGCGACGTTATAAATATTAATATTATTTATTTGTTTAGCTTTTGTGTCAGCCAGTAAACAAATAATAAATTATAGCAAATCGGCTATTAATGAAACGCAAGTTTGTTGTTTTAAGTGTAGAAATACAGCGAATTTAAACCAGCTAATCAATACTTGAACATTTTCCTTTTCAAAACCCTTTAGCGATTTACATCAACTAGTGTGTACCAACGGTCGACCCAATCGACTGTGTTCTAATCATAGAAAGAAATATCTTTAAAAATCTTATAAAACTGTCATACAACAACCAAAACTACAATTATTTAATGATACATTTGTATAAATTCACAAAAATTAAAAATAACAAAAAGAACGGTTAAATGCAAAAATAAAATACCTTCTATTGTGCTAAATTAATTTACTCAACTCTCTCATTTTTTTCTTACAATTCTCCCACATCTTAGTATGTATCTGAGATGTCTTGTTGTTATATTTCTCTTTCCACCAAAATGTGTAAAACACATGTTATAATAATACGTGTGAGTATTACGTGTAAATGCAGTAGTAGGAACTTTAATAGGTTACACTGAATACCAAAATACTGAACCCACAAAAACCCACAATACCTCGTTCACTTCTGTGAAAAAATGTATTTAATTTGGTAGAAGTCTTGTAAAAATCGGTTGTACAATAGGTGCATGAAGGGCAGCAGAAAAAAAATGCAATTATCTATTAATTATGTATGTATATATTATATTGTTGTGTATGTTTTTCAGTTATTATATGTACGTATGTACATATGTATGCTTTGAATCTGTTGTATTTCAATTTATAAAAATTTATTTTGTTTTTCTATACAGATTTCTAAAAATACAGATAAAATTGCTCGTTAATACCATTTAAAAGTTTGGTGCAAAATGTTTAAATCTGCACAGCCAATTCGTGTCTGAAATAAAATAGAATTCAACAAAAACAATTTAAACCATTAAAAATTCTCCATGAGAATAAAACGAAACTAACAATTAAGAAAAAAGCTCCATTGGGATTTGGGAGGACACAAGTTTTATTTTGTTATTTTAAAATTAATGAGTAGCAAGAAAGGCAGAGTTAATTTCGAATGCACAAGAAACTTTTGACATTCATTCAAGTCAGGGATGACACGACAACTGAAAGAATAATTTTTCATTACAAAGTACATACGCGTATGGTGTAGAATTTAAAAAGTTTTTATACTTTAAATATACTAACTCGTACTTTTTGTAACATATTTTTTATAGCAGCATATAATAACAAGAAAGATTAAATATCAAATAGAATATTATTTTTTTTTTTTATAAAATATTTTTGAACTTCAGAATATATTGTTGCTAAAGCTTAATTATTAACTAAATCGCCTCGATTTACATTTTTAATGTGAAATATTTAATTGAAATTGTATATTATATTTTTATCTGCCCACCACATGACGTAACAATCGCTTAGATACGATCTATAGATATCTTTGTGGGATTTCGTCCAGGCCCATATAATAAAGAAGGGGCAACTCTACAAACTATACGGTTAATAAACTTTTTTGTAGCCACTTTTTTTGGGATATTTTAATGTTAGTGTTATTAAAATCAAATCCTTTTTTAAGGTATTTAGTAGTAGAAGTGCACAATTATTATTTTATCTTAATCGGTTCAGTTTTTTTGCGAGTTATACCATTTATAAATTTCTACTAAAAATGCATACTTAGTTCACATTTATACATAAGAAAATTTAAAAATAATTTCTTCTTTATTAATGTCGGTTAAAATCATGTCGGAAATTGATTGTTTACCATTTACATATAATTTTTTTTTCTTTTAAAATGTAGGAAAATTTTGTAAGGGATATCAAATATTTTTTAAAATTTACTGAAATTAAACTTTACAAAGGGGCGGGGGAGTAAAGAACTTTTTTACTTTTTCCTTATTCATTTCAATATCCATTTTTCACAGAACGTGAATTTTCGTAATAAAGTTGAACGATTTGTAAACGTTGTTCAGGCGTAAGTCTTTCATTATGCCAAACAATACCAAACAAAAATAACATGACAGCAGGACACGATTCACACGTGATCTGTGAAAAAAAAGCTTTTGAAAAAAGTATCTCTACTTGGATCACCCATTATTAACCGTACGTGTCTTTATACGGGACAAAAAGGCAACCCTTTTCATTGCAATGTGTTGCAGGGACAATACCAGTCATTAAAACAGTCAAGAGTCAGAAGACAACAAACAAAAACAAAAACAAAAAAAAAAAAAAAAAAACAAAAACAATAACAAAATATTGTAATGGAAAATAAAAGTATGGAAAATACAAAATGGAAAAATTAAGTTGAAAAAGTACATGGACGGCCAACGGGAAAAATTGTGACAAAATCTTAAATAAAAGTGAATGATGGCAGGTAATAAACAACTCTTTAATTTACTGCAAAATTTTTCCAATTACAACTTAAACCAAAAAAAAAAAAAAAAAAAAACAGGAAAAAATAAATTGTTTCTGTTATTTAAAGTTAATTACACAAGTTTACAACAAGGTGGTTATGAACTGGCGAAACTGAAGAAGTTTCGTATGCAATTTACACTGCTGAATTCGAATCTATATTTGGCTACACTTGAAAGACTTATATAGTTAATGATGGTAAAAAATAAAGTCACTTATTTTGAACTTTTTAATTTATCTAAAATAAGTGAAACAACTCTGTTGTTAAAGGTACGGTCACATTTGTCAAAAATTTGTCACAAAAAAAAAAAACGTAACCACTAGTTTTTCTTAGGAATAGCGGCATTTAACTTGGTTTTTGTATCACATAATAAAATTAATTATTCTACAAAAACAATAGTTTTGTACAGTTTTTTTAAAAAATGCTGACCCATAATTAAAAAAATATTGGAATTAAAGGAAATAAATTATTAGTTTCCCTCTTGGTTACGTTTTTTTTTTTTTTTTTTTTTTGAGAAATATTTGACAAATGTGAACGTAGCTTAAGAGTGGTAAATTTCATACAACATTAACATAATATCTGTGTGAGTGGAAAACGAATATTTTTCAAAAATATATACATTTGTATGCAAGTTATGTAATATTTTTTAAAATTGTTAAGATTTAAGAACCGCGGTATTTTAAATATGATCCGCACCACTGTTTAATGCCATCTGCATAAACGTTGGCTGATAAAATTTGTTATCATCTCCTCACAAAAGTATTAGAAAACACATTTGTTTGTGTGTGTGAGCAACATAATTGTAACTATTAATACGTGCACTTGTTTCAGATAAACTTTACAAATTTATAGTATTTGTATTGAATGTCACAGATGTTGCATAAATTATTATCAATAATCTCTTAAGAAAATCTCGATTACAAACAAATGCATTTATAGATTGTAAGTGTAATTAAAGTAAAACATACGTATGTATAAGATGAAGTACTCGTATGTGTGTGTAAGTAAATATGTATCGTATTTGGGTGTATTAATGTGAATTGATAATATTTTACTAAAAGCTTTAGAAAGCTTATGTAATGAGAGGATTAGAAAATATTTTAATTAGAGACATTAGGAGTGATTACAATTGAGGACTCAAAAGCTTTAATGCATTAAGTAGAAATGAAATTATTGAAAATTTCTAAGACAATTATGATGATTTAAGAACTAAAATAATTATTTTTAATACGATTGTAAATGCTGTATATATTAACGATTAATTGCATTATAATCTTAATTATAATTGAAACATTATTATAATTCAATATTTTCATGAGTTAATTATATGCTTTTCAATTCAAAGTGAGTACGAAAATATAATAATATTTTGTGAAATAAAAGAAGATAATTTCAATCTAGACGACAGAACAGAACAATGTTGATCTTATTTATACAAATCTTAAGGGAAATTTTAATACGAGAATTCTATAAATTTTAATGCTACCCCCGTTGGTTAATATTCATCATGTTTAATTTTTCAAGTGTATGATGATAGTGTTATCTATCACAACAAATTAATGTGCTGTTTCCACATGACGGACGATTGGTTTGAGCGTACAATTCGTATGAAAAGCACTCACTTTTGATTTACATGAAAATTTTACACTCAAATCATTCGTCCATCATCTGGAATCCCCCACCTTAGTTACTTTTTTTTAAGAATTATCCATTTTCTTAAATATGTTAAAACTAAGTTAGTAGTGAAGTAGTTCTCGTATTAATGAAAAGTGTTATACTCGTATGTATAAGAACTGCAGCTAAGTTCAACAGAGCTAAGAAGTAATAAATGCTTGACACATACGGACATGGACGAGGGTTGTGTTGCGACTTTCGAAAATAAGGTTATTCTGTTCTGTCTTGTTTATTGAAATTTGAATTGATGTCGATTTTCCCCTGTTTCTCAAAGTATTAAAAACTTTATTAATAAAGTCTTTCAGAGTATAACTTTAAGAACTTGAGTCTACTATTAAAAGTTTTAATGGACTCGTGTTCATTCTAAAAAAATTGCAATCATTTTAAGTAGTTTTCGGCTCTATGTAATTAAAAGATAACATCCAGCTGTGTATGAAATTTTTTTCATATCAAACAAAATAAATGATTTTGATACAAAAACATTTAAACATTTCATTTTATGGCACAAACTTTTCAATAAATTGTATTGCATGTGTGTAAGTAAGCTCAAGGGTAAACCATTAAAGCCAGGGGTTGGCTAAAGAACACCAAAAAATTTTTAATAAAAGTAGAAACATTTTTTCCCTTCAAGTAAAATTCTAAATTACATAAAATTTTAATAAACCTCTCGCATATGCAAGAATAAATAGTCAATGAGCTTTAAAAAAAATTTGCTTAACAAAAAATTTTTCAGAGAAACAACGAACCAACCATACAAACGTGCTTAAATAAAATTTCTGTATTTTATTATCATATAATATTTTTTCTTTATTTTCGCACATAAGAAACAATGAACTGAAAAAGACTTGATACTTTTTATATTGCTTAGACAAATAAGTAAATGTATTTTTTTGATGCATTTTTGAGAAACATTTATTGTTAACAATGTACTTGATGTAAAGTTATTAAGCAACTTTGCGAAAAGTATTAAAGAAATTTTGGAAAATATAAAACAATAAAGAATCGTTAAATGTTGAAGATTTTTGACCTTCTTTAGTGAAATTATAATTACAAAATTCATTTGATTTTCAAAAACATTTAAAAACTTCAAATAAATTTAAAATGTTCGATTTTAACGGTTTAATTTCTAATTTATAAGTATTCAATGAACTAAAAACAGTTTTCGTAAATATTCGAACGTATTTTAAAGATTTAAACATTTTTCGGTTTTTTCCATTAACTAGAATTTTTTAAAATTGCCTTCTTATATTAGGGACTGTGCACATATTATGTAACGCTGTTTTCAGAGATTTTATACCCCGACCCTTCATAACGCTTTTTACTAATATTTCAGTGCAAAATTTCTAGTCCGTAACAAATCTTTAACCACCCCTCCACACTGGGGCGTTACGTATTATGTGCACAGCTCCTTATCAAATATCAAACGAAAACATTTTAAACATTCCTTCGAAAAAATTAATTTTTGTTTGATTAAATAAGTATTTTGTGAACTGAAAAAAAAATTTGAAACATGTTCGAAAATATTTTATAGATTCGAATATTCATAAACTTTTAGATTTTTTTCGATTAAATTTTGAACTTTTTTTGAATTTTGAGTTAAATTATTGATTACAATAAGTATAAAATATTATAAATCCACGTGATGATTGTTTGAAAATATTTTAACAATTCGAACATTGATAAATTTTCGATTTCGATTTTCTTGTTTGAACTTTGAATTTTTTGAGTAGTTATATTTATCAGATGCAGTAAATATACACTTGGTTCATGTTCGAAAATATTTAAACATATCGAAAAATCAGAATTCTTTCTTTTTTCATTAAAAAAAATTATGTTTTCGATTCAATTTCGAACTTTGTCATATTGTTTTGAGTATTATTAGTGATTGTATAAGTATCCACTGTATTGTTCGAAAATATTTTAAAGATTCGATCATTAAAAATTGTTATATTTCCTGGAGTTTATCATTGAGTTTCTTAAGATTTGTGTCGTTCTATAGCGTAGTTGTAATTATCTGATGAACATGTGCATGTTCGAAAACAGTTCCAAACATCCGTAAATTTTGGAATCACTTTCTCTTTTTTGTGAATTTTAAGTTATCCCGAAAAATACGAATAGATGTGGAAAAAATCGTTTACTGATTCGAACATAAGAAAACTGTACGACATTTTAAAATGCGAATTCGGAAATCTATATATATAATTTCTTAGTATGTCCGGATCTTTGTATGTATGTCATATTTTTTTTCGCAACTTTCTGAAGTCATCTGAAATTTAACGGAGATTTTTGATTTTCGGCCTGTGAGCGGAACGGTGCGCTTGGCATGGATAGGCTTCTCAACTAGTTAAACAACTCGATTGTGGATGGCAACCGAACCTCAGTTGCGTTGCCAGTAGCTGAAAATGGTATTATGAATGGCAACTGTCAACTGAGAGCTGACAGTTTCAGTTGCTATTTAGTGCTTTTCTGGGAACCACAAATTTTCAGTTGCCAGCTGTCTGAAGTTCGGTTGCTATCCATAATCGAGCCATAAAACTTATAGAGACCAGCTTAAACGATAATAAATAACACCCATTCAAATTAGAAGAAGGTAGCTCTAAGACTCTTTCTGTCTCAATTGTTGACAGTTTTCGTACTTCAAAGTTTTCTTTATAATGTTTTGAAAATCTTAATTATTAATTTACTAATTGCGCCTTAAATGAAACTGTAGAAACATCAAAGAGAATTTCAGCTAAGTTACTTTAATATTCCATTGAAGAATTTTCTGGAGTTGAAAGTATTTTTTTGTAGTTTAACGACTTGTACACATAGAAAATTAAAGAAAAACTCTAATCAAATAAAATCTCTGCATATCCAACTTGTTGTTTCCACTTAAATTAACTTACGCGCAATTTCTTATACGATTTCCACTTAAATTAACAAATTAATTATTCACGTTTTGTACATGCCAGTCAGACCGCCTTTTGTAACAGAACAAAATTTTATCTTACTGTTTTATACATTTTTTATATTCGACTTCGTTTATTCAGACATTTATTAGTACGTACACACTTTTCAAAAAAAATGTTTGTTAAAAATATAGCACATATACATTCTGTAAAAAAATGAAGTAATAAAAACTAAGGAGTAGTTTTCACAAAACGGACGAATGATTTGAGTACATAATCACTAACAAAAAGCCAGTGCTTTTCATACAAATATTCTACTCAAACCATTTGTTATTAATATGGAAACCGCACTTAAGCTCAGTGAAAAGGAAATGCTTTTCTAAGCACAAAATATTGAAATGTTATTAAAAATAGCCAAGTATGTGCGACATACGCATACATGCATATTTATAAAATATTGTAAAACGACAAGTGTTCATTTTTTATGACATACAAGAACATGTGTATAATTTGAAATTAATTAATTATTTCGCTAAACAACCTGATATTTGTGAAATTGATTATGATAAATAATAGATTATATTATTATATTGATATATTATTGGCCATAACTACTATTTTTATTATTTAACAGAAGAAGCAAAATACTTTAAAAATTTAGTACTATTTATATCTAATGAGGGAACGGTCACACTTGGCAAATATCACGAAAAATTCGAGGTTAGGAAGTAGATTATCTGTCACATGATAAAATGTAAAGAATTGAGCTGTCATCCTTTGACATTTATTTAGTAAAAAGTTGGGAAAATTACACTCTTGAGCAAACAATTTTAATTGTGAAAATTTACTATCATGAGAAATTTCCTGGTCGCGTAATTTCTCGTTGTGGCCATATCAATTGGCCGCCCCGTTCTTGTGTTTCAATGCTGCTGGATTATTTTTCATGGGACTATTTGAAAGACCGGGCTTACGTGAACAAACCACCAAAAACTCACGCTCTGAAGGATTTCGGGGCTGATTTAATGATATAAGCGAAGCTTTGTTGCAAAATGTAGTTAAATTTTTTGTAAAAATAGCGTAGGTCTGCCGACGTGCTAGTGCACGACATCATACTCCATTATTAATTTCCATTTTTTAACTTTACATTGTTGTCAATAAAACTGAACTTGTAAAAAAAAAGTGAGTTTGTAAGCCAAGTTAAATCCTACCCTCAAATTTGCCCACTAGGGTAGTTTTATAAAATCAGTTATCGAATTTCATAAGTGATCACATCCTAAATAGTGCCATTTAGTGTAAAAATACTGTTGTAAAAGTTTTAACTCAATCAGAAATCGCGTTCCCGTGCCGAAAGAGCCGCGAAGTTTGGGAAAAGTACTACTGTTTTTTTAAATATCAAATTTAAGTATTTTCTCGAATTTTTGGCAACTCTAGAATTATTTGCAATTTCGGTAAAAGACTTCAAAAAAGTGGTTTCGGGTTTCTGAATTCAGCATATCGAAAAACAACCAACAGATGATTACTTAGAATTCATAAAGGTATGCTAATATTTTTAAGACAAGTTCCGTCTCACGATATTTCGTTTCGCACTCATGGTGCCTATAGTCACGCCCGTTGGATGGCAAAAGCCATTTACTCTTTAAAAATGTTTATTTTTAAGGAACAGTTTCCCATGTCTATAGATGAATTAAGTTCACTTAAAGCTATTTGTTTATTTATTGTCAACCTTTATGTGAAAATGTGGTTCCAAGCTTCGAACGCTATTACCACTCCTAATAATGATATGGAATTTGTTCAGAACGTCATCAAATGCGCATATATTTATTAAGGTATATCAGATACAGCATTGAGAAAATATTTACTTCACTTATGGTATCTGAACCCAGAACAAGTCTGCATTAGCTTGTTTGACACGAATGTTTCTTAAGAAATAGAAAGAAAAATGTAACAAAAGATTTAGTCGTACAAGGATTTAAAAGAAGATGAAAGGTCTGCTAGAATAATAAGGGTGGAAATTTCTGAAAACGAGTCTTTAAAACTGTTTCAAAACGTTTCTCTTGACAACTTTGTATCTAATCAAAGTCTGGCTTTCTTTGGATATTTTAAAGTTGAAATTGATTTTTTGTCAGGGGACCCAAGAGCTGGTCCAAAAATTAAAATTTTTGAAGCTCGAAAGTCTTGTAAGAGGTATGAAGGTAGTAAATGACACGGCTGAAAGAGGAGTTAAGCTAATTCAGGACTTCAATAACACTTACACTTAAAATGAGGAGCAAAAACAATTCCTACTTCAAGTTGTAGCAGAATGTCGTCGGCTGTATCCTGACACTGCCAAAAATATACTTAGTGTACGCTTATCTGATTAGTGGTACTGAAAAGTCTAATATTACCTTACTAGGTACCAGGTTATCCATTTCCACAATTTTTAAGAATGCATTTTTATTTGCATTTATTAATTTATTATATTTTTGTTTTGTTTAATATTGTAAAATTTCACGAAAAACGAAGAAATACCTTAAACAATTTATTTATTTCTTCTTATGCTTTATATTATGAGAAATTAAACGTAAAGTCAATGAAGTAGTGCCTCATTTGCTTTAATTAGTTATCGGATTAAGCAGCAAAATATAGATTTTTCGTGAAAATTACAACTTTTAAATCTTCAAGGATATTTCGGCACAGGATGGCAAAGTCCTATTTTCTTTTTGATAATTTTATTATTTATTGAATCTTCAATTATAAATTAAATTATCAATAAGTTGTTCAAATCTTAAATCTAAAAAATAAAAATAAAGTTTAATATATGTTTAGCCAATGTTAAACAAAATTTTTAATTTCAACGGTTAAACAAAATTTTTAACTTCAACGGCAAAGTCCTATTGCGCTAAAATTTTTAAAATAGTAGTTTTGCACTATATAACACATTTACAGATATGAGCACAGACGAATTTTAAGAAAAAACAAATTGCCATTTTAGAAAAAAAAACACCATATTGCCCATCCTTTATTTAAAAATTATCGATACAAGCAAAAAAACAACACGAATTAAAAAAATAAGTTAGGTACTTTCTACATTAAGATAACGATACATATTTTTTTCTCTGACTCACCTAGTATTTTAACTTATTGCCTTTTAAATTAATTCAGTTCGTTGAAATAAAAGAAAGAAAAAAAGGAAATTACATGGAAAAAACAAACATTTGTATAATTGGTTCTGGCAGATGGTAAATTAAGAGATAAAAAAATTGTTTGTTCACTTACGACTACATATGGATTGTTTTTTTTTTCTATCAAAGGGCCACCGCTGTAGCCAAAATAGTTGGTGAAAATGCTCTTAATATGGCTGCTGTTGAAGATCAGGTCAATATGTTTGTTTATGAGGAAACCTACGATGAACAAAAGTTGAGCGCTTTGATTAATACGCTGAATATAAATAAAAAATATGCAGCAGAAATAAAATTGCCAACAAATGTGGTAAAATCGCAAAAAGTAAAATATTTTCTTGTATTTAGTGCAGGCAAATTTGTTATTTCAGGTGGCTGTACCGGATTTACAGGAAGCGGCTAGATATGCTGATGTATTGATTTTCGTAACGCCTCACTCACGATTAACTGATTTTTGTAAGACTCTTTTGGGTAAAATAAAACCCCACGCATTGGCCATCACGTTAACAAATGGTTTTATTCCAGATGACGAGGGATGCTTACAGTTGCCCTCGCATACTGTCATGAAATATTTAAAGGTATTTATTTCCACATGGGCAACTCTTTCACGGAGATTATTTCTTATTTGTCTTCACACATTATATCTTCAAGATTCCGTGTGCTGTTTTAATGGGCGCAAGTTTGGCCAGTGCTTTGCTTACGAACAGCTATTGCGAGGCTACTGTTGGCTGTAGGGATTTTAAAAATTCTAAATTATTTGGCGATCTGTTTAGATGCCATAATTTTCGTGTAACTGTAACTGATGATGCTGATTGCGTAGAAGTTTGCGGATTTCTGAGAGTAAGTAAGAATATTTTGGGCAAGTGTTGGCAACAAGTTTTTGTTTTATTGGTTTTGTTTCGTTTTTGTAAAGCACATGTTAGCTTTTGGTGCAGGCCTATTAGACGGTTTCGATTGTAATGTCAATACCAAATCAGCCTGCATACGTTTTGGTTTTCTGGAAATGGTTCGTTTTATTGATGTCTTTTATCCGGGCAGTAAATTGTCTACATTTTTCGAAAGTTGTGGTTTGGCTGATTTAATTACAGCTTGCAGTGGCAGCCGTAATCGCCGTGTGGCTGAAGCTTTTGTCAAGAGCGAACTTTCCCTAGAGGAATTGCAAAATGAGGTACTGGGTGGCGATAAGCTAATGGGTCCAGTGATTGCAAGTGCTGTCACAGAGATGTTGAAACAAAAGGGCTTAGAGGAGAAGTAAGTAAATTTCCGAAAACGTTTTTATAAAGAATAAAAGCTTTGCTAAGTGTGACACGAAAACTTGCGTTGGTCTATTGGCCACATCTTTACTACATATCGCACTTGATCAACAACAGGGGATTAACTCAAAACGTTTAAAATTTAATTTTTTTCAATAAACTGATGTACAATGGTCGTATCTACCCACTGTAAAAATTTTACACCATTTCAATACTGCGTACTGTTAGCTTAAAAATTTCGCGACAATAGTGAAAAACTCTAGAGTTTGCATATTACGATTTGAAAGATACATCTCTTCGTCAAAGTTACATTAATTAATAGAAGACCCTTTTAATTTCTATTTTGATAAATTTTTAATATTGCTTACTAGTATGTATACTTAAAATTATATATTGGCTGTGAAAATTTCAAGACTTGCTCTCAATACATCATTTAAGATACAGCTCATTGTCAAAATTACAGTATCTGAGTGAATACCCTTTCATTTGCAGCTATTGTACAAATAATTGTTCCACATGTGACATTGCTCAATTTACAACAGCCTTTAATTTGTAACCATAATCAACTTTCATTATTTCCTATTGTAGCGGCAATTGTTACACGTATTTCGTTGGCGTACCTCTTGCGATTCTCTAGATAGGAACATGAGACAAACGCAAAGGACAATGGGTGGCCTTATAGTTTTTAATATACGATATCTTCAAAAGCTATTTTTGTGCCTTACATAAATATAATTTCCTATTTTGTTTTTTAGATTCCCTTTATTTACCACAATTCATAAAATATGTGAATACACCGTAAAACCGAAAGAAATATTAAATTGCATACGCAATATACCGGATATTATGTAAGTAATGATTTGAAAAAAGAAAACATTAAATTCTTAAAATAAAAACATTAATTTTTTGCTTCTTTTTACATATTTCTCATCGCTAGTTATCATCCATCCAACATATTTCCTTTGTAAAATTGTTAAATTTCAGTGCACAGAAATAATTGCTTTTATTTATCTTCAATAAACATAACAAATGAATGAAAAATATTCAATACGAGTATGTGTCATGTGAAATACTATTTTATTGGAAATTCATTTCCTAGTTTTATTATTTCGATTCATAAATATTTCAATCATTTGTCACTAAAATTACCATTAAATTGAAAATAAATTTTTGATGATATTAATTTGATGAGCTTAAATTAAATAAACAAAAATTTAATAAAAGGGACTCACAATGTTATCTTTTACTGTCTCGCCCACGATGTCGAACGAATATTTCTTTTGTAAAAATTACATTTGAAACAAAAACTTCAAATTTGTTTTATTTTAAATGTAATTTGTACGAGAGAAAAATATTATCGACATCGTGGGCCAGGCAGGCAGTTAGTATATAAAAATATTCATAAGCACGAAGTTTTGTTTGGACGTGGTGATAAAACTAAAATACAAAGCCATCATCACATGTTAGAAATATAAATCTAAAAATGTGTATTTTCTTCCAAAAAAAAAACTTTCTACCAAAAATATACATTCTTTGCTATATTTTCGTTATATTGACATTTTAAACAACTGATCGTCTACAGTTTTAAATAGTACCCAAAACTTCATTATAACCGATCGATATTAATTTTCGATATCTGAAGTTCATTTTGTAAAAGTGTGTTCCGTGAGGGAAAGCTTTAAAAAAGGCTTTCGTATTTTGTGTCATCTAAGCTTTCCCATAGGAACATCAATTAAGCCACCCCACAATTTTGAAGCATCTCGTTTGGATCACTACCACAAGCGTTCAACAATTACCAGTCGAGAAATTCAAACTGCTGTCTGTTTGTTGTTGCCCGGTGAATTGGCCAAGCATGCTGTTAGCGAAGGTACTAAAGCAGTTACCAAATATACCAGCTCCAAGTAAACGTTTTTCGTATTTTATTTCGTAACAATAATGAAAAAAAGAGGAACAAAAAGGAATAGAAAATGTCAAAAAATTTGGAAAAAATATTTTTTCTATTTTTCTAATCTAAATATAATAGCCAACCCACCAAAAAATTATTATGTTTCTGGAAGCAGTAACAAAATTTCAAGCTTTCGAGATTCGCATTTTTGAAGCGCTTCGAGGCTGCAGAAAAAGAAGGGAGAGAGATCTCTCAACTTATTTTTAAGCACGAAGAAGTTGGTCGGCCATTTACATTTAGTTTACACGAATAATAAAGTAAACAAGCGAATGTGAGATAAAATTTAATAATATGCTCCCTGCCTGTCTCTCTTTCTCTCTCTTATTAATTTGTACTTGCGCCAGTGATGGAAAATTCAGTACTTTTGTACTATTTTCAGTTCTTTTTCACAACAAAAATACCACAGTACCCCCACGTCATATTTAGTACTAGTTTTTTGTTTTTCTTTGTTCGCTATTTAGAAATTTGCGTTATTTTTATAATCATTGACAACATTGGCTTCAAAACAAGAACATAAGGAATGCACAAATTCGTTATTCATGTTGTTGTTAGTGTGTGTTTTTTGCAAAAGTTGTTAATGTTTTTGGTGCAATTTACACGAGATTAATTTTTAGTTCGCACAACTTTTATTCTTTCGAAAACACACGAGACTAATTAATCTGGCATAAAATTTGCCAGAGCTTTGTGTGTTTGTGTTTTTTTTTTAATGTACATGTATTGGTTTTGTTGAATAAAAATATATTTTTCATAAAAATTACCACAATGTTGAAAAAGGTACTCTTTTTGTTGACGGACAGTACCATTTCAATTTTTCATTTTTCCATCACTGACTTGCGCTGAAAAACAAACATGATTTTAGCTCATTTTTGATGATTAAAAAAAAAGCGCTCTTTTGTAAACAAGATCTCCAAAGTGGGACATCGCGAACAAAAATCATGCATGTTGGAAGCGCTTGTCAAAGCAGGAAACACAACAACAACAAGCACCTCTTCCTTATAAACCTGCTTCGGCCGAAGCAGTAGGTTTTATTGAAAAATAAAAGTCATTGCTTTCTATTTGATATATAAATACGGAGTGAAAAAATAATATTTTTATTTAAAGAAAATTAAACATACATTCAAACAGTAACTTGATAAATAATTTTTATATAAAAATTATAAAGTATAATTTGTTACAGTACAACATCCCCACTCAAATTTTACTTTACAATATACAGTCCGACATTTTGAAAACAAAATGTATGTTTTGGTAAGGTTGTTGCTTTTGTTAAAAAATCTGCAACCATTTCATTTGTGTTTACAGATATAAAAGCGATTTGATTATTATTCTTCTTTTCTCGTACAAAATGATGTCGTACATCAATATGTTTAGATCGAGCACGGTAATTGTTTGTAGATGTCAAAGCACTTCTGTTATCGCAAAATATAGGAATTGGTTTATCTGGAACATCTGGAACAAGTTCATGTAACAATTTTCTTAAATACATAACTTCTTGAGTACTTGCAGACATCGCCATATATTCCGCCTCAGTTGTAGATAATGCTACGGTTTGCTGCTTTTTACTGCTCCATGATATAGCAGCTGATTGTAGAATAACAACGTAGCCAGTAATTGACTTTCTCTCGTCAATGTCATTAGCCCAATCAGCATCTGAATATGCTGTTAACTCATTATTACCTTCTTTATGAAAGCAAAGTTTGCGTGTTTGGTTCCCTTCAAATATCGAAATACTCTCTTCACAGCATTCCAATGTTCTGCACTTGGATTATTATTAAAACGACTTAAAAAACTTACTGCATGACAAATATCAGGCCTGGTGCACTGTGTTAAAAACATTAAGCTTCCAATTGCTTGCTGATAGGGGTAATTCTCTGTTAAAATTCCCTCTTGTCTTTTAAGCTTTTGATTTGGATCCATAGGTAGTTGAACGGAATTGCAATCTGACATATTAAATTTTGCAAGTATTTTGTCAATATATTCTTCTTGATCTATAAAAATTTTGCAATCTTCTTTCCTAATTCTTATATTTAAACATTTCTTAACTTTTCCAAGCATTTTTATATTTAGTTCTTCACTCAGCTTTCTTTTGATATCCTCTCGATATTTCAAGTTATTGCTCAACATCAGTATGTCGTCAACATAAATTGCTAAATATGTTCTGTTCATTTTTGTAACATTATAATAAACACATGGATCTATTTCTGATTTCTTGAATCCAATATTTTGCACAACTTTATCTAGTTTAATGTTCCATACTAAACTTGCCTGCTTTAGTCCATACAAAGCCTTGTTAAGTTTAAGAAGAGAATTTGAATGTAGACATTTGACACCATCTGGCTGCTGAATAAATATATCTTCATTTAAATCTCCCTGCAAAAATGCAGTTATTGCATCCATATGCTCAATTTCTAAGTTGTATTTTGCTGCTAGTGCTAATAGTAATCTTAGAGATGTATACCGGATCACTGGAGAATATGTTTCTTCGTAGTCTATTCCTTTTTTCTGCGTATAGCCTTTAACTACAAGACGTGCCTTATACCTTTTTGAACCATCTGGCTCATCTTTAATTTTAAACACCCACTTTGTTTTGATCGTGTTTTTGCAACAGGAAGGGCTTACTTCTGTCCAAGTGTTGTTAATTTTCAAAGAACTAATTTCACTCTCAATTGCTTCCAACCATTTTTCTTTATCTGGACTACTTAAAGCTTCTTCATACGTTAAAGGGTCCTCTGCCAAATAATTTTCGGCAATGAGTCCTATCTGAGTTTTCTTCGCCAAACGTTCACTACGCCTAGGAATCTGATCTGTCTCTACTACTTTGCTTAATTTCCCTACTTCATTGTTATCTTCTATAAATGATGAGAATAACAATGAATCGTCTTCTTCATTATTATCTGCGTTGTTCGAGGTTTCTTGAGTTTCAAGTTTCTTCTCTATAGATGGAGTTGAAAACCAGTATTGCTCAATTGACTTCTCTTTGTTA
Source organism: Lypha dubia (assembly GCA_947311025.1). Lineage (NCBI taxonomy): Eukaryota > Metazoa > Arthropoda > Insecta > Diptera > Tachinidae > Lypha > Lypha dubia. The sequence goes on along the minus strand of OX371260.1, from coordinate 9,692,152 downwards.
ATAGACATGAACTCTTCTTCAAAAAATATAACATCACGACTTATTGTAACACTCTTTTTTGTAGGATTATATAACCTATAACCTTTGGATTCATTGCAGTAGCCAATGAAAATTATTTTCTCAGATTTTGCATCAAGTTTTTTTCTTTTTTGATGTGGAATATGTACCATTGCACTACAACCAAAAATTCGTAAGTGATTTAGATTTGGCTTTCTGCCATACCATATCTCATCTGGACTATTCTTAGTAATTCGATGTGGGATGCGATTAATCAAATAACAAGCTGTATTCACTGCTTCTCCCCAAAAACTTTTAGGCAGCTTTGCGTCATATAACATGCATCTAGCTTTTTCAATTATTGATCTATTCATCCGCTCTGCAAGACCATTTTGCTGCGGACTATAAGCCACACTTCTCTGATGAATTATTCCACATTTTCTTAAATAATTAGACAAACTGTGATTCACGAATTCACCACCATTATCTGACCTTAAGCATTTCAGCTTTCTACCAGTTTGATTTTCTACAAGCGTTTTGAAATTGACAAATATATCGAAAATTGATCTTTTATCCTTTAATAAATATGTAAACACTTTTCTACTGTAGTCATCTGTAAACGTTAGCATATAAATATTTCCACCATTCGTCTTGACCTCCATGGGACCACATAAATCTGTGTGAACTACATCCAAAATATTTTCGGCTCTTGAACCCTCTTTAGGAAACTTTGCTCTTGCATGTTTTCCTTCAGCACATGCCACACAATTTAACATCGCATCATTGATATATTTAATCATACCATCTGATTTCAGCTTTTCCATTGATTATTGATTAATATGGCCCAATCGCCTGTGCCATATTTCATAATTGGTTGAATCACTAGCCAAGTAAACACACGGATTAATAGAAGTACATAGCTTATACATACTATCGACCAATTTTCCAGAAGCTAACTTATGTTTTCCATCAAAAACATCACATCCATAATTATTAAAAACAACTCTTTTGTTTTTTTTTATGATTTCACTTATGGATAATAAATTTGTACCAAGCTCAGGAACATACAAGACACCTTCAATTGTTATTTTCTGGCTTCCATTAACATTAATATCAACCGCTCCTATACCAACGGCTTCCAAGGTTTTGTTGTTTGCAATACGTATTTCGCCCTTATATTTCTGAATATATCTCAACATGTGTATTGAATGTGCCATGTGTACAGATGCTCCGCTATCAAAGTACCAGTTTTCTTGATTAAGATCTTTTGCAATATAAGCAGCAAACATCGTCTGAAATCTGTTACTATTTTGACGATTTGGACATTTTGTTGCATAATGGCCAAATTTTTTACAATTAAAACATTTAATATTTTTAAGGTCCTTCTTCTTAAACTGTTTTCTGGTCACTAGAGTTGCATCCGAAATTCTTGGTTCAAATTTAACATCTTGTAATAGCCTTGCCTTGACAGCATCTGAAGTTATTGTTTTTCCGGAGCTTTCAATACTCATAATCATAGGATTATATTCTATCGGTAGTCCCTTTAATAATATTGATGCTATCCATTCATCTGATACTTTAAAATCAATCCCATTTAACTTTTGTGCTGTTGATACAACTTTAGACACATAATGTTCCACTGAATTGCATTCAATCATCTGAATACAGCACAATTTCCGCAAGAGTCCAATACGTCTATCTAAACCAGAATCTTGAAATAAGCTCTTCAGTTTTTCAAAAATTTCTTTGGCGGTAACAGCTTCCTGCACGTAAACATATAGGCTCTTGTCCAATAAAAGAATAAGGCGACATCTTGCTTGAGTTTCTTTCGCAGCATCCTCACACATTCCTTCAATACAGATCCATAAATTTTCCAACTCAAATTGAGTCTTTAATGCAAAACACCACGTGGACCAATTTTCAGATCCAACTAACTTTTCGATATGTAATATTGCGTTTGCAGCCGACATTTTTATCAATTCTTGCTCGCGTATAATTCTAATATAACCAACTTATTCAATGATGAGTAAGGCCCATAACCTATTGAAAAATAAAAGTCATTGCTTTCTATTTGATATATAAATACGGAGTGAAAAAATAATATTTTTATTTAAAGAAAATTAAACATACATTCAAACAGTAACTTGATAAATAATTTTTATATAAAAATTATAAAGTATAATTTGTTACAGTACAACAGGTTTTGCTGGGAAGTGCAAATAGAATAGCTTTGTTCGTGGCACTGTGCGTATGCGTGATATCAATCATAAATATTAATATTGTTCATACGCTTGAGCAACATATACTTTGGAAAAATAAAAAAACGAACTAAATTTTATGCTATGAATTAATCACTTACCGACCAACGGGCGTGTCTTGTACACCCTCACAGAAGCCAATTCATCTTAAGTTAAATGAGAACTGCAACAAAGAAATAAGTGTACATAAAACAATTTAAGTTGCTGTCAGAAATAAGAAACACCAATAGAATTCATCACAAGTAGTTGCAATAAAACATGCATGTTTTGTTAAGAATAATATGGAAAAAGGACACGAAAAATTATGGTGACATTGAAATTGATGTTCTAAGTATTAGCATGTATTCTTCTTGAGGTTACAAAATGTTAGATAAAGAAAAACTTTACATTTTATATTTCTCTTCTTTTATATCACAAAAAAATAAAAATAATGAAATTTATTTATTTATATACACACTAGATGACCTGGCAAACGTTGTTTTGCCATACAAAATATTCCTAGTGCATATTTTGGGTGTTATATAAAAATGGCGAATGTATTGTAAGTGTGTGACAATGACCGCCGATGAAAAAAATACCAAACATTAACTTTGTTCTGTTTGAAATACGAACGACGACGATTCTCCTACATAAGGTGGACGTAGCACCATCTGTCATTCAACAACAAAAATAATTATGAAGCGGACAGAGCGCCATCTGTTGGGTTAATAATTTAGTAAATACAGAAATTGGCCCTTCCCACCCCTCCTTATGCCCCTAGCGGTTTGAAAAATAGATAGTAGCCGATTCTCAGACTTACTGAATATGCATAAAAAATTTCATAAGAATCGGTCAAGCCGTTTCGGAAATACAGAAATTTCCCCCTCCCTCCACTTCTCGTGCCCCTATTGATTAAAAATATAACTTAGAACCTATTCTCATACCTACCAAATATGCATAAAAAATTTCATTAAAATCGGTCGAGCCGTTAACACACATCGATAACAAACATCGTGACACGAGAATTTTATATATGTATTAAATAAGTATGTAAGTGTGTATGTATATTGATTCTATGTATGTTGTCAGAATATATACAGTTAATAGATGAAAATTAGTTTGTAATAACGGGAATATGAAAATGTTCGCAAAAATTTTTATAGAAATTCTAAAACGGAAAACTTCTTAAGCAAATGTTGGGCCGTATGTTGCGTCATTATATTTATATATGTAGAGATGAATATTGCCTAACAAATGCATTAAAATTAATATTATCAGGCTCAAATTCAGTTTTATTGAATTAATGAAAATTCAAATTACTAAGACAACGAACGATGAGAGGTGTAGCGGCCTGGAAATCGGTATACTGATAAGTTCTGATAATCTGATTGCACATGCTAATCTTTTTCAACATAAACACTCTTAATTTAATGTGTACATTAATATAAGTTGTACAATAACAGCAGCCCCCTGGTATGTCAGAAACCATCGAATTCATAAAGACCTAGACGTTCCGTTGGTGAAGACAGTATTTTCAAAACACGTGAAAAAATATATAAAAAAACTTGAGTTGCACCCAAATCCACTCGCGCGCAATATTTTTCATTATAGAGGCCACACCCGGCTGAAAAGAAGGGATACTCTTTTTCTCAGCCGTTCACGAGAGATGTAAAACAACAAAAATTAACCGTTGAAATTGAAAATTTTGTTTAGCATTGGCTAAACCTATATTTAATATTTTTTTAGATTTAAGATTTGAAAAACTTATTGATAATTTAATTCATAATTAAAGATTCAATAAATAATAAAATTATCAAAAAAAAAAAAAAAATTAATATAAGTTCAAATAATAAAATTTCGTTTATTCGTAATAATATAAACATATAAAATTGTTTAGGATAATTTGTTTTTAATCCCTATACAGTCCCAACTAAACTTGAAAATTCTTAAAAAAAACACCAATTGAATTATTTACTATTGCAATTATAAACGAAAGACAGTGAGTACAGTCTTTATGAACACAAATTGTATTCATGGAAAATGCTGTAAAAAAATTGTATAAGTAACATTTATAATACAAAATACCTTTGAAAAGATGAATTACCATGTTGTTTTTTCCTTATATTCTTAAAAAAGAATAAATTTAATTTGAACATTCCACAAACGGCTTAGCGGCATATCCATACGCACCAATAAGTTTCTTACAAGCAGCAGACAGTTTTTGCAAGCCAAATCTGTGGAGGGCTTTGAAAATATTCTTTTGATATTCAATAAAAAATGACACAAAACTAACAGTGACAGACAGGGTGTGAAATTGAAAAACACATTCTTTACAAAAGTTAATTCACTTTAATTTTATTTTGGTCTTAAGTCTGGTAGATTATTTAATTGTAATCGCTTTTTTGAATAATGTTCTACAGATTTACCGATTAGACATTACACCAGTCAAATAAGCAGGCTTGAATGAAATGAAATACCTTTGACTTTGTAAAAGTTTGAATATTCATTAATTAAATGGATTAAAAAAAATGTTTCCTTTCAAACATTTTAAATTATCTTTTTTATAAGTGTGAAAATATCATTGTCTTATTAAAGGTTTATGAAACAGATTTGGTATAGAAATTCGGTTCATAAATCTTTAATAAACTAAAACAATATTACATGAATAAGGTCGGCCATTAATCTTTTGGCTGCTCGTCTATTAGACGTACATCGTATCTTTATTGCTTTTTAATAGTCAAACAATTAATTAAAAAAAAAAAATACATTTTGTTTTATTGCTCAAATACACCCTAAATGTATGCCAGTAATTGGAAGTATTCAATACAGTTAAGATAAAGCATTTGTGACATATTAACTTGCTTAAGAAAAATAATAATACCAAAAAGAATTTTGCAGCCTAGACAAATTAATTATTATTAGCAGCAGAGATAATTGTTGTGCTTTTATTTATTATCTTCAATGAAGTTTTCCTAGAGAAAAAGAAAATTTAGAAGTTTCAAAATACAAAAGGAAGTTTAAAGTTTAGTTTAAAGAAAATTTGATGTTTATTCGAGCAAATACTCAAGAATGTATGTTTTTTAAAAATTTTATTTATTTGTTGCGGGTTAGCAATATCTAAATGCATTTCGTTGGTTGCTATACCAACCCATCAGTAGATGTTTACCATTTATATTTGAAAAATTACAAAACTCATCTACTCATACATAAACTCCCAAATACAATTTGCGAATTACAAAGCACAAGCAAAATAGCTTTTCAAAAACTTTACAAACATCACAACAAAAAAACAATTTCCTTCATTCATTATGAATGTGTTTACTTTTCTACATCTATATACAATTAGACAACCGTTGGTTGCCAATAAAAGTATTTATAAGACAAAATGAAAAGCAAACCTCCCCTTTACAAAATTTGACATTTAACATTAACAGATCTCCATTCAAAATTTCAAAATGTTTATGCGTAAAATTTCTGCAGCACTTTCTACTGTAGACTTCAAAATCGATGACAAAACATTATTTATTCTATTGTTGATGCAAAGAAACGAAAAAATTAATTTTGCCTTATCGGCAAAAGATCTACTGTACAATTACTTTTTTTTTTTGCAAAAATATCACTCACAATTACAAAACGATATTATGCTTCGCCAGGATTTTAACTGCCCATAATGAGTAACCCAAGCACACACGCATGAACTTTCTTAAGCTGTATTAGCGGCCATTTATTAGTTGTTTTAATTCGCCGATGTTTCTGCTAACTGACAAAGGAAGGCGATGTTGTGTACATTAGCTTGGAACAGCATCAAATGCGGTCCGAACAGTTTTTAGTGACCATTGCTATGCCTTCATCACTTAAATAGTTCGACAACAATTAATACAAAGCCACACACCCCAATGTACATTAGATAAATTAATGACTTGCTCTGGCTAGGGTTTGAGCCCAGGTCACAAGTCATTGTTTGCTTAGTAGTTAACGCACTAACCACTTCAGCACACACCACCTTCATTATTATTATTACAGGTCATTGTCATATTTTTGCTAAGAAGTAATTTCTTCATTATGCTTTCAAATTTATAAAACAAAAAAAAGATTGTATTGAATTATTTAATGTTCCAAAAGAGGAAGTAGAAAATTTAAAATTTTAACTATTTTCACTTGTGAGTGTAAACTTTTTGTACATAAAACTTTTACAATTTCATTGTTTTAATAAAAACAAAAATGAAAATAAAAACAAGTCCTTTTTTATTTTTAAAAATTTTCATTAACTATTATTATATTTTCTTTTACCTACTTTTCTTTTTCCGATTAAAGAAAAGGTGTTTAGGTTTTCTAATTTTATTTCGGTCATAAAGAAATTCCCTTCATTATCTTATCTTTTGATTTTTTGCTTAAAGATCTTTCATTCTTTGGTTGTTTGCCCTCAAGTTTTTTGTTTTTTTTTTTTTTTTTTTTTTATTTTATGTCAAGTATAATTTAAGAAAATTTTACTCTTGCTAGTTTTTCACTGTTTTTAATCCAAAAAGGATTTACACAATAAAGAGTTTAAAGAAAAAAGCGAAGTGTCAATACATATAGACTACGTAAGTCCGATTTCTCAATTGTATTTGAGAATTTTTCTATAAAATTTGTTTGTCACTTATTTAGACCAATGGGAAATTAAAGCCAAGAATCAATACTTATTGACTACGTAAGTCCGATTTCTCAATTGTATTTGAGAATTGTTCTATAAAATTTGTTTGTCACTTATTTAGACCAATGGGAAATTAAAGCCAAGAATCAATACTTATTGACTACGTAAGTCCGATTTCTCAATTGTATTTGAGAATTGTTCTATAAAATTTGTTTGTCACTCATTTAGACCAATGGGAAATTAAAGCCAAGAATCAATACTTATTGACTACGTAAGTCCGATTTCTCAATTGTATTTGAGAATTGTTCTATAAAATTTGTTTGTCACTCATTTAGACCAATAGGAAATTAAAGCCAAGAATCAATACTTATTGACTACGTAAGTCCGATTTCTCAATTGTATTTGAGAATTGTTCTATAAAATTTGTTTGTCACTTATTTAGACCAATAGGAAATTAAAGCCAAGAATCAATACTTATTGACTACGTAAGTCCGATTTCTCAATTGTATTTGAGAATTTTTCTATAAAATTTGTTTGTCACTCATTTAGACCAATGGGAAATTAAAGCCAAGAATCAATACTTATTGACTACGTAAGTCCGATTTCTCAATTGTATTTGAGAATTGTTCTATAAAATTTGTTTGTCACTTATTTAGACCAATGGGAAATTAAAGCCAAGAATCAATACTTATTGACTACGTAAGTCCGATTTCTCAATTGTATTTGAGAATTTTTCTATAAAATTTGTTTGTCACTCATTTAGACCAATGGGAAATTAAAGCCAAGAATCAATACTTATTGACTACGTAAGTCCGATTTCTCAATTGTATTTGAGAATTGTTCTATAAAATTTGTTTGTCACTTATTTAGACCAATGGGAAATTAAAGCCAAGAATCAATACTAATTGACTACGTAAGTCCGATTTCTCAATTGTATTTGAGTATTTTTCTATAAAATTTGTTTGTCACTCATTTAGACCAATGGGAAATTAAAGCCAAGGGTCCACACTTATAGACTACGTAAGTCCGATTTCTCAATTGTATTTGAGAATTTTTCTATAAAATTTGTTTGTCACTCATTTAGACCAATGGGAAATTAAAGCCAAGAATCAATACTAATTGACTACGTAAGTCCGATTTCTCAATTGTATTTGAGAATTTTTCTATAAAATTTGTTTGTCACTCATTTAGACCAATGGGAAATTAAAGCCAAGAATATATACTAATTGACTACGTAAGTCCGATTTCTCAATTGTATTTGAGAATTTTTCTATAAAATTTGTTTGTCACTCATTTAGACCAATGGGAAATTAAAGCCAAAAATCCATACATATTGACTACGTAAGTCCGATTTCTCAATTGTATTTGAGAATTTTTCTATAAAATTTGTTAGTCACTTATTTAGACCAATGGGAAATTAAAGCCAAGAATCCATACATATTGACTACGTAAGTCCGATTTCTCAAATGTATTTGAGAATTTTTCTATAAAATTTGTTTGTCACTCATTTAGACCAATGGGAAATTAAAGCCAAGAATCAATACTTATTGACTACGTAAGTCTGATTTCTCAATTGTATTTGAGAATTTTTCTATAAAATTTGTTTGTCACTCATTTAGACCAATGGGAAATTAAAGCCAAGAATCAATACTTATTGACTACGTAAGTCCGATTTCTCAATTGTATTTGAGAATTGTTCTATAAAATTTGTTTGTCACTCATTTAGACCAATGGGAAATTAAAGCCAAGAATCAATACTTATTGACTACGTAAGTCCGATTTCTCAATTGTATTTGAGAATTGTTCTATAAAATTTGTTTGTCACTCATTTAGACCAATGGGAAATTAAAGCCAAGAATCAATACTTATTGACTACGTAAGTCCGATTTCTCAATTGTATTTGAGAATTGTTCTATAAAATTTGTTTGTCACTCATTTAGACCAATGGGAAATTAAAGCCAAGAATCAATACTTATTGACTACGTAAGTCCGATTTCTCAATTGTATTTGAGAATTGTTCTATAAAATTTGTTTGTCACTCATTTAGACCAATGGGAAATTAAAGCCAAGAATCAATACTTATTGACTACGTAAGTCCGATTTCTCAATTGTATTTGAGAATTGTTCTATAAAATTTGTTTGTCACTCATTTAGACCAATGGGAAATTAAAGCCAAGAATCAATACTTATAGACTACGTAAGTCCGATTTCTCAATTGTATTTGAGAATTGTTCTATAAAATTTGTTTGTCACTCATTTAGACCAATGGGAAATTAAAGCCAAGAATCAATACTTATTGACTACGTAAGTCCGATTTCTCAATTGTATTTGAGAATTGTTCTATAAAATTTGTTTGTCACTCATTTAGACCAATGGGAAATTAAAGCCAAGAATCAATACTTATAGACTACGTAAGTCCGATTTCTCAATTGTATTTGAGAATTTTTCTATAAAATTTGTTTGTCACTCATTTAGACCAATGGGAAATTAAAGCCAAGGGTCCACACTTATAGACTACGTAAGTCCGATTTCTCAATTGTATTTGAGAATTTTTCTATAAAATTTGTTTGTCACTCATTTAGACCAATGGGAAATTAAAGCCAAGGGTCCACACTTATAGACTACGTAAGTCCGATTTCTCAATTGTATTTGAGAATTTTTCTATAAAATTTGTTTGTCACTCATTTAGACCAATGGGAAATTAAAGCCAAGAATCAATACTTATTGACTACGTAAGTCCGATTTCTCAATTGTATTTGAGAATTGTTCTATAAAATTTGTTTGTCACTTATTTAGACCAATGGGAAATTAAAGCCAAGAATCAATACTTATTGACTACGTAAGTCCGATTTCTCAATTGTATTTGAGAATTTTTCTATAAAATTTGTTTGTCACTCATTTAGACCAATGGGAAATTAAAGCCAAGAATCAATACTTATAGACTACGTAAGTCCGATTTCTCAATTGTATTTGAGAATTTTTCTATAAAATTTGTTTGTCACTCATTTAGACCAATGGGAAATTAAAGCCAAGAATCCATACATATTGACTACGTAAGTCCGATTTCTCAATTGTATTTGAGAATTTTTCTATAAAATTTGCTTGTCACTCATTTAGACCAATGGGAAATTAAAGCCAAGAATCAATACTTATTGACTACGAAAGTCCGATTTCTCAATTGTATTTGAGAATTTTTCTATAAAATTTGTTTGTCACTCATTGAGACCAATGGGAAATTAAAGCCAAGGGTCCACACTTATAGACTACGTAAGTCCGATTTCTCAATTGTATTTGAGAATTTTTCTATAAAATTTGTTTGTCACTCATTTAGACCAATGGGAAATTAAAGCCAAGGGTCCACACTTATAGACTACGTAAGTCCGATTTCTCAATTGTATTTGAGAATTTTTCTATAAAATTTGTTTGTCACTCATTTAGACCAATGGGAAATTAAAGCCAAGGGTCCACACTTATAGACTACGTAAGTCCGATTTCTCAATTGTATTTGAGAATTTTTCTATAAAATTTGTTTGTCACTCATCTAGACCAATGGGAAATTAAAGCCAAGGGTCCACACTTATAGACTACGTAAGTCCGATTTCTCAATTGTATTTGAGAATTTTTCTATAAAAGTTGTTTGTCACTCATTGAGACCAATGGGAAATTAAAGCCAAGGGTCCACACTTATAGACTACGTAAGTCCGATTTCTCAATTGTATTTAAGAATTTTTCTATAAAATTTGTTTGTCACTCATTTAGACCAATGGGAAATTAAAGCCAAGGGTCCACACTTATAGACTACGTAAGTCCGATTTCTCAATTGTATTTGAGAATTTTTCTATAAAATTTGTTTGTCACTCATTTAGACCAATGGGAAATTAAAGCCAAGGGTCCACACTTATAGACTACGTAAGTCCGATTTCTCAATTGTATTTGAGAATTTTTCTATAAAATTTGTTTGTCACTCATTTAGACCAATGGGAAATTAAAGCCAAGGGTCCACACTTATAGACTACGTAAGTCCGATTTCTCAATTGTATTTGAGAATTTTTCTATAAAATTTGTTTGTCACTCATTTAGACCAATGGGAAATTAAAGCCAAGAATCAATACTTATTGACTACGTAAGTCCGATTTCTCAATTGTATTTGAGAATTTTTCTATAAAATTAGTTTGTCACTCATTGAGACCAATGGGAAATTAAAGCCAAGGGTCCACACTTATAGACTACGTAAGTCCGATTTCTCAATTGTATTTGAGAATTTTTCTATAAAATTTGTTTGTCACTCATTTAGACCAATGGGAAATTAAAGCCAAGAATCAATACTTATTGACTACGTAAGTCCGATTTCTCAATTGTATTTGAGAATTTTTCTATAAAATTAGTTTGTCACTCATTGAGACCAATGGGAAATTAAAGCCAAGGGTCCACACTTATATATATACGTAAGTCCGATTTCTCAATTGTATTTGAGAATTTTTCTATAAAATTTGTTTGTCACTCATTTAGACCAATGGGAAATTAAAGCCAAGGGTCCACACTTATAGACTATGTAAGTCCGATTTCTCAATTGTATTTGAGAATTTTTCTATAAAATTTGTTTGTCACTCATTTAGACCAATGGGAAATTAAAGCCAAGAATCAATACTTATTGACTACGTAAGTCCGATTTCTCAATTGTATTTGAGAATTGTTCTATAAAATTTGTTTGTCACTCATTTAGACCAATGGGAAATTAAAGCCAAGAATCAATACTTATTGACTACGTAAGTCCGATTTCTCAATTGTATTTGAGAATTGTTCTATAAAATTTGTTTGTCACTTATTTAGACCAAAAGGAAATTAAAGCCAAGAATCAATACTTATTGACTACGTAAGTCCGATTTCTCAATTGTATTTGAGAATTTTTCTATAAAATTTGTTTGTCACTCATTTAGACCAATGGGAAATTAAAGCCAAGAATCAATACTTATTGACTACGTAAGTCCGATTTCTCAATTGTATTTGAGAATTGTTCTATAAAATTTGTTTGTCACTCATTTAGACCAATGGGAAATTAAAGCCAAGAATCAATACTTATTGACTACGTAAGTCCGATTTCTCAATTGTATTTGAGAATTGTTCTATAAAATTTGTTTGTCACTTATTTAGACCAATAGGAAATTAAAGCCAAGAATCAATACTTATTGACTACGTAAGTCCGATTTCTCAATTGTATTTGAGAATTTTTCTATAAAATTTGTTTGTCACTCATTTAGACCAATGGGAAATTAAAGCCAAGAATCAATACTTATTGACTACGTAAGTCCGATTTCTCAATTGTATTTGAGAATTGTTCTATAAAATTTGTTTGTCACTTATTTAGACCAATGGGAAATTAAAGCCAAGAATCAATACTTATTGACTACGTAAGTCCGATTTCTCAATTGTATTTGAGAATTGTTCTATAAAATTTGTTTGTCACTTATTTAGACCAATAGGAAATTAAAGCCAAGAATCAATACATATTGACTACGTAAGTCCGATTTCTCAATTGTATTTGAGAATTTTTCTATAAAATTTGCTTGTCACTCATTTAGACCAATGGGAAATTAAAGCCAAGAATCAATACTTATTGACTACGTAAGTCCGATTTCTCAATTGTATTTGAGAATTGTTCTATAAAATTTGTTTGTCACTTATTTAGACCAATGGGAAATTAAAGCCAAGAATCAATACTTATTGACTACGTAAGTCCGATTTCTCAATTGTATTTCAGAATTTTTCTATAAAATTTGTTTGTCACTCATTTAGACCAATGGGAAATTAAAGCCAAGAATCAATACTTATTGACTACGTAAGTCCGATTTCTCAATTGTATTTGAGAATTGTTCTATAAAATTTGTTTGTCACTTATTTAGACCAATGGGAAATTAAAGCCAAGAATCAATACTTATTGACTACGTAAGTCCGATTTCTCAATTGTATTTGAGTATTTTTCTATAAAATTTGTTTGTCACTCATTTAGACCAATGGGAAATTAAAGCCAAGGGTCCACACTTATAGACTACGTAAGTCCGATTTCTCAATTGTATTTGAGAATTGTTCTATAAAATTTGTTTGTCACTTATTTAGACCAATGGGAAATTAAAGCCAAGAATCAATACTTATTGACTACGTAAGTCCGATTTCTCAATTGTATTTGAGTATTTTTCTATAAAATTTGTTTGTCACTCATTTAGACCAATGGGAAATTAAAGCCAAGAATCAATACTTATTGACTACGTAAGTCCGATTTCTCAATTGTATTTGAGAATTGTTCTATAAAATTTGTTTGTCACTTATTTAGACCAATGGGAAATTAAAGTCAAGAATCAATACTTATTGACTACGTAAGTCCGATTTCTCAATTGTATTTGAGTATTTTTCTATAAAATTTGTTTGTCACTCATTTAGACCAATGGGAAATTAAAGCCAAGAATCAATACTTATTGACTACGTAAGTCCGATTTCTCAATTGTATTTGAGAATTGTTCTATAAAATTTGTTTGTCACTTATTTAGACCAATGGGAAATTAAAGCCAAGAATCAATACTTATTGACTACGTAAGTCCGATTTCTCAATTGTATTTGAGAATTTTTCTATAAAATTAGTTTGTCACTCATTGAGACCAATGGGAAATTAAAGCCAAGGGTCCACACTTATAGACTACGTAAGTCCGATTTCTCAATTGTATTTGAGAATTTTTCTATAAAATTTGTTTGTCACTCATTTAGACCAATGGGAAATTAAAGCCAAGGGTCCACACTTATAGACTACGTAAGTCCGATTTCTCAATTGTATTTGAGAATTTTTCTATAAAATTTGTTTGTCACTCATTGAGACCAATGGGAAATTAAAGCCAAGGGTCCACACTTATAGACTACGTAAGTCCGATTTTTCAATTGTATTTAAGAATTTTTCTATAAAATTTGTTTGTCACTCATTTAGACCAATGGGAAATTAAAGCCAAGGGTCCACACTTATAGACTACGTAAGTCCGATTTCTCAATTGTATTTGAGAATTTTTCTATAAAATTAGTTTGTCACTCATTGAGACCAATGGGAAATTAAAGCCAAGGGTCCACACTTATATATATACGTAAGTCCGATTTCTCAATTGTATTTGAGAATTTTTCTATAAAATTTGTTTGTCACTCATTTAGACCAATGGGAAATTAAAGCCAAGGGTCCACACTTATAGACTACGTAAGTCCGATTTTTCAATTGTATTTAAGAATTTTTCTATAAAATTTGTTTGTCACTCATTTAGACCAATGGGAAATTAAAGCCAAGGGTCCACACTTATAGACTACGTAAGTCCGATTTCTCAATTGTATTTGAGAATTTTTCTATAAAATTTGTTTGTCACTCATTTAGACCAATGGGAAATTAAAGCCAAGAATCAATACTTATTGACTACGTAAGTCCGATTTCTCAATTGTATTTGAGAATTTTTCTATAAAATTAGTTTGTCACTCATTGAGACCAATGGGAAATTAAAGCCAAGGGTCCACACTTATATATATACGTAAGTCCGATTTCTCAATTGTATTTGAGAATTTTTCTATAAAATTTGTTTGTCACTCATTTAGACCAATGGGAAATTAAAGCCAAGGGTCCACACTTATAGACTATGTAAGTCCGATTTCTCAATTGTATTTGAGAATTTTTCTATAAAATTTGTTTGTCACTCATTTAGACCAATGGGAAATTAAAGCCAAGAATCAATACTTATTGACTACGTAAGTCCGATTTCTCAATTGTATTTGAGAAATTTTCTATAAAATTAGTTTGTCACTCATTGAGACCAATGGGAAATTAAAGCCAAGGGTCCACACTTATATATATACGTAAGTCCGATTTCTCAATTGTATTTGAGAATTTTTCTATAAAATTTGTTTGTCACTCATTTAGACCAATGGGAAATTAAAGCCAAGGGTCCACACTTATAGACTATGTAAGTCCGATTTCTCAATTGTATTTGAGAATTTTTCTATAAAATTTGTTTGTCACTCATTTAGACCAATGGGAAATTAAAGCCAAGAATCAATACTTATTGACTACGTAAGTCCGATTTTTCAATTGTATTTAAGAATTTTTCTATAAAATTTGTTTGTCACTCATTTAGACCAATGGGAAATTAAAGCCAAGGGTCCACACTTATAGACTACGTAAGTCCGATTTCTCAATTGTATTTGAGAATTTTTCTATAAAATTTGTTTGTCACTCATTTAGACCAATGGGAAATTAAAGCCAAGAATCAATACTTATTGACTACGTAAGTCCGATTTCTCAATTGTATTTGAGAATTGTTCTATAAAATTTGTTTGTCACTCATTTAGACCAATGGGAAATTAAAGCCAAGAATCAATACTTATTGACTACGTAAGTCCGATTTCTCAATTGTATTTGAGAATTGTTCTATAAAATTTGTTTGTCACTCATTTAGACCAATGGGAAATTAAAGCCAAGAATCAATACTTATTGACTACGTAAGTCCGATTTCTCAATTGTATTTGAGAATTGTTCTATAAAATTTGTTTGTCACTCATTGAGACCAATGGGAAATTAAAGCCAAGAATCAATACTTATTGACTACGTAAGTCCGATTTCTCAATTGTATTTGAGAATTGTTCTATAAAATTTGTTTGTCACTTATTTAGACCAATAGGAAATTAAAGCCAAGAATCAATACTTATTGACTACGTAAGTCCGATTTCTCAATTGTATTTGAGAATTGTTCTATAAAATTTGTTTGTCACTCATTTAGACCAATGGGAAATTAAAGCCAAGGGTCCACACTTATATATATACGTAAGTCCGATTTCTCAATTGTATTTGAGTATTTTTCTATAAAATTTGTTTGTCACTCATTTAGACCAATGGGAAATTAAAGCCAAGGGTCCACACTTATAGACTATGTAAGTCCGATTTCTCAATTGTATTTGAGAATTTTTCTATAAAATTTGTTTGTCACTCATTTAGACCAATGGGAAATTAAAGCCAAGAATCAATACTTATTGACTACGTAAGTCCGATTTCTCAATTGTATTTGAGAAATTTTCTATAAAATTAGTTTGTCACTCATTGAGACCAATGGGAAATTAAAGCCAAGGGTCCACACTTATATATATACGTAAGTCCGATTTCTCAATTGTATTTGAGAATTTTTCTATAAAATTTGTTTGTCACTCATTTAGACCAATGGGAAATTAAAGCCAAGGGTCCACACTTATAGACTATGTAAGTCCGATTTCTCAATTGTATTTGAGAATTTTTCTATAAAATTTGTTTGTCACTCATTTAGACCAATGGGAAATTAAAGCCAAGAATCAATACTTATTGACTACGTAAGTCCGATTTCTCAATTGTATTTGAGAATTTTTCTATAAAATTAGTTTGTCACTCATTGAGACCAATGGGAAATTAAAGCCAAGGGTCCACACTTATATATATACGTAAGTCCGATTTCTCAATTGTATTTGAGAATTTTTCTATAAAATTTGTTTGTCACTCATTTAGACCAAAAGGAAATTAAAGCCAAGAATCAATACTTATTGACTACGTAAGTCCGATTTCTCAATTGTATTTGAGAATTGTTCTATAAAATTTGTTTGTCACTAATTTAGACCAATGGGAAATTAAAGCCAAGAATCAATACTTATTGACTACGTAAGTCCGATTTCTCAATTGTATTTGAGAATTGTTCTATAAAATTTGTTTGTCACTCATTTAGACCAATGGGAAATTAAAGCCAAGAATCAATACTTATTGACTACGTAAGTCCGATTTCTCAATTGTATTTGAGAATTGTTCTATAAAATTTGTTTGTCACTCATTGAGACCAATGGGAAATTAAAGCCAAGAATCAATACTTATTGACTACGTAAGTCCGATTTCTCAATTGTATTTGAGAATTGTTCTATAAAATTTGTTTGTCACTCATTTAGACCAATGGGAAATTAAAGCCAAGAATCAATACTTATTGACTACGTAAGTCCGATTTCTCAATTGTATTTGAGAATTGTTCTATAAAATTTGTTTGTCACTCATTGAGACCAATGGGAAATTAAAGCCAAGAATCAATACTTATTGACTACGTAAGTCCGATTTCTCAATTGTATTTGAGAATTGTTCTATAAAATTTGTTTGTCACTTATTTAGACCAAAAGGAAATTAAAGCCAAGAATCAATACTTATTGACTACGTAAGTCCGATTTCTCAATTGTATTTGAGAATTGTTCTATAAAATTTGTTTGTCACTCATTTAGACCAATGGGAAATTAAAGCCAAGGGTCCACACTTATATATATACGTAAGTCCGATTTCTCAATTGTATTTGAGTATTTTTCTATAAAATTTGTTTGTCACTCATTTAGACCAATGGGAAATTAAAGCCAAGGGTCCACACTTATAGACTATGTAAGTCCGATTTCTCAATTGTATTTGAGAATTTTTCTATAAAATTTGTTTGTCACTCATTTAGACCAATGGGAAATTAAAGCCAAGAATCAATACTTATTGACTACGTAAGTCCGATTTCTCAATTGTATTTGAGAAATTTTCTATAAAATTAGTTTGTCACTCATTGAGACCAATGGGAAATTAAAGCCAAGGGTCCACACTTATATATATACGTAAGTCCGATTTCTCAATTGTATTTGAGAATTTTTCTATAAAATTTGTTTGTCACTCATTTAGACCAATGGGAAATTAAAGCCAAGGGTCCACACTTATAGACTATGTAAGTCCGATTTCTCAATTGTATTTGAGAATTTTTCTATAAAATTTGTTTGTCACTCATTTAGACCAATGGGAAATTAAAGCCAAGAATCAATACTTATTGACTACGTAAGTCCGATTTCTCAATTGTATTTGAGAATTTTTCTATAAAATTAGTTTGTCACTCATTGAGACCAATGGGAAATTAAAGCCAAGGGTCCACACTTATATATATACGTAAGTCCGATTTCTCAATTGTATTTGAGAATTTTTCTATAAAATTTGTTTGTCACTCATTTAGACCAAAAGGAAATTAAAGCCAAGAATCAATACTTATTGACTACGTAAGTCCGATTTCTCAATTGTATTTGAGAATTGTTCTATAAAATTTGTTTGTCACTAATTTAGACCAATGGGAAATTAAAGCCAAGAATCAATACTTATTGACTACGTAAGTCCGATTTCTCAATTGTATTTGAGAATTGTTCTATAAAATTTGTTTGTCACTCATTTAGACCAATGGGAAATTAAAGCCAAGAATCAATACTTATTGACTACGTAAGTCCGATTTCTCAATTGTATTTGAGAATTGTTCTATAAAATTTGTTTGTCACTCATTGAGACCAATGGGAAATTAAAGCCAAGAATCAATACTTATTGACTACGTAAGTCCGATTTCTCAATTGTATTTGAGAATTGTTCTATAAAATTTGTTTGTCACTTATTTAGACCAAAAGGAAATTAAAGCCAAGAATCAATACTTATTGACTACGTAAGTCCGATTTCTCAATTGTATTTGAGAATTGTTCTATAAAATTTGTTTGTCACTCATTTAGACCAATGGGAAATTAAAGCCAAGAATCAATACTTATTGACTACGTAAGTCCGATTTCTCAATTGTATTTGAGTATTTTTCTATAAAATTTGTTTGTCACTTATTTAGACCAAAAGGAAATTAAAGCCAAGAATCAATACTTATTGACTACGTAAGTCCGATTTCTCAATTGTATTTGAGAATTTTTCTATAAAATTTGTTTGTCACTCATTTAGACCAATGGGAAATTAAAGCCAAGAATCAATACTTATTGACTACGTAAGTCCGATTTCTCAATTGTATTTGAGAATTTTTCTATAAAATTTGTTTGTCACTCATTTAGACCAATGGGAAATTAAAGCCAAGAATCAATACTTATTGACTACGTAAGTCCGATTTCTCAATTGTATTTGAGAATTGTTCTATAAAATTTGTTTGTCACTCATTGAGACCAATGGGAAATTAAAGCCAAGGGTCCACACTTATAGACTACGTAAGTCCGATTTCTCAATTGTATTTGAGAATTTTTCTATAAAATTTGTTTGTCACTCATTTAGACCAATGGGAAATTAAAGCCAAGAATCAATACTTATTGACTACGTAAGTCCGATTTCTCAATTGTATTTGAGTATTTTTCTATAAAATTTGTTTGTCACTCATTTAGACCAATGGGAAATTAAAGCCAAGAATCAATACTTATTGACTACGTAAGTCCGATTTCTCAATTGTATTTGAGAATTGTTCTATAAAATTTGTTTGTCACTCATTTAGACCAATGGGAAATTAAAGCCAAGAATCAATACTTATTGACTACGTAAGTCCGATTTCTCAATTGTATTTGAGAATTTTTCTATAAAATTTGTTTGTCACTCATTTAGACCAATGGGAAATTAAAGCCAAGAATCAATACTTATTGACTACGTAAGTCCGATTTCTCAATTGTATTTGAGAATTGTTCTATAAAATTTGTTTGTCACTCATTGAGACCAATGGGAAATTAAAGCCAAGGGTCCACACTTATAGACTACGTAAGTCCGATTTCTCAATTGTATTTGAGAATTTTTCTATAAAATTTGTTTGTCACTCATTTAGACCAATGGGAAATTAAAGCCAAGAATCAATACTTATTGACTACGTAAGTCCGATTTCTCAATTGTATTTGAGAATTGTTCTATAAAATTTGTTTGTCACTCATTTAGACCAATGGGAAATTAAAGCCAAGAATCAATACTTATTGACTACGTAAGTCCGATTTCTCAATTGTATTTGAGTATTTTTCTATAAAATTTGTTTGTCACTTATTTAGACCAAAAGGAAATTAAAGCCAAGAATCAATACTTATTGACTACGTAAGTCCGATTTCTCAATTGTATTTGAGAATTTTTCTATAAAATTTGTTTGTCACTCATTTAGACCAATGGGAAATTAAAGCCAAGAATCAATACTTATTGACTACGTAAGTCCGATTTCTCAATTGTATTTGCGAATTGTTCTATAAAATTTGTTTGTCACTCATTGAGACCAATGGGAAATTAAAGCCAAGGGTCCACACTTATAGACTACGTAAGTCCAATTTCTCAATTGTATTTGAGAATTTTTCTATAAAATTTGTTTGTCACTCATTTAGACCAATGGGAAATTAAAGCCAAGAATCAATACTTATTGACTACGTAAGTCCGATTTCTCAATTGTATTTGAGAATTGTTCTATAAAATTTGTTTGTCACTTATTTAGACCAATAGGAAATTAAAGCCAAGAATCAATACTTATTGACTACGTAAGTCCGATTTCTCAATTGTATTTGAGAATTTTTCTATAAAATTTGTTTGTCACTCATTTAGACCAATGGGAAATTAAAGCCAAGAATCAATACTTATTGACTACGTAAGTCCGATTTCTCAATTGTATTTGAGAATTGTTCTATAAAATTTGTTTGTCACTCATTTAGACCAATGGGAAATTAAAGCCAAGAATCAATACTTATTGACTACGTAAGTCCGATTTCTCAATTGTATTTGAGAATTGTTCTATAAAATTTGTTTGTCACTTATTTAGACCAATAGGAAATTAAAGCCAAGAATCTGTACTTATTGACTACGTAAGTCCGATTTCTCAATTGTATTTGAGAATTTTTCTATAAAATTTGTTTGTCACTCATTTAGACCAATGGGAAATTAAAGCCAAGAATCAATACTTATTGACTACGTAAGTCCGATTTCTCAATTGTATTTGAGAATTGTTCTATAAAATTTGTTTGTCACTCATTTAGACCAATGGGAAATTAAAGCCAAGAATCAATACTTATTGACTACGTAAGTCCGATTTCTCAATTGTATTTGAGAATTGTTCTATAAAATTTGTTTGTCACTCATTTAGACCAATGGGAAATTAAAGCCAAGAATCAATACTTATTGACTACGTAAGTCCGATTTCTCAATTGTATTTCAGAATTTTTCTATAAAATTTGTTTGTCACTCATTTAGACCAATGGGAAATTAAAGCCAAGAATCAATACTTATTGACTACGTAAGTCCGATTTCTCAATTGTATTTGAGAATTGTTCTATAAAATTTGTTTGTCACTCATTTAGACCAATGGGAAATTAAAGCCAAGAATCAATACTTATTGACTACGTAAGTCCGATTTCTCAATTGTATTTGAGAATTGTTCTATAAAATTTGTTTGTCACTCATTTAGACCAATGGGAAATTAAAGCCAATTATCAATACTTATTGACTACGTAAGTCCGATTTCTCAATTGTATTTGAGAATTGTTCTATAAAATTTGTTTGTCACTCATTTAGACCAATGGGAAATTAAAGCCAAGAATCAATACTTATTGACTACGTAAGTCCGATTTCTCAATTGTATTTGAGAATTGTTCTATAAAATTTGTTTGTCACTCATTTAGACCAATGGGAAATTAAAGCCAAGAATCAATACTTATTGACTACGTAAGTCCGATTTCTCAATTGTATTTGAGAATTTTTCTATAAAATTTGTTTGTCACTCATTTAGACCAATGGGAAATTAAAGCCAAGAATCAATACTTATTGACTACGTAAGTCCGATTTCTCAATTGTATTTGAGAATTTTTCTATAAAATTTGTTTGTCACTCATTTAGACCAATGGGAAATTAAAGCCAAGAATCAATACTTATTGACTACGTAAGTCCGATTTCTCAATTGTATTTGAGAATTGTTCTATAAAATTTGTTTGTCACTCATTTAGACCAATGGGAAATTAAAGCCAAGAATCAATACTTAGTGACTACGTAAGTCCGATTTCTCAATTGTATTTGAGAATTGTTCTATAAAATTTGTTTGTCACTCATTGAGACCAATGGGAAATTAAAGCCAAGAATCAATACTTATTGACTACGTAAGTCCGATTTCTCAATTGTATTTGAGAATTTTTCTATAAAATTTGTTTGTCACTCATTTAGACCAATGGGAAATTAAAGCCAAGAATCAATACTTATTGACTACGTAAGTCCGATTTCTCAATTGTATTTGAGAATTGTTCTATAAAATTTGTTTGTCACTTATTTAGACCAATAGGAAATTAAAGCCAAGAATCAATACTTATTGACTACGTAAGTCCGATTTCTCAATTGTATTTGAGAATTTTTCTATAAAATTTGTTTGTCACTTATTTAGACCAATAGGAAATTAAAGCCAAGAATCAATACTTATTGACTACGTAAGTCCGATTTCTCAATTGTATTTGAGAATTGTTCTATAAAATTTGTTTGTCACTCATTTAGACCAATGGGAAATTAAAGCCAAGAATCAATACTTATTGACTACGTAAGTCCGATTTCTCAATTGTATTTGAGAATTTTTCTATAAAATTTGTTTGTCACTCATTTAGACCAATGGGAAATTAAAGCCAAGAATCAATACTTATTGACTACGTAAGTCCGATTTCTCAATTGTATTTGAGAATTGTTCTATAAAATTTGTTTGTCACTCATTTAGACCAATGGGAAATTAAAGCCAAGAATCAATACTTATTGACTACGTAAGTCCGATTTCTCAATTGTATTTCAGAATTTTTCTATAAAATTTGTTTGTCACTCATTTAGACCAATGGGAAATTAAAGCCAAGAATCAATACTTATTGACTACGTAAGTCCGATTTCTCAATTGTATTTGAGAATTGTTCTATAAAATTTGTTTGTCACTCATTTAGACCAATGGGAAATTAAAGCCAAGAATCAATACTTATTGACTACGTAAGTCCGATTTCTCAATTGTATTTGAGAATTGTTCTATAAAATTTGTTTGTCACTCATTGAGACCAATGGGAAATTAAAGCCAAGAATCAATACTTATTGACTACGTAAGTCCGATTTCTCAATTGTATTTGAGAATTTTTCTATAAAATTTGTTTGTCACTCATTTAGACCAATGGGAAATTAAAGCCAAGAATCAATACTTATTGACTACGTAAGTCCGATTTCTCAATTGTATTTGAGAATTGTTCTATAAAATTTGTTTGTCACTCATTTAGACCAATGGGAAATTAAAGCCAAGAATCAATACTTATTGACTACGTAAGTCCGATTTCTCAATTGTATTTGAGAATTGTTCTATAAAATTTGTTTGTCACTTATTTAGACCAATGGGAAATTAAAGCCAAGAATCAATACTTATTGACTACGTAAGTCCGATTTCTCAATTGTATTTGAGAATTGTTCTATAAAATTTGTTTGTCACTCATTGAGACCAATGGGAAATTAAAGCCAAGAATCAATACTTATTGACTACGTAAGTCCGATTTCTCAATTGTATTTGAGAATTTTTCTATAAAATTTGTTTGTCACTCATTTAGACCAATGGGAAATTAAAGCCAAGAATCAATACTTATTGACTACGTAAGTCCGATTTCTCAATTGTATTTGAGAATTGTTCTATAAAATTTGTTTGTCACTCATTTAGACCAATGGGAAATTAAAGCCAAGAATCAATACTTATTGACTACGTAAGTCCGATTTCTCAATTGTATTTGAGAATTGTTCTATAAAATTTGTTTGTCACTCATTGAGACCAATGGGAAATTAAAGCCAAGAATCAATACTTATTGACTACGTAAGTCCGATTTCTCAATTGTATTTGAGAATTTTTCTATAAAATTTGTTTGTCACTCATTTAGACCAATGGGAAATTAAAGCCAAGAATCAATACTTATTGACTACGTAAGTCCGATTTCTCAATTGTATTTGAGAATTGTTCTATAAAATTTGTTTGTCACTCATTGAGACCAATGGGAAATTAAAGCCAAGAATCAATACTTATTGACTACGTAAGTCCGATTTCTCAATTGTATTTGAGAATTTTTCTATAAAATTTGTTTGTCACTCATTTAGACCAATGGGAAATTAAAGCCAAGAATCAATACTTATTGACTACGTAAGTCCGATTTCTCAATTGTATTTGAGAATTGTTCTATAAAATTTGTTTGTCACTCATTTAGACCAATGGGAAATTAAAGCCAAGAATCAATACTTATTGACTACGTAAGTCCGATTTCTCAATTGTATTTGAGAATTGTTCTATAAAATTTGTTTGTCACTCATTGAGACCAATGGGAAATTAAAGCCAAGAATCAATACTTATTGACTACGTAAGTCCGATTTCTCAATTGTATTTGAGAATTTTTCTATAAAATTTGTTTGTCACTCATTTAGACCAATGGGAAATTAAAGCCAAGAATCAATACTTATTGACTACGTAAGTCCGATTTCTCAATTGTATTTGAGAATTGTTCTATAAAATTTGTTTGTCACTCATTGAGACCAATGGGAAATTAAAGCCAAGAATCAATACTTATTGACTACGTAAGTCCGATTTCTCAATTGTATTTTGAGAATTGTTCTATAAAATTTGTTTGTCACTCATTAGACCAATGGGAAATTAAAGCCAAGAATCAATACTTATTGACTACGTAAGTCCGATTTCTCAATTGTATTTGAGAATTGTTCTATAAAATTTGTTTGTCACTCATTGAGACCAATGGGAAATTAAAGCCAAGAATCAATACTTATTGACTACGTAAGTCCGATTTCTCAATTGTATTTGAGAATTGTTCTATAAAATTTGTTTGTCACTCATTGAGACCAATGGGAAATTAAAGCCAAGAATCAATACTTATTGACTACGTAAGTCCGATTTCTCAATTGTATTTGAGAATTTTTCTATAAAATTTGTTTGTCACTCATTTAGACCAATGGGAAATTAAAGCCAAGAATCAATACTTATTGACTACGTAAGTCCGATTTCTCAATTGTATTTGAGAATTGTTCTATAAAATTTGTTTGTCACTCATTTAGACCAATGGGAAATTAAAGCCAAGAATCAATACTTATTGACTACGTAAGTCCGATTTCTCAATTGTATTTGAGAATTGTTCTATAAAATTTGTTTGTCACTTATTTAGACCAATGGGAAATTAAAGCCAAGAATCAATACTTATTGACTACGTAAGTCCGATTTCTCAATTGTATTTGAGAATTGTTCTATAAAATTTGTTTGTCACTCATTGAGACCAATGGGAAATTAAAGCCAAGAATCAATACTTATTGACTACGTAAGTCCGATTTCTCAATTGTATTTGAGAATTTTTCTATAAAATTTGTTTGTCACTCATTTAGACCAATGGGAAATTAAAGCCAAGAATCAATACTTATTGACTACGTAAGTCCGATTTCTCAATTGTATTTGAGAATTGTTCTATAAAATTTGTTTGTCACTCATTTAGACCAATGGGAAATTAAAGCCAAGAATCAATACTTATTGACTACGTAAGTCCGATTTCTCAATTGTATTTGAGAATTGTTCTATAAAATTTGTTTGTCACTCATTGAGACCAATGGGAAATTAAAGCCAAGAATCAATACTTATTGACTACGTAAGTCCGATTTCTCAATTGTATTTGAGAATTTTTCTATAAAATTTGTTTGTCACTCATTTAGACCAATGGGAAATTAAAGCCAAGAATCAATACTTATTGACTACGTAAGTCCGATTTCTCAATTGTATTTGAGAATTGTTCTATAAAATTTGTTTGTCACTCATTTAGACCAATGGGAAATTAAAGCCAAGAATCAATACTTATTGACTACGTAAGTCCGATTTCTCAATTGTATTTGAGAATTGTTCTATAAAATTTGTTTGTCACTTATTTAGACCAATAGAAAATAAAGCCAAGAATCAATACTTATTGACTACGTAAGTCCGATTTCTCAATTGTATTTGAGAATTTTTCTATAAAATTTGTTTGTCACTCATTTAGACCAATGGGAAATTAAAGCCAAGAATCAATACTTATTGACTACGTAAGTCCGATTTCTCAATTGTATTTGAGAATTGTTCTATAAAATTTGTTTGTCACTTATTTAGACCAATAGAAAATTAAAGCCAAGAATCAATACTTATTGACTACGTAAGTCCGATTTCTCAATTGTATTTGAGAATTTTTCTATAAAATTTGTTTGTCACTCATTTAGACCAATGGGAAATTAAAGCCAAGAATCAATACTTATTGACTACGTAAGTCCGATTTCTCAATTGTATTTGAGAATTGTTCTATAAAATTTGTTTGTCACTCATTTAGACCAATGGGAAATTAAAGCCAAGAATCAATACTTATTGACTACGTAAGTCCGATTTCTCAATTGTATTTCAGAATTTTTCTATAAAATTTGTTTGTCACTCATTTAGACCAATGGGAAATTAAAGCCAAGAATCAATACTTATTGACTACGTAAGTCCGATTTCTCAATTGTATTTGAGAATTGTTCTATAAAATTTGTTTGTCACTCATTTAGACCAATGGGAAATTAAAGCCAAGAATCAATACTTATTGACTACGTAAGTCCGATTTCTCAATTGTATTTCAGAATTTTTCTATAAAATTTGTTTGTCACTCATTTAGACCAATGGGAAATTAAAGCCAAGAATCAATACTTATTGACTACGTAAGTCCGATTTCTCAATTGTATTTGAGAATTGTTCTATAAAATTTGTTTGTCACTCATTTAGACCAATGGGAAATTAAAGCCAAGAATCAATACTTATTGACTACGTAAGTCCGATTTCTCAATTGTATTTCAGAATTTTTCTATAAAATTTGTTTGTCACTCATTTAGACCAATGGGAAATTAAAGCCAAGAATCAATACTTATTGACTACGTAAGTCCGATTTCTCAATTGTATTTGAGAATTGTTCTATAAAATTTGTTTGTCACTTATTTAGACCAATAGGAAATTAAAGCCAAGAATCAATAATTATTGGCTACGTAAGTCCGATTTCTCAATTGTATTTGAGAATTTTTCTATAAAATTTGTTTGTCACTCATTTAGACCAATGGGAAATTAAAGCCAAGAATCAATACTTATTGACTACGTAAGTCCGATTTCTCAATTGTATTTGAGAATTGTTCTATAAAATTTGTTTGTCACTCATTTAGACCAATGGGAAATTAAAGCCAAGAATCAATACTTATTGACTACGTAAGTCCGATTTCTCAATTGTATTTGAGAATTGTTCTATAAAATTTGTTTGTCACTTATTTAGACCAATAGGAAATTAAAGCCAAGAATCAATACTTATTGACTACGTAAGTCCGATTTCTCAATTGTATTTGAGAATTGTTCTATAGAATTTGTTTGTCACTTATTTAGACCAATGGGAAATTAAAGCCAAGAATCAATACTTATTGACTACGTAAGTCCGATTTCTCAATTGTATTTGAGAATTGTTCTATAAAATTTGTTTGTCACTCATTTAGACCAATGGGAAATTAAAGCCAAGAATCAATACTTATTGACTACGTAAGTCCGATTTCTCAATTGTATTTGAGAATTGTTCTATAGAATTTGTTTGTCACTTATTTAGACCAATAGGAAATTAAAGCCAAGAATCAATACTTATTGACTACGTAAGTCCGATTTCTCAATTGTATTTGAGAATTTTTCTATAAAATTTGTTTGTCACTCATTTAGACCAATGGGAAATTAAAGCCAAGAATCAATACTTATTGACTACGTAAGTCCGATTTCTCAATTGTATTTGAGAATTGTTCTATAAAATTTGTTTGTCACTTATTTAGACCAATAGGAAATTAAAGCCAAGAATCAATACTTATTGACTACGTAAATCCGATTTCTCAATTGTATTTGAGAATTTTTCTATAAAATTTGTTTGTCACCCATTTAGACCAATGGGAAATTAAAGCCAAGAATCAATACTTATTGACTACGTAAGTCCGATTTCTCAATTGTATTTGAGAATTGTTCTATAAAATTTGTTTGTCACTCATTTAGACCAATGGGAAATTAAAGCCAAGAATCAATACTTATTGACTACGTAAGTCCGATTTCTCAATTGTATTTGAGAATTGTTCTATAAAATTTGTTTGTCACTCATTTAGACCAATGGGAAATTAAAGCCAAGAATCAATACTTATTGACTACGTAAGTCCGATTTCTCAATTGTATTTGAGAATTGTTCTATAAAATTTGTTTGTCACTTATTTAGACCAATAGGAAATTAAAGCCAAGAATCAATACTTATTGACTACGTAAGTCCGATTTCTCAATTGTATTTGAGAATTTTTCTATAAAATTTGTTTGTCACTCATTTAGACCAATGGGAAATTAAAGCCAAGAATCAATACTTATTGACTACGTAAGTCCGATTTCTCAATTGTATTTGAGAATTGTTCTATAAAATTTGTTTGTCACTCATTTAGACCAATGGGAAATTAAAGCCAAGAATCAATACTTATTGACTACGTAAGTCCGATTTCTCAATTGTATTTGAGAATTTTTCTATAAAATTTGTTTGTCACTCATTTAGACCAATGGGAAATTAAAGCCAAGAATCAATACTTATTGACTACGTAAGTCCGATTTCTCAATTGTATTTGAGAATTGTTCTATAAAATTTGTTTGTCACTCATTTAGACCAATGGGAAATTAAAGCCAAGAATCAATACTTATTGACTACGTAAGTCCGATTTCTCAATTGTATTTGAGAATTGTTCTATAAAATTTGTTTGTCACTTATTTAGACCAATAGGAAATTAAAGCCAAGAATCAATACTTATTGACTACGTAAGTCCGATTTCTCAATTGTATTTGAGAATTTTTCTATAAAATTTGTTTGTCACTCATTTAGACCAATGGGAAATTAAAGCCAAGAATCAATACTTATTGTCTACGTAAGTCCGATTTCTCAATTGTATTTGAGAATTGTTCTATAAAATTTGTTTGTCACTCATTTAGACCAATGGGAAATTAAAGCCAAGAATCAATACTTATTGACTACGTAAGTCCGATTTCTCAATTGTATTTGAGAATTTTTCTATAAAATTTGTTTGTCACTCATTTAGACCAATGGGAAATTAAAGCCAAGAATCAATACTTATTGACTACGTAAGTCCGATTTCTCAATTGTATTTGAGAATTGTTCTATAGAATTTGTTTGTCACTTATTTAGACCAATGGGAAATTAAAGCCAAGAATCAATACTTATTGACTACGTAAGTCCGATTTCTCAATTGTATTTGAGAATTGTTCTATAAAATTTGTTTGTCACTCATTTAGACCAATGGGAAATTAAAGCCAAGAATCAATACTTATTGACTACGTAAGTCCGATTTCTCAATTGTATTTGAGAATTGTTCTATAGAATTTGTTTGTCACTTATTTAGACCAATAGGAAATTAAAGCCAAGAATCAATACTTATTGACTACGTAAGTCCGATTTCTCAATTGTATTTGAGAATTTTTCTATAAAATTTGTTTGTCACTCATTTAGACCAATGGGAAATTAAAGCCAAGAATCAATACTTATTGACTACGTAAGTCCGATTTCTCAATTGTATTTGAGAATTGTTCTATAAAATTTGTTTGTCACTTATTTAGACCAATAGGAAATTAAAGCCAAGAATCAATACTTATTGACTACGTAAATCCGATTTCTCAATTGTATTTGAGAATTTTTCTATAAAATTTGTTTGTCACCCATTTAGACCAATGGGAAATTAAAGCCAAGAATCAATACTTATTGACTACGTAAGTCCGATTTCTCAATTGTATTTGAGAATTGTTCTATAAAATTTGTTTGTCACTCATTTAGACCAATGGGAAATTAAAGCCAAGAATCAATACTTATTGACTACGTAAGTCCGATTTCTCAATTGTATTTGAGAATTGTTCTATAAAATTTGTTTGTCACTCATTTAGACCAATGGGAAATTAAAGCCAAGAATCAATACTTATTGACTACGTAAGTCCGATTTCTCAATTGTATTTGAGAATTGTTCTATAAAATTTGTTTGTCACTTATTTAGACCAATAGGAAATTAAAGCCAAGAATCAATACTTATTGACTACGTAAGTCCGATTTCTCAATTGTATTTGAGAATTTTTCTATAAAATTTGTTTGTCACTCATTTAGACCAATGGGAAATTAAAGCCAAGAATCAATACTTATTGACTACGTAAGTCCGATTTCTCAATTGTATTTGAGAATTGTTCTATAAAATTTGTTTGTCACTCATTTAGACCAATGGGAAATTAAAGCCAAGAATCAATACTTATTGACTACGTAAGTCCGAGTTCTCAATTGTATTTGAGAATTGTTCTATAAAATTTGTTTGTCACTCATTTAGACCAATGGGAAATTAAAGCCAAGAATCAATACTTATTGACTACGTAAGTCCGATTTCTCAATTGTATTTGAGAATTTTTCTATAAAATTTGTTTGTCACTCATTTAGACCAATGGGAAATTAAAGCCAAGAATCAATACTTATTGACTACGTAAGTCCGATTTCTCAATTGTATTTGAGAATTGTTCTATAAAATTTGTTTGTCACTCATTTAGACCAATGGGAAATTAAAGCCAAGAATCAATACTTATTGACTACGTAAGTCCGATTTCTCAATTGTATTTGAGAATTGTTCTATAAAATTTGTTTGTCACTTATTTAGACCAATAGGAAATTAAAGCCAAGAATCAATACTTATTGACTACGTAAGTCCGATTTCTCAATTGTATTTGAGAATTTTTCTATAAAATTTGTTTGTCACTCATTTAGACCAATGGGAAATTAAAGCCAAGAATCAATACTTATTGACTACGTAAGTCCGATTTCTCAATTGTATTTGAGAATTTTTCTATAAAATTTGTTTGTCACTCATTTAGACCAATGGGAAATTAAAGCCAAGAATCAATACTTATTGACTACGTAAGTCCGATTTCTCAATTGTATTTGAGAATTTTTCTATAAAATTTGTTTGTCACTCATTTAGACCAATGGGAAATTAAAGCCAAGAATCAATACTTATTGACTACGTAAGTCCGATTTCTCAATTGTATTTGAGAATTGTTCTATAAAATTTGTTTGTCACTCATTTAGACCAATGGGAAATTAAAGCCAAGAATCAATACTTATTGACTACGTAAGTCCGATTTCTCAATTGTATTTGAGAATTGTTCTATAAAATTTGTTTGTCACTCATTTAGACCAATGGGAAATTAAAGCCAAGAATCAATACTTATTGACTACGTAAGTCCGATTTCTCAATTGTATTTTAGAATTGTTCTATAAAATTTGTTTGTCACTCATTTAAACCAATGGGAAATTAAAGCCAAGAATCAATACTTATTGACTACGTAAGTCCGATTTCTCAATTGTATTTGAGAATTTTTCTATAAAATTTGTTTGTCACTCATTTAGACCAATGGGAAATTAAAGCCAAGAATCAATACTTATTGACTACGTAAGTCCGATTTCTCAATTGTATTTGAGAATTGTTCTATAAAATTTGTTTGTCACTCATTTAGACCAATGGGAAATTAAAGCCAAGAATCAATACTTATTGACTACGTAAGTCCGATTTCTCAATTGTATTTGAGAATTGTTCTATAGAATTTGTTTGTCACTTATTTAGACCAATAGGAAATTAAAGCCAAGAATCAATACTTATTGACTACGTAAGTCCGATTTCTCAATTGTATTTGAGAATTTTTCTATAAAATTTGTTTGTCACTCATTTAGACCAATGGGAAATTAAAGCCAAGAATCAATACTTATTGACTACGTAAGTCCGATTTCTCAATTGTATTTGAGAATTTTTCTATAAAATTTGTTTGTCACCCATTTAGACCAATGGGAAATTAAAGCCAAGAATCAATACTTATTGACTACGTAAATCCGATTTCTCAATTGTATTTGAGAATTTTTCTATAAAATTTGTTTGTCACCCATTTAGACCAATGGGAAATTAAAGCCAAGAATCAATACTTATTGACTACGTAAGTCCGATTTCTCAATTGTATTTGAGAATTGTTCTATAAAATTTGTTTGTCACTCATTTAGACCAATGGGAAATTAAAGCCAAGAATCAATACTTATTGACTACGTAAGTCCGATTTCTCAATTGTATTGAGAATTGTTCTATAAAATTTGTTTGTCACTCATTTAGACCAATGGGAAATTAAAGCCAAGAATCAATACTTATTGACTACGTAAGTCCGATTTCTCAATTGTATTTGAGAATTGTTCTATAAAATTTGTTTGTCACTTATTTAGACCAATAGGAAATTAAAGCCAAGAATCAATACTTATTGACTACGTAAGTCCGATTTCTCAATTGTATTTGAGAATTTTTCTATAAAATTTGTTTGTCACTCATTTAGACCAATGGGAAATTAAAGCCAAGAATCAATACTTATTGACTACGTAAGTCCGATTTCTCAATTGTATTTGAGAATTGTTCTATAAAATTTGTTTGTCACTCATTTAGACCAATGGAAATTAAAGCCAAGAATCAATACTTATTGACTACGTAAGTCCGATTTCTCAATTGTATTTGAGAATTTTTCTATAAAATTTGTTTGTCACTCATTTAGACCAATGGGAAATTAAAGCCAAGAATCAATACTTATTGACTACGTAAGTCCGATTTCTCAATTGTATTTGAGAATTTTTCTATAAAATTTGTTTGTCACTCATTTAGACCAATGGGAAATTAAAGCCAAGAATCAATACTTATTGACTACGTAAGTCCGATTTCTCAATTGTATTTGAGAATTGTTCTATAAAATTTGTTTGTCACTCATTTAGACCAATGGGAAATTAAAGCCAAGAATCAATACTTATTGACTACGTAAGTCCGATTTCTCAATTGTATTTGAGAATTGTTCTATAAAATTTGTTTGTCACTTATTTAGACCAATAGGAAATTAAAGCCAAGAATCAATACTTATTGACTACGTAAGTCCGATTTCTCAATTGTATTTGAGAATTTTTCTATAAAATTTGTTTGTCACTCATTTAGACCAATGGGAAATTAAAGCCAAGAATCAATACTTATTGACTACGTAAGTCCGATTTCTCAATTGTATTTGAGAATTGTTCTATAAAATTTGTTTGTCACTCATTTAGACCAATGGGAAATTAAAGCCAAGAATCAATACTTATTGACTACGTAAGTCCGATTTCTCAATTGTATTTGAGAATTGTTCTATAAAATTTGTTTGTCACTCATTTAGACCAATGGGAAATTAAAGCCAAGAATCAATACTTATTGACTACGTAAGTCCGATTTCTCAATTGTATTTGAGAATTGTTCTATAAAATTTGTTTGTCACTCATTTAGACCAATGGGAAATTAAAGCCAAGAATCAATACTTATTGACTACGTAAGTCCGATTTCTCAATTGTATTTTAGAATTGTTCTATAAAATTTGTTTGTCACTCATTTAAACCAATGGGAAATTAAAGCCAAGAATCAATACTTATTGACTACGTAAGTCCGATTTCTCAATTGTATTTGAGAATTTTTCTATAAAATTTGTTTGTCACTCATTTAGACCAATGGGAAATTAAAGCCAAGAATCAATACTTATTGACTACGTAAGTCCGATTTCTCAATTGTATTTGAGAATTGTTCTATAAAATTTGTTTGTCACTCATTTAGACCAATGGGAAATTAAAGCCAAGAATCAATACTTATTGACTACGTAAGTCCGATTTCTCAATTGTATTTGAGAATTGTTCTATAAAATTTGTTTGTCACTCATTTAGACCAATGGGAAATTAAAGCCAAGAATCAATACTTATTGACTACGTAAGTCCGATTTCTCAATTGTATTTGAGAATTGTTCTATAAAATTTGTTTGTCACTCATTTAGACCAATGGGAAATTAAAGCCAAGAATCAATACTTATTGACTACGTAAGTCCGATTTCTCAATTGTATTTGAGAATTTTTCTATAAAATTTGTTTGTCACTTATTTAGACCAATAGGAAATTAAAGCCAAGAATCAATACTTATTGACTACGTAAGTCCGATTTCTCAATTGTATTTGAGAATTTTTCTATAAAATTTGTTTGTCACTTATTTAGACCAATAGGAAATTAAAGCCAAGAATCAATACTTATTGACTACGTAAGTCCGATTTCTCAATTGTATTTGAGAATTGTTCTATAAAATTTGTTTGTCACTTATTTAGACCAATGGGAAATTAAAGCCAAGAATCAATACTTATTGACTACGTAAGTCCGATTTCTCAATTGTATTTGAGAATTGTTCTATAAAATTTGTTTGTCACTTATTTAGACCAATAGGAAATTAAAGCCAAGAATCAATACTTATTGACTACGTAAGTCCGATTTCTCAATTGTATTTGAGAATTTTTCTATAAAATTTGTTTGTCACTCATTTAGACCAATGGGAAATTAAAGCCAAGAATCAATACTTATTGACTACGTAAGTCCGATTTCTCAATTGTATTTGAGAATTGTTCTATAAAATTTGTTTGTCACTTATTTAGGACCAATAGGAAATTAAAGCCAAGAATCAATACTTATTGACTACGTAAGTCCGATTTCTCAATTGTATTTGAGAATTGTTCTATAAAATTTGTTTGTCACTTATTTAGACCAATAGGAAATTAAAGCCAAGAATCAATACTTATTGACTACGTAAGTCCGATTTCTCAATTGTATTTGAGAATTTTTCTATAAAATTTGTTTGTCACTCATTTAGACCAATGGGAAATTAAAGCCAAGAATCAATACTTATTGACTACGTAAGTCCGATTTCTCAATTGTATTTGAGAATTTTTCTATAAAATATGTTTGTCACTCATTTAGACCAATGGGAAATTAAAGCCAAGAATCAATACTTATTGACTACGTAAGTCCGATTTCTCAATTGTATTTGAGAATTGTTCTATAAAATTTGTTTGTCACTTATTTAGACCAATAGGAAATTAAAGCCAAGAATCAATACTTATTGACTACGTAAGTCCGATTTCTCAATTGTATTTGAGAATTTTTCTATAAAATATGTTTGTCACTCATTTAGACCAATGGGAAATTAAAGCCAAGAATCAATACTTATTGACTACGTAAGTCCGATTTCTCAATTGTATTTGAGAATTTTTCTATAAAATTTGTTTGTCACTTATTTAGACCAATAGGAAATTAAAGCCAAGAATCAATACTTATTGACTACGTAAGTCCGATTTCTCAATTGTATTTGAGAATTTTTCTATAAAATATGTTTGTCACTCATTTAGACCAATGGGAAATTAAAGCCAAGAATCAATACTTATTGACTACGTAAGTCCGATTTCTCAATTGTATTTGAGAATTTTTCTATAAAATATGTTTGTCACTCATTTAGACCAATGGGAAATTAAAGCCAAGAATCAATACTTATTGACTACGTAAGTCCGATTTCTCAATTGTATTTGAGAATTGTTCTATAAAATTTGTTTGTCACTTATTTAGACCAATAGGAAATTAAAGCCAAGAATCAATACTTATTGACTACGTAATTCCGATTTCTCAATTGTATTTGAGAATTTTTCTATAAAATATGTTTGTCACTCATTTAGACCAATGGGAAATTAAAGCCAAGAATCAATACTTATTGACTACGTAAGTCCGATTTCTCAATTGTATTTGAGAATTTTTCTATAAAATTTGTTTGTCACTTATTTAGACCAATAGGAAATTAAAGCCAAGAATCAATACTTATTGACTACGTAAGTCCGATTTCTCAATTGTATTTGAGAATTTTTCTATAAAATATGTTTGTCACTCATTTAGACCAATGGGAAATTAAAGCCAAGAATCAATACTTATTGACTACGTAAGTCCGATTTCTCAATTGTATTTGAGAATTTTTCTATAAAATTTGTTTGTCACTTATTTAGACCAATAGGAAATTAAAGCCAAGAATCAATACTTATTGACTACGTAAGTCCGATTTCTCAATTGTATTTCAGAATTGTTCTATAAAATTTGTTTGTCACTTATTTAGACCAATAGGAAATTAAAGCCAAGAATCAATACTTATTGACTACGTAAGTCCGATTTCTCAATTGTATTTGAGAATTTTTCTATAAAATTTGTTTGTCACTTATTTAGACCAATAGGAAATTAAAGCCAAGAATCAATACTTATTGACTACGTAAGTCCGATTTCTCAATTGTATTTGAGAATTTTTCTATAAAATATGTTTGTCACTCATTTAGACCAATGGGAAATTAAAGCCAAGAATCAATACTTATTGACTACGTAAGTCCGATTTCTCAATTGTATTTGAGAATTTTTCTATAAAATATGTTTGTCACTCATTTAGACCAATGGGAAATTAAAGCCAAGAATCAATACTTATTGACTACGTAAGTCCGATTTCTCAATTGTATTTGAGAATTTTTCTATAAAATTTGTTTGTCACTTATTTAGACCAATAGGAAATTAAAGCCAAGAATCAATACTTATTGACTACGTAAGTCCGATTTCTCAATTGTATTTGAGAATTTTTCTATAAAATATGTTTGTCACTCATTTAGACCAATGGGAAATTAAAGCCAAGAATCAATACTTATTGACTACGTAAGTCCGATTTCTCAATTGTATTTGAGAATTGTTCTATAAAATTTGTTTGTCACTTATTTAGACCAATAGGAAATTAAAGCCAAGAATCAATACTTATTGACTACGTAAGTCCGATTTCTCAATTGTATTTGAGAATTTTTCTATAAAATTTGTTTGTCACTCATTTAGACCAATGGGAAATTAAAGCCAAGAATCAATACTTATTGACTACGTAAGTCCGATTTCTCAATTGTATTTGAGAATTGTTCTATAAAATTTGTTTGTCACTTATTTAGACCAATAGGAAATTAAAGCCAAGAATCAATACTTATTGACTACGTAAGTCCGATTTCTCAATTGTATTTGAGAATTGTTCTATAAAATTTGTTTGTCACTTATTTAGACCAATAGGAAATTAAAGCCAAGAATCAATACTTATTGACTACGTAAGTCCGATTTCTCAATTGTATTTGAGAATTGTTCTATAAAATTTGTTTGTCACTTATTTAGACCAATGGGAAATTAAAGCCAAGAATCAATACTTATTGACTACGTAAGTCCGATTTCTCAATTGTATTTGAGAATTTTTCTATAAAATTTGTTTGTCACTCATTTAGACCAATGGGAAATTAAAGCCAAGAATCAATACTTATTGACTACGTAAGTCCGATTTCTCAATTGTATTTGAGAATTTTTCTATAAAATTTGTTTGTCACTCATTTAGACCAATGGGAAATTAAAGCCAAGAATCAATACTTATTGACTACGTAAGTCCGATTTCTCAATTGTATTTGAGAATTGTTCTATAAAATTTGTTTGTCACTCATTTAGACCAATGGGAAATTAAAGCCAAGAATCAATACTTATTGACTACGTAAGTCCGATTTCTCAATTGTATTTGAGAATTTTTCTATAAAATTTGTTTGTCACTTATTTAGACCAATAGGAAATTAAAGCCAAGAATCAATACTTATTGACTACGTAAGTCCGATTTCTCAATTGTATTTGAGAATTGTTCTATAAAATTTGTTTGTCACTTATTTAGACCAATAGGAAATTAAAGCCAAGAATCAATACTTATTGACTACGTAAGTCCGATTTCTCAATTGAAGTTGAGAATTGTTCTATAAAATTTGTTTGTCACTTATTTAGACCAATGGGAAATTAAAGCCAAGAATCAATACTTATTGACTACGTAAGTCCGATTTCTCAATTGTATTTGAGAATTGTTCTATAAAATTTGTTTGTCACTTATTTAGACCAATAGGAAATTAAAGCCAAGAATCAATACTTATTGACTACGTAAGTCCGATTTCTCAATTGTATTTGAGAATTTTTCTATAAAATTTGTTTGTCACTCATTTAGACCAATGGGAAATTAAAGCCAAGAATCAATACTTATTGACTACGTAAGTCCGATTTCTCAATTGTATTTGAGAATTGTTCTATAAAATTTGTTTGTCACTTATTTAGACCAATAGGAAATTAAAGCCAAGAATCAATACTTATTGACTACGTAAGTCCGATTTCTCAATTGTATTTGAGAATTGTTCTATAAAATTTGTTTGTCACTTATTTAGACCAATAGGAAATTAAAGCCAAGAATCAATACTTATTGACTACGTAAGTCCGATTTCTCAATTGTATTTGAGAATTTTTCTATAAAATTTGTTTGTCACTCATTTAGACCAATGGGAAATTAAAGCCAAGAATCAATACTTATTGACTACGTAAGTCCGATTTCTCAATTGTATTTGAGAATTGTTCTATAAAATTTGTTTGTCACTTATTTAGACCAATGGGAAATTAAAGCCAAGAATCAATACTTATTGACTACGTAAGTCCGATTTCTCAATTGTATTTGAGAATTGTTCTATAAAATTTGTTTGTCACTTATTTAGACCAATAGGAAATTAAAGCCAAGAATCAATACTTATTGACTACGTAAGTCCGATTTCTCAATTGTATTTGAGAATTTTTCTATAAAATTTGTTTGTCACTCATTTAGACCAATGGGAAATTAAAGCCAAGAATCAATACTTATTGACTACGTAAGTCCGATTTCTCAATTGTATTTGAGAATTGTTCTATAAAATTTGTTTGTCACTTATTTAGACCAATAGGAAATTAAAGCCAAGAATCAATACTTATTGACTACGTAAGTCCGATTTCTCAATTGTATTTGAGAATTGTTCTATAAAATTTGTTTGTCACTTATTTAGACCAATAGGAAATTAAAGCCAAGAATCAATACTTATTGACTACGTAAGTCCGATTTCTCAATTGTATTTGAGAATTGTTCTATAAAATTTGTTTGTCACTTATTTAGACCAATGGGAAATTAAAGCCAAGAATCAATACTTATTGACTACGTAAGTCCGATTTCTCAATTGTATTTGAGAATTTTTCTATAAAATTTGTTTGTCACTCATTTAGACCAATGGGAAATTAAAGCCAAGAATCAATACTTATTGACTACGTAAGTCCGATTTCTCAATTGTATTTGAGAATTGTTCTATAAAATTTGTTTGTCACTCATTTAGACCAATGGGAAATTAAAGCCAAGAATCAATACTTATTGACTACGTAAGTCCGATTTCTCAATTGTATTTGAGAATTGTTCTATAAAATTTGTTTGTCACTTATTTAGACCAATAGGAAATTAAAGCCAAGAATCAATACTTATTGACTACGTAAGTCCGATTTCTCAATTGTATTTGAGAATTTTTCTATAAAATTTGTTTGTCACTTATTTAGACCAATAGGAAATTAAAGCCAAGAATCAATACTTATTGACTACGTAAGTCCGATTTCTCAATTGTATTTGAGAATTTTTCTATAAAATTTGTTTGTCACTCATTTAGACCAATGGGAAATTAAAGCCAAGAATCAATACTTATTGACTACGTAAGTCCGATTTCTCAATTGTATTTGAGAATTGTTCTATAAAATTTGTTTGTCACTTATTTAGACCAATAGGAAATTAAAGCCAAGAATCAATACTTATTGACTACGTAAGTCCGATTTCTCAATTGTATTTGAGAATTTTTCTATAAAATTTGTTTGTCACTCATTTAGACCAATGGGAAATTAAAGCCAAGAATCAATACTTATTGACTACGTAAGTCCGATTTCTCAATTGTATTTAAGAATTTTTCTATAAAATTTGTTTGTCACTCATTTAGACCAATGGGAAATTAAAGCCAAGGGTCCACACTTATAGACTACGTAAGTCCGATTTCTCAATTGCATTTAAGAATTTTTCTATAAAATTTGTTTGTCACTCATTTAGACCAATGGGAAATTAAAGCCAAGGGTCCACACTTATAGACTACGTAAGTCCGATTTCTCAATTGTATTTGGGAATTTTTCTATAAAATTTGTTTGTCACTCATTTAGACCAATGGGAAATTAAAGCCAAGGGTCCACACTTATAGACTACGTAAGTCCGATTTCTCAATTGTATTTGGGAATTTTTCTATAAAATTTGTTTGTCACTCATTTAGACCAATGGGAAATTAAAGCCAAGAATCAATACATATTGACTACGTAAGTCCGATTTCTCAATTGTATTTGAGAATTTTTCTATAAAATTTGTTTGTCACTCATTTAGACCAATGGGAAATTAAAGCCAAGAATCAATACATATTGACTACGTAAGTCCGATTTCTCAATTGTATTTGAGAATTTTTCTATAAAATTTGTTTGTCACTCATTTAGACCAATGGGAAATTAAAGCCAAGGGTCCACACTTATAGACTACGTAAGTCCGATTTCTCAATTGTATTTGGGAATTTTTCTATAAAATTTGTTTGTCACTCATTTAGACCAATGGGAAATTAAAGCCAA
Source organism: Lypha dubia (assembly GCA_947311025.1). Taxonomy (NCBI): domain Eukaryota; kingdom Metazoa; phylum Arthropoda; class Insecta; order Diptera; family Tachinidae; genus Lypha; species Lypha dubia. Next base: position 9,651,964 of record OX371260.1, on the reverse strand, counting down.
GGGTCCACACTTATAGACTACGTAAGTCCGATTTCTCAATTGTATTTGAGAATTGTTCTATAAAATTTGTTTTTCAGTCATTTAGACCAATGGGAAATTAAAGCCAAGGGTCCACACTTATAGACTACTTAAGTCCGATTTCTCAATTGTATTTGGGAATTTTTCTATAAAATTTGTTTGTCACTCATTTAGACCAATGGGAAATTAAAGCCAAGGGTCCACACTTATAGACTACTTAAGTCCGATTTCTCAATTGTATTTGAGAATTTTTCTATAAAATTTGTTTGTCACTCATTTAGACCAATGGGAAATTAAAGCCAAGAATCAATACTTATTGACTACGTAAGTCCGATTTCTCAATTGTATTTGAGAATTGTTCTATAAAATTTGCTTGTCACTCATTTAGACCAATGGGAAATTAAAGCCAAGAATCAATACTTATTGACTACGTAAGTCCGATTTCTCAATTGTATTTAAGAATTTTTCTATAAAATTTGTTTGTCACTCATTTAGACCAATGGGAAATTAAAGCCAAGGGTCCACACTTATAGACTACGTAAGTCCGATTGATTTCTCAATTATATATGAGTATTTTTCTATAAAATTTGTTTATCACTCATTTAGACCAATGGGAAATTAAAGCCAAGGGTCCACACTTATAGACTACGTAAGTCCGATTTCTCAATTGTATTTGAGAATTTTTCTATAAAATTTGTTTGTCACTCATTTAGACCAATGGGAAATTAAAGCCAAGAATCAATACTTATTGACTACGTAAGTCCGATTTCTCAATTGTATTTGAGAATTGTTCTATAAAATTTGCTTGTCACTCATTTAGACCAATGGGAAATTAAAGCCAAGAATCAATACTTATTGACTACGTAAGTCCGATTTCTCAATTGTATTTAAGAATTTTTCTATAAAATTTGTTTGTCACTCATTTAGACCAATGGGAAATTAAAGCCAAGAATCAATACTTATTGACTACGTAAGTCCGATTTCTCAATTGTATTTGAGAATTTTTCTATAAAATTTGTTTGTCACTCATTTAGACCAATGGGAAATTAAAGCCAAGGGTCCACACTTATAGACTACGTAAGTCCGATTTCTCAATTGTATTTGAGAATTTTTCTATAAAATTTGTTTGTCACTCATTTAGACCAATGGGAAATTAAAGCCAAGAATCAATACTTATTGACTACGTAAGTCCGATTTCTCAATTGTATTTAAGAATTTTTCTATAAAATTTGTTTGTCACTCATTTAGACCAATGGGAAATTAAAGCCAAGGGTCCACACTTATAGACTACGTAAGTCCGATTTCTCAATTGTATTTGAGAATTTTTCTATAAAATTTGTTTGTCACTCATTTAGACCAATGGGAAATTAAAGCCAAGAATCAATACTTATTGACTACGTAAGTCCGATTTCTCAATTGTATTTGAGAATTGTTCTATAAAATTTGTTTGTCACTTATTTAGACCAATAGGAAATTAAAGCCAAGAATCAATACTTATTGACTACGTAAGTCCGATTTCTCAATTGTATTTGAGAATTTTTCTATAAAATTTGTTTGTCACTCATTTAGACCAATGGGAAATTAAAGCCAAGAATCAATACTTATTGACTACGTAAGTCCGATTTCTCAATTGTATTTGAGAATTGTTCTATAAAATTTGTTTGTCACTCATTTAGACCAATGGGAAATTAAAGCCAAGAATCAATACTTATTGACTACGTAAGTCCGATTTCTCAATTGTGTTTGAGAATTGTTCTATAAAATTTGTTTGTCACTTATTTAGACCAATAGGAAATTAAAGCCAAGAATCAATACTTATTGACTACGTAAGTCCGATTTCTCAATTGTATTTGAGAATTTTTCTATAAAATTTGTTTGTCACTCATTTAGACCAATGGGAAATTAAAGCCAAGAATCAATACTTATTGACTACGTAAGTCCGATTTCTCAATTGTATTTGAGAATTGTTCTATAAAATTTGTTTGTCAATCATTTAGACCAATGGGAAATTAAAGCCAAGAATCAATACTTATTGACTACGTAAGTCCGATTTCTCAATTGTATTTAAGAATTTTTCTATAAAATTTGTTTGTCACTCATTTAGACCAATGGGAAATTAAAGCCAAGGGTCCACACTTATAGACTACGTAAGTCCGATTTCTCAATTGCATTTAAGAATTTTTCTATAAAATTTGTTTGTCACTCATTTAGACCAATGGGAAATTAAAGCCAAGGGTCCACACTTATAGACTACGTAAGTCCGATTTCTCAATTGCATTTAAGAATTTTTCTATAAAATTTGTTTGTCACTCATTTAGACCAATGGGAAATTGAAGCCAAGGGTCCACACTTATAGACTACGTAAGTCCGATTTCTCAATTGTATTTGAGAATTTTTCTATAAAATTTGTTTGTCACTCATTTAGACCAATGGGAAATTAAAGCCAAGAATCCATACATATTGACTACGTAAGTCCGATTTCTCAATTGTATTTGAGAATTGTTCTATAAAATTTGTTTTTCAGTCATTTAGACCAATGGGAAATTAAAGCCAAGGGTCCACACTTATAGACTACTTAAGTCCGATTTCACAATTGTATTTGAGAATTTTTCTATAAAATTTGTTTGTCACTCATTTAGACCAATGGGAAATTAAAGCCAAGGGTCCACACTTATAGACTACGTAAGTCCGATTTCTCAATTGTATTTGGGAATTTTTCTATAAAATTTGTTTGTCACTCATTTAGACCAATGGGAAATTAAAGCCAAGAATCCATACATATTGACTACGTAAGTCCGATTTCTCAATTGTATTTGAGAATTGTTCTATAAAATTTGTTTTTCAGTCATTTAGACCAATGGGAAATTAAAGCCAAGGGTCCACACTTATAGACTACTTAAGTCCGATTTCACAATTGTATTTGAGAATTTTTCTATAAAATTTGTTTGTCACTCATTTAGACCAATGGGAAATTAAAGCCAATAATCAATACTTATTGACTACGTAAGTCCGATTTCTCAATTGTATTTGAGAATTTTTCTATAAAATTTGCTTGTCACTCATTTAGACCAATGGGAAATTAAAGCCAAGAATCCATACATATTAACTAAGTAAGTCCGATTTCTCAATTGTATTTGAGAATTGTTCTATAAAATTTGTTTGTCACTCATTTAGACCAATGGGAAATTAAAGCCAAGGGTCCACACTTATAGACTACGTAAGTCCGATTTCTCAATTGTATTTGAGAATTTTTCTATAAAATTTGCTTGTCACTCATTTAGACCAATGGGAAATTAAAGCCAAGGGTCCACACTTATAGACTACGTAAGTCCGATTTCTCAATTGTATTTGAGAATTGTTCTATAAAATTTGTTTGTCACTCATTTAGACCAATGGGAAATTAAAGCCAAGAATCCATACATATTAACTAAGTAAGTCCGATTTCTCAATTGTATTTGAGAATTGTTCTATAAAATTTGTTTGTCACTCATTTAGACCAATGGGAAATTAAAGCCAAGGGTCCACACTTATAGACTACGTAAGTCCGATTTCTCAATTGTATTTGAGAATTTTTCTATAAAATTTGTTTGTCACTCATTTAGACCAATGGGAAATTAAAGCCAAGAATCCATACATATTAACTAAGTAAGTCCGATTTCTCAATTGTATTTGAGAATTGTTCTATAAAATTTGTTTGTCACTCATTTAGACCAATGGGAAATTAAAGCCAAGAATCCATACATATTAACTAAGTAAGTCCGATTTCTCAATTGTATTTGAGAATTGTTCTATAAAATTTGTTTGTCACTCATTTAGACCAATGGGAAATTAAAGCCAAGGGTCCACACTTATAGACTACGTAAGTCCGATTTCTCAATTGTATTTGAGAATTTTTCTATAAAATTTGTTTGTCACTCATTTAGACCAATGGGAAATTAAAGCCAAGGGTCCACACTTATAGACTACTTAAGTCCGATTTCTCAATTGTATTTGGGAATTTTTCTATAAAATTTGTTTGTCACTCATTTAGACCAATGGGAAATTAAAGCCAATAATCAATACTTATTGACTACGTAAGTCCGATTTCTCAATTGTATTTGAGAATTTTTCTATAAAATTTGCTTGTCACTCATTTAGACCAATGGGAAATTAAAGCCAAGGATCCACACTTATAGACTACTTAAGTCCGATTTCTCAATTGTATTTGAGAATTTTTCTATAAAATTTGCTTGTCACTCATTTAGACCAATGGGAAATTAAAGCCAAGGGTCCACACTTATAGACTACGTAAGTCCGATTTCTCAATTGTATTTGAGAATTTTTCTATAAAATTTGTTTGTCACTCATTTAGACCAATGGGAAATTAAAGCCAAGGGTCCACACTTATAGACTACTTAAGTCCGATTTCTCAATTGTATTTGGGAATTTTTCTATAAAATTTGTTTGTCACTCATTTAGACCAATGGGAAATTAAAGCCAATAATCAATACTTATTGACTACGTAAGTCCGATTTCTCAATTGTATTTGAAAATTTTTCTATAAAATTTGTTTTTCACTCATTTAGACCAATGGGAAATTAAAGCCAAGGGTCCACACTTATAGACTACTTAAGTCCAAATTCTCAATTGTATTTGAGAATTTTTCTATAAAATTTGTTTGTCACTCATTTAGACCAATGGGAAATTAAAGCCAATAATCAATACTTATTGACTACGTAAGTCCGATTTCTCAATTGTATTTGAGAATTTTTCTATAAAATTTGCTTGTCACTCATTTAGACCAATGGGAAATTAAAGCCAAGGGTCCACACTTATAGACTACTTAAGTCCGATTTCTCAATTGTATTTGAGAATTTTTCTATAAAATTTGCTTGTCACTCATTTAGACCAATGGGAAATTAAAGCCAAAGGTCCACACTTATAGACTACTTAAGTCCGATTTCTCAATTGTATTTGAAAATTTTTCTATAAAATTTGTTTGTCACTCATTTAGACCAATGGGAAATTAAAGTCAAGGGTCCACACTTATAGACTACTTAAGTCCGATTTCTCAATTGTATTTGAGAATTTTTCTATAAAATTTGTTTGTCACTCATTTAGACCAATGGGAAATTAAAGCCAAGAATCAATACATATTGACTACGTAAGTCCGATTTCTCAATTGTATTTGAGAATTTTTCTATAAAATTTGTTTGTCACTCATTTAGACCAATGGGAAATTAAAGCCAAGAATCAATACATATTGACTACGTAAGTCCGATTTCTCAATTGTATTTGGGAATTTTTCTATAAAATTTGTTTGTCACTCATTTAGACCAATGGGAAATTAAAGCCAAGGGTCCACACTTATAGACTACTTAAGTCCGATTTCTCAATTGTATTTGGGATTTTTTCTATAAAATTTGTTTGTCACTCATTTAGACCAATGGGAAATTAAAGGCAAGGGTCCACACTTATAGACTACTTAAGTCCGATTTCTCAATTGTGTTTGAGAATTTTTCTATAAAATTTGTTTGTCACTCATTTAGACCAATGGGAAATTAAAGCCAAGAATCCATACATATTGACTACGTAAGTCCGATTTCTCAATTGTATTTGGGAATTTTTCTATAAAATTTGTTTGTCACTCATTTAGACCAATGGGAAATTAAAGCCAAGGGTCCACACTTATAGACTACTTAAGTCCGATTTCTCAATTGTATTTGAGAATTGTTCTATAAAATTTGCTTGTCACTCATTTAGACCAATGGGAAATTAAAGCCAAGGGTCCACACTTATAGACTACGTAAGTCCGATTACTCAATTGTATTTAAGAATTTTTCTATAAAATTTGTTTGTCACTTATTTAGACCAATGGGAAATTAAAGCCAAGGGTCCACACTACGTAAGTCCGATTTCTCAATTGTATTTGAGAATTTTTCTATAAAATTTGTTTGTCACTCATTTAGACCAATGGGAAATTAAAGCCAAGAATCAATACTTATTGACTACGTAAGTCCGATTTCTCAATTGTATTTGAGAATTGTTCTATAAAATTTGCTTGTCACTTATTTAGACCAATGGGAAATTAAAGCCAAGAATGAGTACTTATTGACTACGTAAGTCCGATTTCTCAATTGTATTTGAGAATTGTTATATAAAATTTGTTTGTCACTCATTTAGACCAATGGGAAATTAAAGCCAAGAATCAATACTTATTGACTACGTAAGTCCGATTTCTCAATTGTATTTGAGAATTTTTCTATAAAATTTGTTTGTCACTTATTTAGACCAATGGGAAATTAAAGCCAAGGGTCCACACTTATAGACTACGTAAGTCCGATTGATTTCTCAATTATATATGAGTATTTTTCTATAAAATTTGTTTGTCACTCATTTAGACCAATGGGAAATTAAAGCCAAGAATCAATACTTATTGACTACGTAAGTCCGATTTCTCAATTGTATTTAAGAATTTTTCTATAAAATTTGTTTGTCACTCATTTAGACCAATGGGAAATTAAAGCCAAGGGTCCACACTTATAGACTACGTAAGTCCGATTTCTCAATTGTATTTAAGAATTTTTCTATAAAATTTGTTTGTCACTCATTTAGACCAATGGGAAATTAAAGCCAAGGGTCCACACTTATAGACTACGTAAGTCCGATTTCTCAATTGTATTTAAGAATTGTTCTATAAAATTTGTTTGTCACTCATTTAGACCAATGGGAAATTAAAGCCAAGAATCAATACTTATTGACTACGTAAGTCCGATTTCTCAATTGTATTTGAGAATTGTTCTATAAAATTTGTTTATCACTCATTTAGACCAATGGGAAATTAAAGCCAAGAATCAATACTTATTGACTACGTAAGTCCGATTTCTCAATTGAATTTGAGAATTGTTCTATAAAATTTGTTTATCACTCATTTAGACCAATGGGAAATTAAAGCCAAGGGTCCACACTTATAGACTACGTAAGTCCGATTTCTCAATTGTATTTAAGAATTTTTCTATAAAATTTGTTTGTCACTCATTTAGACCAATGGGAAATTAAAGCCAAGAATCAATACTTATTGACTACGTAAGTCCGATTTCTCAATTGTATTTGAGAATTGTTCTATAAAATTTGTTTGTCACTCATTTAGACCAATGGGAAATTAAAGCCAAGGGTCCACACTTATAGACTACGTAAGTCCGATTGATTTCTCAATTATATATGAGTATTTTTCTATAAAATTTGTTTATCACTCATTTAGACCAATGGGAAATTAAAGCCAAGGTTCCACACTTATAGACTACGTAAGTCCGATTTCTCAATTGTATTTGAGAATTGTTCTATAAAATTTGTTTGTCACTCATTTAGACCAATGGGAAATTAAAGCCAAGAATCAATACTTATTGACTACGTAAGTCCGATTTCTCAATTGTATTTGAGAATTGTTCTATAAAATTTGCTTGTCACTCATTTAGACCAATGGGAAATTAAAGCCAAGAATCAATACTTATTGACTACGTAAGTCCGATTTCTCAATTGAATTTGAGAATTGTTCTATAAAATTTGTTTATCACTCATTTAGACCAATGGGAAATTAAATCCAAGGGTCCACACTTATAGACTACGTAAGTCCGATTTCTCAATTGTATTTGAGAATTGTTCTATAAAATTTGTTTGTCACTCATTTAGACCAATGGGAAATTAAAGCCAAGAATCAATACTTATTGACTACGTAAGTCCGATTTCTCAATTGTATTTGGAAATTGTTCTATAAAATTTGTTTATCACTCATTTAGACCAATGGGAAATTAAAGCCAAGGGTCCACACTTATAGACTACGTAAGTCCGATTGATTTCTCAATTATATATGAGTATTTTTCTATAAAATTTGTTTATCACTCATTTAGACCAATGGGAAATTAAAGCCAAGGGTCCACACTTATAGACTACGTAAGTCCGATTTCTCAATTGTATTTAAGAATTTTTCTATAAAATTTGTTTATCACTCATTTAGACCAATGGGAAATTAAAGCCAAGGGTCCACACTTATAGACTACGTAAGTCCGATTTCTCAATTGTATTTAAGAATTTTTCTATAAAATTTGTTTGTCACTCATTTAGACCAATGGGAAATTAAAGCCAAGGGTCCACACTTATAGACTACGTAAGTCCGATTTCTCAATTGTATTTGAGAATTGTTCTATAAAATTTGTTTGTCACTCATTTAGACCAATGGGAAATTAAAGCCAAGAATCAATACTTATTGACTACGTAAGTCCGATTTCTCAATTGTATTTGAGAATTGTTCTATAAAATTTGCTAGTCACTCATTTAGACCAATGGGAAATTAAAGCCAAGAATCAATACTTATTGACTACGTAAGTCCGATTTCTCAATTGTATTTGAGAATTGTTCTATAAAATTTGCTTGTCACTCATTTAGACCAATGGGAAATTAAAGCCAAGGGTCCACACTTATAGACTACGTAAGTCCGATTTCTCAATTGTATTTGAGAATTGTTCTATAAAATTTGTTTGTCACTCATTTAGACCAATGGGATATTAAAGCCAAGAATCAATACTTATTGACTACGTAAGTCCGATTTCTCAATTGTATTTGAGAATTGTTCTATAAAATTTGTTTGTCACTCATTTAGACCAATGGGAAATTAAAGCCAAGAATCAATACTTATTGACTACGTAAGTCCGATTTCTCAATTGTATTTGAGAATTGTTCTATAAAATTTGCTAGTCACTCATTTAGACCAATGGGAAATTAAAGCCAAGAATCAATACTTATTGACTACGTAAGTCCGATTTCTCAATTGTATTTGAGAATTGTTCTATAAAATTTGCTTGTCACTCATTTAGACCAATGAGAAATTAAAGCCAAGGGTCCACACTTATAGACTACGTAAGTCCGATTTCTCAATTGTATTTGAGAATTGTTCTATAAAATTTGTTTGTCACTCATTGAGACCAATGGGAAATTAAAGCCAAGAATCAATACTTATTGACTACGTAAGTCCGATTTCTCAATTGTATTTGAGAATTTTTCTATAAAATTTGTTTGTCACTCATTTAGACCAATGGGAAATTAAAGCCAAGAATCAATACTTATTGACTACGTAAGTCCGATTTCTCAATTGTATTTGAGAATTGTTCTATAAAATTTGTTTGTCACTTATTTAGACCAATAGGAAATTAAAGCCAAGAATCAATACTTATTGACTACGTAAGTCCGATTTCTCAATTGTATTTGAGAATTTTTCTATAAAATTTGTTTGTCACTCATTTAGACCAATGGGAAATTAAAGCCAAGAATCAATACTTATTGACTACGTAAGTCCGATTTCTCAATTGTATTTGAGAATTGTTCTATAAAATTTGTTTGTCACTCATTTAGACCAATGGGAAATTAAAGCCAAGGGTCCACACTTATAGACTACGTAAGTCCGATTTCTCAATTGTATTTGAGAATTGTTCTATAAAATTTGTTTGTCACTCATTTAGACCAATGGGTAATTAAAGCCAAGAATCAATACTTATTGACTCCGTAAGTCCGATTTCTCAATTGTATTTGAGAATTGTTCTATAAAATTTGCTTGTCACTCATTTAGACCAATGGGAAATTAAAGCCAAGAATCAATACTTATTGACTACGTAAGTACGATTTCTCAATTGTATTTGAGAATTGTTCTATAAAATTTGTTTGTCACTCATTTAGACCAATGGGAAATTAAAGCCAAGGGTCCACACTTATTGACTACGTAAGTCCGATTTCTCAATTGTATTTGAGAATTGTTCTATAAAATTTGCTTGTCACTCATTTAGACCAATGGGAAATTAAAGCCAAGAATCAATACTTATTGACTACGTAAGTCCGATTTCTCAATTGTATTTGAGAATTGTTCTATAAAATTTGCTTGTCACTCATTTAGACCAATGGGAAATTAAAGCCAAGAATCAATACTTATTGACTACGTAAGTCCGATTTCTCAATTGTATTTAAGAATTTTTCTATAAAATTTGTTTGTCACTCATTTAGACCAATGGGAAATTAAAGCCAAGGGTCCACACTTATAGACTACGTAAGTCCGATTGATTTCTCAATTATATATGAGTATTTTTCTATAAAATTTGTTTATCACTCATTTAGACCAATGGGAAATTAAAGCCAAGGGTCCACACTTATAGACTACGTAAGTCCGATTTCTCAATTGTATTTAAGAATTTTTCTATAAAATTTGTTTATCACTCATTTAGACCAATGGGAAATTAAAGCCAAGGGTCCACACTTATAGACTACGTAAGTCCGATTTCTCAATTGTATTTAAGAATTTTTCTATAAAATTTGTTTGTCACTCATTTAGACCAATGGGAAATTAAAGCCAAGAATCAATACTTATTGACTAAGTAAGTCCGATTTCTCAATTGTATTTGAGAATTGTTCTATAAAATTTGCTTGTCACTCATTTAGACCAATGGGAAATTAAAGCCAAGAATCAATACTTATTGACTACGTAAGTCCGATTTCTCAATTGTATTTGAGAATTGTTCTATAAAATTTGCTAGTCACTCATTTAGACCAATGGGAAATTAAAGCCAAGAATCAATACTTATTGACTACGTAAGTCCGATTTCTCAATTGTATTTGAGAATTTTTCTATAAAATTTGTTTGTCACTCATTTAGACCAATGGGAAATTAAAGCCAAGAATCAATACTTATTGACTACGTAAGTCCGATTTCTCAATTGTATTTGAGAATTGTTCTATAAAATTTGTTTGTCACTTATTTAGACCAATGGGAAATTAAAGCCAAGAATCAATACTTATTGACTACGTAAGTCCGATTTCTCAATTGTATTTGAGAATTGTTCTATAAAATTTGTTTGTCACTCATTTAGACCAATGGGAAATTAAAGCCAAGGGTCCACACTTATAGACTACGTAAGTCCGATTTCTCAATTGTATTTGAGAATTGTTCTATAAAATTTGCTTGTCACTCATTTAGACCAATGGGAAATTAAAGCCAAGAATCAATACTTATTGACTACGTAAGTCCGATTTCTCAATTGTATTTGAGAATTGTTCTATAAAATTTGTTTGTCACTCATTTAGACCAATGGGAAATTAAAGCCAAGAATCAATACTTATTGACTACGTAAGTCCGATTTCTCAATTGTATTTGAGAATTGTTCTATAAAATTTGCTTGTCACTCATTTAGACCAATGGGAAATTAAAGCCAAGAATCAATACTTATTGACTACGTAAGTACGATTTCTCAATTGTATTTGAGAATTGTTCTATAAAATTTGTTTGTCACTCATTTAGACCAATGGGAAATTAAAGCCAAGGGTCCACACTTATTGACTACGTAAGTCCGATTTCTCAATTGTATTTGAGAATTGTTCTATAAAATTTGTTTGTCACTCATTTAGACCAATGGGAAATTAAAGCCAAGAATCAATACTTATTGACTACGTAAGTCCGATTTCTCAATTGTATTTGAGAATTGTTCTATAAAATTTGCTTGTCACTCATTTAGACCAATGGGAAATTAAAGCCAAGAATCAATACTTATTGACTACGTAAGTACGATTTCTCAATTGTATTTGAGAATTGTTCTATAAAATTTGTTTGTCACTCATTTAGACCAATGGGAAATTAAAGCCAAGGGTCCACACTTATTGACTACGTAAGTCCGATTTCTCAATTGTATTTGAGAATTGTTCTATAAAATTTGCTTGTCACTCATTTAGACCAATGGGAAATTAAAGCCAAGAATCAATACTTATTGACTACGTAAGTCCGATTTCTCAATTGTATTTGAGAATTGTTCTATAAAATTTGCTTGTCACTCATTTAGACCAATGGGAAATTAAAGCCAAGAATCAATACTTATTGACTACGTAAGTCCGATTTCTCAATTGTATTTGAGAATTGTTCTATAAAATTTGTTTGTCACTCATTTAGACCAATGGGAAATTAAAGCCAAGAATCAATACTTATTGACTACGTAAGTCCGATTTCTCAATTGTATTTGAGAATTGTTCTATAAAATTTGCTTGTCACTCATTTAGACCAATGGGAAATTAAAGCCAAGAATCAATACTTATTGACTACGTAAGTACGATTTCTCAATTGTATTTGAGAATTGTTCTATAAAATTTGTTTGTCACTCATTTAGACCAATGGGAAATTAAAGCCAAGGGTCCACACTTATAGACTACGTAAGTCCGATTTCTCAATTGTATTTGAGAATTGTTCTATAAAATTTGCTTGTCACTCATTTAGACCAATGGGAAATTAAAGCCAAGAATCAATACTTATTGACTACGTAAGTCCGATTTCTCAATTGTATTTGAGAATTGTTCTATAAAATTTGTTTGTCACTCATTTAGACCAATGGGAAATTAAAGCCAAGAATCAATACTTATTGACTACGTAAGTCCGATTTCTCAATTGTATTTGAGAATTGTTCTATAAAATTTGCTTGTCACTCATTTAGACCAATGGGAAATTAAAGCCAAGAATCAATACTTATTGACTACGTAAGTACGATTTCTCAATTGTATTTGAGAATTGTTCTATAAAATTTGTTTGTCACTCATTTAGACCAATGGGAAATTAAAGCCAAGGGTCCACACTTATTGACTACGTAAGTCCGATTTCTCAATTGTATTTGAGAATTGTTCTATAAAATTTGTTTGTCACTCATTTAGACCAATGGGAAATTAAAGCCAAGAATCAATACTTATTGACTACGTAAGTCCGATTTCTCAATTGTATTTGAGAATTGTTCTATAAAATTTGCTTGTCACTCATTTAGACCAATGGGAAATTAAAGCCAAGAATCAATACTTATTGACTACGTAAGTACGATTTCTCAATTGTATTTGAGAATTGTTCTATAAAATTTGTTTGTCACTCATTTAGACCAATGGGAAATTAAAGCCAAGGGTCCACACTTATTGACTACGTAAGTCCGATTTCTCAATTGTATTTGAGAATTGTTCTATAAAATTTGCTTGTCACTCATTTAGACCAATGGGAAATTAAAGCCAAGAATCAATACTTATTGACTACGTAAGTCCGATTTCTCAATTGTATTTGAGAATTGTTCTATAAAATTTGCTTGTCACTCATTTAGACCAATGGGAAATTAAAGCCAAGAATCAATACTTATTGACTACGTAAGTCCGATTTCTCAATTGTATTTGAGAATTGTTCTATAAAATTTGTTTGTCACTCATTTAGACCAATGGGAAATTAAAGCCAAGAATCAATACTTATTGACTACGTAAGTCCGATTTCTCAATTGTATTTGAGAATTGTTCTATAAAATTTGCTTGTCACTCATTTAGACCAATGGGAAATTAAAGCCAAGAATCAATACTTATTGACTACGTAAGTACGATTTCTCAATTGTATTTGAGAATTGTTCTATAAAATTTGTTTGTCACTCATTTAGACCAATGGGAAATTAAAGCCAAGGGTCCACACTTATTGACTACGTAAGTCCGATTTCTCAATTGTATTTGAGAATTGTTCTATAAAATTTGTTTGTCACTCATTTAGACCAATGGGAAATTAAAGCCAAGAATCAATACTTATTGACTACGTAAGTCCGATTTCTCAATTGTATTTGAGAATTGTTCTATAAAATTTGCTTGTCACTCATTTAGACCAATGGGAAATTAAAGCCAAGAATCAATACTTATTGACTACGTAAGTACGATTTCTCAATTGTATTTGAGAATTGTTCTATAAAATTTGTTTGTCACTCATTTAGACCAATGGGAAATTAAAGCCAAGGGTCCACACTTATTGACTACGTAAGTCCGATTTCTCAATTGTATTTGAGAATTGTTCTATAAAATTTGCTTGTCACTCATTTAGACCAATGGGAAATTAAAGCCAAGAATCAATACTTATTGACTACGTAAGTCCGATTTCTCAATTGTATTTGAGAATTGTTCTATAAAATTTGCTTGTCACTCATTTAGACCAATGGGAAATTAAAGCCAAGAATCAATACTTATTGACTACGTAAGTCCGATTTCTCAATTGTATTTAAGAATTTTTCTATAAAATTTGTTTGTCACTCATTTAGACCAATGGGAAATTAAAGCCAAGGGTCCACACTTATAGACTACGTAAGTCCGATTGATTTCTCAATTATATATGAGTATTTTTCTATAAAATTTGTTTATCACTCATTTAGACCAATGGGAAATTAAAGCCAAGGGTCCACACTTATAGACTACGTAAGTCCGATTTCTCAATTGTATTTAAGAATTTTTCTATAAAATTTGTTTATCACTCATTTAGACCAATGGGAAATTAAAGCCAAGGGTCCACACTTATAGACTACGTAAGTCCGATTTCTCAATTGTATTTAAGAATTTTTCTATAAAATTTGTTTGTCACTCATTTAGACCAATGGGAAATTAAAGCCAAGAATCAATACTTATTGACTAAGTAAGTCCGATTTCTCAATTGTATTTGAGAATTGTTCTATAAAATTTGTTTGTCACTTATTTAGACCAATGGGAAATTAAAGCCAAGAATCAATACTTATTGACTACGTAAGTCCGATTTCTCAATTGTATTTGAGAATTGTTCTATAAAATTTGTTTGTCACTCATTTAGACCAATGGGAAATTAAAGCCAAGGGTCCACACTTATAGACTACGTAAGTCCGATTTCTCAATTGTATTTGAGAATTGTTCTATAAAATTTGCTTGTCACTCATTTAGACCAATGGGAAATTAAAGCCAAGAATCAATACTTATTGACTACGTAAGTCCGATTTCTCAATTGTATTTGAGAATTGTTCTATAAAATTTGTTTGTCACTCATTTAGACCAATGGGAAATTAAAGCCAAGAATCAATACTTATTGACTACGTAAGTCCGATTTCTCAATTGTATTTGAGAATTGTTCTATAAAATTTGCTTGTCACTCATTTAGACCAATGGGAAATTAAAGCCAAGAATCAATACTTATTGACTACGTAAGTCCGATTTCTCAATTGTATTTGAGAATTGTTCTATAAAATTTGTTTGTCACTCATTTAGACCAATGGGAAATTAAAGCCAAGAATCAATACTTATTGACTACGTAAGTCCGATTTCTCAATTGTATTTGAGAATTGTTCTATAAAATTTGCTTGTCACTCATTTAGACCAATGGGAAATTAAAGCCAAGAATCAATACTTATTGACTACGTAAGTCCGATTTCTCAATTGTATTTGAGAATTGTTCTATAAAATTTGCTTGTCACTCATTTAGACCAATGGGAAATTAAAGCCAAGAATCAATACTTATTGACTACGTAAGTCCAATTTCTCAATTGTATTTGAGAATTTTTCTATTTCTAAAAATATGTTATCGTTAGAACAAATTATGTTGTATATTTTTGGGGGTAGATAGAATAAAATTGCAAGTTTTCAGTTTAAGATGTAGAAAAGTGAACCAAGGAGAAAGTTTTAAAGTAATTTCAAGAACTATAATTGCAAATTTTCTTCAAAATTGTATTTTTTGGGGACAATTAATAAATTTCTAATCAATTTTTGGTCAAGCTCCTAATGTATGGTGATTAGAGCGAGACTACTCAAGGTATGTTTTGAAAATTTCATTTAAAAAATTATAATGATAAAGTGTGACTATTTCTTGTGCATGTGATATGTTGGCAGCCGCTTAACGGTAGCGCTCAATAAAGAACTAAGTACTTAGCTATAAAAAAAATAAACATAGAATTTTAAATTTAATCAACAGCTGCTATTTTCGCATTATACAAAAATAAATCAGCATTATTTTGTTGCATAGTGTAATTTCGCTTAATATTTGGACAATTACATTGCAACTTTTTACGCCATTTTTTCTATTAAATAATAATAAACAATAAATTCTTTTATTAAACGAAATTTGAAAATTTATACAGTTTTAAAACATACATACATAAGTAATAAATTTTCTAAAAGCAATAAAAAAAATATGTAAATATGTATATTAAATTTATACTGCCTAAATAAAAAAAAACCCTCCCTCCAGGTATGAAATTGACATGGAATTCAAAATATTCACCGCTGTTCAACAAAAAAAGAATTATTTACATTAGAAAAAGGTAGAAGAAAAATGAAAAAAAAAACACAAATAAATTACGTGAAACATATTTTATGTCACATCATCAAGTGCAAAAATTTGCGACTGTCTTTTATTTGTACATAAATTATAAGCACGTACGACTTCGTGTAGACTTCATTTGATTTAATTTTTCATTTTATTTTTCAACAATTGCTAAGAAGGTAGTTTTAGCTTAATGGTATTAATACGAGTGGGATAATAAAACTCAAATTTAGTGGGAGTGTTTTAAGTTCAGTATCACATCATTCAAATAATAAATTGCATAAATTTTACTATACATTTTTAATTTTTTTTTTTTTTGAAGAGAATCTACATTTTGAATCTATTTTGGCAAAAAAAAACTTTTGGAACGAAATTTGAAAAATAAAGGAATAACAAAATAGATTCAGTAAAATTACATTTTGAAACGCAGTCGAAGGGCTTCGAGGAGATGCAAGTATTCAATAATATAAATTTTATGTGTACCTTTTATTTATTTTGGTAATTTTTTTCTGTAAACCATATTTGTATCTTGGCGAATTTCTTTTTTATCTTTTCACGCTTTTATAGTTTTGGCGAGGTTTTAATTCGGTGGCTTGGGCGTTTTATTCGATTTAACGACTTTTTTCCTTTTTGAGAATTTTTCTTCATTATGGCGATTGTATTCGTGTTGGCTATTTTTTTCTCTTGGGAATAAGTTGGTTTTAATGGCTCTGGCATTTTGACATTCTTATGAATGTGGGGATTTTTTAGTTGTCGCCTTTTAATTTGGTGAGTTTTTAACAGCTCTATTTTATGGGCTTGTTGAAGATTTGATTTTTTTAATTTTTGAAATACTTTTTTTCGCCGGGTGTTTAGATTGGGCAATTTCTTTTGTTTTGACAGCTTGACGACTTTTATCTTTTGATGATTTTTTTCGTTTTCCTTCAATTTAATGATTATGTTTTCTTTTGCATTTTTTTTTCTCGTGTTAGAGTTTCTTTTATTTCGGCGCTTTTAAATGTTTTTTGATCTTGCCGTTTTTTTTCATTTTGGCGACTTTTTGGTTTTTTAGATTTAGCGATTTCTTTATTTCGAATTTTTTCTTTGCATATTTTTGTGTTTTTATTAGCTTTTTAAATTTATCCAATTTTTTTTTTCTTTAATTAGTTTGTCATGGTGAGTTTTTCGTTTTGGCGATTGGCAAACCGCCAACAGATTTAGAGAGTTTTTTTTTTTGTTTTAGGCTGTTTTACTAATACAATAGTATATTTGGAAAAATAACCCATAACAAATATACTCAAAGTCTAAGAATGCTGTGTAAATCTAAATCTCCATATAAAACAAAAGATTAAAAAGAAAATCATTTCGAAATACATATGTAATTACATTTATACATCAATTAAGTGAAAAAACTTGATTGACAGATCAATATCCCACTATAAACACACAAATCAAAATAAAGGTATTACTATTTCCAATTAACAACGTAATATTAGACCATTAAATAACATCACTTGATTAAGAAAAAAATCATATAATTAAAAGCCACCAACAAAGTCTTTATTAACCTGTAGAACTTTTTCTTATTTTTTAAAGAGAAAAATTCATGCATTAAAATTAATTAATTAAACTCTTCGTATTTTTAATGATAATCAAGTAAATCGATAAAAGAAAAACAAAAATTATCATCACCACGTGTTTGCCGGTGTCGATTTATTGTTTACGTTTACAATCAGCAAAACATCGAAACAATGAAGAGAGTAAAGGTTAACAGCGCATGTGTTAAATAAACGGTAGCAAAATTTAATACTGTTAAGTTAAGTTAATTAAATCATTGTTAACAGTGCACGTTAAAACTAACATTTGATTTTATTAACATTTAAATACTTGGCAAAAAAACGTATTTCGCGTTATTTTTTTATTACACACTTGAATTCTAATAAAAAAAATTCCAGATTATTTTAATTAAAACTGATCATAAAATAATATTGTAGCATTTTTATTAAAATAAATTTTCTTTATATATATAATTGAGAGAAAGGAGCGTGAGACAGGCAAGGCAGCAAGAAAGGAAGGCAGATAAAAAATATGCATTCGCTATTTGTTTTTATTATCAATCACAATTATTAGATAAGTAAATGATTTTTAAGGCCATACAGATTTAAAACACTTAAAAGTAGAAAATCACAAAAAATCAAATCGTAAATATAATAATCTTTGAAAATATGTAAGTGGACATTTCTACAAAACAAGCAAATAAGTATCAGAGATCAAAAAAAAACCTGTGAAGAAATTCGAACACCATGACTCTAAAATACTAGCTTAAATTTTTGGCGACGTTACATGACAAGATGTGGAAGTTTCTATGGAAATATCTATAATTAAGTTTATATTTTTTCTATGAATTCGACTTTTTAAAATATAAAATATTATAAACAAAATAGTTATTTATTTAAAGTGATTTTCTTATAGGCGAAAGTTTGTAAAGTTATGCTTCGAAGGAACTATACTTTGTTAATGTTTCACGAAATAAAGGCAAATTAACTTCAATTTAGGTTTCAGCATTCACTGCAGAACAGACCAACATTGTTTTCGCGATAATAGTAATAAACAGAAAAATATGGAGTGTAAGAAATAACTTAATGGTAACTCTGGTTTTTAGTTTAAATATAAATAACAGATTTACATCCATTTTGTAGTGAATCAATTCTCGTATGGCATTTTTTTTTCAAAAAATAAAAACTTGTAGATATACGAATTTAAATTGATTCAACAGAGCTACAAAATAGGTGGTGATACATATGAACATTGACGATGCTTCTATGCCGACATTCGAAAACAATGTTGTTCTTTTCCGCCGTGTTCATAGAAATCTAAATTGATGTTGATTTTTCTCTTGTCTAATTCTTTTTGAATACAACTTTTGTAACTTTAGCATAAAAATAAATAAGTTTTTCAAAATCTGCGCGATTATTTAAAAGTTTTAAATTTTTTATATAAATTTATTGAAAATCGAACAGAATACTCCAAGGATTAAAATTTCTATGACTGAATACAATATACATATGTATAAGAATTTCTGCCGTAACATTAAATTTTCTATAACTGTTACTAATAGAAGCAATAACATTTCTAGCACTCTGTTATTTATTCATGTTGCTTAACATGTCTGTTATAATATATTTCTTCAATGGACACTCTTGTGTGTGTTTTTTATGTTTATTTACACATTTCAAAAAAAATTATAATAATGAACTTGAATATTGAAAAACAAAAATTCAGTTAATCGGGAAACTTTAAGTGCAGCGGTTGCAAAATACTTGAATAGCGGGCGCTTATAAAATTAAATTTGAAAATTATAAAACTCTGTAAGATCTCGTTATCAACAATAATATTGTAAAAGGGAAGGGAAAACAATATTAAGGAAACAGAATAAATAAATTAAAAATGTTTAATTTTTAAAAGAAAATACTTTTAATTTTTGTTAAATATAACAAATCGAAATGTAAACAATTTTGAAAAATAACAAAAAAATTGTTTTGCATCTTTTGTTAAAGGAAATTAATTTGGAAAATTAACAACAAGTTGTTATTGGCCACAATATTGAGATGTTAGCGGCTAATTAAAAACGTCCAACAAATGACGTGTGAAAAGTGCAGTGGTATCAATAAAATATGTTTAACAAAAAAAAAAAAATAAGAACAACAACAGCAACAACAAATTGTTTTAACAAAAAGCTTATTAAAAAATTGGAGAAAAAAATGTATGTGAAATAATTTCAACAAAAAATAATATGAAAATAATTACAGGAAAAGCCATAAATCAAACATCATTAGAAATACATTAAAGATTTTAAATGTTAAACATAAATTAAGGAAAATTTTTAAACAAAAACAAAAGAGCAGAGTGCATAAATCACAAGAAACCCGTACTAGTGTTTCGAATAAACAATAAAATAATATAAAAAATTTCATTAACACCTTTCGAGAAAAGCCATTATATCGACAGTGAAAAATTTAATTTTACTGATATCTCTTGAAATTCTATATAAAACAGCGTAAGTAAATTTTATCATTGCATAAACTGCATAGTTTTGAATAAATTTTGTATGAAATATTAATGGTTAAACTATCGCTTAAAGACAACGAACTTATTTATTTATTATTCAATTAGAAAACTATGAAAACTATAAATGTTGTTAATTGTTACAGCAATATTTATTCATTAATTAATTAATACAATATTTATTAATTTGGTTTCTTTAACTAAAACACACTCTGTCGTATCTTTTATCGTCGTCTATTTAAAGTTTCAAATTAAAAATATGTATTTATTTTAAGCAACAGAAAAAAAAACAAAGCAAACTACTTGAATATTATTAATTGTGCATTAAATTAAATATTGTTAAAATAAAGTAAATATTATTATAAAGTTGTGTGCTAAATGCACTTAAGTAAGACACAGTAGCGCAAGCAAAATGTATTGCATGCTTTGCACAGTGCACATTCTCACATATGTAAATTGGAAACTTAAAACTAACTGAGTAATTAGCATCCCTGGAAAACTAACTGGTATAACTAATTGTATAACCAATTCCCAGTCTCAATTTCTTAAAAAAAATTGGGCATTGCTTGGATTGCTTCTTTTCTAAATTCTTAATAATAATTTAATTCGTAATAATTCTTACCTTTAAGGTATAAAATGTGTTCAGCTCTGTTTTGTAAAACCCCACAAGGCTCATTTCTGTTGAACATAATAACCTTTTAACTCATCGCTATATGGGCCTTTTTGTTGCTTTTCATAAACAGAGGCCAATCAACTACCCCACAAGAGCACTGTAACAGACAGGAAATGCTCTATAAATATATTTGTAATAAAATTTTATTTTAAACTCTAAAATACTTTGAAGCTCTTAACTCAAATTGCAAACCATAAATTAGTATTAAAGATGTTTAAGTGTTAATTTTTGTTCTTATATAAAATTAGTAACAAGAATTTCTCCCAGAAAAGAATTCCATGAATTTATTAGCCGTATTCACAATCTTTTGCATTGAGGATTGCAAATTTATGCAATTGGAAATTTATTTTATCAATTGTGAATGATATTTTTTGGGTTAGGCTGTAATGCTTGTTGCAAAACACCATATGTACCAAATATCATCGACGTACGTCAAAAAATGCCCAAAATATAGCGATTTAAATTTTTGGGTTATATAGGCGGTGCCACGCCTCTTTGTCCAATCAAAACTTCATATAGCCTATGTCACCCGCCTGAGCGGAGCCTATTCATTTCAAACAAACAAACAAAAAATCAAACCTTTCCTCTTTATAATATTAGCATAGATGGGGAATAGAACAGAAATTGTACGTAGTTCTTCTTATAATTCGAATATTATAGCTTAAAAAGTTTATTTTAAGAAAAAGATCTGATAATAAGGCACAACATGACTGATGTATTGCTCAACAAAATGCAAAATAACCAGTCGATTGCCTGCGGATTTGTGAAGCTTTAATTTGCTGGAATTCTTTCGCTTTGTGGCTTTCCAAAAAGAAGTCGAATCATTTTACCACATAAAAGTTGGAATGCAATAAAACTATCGCTTCAATACTAAATATATTCCCGCCTGTGTATATTTTTGAATTTTTTTTTTTTTTTTGTTTTTTTAATTTTATGTTTTTTAAATCTTCTTTCTTTTTTTACATTCACTGAGAACTGATAGCGGAATAAGTTTTCACGTGACATTCATGATAGCATTTTTCACTTCGAGGGGAATAAAAATTTGCACTTATTATTCACAATACCCCTATTTTTCTAAATATTTGAGAGAAAATTTACCCAATATTTTTACTGAATAAGAATCTTATCAGCTGATACTTTTGTTTCTAAATATGTATGTATATGAAATATATGTGTGTTTTATCGTTAAAATTTGATAAAAAAGTTTCTAATGAAGAGAAAAAACAGATATAAACTTTTAAAACCGCGGTGCCCACAAGTTCCTTATGGAAGAGCAAACACCAATATCTACATTTAAAGAAACCCCAATTTTTATTCAAAATTTTTTGTTGTAAAAACAAATACATGCAAAGAAAACACAAAAAATATATTTCATATATTTATTTCATATCATACGTTAAACAAAAACAAAATGTACATTGATGATCGCTGTCGTCAATGTTTACCAGCAAAGCATACGAAAGTGTTGTTGCTTTGCTCTTGCGTGTATACAGTGAAGAACGACAAAAAAAAAACTAACAGCCTGTAACGACACGATTTCGCTGGGTGCTGGGGTAGAACTCAGCGGGGCTCAGGGTCGTTGCAAAAATAATGAAAACACAAATATTTTCTTATAAATCTTTTCTTTTTTTCATCAATAATAAATTTATTTAAACAATTTGTCTTTAAGTTTCAACAATAATGAAAACACAAATATTTTCTTATAAATCTTTTCTTTTCATTAATAATAAATTTATTAAAACAATTTGTCTTTAAGTTTCTACGGTAAATGGTACGGTACTCTTCTGCTACCGTTGTAAAAAAAATTCTTCTTTTAAATATTAGTATATAGAAAGTCAAAAGAAATATATACGATATAAATTACGTACGAGGTAGCGACTGTACAAACCAAACGACTGTTTAACCCGAAATTTGAGGGAGAGGGGGAGCACAAATTTTAGTAGTGGTTCCAGCTACTAATACTTGTTCGAACTCAAACCGACCGCGGGAAAAAGGGTTGGCTTTACCAACTAGAGGGGACAAGTGTTTGTAGTGTATCCAGCTACTAGTACTTGTTTTACCCTCAAACCGTCCGCGAGAAAATGTTGGCTCTCCAAATTAAGGGGAATAAGTAATAGCAGTGCATCCAGCTACTAATACTTATTCGAGCCGTCAAACCGTTCGCTAGAAAATGTTGGCTCTCAAAATTAAGGGGAATAAGTAATAGCAGTGCATCCAGCTACTAATACTTATTCGAGCCTTCAAACCGTTCGCGAGAAAATGTTGGCTCTCAAAATTAAGGAGAATAAGTAATAGCAGTGCATCCAGCTACTAATACTTATTCGAGCCTTCAAACCGTTCGCGAGAAAATGTTGGCTCTCAAAATCAAAGAGAATAAGTAATAGCAGTGTATCCAGCTACTAATACTTATTCGAGCCTTACTACAACGACAATATTGTTTGCACGTCGCCACCAATATTTTATATGAGTCCGTTTGCGAGTCGCACGAAGAAATGGTAATGAAGCGCAGTTACCAGTGGTTGTTCTACCTTGCGATCCGCAGACTAACTAACTCTTCATGTTCTGTGTTCAGCCTTTTATAGCAAAACTGCCTGTACGAACAATACACACACGCATGTGCCATCATATGCTGTGTCAAACATATTACTCACCGTGTGTGTCTGTGTGCACAGGCAGCGAACATGTGTTTTCTCTCAAATTCTCAATGCGTTGTACTAAAATAAATATCAGTAGGTATGTGTAAAAGAATAAGAAATCAGGGGTATAAATTCCTTATATATAATTATGTGCAGACAATAATAACAAATGAAACAGTATAACTTCATTGTATATAAAGAAATGCAGAACTAATATATAAGAAACAATAATATTAATCAGGGGTATAATTATGTATGAATAAGATAAGAGATAAAAATATTAATGTAATTTTAATAATATTTGTGTATAATAAGATAAGAAATAAAATTATTAATTCAATTTTAAGAATATTTGTATATAATAAGATAAGAATAAAAATAGTAATTCAATTTTAACCACGTACGATGAACCAAAAACGAGGACCGACTTTTGGTTGTTACATCTACCTCCCCTCTCCACCGGATGCGGCATATGTTTTTAATTCGCTAATATGTGCGGTCCGCACATCGCTACTGTCTACTTTATTAATTTCTACAATGACAGGGGACACAAATCCCTTAATGACATAAGGTCCCCCATATTTAGGTGCCAATTTGGCGGCAAATTTGTCTGCCGCGTTCGAGAGCGGATGCTGGCGTACCAGCACCTGGTCTCCAACTTTAGGTTGCCAGTCGCGCCGTCGTAAGTCGTAATAACGTTTCTGACGTTGGGACGCTTTTGCCAAGTTGCCTCGAACAATCTTGAAGATTTCCTGAAGTTCTCTCGCTCGTCCCTCCGGCTCATCATTCCGAGCCCCGGTCCCTACAGTGACCTCATCGTAGAGCGCTCTGGGTAATCTTGGCTCACGCCCTTGGGTCAAATAGGCGGGCGAATAGCCGGTTGATTCCGATACGCTGGTGTTTACCGCTAACATGACTTCTGGTAATATGTCGTCCCAAGTAGTATGGTTCTGTCTCGCGTACTGAGCCATGATGGTTTTGACGGTGCGATTAACTCTTTCGGTTGGGTTCTCTTGTGGAGAATATGGGGCGGTAAATTGCTGGCGTATACCCATTTCTTTCAGGCGTTTCTGTAGGATGCGGGCTGTAAACTGTGGGCCATTGTCCGTCAGCAACACTTTTGGAACACCAAACCGGGCTATGATTCGCTCTCGTAGTGCTTTGATCACGCCTTCTGCTGTCGCTCTTCGCATGGGTACCAGTTCACACCACTTGGAAAATTTGTCGAAGAAAACTAGCAGCATACTGTTGCCATGTCGTGTTCGAGGTAAAGGTCCGACAAAATCGGCACATAAACACGGCCATGGTTCATTTGGAATTTGGGTGAGCATTTTTCCGGCAGGCATTCGCTGAGTTATTTTATACCGCTGGCAGATTTCACAGCTGTGGACGTAACGGTGGATATCGCGGGACATGCCCGGCCAATAATACCGACTGGCGATCTTGTGTAACGTTTTTCGCGCACCGAAATGACCCCCGGCAACTTCGTCGTGATTTTCTTCGAGTACCTTGCTTCGTAACTCGGTGGAGACACAAAGTTTCCACGGGTTACTTTCTTCGTCGTTATTATCCCTTTGAAAATGGCGGTACAATTGTCCGTTGACGATGGCATAGTCGGGGTATTTACCGGGATTTTCTCTGACCTCGGCCATGCGCTTAGATAGCCAGCAGTGGGTGGTGGAGGGATCTGTTTGCATTAGATTTACTTCTTCTGGTAGCTGCCTGGATAGCGTGTCGGCGATGATATTGTGTTTGCCCTTTCGGTACGAGATGGTAAATTGGTATTGTTGTAATTCCAGCGCCCATCTCGCCAGCCGACCCGTGGGGTTCTCGATCGAGTTCAGCCATTTTAGCGCTAGATGGTCTGTAACTACCATGAACGGATATCCCTCAAGGAAATGTCGTAGTTTACGTATGCCCCAGACTATGGCTAAACACTCCTTTTCGGTGGTAGAATAGTTCTTTTCAGCTGGATTTAGGTGACGACTCACGTATGCTATAACGTGTTCCTCTTCCTGTAGCTCTTGAGTCAGCACGGCGCCAAGCCCAAATTCGCTGGCATCGGTTTGGAGCACGAAGGGTTTAGAAAAATCGGGGCAGGCTAAAACTGGCGCTTGTGTGAGTTTACTCTGCAGTGTCTCGAAGGCTTTTTGTTGCTCCTCGCCCCACTTCCAGTGCTTGCCTTTCTTGAGGAGTTGAGTCAAAGGCTGTGACAGTTCCGCGAAGTTTGGCACGAAACGGCGATACCATGAAGTCACACCCAGGAAACGTCGGACGTCCTTTACACACTTGGGGGGTATCATCTGTGTTATAGCTGATACCTTGTCCGGGTCAGTTTTGATGCCGTGTTTAGTCACAACGTGGCCTAGGTATTTCAACTCGTCCTTAAAAAATTCGCACTTATCGATATTGATTTTTAGGTTTGCCTGGCGGAGCCGACGGAAAACTTCCTGCAGATTCTTTAAGTGTTCTTCGAACGTAGTGCCGATAACGATGATGTCGTCTAGGTAAGCAAAAGCATGGGGTTCCATCTCTGGCCCTATGACGTTATCGAGTGCCCTTTGGAAGGTGGCCGGTGCGGAATGCAAGCCAAATGGCATAACCTTCCATTGAAACAGACCTCTACCTGCGACTGCAAAAGCGGTGTACTGCTTACTTTGCTTGTCCATGGGGATTTGCCAATACCCGTCCTTGAGGTCCAGGCTGCTGATGAACTTAGCATTCCGAAGCCTGTTTAAGATTGCATCTATTCTTGGCAGCGGGTACGCATCTGGAATTGATCTGGCGTTTAGTTGTCGGAAATCCATGCAGGTGCGCCAAGACCCATTTTTCTTACGTACCAAGGTGATCGGGAAGCTGTAGGGACTACGTGATGGCTCGATACATCCCTTTTCTATCAGCTTATCCACTTCTTCATCGATGATCTTCTGCATCGCTGGATTACGCTGGGCGTAGCGGATCTTTATGGGACGGGTGTCCTTCATGACAATACGGTGTGTAGCTACAGTAGAGAGTTCGCGAATTTCTTGAAATTTTGGTAGTTCCCTTTTTAGAAATTCATCGATTGCCCGTTGTTGGTCAGCTTGGCTGTGATGTGCCATAGAGATTGCTAGAACGGGAGTTTTATTTCGTCTTTGTTTGCTTACCTTTTCAGTGCTTGCCCGCGGTCCCGGTTTTTCTCTATCTGATGCGCCCGATGTCACAGTAAGGTTTGCACAGCTAAACGTAGCCTTGAAGGCGTGCAGTATGTCTAGTCCTATGACCAGATCGACCGTAGCCTGTTGCATAACTAAAAATTGGCACGTGGACATCATATTCCCCAGGGTAACACCGAGGTTTACTCCCTTTGTGATGATACTTTTGGAGCCGTCGGCCAGAACAACATCAATGTCTACGTTTATGAAGGTGGGGTGCCGCACTAAATGTTTCACCATCTTTGGCGAAATGAAACTCTTGGTGGCCCCTGTATCGATGAGCGCATTGCATAGCTTATTCTCAACCAAAATTGTTGCGCTGAGTTTATCGTCCCACGACAACCGGGTGAGATTAGTTGGTTTCTTGTGAGACACCGGGACACTTTTAGGTTTTGATCCGCTTGTGGTCGGCTCTTCTTGTAATATCATGCGGTGTTGTTCCCCCCGGCCTGGGTGGGAGTTTGTAGGGATACATTCCAAATCAGCCGCCAGGTGAATTAAGTCGTCAAGCGTTTCGAAGTCTTTCCGGCGAATATACCACTGGTAGTCGGGCAAGGCGTTGCGAAATATTCTTTCGAGCTTCTGGTCGGCATCGAGGGTCGAGTGTCGCATCAGATTTTGTAGGCCCAAAACATAGTCCTTGAAAGGTTCACGCTGTCGCTGGATCCGCTTTCGGATTTCATCATCCAGCTTCTCAAAGTATCTGGGAGGAAGAAAAAAATCGTAAAAATCGGACTTGAACTGATCCCATCGTGCCCAGTGTTTATGATTATTCCGCAGCCAGATAAGCGCTCTGTCTCGGAACAGCTCCGTCATCGACCTCAACACATCGTTCAGTTCTAAGGCGTACATTTCGCTTAACTCTTCTACCCTCTCGATGAAACCCAAGGGGTCTTTCCCACCATCATACTTCAGACCCCATTTGCGGACTGTTTCTATGGCGAGGCCTCGTGTTTCCGCTTCTGCTTTAGCTGTCGTCGTAGACCTTTCTCTGACTTCAGATTTCGGCGATGATGCTGTTTGGCTCTCGGCACTCTTTCCCGGTATTTGGAGGCCTGGCGCGGATGAGGCAGACGCTTGGTGGTCATGTGTTGTCTGGATGTCCAACAGGGTTTTGAGTTGTTCGTCATCGTGCACAGAGGCAATGAATTTGGCGAATCGCTTTCTCAGCTCTTCGACTGTTCCACTGGTAGTTTGTTCAAACATCCCCAGGTAATTTACTAGTTCCTCCTTCTTCAGGAGATAAACCCAGGAGGATCGTAACATATTTCCGGTCGAAGTCATAGCACACCACGGTAAGAACCAAGTCTTCTTATATTTCTTTTAGTTTTATTTTTTTTTTCAAAAAAAACTGGATGAGGTTGAATAGCAGCGTATATGGAGGTGAATATCAGTGGTTTTAGTATGTCTTAAAATTCAATAAAATACTAAATCAACAATTTGTTTTTTTTTTTTTGTCAATAATATTATAAAAAAAAAATTCTTTTTTGTTTGTTTGATTTTGGACAATAGTCCCTGCTCGGGCGCCAATGTAACGACACGATTTCGCTGGGTGCTGGGGTAGAACTCAGCGGGGCTCAGGGTCGTTGCAAAAATAATGAAAACACAAATATTTTCTTATAAATCTTTTCTTTTTTTCATCAATAATAAATTTATTTAAACAATTTGTCTTTAAGTTTCAACAATAATGAAAACACAAATATTTTCTTATAAATCTTTTCTTTTCATTAATAATAAATTTATTAAAACAATTTGTCTTTAAGTTTCTACGGTAAATGGTACGGTACTCTTCTGCTACCGTTGTAAAAAAAATTCTTCTTTTAAATATTAGTATATAGAAAGTCAAAAGAAATATATACGATATAAATTACGTACGAGGTAGCGACTGTACAAACCAAACGACTGTTTAACCCGAAATTTGAGGGAGAGGGGGAGCACAAATTTTAGTAGTGGTTCCAGCTACTAATACTTGTTCGAACTCAAACCGACCGCGGGAAAAAGGGTTGGCTTTACCAACTAGAGGGGACAAGTGTTTGTAGTGTATCCAGCTACTAGTACTTGTTTTACCCTCAAACCGTCCGCGAGAAAATGTTGGCTCTCCAAATTAAGGGGAATAAGTAATAGCAGTGCATCCAGCTACTAATACTTATTCGAGCCGTCAAACCGTTCGCTAGAAAATGTTGGCTCTCAAAATTAAGGGGAATAAGTAATAGCAGTGCATCCAGCTACTAATACTTATTCGAGCCTTCAAACCGTTCGCGAGAAAATGTTGGCTCTCAAAATTAAGGAGAATAAGTAATAGCAGTGCATCCAGCTACTAATACTTATTCGAGCCTTCAAACCGTTCGCGAGAAAATGTTGGCTCTCAAAATCAAAGAGAATAAGTAATAGCAGTGTATCCAGCTACTAATACTTATTCGAGCCTTACTACAACGACAATATTGTTTGCACGTCGCCACCAATATTTTATATGAGTCCGTTTGCGAGTCGCACGAAGAAATGGTAATGAAGCGCAGTTACCAGTGGTTGTTCTACCTTGCGATCCGCAGACTAACTAACTCTTCATGTTCTGTGTTCAGCCTTTTATAGCAAAACTGCCTGTACGAACAATACACACACGCATGTGCCATCATATGCTGTGTCAAACATATTACTCACCGTGTGTGTCTGTGTGCACAGGCAGCGAACATGTGTTTTCTCTCAAATTCTCAATGCGTTGTACTAAAATAAATATCAGTAGGTATGTGTAAAAGAATAAGAAATCAGGGGTATAAATTCCTTATATATAATTATGTGCAGACAATAATAACAAATGAAACAGTATAACTTCATTGTATATAAAGAAATGCAGAACTAATATATAAGAAACAATAATATTAATCAGGGGTATAATTATGTATGAATAAGATAAGAGATAAAAATATTAATGTAATTTTAATAATATTTGTGTATAATAAGATAAGAAATAAAATTATTAATTCAATTTTAAGAATATTTGTATATAATAAGATAAGAATAAAAATAGTAATTCAATTTTAACCACGTACGATGAACCAAAAACGAGGACCGACTTTTGGTTGTTACAAGCCATACCTAAACAAGAGCGGCAAGCGTTTTTTAGCTGTCAAAAGTTCTCATGCCCATACATTTTGTATGGAGCATCCCGAAATAACGCGGCGGCAGCATTTTGCAATTGGAAAATCCGATTTTGACAGCGCGTTTAATAGTGAAGTTAGCTGCAAAAGACAAGCACTCATGATGTAATGACTATAAGGTAGTCTTACAAGCCCAGCTGACAATTCAAGTGTTAAATTTTGATTTGTATTTATTTTTTCGTATTTGAATGAATAATTTTTATTTATATTTTAGTCACAGGTTGAAACATGCACACATACACATTTATACTTTTGACTTCTGAGGAATTTTTTTGTTGTGTTTGTTGTAGAGATGCATGTATTATTAGGTTATGAGTATACTATTATAATCAGGGTTGTTATATATTTTGTAATAACCCTCTTTTTATGACAAAGCGTTGACGCTCTTGTTTAGGTATGGTATTTCAGCGTTAACGCTAGGCGGTAGAAAACGTTCCGCTTTCCGCTCTTGTTTAGGTATGGCTGTAAGAAAACAAAGTTGTTTGTGTATTTCGCATTGAGGTTGCTGAGTGCTGTATGAGTATATTAAAACACACAGCCTATCGGTAAGAGTATTACAAAAACAAATGAGCATGAAGAGCATAGGGCCTGGGCACCAATGTTTTAAAACTACGAAACCATTAAGTATTTTTTTTTTGTGATGCCAATAAGCAGGATCTGTCGTTAAAAGCATTTTGTTTCCTTTCTGTGTTGTACAGTGTTATCTATAAAATATTAGCAAATAATTCACAATAAAAACTTTTACCCCTTAAACATTCGAGTTAACGATTTATTGCTAACCACTTTTATTCCCACAATTATATCGTTCAAAATTATATAAAAAAAAAAATTCTAATTCCATCTGTATATTTTAATTACTAACAACAACATCGGTATTGATTGTGGTTTCTGTTTTTTGCATTCCCATGCAAAAATAAACAAACTACGAATAAGTATTGATGTTTTAAAAAATATATATTTTTAAATACATCTGCCAATGTAAAATTTCACAAAATTTTAGCTGAATATTTTGCAGTTAAATTGAAAAAAAAAATACTTTTTTAAAATATCTTTATGGTTGAATGTTTGTTATTTTAAAAGGTGTTTATTTCTTCTGGGTTCGGTAAGCTTAGTGATACAAAGAGATTTTGAAATACATTTTTCTTTCAATCAAATTCTTTAGATTGACTTCTGGACATGTATGTAATTAGTTTGCGAAAGATTTCATTTAGAGCGATTTTAAATTAAATTCAAAATTTTGTTAAATTCTCATGATGATTAATTACTTAATTTATAATTACTTTTTTTCAATGGATGATTATTTCCGTTTACAGCAAATCTATCTCGAAGAGATAAGATGATTAATTAAAACTATTCATATTAAAAGATTCTGTAGTTGTATTTAAGAAATTCGGCATTCTGTGTCTCTCAGTGTATGCCAATTTAAAAACTTAAGTTTACTTAACCGTCCACTTAAAAATTAGTTTGAATGCATTTAAAATCAAATATGAGAATAACCTTAACCAAAATTAAAACATATAATTTCGTGGTTGTTAAGAAAAAAGATTCATTTGGCAAAAGCTGTTTTACAACTGTAAAATACACTGATTTATCAAATGTAAACTCGTATCATATCGTACATCAAAGCTACACTTTAACAAATTAATTTAAATTTTTTAGTGGATTTTAACTTTTTTTATTTATTCTCTTTTTCTATTTGGCTTCTTGTTTTATTTCACTCATTTGGCTGCTTTAGTTATTTAATTAACAAAAAAAAAAAGTTTGTAGTGTAACTGCAGTAATTTTTAAATTAAAACTTTTCATTTTGGTTCAAATGTTGTTTTGCAAATATGCAACCTGCAAGGTATCCTTCAACATTGTGTACTCGTTCACATGGTAGTTAACTTTCTAAAGCAAATATTATATATACTCAATTGAGTTTTTGCTTTCTAGAATTTAAATTAGTGGAAATCTCGCAGAATGAGATTTAAAACTTATTAATATTTCTGAAAATAATTGTTAAACTTTTTATTAGTGCTACCATATGTAGAAGAAAGAGCCCAGCCTCTGAATAAAAGTTTATTCATTTTATGAGATCCCTCTATAAGAAGGGATAGTCTTGATCAGATTGCATGATCTGCATTGAAGTAGTATTAGTGATAGTGTCTGTGTGGGCTGCCCAACTAACTATTCTTAAAATGTAATTTTTGTTTTTAATTTTTCGCTTGAGTGACGTTTGTATTTTCACGTACTTAAGATCCTGTATTTTGAATTGAAATCAGAGTCACGATGTCACAAACAGCTGTCTACAACACAAAGAATATTTCACTTCATATTGACCTTCCAACTGGGACTTTTGGTGCATTAAATAATGTTGCACTTCTAGGGTTTTTATTTAAATACAACTTCAAATACAACGATTTTCACAATAAGAATACAAATTACTTCAAAAACAAAACGTAAACCAAAATATTCATGATGGCGGCTAAAAATGTAAACAACTTTTGACATCTTTAACGGTCAAAATACAACCCTACAAAAGTACATCTGGCGACTTACACAGACCTTATATTATGTTCACACAACAAACTGAAACACTAGGTTCGCTCTGTGAAGTACGATGGTGAACACATGTGTTCACACGACACATTCTAGATTGGTTCGTACTTCGACATCCTTTTACAGTTTAAAATACGTTTGACTATTCATTCTTTTTCCATTTTATTTAAATGTTCACATAAATATAAATATCTGCATTTTATTTGTTTAATGTTTTTATTAAAATTTAGCACTGTTTTTCTTTGTTAAAATAATTTTGAACAGCTTTTTCAGGTAAACTAACGATAATTTGTTGTCAAAGTTGGAGATGATAGTAAATTATCCCGCAGGCTGATTCAAAATGAAACACGATGGTTCGTTCTCAAAATTTTGTATGGCGATCAATCAAGTTTGTTCTGCGAACCATGAATGAGAGCGCGATCCTGGATAATTGCTATCCGTGTGAACTTATTATTATAATTGGACCACATCCGTACCCGAAAAAAAGTTTTAGTTGTTAGTGTTGTAAAAGCATTGAATATTTGGTACTCAAATACTGAAAACTTTTACAACGCTAACAAACACTGTTAGTCCCCGTTAACAAATTGAAACTTTTGTTTCAAAACTTTTTGTAAAACTGCATTCGTTTCATTACATTCAATCATTTGTTTCTTAGTTTAAGTATATTTTTTTAGCTTTCTTTCTTAATGAGAATGATGTATTAAACAAAAACTGCATGTACATGAAACAGAAATTTCATTTCTGTTTGTTTTTTCCCTTTCATCAAAAGTTTGGCAGCAATTGTTTTATATCCTAGACGAGGAAATACAGGGGACCATAAAAATATAAAAAAAAATTTTTTCGCGTAATATTGAATAGTATAAAGTAGCCAATTTTTACAAAACCAGTCGTTAGAACCCTTGAGAAATTTTTTTGCTCTCCACTCTGTATTATGTTAACTGTTTTTACCTGTATCGTTTTTATAAAATTTCTACGAATCAAGTTGTTTAAACATTATTTTGTAATCTATGTGAATATTTGTTTTAATACACAAACATATGTGTTAGTAAATTCGATTTTGAGACCCTTTCAAAATAACATTACAGGCTTCTAAATGATTTGATTGCACCTATAAAATATTGTTTAAACAATTTCCTTTGTTTTTTAAATCTAATCCTTTAAAATTCTTGCTAAGTTTGCTTAAAGTTCGTAATATTAATGTGCTTTAGTAAACCTTCCTAAGCACACAACAAGAAATTTTTATTATGCAAACAGGAAACATTTCCTTTTCTTTAATTTTATCTTTTGGGTTCAAAGGTTTTCTTTCCATGTTTTTTTTTAACCTTTAAGGACAAACTGTAACACGGATTATCTGTAATTACTTATCAATATTATAAAAATAATATTAAATATTCTTTTTTATAGACTTATTACAGTACAATGAGCAATTAAGGGAAAAAGTGAGATGGCTAAGACATATACGAAGAATTCGCTAAAAAGCCCAACATATGCCGAAAAAATAGAGAAAATCGTTAACAACAATATACAACTACGAAAAAAGAAATTAATAGAATAAAAAAATTAAACTAACAAGAAATCAACATTATACCTGCCAAAAATTAGAAGTTAATAATGTAAAGATCACAAATTACATGACTTATGTTCTCTTAACTTGATTGATTGATTCATTGACGTCTTCTCAATGTTCCGGTGTCGTTGCTGATGTTGTTCCTATCAATTTTAAATTGTTTCGCTTGATAGCAACTCCACAGTTTCTATACTTTAATTTGTAGAATATTCTTTGGTTTTCAAATTAGCTAAAATCTTTGTATGCTCTAAATTCAGTTTTAACCAACATAAAACAGATTTAAATTAACCTTTCATTTTATTTCTCTTTACATAAAAAAAATATTTATTTTCTTTACAGACTGTTCAATCAGGAACATCCCGTAGATGTAAATATTTTATTTATCTTTCATGCAAAAGACATATTTTTTTTCTTTTTTCTTGAATTTATTTAACTCATATGACAGATTATTAAAAAATGATTGTAGAGACAAATAATTTCAGAACAGTTGTAGAACTAACTGACACAACATGTATATTCGTTATCCGTACAAAAACATATATGTGAAAATAAGGACGGGACCTACCAGTGTACCAAATTTCAGCTATAAGGTGTAAAAAGTCCATATTTTAGTACATATTCACTGAAACATCAATATTCTTGTGCACTTCCAGTATAGCTAGAGAGCTGAAACTTGGTACTCAGTTAGGTCTTGGTGAGAAATTAACCAGAAAAATCTGAAAACGGGCACTTTCAACCCGGAGGGACTAGGATGCCCCTTCTTTGTATGGGACACTTCCAGTAGAGCTAGAAAGCTGAAATTTGTTACACAGGTAGGTCCTGATGATAAATTAACAAAAATAATTTTTAAACGGGCACTTTTACCTGGGGGACTAGGGTGCCCCTTATTTATATGGGGCACTTCCAGTATAGCTAGAAAGCTTAAATTTGGTTCACATGTAGGTCCTGACGAGCAACTAACAGAAATTATTTTTAAACGGTCCTTTTCCACCCGGGGGATCTAGCAGGCCCCTTCTTTGTATGGGGCACTTCCAGTAGAGTTAGAAAACTTAAATTTGGTACACAGGTAGGTCCTGATGAGAAATTAACGAAAATAATTTTTAAACGGGCACTTTTCATCTGGGGGGACTATCATGCCCAGGCAAAAATTTTTTTGCCTTTCTAATATGGGAAAGAATTCTTGGAAAAATATTGGCAAGCTAACAGGTTGCCTAGAAAAGAGATGGTATTGTACCTATCAAGAACTTGGTCCTTATTTTGATCTCAGTACTTTTTACGGCCAACATTTTTTGGTTAGGAACTTGGCCTTATTTTCACATTTATGTTTTTGTGTGGATTTATATATACTCGTATTTTGATATTTACAGCACGTAAAAAAGTATATATGAATTTGTCAAGGATATCAAAGAAGAAAAAAAAACTAATAAACATAAGATTTTGTTCTTTATAAAAATATGTTGAGACCATAGAAATAAAGTGCGCAACATATTTCTAAACATACGTGTTGTATTTTACATATAAATTGAGATTTAAAAAAGCATATTATCATTAAATGTATTTTTTTATTAATTGTCAAAATATTGTTTATAAGACTCCTTACAGTTTTTCATAAGAATCAACTCTTACAAATGGTAGCCTTCGTAAGGGAATAAAAATAGGTACAATACGAAAAGGTTGTTTTTCTGGCAGTGCATTTACTTGTCTGTCTGATAATTACAAAACTAAATTTTCAAGTATTAAGTATTTTATTTGTTTCTCCTTGAGCAGTAAGGAGACTAATTAGTCAATAAATTATAAATAAAGGGAATCACAGTGGATCCAATTGGGTCTCCGAGTGGATGTGTATTTCTCACTACCCTTCCTAACCTAAGTATTTTATTTTCATTTCAATTTTCTTAATTTTTAAGGTGGCCGTTTTAACAAAAACTATGCCACAAAAAACATGACTGAAATTAACGGCGGGTCGCCAGTAATTAATTTACTGTACCACGAAGAGATATTTCATTATCATTTTTTTCATCACAATTTCCGGTATAACATTAAAATATATCAAAGAATATGAGAAAAATTCATATACAATCTAGATGTGATGCCAAAAACAAATATAAGTTATTTCATTTCATCCTGTCATTGTATTGATTAATTTGCTAAAAAATTATGAAAACCACTTTATTATTTGTTCGCTTAATATCACTATGGATTAGAATAAATGACAAAACAATTGAGAGCAATAGATGGAGAGATGGGGGCAACAATAAATATAAAAAAACTACACAAGCATAAAAATATATGAAAAGGAAGGAAATAATAAAAATATATTTTGCTAAAAAGAAATTCAAGTGAAATGTTAGATCTCCGCACTAAATAACATTACAAAAGAGCGGAAATCCATCTTAAAAATGGTGATAATCAAAGCATTACATGATTACAGAAAGTAACGGTGTTCAGTTCTGCTGTGTACGTTGAAAAGTAAATTGCTGTTGATATTTTTTTTTTTTACTTTTTCCTTGAAATATGGATTATATCTTTTACTTTCAGAGTAGTATAACCTTACAAACCGTAGCCTACACAATTATTTGGATATAAAAGCAAACAAAAGCTTACACTTTAAAGAAATTACGTTTAAATATATATTACACTGTTCAACAGATATAAATAGCAGATATTACGTAACGCTCCAACATTTGTTACGGTGTGAAAATATGTGGACTGGAAATTTTTTAAAAATCGTCTTGTGTAAACAAGCAGTTATTTATTATCTATGTGTCAATGTTTGTCAATACAAAAAATCCTTACATCATAGTTTTCTCTTTGCTGTAAGTACGGCTATTTCCTTCCTTCCTTGCTTCCTTCAGTCACTACAGCAACTATTTAACATCTCGTGATAAAAGTTGTCTTCGAGAGAAGAAAACAAATATGCTAAAAGTTCTTATTTTCTTAGAATAAATTTGATCAGACTTCATTTAACTTTTTGGTTTGTTGATTGTTTTCTTTATTTCTATTTAATTTTGGCTGATGGACGGTGGCATCTGTTTTCTTTCTGTTATGATGTGTATCTGTACTTTACAATCAAAACGATTATAGTATTACTTAGATTAAAGTCACTTTGAAATGGAGAATTTTTAGCTCATCTAATGGTTGGTTATACTAAAATAAATGTCACTGTTTGCACTTAATCTTAGCACAGTGGCTAAAAGTGGGAGTTTAACAAGAATATTTATAATCTGGTACGTTAACATCTTTAATCTTTAAATCAATACTAAGGTTATGTATGTATAAATAAACACATACACACAAATACATGCATACATATTTAGATTATAAAGTACAAAAAAGTCTCTTTTTTCCTTTCACATTTTGTGAAGCTGCTGGCTGGCACATTTTTAACTTTCATCCATCGTTCCTGATAAATAAATAAGGGTAATCACGATGGTGATTGTGCAAATATGCATTTTGCAAATTTGCTGTGCATATTAGTGTACTTCGTGAGCGTACTTTTAAATTTATTGCATTTTTGTTAAGAGCATGTAATTTTGTTCACAAAAATGTGGCAGTCCATCAAAAATTCTGGCAACACTGACCTCAGATGTCAAGTTACAAATGCATAAATTTATTATTTACTAATAAATTAAAAAAAGAAGACTTAAACTTTTTAAATTAAATTAAAATTAGTTACAAAATTAAATTTTCTTTTTCTAAACATAAAAATATGATAAGCTGTATGTCACAAGTTATTGTTTATTTTCGTTTGCAATTGATAAAATATGCACTACTATCTTTGCTCATGGTTTTTTTAGTGCAAACGAAGCAAAATTAAGCAAATTGCAAATACATACATACATTTTGTTGTTATGTTGTGCAAATGTGTGCAAAAATACACACATTTGCATCGTTTGCACACTTTGCACTACCCATCGTGATTACCCTTAATATTTCTTTTTAAGGAATCGCTTGTATTGAATACAAAAGAATGTTGAATCATTTACATGCATGCTGCCATTGTATTTCAATTGATATTCCGTTAATAAAGGAACAATTTATATGCGTATGTATTTAATTTTTAGTATACTCGTATGTATGTATATATGTATGTGTGCGTGCTTGTGGCTTTGTGACATTGTGTTTGTTTTGATTAAATAAACTCACTCTGTTACACATACACCCAAACACATTGTTTGCTTGTTTGCATTTCTCATCTTCAATATAAATTGATACGTTTTTTTTATTTTTTGTAACAAAATTATTTAAAGATATAAAATATTTGTGCATGTAAATAATCATATTAAAAAAATAACTGAAAAAATCCTAAATTGTCAAATATGTCAAGTAATCTGCTGTAAATATAAATAAAATATAGGAAAATAATTTTTTTTATACAAAAAAAATGTTGACACTTTTTTCTTTTAAACGATTTTCAAAAAAAAAAAAAAATGCTATCAATTCGTCATACATTCATACATATATACATACATACATATGTATGTATATACATTCTCCGAATGGTCCCGTTTAAGTTTGGTGCCGGTAAAAAGTGGGGATTGTTACACCCACTCAAAACTAACTACAAATTATTTTTCAACTAATTATTATAAAATTTTGCAAACATAAAAAAATTACTTTTATAATGTGTACTGCATTATAATCTCGACAATGCCACGCCCACTCAAAACAATTATTCTTTTTCAACAGCTTCTACTACAGCGATTATTATGAATTTTCGCATATATTTACAGTTATCATAACTGTAATATAACTTTGTAGTTAGAAAAGTGGGAAGGGCCACTCCCTTTTAAAGTTAAACACATTTTTTTATCCACTTTTTATAAACCTATTCCTATTGAATTTCGCACGCATATTTAGTTGCAGTAGAAGTACAACAATATGAACAGAAATATTTAAAGTGCCACGCCCTAATAAAATAGATATTGATTAATTAAAGGTAAAGTACATCTGCACAAAAACACAAATGTGAAAATAAGGCCAAGATCCTATCCAAAATATTTCGGCCGTAAAAAGTACTGAGATCAAAATAAGAACCAAGTTCTTGACAGGTACAATTCCACCCCATTTCTAGGCAACCTATAAGCTTGGCAATATTTTTCCAAGAATTCTTTCCCATATTAGAAAGGCAAAAAAAATTTTGCCAAGCTTACAGGTTGCCTAGAAATGAGATGGAATTATACTTATCAAGAACTTGGTCCTTATTTTGATTATTATTATTTTGATACAAATTATTAAAGAATGATTGTAGAAACAAATAATTTCAGAGCAGTTGTAGAACTAACTGACACGACATGTTATTTACACTTTTCAAGTGTATTCGTTATCCGCACAAAAACATAAATGTGAAAATAAGGACGGGACCTACCAGTGTACCAAATTTCAGCTTTCTAGCTATACTGGAAGTACCCCATACAAAGAAGGGGCATCCTAGCCCCCCCCAGGTGAAAAGTGCCCGTTTAAAAATTATTTTTGTTAATTTCTCATCAGGACCTACCTGTGTACGAAATTTAAGCTTTCTAGCTTTACTGGAAGTGCCCAGTAATATTGATGAGTCCGTGGTGAGTCAGTGAATATGTACTAAAATATGGACTTTTCACACCTTAATATCTCGGGAAGCTGTTACGGTAGAATTCTCATTTAACCTGTGAGGTCACCTCTGTGGGGAGACCTTATGTTTCAAGTTTCATTATATTATGATCAAGAGGAGCAAAGTTATGAGGGGGTAAAAACAGCTCGAATGGTTTCGTGTAAATATACACACTATGTGGCCGAACTTGGCCTGGCGCACTAGATTATTATAATTTGAAATAGTTTTGCTCAACTTGCTGAACATATGTTTTGTTTTTAATTAGGAATATTGAAGAATTTTTAAAAATAAAAATTAACTAGTTTATTTTTCGACCATTATTTTATAACTAAAAAACACAACGAGATTTTATTCGCAAATCATTGTGTTTAGATTTAGATGTTCTTTTATCAACAAGTTAACTCAAGTACGCTGAGTTAAACGATATATTTATATTATGAGGATAATTTTTAATGAAATCAATCCAAAATGTTTAAATATCCAACTTTTCAACTGATCGATATAAAAAAACTCTTTATACCTACTCGTATAAAATTACACTTTCTGTTTGTTTTTTATTAAATTAAGTGATATTTAGTACAGTCACGATTATAAAACTACTATTCTCCTAATAAGTTCAAAGTAGAAAAAAACCCATTCATTATCCATCCCTGACCATCATCAAGATACACATTACGGCTTTAAATAAAAAAATGCACAGTTTAAAAAGTTCAGCAAATTAAATTTTACTGAAAATGATAATATTAATAATGATGCTCATTATTAAGTCACAAGAGAAATGAATAATTGACTGATGACACTTGTAGCAATTACCTGCTTGTATGTACATACATGTTATGTTGCAAGCAATGCACACAATATAACAAGTGGACGAATAAGCAAATGAGAGTTTGTGTGTGTGTGTGTGTATAGCTGTATAACTGATTAGTATGATGTGTCTCAGTGTTAATGATGTTTATTCGATCAACATCATTGTTGCCATCATATTTATCACTATTTTATATGACACACATTCACTAAAAACTGGGCTGGGTGTTTATTTAGTTGCTTAATTTATTTCTTTTTTTTTTTTATGAAGCCAATATCACAATGACTTAAGTAGAAGTTAATGTCTTTTCGTAAATAACATTGTCGTGAAGGTATTTTAGATTAAGTTTTATAAATTGAAGTGGGAAATCTTTAAGGAATAATTACAAATTTAAATAATTTGTGCAAAACCAGCACTTTTTATGCGAATTTCAAAACACATTAAAACTTTTTGCCACATATTTTTTTTTAATTATCTTCATAAATTCTCTCGATTTCAATTTTAATTTTAAAAACTGATCCAAAGTCCGTTAGTTTTAAAAATAAATGAAATTTCATAAAATTTGCTTGCTCCTGTCAAATTTGTACCAAATTGTTGGTGTGCGGAAAATAGTGTGAAAGTAAATTAAAAAAAAGAGCAGGAGGCAAAAACAACAATAAAACACCATGCATACTAAAACTACATTGTGAGTATATTTAGCTTGGCTTAAACAAACTACCACTCACACAATATGCAACACCGGCTTTTTGCGAAATTTGAATACAAGATTTAAATCACTACTAAATTATTTTTTTTTCTTATAAACTTAAACTGTAAAAATAGTTATTCCAGAAAGTTAATCTATGGCGTTTTTCTTTAAGGCTTTGAAGGATTCACTACATGTTAGTTTTGCAAAAAATTCTTGCATTCTATTTCCAGCGAAATCCTAATTAAATAAATTCAAAAGTAAGTGATTGCAACATCATTGATGTGTTATTAATGGCAGAGAAGACAAACAAGGAAACAAGGAAATAACAACATTTACGAATTAATATTTATAAACGCAACCCCATATAACATTGTTATTACTCCTAGTTAGTTAACTATCAATATTAATATGAGATATAACAGAAACAGCATAAAATCCCATTAAAAGCGATTGCAAAACATTAAACACACAAAAGAAAGAAGATATCAAATGACACATGATTAATCTCAATTATCTGCAACTATTAACTAAAATAATCCTGT
Source organism: Lypha dubia (assembly GCA_947311025.1). Classification (NCBI taxonomy): domain Eukaryota; kingdom Metazoa; phylum Arthropoda; class Insecta; order Diptera; family Tachinidae; genus Lypha; species Lypha dubia. The sequence goes on along the minus strand of OX371260.1, from coordinate 9,610,397 downwards.
GAACTGTTTGTCAATTTGCGAATTAATTAAGAGAAACAAAGTTAATTATACGAACAGCACCGTGGACTGGTTAACTTTGCAGTTTAATTTTGCTGGTGTTTTGCGGACTCTCAAAGCAGCATATAATTGAAATGTCACTTGATATGAAATCATAGTCGTATTATGTTGTGATTTTGATTACATTTTTCATTTGTTTTGTTGAAATTCAACCTTTTGTAATATGGCTGTTAAAATAAAATGAGGTTGACACGAGTTTAAAATATTATTAAAAAATATTGATTTTTATATTTCCAACAGGTCCATATAGCGAGTGGGTGTGAAAATGAAATGGATTGAAAATTAAATGTCATTGAAATAAATATTTTTATAGAAACTTTCAAATTTATACATTTTTTTAGGACCAGCACTCTCTCCCTTATTTTTGCAAAGTATGGTGCCAGAACTAGGGGGAAACGGATAGATTAGACGGTGATAATATAAAAGAAGGCTTTATTCTTCTTGATCTCTAATATAGCGCGTTTTTGTTAATATTAGAATGGTGTTGGAGCAACTCATACTTTATTTAGAAACTGGACTAAACTCCCTGTATATTGATACCTTAAAGCTACACCTTAAAGCTAAACCTTTTGGGCTGAGGAGTGGATAAATATATGTGAAAAAATTCAATATGTTCCAGAAAATGCTAATAAGCCCCTGTGTGAATACTGGAATCCAATACTTGAACTTTTAAAATCAACGGAAAGACAGGATCTTATATTGAATGCAAGAGGCTCTCAATTTCATGAATCCTATTCTTACTTCTGAATTTTCGTCTCGTGCTAAAAGTCTAATAATCAGAGTACGTGGAGGTTGAATTATGTTGCTTTAATATTTAACTAGCTTTGACAATCTAAAATGTGTATCAACTGTCAGTCAAAACATATTTTTTAAGTCATAACAGTAATTTGTTTTAATAAATTAACAGAAGTATTTAGTAGACTGTGCGCAACAGATATTTTCCAACGATATTTCCATAAATACAGAATTTATGAATAATAAATTATTTTAATTAAAAAAAAATAATCATAAAAATCATTAAAGCTTTCATTGTCATAAATTCACATAATTGCTAAACAAATAAAAATATTAGTGATGGTAATCATTTAATTAATCTACAATTATGCTGCTATTTCTGTTATTTCGAATATTTAGCCACACATTTTTATAAGAAGAAGTACAAATGAACTGAATCACATAAACTAAGCTGCTCGTATAATAATAAAATATGTAGAGCTTTTATGCATGAAATAACTAAACTAATGTTAATCACTTGTGTATTTAAGAAATTCACTAAATAAAAGAAAATACATAATAAAGAAAACTATGTATTCGAAATACACAATAAACTCAAAAAATATTTCTTAGAAATAAATAAATGTTTTTGTTTTCTTAAGACAGCCAGCCGGCAGCAAATACAAATGTCATATTATAAAGAAATTGTTGCCTTAAGTAAAATATACAAAAAAAAAGAAGTGCAATTATGTGCAAATGACTCTTTTCTGTGCCATGCAGTGCACATTCGGTTCGGTTGCTAGGAAATAATTGCTATGAAAATACATATATGGAGTGTAGGCCAGCCAAATGATAAATAATGAAAAATTGATTATTGCAATTTTCGCTTATACTGAAATCGATTTATATCCAAGAAAAACTGAGATGCAACAAACTCGATTATAAGAAATTCTAAGTCTTAACAAACTGCATCAGTCCACAGTCCCAGTGTTTTGCTTATTATTTTCAAATAGAAATTGTTCGTTATATGGAACCCTTGTTGTTGCCATCTGAATGTTTCACGCCCATAACTTGTATGTGATTTCCTTTATTATAACGAAATTTTTTAATAAAATTAATGACAATAGAAGTTTTTTTTTTTTGTTGTCAAGGTTTTATTTTTGCACAAGTCTTAAGTTCGTATAATTGAATATTTGATTAAATTAATTTTTATTAGATAGAAAACCTTAGCAGCACGTAATAATTAAACAGGCAGATGTGTTACAGATTAACGTCGGCACCAGCCGTGCGGCATAATCCGACGGTGATCTTAACACCGTGTGAATACGTGTTCACAAACACCTCCAAACCTCCCCCTCGGAAACGGGAAGTTGCCCTCGCGGTCAACATCAGGTAGCAATTTTTTAGACATGGTCAAGTCCCCATGTCTAAACTCCTTGCTAAAGTTTTCGAGCTAATCTGTTGTTTCGCAACAGCACATAGAGGTTTTTTATTGGTAGACTGTTCGAGCATCAGTCCTTAAACCAATACCTCTCCTAGCTTTTGGTAGCAACCACAACCACCACGTGTACTCCCGAAGGAGACCTCACCATTAACCGGCCACGGAAGCATTCCATCAACGAGGGTAGTGCGATGATGCCAGCATATCTATTATCAAGGAGAAGGAGTATGCTAAAGCCTATCCATCCCCAAGAGAACAGATATGCATCACGCAACAACACACGGCAATTGTGGTTCCAATGTAACACAATACTTGCTACTCCCCGGTAGACAATCTTCCATGAGGCTAACCGGCCCCCTTGGTACCAGTTTAGGTTACTGGTAAAGCCTCGAAAGAAAACCCCAAAGTATTAACTTTCTATTGACTTTGGTCTTGGGAAGACCTTAGGTGCCCTTTCCCCTTCTAAAAGACTCACTTAGATTCCTACTTCCTTTATCTACCTTATATGCACATCCGTTGCTCTTTTATTTCAGAGAGTGGGCAGTGACATACAAGTTTTATGGGTAATTGACAAATGATAATTAAGCTTTTCCCCAGCAGGCACAGCAATAAAGTTTGGTTATCACCAAGATGACAAAATGTACATCCCGGGGGCAAATTAAAAAGACAATGAAAATTTTGACTGCCGCAAAGATTGAACTGACACCATGATGATTCGACATCAAACACGTTCTCATCAGCAGAGTTGTTGTCCGCTCAGAATCCATTGCCAATCACGCCATCTGCAGTCAAGAAGTTAAACATCCCTTAACATTAACTATTTCTGTTAAGTCACTTGAAAGTTTATCATCGGTTTTTTTTTCATATTAATGGTTTGGAAATTCACTTGTTTTCTTGTGTATCATTAAAGTTTTTTTTAAACGATTTTCGAAATATTAAAAAATTCTTTTTCAAATATTCAATTTAAAATATTAAATTGAGATTTTGATTCCTTCTAAAGAAAATTAAATACTCTGCAAAATTTCAACAACTGCATACGCCACAAAATATATGTGTATGTGCATAATAAACTTTATCACATAAATAATTAAGGAAATATCATGAAAGGCTTTGGTTGCTTATTAGTTTGTTTGTTTGTAATTTACATTTTATTTGTCTGTTAAATAAATCAAATAAAAGAGGAAATATCAATAGTAGACACTACAACAATGTGGCATATGCAAACACCATTATGTTGAACTGTGTTAACATATTAATAAGTAAACAAAAGTGTAGGCACATCAACGTTTCCAGCAAGCGAACAAATTTGCTATGTAAATCGAACTAAATATATTTCAAATAATAAATATTTCAAAATAATTTAAGAGTAATTTGTTTAAAATTTTATATTTTTAAAATTTTATTTATTCGTTGCGGGTTAGCAATATCTAGATTTATATTTCGTTGGCAGCTATACCAATTCATCAGTAGATGTTTTACCCTTTATGTTTAAAAAATTCCAAAGCTCATCTATTTATACAAAAACTCACAAACATATTTTTGTGAATTACAAAGCATAAAAATAGCCTTTAAAAAACTTTTTCAAACACACACAACAATAATTTTCCATTATGAAATATATATCTAGATATTGCTAACCCGCAACAAATAAATAAAATTTTAAACATAAATACTTGAGTACATGCTCAAATAAATGTAAAATTTTGTAACGGGGAGATTTGCTTTTCATTTTTGCCTTATAAAACACTTTTAATGGCAACCAGCGGTTGTCTAATTGTATAGGTGTAGAAAAGTAAACGCAATCATAATGGAAAATTATTGTTGTGTGTGTTTGAAAAAAAAAATTTTTTTAAAGGCTATTTTTATGCTTTTTAATTCACAAAAATATGTTTGTGAGTTTTTGTATAAATAGATGAGCTTTGGAATTTTTTAAACATAAAGGGTAAAACATCTACTGATGAATTTGTATAGCTACAAACGAAATATATATCTAGATATTGCTAACCCGCAACAAATAAATAAAATTTTAAACATAAATACTTGAGTACATGCTCAAATAAATGTAAAATTTTGTAATTTTATATTTTTGTAATAAAAACTTGACTTTATTTATTGAAGTGACATTTTTGTAGAATTTTTTTAATATCGGAAATTATTTAAAACTTAAAATGAGTTAAAGGATTAATTTTGTACTCTTTCACAAGTAGTACTAAAATATCTCACAAAGCACAATTCAAACGTTTTAATTTATGTTTGCTGGGCTACGATGATAACAATGTATGTGTTTAATAAATAATATGCGGCTGTAATAAAAAAAACAAAATCGTTTGCGGCTTTAATACAACAAGAGAACATATTTTTACAACCACAAATCCTTTAGATGACAATTCTCGTGCAATTAGTGGGTTTGAGAGGAACACGGAAATTTATGTTTTAAGCGAATTTTTGTGTACTAAATAACATGTACATATATACCCGTATGTATGTATGTATAGCAATGCGTAACACGGTGGTTATAGAGATGTCTGTTTCCATGACATCCCGTATCAAATTTGGCATAAAAACACAGTGCAACACGAAAAAATATAACCATATACGGACACCACCACGTGATAAAAAACCAAAAAAAAAGACCCGTGTCTCCCAGTTTTTCCCCAAGTCATGCACTTTTTTTTATGGACCCCCAAAGATTTAGGGACTCGGTGTCATTTTTGCAAAAAACTGATAATTTTCTCAGGCTCATATCTTGCAAACCGTTCGGAATTTTGATTTACTTTCTAAGGAAAAGTTGTAGCTTTTATTATAAATAGCAAAAATTGTGAACATATAAAATCAAAAAACTTCATCGTCAAGATTAAAATCGCAGAAAACTTTAAGAAATTCGATTTTTTTTAACTTTTTTCTCCTGTTCAGGTCCATAGGTAGCAAAACGTTCAAAATTCAAGGAAACAATCAACTACAAAAATGTACGTAAGATCTCAATAAATCTTAGTCTGACATTATTATTATTATTGCAAGCAAAATAAAACATAATTAATTATCACAACTTTCAATGCTGAATATTACAACATCATCATGGCTTTCGAGACGGTTCAGAAGAACTTTAAATGTTATTTATACAAATAAAGAATGGAAAATAAGTACGAGAGTTATTTATATATTTCTACTATTGTTATTGTTAGAGCATCCAAACCATATACAAGATATCCTTTTTATTTAGTTTTTGTTGCCCAGTGTAATTTGAGTGGCTGAACAAAAATATTTATTATTCTCTAGTACAGATACGCAGCACATAATGCGACTCATATATCTTTTCAATTATATTAATTCGTAAATAAATGAATTATAGAGTAAATAAAAGATATCATGTCGTTATTAGTTTAATTTGAAAGGTAAATCATTAACACACACGTCTTAAGGAGCTGTGCACATATTCCGTAACGCTCCAGGGGGGAGGGGGGTTAAGATTTGTTACGGATTGGAAATTTTGTACTGAAAAATTAGTAAAAAGTTTTACGAAGGGGGGTATAAAATCTCTGAAAACAGCGTTACGTAATATGTGCACAGACCCTAAATTAATATTTATGATTTTTTTTTTCTTTTTTTTTTTTTTTATTCGCCATAAACGTAACCAAGAAAATCTTGCTTACGAGCTCTTACAACACATAATATTTTTATAGTCAGGCTGTTTATTACAAGGAAATTGTCATTTTATATGTTCGCCTAAAAGTATTACATGAAACTTTTTCTTAAAAACACCTTAAGGTATACTACAAATTAGTGCTGTTACGAATACTCTTATTCGTATGCGATTATTCGAATATTCGCCTATTTCAAGAAATTTGTATTCAAGTGAATATTTCTCGAATAATTCGCGCATACCTTCAAAATTATATATATATATTTATAAAGTTTGGGCGTCATATTCGTAACATCACTACTACAAATACCATATTTTTATGAGCTTAAGAAGATTGCATTGTTTTATTAATGCTTATGTGTGTTGTTTGTTAAAAAAAAATACATAGACAAAATATATAAGTTTATATTTAGATTTTTTGCCATTAATTTGAGCTTTTCGCCTGCATCATTCTCGTCCCACATCATGCTCTCTCACTTTATCTTTCATTTATAGTTTCTACAATATACATATGTATATATATACATATGTAAATTCTCTTGAGCCTTAATAAACTAAAAATATTATTATTCGACAGCATTTTTTCAAGTTGCTGCTATCCAAAATTACTCGTAATAAACATTAAAATATAAAGGAAATAGAAATAAATTCTTCAAATTAGTTACAAAAAATCATTAAAATATAAATTTATATTCTATTTTATTTGACCTTTTCTTTATATTTATTAGAATGTTTATTTAAGCTATAGGTCTTTTTATTTTAATATATATATATTGTTGTTTATATTTATATTTATTTTCGATATTTCGCTAACAATTTGTTAGCATAATTTATAAAATTTCCTGAAGATGCTAACAAATTGTTAGCGAAATATCGAAAATAAATATAAATATAAACAACAATATATATATATTAAAATAAAAAGACCTATAGCTTAAATAAACATTCTAATAAATTAAAATATAAATAAAAATTGGCAAAATTCAATTTCGGCAATAATTACGATAAGTTTTAAAACTCAAAGGACTAAAAAAATTTTCGAAGCAGTAACAAAATTTCATGCTTTCGAGATGCGCAGTTTTGAAGCGCTTCCGAGGCTGCACAAAAAGAAGACAGAGAGATCGCTCAAATTATTTTTAAGTACGTTAAAGTTGGTCGGCCAGTTACATTTAGTTGCCACGAATAATAAATAAAATAGGGAATGGAAGATAAAACTTCATTTAGATAAACTCTGTTTCTCTCTCTCTCTCTTATTTATTTATACTTGTGTATTTGTCTACAAACATCATATTAGCGCATTTTGGATGATTAGAAAAATTGCTTTTTTATGTAAAAAACAAGAGCTCCAAAGTGGGACATCGCGAACTAAAATCATGGATGTTCGAAGATCTTTTCGAAGCACGAGACAAAAAGCTTTGCGTTACAAGCCTGCTTTGGCCGCTGCAGTAGTTTTTGCTGGGTTCTTAAAACAAAGTATTAAAAATAAATAGCGCATAAATGAATAAAATCAACTGATATAAAGAAGACCTACACGATCATAAATTTTTTTTCCCCCGGATGCCCAAGAAAGTTAATGTGACCAAACAGCAAGCAACCGCCAACCAAAAACAAAAAGAGTTTTTCAAATCGGTCCATAAAAGGAGGAGTTAGTTATGCGACAATCACTCAACTTTGTCAACTTTCAGCTGACAATCAGCTGCTCTAATGTGATCAGCTGTTGTTTACTACAAGTATGTGCGAAAAAGGTTATAATTGGGATGTTCACATTGCAGTCATATTGTCATAATGTCTTATTATTTTACAATAATTTAAACAAATTGTTGTTGTGCTTGAAACAAAAAAGTCATATACATAATAATAATACTTCTTAAGGTATGTTTATGGTTAGTCATAAAATATCAGTAGAAACCTTAGTCGAGCACCTGAAACTCTTCAGTCGAGCCGGCGATAATATTTACAAGCTGCCGCTACTTATAAATAACCCAAGAATAAAAATATGTGTTTGCGTAAGTGATCTGTCTGGCAGTTTGTGAACGTTTTTCAACTTGACGCCATCCAAAAAAATAGTTCAGCTCATGCTACCGGCAACAGCTGCTTTTGATTATATTTATTTCAGCAAGTTCGTGTAGATAAAAAACTGTTTGAAAATTTTAAATGATAATGGACATTTTAGAAAATTTACAGGAAATTTATTATTTTCTTTATTAACAAGTCGGACTGAATTAAAAAACATTTACATTTAGCCCAAAATGCAAACGTATGCGCACTAATTCGACTAAAAAATGGAGTGTTGTTAAAGGTTTTTGTAACTACGATCAGACGCAATAGCACATTAAATTATGACGGGGTGTTCACACTTGTCATATTTTCGTGTGCTACTATTTTATGACATATGACTTTATGACTACAGTGTAAATAACCCAAATATTTTGCAGTTGATGAATAAATGTTGCCAGATACATTTTTAAGCTGGAACAAAACATGCTGCCAGAAAACATATCAAAAGTTTTCACAAAACGAACAGAGTACAACTCCTGCAATATAATTCCACACATTTTGGTTTATATGACAATTTGGAAACATTTGATCATGCAATAATGAATACATCCATGCCTTCAGTTCAAAGGTGTTACACGATTCGGTATTGCCAAATTTTATGCATTTATTTTGCTGTGTTTGTTTTTATTGTTTTACAACACCAATAGTATACAAGACCCAAAAAGGGAGAGTTTGTATTTTTATAGCCTTTCGTTAAAATAAATTAAATGTATTACGTTTTTATATATCAAAAAAAAAAAAAAATGGAGAGAAAAAATAGACATTAAATAAAACTGAAATTTATTGATTCCCTGTCACGATTTTTTAATTTACTTGGATTTATGCCCCCAATTATTTGTTCAAAGATATTTATTTTATTTATTTGTTTTCAGGTTCATTTAAACTTTTTTACGATTATTGTTTGCTTATTATGAAAACTAAATTAATGAACTGTTTCAAACTAAATTTAAAAAAGGCAGGTAGTTTGAAATTTTTAACAACCACAAAATGTTTTATTATACAAAAATTCGTGCTAGGAATTTAAATAAGAACGAATCAATTAAAAAAAAAGAAAAAAAAAATGATCTGTTACGAGAAAATATAAAAAATTTGTGTTTTACGCAATAAAAATAACTTATTTAAGAGTTTTCTCTAAAAGTTTATATTTGAAAAAGTGTCCAGCAACAGTAAACTTATTTTTTCATCTACATAATGTCTCGAAAAAATTCCTACCAAGTGAATTTATATATAAGAAGCGTAATACACTACGTGCATATGTAGTTTATGTCTTAAGCATTTTGGGCTGGCCTTTAGCATAATAACTTCACTCTTGTGTGTATAAACAATTTCTAATTGAAAGTATCCTCTTGTAGAAAATTAAATTCCATCTATATCAATAACAAAAAACAGAATTGCTTAAAAATCCGTAAAAAATGTATATTGCACAAGCATTGAAAATTGCTGCTCATTGTTTTTTAAGATAAATAATTTAACTTTAAAAAGTTCAAGTTGAAGCTGATGAAAGCCATTCAAAGTTTTTCTTTGTCAAGTGCAACAGCATCATTATCAGCATTTTCAATGTTCAAATTATCATGATAGCTGTCGACATCGCTGGTGTTTTTTTATCACAGTTTCCGCTATTAAGAATATGTATGGAACAGTGGTCAAGGAAATTTTCCAAATGATGCCCGAGTACACACAAAATATAATTTATAACAAGAGCACGCACACTCACTGCTGTAAAAAAAATTTTAATTGTTTTCAAACATTTTAATTTAAATAAAATGACTAGGAAGCACGAAGCAAACAAAGAGGTCACTAAATTTAAGAATTTTATGATAAATTTTGAAAAATATTCGAAATGTATTACATTAGACAAACACACTCAAACACACACATATGTATATACACGCATACATTAAAAGTGAAAGAGAAACTCTGTGTAAAGCAAATATTTGACATAATAAAAACTATCATGTGGAAAAATCTTGTGAGAAATGATTTAAATATTTCGAAGGTACTTTTTTACGACATGATTGGTACTTTTTTGGTAATGAATGGTGCGTGTATGTGTATTTTCGGTGTGCAGTGTTTCTTTTTTTTTTTTGCGTAAGACAAACTTTTAATTTATGTTTAAGCACGTATGCAGATATTTAATCGAGAAAATAATTTAAAAAGTTTACTTTGCATCAGTTTGGGACACAAATATTTTTTATTCAGCTGTATGCTGTTTAATAGCACTCAGCAACAGCTAAAAATTCGAATATAAAAATATTACGAAATTTTCGCTAATGCGCTTGTTTTTGATGAACATACGTAGTACGCGGATGATTTTTGATTCAACAAAATGAATTTTAATTTTTTTACTTCCTGTGAAAATCAGTGGTAAGTAAGTTTTGTAAGCCTCGGCGTATGAGTGATATATTCCAGTTTCTTCTTTCCTTAATAATTAATACTCATACGCTTTGGTGCACCTAAAACATGTTCTTTTTCTTAACAGCCTGCCAACTCAGCATCCTAATCCCAATCAGATGCCAATAAGTTTAATTACAATTAGATAACAACAACAACAACAAGAAAAAAACTATTTAGAAATACTTTTGCGCCTAACTTCTACTTACAACATTTATTTATCACCAGTTTACATTGTTTTTTTTTTTTATTTGCTTTCGGATGAGTGCTTTTAAAAGACATTAAGAAATAAAGTCGTTGATAAGTCATTTGTAAAATAACTTTAATCTTAAATGAATAAGACAAAACTATTCAGTGATGAATAAAAACATAAATAATGCACAACAAAAAGTTAATAATGTTTCATTGAATACGGATGTAGGAAGTTGCTTAATTGAAATCTTAATGTACGAAGGGAAGTCGTAAGTAATGTGAGTGCCACTTTCCACATTAGCTAGTCAATGACTTTTAGTAGATATGAATACCCCACCTTTGTGGAATATTTCAGTAATAATTTTAAGTTTTGAACGATTTCTGGCGTTCCCGTTGATTTTGGAGCTTTAGTATCTAGAAATGTACGTAATAAAACTGTCTGAAAAATATTGTTGTCAGATAATTTGGCACGCAATATCGCCGTTCAAGGGAAGTTTTTTGTCACGTTTGAAAAAAAATAGCAAAAACTGCCCATACAACGAAGTTCAACAAAAATATTCGACATGATGTTTTACATAAAAATGTTGAACATTTGTTATAACTTAAGTATAAATAATAGAAGATTTGCAATGCCAAGAGAAGAACTGATGAGAGGAACTTTAAGTCGCCTCCCAAAATGAATTTCAGGCCTAAACTTTTAAAACTTGAATTTTTCTGTCCCGTCTACACCAGTCTAAAACACTAAAACCTTTTTATTTTAAAAGCTTCCTGATTTTGTTGCACAGTGTATAGGTGTTGTTGTTTTTTCTATTGCAGCAGATAAAAAGGCCAACTTTATATTTTATAAATAACTTTGAAATCTATATTTAATTCCCCCAGAGAAGTACGCAAAATACTGGTTGCTCTTAAAATTAAAAACAAAATTAAGTTTTAAGTTCTGCCATGAACGAAATTTGTAAAAATAAATGTTCCAAATGGTTGAAAATATTAAGTATATACATATATACAAAAGGAAAGTTTTCTAAAAAAGGCTGTCAATGCGACATTGATAAGGGTACATAAAGAAAAAAAAGAAAAACAAATCAAACGATTGTTGTCAAAAACTTAAATATAACTGTAATTACAAAAGAATGGTTCGATTCAACACAATACCGAACTTTTAAGGTTTTTTGCCACTTGCACATGGATTTAATATAAGAAGATTTGTAGAATAAGACTGAGGGTCACTATTAAAGAATTTATAAAAAAATTTATAAAAATAGCTAAATAAACTAGCGAACATGTTTAATATATTAAAAAAATAGCATACTTGGCAAGCATTTGTCCAAAAATGGGTTACCACTAAATAATAATGCAAAACCTTTGGATTCAGACATTTGTTTATTTCCTTTCACACATAAGTTAAGAAATTAATAAAAGCAATCCCATTTCAATGTTTTCCTTTAAAAGTTTTTTTATTATAAAAACGTACTTACAAGCGTATAACTTAACGTGTTGATTTTAAAATTGATAATTCTTTTTTAACCACACCAGACACAAAAAACTATAATTATTCAAGTAAAATGTGTGAAAAACTAACAAACACAAAAAAATAAAACATTTCAGGAAGCGGAAATAAAAAGAAGCAGTAAAGAAAACACAACGGCAGAGGCATACAAATCGCTGCAAACAGTGGACGTAAAAAAATAATTTATATTATTGCTTGTTTTTTATGAATTTCAAGAGGTTTTCTATTTTTTATTGCTATTTACTTAAAACAATACAATTAGCATTTTATCGCAATAAATTAGTGAAAATAAGATAGCAACGGAATAGCCATTTTATTATAAAAGTAATGGCTTATTGAAAAAAAAGCTTTGTTTAAACTTTAAAACAAAAAAAAAAAAAACAAACAATCGGACGAAAGGATAGATGGACAGCAAGTCGCATATAACGAAATTAAAATAATGGGACAATTTCGGTACAACACCTTTTCATAAAAAATCTTACTAGGCTAAATAGTACATAACAGTTTTAGCCAGAAAGAACAGCACATAAGATTATATTCCAAATATCAAGTGATGAATTAATATTGTGCACATATGTAAAATAATCTCGCAAGATAATAATGGTTTTTGGTGGAATTTCTTTTTTTTTTTTCGTAAATTAAATAATGTTGCTTCGAAATATATGAAAAGTTGTACAAAAAATAAAGACAAATTAGTTCAATTAATATCACCAATCGGTAACAATTACCACAGTGGGGATTGTTGTCATGACTGATCAACGAAGACAGCAAACGGAGTTATACTTTCGAATATCTCGAAATTTTCGAAATTTGGCAAATACCGAATATTTTTGATTTTTTAAATGTGAATTTTTTCAATTCCGTTGTTTTTCAAACTAAAATATATATTTTTAAATTCATTTTTTAAAGAAAATATTATTTCAAATGTTATATTAATTCGCAAAAATTCAAAAAAAAAAAGCCTGTGCCTAGTTTCTGTACCGAATGTGAGAGTTTCTCGCATCGAAAAGTTTATTATCATTCTGTGAAAAACAGGATGAGTGAGAATAAAAATGTTAATTTTCACATTTTTATTAGGTTTGCAGGGTGGCTCGTTTAAAAATATTACTAATATAAGTCATCCTACAAAAGATTGGGTGAGAAGTATATTCTCACATATTTTTTCGATGTGAGAACTTTTCACAAGTTACAGAAACGGGTCACAGGATTACTTTAAAAATATATTTTAAAAATAAATTTAAACCTGCTTAATTTCCTTCCCCATACAATGCTATAACACACAAAGGACTAAACACACACTCATCATATATAAACAACAACGAACTTTAGGGTCTTTCCCAAAACTAGTATTTTATTTTCATGGTTGAGAATCACAAGGAAGAAGCAAAAACTGGTCCAGACAATTTTAAACGATTAAAATTTTACAAAGTCTGCCGGTGAATTATTTTAGTGGCATATGAATTTTATTTAATACTGTATGTTAAACATGTTCCTCTATTTTAGTCCTTCCTGTCTAAGAACGAACATCTACATCAGCCATCAAAGTCATAAGAAGTCACGCGAGTTTTTCTCCACTACTTTTACACAAAAACAAAAGATGCTTTTCTATTATGTTGATTAAATCTAGAGAATAATCTAAGGAAATAATAAGATAATGTTGTTCAAGCTTAAAAAACGGAATGAAATTTAGTCTGTTTATTGCGAATATGTATGGGTGGTTTAAAATAGAGGAAACACGTTGAAAATAAAAGAAGCCACCTTCATAAAGTTGATTTTTTTTAAATTTATCACATAAGTAAAAAATTAATGACAAGAAATGTTAAGAACTTATTCTAAATTTCAACAAAATTCAAACAATACTTTTGGCTTTCAGATTATTTCCCGAATCGGAATGATTAATGAATATTTTTTTTATGTTGATCATATTCGTTGTTATCATGAGTTTAATTAATATTAGGAATTTTCTTCTTGGTATATTGAGCTCAATAAAATGATTTGAATTTATTTGAAGAATGTCAGAAATTGATTATTTGCAAACTTTTTAAAAGTAATCGACAACACGTACTGATGAGATGGCATTAGCAACAATAAAATGCAGGCACCTAGACGGGATAAAATCATTCAAAATTACTTTATCTTTATTTACTGAATTTCTTTTTAATAAACTGACACTCTAAACTCAAACATATTGCAAATATGATTTAAAGCATTAAACTAAGTACGATAGTAAATTATTGTACTTTATGTTCAATTTCACTTGAAAATTCAAAATCTCTTACAAATGTTTCTACAAAATTTATAACTTTTCCCTCTCAACACTTGAAGAATATTATAATACAAAAGATTATTTCAAATTTATCTTTTCAGATAGAAGCAGGAGCAGCATTAAATACAATTGCATAAATTTACTGGAAAAAATAAGCAAAAAGGATCATCACAATTTACAACAGCCGAGCAAAAACTGCAGACCGATTAACCGCAGAAGCACAATGAAATGGTGGTGTACAACAGCTTGACTAGAAAATTACGATGACCGTTAAAGCATATTGTTCCAATGAATTAAATACAGCTTAAGTAGAAAAAGCAACAGTGTCCAGTTCAGTCCAGTAATAAAACCAGACAAAACAACATCATTGAAAATGTTATAGAATTGTAACTAAAACAAAAATTTATAAAAAGATAAGAAATGTTAGATCTCGAAACTTCAACTATAGATTCAATAACCACTATATGGGCAGATCAGCATGTTGACTATAATGATGATAATCGTGATGATGATGACGATGCTGCTGCTCTTCCAAAACATAATCGTCTTCTTGCACCAGACCTATCAAATTCATTGCAATTTGACTTTATTTCAAATTTGATAGCATACGATACCAGCGCTATAGAAACAACACTAACAACAAATATAACAGCCACTAATTGGAGTCCATATACACAACTGCAGCAAGAAGCTGCTGCTGGCGAACCAACAACCAATGCAACTGCTTCATTTGTAGCTGTACCCATGGTGAATGTAGCAACAAATTTTATTAACGATTTGTGCAATCAATCGTCATCATCGTATCCAGCCATTAGCACAGGCAATGGAATTGACAGCAGCAATTCTGGCGGCAATTGCTCTCTGTACACAACTACATTGAACGGTTGGAATAATTCAACGAATGATACATCTGTGTAAGTACTGCTGGCGTTTTTCGCAGAAAAAAAACATTTAAATTTAACTGAAAGAAATTATAATAGTTTTTGAAAATATCCTGGAGCCAACAAATAGCAAAGGACTTAGTCTCTTAATACAATTTCTTGCAGCTAGAGAATTTATGATGGCATTGTGCACAGTAGCAACGATTATAAAATAAGTGATTATAAATATATAAAAATTTTAATAAAACTGGCCAGGAGATAGATAATAACAATATTATTTATGTACACTATTATAGTTCTATGCGAGTCATCTTTAATTTTCAATCGTATGATTTTAATCGTATATTTCAATCGAATAATTTCAATATAATAGTTTAAATCGAACAATTATAATCGAATAATTTTAAACGAACAATTTCAATATAATAATTGCAATACAATAATTTAAATCGAACAATTATAATCGAATAATTTTAATCGAGCAATTGCAATAGAATAATTTAAATCGAACAATTATAATCGAATAATTTTAATTGAACAATTTCAATCGAATAATTTCAATAGAATAATTTAAATCGTACAATTATAATCGAATAATTTTAATTGAACAATGGCAATAGAATAATTTAAATCGATAATTATTAATCGCATAATTTCGATCGAATAGTTTTTATGTAGATAGCTTTGTTTAACTGAATTTTTCTTATAATTTTTTTCAAATACTTTTCTATTTTTATTTTTTTTTTTTTATAAAAAAAAATAGCAAAAAAAAATGTAAAAAGTTAAGGAGCTAAAAATTAGTAAACAAATATTTTTGTAGTATTTTCCATAAACTTGCTGAGCATATCCTACAAAAAGAAATATTAGAAAAAGAAGGGATGGAAGCTTACCTCCCGCCAAAAAAAAAAGCTTGTAAAACCCCTGTATACTCGTATGTGTCAACTTTTTTACATCGCCTTTAACATGACCAGCCACGTACATTGAGACATATTAATTTTGTTATGCAGTATTATTAGACTTCAAAAACCTTTCTTTACATTCTTCGCTTTGCTTTTTTATTTTCATTTTTAAACAATTCCTTAACAGACATTAAACAAGCTAATAATAGTCTACATTTTCATGGTAATTTTCACTTTTAAAACACAGCTCTTTTAATTTGCTCGTCAACTCTAGAATAATGACATTAAGAAAATTACAAATGAAACAACAGAAATATTTGCATTTAATAAAAAATGTAAATAAGTTTTCAACAAAACAACGGAAAACTGAATCTAAACGAATGTCACCATGACATGAATATCAGTAGCAATTTACACGGCATCCTTTCTGGAGTTAAGATTTATTGCGATTATTTAGCATATTTACACTGCGTATATTTCATTTAAATGCTAAACATTTCATTATTTACTTTCTTTCTTTCTTATTCGTTAATGTCTTTATCTTTTCTTCTTGCGCGTTTTGTAATAAAACGTTATAAAGCTGTCAAATAATCTTGGTAGAATAGCAACATTAGGAAATGCTTAGAATAAATTTCCATAAGAAATAGTTTAAACAAAGAAAAGAAAGCAAAAAGGAATAAATGTTATTCTTTTTAATAATAATAATTAAAAATTTAATGATCAGACACACAGCCTTTCACTATAGCAACAATCTTCATTAATATGTTTGACTGCATACAAAAAATATTTGATTAAAACTAGCATAATCTATAACCGATATAACATTATATAAGCTAGTGTATACCAGCGGTCGACCCAATCGACCATGTTCTTATCATATAAAGAAAAATCATAACAAATCTTTTATAAAACAGTCATACAACAACCAAAACTACAATTATTTAATGATACGTTTGTATGAATTCACAAAAATTTGTTTTAGAGCCAAACAATAACTTACATTCAATGGTAATACGTGTGCATGTAGTAGTAGTAAATTTAAATGGTTGTAGCTCCCAAAATACTGAAACCGAAATACCTCGTTCACTTCTGTGAAAAAATTTCTTTAATTTGGTAGAAGTCTTGTAAAAATCGGTTGTCTAATAGATGCATGAAGGGCAGCACAATGAAAGCAATTGTCTATTAATTATATAGATATTAGTATAAAATTCTCTCACCATATGATGTTTTCATAATTAAATAATATACAGTATTAAATTAACAATGATTTGGAAACTAGAACTTAGTTTTCGTGTTTGCTGTAATCATTTAGTATTTTCTATAACCGGAAATTAAGAAATCATCATAGACTCGTTTTCATAACAAATACACACAACAATACAAATCATTATTAGATATTTTGTAAGGAAAAGAATAAACACAATGGCCCTAAGTTGCTTATTTTGCATAATTTATAAATTATAATTTTAATAATTTTTACACTTACATAAACCAGTTTTACGAGTATATGATGCAATTCGAACCACAAAGTGGAAAAGATATTTACTTCTTCTTTTTTATAAAATAAACACACAGCAATAAAAATCATAGTTTGAAATTTTATACCCTTAAGAATGTTCTTTCACCCTCAAGCATGGTAAATCCTTACGAAATTCGTTTATGTCGTATTTTAAGCATAATTACCAAGTCTCAAATAACTATTATCTACGAAAATATCCTTGAAACACAATTTTCAAACTTTCCTACTTGTTCTTAATTATTCTGATCCAACATTACGAGTGAATATAATAAAAATTAATACCAACCAACTGGAATTTCTATTCAAACACAATATAAGTATTTTCCGCTAATTATTTACCTTTTGTAGGCGAAACAATTTGAAGGCAATTTTCTTCTTCCTTTCTTTTATATAAAACCATAACCAAAATGTTGCTTTTTATAAACCTCAGAAGCATTCAGAAAGCAAGTATAAGTTGACTACAACATGCTGTTACGCAGCATGCTTCGTCCTCTTTATAGTAATGAAATGCAATAGAATTTCATACATATGTATGTGAAATTTTATTTTTCGAAGCAATGAAAAAAATAATTCTTATATATATAAAATAATTTAATTTAAACTATTAGACATGTCACACAACTCAATTGCGATCGCAAGTGGTTTCCATTCCGAAAGTTAAGTCTAGAAAAAACGAAACACGAAAACTTAGTCTGTCACAAACCATTTTTAAAATTCAGAATGGAATTAGGTAACGTATTTTTCTATTAACTTAATTTGTAGTAAATAATAAAATGGATGCATACTCCTAGAAGCGTAAATAAGCTTTACATGTTAATAAAAAAAAAAGCTTTGAGCTTTGCTAGTAAAAACAATTTAAGCAAATGCCTATGGTTATGAAAAGCTTTATCATTGTTAAATCGAAATACAAAATAAGCGTAATCAGAAGACTGTAAATCATAAACGATCGGAATACAATTGCGGACTTGAAACCACTCCGATCGGCATGTGTGACTTACCCGAATATTCAACTGTCAAAAGCATTTTTTTATAAATTTAATAAAATCGTATTCCTTCATATTCAATAATTCAAATCTAATGTCCGATTTTCCATAAAAATTATCTGTTTTCCAAACGAAGTAACACATTAAGTAGCAAAACTCGTACTAAAAAACTCAGTACACTCTTTTAGCTACTCTCAATGTAATTTTATGTGCGTGAAAATTGGTAAAAGCATGAGACGTAACCCAACTAGCATTGGCTGTTTGTTAGACGATTGAGTTTAATATGCAACTCCTAAGAGAATATGATTTTCCTAATCATTACTTTTTTTAAACTTTTTCTAACGCGATTGCCTTTTCATCTTGGAATGTTCAATATGCAATTCGTGAAGTTTTTAATGGACGATGACTAAACCTAAGAAATGTAGGGACAGAACGTCATATACTTTTTGAAGTCATTGGGACAAGAAATTTGATATTTACGGTTTACACTTCTGACGTCGCTTGTACTTGAATAAACTAAGGATCGATTGATTTTTCTTTTGAGTTTACTTCTCTTGCAAAATGAAGCAGAATCTGTAGACTTTTAAAAATAATTCAAGTTTAGGATTATGGTTTCAGTTTCTAGTTGTTTTCTTTAGATTTGGAATCAGCGTTTATGCGAAGTAGCACATTAATTATTTCAACTACACTCTCTTTATACGAAATTTAACGATTATAGTTTCTATAAATTAATTAATACTATTATTAAGTTGCTATATTCAATTTATGCAATAGAATTACCTTACGAGCCCGCAGCTAATTTAATTGTGTACTCCAAAAAAAAAGTTGCTTAAATACAAATTCAAAGATTTTAGCAACGTATTCTATTTGTATTTATTATATTTCTTCTCACATATCCTTAAAAAGAATTTTCCAAAAATTTAATCAAAATCGATCCACTGCAGTGTTAAACACACAAACATATGATTAACATAAAAAAAATTATATACAGATTCCCACAATAAATATGTAGACAACTACAGATACACACATGTACATATTTAATATGATCCTTTTACTTTCTTCTTTTTTTTTTGACACATAAAACGTGAAAAACTCATTGCGAACTAAAGTAAATACAAATACAAATTCACTTCATAAACTAATTACCATAAAAAGCGAATAGAAGAGAAACTCATTTAACGGCAAATTAATTGTAAAGCAAGAAAATGAAATTGAACTCGTAGCGGTAGCGGTTGTAGTGGGTGTATGTGTATGATTTCCTACAATATTGTTAGTGACTACATTTACAACAGGGCAAAAACACAAAACCTGCCGCAGAAACCAATATGTTTACACATAACATAAATGTTTATTAGTGTGTGTATTTATTTAAGCGTACATGTGTAATATTTTCCTTTATTCCTACACTTTTGTTTAATTATAATTATTTCTATTTATTATAACTGAAAGTCGAATGGCTGGTGTTATAATTAAGAGCACATACTCGTACTCGTAATAAAATAAATTTACATGTTTTACTTTTTTTTTTTTTTTTGTTTTAATTGCACCATTTTACATGTATACCACTGAATTCGAAATGAGTACTTTTTGAAAAACCACTCGCAGTTTTAGTTTGAAACCAAGTAATAAAATTTTAGCACTTGTTTGTATGCGGTTGATTTTTGCATATTTGGTGCAATAATGAAATTATGTTTATTTATAAGTTGGGTGCAACAATAATTTCATTTAAGGGAAATAAAAATTGAAATTTTTATTAAGAGAAAAAATATTAAATAAATTATGTTACTTTAAGAAACATTAATACTTGTTCACTTGTTATACCTTAAACATTTCTATATTCATTGGCGCTTGCACGGCAAAACACATTTTGAAAGAATACGAAACCTTTCAGTTTATGCGTAAGCAATCAAATATCAAAATATACAATAAGCTAATTTTTATATCATATGAATATTTCTATTATACAATTAGTATTCAATGGAAAAATCTTTTGTCAAAAAAGGAATGTTTGGCGACGCAAACAAAAATCATGCTTTTTCGAATCGTATTTAGAAACAAGAAGGAGTTTGAACAGAAAGAGTTTGTAAAAATGTAACGTTTGGAAAATTTACATTTTCTAAATAGAACGAAAGAGGACATTTTTTACAAAGTACCTTAAGCAAGTACCTTTTACTAAAACAACCTTTTTCTAAAAGTACTTTTTAATAGAAGTACTTTTATTGAAAGTATAATTTACCAAAGTTCATTTTCACTAAAAGTACCTTTTTTAAAAAGTACCTCTTTTAAAAGGTACTTATTAAAAGTTCCTTCTACCACAAGTAACTGTACTAAACTTACTTTATTTCAAAGTACTTCTTTGTAATATTTATGGGAATTTTTTAACTCAATAAATATGTTATTGAGGGTGGTGTTGGCTGAAGTGGTTAGCGCGTTGACTAATAAGCAAACAATGACTTGGGGCCTGGGTTCAAACCCTGGCCAGAGAAAGTCAATCAACATCATTAATTTCTGTAATGTACATTAGTGAGACATTGTATTAATTGTTGTCGGACTATTTAAGTGATGAAGGCATAGCACTGGTCACTAAAAAACTGTTCCGACAGCGATTGATCCTATCCCAGCTAATGTACACAACATCGCCCTCCTTCGTCGGTTAGAAGAAACATCGGCGAAGTAAAACAATTAAAAAATGCCTGCTAATACAGCTTAACAAAGTTAATGCGTGTACTTAACACCGGAGGCGCCTCAACGCTGCCTTAAAAATTAACATAACACGCAAAGCAGAGTTGCAAAAGAGTTAAGCCTTCTAAATTTTCAACTTCTATTTTCTCTACTCTATCCCTCTCCCTGAGTTCCGGCACAATTCACTGCATTCGTAGGGGTCATTTCCTGAGTGCTGGTCCTAATTAAAAAGAAAAATATTGCCTATCACACCCAAAGTGCAGTGTCAAACCAAAGTTTAGTTAATGAATTGTAATCTATTTGATAAGAATTTTTTTAAATTTATAACTATTTTTCATTATTAAATCTTTTATTAACTTTTAATATTTTTTCGTCTTTTTTCAGAGATATTTCATTTATACTGCCATGGTGGCGCCAAGTATTGTGGAGTATTTTGTTTGGTGGCATGGTCATTGTAGCAACTGGCGGAAATCTTATTGTAGTTTGGATTGTTATGACAACGAAACGGATGCGTACTGTAACAAACTATTTTATAGGTGAGTTACTTGTTTTTCATATCCTTTTCGTTTCTTTTTAAAGAAATTGATATTTTATAATTATATTATCGATTTTATTTTTAAGGAACAAAATAGTTTTCACAACAAATTGATTGTTAGTTAAGCTGCTTCAGTTATTGGTGTGTTTTTGAAATCATTATTAAGGTCAAGGATTAAAATGAAATGTTACAAGAAAGTACTTGATACAACAAGCCATTTCTATGTATAAATACATAATTTTAAATTACAAAAATTTATTTTAATTACATTGATGAATGATTAAAAAATTAATTACAATAGTTTTAATTAAATATTTGTCATAACAATTAAAAGTTTAATTAAAATATTTTCAAGTTTGTAATTATAATGTTAATCGCAATACTAGAAAAGCCAGGCATTTTTATTAATTACTTAATTGTATCAATTAGTAAATTAACACACTCTATTAATAATAATGGTAAGATTTATCAGTTCTGAAGTGAACTGCAGGAAGTGCAGGATGCAGGTTCCAAATAAACACTCATTTAATTGTTAATTTATCTGGGCACTTTAAATTAAGCAAACGTTTTCTTTTCTACGTGATTCTTTCTTACACTCATGACACGACATTCTCAAAAATTCAAATGCATACTTTTTCCATAAAAAAATAAGAAAATGACATATTCATGTTTAATAAACCAGCCAGGCAAGGAAATGTTTAATCCAATCAATATAGATTCTTTGTACGTAAAACTCTTAAGCAATAAAGTTGTGAGTAGTTGCTGCTGTAGTTTTATTTGGAATCGGAAATAGCGTATGTTATTCAATGATATAAGAAAAACATAAACAACAACAAAAACAAAACAAAAAAGTTATTTTTATTTGCAAAAGCTTTTAATTTACTTTTTCTATTTTTTTCTTTATCATTGATTTTGAAACATCATGTCATGTGCCATGATTCCTTCTAACACACACACACACAAAAATACAAAAATTAGATGAAATTAATCGCATACACACAAATTGGCTTTGACACGCTTATGTTAGAGTCACGTAATAAACAACTTTATCAAATCACCATGTCCTCGGTGCTTTCAAAATTTTTACATTATGAAAATTTTACTGAAATTGTAATTGAAATAAAATTAGAACTGCAAAGCAATTTCCATGAATTTTCTATCTGAATCGTGTTTGATTTTATTCTTGAAAACCAAACAATATTGTTAAAATTTAAAAAAGAAGTTGATTTTAACATTTACATGCAAAATTAGCTATTTGCATGTGTTAGTGTAAAGGAGATCATCAAGCGACATTTACGAAAATAATGAAAAATTTGTCTTTTCAATTATTACGAGCTTCTAGATTTTTCTTTCCAATAAAAATTAAATTTAAAATTTAAAATTTTAATTTTTAAATTATGTTTAAGAAAACGAACTTAAGTCTGACTAATTAAAAATGTCTTTGATAAAATAATAAGTTTAATCAATTTATTCCGGTAGTTCTATTCCAATGTTCATTCAGCTCATTACAAGACTTTTTAACTTTGTTCATTCCGGTCGTTTAATTTTATTCAATTAATGTCGTTGTTATTCGAATAATTTTATTTCTTTTAAATGCTTTTGTTCCAAAAGAAATTTTTCCATAAAAAAATCTGCAATTACGCTTGTTTCATAAATTATTTTCTCAGTGCGACCTTAACATAAAATTCAAAAATAAGCAAACATGTCTGTAGATGTTTTACAAGGAAAGTAATAAACAGCAGGAATTGCAACCAAAAAAATTTAGAGAAATGTTATTTTGCTTTATTATAAAATATAAGAGAATAATCGTACATTAAATTTAGTTTTTAAACAAAAATAAAACATAACCTAAAACTAAATTTAGTATAAGTCAGTCAAAATTACTATTAAAATATGTATGGAAATTTTAGTTTCGAGTAAACTAAAGACGCATTAAAAAACTTTTTTTTTTGTTTATTTTGTTTTTGTTAGTATGTATTTATAAGCAGAGAATATACAAATATGTACATATAAATGTTGTTTATTTAGTTGACACATTTCAATTCAAAATAAAATACTTTGTGGGGTCGTATGAGTGTTCGGATGCGCTCACATACATATATTTTGTAGACATTAATCATACGCACCATAAATCATAAAATACCCAATTAGCCATAATGATACATACGTATATTTTAGAATTCAACACAAAAAAGTTGTCTAACGTCTACTGAATAGACCATAAAGCAAATACAGGAATTAACATTAAAAATAACATTAAAATTTTTTATATAAACCAGCCGTTTTACGAAATTCAAACAATTACTTATCAGTTTTTGTGGTTTATAAAAATTTTTATTTCTTGCATTATAATATTTGAAGCATTGAAAAATTTATAATAGCAATAAAAACAGAAAAATAAATTTTTTTTATACTTGAAAAGTGAGAGCTAACGATTTTATCAGGTTTTGATATTTGGCAAATTTATAAACCTAAAATATTCTTATAATGCTGAGATCATGTTTATGAGGCTACAAAGTTAGACTTCACTCTATGAGATAATGCTGTCTCTAACTAGATATAATTAAAATACTCGATCGTCGAAAAACTACTGCCACCTTTAGTTGACGTCAATTAATTTTTTCAACATTCCTTTCGAAAAAGAAATTAAATTAAATTAATTCTTACAACAAATAAATTGCATCCTCAGGTCAGATTCAATAAAAATTTCTTTTGATTTTGAGAGTAAAAAGTTTTCCAAAAACTATTTTGACCTCAACCAGATACTCGTAAAGCAAAAACTCATAACATAAAAAAAATATAAACATAGCTTCTAGATTACTTTAAAATACACCTGTGAAGTCTTTGGCCAACTTCAAATGTTTTGGTAGAGCCATGATGCAATTTTTAAATTTTTAGCTCACGCACTTTTTGGAGTAGTTTTTTTTTTTTTTTTTTTTGATAAAATGTTAATTAACACTCAATATAAAACCAATACCAAAACCTTCAATACATTGTTTTTATAAAAATGACAATAAGTTTTTTGTTTTTTTAGCCTTCTTCATATGCTGAATTTTACTTAATAAAATTTCCTCGTCTGACCTTTAGTGGCTTTTAACAATCCGTAAAAATTTCTTTTGTATCAATATTTTTTTTTTCACCTAACAAAAATAATTCAATCTAGTTACATTGGTTTTATGGTTGCATTAACGAAAATTGAATTTGATATAATTTGTTGATATTCGATATATGAGCCGTTTATTTTGAAAGTGGCATAAGCTACTTTGTTTTTAATTCGAGATATTTAAGGGTTTGCATTTAACACCATTCAAAAAAATGGAAAAATACTGAGAAAAATATCAGTATCATGAGATAACAAATACAAGAAAATCCTCTCGAAAGTTAGCATCCATATTTTTAAACGTGTTAAAACGCAAACCTTTAAATATCTCGACTTAAAAACAAAGTGACTTATACCACTGTCAAAACAAACGTCTCACATGTAACTTGTAATATTAAATTAACATTAAATAGATAAATTAACTTAATAGAAATAAAAATAAAAACATAATTTATCAAAATAAAACGTACAAGATTGATGATGAGAATACCATGCAAAGGATTTTCAAAGTAATTACATGTCACAGATCTGAGCTTTCACAAAAGTATGAGTATAAGAATGTAGGTTTGTCTTATACATTTTTCATGCTCTTAACTTGTCATAGTCAGAGTGTTTCACTGCTGAAAACACACTTGATTTTCCGCTCTCCTAGAAAATCTATGACTTCGAGATAAAATGGTTTATTCATGAGAACAACAGATTTATCTCATAAATTAAGAGGGATATATTGATAAAATTGAATAAATCAATCAAGTATCCAAAGAATCAAGACTATCACTTATTATTATAATTAAAAGACAATTTTCAAAAGTTATTTTTTTATTTTACTTCATATATGTATAGTTATCTTCTCGATTGCATTTTTTTGAAAAGTATTTATTTATTCATCAATATCTATTTTGTCCACTTCAAAGTAATCCGCCTAAGGTATAATGCACTTATGCCAGCTCTTCTTCCAATCCTCGAAGCACTTCTGAAATGCGCTTTTCGGTATGGCCATCAGCTCTTTCTACGATTCTGACTTTATCTTATCAATTGTGGCAAAACGCTTTCCTTTCATTGGTCTCTTCAGTTTTGGGAATAGGAAAAAGTCGCAGGTAGCCAAATTTTGGGAATAGGAAAAAATCGCAGGTAGCCAAATCTGGTGAATAAGGGTGTTGTTTTTGGCAAAAAAATCACGAACAAGCATTGATGTGTGAGCTGGTGCGTTGTCGTGACGATTGCTTCACGCAAACGTTGCATAACTTCCTTGTAGTACTCCTTATTAACCGTACGATCTGTTCGCAAGAAGTCATGATGCACCATGCCCAAATATAAACCAAGAAAACAGTGAACGAAATCTTCACATTTGATCGAACTTGGCGTGCTTTTATCAGTCTTGGCTCATCTGGTCGCTTCCCTTCTGCAAAGCGCTTGTACTACTTACTTATAAACACTTTTTGGGGACAATGTTCACTCGCCGAATGCCACAGTCAACATTTCAAGTGCCTTGGAGCACTTTATTCAATTTTTACCGCCAAACATATTCTTTGATCCATTTTTTCAAAAGTCAAAAACCGAAGAGCACACATAAGCGTGACTAACCTTTTCAGTTGTCAACAACAAACTATTAACCCAAATGGGTTGATAATGCCAACATATTACTAACATATGTATGTGTCCATAAAAAATGCAATGAAAAATATTCTTAAAAGGAAAATTTTTTAAATAGTAAAGCGTGTTTTTTTAGAGTGTCACAACTTTGAGTTGGCATCACTGCTTTATTTTAGCACCCATTTAACAGCTGATAGTTGCTTTTTGCTTAGTTTGCTTGGAAATTTCATTATGAATCGACTTACACCAGAGCAACGCGTGCAAATTGTTGACATTTTTAATCAAAATAATTGTTCCAATTGTCAAACTCATAAAGCAGTGGGCGCTACAATTGATTTACTCAAAGAAACTTTTGATGAAAAAATAGTTTCACGTAATTGCCCACCTAGATCGTGTGATTTAACCCAATTAGAATATTTTCTTTGGGGTTATGTTAAGTCCCTTGTCTATGTCGATAAACCACAAACAATTGAACACCTGGAAATCAACATTCGAAGAGTTATCGGCAAAATACGGCCGCCAATGCTTCGAAAATTTGTTGAAAATTTGTGTTCCAGATTGCGCATTCTACGCGCCAGCCGTGGCAGCCACATGCAGAAATGATATTTTAACATTAATTTCATAAAATTTTCTTTCCATTAAAGCCCGTTTCATTGATATTAAAAAAATACTTCCTTGTTTTTTGTGATTTAAACTTGTGTTACTCTATAAAAAAACACCCTTTAGTATTAATAATTTTAAAAAATAGACCCAATGAAAAATATCCCATAAAGGGAAATTTTATCAAAACTGCAATAAATAAATATTTCAATATGTACATCTGCTATCCTTCGTCGGCTATATATATTTATTAAGTCTAATTAGTTTTTAATTTATGTTATGGAAACTAGTACGATTTGATAGTTTTCAATGACACCAATATAACAAATTAAAAAAAAATCTCTTTTTTCTTACCTTAAACGAAATAAAAAAACTTTCATTCATCCATCCATGTAAAATTTTTATAAAATGAGTGGGTTAGTTGATATTTCCAAAGCAACTTGCTGTAAATTCATATCACAATATTTCACTGCCATCTTCCTTCATCCTTCCATTTTCTAGAAACCGAACATTAAAACTGTCAAGGTATATAATAAAATTTCATAAATTTTGTTGCTATTGAAGGCTTTGTTGACCAATTATTACAAAAGACACACCTACTGTGCAACAATAATAAAAATAAACTTTTCGTATTTTTATAAATTATTTTTATACACAATAAACAAATATGCAGTCTTTTGCATTAATTCTTGATAAAACTGTTTACTTTCCATTACATTTAGCATCATTATTTTTCTTTTGTTTGTGATTAATATTCATGTTTTTTTAATACACTTTTCTAACTTTTGTGCACCGAAAAATAAACCTGGTGTGTTTGCTGTTCGTTCCCTGTGGCTGCCATCGTAAGCTAAATTCTTCATTATACAACTTTGACATGATTATTACTCTACTTTAGAATTTATAGAAAATTGAAAAGAAATATTTAAAATATTTTTTGTTTGATATCTACTTTCATATTAAACGAATAAATATTTAGAGTAAAATATGTAAAATTTTTTTGTTTGCAACAGCAAGCTACAAAATAATTAAAACGAATGAGTTTCTTTTATGTGTGTGTGTGTTATGTTGAGTTTTATAAAGAAATTTTTTTCAATATGGCAAAAATTTGTTTAAAAAGAAGTGTTTCTATGAGAGACCTGCAATGAGTATAAAAATTTAGAGTATATCCGTTCATTTACAGTGTGAGTTTTGCTGATGCAGCCGTTTTATTTTAACAACAACAACAATAAGAAAGGATTTTAAGCTCAACATATCGTTTTATGCAATCGTATTCATTTCAAACACTCAACATTAAGCATCAACATCTTAATTTATATCAGTGGTCGTGATTGTTTTTTTTTTACATAATAGTAACCGCACAAGATCGTGTCGTATTATTCTTGTAAAAAAAATTATGAAATTTATTATAGCCTTCAAAATAGTTTACAAATTTTCCTAAACTTAATTAAAATTTTATTAAAATTTAGAAAATTTATGCAAAAATTATGTACTTCATGTGTTAGAAAAAAGTTCGTAATGTTACCACAAAAAATCTAACTCTCATTAAAATATTTAATTAATTCCAGACTGCATTTTTCAAAAGGAAGAGTTTTTCGACTAAGTTCCAGATTCCAGATGACGGACGAATGATTTGAGTGTAAAATTTGTATGTAAATTGTCTACTAAATAGAAGTGAGTACTTTTCATACAAATTTTACACTCAAACCATTCGTCCGTCATGTGGAAACAGCACATATGTTTTAGAAAATTTCATCATTAGAATAAAGTTATCTTATTTTAACTTTAAAAAACTGATTTATGAAGTAACTTACTTCTGAATAGTTCATACAAATTTGCATACTTACAAACGCAAAACTGTTGACCTGATCTTAAGGTCATAGTCATTCTTAATATAGGAAAAATATTTTATAATTAAACTAATTTTTTTATTGATTTTTAGTTTGTATACACGTTTGAAAAGATCAACTTTGTTAATGGAAAAGTTTATTATTTTTATATTATTATTATTACGAATAAACGTAATTATTATTTCAACTTATATTGATGTATATATGAAAAGTAATATTATCAGGCTCAAGTTCAGTTTTATTGAATTAATGAAAATTCAAAATTACTAAGAGTTTTTTTATGTTGGAAAATATTATTATTTATATCCAATCAGTTTTTAGCAGAACGTATCAGTACTGATTTCAAGGCCGCTACACCTCTCATCAGCGTTCAATTGTCCATCTTTACAATTTTCGTAAAGTGGATACTAATTGAAAACTGGTTAAATAGTTGATATTCTTCTCAATTAGTATCCACTTTACGAAAATTGTAAAGATGGACAATTGAACGCTGATGAGAGGTGTAGCGGCCTTGAAAAAAATAAAGGAAAAGTTTATTTCTTATATGGACTGGCAGCACGTGGTAGTGATAAAGACTGTCAATTTTCAAAAACGAAGAATACCGGTTCGAATTATGTTAGACGAAGAACAATTTTCATCCCATCGTTCTAATTTTAATTAAGAGGCTATCAACCACCTCTTTACAAACAAAAAATCTACCCAAATCATCTAATGGGTGTTTAAGGGAACTCACCTACAGGTGAAAAAACACGGCATATGATAAATACTTAGCAAGATCTAACACCGCACAGCAAGGATATGCAGCACAACACAATTTATCATAGAAAACTTTTTAATCATTACTTAGATAAGCACTGAATTGGATTTTGGTAAATATCTTCTTGTAATTATGAAAAGTTTCCTGTAAAAGACGGCATTTGTATTTCCGTTCGAACAAAAAACAAAAGCTTTGAAAATCCGATAATCAGTATTTCAAGAGGAACAACTTAACACCCACAGACCTAAGTTCGAAAGAGTTCAAATGTTTTTCAACGTAACAATGTGCAAAAGGAACACAAGTTTGACTCCTTCTGAAATGAGTTCCAGTTGTAAGCTTTCAAAAGCTTTCAAAGTACCGAAACAAAAATATTTTTGTTTGTTCTCTTTACCAGTAGTATCCGTCTAAAACCTAAAAAATTGTCATTAAAAATTTTTTTATATTATTGTACAGTGGTGCATGGAACATTAGGTACTTCACAGTAGTTCAAATGATATTAATTTATTGCCATTGAGGAAGGTTTTTTGTTGGGGGGTAGTGTATTGTTCTCACGAACATGCCCGTGACTCATAACAAAACGTATGAATAAAACTATAATTACAATCTTAAAACAGAACAGAAATAAAACTTTTTTGAAAACAAACTTTCCCTGAACTCTGAGTTTTGAAGTAAAAACTTTTTACGAAATACAATATGGCATACATGTATGTAAATAAAAAAAACAAACTATTTCCTTTCGTTTCATTTGTCTCTCTGGCATGTCAACAATAAAGTATCCAAGCCAGGACATAAATTCTTCTTGAGGAAAGTGAAAAAAAATTCGCAAAAGATATTTCCTTTTACTTTAGTTTCCTTTAACTAAAAAAAATCAGTGTTTTCTTCAATTGCAAAAGAATGAACCACCACATACGGAAGCAAAGAATTCCAAGAAATCGGAAGTTTTGCAATAGAACTTTTAAAATCTCATGTGGTTTATTTTTCATGCAACATTTATATCATTTTAATTTATTTCTTACAATTGTTGTAATTTATATTAGTTTTTTTTTTTGAGCAACTAGAAATGACATTCTTTTTGTGAAATAAAATGTGAGAGTGTGTCTGTGTAAGTGCTTTATACCCTCCAGTTTTAAAAGTAGAAATTGACTCGATATCGTTAGGTATATATATATATAGTATATATATAGTGAATGTTATATTTTTATTACAAAAAAGTGTTTTTTTCGACAGGTAAAATGAGCAGCAGAAGTCAACTAAAACGTTGCATAAAAAAAGAAAAAGAACAATTAATTGAAAATT
This sequence comes from Lypha dubia, assembly GCA_947311025.1. NCBI lineage: Eukaryota > Metazoa > Arthropoda > Insecta > Diptera > Tachinidae > Lypha > Lypha dubia. The sequence goes on along the minus strand of OX371260.1, from coordinate 9,579,436 downwards.
TTATAAATATTGAAAAAAGAAATTTGATATATAAACAAAAAAACAAATTAGTGATCTAACTGGTACCTTTTGACTAGCGAAATAGTTGGGTTTTGCTGATTTGTGATTTCAACGGTCTGATCGTGTCAATTGACTACCGTCAATGTTATCCCCATGTTAAAATCGTCAGTCGAGTGCATTGCTAGTAGTTAGTCTGGTAGTTAGTGGTAACGACTGATAGTTAGCGAAATAGCTAATCATTCGCTAGCTACGCCGACTGCAGGGTATATATACAATATGTATGCATTTATGTAACATATTAAACATGTTGTCGTTTAAATCAATTGCAATTTTTTTTTAAATACATCAAACTCAATTTGTGTTCAGAAGACTCGAAACTATATTTAATAGCAGAAAATAATAGTTGAACCATAAATTTATATGTTCAATGGAACATTTGTACAATAAATTTTATTCATTTTAATAAATATTCCATTTAAAATGTATATAGAGACAATTTGGCAAAAATAAATTCAAAAACTATCTTAAATTTATGAAGAAAATCAACAGAATTAATTAAATTTTTATTTTTATAAAGTTGACTTGAGGCTATAACTGCATTCAAATACCTTGAATTAATTATTTGAAACTACAAGAACGCCCTCGGGTACATACATACAATTACATACTTACATGTGCGAATTTAAAATTACAATAGTGTAGAAAATATTTACTTGAAAGTGTGTGTGTTACTTTTATTGAAAATTCCAACAAAATCCAAACAAGTTCAAATATGTGAATACATACTTAAAAAATTCACACAACTTTTGTAAACAACAGAAAATTTAACCAGAAACAAAAATAAAAAGATTTTGTTGTGTTGTTTTTTTCTATAAAAGAACACGATACGATTCTACAGAAAATAATGGATAGAAACCATTAAACAAAAATTTTAAATCTAGAGTTAAACAAAACAACAATAGGGAAACAAAACTTGAAGCATTATAATCATCAGGGATGGGAAGTTGCGTATGGTATAATTTAGATCAATACAATTTTGTATTTTCATTTTTTTTTTCTATTATCCCTTAGAAATGAGATATTTTAGCGTTATATTTAATGAAAGTTACTACGTGCTCTGTATTCAGGAAGAAAGAAAATGAGACAGAAAAAAATTCAAAAAGTTGGGTTTTTGTGTGCTACATTCGTTACATTCGCAGCCAAAAAAAATCTGAAGATATTTTGTGTAGATAGTTTTATTGTTTGTATCTATAGAATTAACAACTTCAATATAAATTTAAATAAATGTTTACTATAAAATTAATCCGCACAAAAACATAAATGTGAAAATAAGGCCAAGTTCCTCCTTCCATCGCCCTCCTTCGTCGGTTAGCAGAAACATCGGCGAAGTAAAACAATTAATAAAATGCCTGCTAATTCAGCTTAACAAAGTTAATGCGTCTACTTAACACCGGAGGCGCCTCAACACTGCCTTAAAAATTAACATAACGCGCAAAGCAGAGTTGTTGAAGAGTTAAGTCTTCTAAATTTTCAACATCTATCTTCTCTACCCTGATCCCCTGAGTGCTGTTCCTAAAAAAAAATGCTATTTTTTCAAAAACGTTCTCCTTCCAATCTAAATAATGCAGTGCACCTTTTCTAAAAAATAAAATTCAAAGAAAAATTACATGTCAAAAATTTTCATTATATTAAGTACCTTTTTAAAGATTAGTGCTCTTTTCAACAAAAAAAAATTGTTTTCATAAAAAATCTTTTCCAAAAACTTATTATGTATTCAAAAAAGTGACATTTCCAAAAAGTTTGTACATACATGCCATGGTATAATAAAACAGGTAAAGTCGTCCTGTCTGCTGTAGAAGAATATTTTTGTTTTACAAATGTCAAATTGCATGTAGCAGAACAACAAGCTGATTAAAAATTTGTAGCGGCGTCTAAGCAAAAAATTTATTTCAACCCGCGGTGAATTATAAAATTTTCTTTAGAAATTTTATATATTGAATAAAAAAATGCTGTAAAGAAAAGTCTAATAACACATAAAGAAACTTAAACCTAACAATGCATTTTTAACAGCAAAAATACCTGCAAAAGCAGTAAAAAACCAATGTGTTTGGCAGCCGCTCGAATTCACAAAAGCGGTGACGATGTCCGCCTTCGAAACGATGTTGTTTTTGTGACGTTGTATTTGTTTTAGGGACAAGACTACCTTATTTATTATACCATGGTACATACAACGAAAAGTGCGTTTTACAAAAAGAAGCATTGCCACACAAAATATTTTTCAAAAAGTTTTTGAAAAGCATATTTTCCAAATAACTGTATTTTTCACATGGGGGCATTTTTTAATAAAATTTAAAAAAGATTTTACAAAAACGAAACAAACAAAAGAGCTTATTACTAGAAGTGCCCTTTTAGCAAAATTACTTTTTTTAAAACCGGTTCTTTTTATTTCTTTTTTATAAAATGTCCCCCCCCCCCAAATCTTCCACCGGATACGTGACTGATATACACACATGCCAACATACCTACATGTATCTACCTAATAAAAATAATATGAAATGAAATACGAGATATTATCTATCACAGCGCCACCAAAATGCTCCTATTTAAACTCACACTTAAGTTTCTTATTAACGAAATTTATTTACTCATCCAAATCTATATTTTCAATTTTCGTCCTTCATACTAATAAATTGTCATGTTAAAATTTTCATTCAATTTATAATAAATGTGGTTTGACTACAAATAAAATTAATGAACCAAAAATATTTCGCCATAATTTTGTGTTATTAAGAAAAAACTTTAATATAATTTTAAAAAAATTATCTTTCATGCCTGCTATAAAAACATAAACAGTTTATTGTTGAAAGTCTGACTCACACACTAAATTTATTAACTAAATTTATTAACAAGCTGTCAATAGCATCGAAAAAAAACAAAACAACAACAACATTATCAATAGATATTACCATCAAAAATAAAAACAAAAACAACTTGTTCACTTGAATATATATATATTAGGAATTTTACAATAGAACAGACAGACAAGACACGCAGCTTCATATTCACTATACTCAATCTATGATATGATGATATTATATTCTCTCACACTCCTATATGAATACATATATACACTCGTACATATAACAAAAGGATTACCTTTAATTTACCCGCTGCACATTGGACTGGTATCAAATTAATTTTTTATAATACTTTTTTTAGGTATATTTTCACAAATAATCAAATACACACATATGTAAGTGCTAATTATAACAACAATTTTATTCGAATAATTTATGTATTTTTCTTATTTGCATAAATTTTGTTCTAATAATTTTTAATGCCAAAGTTTTTTTTATAAGGATTATTCGAATATCGTTTCATTAATAATTTGGTTAAAATAATTGTTATTTCCATGATTTAATTCGAATTTTTTTATTCAAACTTAACTTTTCGAATAATTAAAATTTTATTCTTGAGAATATTTTATGTTCGAATATATGATTGTTATTACAAGTTGTTTTGTTTTAGAAATCGCTAAGGTTCCGGAATAAACTCATTCGAATAAGCTTTATTCGAATAATTTGTAGTCTAGGTCACTTTTTTATAAAAAAAAGTTAACAATATTTAGTCAAATTATTTAAAATTTAAAAGTATTGCATCACTATGTGTCCAACGATTTATTTTTCCAACTTTTAAATGGTTGTAGGTGTTTTAATCAAAGTAAATATTTAGTTATTCATTTCAAAAAGTTCTAACTATAACTAAAATATAAAAGTGTACTAACGATTAATTAATAACCTTTGAATATTAATCTTTCAAAATCATAAATCAAAAGTCCCCTTAATTGCCTATTTTCGAATAATAAATAAATGATGGAACAAAAGAATATGCGGTTGAAAATCTAAAAAAGGGATGTAAAAATATTAAATGTTTCCTTTGTTGCTCGAAATATGTTAACAATGTCTACTTAATATTTCTCCGCTTATTATCATTTACGAACCTTAGCCTGTATAAATACTAACAAATATTAATAACAAAGCAGTTTGTAGTAATATAAAAATTACATTTAATATAAATATGTTTGTTTTTTAATACAAGCCTATTGTGCGCTTTCATGAACTTTTGATATTTGCCATCAAATCAAATGATGACGCCAAAATGTTGTTTAGATATTAATATTAAAGAAGCTGCTGATTATGTTGATGATAATCAATTATGCGCCTGAATATCTATCTTTATGTAATTATTTCATTTGACGTTTAAATTAATTTATTTTTCCAATTTAATTTATTCCCCAGTTAATTTGTCGATAGCCGATGCCATGGTATCAAGCCTTAATGTTACATTCAGCTATATTTATATGCTGAATAATGATTGGCCTTTTGGCGCACTCTATTGCAAAATTTCACAGTTCGTAGCAACGCTAAGTATTAGTGCTTCAGTATTTACCCTGATGGCGATATCAATTGACAGGTAAGTAAATTATCGATAAACAAAAATAAATGCACAAACACATGAGGCGCTGCTATTATGTAAGTAACAAGAGAAAACCAAAAAAAAAACTATTTCAAAATAGCCCTCAAGCATATGTGTATATGCATTCATGTGCACACACTTTGGACATACTCTAGCGTTTTGCAGAATGCACGCTATCAGTGTAAAATTAAATTTTTGGTGATCTTTTAATAATTGAATTGCCGAAAATACTTTTATGTGTTTAAATAAAATTAAATAAAGCTTTTAAAAATGTACGCATATTTACAATTTCGATTTTAATGGATTTTTTGGCGGCGGTTATAATCGAATGATGAGGAGCAGGTATGCCAAACGCACAAATTTATTTTGATGATGTTTTCTACACATCAGTAGGAGTAACATCACAAACCACACAACTGAATATTTTTATTTTTAATTTTTTTTTTATGTTTTTCCTTTTAAAATAATGTTGGCTGCTACAACAATTAATATTCAAAAAAATTAACATTAAAAATTAAAGGGTGTGCTAAGACGAGCTATGTAACATGCTGATATCATATTGTATAAATATTATGACATTTGACATTTTATATTTGACATTTAGTATATTATTATGCAAAATATGACAGTAGGCACTAAAACTTAAGCAAAACAGATATTGTATTTTTGAATAAAATTATTATTATAAAAACTTCAAAATTGATTAAAAGTATTATTTAAGTAGTATAAAAGAAGCGATTGCAAATCGCCAAAAAGAAACCATATTGTCAAATCAAAAGTAATTTTCACGAAAGAAAATGTCGCCAAAACGCAAAAAGTTCCTAAGAAAATTGCGAAAAAGAAAAAAATTGTCTTTCCCAGAAAGACAAAATCGGAAGCACGAACGAAATCGTCAAAGCGAAAAATGTCACCAAAACGAAAAATTGCTATAATCGACAAAATCGAAAAATCGCACAAAATGGGAAAAAAGTGTTTAATAAAAAATAAACGCCAATACGGAAACTAAGCGAGAATGAAAAAGACTTCTTGATTTTGACAAAAGAAAACAGCTGCCGAAACAGGGCAGGTTAGGTTGGCAGGTTGCTGGGAAAGAGAAATTAGATTGCAGCCCACTTGGATCCTAATGTGGTCCCAATGTGTTACCTTTAAGATAAAAAGTAGAAAAGAAGGGGAGTTATGTAGGCATAGGAAAGACAAGAAAGGTAGAGAAGAATGAAAGAAATAGTTGGAATGAAAGGCAAATAGATACAAAGGGTACTTTGATGCAATGGTTACGGGCAAGCTACCAATCCGGCTATCGGTCAGTTAGTGAGGGAAACCACCCACTATTCCTGAGAAAGGAGTTTAGGTTTCCAAGTTCCGCTGCTGAGAGGGTACTGAAGGATATTTTACCTAGAAAGCGAAGGCGGTGATGCCCCAGAGCTTTGGCAGAGGCAAAGAAAGTTCATGATATTTTCTTCTTCCTCGTCATTACAGCTGGAGCAATAGTCATTATATGGTAGACTCATGCGTCTAGCATGGGTAACGAATAAACAGCCCTTGAAAAAATAACAAAAAATCGTCAAAAAGAATCACCAAAATAAAAAAATGTCCCGATAAGGGAAAAATCGCAAAAAAAGAAAACATTTGCCAGAACGTATATGCAGCTAAATTACAAAAAAAGAAAAAAAAACACAAAAAAAGAAAAGAAGTCGACAGGACGTAAAAAAGTTATACTAAATATATAGACTCATTGCAGAATCCCCTACGAGTGCGTGCCAAAATCAAATGTTATTTATTTATATGAATTCTTAAGTATAGTATATTTTAGCTTTTCATGACCTTTTAAACAGAAAGTGTTGTTTTCTATTTAGCTAAATAAATGTGTACGTTTACAAATTTTTGCCTTAAGTTTTTCCAAAATGTGTCATATTTTCAGATTTCCCTCTAATACAAAAATTTTGTCGCACTCATCCCATCTACATAGTTTGTTTCACGCATCGCTGAATTTGCTTCTTTAGTAGTATATATTGATTTTTTTCACATTGAGATTTCAGATATTTTTAATCATATGTTTGTTAAAAGACCGTCGCCGGCAGACTTGCATTATGTTCTCCGATTGCGCTTTTATAGCTATAGCACAAGAAAATTCATTTTGTTGCACAGTGTAATTAACTTATACCTGGAGAGTTTTTAAACTTGGTGTGAATTAATTATTTAAATAATTTCATTCGAATAGTTGTTATTCGTACTTCATGTTTGCAAATATTTTCCTGTCAAAAACATACTTACATATTTTTTACTTCAACATTAGTGCAGTTCACTCACTAACTTTTAATGCTATTAAATAATTTTGTCTACAACTATTCTCGTTTTCATTAACGATTATGCGATTTTTATTTTAAAACTTATTAATGACTTTATTAGTTAAGATATTCTTTCAATTTATTTATTTTAAAAGATTTCATTTGTTTTGGTTAACTTTTCCAATTGTGGTTATGATATAACATAATGCACGCAGAAATATTTATTAAATCCTGAATTTAATAAACTTGAAGTGTGAACGCAACATCAATGAATTCAATCTGAAATTCAGGATTTAACATTCAGTGTGAAAACACTATAACATACAACAAATGAAAACTTTTTTAAATATTTTTACATACATAAAGAGAATTTTTATTCAGGATTCCAAATTTTTTTAAAAGAAATTATTTATATAAATTTTCCAAACTCCAAAAATTTGTTGACCGCCAGTATCGAAAGTTGATGAAATTAAACTCCTTATTCAAGTGATTCGCAGTGTATGTTTGTGTATTTAATGCAGCCGAATCAAACTTCACTGTTGCTGTACACCGGCCGCTGTACTGTTTGATATTTCCTTCAGTCATAATATTTTTTATTTGCCAGCTGCAATAGTAGTCCTTATTTACATCAAATTTTGTATTGTTGTATTAATGGGTGTGCCCCATATGCCTTGTCTGCGTTCATATTGTTTGTGTATGTGTATGTGTATTTCACTGCGACACGTAGGAAGTATAATATAAAGATTTTTTCTCTATTTTATTAAATCCTAGTACATATTCCAAAAATCTATTTATTAAAATTGTTATTAAGCGTGCGAAATTAAACTTTGTATTTTTCTTTGGTTTTCGTTTTATTTTTCTTATAATGTTTTATATTTGTATTACGTAAGTATGGATGTGCAACTTTCAAGAAAATATTACACCACATTATTGATTTTTCGCAAATTTTTCAAATGAGCAAATCCCGGTTGAGACCCTAACTGTAGGATTCTATTTCTTTGTTAAATTAGAAACGATTCTATGTATTTAATTTTAAATTTTATTAATAATATTTCATAACACTACTGGTTAGTTGGTCTCAACAAAGCGCTTTAAATGTATTCAACATGACGGTAACTTAAGAAATAGAAATTAAACAAAGCCATCCAATTTATATTTCTTTCATTCTTCTTAGTCCCTTTCCACTCTGTGCAACTTTTGTTGGGGATGAAAATAATGGTAAGTGATACATTATCTCGTGTACTCACGACTCTCTTTTCTTTTCATCTTCAGCAATAATTTTACCCTGTGTAAACGAATGGCAATTTTAGAGCAAGTTTGAGAATATTGCACAAATCAAATTTTCATCCTGTGAACGGGGGCTTTAGTGTGATTTTCACAACCCAAAATATTGATTTGAGTACAAGAGTTGTGTAGAAATTTCTCTAAAAATTGCGTGTTTTTCAAATAAATTCTCTGCTGAAAGCGACCGTCTGGATTGTGGAAAACACATTTTAATGTTTGCATATGTATGTTTCTAATTATCTTCTCTCCTCTTTATCAGCGTTAATAGAATAGCAATGCCATAAGGAGTGGCATAAATTCCAATTAGAGTAAATAGCAAGGCAAGACGTATAATGGAACAATATTTTTTCGAACAGTTTTTATGCAGATGGTTTTCATACGATATATTTTATTCGAATAATCGCACTCGATTAATTATTATTCGACCGAATTATATGAATAATATTTTTTTGTGAAAAATATATATTCGAATAAAACGTGTCATAAGAAAATTATTTTGTAAAAAAGTAACCGAATATTCAAACAAATGAAATATGTATAACATATTTACATTATTTATATAAAATGTTTATAATAAAAATTATGTATCTACAATAATTCGATTAAACATTTCTTTTTCACAAAAATATTTTTCTTAAGATACTTTTTATTCGAGTAATCTATCTTTTCAACAATTGTTAACTTAACACTTTTATACCAGTAATCGTTTTTATATAAAGGGTGATCCAAGTAGAGATACTTTTTTCAATAGCCTTTTTTTTGACAGATCACGTGTGAGTCGTGTCATGCTGTCATGCTGTCATGTTATTTTTGTTTAGTATTGTTTGGCAATTCGTAATGGAAAGACTTACGCCTGAACAACGTTTACAAATCGTTCAACTTTATTACGAAAATTCACGTTCTGTGAGGAATGTGTTTCGACGCAAATTTTGTTTAGCGATGAGGCCCATTTCTGCCTCAATGGGTATGTAAACAAACATAATTGCCGCATTTGGGACGAAGAGCAACCTGAAGAGATTCAAGAACTACCACTTCATCCAGAAAAAACAGCGGTTTGGTGTGGTTTGTGGCCGGTGGAATCACATAATTTCACGTTTTGGGCCGGTCGATTGGCCACCAAGATCGTGTGATATCACACCGTTAGACTTTTTCCTGTGGGGATATGTAAAGTCTAAAGTTTATGCGGACAAACCAGCTTCGATTCAGGCCTTGGAGGAAAATATTACGCGTGTCATTCGCCAGTTACCAGTCGAAATGCTCGAACGAGTCATTGAAAATTGGACTTAACGGATGGACCATCTGCCACGTAGCAACGGCCAACATTTGATAGACATAATCTTCAAAAAATAAATGCCAAAGAACGTTCTTTTAAATGATAATAAACATTCTCCATTAAATTTGAAGTTTCTGTGTTTATTTCTTTAAAAAAGTAGGGAACATCGAAATGGATCAGCCCTTACATACAAAATTATTTCGAATAATTTAATTTAATAATTAATTAATAATTTATTTCCTTTAATAAAATTTAAGAATATTTTTTTTAGAAAAATTGTAATCGAATTTTTTTAGTCGGACAATTTTAGTCGAATAATATTTTGTCGGTATTTTTTACACAGATATGTGCATGTACTTCTTAATCGCACAATTTTTTAATAATTATATTCGAATAATTTTAATCGATTAATCTTGCTGGAAAAATATTTGTTTGAATAATAATAATTTTCAGCATAATAATTTTTTTCACTTAAGTTTTAGTCGAATAAATAATCTCTTTTCAATAATTCTATTCGCATTTCTTCACTGAGCTATTTTTTTTTTTTATGTAAATCCAAACTGATAATATGGCTGACAATTTTCTTCTGTATTCTTCCAGTGTTTAAAGTGTTAAAAAAGGATTTGATGATTTATCTACAATTATTTTTTTTAATATTGCATATTTAATAACATTAAATTGCTTAACCAGGCCCAAACTGCACTAAGTTGCTTGTTGGCTATCATACACTTTTAAAAATTACACAGTTAAACTTAATTTTATTTTATTAATAATGATACGTTTATTCCTTCCCTCTCTCTTTCTCTCATTTCTGAAGGTACGTGGCCATAATGAAGCCTTTGAAACCACGTATGAGTAAACGCAACAATTTGGGAATTGCTGCTGTCATTTGGCTGGTTTCTGCCATTATTTCCTGTCCAATGCTTCTCTTTTTTACCACCGATGAAATAGCGAGCAAAGATGGTATACGAACTGTTTGCTATACGGAATGGCCAGATGGTTCAACAAATCATTCACAGCATGAATACATGTGAGTATCTATTGACACAAAAGGGTTAAATAAGCAAATTGGTCCTGACCTCAGAACCAATATACCCTCTACAGAATATATACCCTCTCCTGATATCTCCCGCAAAATTTAATTGTTTGAATTGATGGCTTCATACTGTTTGAATTTGAACATTTTAACGAAATTTGGTTTGCTGATATTATATTTGTTGCTTCGTGTTTTCTTTTTTTAAGTGGAAATTTAGATTTCAACTACTTTCGCATACAAACACTGAGCAAATAAGAGAACTTGTGATTATTTCATGGTCCAGTGTGCAGCGTATTCAAACGGAAATTTAATTTTTTTTCATTTATTGGTTGAAACTAGCAGCGTCTCAGGAAATTAGGTGGTATTCCAGACTACATTTTACCTCTGAAACTAGCTGTATTTTTTTTTGCCTGCCTAGAGGTAGTTGGCAGCCCCAACACTAGGATCGGAGTGCAGTGGTGCAATCAGCCCTTACTCTTAAACTACTACGATTACAGAAACGTCAATAAATTTAAATTTAAATAATGATCCCCCCTCGATGACGACTTATGAAAGCAGCATCACATTTTTATATATACTCGTACATACATACCTAATAATTTTGTTGCAATTGAAACTTATTTTTAACATAGAACATATATGAAATATCAAAGCTTACATTCACTTTTCAAAACACAGGATATATGGATGAAGGGAATTCCTGTTCTTGATATGGTTACAATGAATTTAATTTATTATAAAGGATGCATAACCAGTATGCGTGTTCGTGCATCATTTGTAAGGATATTTCGAACACAATTTTACAAATAATTATCAGTTTTTGCTGCACACAGTTCTGTTTCGTTTGCATTTAAAATTTTTTCAAATAAAGAATATACAGGAGCTATCCATCTTCTTGTCGCGATTGCACTGAAATTTACATCAGAGCTTCCTACCCACTACAATTTCAGAAATACTCATCAGCTGTTGTTACTAAAATTTTATGTTTTAAATAAATGAAATATTGTTTTGCTTCGATTGCTATGAAATATACCATTTCAGAAATACAAATTCGACACAGATCTTGTGAAAATAATTTTAGAAACGTTTATAAGTTTTCAAATAAAGGATATGTATGGATGTGGGAACTATGCATTTTCCTACATCAATTGTAATAAAATCCACTACAGATCTTCCCAGTACAATTTAAAAAAAAAAAACGTTAAAAACTTGTCGGATTTTTTTTCAAGGATATATGGGAACAAGGCAATGAAATAACCAAAATAGTTCCCATTACAATATTAAAAATTAGTTATCAATTCGTGCTGGATTCTGTATAAAAATGTAGTTTAAAAAATTTTTGGCCATGCGTGTTTTTGGTCCGATTACACTGAGAGCTTCCTCGTACTATTTGATAACATGTTATTAACTTGTGCTACACAATGAACAGCATAACATAAAAAAGGGATATATAGGAGCAAGATATGTTCATGCTCTGTTTGTAATGAAACTTACAACAAAGCTTCCTAGTATAATGATAGAAATTGTGATTGATGTGTGGTGCATTCTAGTCATAAAATTAGCTCAAAATAATTTATTTAATAAAGGCAGCTCTGCATGTTTTTGCTTCGCTTGCCACAAATGTTCCCAGCACAATTCTTAAAAATTTCCTTCCACATATTTTGTTATTTGGAAATCAATATTGCCAAATTTATGGATCAGACTACAACAAAGAAAATAAGTACAACTTGGAGAGAATTCGAGCTATTGATAGACTTCATGATACATAAATATTTATAATTATTATACGATTTGGCTCCATGCAACAAAATCAATGTCCGACGTGTGTAATTAGTGCTTCAGTGAAGCGAACATCATCAGTAAGCGTATTTTTATAAATTAAATTGTTTCGTATGATGTTTAAATGATAATTTCAATTGAAACGTTTAAAGTCTCTTTCAATGCGAACATATAATTGCCTTTTTGAGCGTTTACTTTGTATGTATGTAGATGTTTGCGATGTCTGTATAAATGTGCGTTAAGCATTTAACTTATAACTTGATATCTTTGTGCAGCCATTTGTAAATGGTTCAAATGTGTCTGGCATGAAAATGATAAAGAGCTACGAGTATAATAATAATTAAATAAAATTGAAATGCAATTAATAAATAAAGTGTTATAAAATACAGAAGAAGTAAAAACAAAAAATCAATTTATGCATATTAATTGTAATTTTTTAAATTACTACGAACTGTTCATTATTAATATTTTGTTAATTTGTAAAAAAACTGAAAAGCAGTTAGAAGGCAATTGAATTGACTCACCAGTTCAATATGATTGTGAAGTTGTCATAATTATTTCTACAATTAAATTGTGTTTGTTAATATTTATAGAGGCTAAAGTTCGTAAAATTTTATAATCAGAGAAATATTAGGTAGACATTTTTAACATATTTCATATTTAGTGGCTTCTACCGAAAACAACGTTTGTTCTATTCAGTCAGTGCTGTTGAAAAATCTACAAAAGGGATGTATAAATATTGAATTTTTCCTTTGTTGCTCGAAACATTTTAATTCAATCAATTGTTATTGTGAAGAGTGCAATTCAACTTTTTAAATATTTATGGATTTTGTTGTTGTTTTTTTTAATATTTTTTCCATTGTTTCTTAGATATAACATCTTATTTATGATTCTGACATATTTTCTGCCGATTATTTCAATGGGTGTTACATACTCTCGTGTTGGTTTTAAATTGTGGGGTTCGAAGGCGATTGGCGAATATACACCGCGTCAAGTGGAAAATGTTAAGAGCAAAAGGCGGGTAAGTTGAGACTGATTGAAATAATAAGAATGTGGCAAAAGTATAATTCATAAACGATTATTAAAGTTATTGTGGCGTTGAGTTACAAATTTTTTATGGGAAAACCGATTTTAATGTACATTTTAACTTTATGCATCGTTTATGAATTACACCTTATATGTTTAAGTCACCATAAGCCAATTGAATGAGTATCTCTGGACAAAGTTTCGTTAAATGAACGTTTAAGAATTTAATTCCAAAAAAATATTATAATATCTGACTTAACCAATTTGTTTTTTATTGCCAGAGAAAAGAAACAAATTTAAATGAAAATATTTCCGTGATATTTAAACTGTTTAAATATTTTGAGTTCTTTTTGTGAGCAAAACTCTTAAAAGAGTTATTCAAAATTTGTCAAAAGATTTTATTACGAAATAAATTTCAACAAATTCATCTTGAAGTTGTACGTTTGAAACATGTACGTTTCAAAAAAGTAACTTATGAAAGATTAATCAATACATCCTTTAATGCACATTTCCAGAAATTACTTTTTACAACAACGTTGCTTGCAAAAAATTGAAAATCAAAAGTTAAGGTACTTTTAGAAATAAAAAGTAGATGTAAAAAACATACGTTTTAAAAAAGCAACTTTTAAGAAAATTAAAATAGAGGGAGACTCTTTTAAAATAAAAAAAAGTACATGTTAAAAAGTAAAAGTAAATTGAAAAAAATATTTTCGAAAGAAAATACAATTTAAAAAAAAAAGTTTGAAAAAACTTTCTTTTAAAATAAATACAACAAAGTACATACTTTTAAATAAACACTCTCAAAAAGTACCTTTCAACAAAAACCTTTTTAAGAAATTGTTATTGAAAAAAGTAATTAAAAAAAAAGTACCTTTAAAAGTACCTTAAAAAATTTTTAAAACAAAATACCCTTTCAGAAAGTACCGTTAAGAAAAATACATATTTTAAACATAAAAAATAATTTTTAAGAAATCACATTTTAAAAAAGTACCTTTTAAAACCTCGTATTTTACCAGATTACATTTTAAAAGGAAAACTTTTGAAAAATTAACCTTTTTAAAATAATAACTTTTAAAAATCTTAGAGAAACTGTAACATTTAAAGAAAAGTACACTTACAAAATAGTACCTTTTAAAAATAAAAATGTGTTAAAACATTTTTTTCTAATGTGTCTCAGAGGAAAGTATGTAATTTAAAAAAATTACCTTTTGTGAAAAACAATCCTTTTTAATAAGGGAAACCTTAAAAGCATTTTAAAGTTCAAGGACATTAATTCTTGCAAGAATCCATTATTTTAAATATTTTGATCACATATTTTGTTTATTAAATAAACAAAATAAAACTTTATTTATAAACTTTGTTCCTTTTTTTTAAAGTTTTCTTTATTATTATTTCAGCAAATTTGTGTTAATCATACAAAGTTTTTAAATATTTTTATTTTTACTTTCATACGCAGGTGGTAAAAATGATGATGGTTGTGGTTTTTATATTTGCCGTATGCTGGTTACCATTCCACACATATTTCATACTGACTTCATGTTATCCAGGCATAACGGAAGCACCCTTTATCCAAGAAGTCTACTTATTCATATATTGGCTAGCAATGAGTAATTCCATGTACAATCCGATTATATACTGTTGGATGAACTCTCGGTAAGTAATTTACTTTTTTCAATTTATTTACTTGTTTTTTTTTTTTTTTGCACAATATTGCAAAACTCAATGATTGCGGAACTTATGTAGGAGGAGTTGTACGATGAAAGATAAAGAAATAAAAACGGAAGTTGGTTGGGTAATCCGGAAATGTAAATATTATATGAAAAATTACTTTGAAGCTTAAGAAGACTTAAGAAGTAAATTTTACGTTTGTGTATGTGTGTGCATTACTTTTACAATTTTACTCGTATTCCCGTTAAAAAGTTGAGTAGAGATAAAAATTTAGAGATGAATGTTCGTGACAGCGTTGTCATTTTGGTGCTTTTCGGGTATTTTTTGGTGCTTTTTACTTAATCAATACCCGAAATTTTGTTAAATACCCGTTTTTGAAAAGCGGGTATTTATAGTGCTTTTAAGAATTTCTCACAGTGCTTTTAAATGCGTTTTAAATAATCAACATTTTTGACACTGAAACATTTTCCTACTATTATTTAAACACACCTAATACTTTTTTAACCAACTACGTATAATTTGCATCTATATTTTGATTAGTACTCGCAAACTGTTAAGAGTTTGAATTCTAGAATTTCTCAAGCATCTTTTTTTTAAATTCGTTCAGAAATTTTTATGATTTATTTGTTTAGCAGTGATCTTACTTTCAATATTAGTACATATTCTTTGATTTGTTTGTTGTGCAAATTTAAGCAAGAAAGAGCCTTGGTTATTATCAAGCTGCACAGTTATTAAAAGTAAGTTCTTCATTGATGTTAAAGTTCATATGTGTTAAAGTTCATCATCTAACAATGGCTTTCCCTTAGATCGAAAAACAAATACTTATAAAGAAAAGCTTGGGAAAATGATCCAGCTTTTAAAAGGTGGCTTAGAACAGCAAAAGAAGAACTAAAAGCATATAGTATTTGTTGTAATTGTGAAATAAAAGCACGATAAAGCGATTTATTCCGACAAAGTCATACAAAAACCCATGAAAAAGCAATAGATCTGTCTTTTGATCCACCAGACCCAAAACAAAATTAGGTTAGTGCTTTGTACCCGATTTTTTTTTTTATTTTTACCATTTTTTACCCTATTTCCATGGGCTCACAGTGCTTTTGATGTTGCAAGAGTTGGCATCACTGGTTCGTGATGTGAGAGTGAGAATGTGTGTGTGTGTGCGTGTGTTCCGTTAGCCTTTTTATTTTTATTGCTTTTATTAACCGCGTTGAGCTTCAACAAATCCATCATCAATGCAAGCCATTGAATTTTGCGGATTTATATGAACGTGTATGTGTGTGTGTGTGTATTCATGTTTTAACTCAGCTTCGGAAATCAATGTGCCATAATTGATTGGCTCCCACATCAGCTTGATGTTCTGTATTTGACTGTATTTACTTCTACAATATTTATATTGTATGGATTTATTAACAAGTACAGTGTGAAAAATAGTATGGTGCTATGCAGCTGACTTGGCTGACCCATCATCGGCCATGCCAAGCAAAAGATTGGTTTTGTGGGCTAAAAAAAAACAGCTCGTACTCAAATTAACACCCTTAACTTCAGATTAAAAAATTTAATTTTGAGGCCGTAATAAAGATGCCAAAAATTTGCGTAATTAATTAAATTTTAATGAATAATGAAATTTTATATTAAACATATTTTTGATGCAAATTTACCTCATAAAATAATTTTTTGTGTGATAACAATTTCGATTAAGTTCAAAATTAACTCTCAAACACACTTTAAGTTCTAAAATATTTTGTCGTTCCAGTTGCGTTAAGAGCTTTGGTGTACTTAAAGGCTCATAATGGAATACAAATATTTTCGTAGGACATTTTAATTCCCTTTAAGGCTCCGTTAGCCGAGCGCATCAGTACCGTAATGTGTCAGCTGTTCGTCTATAGCATGGGAAAAGCCATACAAAAGCTTACCGAATTTATAACTAACGTACCCGTAATGTATGGGTTTAAATAAAATAGAATTTCATACGGCCGTTAAGTGACATTTGTAAGCCAGTGATGGGCTGTTAGTTTGTTTTATGCTAAGGGGGTATTTCCGCTCTTTTTTTTGGTACTATTCTATAATGATGATAAACTATGAATAAACAACTTAAAATAATCCAAACATGTAAATATACATATAATTGCATATGTATATGTAAATGTACACACATATTCATGCTTAGATGTATAAAATAAACAAATAGACATTTCAATGGCTGCAAAAACATTTTTTATATATGCACATGTAAAAAGAATTTTATATACATATACATACATATATGCATAAATTTTATATGTACATACATATACATATATTATATATTATAGTTCTATGATATTATTTGGATCATTGTGTAATAAAAAAATTTAATTTTTTAGAACAAAAATTGCTTTTGATATATTGATTCATTGAAATTCGTGAAGCAAAAAATTATCACATGGCTTGGCGATGCCACTTGGTTTAATAAACTTTGATTTGGATATAAATTATTTTTATATGAACACAAATATACTGAACATTTTTATACCATATATGTATATATAAATATATATCTTAGGTACTTTTTCTTCACAACAGTAACAATTTGAAAATTTTTAATGCCCATCACTGTGTTGTAAACAGCTGTTAATTTTTCATAAATTATTTATTTATTTTATATATACTACCCAGCAAACCATTTCATAAGCAAAATGTAACTCGTATAATAAACTTATAACAGATTTACTAGAACTTTTAATAAGCATGATATTTATAAACTTTTTATATACAAAATGCAGTTTTCAAATACTTTACAATTTTTATATATTCGCAAATGAGTCATGCTATAGTTTTGTGTTTGTTGTTTTGTTACCGGAAAGAGCAAATAGTTGAAAAGTTATTTAAAAAAGAAAAAGAGTGTGCGTAGCCTGAGTGCAAATGGAGCTATAGAAATAAAGTATGTTTTTCATAAAATATGCATATCAAATGGCATAACCATTTCCTTTTAAAATTTTTCAGATGTTTTAAATGCAATTGGAGTAGGAGAAAACGAACTTAAGTTAAAAAGAATACCGCATGAAACAAGTTTGTAACACAAGAATAAATTTACTTAATTAAATAAAGAAAAGTAAATTATATATGTTTATTGTAATTATGTTATTTTTAAATAAACCAAATGACAAATCCTGATGAAAATTATTTTTTATCTAAGCTTACAAAATTATTAGGAATCTAATGAAAATCGTATATGTTTTTTATAAACAACAATGGTGGAAAAGGATAGGTGCAAGATGATCTCGTTTTAAAACAAAAAAGCTATTAATTATATTGCTCGTGGAGTGTTTTCCAAAAGTTTTAAAAATAATTTGTCTCGGTGTCATTGTAATTTTAAGTATGCAAAGCAAAGAAGTGTTTTTAATGATAATGTATTTGATTTACAGAGCTGTAAAATAAAATTGCTTGATTTTAACAATGCTTTGACGTCGCATAAAGACGTTTAGGAAGGCAGCCCTCGTTACAAGGGATTTCTAAATCGTTTTGGTTTGTTGGGTAATTCTGTTTTGTTTATGTATAGTCAAACACGTTTTTAAATATTCTATAAGTACACCAACGGGCTAACAGTACGGTGCAGTACGGGTACGGTAGAGCAGCGCTCGGCTAACGGAGCCTTTAACGCTGTTGCAGGAATTTTATTTTTATGTTTCTCCATAATGAAAATACACATACATACACATACATCGTAAACGTCAGGATAACAAGATTATAATTCAAACCTTTTTTTCATGTTTTATATACAATTTTCCATCTGCACATATTAAAGTTTTCCTTTTACGAAAAGTAATATTATCAGGCTCAAGTTCAGTTTTATTGAATTAATGAAAATTTTCCTTTTACTTCAAAATTTCTTTTTACAGATTTCGTTTTGGCTTTAAATTGTTTTTTCGATGGTGTCCGTTTATCCATTTAGAAGCAGCAAGTTTTAATCGATGTGATCAAATGACATCACGTTATTCATGTTCGGGCTCTCCAGATCATAATCGTATTAAAAGGAATGGTAAATATTTAATTTTCAGTTTATTACATTTTACAATTTAAAACATTTTTTTTTTAATTTCTCAGATACTCAACGTTCATTTCTTTACACATGCCCGGGTTCACCCAAAAATCATCGTATCTCTCACTGTGGTAAGATAATGAAAATTTAATTAATTTTATGTGGTTATTTTATAAACATAATAACTCTTATTTACTATGGAAAATACGACATTTAAGTATTAGAACTTGGCTAGAGTTTTAGAGTTTTCTCTAAACAGGGTTTTTAAAAAAGTAAAAAATATTTAACGTTTTTTAATTTTTTTTTTGGTACCAAATAATTCACAGAGAAGTTCACTGAAGCTTTGTGTCGACCTCCATCCAAGTTCAGTAAAAGATAAGGAAACATCTAAGCCCATGGCTCAAATTTAATTCTTTAGACACGTAAATCACCTTAAAGTGATTTTACATTCGGTTTATTTTTTATTTAAATAAAAATTTTCGATTATGACCTGATATTGAAAACATCACAAAACCAAACAAAAAAAAAAAAGAAAATACAGATGAAAACGTTTTGCAATATTACTTTTAAGCTCCTTTTGAAGTCTCTTTTCTTTTGCGAAAGACATACGCACTAAAAACAAATCTGTACCAAATTTCTGTTCATTGCACATCATCACGTATGAATCGAAAAAAATCCAAGAATTTTCTTTCAACTGGAATTAATACGAACACGAAATAATATTCCTTAAATTCCGTTTTAATAAAACACAACACACACACACACAAAATGGGTTTTTAATTAACGTTTTTTGTTTTTTGGTTTCTTCTTTTCTATTTCCACAAAAAACCCCAACTAATGCAGGTATTTTACGCAGTTCAACTGTAGCAACACAACGTGATGGATTACGACATTCAGCACCTATCACTTCAGGTGGAGGCAATCATCATCATCAACATCACGATTCAACATATCACCAACGTTGTAGTCTTAATACGAGTACATCTGCAAGTGTTGGAATTACCAACAAGAATAACTCACATGAATTGTCAGCATTAAGTGCGAATGGACAGGGTAATATATTAGCTTTGGCCAAAAATACAAAAGATTTTTGCATTAAGACAAATCAAAGATCAAGTGTGAAATGGAGTACATCACCGCCGCCACCAAGCGTTGACGAAACAACATCATTGAACACAAGTTCGACACTATACAATGGGATTGCAGATAAATCTTGTTTAACGAATCGTGCAGTATTAATGTCTTGACAAGAACAACAAACTCAACTAGAAAAAAACCAATACATATTGCAAGAAGAAAAACCACAACAAACACTACAATTATCTGAAACCGTAAATTATTTTCAGCAACATCGTACAAACGGAAACGGAAGTCTGCTCTATAACACGACTACTTTGACAAATGGCAACAGTAACAACATTAACTGTTACAACAGCGTCAACACTGGTGGTAACATGAACAACAATTTAAATTTAATATTAAATGCAAACAAAAATACAAAAACAAACAATAAATCTAGTTTATACAATCCCTGTACAAGTTATTATGTGACTACAAACTGTAAAGATGCATCTGCCATTAACAATAGAAACAGAACAATTGTGGACAATGTTGGTGAGAATGTCAACAACGGTGGCAAATCTACAATAAGCCATAATAACGATAAGACTTGGCTTTAAGAAACTTGTACATATAAAACAAATTATTTTTCTTTTCACTTTTCTCATAAATTGTTATCAATACAACAACATCAACAACAACAAAAAAGCACTTAATAAGTGGCTTTTCCAGGCATAAAACTTTTGTGTGTATTCATTCCTATGCAAATCTCTTGGAGATATTCGTAAGACATACATGTGGGGTATTTCATATAGAAAAAGAGTGCAATTCAGCGCAGGTATTCAAGACAAATTTTGCATTTTTTTTGTTCATATTCTAAAGCTGTGTTAAAATATAGTACATACAAAAAGAAAATTCATGGTCTAGAAAATTATAATATGGTTGTACTAAACCATCTTTGTTTGCAGCAAACAAAATATTATTGCATAGTGACTGTATAGCAAAAGGTTGGTAATGTTACATGTATTCACAAAGTATTTATTAGAAATGATCAATAAAATTTTTAACGAACAGAACGAAACGGAAGCGAACAACATTGTATTCGGAAGACACCACACGTTCATCATCACTGCATTTATTTTTTTATATATTTAGCGAATAAAGCCATTATTATTGCATTTTGTTGTTTATATTTAATTTTGGTCGTTTTTAGGGGATGATCCCTACACAGAAATAACAGATGAGTTAGTACTGGTAACCAAATTTTTTTGCCAACTATCATAGAATTCGGTTGCTACAACTACAATTTGCATGTAGTATTAATGAATTTTCGGTTGCGACAACCGATAAAATTGGTTAAGACCAGACACCATGGTCTAAATGGAAGCTAATCGGGATTATTTACGCTCATTTTAATCCTGGAACACAATTGAATTTTTATACCTAAACTAAATTAAATTGTTTTATTTAACAATTTCAATTTAAATTTATTTTTGTCAATTATTGGTATTGAACATAGAACTCACATGTTTGAAACCCATCGGCTTAGACAACTCAGCCACATCAGTATTTTAAAATCGACAAATATTGAGTAACTACTTATTTTAATAAAATTGGTTATGCCAACCGAATAATCGGTTAGGAGTAAACCATATTTATCGCCAATAATTCAGTAGTGCTAGCCATTGTGGCATTTAGTAGCAGCAAAAGAATGCATTCGGTTGACCCAACCAATTTAGGCATTGCCACAACCGTATGATTGTTACAATTGTGGTATTATGATTATGATCATGAAATGCTGTTTGGATGCATAGAATATTGTTAGTGGTATCTGAAATATAGCCTATGCAACGGTCTATGCATTGTGCGAGCACTTAGGGAAGGGTATAGGGGTTCAGAAGATAGATGGTGAAAAAGTAAAAGGTTGTATTCTTTTACAAGCCCAAAAGATTAAATTTATTTTAGGAAATCACTACACTCTCATCATCGGTGTCCATTTGTATTACTTTAAGCTTTAACTCCCACTTAACATGATTCACTGGCGAAAAATTTCAAATTGCCAAAACATGCAGTCATTAGATACTTGGTTTTTTTCTTTGCGTTATTTTGAAATTATGATCGCATCACATTATAAACAAAAATAATAAATTATTTCATTATGAAACTTTCCGCATGTACGTCTTATAGAACTCAACTCCCAAAGCATTAAAGTTTTCCAACAACACAACCTCCTCACAGGACAATTAGTAACACCCACTGCAGTATTTACAGCCAAGGGCAATTGCTTAGAGTACTTTTCTAAACTCTTTTCATATCAAGTAAATAAAATATCCTTGCCATTGTACTGTACAACTTTGTATTCATTTAAAATACTTTTAAGGTTTCAAGGTATTTAAGTGTGAATGAATGAATGAATGTGTTTCTCATTCATTTAAAGAATTGTGTGTTTTTTGTAATTTAGCATGAGTGTGCCGAAGAATCTGCATGTGTGTGTATTTTGGTGTGTCTGTTTTAAATGTTTAAGGTTTAAGAAATTTATAGGAAAAAAAGAAAAACAAACTGCACAAAACCCGCAAACAAATGTATTCAAAGTTCCTTCAAAGAAAACTTTTGTAAATATTAAAGAAACGGGGAAACTTGTGTAACTTGTGTAACTTGTTTAATCTATATAAATGTTTTCACAATCAATTGATTATTTAAAAACTTTAGTATACGAGAAGATTTCAAAATGACAATTATTTATCATTTCAGTTTGCTCTTTTCACTAGTAAAAAAAACACTTTTAATGAAGAAAAAGTTTTAGGTGATTGGACAGTGGGCCTAATCTCAAAAATAATAATCACACAGCTGTACCATTTAAATTAAATCCTAAAATTAAATTTTAAACCTATGAAAATACATCATGCTTTTGTTTATCATACAAATTTTTTTGTATTTATAAGAGAAAGAGAGAAACATGTTAAAATTATCCCGTACATATCTAAGTATGTATATGGCCATATCCCTAGAAAAGTCTACTTTTGTGTCCCGTTCAAAGAATTTCAGCTTGTATTTTAAAAATGTGCTCTCATACGGTATACGCAAAGATACAAAAATGAAAATTAAAAGTGGACTTTTCTGTGGAAATGCCCATATATGAATTAAGAAATGTATTAAAAAGCAAAAACGGTCTAAGAAATATTCGTTTTTGTTTTTATAGAAAAATTATGCAGCCAAATTTTCCAAAAAACAAAAATAATTTAATTTAACAAAAAATGAAATTTAGAGAAAAAGAACTTAAGTCTGACAAATTAAAATTTTTTTGATTAAACATCACTCAGTTCGAATAAAAGTTCATAACTTAATTAAAAAACAAAACTTAAAAATTGCTAAATTTCGTTAAGGGTGGTGTGTTGGCGCGTTGCCTACTAAGGAAACAATGACTTTGGGGCCTGGGTTCAAACCCTGGTCAGAGCAAGTCAATCAACATCAATAATTTCTCTAATGTACATTAGTGAGACATTTTATTAATTGTTGTCGGACTATTTAAGTGATGAAGGCATATCACTGGTCACTAAAAAATTGTTCCAACAGCGATTGATGCTACCAAGCTAATG
Source organism: Lypha dubia (assembly GCA_947311025.1). Lineage (NCBI taxonomy): Eukaryota > Metazoa > Arthropoda > Insecta > Diptera > Tachinidae > Lypha > Lypha dubia. Next base: position 9,555,936 of record OX371260.1, on the reverse strand, counting down.
TACACAACATCGCCCTCCTTCGTCGGTTAGCAGAAACATCGGCGAAGTAAAACAATTAATAAAATGCCTGCTAATACGGCTTAACAAAATTAATGCGTCTACTTATTAATACCGGAGGCGCCACAACACTGCCGTAAAAATTCACATAACGTACAAAGCAGAGTTGTGAAAGAGTTAAGTCTTCTAAATTTTCAACATCTATCTTCTCTACCCTATCCCTCGCCCTGAGTTCCGGCACAGTGCACTGCATACATAGGGGTCGTCCTAACTAAAAAATAATAATAATAATATTTTTACGTTTTTGTAAGAAATTTGTAAAATATTTAAATAGATAAACATAAATGTGTTCGTGTAATAGTGTGTCGTAAAAATTTACTGAATACAAAATACTTATATTAAAAATATTAAACAAGTATCTGCTAAGCATTTAACTCATGCCATATTAACTTTACTCACAGGTCACTTGCACAGCTATTCTGTTACGGTCTTATAACTTGTTTTTACAAACATGAACCTAAAAAAAAACAATTTCGATTTACTCTACCAGGGACTGACCATCAGCATGATAGTGCGCCACTTTAGTTTAATTGCTGGTACTTTATTTATTGATCGACTATAAAGTAATGCATACAGCATGTAGTTTGTATTGGAAAGTATGTATGTCCATTCAGGTTTTTGCAGGCCTCTTGTAGGAAATTTTTAAAATATTTTCAAATAATTTCAAATATTTTAGTAGTTAGCACTTCCAAGGATTCAGTTCAAGCACATCATTTTTTATATAAAATTTTTAACTTTTAAAGAGTGCACTCCTTCTACTGATTTTATTATATTTTTGGAAATAGCAAAAGCCAAGTGTCGTTTCTTTTTTTGTTATTTTTGAATTACATACATACATATAACAAAAGATATTTAAAATATGAAAAACACAACAATTAAAATGTATTAGTAGTTTTTATTAAAAGTTTAAACAGATATGTATGTGTGATATAACGATATTAAAATTAAATTAAAAATGTCTGCTTATTTGAATTCAATAAAAATAGCAAAAATTCATTACTTTAAAAATACTGCATCTAATTGTATAGAGCTTAATTAAAAAATAAATAAAAAATTGTTGATTTAAACATCTGTATCTGATTAGTTAGTAGAAGTTGAAAAACAAAATTTTGAAAATTTTTTTTATGTATCACTGAAGCTTTTTAATGTTCAAATTCGAATAAATTAGTTAAATAATTTACACAAATATCTGTTGCTAAGTAGTTATGTGCAAATTAATATTTAACAAAAAATTGATTTTTGCTTAAGACTTTGAGATTCCAATTTAAATACATATTTCTATTTGTATATAGTTATAAGATGAAAATTAAACAGAACATAAACATATGTATGTATGTATGTATATAAATAAAGAAATTGTATATTGAATGTTAAACCAAATAGACTATCATTAAAATACTCGTATAGGAGTAGTTTGTAAAGGTGAGTGAATAATAATAATTAGATTTTGAAAATTATCGAAATCCATTAAGACGATTCGGTTTCTAGCAGGCAAAATTATATTTCTTACGATTAAAATATAAAAAGAACATTACAAAATAGTACGATTTATTTAAAAGCTCCCCCCGCTCTAAAAAGGTTCTGCTCGATCATACGACATATACAGTCGAAATATGTGTAACATATACATTAGGTATGGACTAGTGTTGTATGGAGATCCTTAGTAACAAGATTTGGATACGCGGCAACACCTATTTTTGTGAGGTTTATAAAAAAAATGCATGAGCCAAAAAATGGGGGAGGTGGGGTGTGGGTAAATGGATCCTCATCGGGGTCAAAGTTGGGGGAAAACGAGACAAAATACACGAAACGCTTCACAACTCCCGCCGGGTCGCTCCTAGAGGGGTAAAATGTAAGACCGACCCCCATTATTTTTCCCCCTCCCACAATTTTTATGAACATACCAACCCTCTATCTGCGCTCCTTAGGGTGGCTCCCATACAAAATATTTTTTTTTATAAAATTACCCGCCACCGCCCTAACTAGCCCCAGAGTGCCCCTAGAGGAGTCAAATATATGACCGACCCCCAATAATTTTGTTGCCCCAGCAGTTTTTAAGAACATACCTAGCCTCTATCTTTAATCATTAGGGTGGTCCCCATACAAAAATTTTAAAATTTAAAAAAAAAAATTTATTATTAATATAAAAACATATTTTTATAAATAATATTAATTATAGTGTTAATTAAATTAATTCATTCTTATTATGTGAAGGATATTTCTTTCTATTTTCATCGACAACCTGAAGCAAAAATATTTTTTCTTTTTCGTCGCGGCATAATACGTTGTTATATTCCTCTACTAACTTCACGCCTCTTTCTGCTGCGTCATTCACAGCATGTAATTTATTCAATATTTCTATCGCTTGCTGGTACTCCTCGCGTTCTTCCCATTTTTCTGCGTCAGTAGCAATAAAATCTAACGACAATCCAAAGCGCACAAAAAATTTTAATGTTTCAGTTGTTACGTATTGGCTTAAATCATTTTTTATCTGTTCTTTACTTATTTGTTTTGATGTCACGTTAATTCTCTTCACACCTCTGAATCTAAAAATATTTGCTGAACAATTTTGATCGACACTGCTACCGCAGTGCTCTGAATGGTCATCGCATTCTTTTTCCAATGCTTCATCAACGTCGTCGTCTTCCTCGCTGTTTATGTTTTTCTTATATTTTTCTTTCTCCTCCTTAAAGGCTATAATTGCGTCCGCCATTTTACGTTTGGTGCCGCAGGGAACATTTTTATCAAATAATGCGAGGGAAACAGCTTCACCACTTAGATACCAAAGATGTCCAGAGAACCTCTTCACACAAATTCTTTTAATTAGTCAGGCTAAAGTTCGCTTTCTTAAACTAAAGTGCTTGTTCGCCGATATCGAAGAAGTTCTTTCGAACAATTATATTTGAACCAAAAATAAATTCAAAAATTTTGTTGTTGTTTTAAATGTAATTGTTCGAAAGAGAGAACTTCTTCGATATCGGCGAACAGGCAGAAAGTTATAAATGAAATTATAATTTTTTATTAGAAAAGAAACTCTAGAAGTTCGAAGAATAAGACTGCACGAAGGTTGAACTGATATCATGATGAACATCACTCAGCTCAACTAAAAATTCTTATCTTAATTGTAAACAGTATAATTCGAAAATAGTACCTTTTGATAAAAAAAGTACCTTCTGTTTTAAAAAGAGATTTTCAGTAAAGAACCATACTTGTTGTTGATCTATTTAAGTCATGAAGCCGCAGCACTGGTCACCAAAAACTCTTCCAACAGCGATTGTTGATGTTCTAGGCTAATGTACACAACATCGTCCTGTTTCGTCGTCTAGCAGAACCGTAGGCGAACTAAACCAATTAATAAAATTATTGCTGAGACTGCTTAAAATATTTATGCGTTAAGTCAACACCAGAGGCGCTGCTGCAGCAGTGCTCTAAAAATTAACAAAACTCGCAATAGCAAAGCTGTAGTAGAATTAAGCCTCCTAAGTTTTCAAATAGTTTTTACAAAAAACATATTTCCAATATTTCTCAAAAAATTCCCTTCAAGCGAGTGCCTTTTAAATTTAAATTCCTTAATAAATGTAGCCAAAAAGTGACTTTTAAAAAACAACTACTTCAAAAACTTCGAATAAAAATATTGTAGTTTAAAATTTTTTTTAATACATGAGCTTTTCAGCGGCTTCATCACTTTACAACTTTAAGTTTAAATTTCAGCATTTTTTTCCTGTTTCCTTAAATTCTATGATCACATATCATTTATTTAATTTTAAAAAGAAAAGAAAAAATCTTTTATGTAGGCAGCAAAAGTTAGAAAAAGAGAAAAGTAAATTTTATAAATAAATCAGAGAAACTTTTTAATCTACAAAAATTTGTTGAATTGAATAAAATCTTATAAGAAAAAAAACTTTTCACGATTAATCTTTGTCATTTTCATTGACGGTGGTACGGTGCGTATGATTAATTTCTATTTCATTTCTTTTTACGCTTTACGATTATTTCACAGATACATAAAAGCTTTATTGAATGTTATTCACTTTTCTTTATTTACATAAACCAATTCTAATATATTTGAAGTGTTTATCCCATTTAAAGAAAATAAAATTTACATTTTATTATTTCAGACCGATTGAAGCTAGTCAGAGTTTTAAAGAAATTACAATAAAAAAAGTTGTTATTTTGCATGACAATCTTTTTTTGCAAATGATTTTTACTACATTTTAAATTGAATTGTAGATACTGGGAACAAAAAGAAAACGGAAGTAAAATATTTGTTATGTTTAACAAAGTTCATACATACCCAGCGGCGAACTTTTGGAGGCCTTCAAATATAAGGCCTTCCGTAAGGCTTTCTTAGAGCTTCTTTTAGATCCAGTACTCATGCTCGCTTGCCTTCTCAGGAAGACCTTATGGAAGGCCTATCTCTTCTAAAAATGTAGTTTTTATTATGGGTATGTATACATCAATAAATAAAGAAATAGTTAACAACAATACGACATCAAATGTAAAGAAAACCCTGAAATTCAACATAATATAATAATCACTATTTTGTAGAGTTGATATTTTGGCACTTTCATGGGTTTTTACTACGTTTTTGCATTTCAAAATAATTTCGTGACTGAATAAGACCTTCTTCCAGGCTTGTGTAAGAACGGAACATAGAATGCCTTGGCTGGCTAGGACATTGTGTGTAAAAAATGTATGAGTATGGAATGGGGCAAGAAGGCTTTGTGTCTGCCAAACACGGTCTTCCAGAAGGCCTGATTAGTGCTTCATTCCGCCGCTGGGTATGTTTATTTCTTTGTAATGTGATAACAGTTTTATAATGCCATAAAAGGGAGATATTGTTTGTTTGAGTATATATTTTGACATTCAACATACATACATACATAGGTATACACCGTTAATAACCCTTATTGTCGTTGGCATTTTTCGACATCAGCAAGGATATTTTTGTATCAGATTAAAGAATAATTTTTCTTTAATCCAGTACAAAATGTCAAAGTTGAAGTACAAAAACGCCAGCGACAATAAGACCCAATATTCTGATATCTAAGAAATTTTACACAACCCGCAGAAATTTAAAAGAATTCAAAATATAAATATAAGGATATTCATGCAGGATCATGATTGACCTTGTTAAGAGGGCTTCGTATCTAAAGAGCCGTCATTATTAAATGTAATCACTTTTTGGAAGATTTCTTTTGTTGGTTTTGTTTGACAATATAAACTTCCATAATAATGAGAGTCTTTTCTGTATTTCACTTGATATGAAAGTTATGTGGATTTCATTTACTGCCGACTTCACGATGTCGAAAGAATTTTGTATTTTTTTTTTTTTTCATCCGTAAAAATATATTTGATACGAAAACAATGTCTTAAATATGCATATAAAAATACATCTTGAATACTATATTAAAAACTCACTTGTACATTTAGTAAAAGATTTTTCTTCATAAAGATTTATACTAAAATATTTTAAAAATTCTTTACGATATTATTTGTTTACTTCACAGTGTGTCAAGTTTTTATTTGTTAAACACAATCCAATTAATTTCATTCTTTCTGGTCTATTTTGCTAAATTGAGCAAATTTTTTCTATTTAGCAATTAAATACTTTGAGAATTTAATTAATTTTTAAACAAGTATTTCCAGAGAAATTTTATTTTGTTTTTGTACTTCTTAAATAGCGAAATAGTAAAATACGCGCTCATTTTTGGTTTTTCCTTTTTATCTAATAGTTTGCGGTGTAAGCAACTATTGACGGAAGTGAGGGACATGAACCACCAACCACCAACAAGGAAGGATATACTTGTATACTTTCTCTTTTGACTGTAAATTTTAGGATATTAAATATGTAAATATTTAATACTATTTCTGTAGAATTGTATAAGACAACCTACTGATCCTAAAACAGGATTTTTTCCCCCGAATTTCCTTTTGCAATTGGTGTTTCTTACAAAAATATCGCATATATTGTTTGAGCCATCTTCCCCAAGATGCTTTCTACTTATTATTCCAAACAGTAAATACATTATTCAATACATACATACAAACATACATACTTTGGGAAACATCTATAAATTGAAACAAAATGAAAGACATTGTGCATCGTAGAAATTCATAAAGAATTTTAAGCACTTTAAATGTCAGCAGTATCAGACAAATAGGAGGATTAAATATTTAATAGAAGATGGAATAAAATATCACAAGAAGAAACAAATGATTTCAGGTATACCAACACAATATTTAATTGAATTTTTCTGTAAATAACACATACAAAATAATTGTGGGAACAAATTGCAACTTTAAAATTCATTAAAAATGCTGTAATTGGTACAGTTGTGCTTAAAAATATTCGTTCAATATTTCAAGAAAAAAATCAAAACAGAGGTAAAAACCTTATACGTTATCGTAGAGGTAAAATTAAAAATAGAAAAATAAGAAGACGGTTTTTTGGTACTTTTTTTCTGTTGAGAAAGAGCGAAGCCCTGTTTTTGATACTTTTCGGAAACTGATATGTTTTCTAAAATATTGTAATAAACAAAATTTAAACTGTATTCTTTTCTTTTTAAGTAATTCTCTCAAATATGTTTTGGTACTTTTAGGAAATTCAAATTGGTACCAAGGGTAAAAATTTCACTTTTTTAAAACAACTATTTTTAACGTAAATTTATATTTTAAACTATTTTTTAAAATTTTGGTTTATGGGGCAAAACATGTATCAAAACGAGTAAGTATGAAACTTGGTGATTCTTTTCTGTATTACTTTTTGGCAAAGGTCCAGATTCTTTGAGTGCTATTTTCTTCATTCTAAAAAATTTCCTTTAAAAATATTTATTGTTTAACAGAATATATTGCGGAAGGTTACTTTCATAAAAGTTTGAAACAGGCACATACTTATTTTTAATTTTTCCTTTAGGAAACAGTATTTTTCCAAAGGACTTTTCTGCCCGTCAATAGGAACTTCCAAAACAAACTGGTGCTTTGAGTTAAGCCAACATGAATCATTACAACTAACATGGAACGAAACTTTACTCCATCGATATCTAATTGAGGCCGTTTGCTCACAAGCTAAATGGCAAAAACAATTATTTTACTTATTGAATAAAGTAGTTTTTTTCTAAAATGTATTCCTTGGAAAATATCTTTCTTAAAAAAAAAATATTTTTTTTTGGAAAAGGTACTTTTTGAAATATGTATTTATTTTCAGGGAACGATATTTATATGTATGATCCTGTGATCATGAATTACTTTGTGATTCAATCACATGAAACAACATGAACGTGAAAAGTTTTAGAATTCAGTTTAGAATTTAGTAGAATTCTCGAATTAATATTCCATTGGAAAAACATATAAATTTGTACTTCGAAAACTGTAAAATACAAACAAAAATTGTGCTTGACGTAGGCTACAATATTTTTCGGCATATTCGGCAGATGCAATTATTCACCATGTTAATCGTATTCTGTTCCTAACTCATGCTCTGAGACCTTGTAAACACTCCGCATTGTTGATTAATACTTTACCAAAAAGTAATCTTTTTATACCATCCCAATTAGAGAATCCGAAGATGACGAACTTATCTACACATATTGTATTTTTTTCGCTATTCACAGGTTACCCAACTCTATTTTCGGAGATTAAAAAATTCATTTTCAGTATAAAATTTCCATTCCGTAACAAATCATAAACATTTACGTACGATGTAAATGGCCGCTAAGTAATCGGAGACGAAATATTTATACTCGTCAGGGATCATGATCATGAGTGAAAAGTTAGTCCCGATTTCATCATTAGATGTAATTAGTTGATCGTTTATTATTTCACTTATTATTGGAGTGCAAGGATGATCAGCCATTTTTTCAAAGGACTCAACATAACTCAGCTGCAAAAAATTAACTATGTTACAAATAGCGACCGTGAAAGAACTCTTGGCTCAGCCCGATACAATACGAAACACATTAGGAACAATCACCAGTGGAGAAGTGTCCATCAATAACTACCATAGCAATCTACACAGATATCTTTTATTTTTTTCCACACCCGAAGTACAGATTTTCGAAAGCTTTGAACTTAAAATTGAATTCCTGCACTATCAACTGTTTTACTTTAAAGTTTTTAATTTACCGTTGTAAATTTCATAAAAATAATAATATTAATAAGAAAATATCCGAGCTTCGGCACGTAATTAAAATGGAAATGTCTCAGAACATACTTTAGTGTAGCCAACAAGTGATTATCGGAGAATCCTCTCAAATAACCAGACTAGAAAAATAATTCCTATCACATGAAATTTGACTTCTCTGTGGCCTGTCATTAACGCAGTTAATAAATTTTTGGGTTATATTTCAGCTAAATGTAGCTTTAATATAAAAATTCTGAAAAAATCCACATTTGCATAAATTTTGCTCGGTTCACTGTACTTACACACACATATGCAAGCACATGAAAAGGTCAAAGAAATATGTATGTAGTATATTATATATGTATGTATGTATATAAGTATGTATGTACATCTATGTATGTATAATTACATGTAGTACATAAGAAACAATTTAATATAACGCAAGTTTATAATGTGCAGCAAAAAGGAAACGGAAATGTAATACCTTACACGCATACACGTACATACAATTATATATTCACACATACTGTGTTTAATGTGTGCTTGTGCATATAACACTGCTGGTTAATTTGGAACAAAGTGTTACATACATATATTTGTTGTCCACTTCATTTGGCAAAACTATTTAAATGGAAATGGTTTCTATAATAAACCAAATTCTTCAATAGAGTGTTCAATTTGCACCTCAATTAAAATACTCATGTCAAGTATACATACGAGTACGTATGTATGTAGCTACGAGTTTGTTTTTACTTATTTTTCTAGTGTGAACTTATGTATTTAATATACTTTAATACTACTCTTACTATACTACATAACTCTAAAAGCAAATAGAAGTTGAATTATATAAAAGTGAATCACTTTAATAATTGAAATCAAGTTTTACTGCAACAGTGTCACTACTATTGTATATGCCGTTGTTTCTTAAATATATGTGAGGCAATACAGAAACCTACTCGCTATACTAATTTTTATATGTAGAAAATAGCAAGAAGCTTCACCCTGTATCTAACTTTTGGCGAAAAACTAATTTCTGAAAACCTAATTATTGTTACTAGTATAGCCGACGGACGGCAGAATTACATTCAAATAGAATACGCGACTTGTCACTACTAATGGATGCTAGCTGGGGAATTTTTTATTTTTTTTATTTTTCACCATATATTACAGTGCTGTATAAATGGAATATGTAATCACGTTCAACAGAGCTACCTAACAAGCAGTGAAAACATTTTCACATGAACACTGACGAGGTTTAGTGGCCAGTGCTATTCGGCCAGTGCAGTGGAAATCAAAAAAAAAGGCATGTTTATATTTAAATTAAATTAAAGTTTTCCTTCGCTGTTTTTCTATTTTTTCTAACAAAACGTACTTTTTCCAATATAAAAGTGGTTTCATATCAAACATCCTTAACGATTAATGTGATGACAAACTTTGTAATAAAACAGACCATAATTTTGAAAAAGATTTTTCAAGAAAATTTTAAAAACTTACCATTAAAATTTGGAAATGCTCATTTGGCATTTGATTGTATGTAATAACATCTATTGAGAACAAAATTTAATGATATCAACCTAGAAAAAAAGGCAAAATTATATAAATTGTTAATTTATTAAAAAATTATTATTTAATTTATATACATATGTATGTATGTATGTATGTATGTATGTATGTATGTATGTATGTATGTATTGTATAGTAAAACAAAAGTAATTAAAAATTTCTACATATATATATTTTAGTATATGCAAGTTGTATAATACAACATTGTAATATTTAATATTTCAAATACAGTCTTTTTTTTTTAAATTACTATTACTCTATCTCTTTTTTTTATTGCAAAATAATACCAAAATTTTTTTATATAAAAAACTCACTTAATTTTTGATCATTTTCGAATTCAATATTTTGAAGTACCGGAGAATATATTCGCCTAAATGCTCGCTTATATAAAAGGACCAGTTCAAAGTCTGCTGGCGTCTACTATCTCCAGATGTTCGAGAACCAGCAGTTTGTAACAAATCGTACAGAGAATCTGAAGTCATTTTAATTGATGAGGTTTGCAAAAAATTCATAATACGTTCGTTGGTGTAGCTATCATCCTGGAAATAGACGTCGCAAGAGAATTTGAAAAACAAAATGATTGCAGATAAAATATATGGGAATTACATAAATACACGTATGTAGTTTTGTTTTTTTAACAACAGCTTACCTCCTCTAAGTCCTCTCTTTCATGTTTTAAATGCACATAAAACAAGGTCTTATCCTGATTATCCGCTGTTAGCTCTACCTTGTCTACGGGAAAAGCAAATTGCAATTTATCATATTCGGCTTCGGTAAGAGCGAATACACTTGAGGTTAGAAAAACATAGCCACGTTGAAGCTGATTTTCTATCGACAATGTGATTTCATTATAAAATAATATTTGATCTGACGACAATTCTATCGGTAGTAGCTTCCAAATGCGATATCCTGATGGTTCTGTAGCTATGTTGCGACATATTGTGGAGCATCGTTGCCTAGGCATGGCATTGAAGCCTACAGTTTGTAACATGCCTTGACCAGCTAATGCCAACAATTCCGCTGCCCCGCTAATGGGTTTGGTGAAAGCACCCACCAAACCTTTGCTAATGCCAGTAAACACCTCAACCGTTGAACGAGCCTCAAGCGTATGGTGTGCCAAGCCTCCAACAGCTCCTAAAATACTAATTCCCAAGCCAGTCATGCCCTGCGAAAAGCCTTCGGTAAAGCCTTGCGGCCTAGAACGTCTTAAGGCTTCAGTTCTTTCGATATGCTCATCATCTAAAGTCAAACGATCCAAATTTCTTGCCACCGAGGCTGCTAACTTTGATACTGAATTTACTGTGCCGGCTGTAACATTCCTTAGCAATGAAGCTGAGCCCTGCGTAACGCCTACAATAAAGCCCCAGGGACCACGGAAGAGACCTTGAACGGGCAGTGATACAAAATCTTTGAGACCCGTAGTAACAGAACGTGCCAAGCCGCTGGGACTTCCTAAAATCTCTAACGAACCAACCACCCAGCCTGCACCAAATATAGCGCCCGACAAATAATGCATACCCAAAGATTGTCCAAACTTCAAAGGCAACGTAACCAGATGTGTGCGTTCATAAGAAGAAAACGACAAAGGTGAATGATCCAAAGCTATATAAAGACGAACAGAAGTATGCACCGATAACAGCACCCGCATGGGTTCTATACAGAAAGATCTTAGCAGTAACGGGTCTGCCGCATAAATGGCTTGCACTTCAACGTCTCCGGGTATACAGACTTGGTTATCGCGCAAAATTTTACGTTCATATTCCAATTTTGGTCTATAGGCACAGTTGGAGGACTCGCATTCCACCAACGCGTCTAGGAAATCGGTAATATAAGCATCTTCTATGTACGCTCTTACTGGGCTCAATTTACAATTTAAAGATTTTATTTTCCATTCATCATCGAATAGTTTTATCCTCAACTCAGCCATAATGTTTTTCTCTTTCAGAAGATTATAATAATGTTCCAAATAGTAGGGTTCAGGTAAAAAGTAAATTTTCTCATACAACTCTTCTGCACATAATATTACGGGAAAATCATATTTTCCAGTCGAAAATAATTGATTATCAATTTGTAAATTGGGTGCAATAATATGCATATTGCAGTCATCTTCAGTATTTTCGTAGGCAATAAGCAAATCATCGGCATAAACTGAGACCACTTCACACTTCATATATTGACGGTTGGCATTATCGGTGTGTAGACTTAAATTTATTTCTTTGGCAAATACTCGTATTTTTATAACCTGATGTAAAATTTCACTATCACCGCGAAAATGCTGACAAACATCGCGAGTTGATGGCCGAGGAGTTTCTTCAAATATTTTTGTTGTTGGTAGTACAGTTGAAGATCTTTGATCATTAGATTTTGTTTCTTTACACAAAAGTTTTGTGGGTTCGGTAACTGAGAATCGCGAACGCAAATCTTTAACAGAGAATTCCAATTGCTTCAAGAAAAGTCAAAGTTAAAGCTTTAAGCAACTAAGTATGTAGTATATGAATATTTTAAAACTAATATTATATGGATATCCTGCAATCAATTCAAAGGATTGTGGGGATATGGCAGATAATAACAAACAAAAAATACCACTTAGAGTGAGTTTTCAGGTGTCCGATCAGAGATTTACACAACTTTAATCCTGATTAACTGTTTTTAAGATGACAATTAACTACATTTACTTGAAAGTTTAAACTGCCAATATTGCTGGGTTAAACTTACTGATATGTATAAAAAGCCAGCTATCAAAATATTATAAACAAAAAAAAAAATAAGAACATAAATAAGATTTTTTTTTAAATTTTATTATTGTTTTTTTAGTAAAAAACTTTATAAAATTCATAAATTCACTCTTCTTTTGCATAAAAGGGATTGTTGTTTGGAAAAAAAGACATCGCCATTTGATGTGTAGTGTTGCCATTTTTTAGTCTTCAGTGTGGCCAATTTGCACGGTTTAAGCTATCACTTAAAAACAGCAAACGCATTTAACCTCGATTAAATTTATATTCAGATCAACATAAACGTAGTTTGAAACTACGATTAAACTCTATCCTAAAAACTCACTCGGAAGAGTTCATTGTGTTTTATTATGACCAACACTTAGGGGATAGCCTATACTTGTACAATACATTGTGCGCTGTGTGTTCAGCGATTTAATTAACTGTTTTACTTTATTAAATATGCGACCACGAGCAGAAAAACGTAGGTATTTTTTACCCAGCGCTCAACGACACTCTATGCTATAAAAACTAAATAAAAATTCAATATTTACCTGTGATATATAAAAAATATTTAGTCTTATAACACGATGTCTATCACAGATTATAACCTTAACATCACCATGGCCAGGTATGTGCAAGAATTTATTCCATGTTTTATCTAAACGTATGGGTTTTGACCATTTAATCAACTTTCTTGTGCACAAATCTAAAATAAACGGATATATAACAAAGAACTTGAAAAATTAACTCAAATGTCAAGTGATTTCAGCAAAACTAACCCGCATATAGTGCCAAAGTAATATTGCAGAGTGTGGTTTCTACATCAGGAAAATGCATATAACATTCGGGTGGTGTATAATAGGACTTAGATTGCTTTGGTATTACATGGTACCATTCGAAATGTTTACCCTCGTATTCCGGTGTGATCGAAGAAACTTTGCTATTTTCGCCGGCTTTTGTTTGGGCAATAATAAATGGACAATCAGTTTGATTACTGATTAAGACAGCTGGTGCAACATCCTCAAATATGTTTAAATAATAAACATGTTCATGCTCGATAAGGGACATCATTAAAGCTATAGACTCTCGTCCATTTTGCAGGCTCACACATTTACGATTGAACGGTAAAGTAAGAGGAATCGGTATGGAAATATCGGTATTATCACAATATTTAATCACAAGAAAATATATAAACGCTGAATCTACAGAGCGTTGCGCACTTTGAGCATTTATATCATAGAATTGACATAAAGAAATGCCAATGCTATTCTGTTTGGGCGGAGTAGCTCTTACTAATGTTTTCGTTGCGGTGCTATCTAAATGTTCAATATTATTCTTGGTTACACTCTCTTTGTGATCCATGGCAATTGGTAATATACATAAACTACTTTTTGTATGATTAACTACGGCATATTTTGAAGATAGCTTAAAGATTTTAGTATTGTTTTCAACTTTCAAAGATAAAATAAATTTAACCACTTCACTTGCTCTTAGGATGACAATATCTGTGTATTGTCCTTCGTTTACTGTATAGAAATGTTTACTTTGTGTAACTGCGGCTTTTTCCAAGTAAATTGGCAACGATTGCAACCAATTTGAGCCGCTACGTATGCCCAAGCTAAAACCTTGCGATATATTGAATATCATTTCCAAACCATTCGCATTTATTTTTATATCTTTGGGCTGTACGCTCAACTCACAGACACGTATTTGCATTCCCGTAGAATTTATAAACATACCCCAAGGGGCCACTTCCAATTTCAGACTGCAAGCGAATTCTCTTGTCACTCTCGTGTTGTAAATGACATCGATTTCATGATCAGTCTCTGAAAACCTTTTTACTCGTAGCTCTTCTTCATCGTTCAAAGGCCAACTGCGTGCCACTGGTTTGGCCAGCAGATTTATGGTGTTCTCTATATTCCATTTTTGTTCATCGTACCAAAAGAACTTTTGCCAATCCAATGATTTTAGCTTCAGTGTATAATTTGTTGCTGTAGATGTTCCAACAGGAAAATTGTAATTAAAATCAATTCGATGTTCAGTTAGATGTGTGGCTGGCACATCTAATATACGTCGTGTCCCTTGTCCTGGCAAATTTATTTCCAGTTGTTTTTCCAATGTTTGTTCTTTGAACTCTGTGGCACAACTTAACATAGATGATATTTCAAAGATCGGCCAAATGGTGATGAGAATTTTTTGTGGATGAAAGTTATCACTTCCTACATCAGGTATATCTTCACGAAGTATTCGTATCCAAAAGCTAATGAATTCATCACTGTTGGTTGGCACTGAAAGTTATAATATAGAATTTGTTGTGTTTTCCAACAGAAAAAAGTATTGTACACAGGAAATGTTTTGGAATAATTTTGGAAAACGTTTTAAATAAATATGAAAGTATGTATTAAAATTTTTATAAAATTAAAACGAGTTAATTTTCCGCTGTAAAAATAGTTTTCGAAAATTGGAAACTTAATTGATTCGCTTCGATTTTTGAACTACGATCTGTCGAACGGATCTTTAAAGTCGTTAATAGAGCGTCTTAGTAGGACCCTCGCTGGTGATACCAGATAAGATTGTCTTAAAAGACAAAGCGGCAACTACCGACTTTGATAGTTAAGATATACTGTAGACTTTCAAAATAAAAAGAACCATATCAAAGTTATGGTAAGGGACGATGTCGAACTTGCAAGATTAGGCTCGATGGCGATCGGTTAAGCCACCGATTTTCTACTACTTAAGATAGGTCAGTAATTGGATTTTGAACAGAAGTAATTTTTCCTGGTCGGATAGGGAATACAAAATCTCAAGGTCGTTGTGGCTTAGACTACCAGCCTTTCCTATAATGAATGTTTTACATTTTAAATAGATTAATTTAGCTTTAGATTTAGCTTTGAGATAAATTATTTACTTTTTTTTCAGACTAAACTAGATAGAGAGTATATTTTCTCATAATCTCTCAAAGTTGTATTGAGTAATTTTCTCAATAAATTAGAGTTGAAAGTTTTCCAGATTTTTTTTTATTATTTAAAAGAACTTACCTTTAACCAACCAGGGTAGTTTTTTGTTCATTCTTAACGGTATATCACCAGTACGAGCTCTAATATTATTATCAGATAATTTAAGTCTAAAAAATAAAAAATTAAAATTTACAAAAATTATGCACAAATTTTATAAATTATAGGAAATCCACCTCATTGTTATATTCGAATTTTCCTCAACACTATGATAAAATGAATTACGACCTTGTTTTTCAATGAAATATTCCAAAGGTTTATGGCTAATTTCGGTGGCTTTTTCTTCTTGACGAAATTCTAATCGTAAGTTATGCGAGACCATGGATACAAGTTCAATTTGGCCCTTAATCAAAACAAGTATCTGGGAGCTGGATAATTTTTGAGATTTAACCGTGATAACTTTACGACCAATCCGTAAATATTTTTCTTCATGTTGTCCCTTAAATTTGAAAGGTATGTGTACCGATAATGAAGTATCTACCGTATTATTTTCTTCATCTGATATATAAAATGTTAATTCCTGATTATGATAATCACTGCGAAATGAATACAAATAGCATTCTTTCGGTTTTAATTGAATCCGTTCGTGGGTACCACTTTGACCAAACGCAAAACAGGTCATAATTCGATTGACCACAACACATTTTGGTATTAAGGCATGACGTATTCGCCGTTCATCTAAATCCAAGCACTCCGACCAATGATTTTTCGAAGACACTAGTGTATGAATAATTGCAGGACCAGCATTAAATTGTAAACGATCGAATACTAAGTTGGCATTAATTGTATTTTTCTTTTGATCTACTTCCATGTACGATTGCACAGTGGTCTCCTCCATTAGAGGTATCATATTGAGAAATCCATAATCTAAACATTTTATGCGAGCATTAAGAGCCAAATTAAGATTGAATTTTTGTTTATCATAAAATGTAGAATGAAATTTTATATTTCGCAAGATTAGCTCCAGAAAGGTTTGTGAAATATAAGTGGTTTTAGCCAAATGGAATTTCTTTAGCAACGATGGCAAGTCGGAATTTTCTTCCGGTTGATTAAGTAGTTTTAAGCTAAACGAATTACAGCTAAGTAATAATTGCACTTTGGGTACACATTTCGATTGGAATGTGGTATCGACGCGCATACAACCAACTAATACTTTTGGATGTAATATAAAATCAATATCTTTGCGTTCTTTTCCAAGTACTTCATCGATATTCATACTGGCTATAGAATGTAATTCTTCATCCTCTTCACTGGTATCGAAACATTCACCATTTACCGAAACTAAAGATTGCAAAATAACCACGCGCCAAATGTTTGCACAGATTTCACGTTCCGGTAGTTTGATGTCTTTCAAATTGGTTTCAGATAGCCAAAAATCAGAATAATGTAGGAAACATTCATGAACTTCGCTAAAGTACTCCATGCGACATTTAATATGTATGGGATTTTCCACCTTAAAATATTGATTTCATAAAAGAAAGAAAACTATTTAGAGATAAAGAAAATACTTACAGCCATTGGCACTGGATAGATGTGAATTTTACATATTTTTCTAGGCTGAGGATAACGCCAACATATTATGCCGTAATCTTTTTTGATAATTTGTATTTGATAAGGCAAAGGCAAGACACTATCCGATGTTATTTCCACAAATTGAAAAGCACCAGCTCTAAAAAGCAACAAGAATTCATATGAGGTTTCTATAATACAAAGAATTGGTTTGAGTAGAAAATTTGTATAAAAAGTTTTTTTAGTGATTCCCACAAAATTTCTACACAAGTCATATGTCTGTATTGTGGAAACAGCAACTTAAACAAACAAATCTCTTCTTACTACAATATGATTACAAAGTTGTTCCATATGACATACAACTATATTAGATTTTTATAAAATATTTTATTAGGTATTAACAAAACATTTTGAATCTTTATTTCGGATACATCAATAAACTAATAAAATAAAACTAATTTAAATTCGGTATTTAGGGATAGAGGGTGGTGTTGGCTGCAGTGGTTAGCGCGTTGACTACTAAGCAAACAATGACTTGGGGCCTGGGTTCAAACCCTGGCCAGACCATGTCAATCAACATCATTAAATTCTCTAAGGTACATTAGTGAGACATTGTATTAATTGTTGTCGGACTATTTAAGTGATGAAGGCATAGCACTGGTCACTAAAGAACTGTTCCGACAGCGATTGATGATGTTCCAAGCTAATGTACACAACATCGCCCTCCTTCGTCGGTTAGCAGAAACATGGGCGAAGTAAAACAATTACGGCCTGTTTCACACTGTCGACAAGTCGATGTCGTTCTCTTTTTTATATTAAAAACAAAAACAAATTTAAATATTTTGTTTTTGTTTTCAATATAAATAAGAGAACGACATCGACTTGTCGACAGTGTGAAACAGGCCGTTAATTAATAAAATGCCTGCTAATACAGTTAACAAAGATAATGCGTCTACTTAACACCGGAGTCGCCTCAACACTGCCTTAAAAATTAACATAACGCGCAAAGCAGAGTTGTGAAAGAGTTAAGTCTTCTAAATTTTCAACGTCTTTCTTCTCTACCCTATCCTGAGTTCCGGTACAGTGCACTGCAGTGATGGAAAATGCAGTACTTTTGTACTATTTTCAGTACTTTTTCACAACAAAAATACCACATTACCCCCACGTCAACTTTAGTACTACTTTTTTGTTTTGCTTGGTTCCCTGTTTAGAAATTTGCGTTATTTTTATAATCATTGATAACATTGACTTCAAAACAAGAACTAATGAATGCACAAATTCGTTATTCATGTTGTTGTTAGTGTGTGTTTTTTGCAAAAGTTGTTAAGGGCACTATACACTGCCATTGACATCAAGCGCGTGTACGTATGCTTGATATCAAGCATACCCAATATTTAATTTTTTGATTTTTCATCAAGCGTCGTCGGTGCCACACATACAAACAAATGTTTACTGTTACAACTTTAAATGCTTGATGTGATTTTGGTGAATGTATAGTGCAAAAAGGGAGCAAGTTCAACCCCGCCCCACAAATTAACGGCTGGTGAAAGCTTTTAAAACGCCTCACAACGTATATTTTGTTAGTACCCTCTACCAGAATCAGTCGTTAGAACCTTTTTGTTTAATTAGTATCACCCATAAAGTTCATCCGCATCAATCGCGTTACAAAATTTGGACCGATCGAATATACGAGTACATACGCTAAAGTTCATTCATTACCAAAGAAAATATTACAACACTTTACCTTAGATCATCCTGGTAGAACTCCTCCCTTTTTAAGCTTTTATTATTTTGTATAAACGAGCTCACACTCGGATATTTCAATTCTTTCAGCTGCTTTAATTTCACACTGTTATTCTGCCCACTATTATGCAAATGTAGACGTTGAAAACGTAATAGTTCTTCTTGTACGTAGCTTACTATGGCTTTGCAATCATTTAAAGCTTGGCGTAATTGCAGGATAACATAAATCCCCAAATCAATTTCAATAATATTTAATTTCACAATGGCATTAATAAGTGGCAAACGATTCCAAGGTTCACTAATAAAATCCATTGATCCTTTTAGGGAAATGGGATGTACGAAAACTTTTTTGCTGGTACGAAGGTACATAGCACCCAGTGAATATTTAGCACAACATTTTTCTGGCCTGGTCAGATATTTAAGATTAATTTTCAAATCACAAAAAACTAATTTGCACTCGTATTCTACGTGATCGGTAAGTTTAAAAGCAATATTGCTACATTTAAAATTCAAACGATCCGCATTTAGTGTATTATTTTTCATAAGCATAATTTTTGATTTACGATAAATGGGACCTTCATAGAGCAAACTAACGCATGTATCTGTATGCAAAGCATTATAAATGATCGTAAGATTTTTACATACGGCAGCTAGATTTCGTTTGCTTATGGTTATAACCAAGGACTTGGCTATCTCAATATCAATTTCTCTCATTTTAAGTCTGGTAATATGTGATTTATATGTAAATACAGAAGGTGGTATGCCCGTTGAGGTCAAATCTCCCGGCGCCGTATCAATTATGTTATCAGGAAATAGATTTGTAGCCGATTGCATGTGATGTGTATCCATATTTGCCAAATATGCACTCAAATTAAATATTGAATAGTTGATAACTGAATCGTAAATATTTTGAGTAATCATAAAGCTAGGTTGTGATATGGTTACTAATACTAAGGGCTTTTCAATTTCCTCTTGTTCAAATGACACCTGCGAGTATCTGCCATCGGATTTCGAATCGAATATTTTAAATATAAAAACGCCAGCTACGAATGATACAGTCTTGGGTAAGGATTTTGTTTGTATCCGAGTAGAATGTGGATATTCTAATAATTGTTCCAATACGGTATTCGATGAACTTCTTTTTGCCAAATGGAGAATATCTTTTGTTGATATGGAACGTTTCGAAGAGTTCGATAAAACACCAGAATCGGTTTTAGATGGTTCTGGTTGTGGTGCTGGTGGCGGTTCCGAGTCTTCATCTATAGATTCAAATTGCGTTTGTGATCCTAAACGGCTAAAACGCCTTGTCTCCGTGTGATCAGTGGTATTTTTTGCTAAACTATTCAATAACTTAGTTGTACGTAGAGGCATCGATGCAATAGAAGTTTGAGGTGAAAAAAATAGTGTAGATATTGATTGTGATTTAGAATTGGTGGGAGCAGGAGAAGGTTTTACTTTACACAATCCATTAAGAGTTCTGGAAAATAAATTAATAAAGAGAAATAAAATGGTTATAAAAACAAATCAGCAAAATATAAATAAAAGTTTGCTATTTTCACGCCTTCTTAATCAAAACTCATGTTTAACTCTTTTCTAAGTTGTAATAAATTTTTCATTACTGAAGTAATGAAAATCAAAGGCACAAAATCTTTAAAATCAGGGAACACGCACGGGCTTACCGACTAAAACTAAAAAAATTCTTTAGCCCAAGAATTATGTCGAAGATGCCAAAATGAGCAGGAGGAAACAATCTTCCAACTTTTCTGTTTCTCTGGAAGACCAACGAATTCCACTTATGGAACGATCGTGCTTCGTCAGTTTCTTTGAGTTGCCGGAGGACGGAATCGCCAAAATCATTTCATTCATCAGGAGCAGAGGATGGTTTTAAACCTAACCATCGCTCTTTATGGCATGCAATAACAGCCATTATTGTTACTCTCCTACACTCTCCTCTTCTACTTCTTATATTTTTAAAATTACTTCAAAACAAGAAGGGGTTTATCAATTGAAGGGTTATATATTTCTTTTTAATGTTTGAACCTACATAACTCCATATTTTATGAACCGATTCGCAAAATTTTTGTTTTTTGTTTGAAAGAAGTTGCTAGCAGTTCGGTTCTATAATGCTATATATATTGGAAAAATCGGCCACAAGTTATTCATCTCAAATATTGGATATCAAATAACTCCTCTAAATTATAGTACTTTTTTTTAAATTTTTTTGGTGTTTCAACGGGTTTTCGTGCAGTTGGATTCCATATAATTATTATCAAATTCGGTGGAAATTGCCCTCCTCTTCCAAAAAAAAAAAAATTGGTTATCCCATAACTCAATCATTTCTAATCAATTAAAAAAAAAATAAAGGGTCTGCTTGCCGTGTGGTCCCATAAATGCTTTGAAAAAATCAAGTGCAAGTTGTTTCTTCAAATCTATATAATTAATAGACAATTGCTTTTTTTGTGCTGCTCTTCATGCATTTATTATACAACCGATTTTTACAAGACTTCTATCAAACTAAAGTCATTTTTTCACAGAAGGGAAGGTATTGTTCGTTTTTGTGGGTTCAGTATTTTGGGAGCTATAACCCAGCGGGAACAAGAAGGAAAACGAAGGCCTTCCAGAAGGCCTCTGCCGCCTTCTTTTGGATGCGCAAGGCCTTCTCGCTCCATTCCATACTGATATATTTTTACACACGATGTAATTGCGGAGAAGCCCTTCCGCATTCGTTTATTTCGAGAGTGATTCTGAAAGGCCTATTAATTAATGGCTTTCTTTTACGTTGGAATATGTATAACACAAAAAAATTTCTCTATGAAAAACAAAAACAACATTTTTGAAAATTTTAATTTTTGTTTTTGCTTTCCATATAAAAGTCACTTGGCGATGTGATTTACAAAATTAGGGCCTAAATATTTTAGTAACGATTTAGCTACTAAATTCGTAAATTTCTTACAACATGTTTTAATTTTATATGAAGCTATTAAGGTATGGAAATTAAATATTAAATTAAAATGGATATTGGATATTGGGATTTAAACATGGTCATAGTTGCGTCGGTTTCGCTATCTGTTCAATTGGGTCTTGTATTGAAGTGTATTGCCAGAGTTTTTAAAGTACATATTAACAATATATTCTTATAGTTTTATTCAAATACTACTTACTCTGATAATTTTTGCAAACATCTAACATGACAGCTAAACATGTTTAACTGATCCGTATTCATGCTGGCCATAAAGTCTGTAACACAATTAAATTCCATTGCCTGTCCACATATTAAAATATTCTTATAAACAATATTTGGCGCGTATGTTGCTATTAGAGTGAAATTTTTAAATATTTCATTCAATTTTAAAGATTGTTTACGTTCGGGATTATTCCACTCCACAGCTGGATTGGTGTGAATATTTTGTGCTTTATTCTGCATGTGAGTCAATATTTTTAACCAATTTCCCGAAGCAGTAGATAATTTATTTAACGTCAGCTCATACTGGCGATCCTCAACAATTGAACCGGGAATACTTAGAATACCCATACTAGCAGCTTTGCCATAAACATCAGGCCTCAAGGGTTTGCGTTGCAAAGGATTTTGCAAGTTAGGTGTTATATTAATGCTATCGATTTTGCATATCAGTACCGTACACTGTTTATTTGAATTATCTAGCGGAAAATAGCAAGTAATGCCTTTACTTTCAAAGTGTACTAATGGCAATTCCGACGCTATAATGATGTTTTCTTTGTCATTTTTAATCTCCATATCATTAGGATTTTTCTCCAGTAACATACAAAGTGGTGCCATAAATTCTTGAATCCGATCTAAGTCTACAATAATTTCAATAGCTTGCATTACTATTAAGACTTCACTGATATTACGTCCCACTTCCCCTTTACGTTTAACACCAATACGCCTGTAGAAGTCTTTTAAAGTTACTTTTGTGATGACAACATTTAAGAACGGATGTTCATTTGTTTCAGCTATCATACGCATGCGTAAATATTGTTGTTGCACCCAATCATATTTGTTAGCTTTTTGATAATAATTTAGACTAAAATTGCCAATTTTACTAGTGTATTTTGTAAAATCTCGCCCTTGGTCCACAGTCGATAGAAAATCTTCAAATTCCAACACAAGTTTACTTTCCTGTGCTGGATTTGATTTGCTCTCCACTTCAGCCAAAACTTTTGCAATAGTCCACTGACAGAAGAGGGATACTTTATTTAAAAGAGATTTTTCTAAAATGTATAGAAAGTAAATGATATTTAATATTAAAGTAACTTGCTTAAAAATTAATGGAGAAATTTTTAATAAATTCTGTAACGACGTGTAATTTATTACAAACTTTTACTTTGTTTCACTTGTCGCATCCTCTAAAGAGCGAAATAATTTCCTCAAATGCGGAATGTTTGGTTTTAGGTTAATTGTGATAAGAAAAGCGGAAATAATCACGCCGATGCAAATTAAATGTGGGATCTATGCTATTTATCGCACACAATTCGAAAACTATAACAAGACCCGACATTTCATCGTTAAAATTTCATTATGAAAAATTCAAAGCATACTTTAGGGAAGTTTTCATTTCAAGCAATATAAACAGAGGTACCAGTTTTTTGAACAGCTTTTAAAGAAATAATTTAGTAAGAATAACTTTTTAGGTGACCGATCACAGATTTACACAACTTTAATCTGGATTAACTGTTTTTAGGATAACAATTAACTACATTTACTTGAAAGCTTAAGCGGCCAATGTTGGTGGGTTAAACTTACTGAAATATGGTAACACAACAACATGTATAAAAAGCCAGCTATCAAAATATTATAAACAAAAAAATATAAGAACATAAATAAAAGATTTTTTTAATTTTATTATTGTTTTTTTAATAAAAAACTTTATAAAATTCAAAAGGGTGCAATTTTTTCTTCTTCTTCTTCAGTGTTGCTTGGAATAAAAAATAATAAAAAACAATGCCATTTGATGTATAGTGTTACCATTTTTAGTCTTCAGTATGGCCATTATTTTGCACGGTTTAAGCTTTCACTAACAGCAAACACGATTAAATTTATATTCAGATTAACTGAAACGTAGTTTTAAACTATGTACTTCCATTTAAGCTCTATCCTAAAAACTCAAATTGTGCAAAATTTTTCTTTCGACTTCATTTATGTCTTTCTATCTGTCTGTCTTTGACAATTTAAAAGTTTTAATTGTTTAGGCTGACTTACTTTCATTGTGTGGCAAAGCAGACGCATCCGAATTAGTATCCAAGTCCATAAACTCTTTAATATATTGATTCTCTTCGGAGGATGTTAAAATCATTAAAGAATCCAGTGATTTTTTAGCATTACTTTTATTTCGTTTCGAGGAGGACGTTACCGATGTCACATTAAGAGCCAATACAACTACCCACATAAAGTGTGCCAAATGTTTTTGTAATATTTGAACATTATTACCATACAAATGTATTGAAGACGAATCTAAGTGCAGATTTAGACAAACAATTTCCTCAAATTTTTCATTACTATGTGGGTTGTTCAAAGTGGTTTTTAAATTTAAGCTGGGAGATGGTGGTGGTGAAAGTTCGCTGCCGGAAAATATTTCCTTTAATGAATTCGATGAAACGGTAGATGTGTCTGTAACTTTAGCTGAATGTTCAGGCAGATTTTTGCTTGTCTTTAATCTGGGAGAATTTATGCGAGCTTTAATGCTGTAGTCCAGATCGTTATTTATCGTAACGGCTTGTTGACGTTTAGTGGTGGCTACCGTTAAAGTAGTATGCCAAGGCTTTAATATTGGAAGCGCTTTATTATCATCAATGACATTTATGTCCATGTCTTGAAATTGTATCGTCCAATTAAAAGTATCTTTCGAAGTTGTTGAGGGCGGATTGACTTTCAACCGCAAACTAGAACGTGTTATATATTCTGCAAATGTTGATTTTAGCAGAATTTTTGGTAATTTTAAGCGTGTGTACTGACTTTTAAAACACTCCTCATTTTCGTTGGTCAAACATTTATTTGTTATATTCAATTGACTTTGTGCTATGTCTAGGTAGATTATTATACTGTTAAATAATTTGAAATATCTTTTTATTTTATCTTCATCACTTTCGGCTGGTTTTGTGTCAGGTACATCTACCACAAACGGATCAGTTGCTGTCAATTCAATGCGTTCATCTTTCTCTGAGCTAAAGTGTATAGTTTCTTCGGGTTGCGAAATTTTTCTAATAGAACTAGAGTTACGTGATGATTTTCGTCCAAATATTTGTGGCATGCTGCTATTCGTTTGATAAATTATTGATGTCGATGGTGCCGAAGTTGTAGCTTGATTAGCTGGCACGACATGATTTTGCAGGTTTTGTGTTTGTAATTCTGTCTCTGTGAAATATTCTGAAAAGAATAAATCGAATGATATGAAATTATTTACATATTATTGCTAATTATTTCTCAAAGTAACTCACCTGTTGCCAATTTACTTTCTTCTTGTGTAACAAAGGAAAGAAATTCTAAAAGATTTTTATCCACATTAAAATTGAATTTCTCTAACCAAATACCAATGGCCATTTCTATGTGACATTTAGCATCCCTTTTGCTAGACTTCACCTGACCTAAGGGCTGTTCATTACAACTCAAATTGGGATATTGCAACTGTACTTCCAACCATTTATTTTGATTGTTGTGAATTTTGTTTTGTGTATTTAAGACATTATAGCGGCTTATTTGAATACTTTTTCTACCCTTTACCACATCTGAATGGAAAGCTGTTAAAGTTAAATTCCATATACCAAATGTATGATAATAACGTTGCTTAACCATTAGTTTAGACAACACAGAATTCAATGATATCGAATCCGATAATAATGGTGAATGATTTAATACCTCTACCATCTTTATCGCCATCTGAGGTTCATAGTTTAAAGCTGACTGTATTAGTTGCATCCCAACTACCAATTCCCTTTTGGTAAACTCTAACTTAATAATATCACATTGCAAATCGAATTTTTTAACAGGAACTTCATTATGTTTCCAATAATGTGGTTGAATTAGAGTGCCATAAGACAACTGCAATTTGGGTATAGTTAATAATTTAATTAGATTATCGGTTGAAGGTGATATAAGACCCATAGAAAAGTCTTTAATGTTTAAATCATAATTATCGTAACAAGCATTTAATAACTCTTGAGGTTTGTCTGGCAATTGGCAAGTAGTATGAACTAATTTATCAGGATTTAAAGGCGTCGAGAGAGTACCTTCTATTTTATCAAAATACAGTAAGATATGGGGCAGGACACTCTTAACATCATTTGGCAATTTCCTATGCATGCGTAACGATGTATCTGGTTCGGTTTTAGCATAAACTTCTATGCGCATGCGTTTCAGTTCAACTTTATATTTACACAAAGGGACTCCCTGCATTAAAGCATCATAATCTTCTACTAAAGGGGGATGTAGCTTGGGCGAACCTTCAGCAAAATGAACATTTGGTTTGACCGTTACATTGGTTCTTGACTCCTCATACTCCACTTCTTGACTACTCTTCGCATTCTGTGGTATTATGACTTTTTGAGAGCTCGATATAGTTTCAGTATTGATTTCCGTTTTTTCTGAAGTTGATGAATATGCTGTTGAATCGTATGAGTCTAATATAGTTTTAATAACATTTTTAACCTGCAGAAATGTTTGATTATAGCGAAAGGTAATGCCAGCCGATAAAATACGATATTGTTTGTGAAAATCAATTAATTTTCCTTCCGTACCCATGTTGGCTTGGGATGATGCTACTGCACTACAATGCTCCTGGCTGTTTAGATGACCCGATCGATATGATATAACATCAAATGCAAATATAGGACTTCTATAAAGTAAATAATCATCTGTAATGCGAGTAACATAATCATCGTAGTTGGTCACACCCCAGCCCTTGTCAGCAATCATACATTGATCATCAAACAATGATTTGTCTATAAACGAACGAATGTTCGTAAACTGAAATCAAAGAACAAGGACACATAATCAGAGATCGTATGTACGGTCAAGGTACAATTTTAATGACCTATAAAATTTTTCACGAAATCAAATTTTAGATTTTTAAATTAATTATTATTAACTAGCATTTAACCTGCTACTTCGTTAGCGTATCCCTTTCTTTCGTGGACATATTTTTACGCCAAAGCTTATGTTGCATTCACTCAGTGCATTGCATGTTTAATTTTATGTTTGTAGGTCCAATACTTACAAAGATTAAAAAGTACGTGTTGAAAAACAAAAACGGTCCTTGTCTTTGATTCGCTTCCGCTCAGGAAATTCTATGTTTCTAGGTTCAATAATAACGAATATAAAAATGTACCAGTTAAAATCGAAAAAGTACCAATAATTTAATACGTTTATGTCAATAAATAAAAAAAAATGTTTTATAAAAAAGTACCAAACATAGTTACGCTTTTTACCCCTTAAACGTCCGAATTTCGAAAAAGTACCAAATATGTATTTGAATTTTTTAGATAAGTTTCAAATGTGATATAACCCTTATTTCTATGTTTATTTGTTTAAAAGATAGATGGGGTGACAAAAAAGTACGAAAATAAAAGATTTACCCGTTTACTCCGTTAAAAGTCTGAATTTTCAAAAAGTACCAAACACCTGTCCACTTATTTTTCTAAAGAACAACGATAAGCATTAAATTTTTTTTGTATCTCATTTAGTTTTAGAGATATAAGGTTACCGAATTTACTCGTTTTTGCCCTTTTTTACCCCCTAAACATTCGAATTTCCAAAAATCCCGTCTTAGTGGATCGATTTGGGGAGAGACCAAGCCCTGGTCCAAATTTCAAGTTTTTGCCTTCAGGCGTTTCGGCTGTGCGATGATGAATCAGTCAATAACGTTACAATTTTATATATATAGATTATTTATTATTAATTATGATTGGTATAATCATTATTTATTCCAATACAATTAAAAAAAAATTAAAAACTCCTTATATACATACATACAGTATTTTTAGTGTACGTGTACAGTATCTTTAGTGTACGTGTATAGTATTTTTAGTGTACGCGTAAAGTATTTTTAGTGTACGCGTACAGTATTTAAAAACACAGAAAAATTCTCAAAAAGTGTATTAAAATCAGCCTTTGGCGTCTCCGACGGCGATAGATGGTTGAGTTGAGTACATTATCTTGGAACAGTATCAATCACTGTCTGATCAAATTTTAGTGACTACTCTAGATGAGCTTTGGAACTTTTCAAACATAAATGGTAAACATCTACTGATGAGTTGGTATAGCAGCCAACGAAATGCATTTAGATATTGCTAACCCACAACAAATAAATAAAATTTTATTGCTTATTTTAAAAACTTCTTATTAATAACTCTTCTGTAATTTTTATATAAGAAATAACAATAAGAAAACATAATTTTAGCGACTTACCGGTGCCGTATCAATTAAAGCGTAGCCATGCGTTTGATCTTCTGACCGATAACTCCCTAAAGGCTCTATATAAATACTAGAAATTCCCATTTTAGTGTTTGACCACTCCAACTCTTTCGACATTACCCTTTCCCAATACAAACCGCCGACTGTGAAACGAACTATTGGCATGTAACGTATTCGTTTTATTCCGCCCAATATGGCATCATTTATAAATTCTGAATTTTTAAGGGTCAGATTTAGCTCCTCCACATAAATACCAATGTCTTTTGTATGTCCCACATGATCATCGACATTTCCATCGTCTTTATCGTCATCTTCGAGACTAAAACTTGGTAATAAGTTCCATGCCCATGATAAGTACGAGCCACCGTTATAAGAATTATTTGCGAACATATCAGCACTGAACTGATCATCTTGCGTAGAGCTTGACGAATCGAAAGAATTTGATTTTTCTGACACCATTTCCGTTATGTATTTTATAAGACGCATTAGTAAAGGAATTTGCGTAGAGGAAATATTCAAATCTAGATTCTGTGTAAATACCCCAATACGTGTTGTACTGCTATTGGCCATTGTTTGGCAATTGTATTTGCGCAACACGCGGCATTCAAGTGTACATCTAAGTATGTATATACAAAAAAATTAAAAATCTTTAGGTTTTATAACATTTTATTAGAGAAAGAAATGAAATGCAACATACTCGTACATAAGTATATCGTTAGCTGAAAACCAAAACCACGTAACTAACATTTTTATTATTTTTCAGTAGAAACAACATACATATGTTATATGTTGAAAAATAAATACAATTTTGGTAATTAAATGTCACATATTTATAAATACATATACTTATATGATAAGACATTATATATCAAAAAAATAAAATAATAATTCAATAAATAAAAATTCAATACTTACTATTAATTCTTAAAATTCAATTGAAATAAGTACGTGTTGGTGATTATTTTCAAGAAACAAGTATGTAGCTATGTGCTTTTGGTTTATATAATAATTGTACTTTCGGTTTTCGCTTATAAAATGTCTAATTTTTATTATATGAGAGTAAAAATTGGTGGGGGCATGGATTTTGATGATATGCATTATAATCAATCAAAAAACCGATTCTCATTTTTTTTAGTTACGTGGTTTTGGATTTCAGCTAATGATATGTAGATTAGAAAATCCTTAACAAACAATATTTAGATTATTTTTTCAATTTAGTTCTTAAGAATAAACCTACCTGTACATAACAGGCTCTTGACAAACATCAATATGTCCAGCATCATTACGTTTGTCTAAGCATATTGTTAAATCAGATACGTTTATCAATTTTCTTATCAACACTTTATGTGGATTAACATCGACCATGGCTAAGTGCCATTGGTCGTTTGCTGTACCATAGCTGAGATGTTGAACATTCATGGAAACCACAATATCCTCTTCAATGTATTTCAAAATGATATTCTGACATGTAACATTGATATTATTGATAATTTTTGTGGCTAAACTTGAGCCCATCGTTGAAGTATCCTCACGCTCATTGTTTTTGTTATTGCCGACACTTAAATCGATGGCTGATTGGTGCTGGGGCGAACTGCTCCCTGTAGGCGATTTAGTGTCACTACTTTCCTCACGATTTGATTTTAATACAAATTCAATAGTGTTTATTGATATGCGTATAGGTTCTGAGGTAATCTTTGTCCACGGTACCGAGATGACTAACTCGTGTATGTGACCCGATAAGAATTGAAAGGGCAAATCTAATTCTTGCTGCAGCACATCTAACCGTAAATCCAAATTATGGAAAGTTACTTCTCCCTCCCATAAGGAGACCTGAAAGTCTTGCGGTCGTATATTTTTGACATATTTTGTCAAATAATTAAGGATAAGAGGAGTTATATAGGATTCGATTTTAAACATGATTCGCCTTGAGTGAGCACTTATATTATTTTAATTATAATAATTTTACAAGAAATTTATAACATTTTAAAGATATATTGAATAGTTTGTTAATTTAATTGATTTTTTTCTATTCTTGCACCAAAATTTGTAATTAAAAACTTTACACGTCAATGAAAATTTTCATTTGAATTTTTGAAATGTGTGATGGGCTGTATTCAGCTATACTCGCAAGTACTAAATAATTTTTAAAGTATTTTAGTACACCCAAACATATACATAGTTTTGATATTAGCTGCTATACTTCAAGATAATATACATATGTAATATTTGTTACAGACCTAGTACCAAAGTATTAACACATGTACAGTTTTATATAGTTGATGATGATATATAACATAGAGCATATATATGGCTATATATATTTGAATGGTTGTTTAGCTGGTATTATCAATGTCTAAATATTTTTCAGTACATAGACTAAATAAGGAAATAAATAAAACAAAATAAAATTTTAACGCAGGAGACTATATCATTCGATATGTGATATTAATATGTATACGAGTACATTAAATAGTACTTAAGTTGTCAATAAAGTACTTTACAAGTAACAAAAGAACTTAATATTAATGATTAATACTTCATTATTCATCACTGGTGGAAACAGCTGTAGTTCAGATTACCACATAAACTGTAAATGTAAACAAACAAAAGCCGGCCCGAAGCAGTCTTGCCAGATGGCTAAAAGAAATGTAAACAAATCCCAGCTGTTATCAAATCGCGCCACCAGATTAACTACAAACTTTTGTTCTTAGTTGCCACGCGTAAAGGCAGATAGAATCCGTCATACGTTAAACGTCGCCTTTTTCAACTGACATTAACGTATGCGACGGAGGAGATTGACACCATGAGCACTTTGTTGGTGGATTTTAAATCAAATGATTTTGTTTACCGAGCTTTATTTTATAAACAAAATTTGATTTATTTATTTGCTGTTTACTGCCACACGTACCAAGGCTTATAAGAAAACTGGTATTTCAAATTAGGTATCAGTTAAAAAACCTACGTATAAAGAAAACAATTTGTATATTAAATGCTCTGATACTTTACCATATACGATCGTGCGACTTATTCCCTGGAATACCTGATATAATCCTGTCAGATTCTTCGTATCACATTATCATACGAGAACGAAGCGAAACCTCATATTTCTGAAATATTCGTGCTGTTTTACATAACGTGACTTTTACACACGTGGACAGTATAACATATCGCACAAAATTCGTCGACGAACGCACCGTGATGTTAGTACTAAATTCCCTCTAAATATACTCAAAATTCTCTTAATGACAAAAAGTCGCTTAGTGGCAGCACATTTTCTGCTCTTCCAGCAACTCAAAATATTTTTGCGTGTCTAGAACTGAGATCTTTTGCAAAAGTTTATTAATTTTTGTTAAAAATAATAATGCCTTCGCTATCACAAGAGACTGAAGACTTTGGTAAGTAGTACTACTTTTATGTATTGCAAATGAATTAATAAATAACATCAAGGCACACTCCTACACAGATGTCGTCAAATATTTTCTAAAACTTTTGGACGATGACAAGGAGCTCTCATCTGGTATTGCAGCTATAAAAACCCTTTTAATGATATTGGAAAAAAAGCAATGTATATCGTAATTTTATTTCTAATAAGCTAATAATTAATTTGTAATATTCTCAGTTGGCACAATTCACACTCTTCAAAATACTATGCTGGAAGCTGTAGCAGCCATGCGAAATACGGATCTTTCCATAGCTGCAGTTGTTTCAGGGGGTGAGCTATTTTGTCGCTTTATAACTTTAAGTTTGGATGATCGTGGTATGGAGGAGTGTCGCGAGATAATGCTAAATCGTGGAAAAATATTTTTAACTAAACTATTGAACTCTCGTAACGTGATTGCTCAAGAAGCTCAGAAGTTTATTACTGATGGCTGCCGTGTGTTAACTCATTCCAGATCTCGTGTGGTATTAAAAACTTTGTTAACAGCAGCAAAAGCAAATAAACAATTTCATGTGTACGTTACACAAGGTGGAGCAGACAGTTCGGGGTATGTGAAATATTTAAAAACTACAATAAGTGCTTAAACTCGCTTTTTTTTGTTGCCAAGTTTATAGTGAATTCATATTTCCTTCTTTTAGAGAACAAATGATAACTGACTTGGAACGGGCTGGAATAGATTGCACCATGATTTTAGATTCTGCTACAGGCTATGTCATGGAGTCTGTAGATTTTGTTATGGTAGGAGCTGAAGCGGTAGTTGAAAGTGGTGGAATCATTAATCGCATTGGTAGCTTTACAATGGGACTTTGTGCTAGAGAAATGAAAAAGCCTTTTTATGTTTTGGCTGAAAGCTTTAAATTCACCAGGCTGTATCCATTAAATCAAAGGGATTTACCCGATGAATATAAGGTACTGTTTAACACTCATCTTGTTTTTTTATATAATTTTTTCTCTTTTTTCATCCAGTACTCTCGCAAACATTTGAGTGATGTTTCTAAAGTTCATCCACTGGTTGACTACACACCACCTGCCTATATAACACTACTATTTACAGACTTAGGTATTTTGACACCTTCAGCTGTAAGTGATGAATTGATAAAACTCTATATGTAAATTAATGTTTTTTGTAATTTTTATAGAAATATATTGTATGACTTAAATTACATATTTCAGCAAAAGGAAATGTTTTTTTTTTTTTTTTTTTTGCAATTTGTATACATGCAATGTTTAATAACAAATTGAAGAATATGTACCTATATAGATGTAGATTAAAAACGTTACTTTTTAAAAATGAAGTGCCTTAATAAGCAATGTCGAAATATAATGTGTATTACATACAATTATTACCATGAATTGCCATTTTCGTCGTCATCTTCATCATCCGCTTCTGCACTTGAGTCTGTGGTGTATTCTTCGTAGTTATAATCTTCATCGTCGTCATTATTTTCTATATACTCATCTTCGTTATCAAGGCGATTATACTCGGCAGCAGCCTAAAAAATAGTGCTTAAAAAGTAATAGTTATTTTTTTTTTCAGTACATACCACTTGCCCAGATTGTATATTTATTTCAATTTGCAAACGAATATCCATTATAAGAAATGCAGTAGTAACAAGAACTGGTATTGTTAAGCGACTCTTCCATGCTAAATTTGTAAGAAACATAAAAACTTCTCCAAATGCTGAATTCATTTTGAATAGCAAACTTTTTAGCGGCTTGCTGGTAAATGTCCTTCGTGTTCTTCGTTAGTTTGTGCCTCCAAACGTTGTTCTTCTAGTTGATCGTATTTAACTATTTGTACAGTTTCTCCCACTGTGACTGGCTGTATAGGTTGTATTTGCCTGTATAAGTTTTGCACAGCTGAATCGGAATTAGTTATACTTGTTTCTAATTCCAATAACAAATCGTTATTGAAAGGGCTACTTGAATCGTTCTGCAGTATAGTGCGCATACAATCGTCACGCTTTTCTGATAAAGCGTCCAAAAGTTTTGTGCTCTTTTTAAGTTTTTCAAGTTTATGTTCTGTCATAAAAATATAAAAGCAAAACATTTAGATGCTAGTTTTACAAAAATTAATACTGTGTATTTTTTTATACAGAAAGAACAAGCATACAATGACTATATATTCGAATTCTATATATATATGACTATATATCGAATGATCATTGTATCACGCAGAAAGATTTTACATACATACATAGTACATACGTATACATATATGTATATCTTTGTAGATACCGCTATTTCCTAAACGTAATTACCTAAGCTCTGCAAATATTTGTCAGAATCAGGGAGAGGTTGATGTTCAGTCTCAACGATTTCTTCTAAAATTAATTTATCACTGGCTTCTACTGTTGAGTTGGAATTATTATCTTGTATGAAACTATCCTCAAAACACAAATATTGCGAACCGCTATCCAGTTCCGCGATTGTATATTGGTTGTTGATATCCTCCGACTGGTTGAATAAATTTACTTGTGTTTTATTTTTGTTTGCGTTATGGACCGACCAAGGATCCGTCATGGTTTAAAGTTTTTTGTGAAAATATTTATGGATTTTATAGTCAAATATAAAATTGTTTTTGATTGATTACTAACACATTTTTATTAGTGGTGTAGAATAAAATTTCCGTACAATTTGAAAGGTACTCGGTTTTTTATTCTTATAGTATGGCATCTTTACACATGTTAGCACATTATTCTATGTTACCGTTTCCAAATGAGTGTCGGCATAAACTAAAATTTTAACGAAATTGATTTTACTTTTATTATAATTAAAATTTATGAAATGGTTACGAAACTGCATCAAGATGGTAAGGAGTCGGAGGATTTCAAACTGCGATCAATGAATTGTGAATTGAATCCCTTAACACGGGCTGATGGTTCCGCTTTGTTTGCCCAGGGAGGTACATGCGTTTTGGCATCAGTTTTGGGACCGGTTGAAGTAAAACTGCAAAATTTAAGTATTGAGAAAGCTTATGTGGAATGTATATATCGCCCTAAAGCCGGTTTACCCACAATCCGCGACAAAATACGAGAAGCGACCATTAAGGACGCTTGCGAGTCAGCACTGCTATCAGCGCTACATCCCAGAACAATGATTTCTGTACAACTACAGGAATTGGACGATAGAGGAGGAGTAAGTTTAAAATGGGGTTTTAGTAATTAATAACGATAATAATTTTTGCAGCTTGACGCATGTGCCATAAATGCAGCTTGTATGGCATTAGTTATTGGTGGTGTGCCAATGAAATTTACTGTTGCCGCTATACACTGTATCATTAACAAAGACGGGCAACTAATTTTGGATCCCGATCAGTATCAAACTAAAGATTTTCGTGCCAGCTTTACATTTGTTTTCGATTCTTTAGAGCAAGACTTAGTAACTGTTCATAGTACGGGCTCTTTCAAAATGGTACATTTTAATGATGCTCATTTAATGTGTCGGGCGGCAAGTGGTCTAATTTTTGAATTTTATCGCAAAATCATGATGAAGTTCCATACACGTTTTCAGAAAAAAGGTCAAGAAAATGAAGATTGTATGGAAGAATAAAAGTCTTTTAATATTTAACTCTTCTTTTATTAATTATAATTTAGCAAAGAAATGTTGCAAACTTGTTATGTATAATGCTTTCCCTTTTAAAACCTGGGAATTTGTTTCTTCAATTTCAACTACTACAAAATCTCCAGCACCAATTTCTTTAGTGCCAAGCCCTCTTTCAGATAAAATTAATGGGATATTTTTAACAGGTACAATTACTTTTATATTGGCATCATTCCTGCCAAATACACAATCATCCGAACGTTTACTGGTTCCTTCAATTAATATTAACTCCTTGCGACCTTGATACTCCTTGTGTAATTCCGTAGCACCATGACGAAAAGCCTTCACCATTCTCTGCAATCTTTCGTTTTTTACACTTTGCGGTACATCATCTTTATATCGCCGATGAGCAGTCGTTTTCTCTCTCATACTATAGGCAAACAGGAAGGCAACATTATAACGTACTTGTTCGATGAGTGTAACTGTGTCTTGGAACTCCTCCTCGGTTTCACCGCAAAATCCGCAAATAAAATCACTAGACAATCCGACTTCAGGTAAATACGTACGTATTGTATCTACCAAATGCAAATACGCTTCTCGTGTATAACCGCGACGCATGCGATCTAGGACGCTATTGTTACCAGATTGTGCAGGCAAGTGTAAATTTTTGCAAACATTTGGATGATCTCTTATAACTCTCAACACATCTTCGGAAAAATCTTTGGGATGTGGAGATGTAAACCGTATACGTATGTCCGGTACAGCCTCTGAAACTTCTTCCAGCAAAACCGAAAATGGAAGCCCACCCTTTTTGGGCTTGTAAACTGTTTTAAACCCTGGAACTATAGTTACATTCGCCTCCGATTCTTTTGAAAAATTTCTATAACTGTTGACATTTTGTCCTAATAACGTAACTTCTTTTACGCCATTATCCCTTAAAGATAAAACTTCTTTCTTTATTGACTCTATGTCGCGAGAACGTTCTCTACCTCTGGTAAAAGGTACTATGCAATAAGAACACATGTTATCGCAACCCCTCATTATGGATACAAACGCTGTGGGCGAATCTGTGTTTAGTCTTACAGGCATAACGTCGCCGTACGTTTCATCCAAACTTAAAATAACATTGATAGCTGACTGTTTATAATGTCTCGAAATGGCCAATAACCGCGGTAGATCTTTGTAACTATCTGGTCCAGCTACAACATCGACACACTTTTCTTTCTCCAATAATTTTTGTTTCAGTCTTTCTGCCATACAACCCAAAACAGTAATTTGCAAAGGCCCTTTCCTTACAGACCTTTTTTCTTTCATAGCTTTTAAATGGTTCAAACGATTCCAAATCTTAGCCTCTGCTCCTTCCCTTATTGCGCAAGTTACGACCATTATAACATCGGCATCTTTAATATCTTGCGATTTTGAGTAGCCGTTAGTCTGTAATATTGACCATACTACCTCTGTATCATTGGAATTCATCTGACAACCATATACCTCAAAATGTACTTTTCGCCCTTGGCCTTGATAACTTTCAGGAGGTAAATAAGGAACAAATTCTTCTTTTTGTACTGTTGTACTTTCTAAATTAGTGTTTGTAAGTTTGGGTTTAACGTTGAAAAATTCTTGCAATCCAGGACCGACAGACACACGCTCCAAAAATGTTTCTCTTCTAGAAGGATTAAGTGATTTTCTATGGCCTGTATTATTGGTTAAACATCTTACTGAATTTGACTGGTGTTTGCAAAATTGAAAGATTCTTTGTATTTTCATATTTTCTAAAATTTTTAATTATACAATAATTGCTCACAATTGCACTGTTTTCGTGACTTTCAGTTCACTTCGAATCACACCCAGAGAGCGAAGCCGGTAGGTTAATAGCCGCCAGTTAGTAAAACGAAAGGCTGCCAATGAATGTGTCAGCTGTTAGCTATAAAAAACTCTCATTGTAGTTACTAGACGCGGCAAACGAACTGAAACCAATGAAAAGTTATAACATTGTATACTCCACCATTAACAAATAGGTATTTGAAAAACAAGTTTAAACTTCAAGTCATGACAGATTTTCACGTTATGTGTATATGTATATATATGACAAGAATTGACGTTTGCTGCTCAAAAATCAATTTTCCGTAGATTTTTACGTAGGAAAAGTTGACAATACATTTTCAGCAAACATCAACATGTTTTATTAAATGTTACGGATTTTGTCAGCTGAACGATACGACTAGTAATTCAGATTTTTCTTACAGTTTCTTCTAAAAGATCGTCACTAAATATCTTTTACCCCATTGGAGATTATGATTACATAAATTGTTTGGCCGTGGCAGCACTGTTTCCTTATACTTAGACCCCTTTTGGACACGTACGTTTATGTATATTGCAAATACAGTGATACATTGATTTTATCATAACAACAAAACTTCTAGTGTTCCCGACAGAATTTGCTCAGTACCAAAAATGAAAAAAGTCTAACTTGGATAAATATTACCTGTTAATATCCTGTTAAATAGAATAAAAGTACATAAAAATTGAGTGAAAAATGCTAAGGGTACGTAGACGAGTTACTCTGGTGCTATGTGCCGTTTTCGTAGCAATTTTCTTGGCTATTTATTTTATTATAAATTATGCGGCACCGGCTGAAGATAAAAAACCAAATTTCATGAATCTTGATACATTTGACTCACTAAAGAAAAGAATTGAAATTCCAAAAAAGACATCAGGGATATTGGATACTATATATGACAAGGTTAATGTACCAGAAGTTCTTGAAAACATAATAAGTAACAACAAAGAAGACACATGCGATTTTGATCCGCAGCAAGTTCCGCAACCTAATATACAGGTTGGTCTTATTTTAAATTTTATGTTGTTAAATATGTACCTATGTATGTACATACATACGTATGCATGGATATGAGTTGTGTAAAGAATTTTAGATATTACACGCATATACAACATTTAAAATTAATCTTTATTTATTAGATGCTTGATTTGTATGGCAAAATAAAGTTCGACAATATTGACGGTGGAGTCTGGAAACAAGGTTGGAACATTAAATATGATCCCCTTCAGTATAATGATCATCATAAGCTTAAAGTCTTTGTGGTTCCTCATTCTCACAATGATCCGGGTTGGATCCAAACGTTTGATGATTATTATAATCATGAAACGAAGCATATATTATCCAATGCTCTGAGACATTTGCGTGAAAATTCTGAAATGAAATTCATATGGGCAGAAATTTCCTATTTTTCACGTTTTTTTGAAGACTTGGGCGAATCCAATAAACATGAAATCAAAAAGTATAGTTGAGAAAATATCAAAAAATGTATTTTCGTTCTGATTTTCGCGGTATTACGTAATATAAGCCTGAAGAAGCTACCCATTGTTTGGTAGCGAAATATTGGTTTTTTAAAAATAAAAATAAAATTTGTTATTGTTATTTTTTATAAAAAAAAAAAAAAAAAAAAAACAAAAAAGTGGATCTTTAACTCGCGAAAATCAGACTGAAAATAAATTTAATAAAATATCGAAGAAATTAGAAGAAATATATCAAAAAATGTTTTTCTTAATAACACAAATAAAATTGTTTGCAGATTGGTTGCAAATGGTCAGTTGGAATTTGTATCTGGAGGCTGGGTTATGCCGGACGAAGCCAATTCGCACTGGCATAATATGTTGTTGCAGCTAACAGAAGGTCAACATTGGTTAAAGAAGTACTTGAATGTCACACCGACATCTTCTTGGGCCATTGATCCCTTTGGGCATTCTGCATCTATGCCGTATATATTAAAGAAATCGGGTTTTCAAAATTCTCTTATACAAAGGACGCATTACTCAGTAAAGAAAGAATTGGCTTCTAAGCGTAATTTAGAATTTTATTGGCGACAATTGTGGGGTAGTAAATTTGCGGTTAGCTTAAGAAATTTTCTACATTTTATTTTTTTACTAGATGATACCGGTATTACTGACCTATTCACTCATATGATGCCTTTTTATTCATATGACATTCCACACTCCTGTGGTCCCGATCCAAAAGTATGCTGCCAATTTGATTTTAAAAGAGTCCCGAATTTCGGGCTAATGTGCCCATGGAGAGCTGCACCACAAACGATAGATGATCATAATGTGGCTCAAAGGTAACTATTTACATATAAATGAATTTGTAAACTAATCTTATATAACTATTATATAAATCGTTTATAGAGCCGAATTGCTTATAGATCAATGGAAGAAAAAAGCAGAACTCTATCGCACCAATGTTGTCCTGTTTCCTCTTGGCGATGATTTCCGTTATAGTCAAAGCACCGAATGGGAAGTCCAACGTGTGAATTATGAAAATCTCTTCAACCACATAAATTCCGAACATAAATATTTTGTAGAGGCTAAGTTCGGCACATTACAAGAATATTTTGATGCCGTACATCAAGAGCAAAAAGAAAAGCATCGTGACTTTCCCACCTTAAGTGGTGATTTCTTTACATATGCCGATCGCAATGATAACTATTGGAGTGGTTATTATACCTCACGTCCGTATCACAAACGTTTGGATCGGGTACTAATGCATTACATTCGATCTGCAGAAATAT
The DNA here is from genome assembly GCA_947311025.1 of Lypha dubia. NCBI lineage: Eukaryota > Metazoa > Arthropoda > Insecta > Diptera > Tachinidae > Lypha > Lypha dubia. The sequence goes on along the minus strand of OX371260.1, from coordinate 9,516,222 downwards.
TAAGCTCTTGGAATCATTGGGATGCAAGCAACAACTTTGACGAAATGTTACAAAATGCCAGAAGGCAGCTATCTCTGTTTCAACATCATGATGGTATAACAGGTACTGCCAAAACCCATGTTGTTGAAGACTACAACAGGCGTATGATGGGTGCTATAAAATCATGTAGATTTGTTATGCAACAGGCAGTGTATAAATTACTGACAAAACCAACTGTACGTATGTATTGAAATAAATGTTATTGTGGTTAAAACTTTTTTATTTTTAGATTTATAATGCTGATAGTAATTTTAATTACTTCTACTTGGATGATTCGCGCTGGCCTGGAACAGATGATACTCGCACCACTATTATTTTAGGAGAAGAATTGCCGCAAAAACATTTGGTTTTCCATAATTCATTGCCTCAATGGCGTGAGGATATTGTTGATTTTTATGTAGCCTCTCCCTATGTAAGTGTTCTTGATTCCAACAATAATCCTGTTGACATACAAATAAGTCCTGTTTGGACTTGGCATAAGCACACATATGCAAATACTATTGCAATTACCCCACAAGCTTCTACCACAAAATATCGATTGATTTTTAAAGCGAAAGTACCACCGCTAGGTTTGTCAATGTACATTGTCAAAGTGGAAACTCCAGAAACTATAAAACCAAAGTGAGTATCAAAAACTTACCTTATGGAAATAAATTACATATATAAATGGTTAGTATGTACATTATGTACACTATAAAAAAATTTTGAAGAAGAAACATTCAGAAATATGTTCACGATTTTAAAGAAAGAAATCGATAGTTCACAAACAACAATGTAGTCAAATGTCTACAACTATTCTAAATATAAAAAAAAACGGAAAAGTAAAATTTTAAGAAAGGAAATATCCATGCAGATTTTTTGAGCATTACAATAATTTTTGATAAGAATATATCTCGAACATACAACCTTCACTAAAAAAAACATTTCACAGAATAAATTTTTTTTTCTTTATAAACGAAACTAAAAAATTTCAGTATCACCAAAAATCAAAAATTTTGAGAACATATTCAATTTTGAAAACTTCCACTAATACATAATGTTTGGAGAAAAATAATGGTAATGGGTGCTAAATTTCGGTTAGGAGAAAAGTTAAAATTATTCCGATATTATTAAAAAAAAAAATTAATGGTGCGATTTGGCCAATATTTTTCGATAAAAAATAAAATTTTAACATTTTTTGTTCAAATTCAAATGAGCGATATTTTTTCGGTCACAAATAATAATTTAAAATACGATTTTTTTTGTTTAAAATTACAGTTTTGAGTCTACGATACTTTCTTGGTATAAATTAAAAGTTAAAATTAGGCCGTTATTTTTCCGCTGAAAATTAAAATATGACAAATTTTTTCAATCGCACAAAACAGTTTATTTTAAAAATATTCTCTTACTGAATATTTCGTTTAGCAACATAAACTTTGCATCAAATTTAATATATACTGATAGTCCTATTACCACCCAACTGGGTGATTATCCCAAAGAAGTAAAGTTTGGTAAGCACAGAGTCATGTCTCTAAAAGTTGGATCAGGACCAACAGTGGCTTTTAGCGAAGAAGGTACGATGAAATCGATACAAATAAAAGATTCAGAACCTCATACACCAGTGAGAGTACAATTTTTCAAGTATGGCGTTCGTCAAAAGGGTGAACACTCTGGTGCTTATCTCTTTTTGCCCAATGGTTTTGCATCCCTCATCACAAATCCACAAAAACCTGTGGTCTTAGTTACCAATGGACCATTAGAGTCCTCTGTTAGTGTTGGCCTATATTTTGGTGTACATCATACAATAATGCGTGATGGTGAAGCGCCTGAAATTCGCAACAACATCGACATAACCGATATGGATGATACAGAAATAGTTATGCGTTTTCAGACACGCATACGCAATGGTGAACTATTTTATACCGATCTGAATGGTTTGCAGATGATTAAACGCCAAATATTTTCAAAGATACCCTTGCAGGGAAATTACTATCCAATACCTTCAGCTATTTATATCGAAGATGATACCTTACGTTTAACAGTGGTTTCTGCCCAACCTTTGGGTGGCGCTTCTCTAGCTGACGGTGAAATTGAAATTATGCAGGATCGACGATTAACACGAGATGATGAGCGTGGTCTTGGACAGGGTGTTCTGGACAATCAACCAGTTTTGCATATTTTCCGAGTGGTATTAGAAAGAATTGACAATTGTGAAAAATTGGCTGAAAATCATCCATCTGGCATTTTGACCTCACACTCATATCGTAATCTGAAGTCCATCTTAGATCCACTGGATAAGTTTATATTTACGGAAAATGATTGGTTGGGCGTAATGCCAGATTTTGGTTCCTCACACACCGCCCTGGGCGAGGATATGGAAATAGTGGTAATGAGAAATTTGCCAGCCTTAGCTACCATACCAGCAGTGGCCAAAGATCGTAAACCGCACGTGCAACAAAATACAGGCCTTGTTGTACATCGAACTAATCTAATGCAATGCTCTGGTCTAGAGGCTCAAAATACTGGAGAGGTAATTTTAAAAGTCATCTATTAAAATTATTTAAATTCACTGTTAATTAATTTTTACAGTTAAATTTACATCATTTGCTGCAGTGGAGCTTACATAATGTTTCGTCAGTTTTTAAAACGACTTTGACATTCCTCAAAACTTTATCCTCCCAGAAATTTGATGAAGATATAACACTATGCCCCATGGATACATTGGCATTTATTTTACAAAGAAACAGCTGATTTGATTTCAAATAATAGAATTTTTTTTATAGGTATTTCCGTTTTTATTTAGTAATACGGCGACTAAATAAAAACAGAAAAAAGGTGCACGAAGTTATCCAAATACATTCGAAACAAAATTTCTATAAAGAAATTTTATTTCAACACAAAATTTTTATAAAGAAATTTTTTTTCAACACAAAATTTTTATAAAGAAATACTTTTTTAAAATTTTTGGATAGATTCGTTCACATAAAGAAGAACTCCTAACGTTGACTGAGTCTCATTCTCTCATGATTTTATTTTATATTACAGTTTTTTTGTATGTGTTATTTTTATAAGCTTTAATTTATCAACATTTAGATCAGTTATTTCTTTATTTTGTTGTCTCGATGATTTAGTTCCTTACTTGTGCTCTGAAGACAAAATGCGATTCCTTACTGCCAAAAAAAAAAAAAAAAAAAAAAAAACTACCGACATGAGTTTCTATCTTAGTTTTTCCCAAGACAATCGATCATTCACAATCAATAAATCTATCGAATATTGAAATTCAAATCTACCTAATTAAAATATATGATTGCTAAATTTTGTTATTAAATATTGGCAGTTAAGGCTCGATACAAAACATTCATTTACTTAAGTAAAATATTCAATTAATTATTAAACTATAAACCTGCTAGTAAATTAAGCACTGCGCGCTGGAACTTTAAATGACATAAAATAAAACACAAACTACTGTCAAATACTGAGTACAAAAAATGGCTAATCTTGTTAGTCTAAGAAAGTTTACTCATTGATGCATACCAGTTATGAATCTCCGAACAGCCCCTATTTATCTACGAGTGATATTATTACGACGAAAGATAGTAGTTTTTAAAATATGTAGTAGTTAATTACCTTAAATTAGAAAAAATATATGTAGGTATAATACAAAAGTTTCAATATAAATATTATATTATATTATGTTTACTTGTACTTTAAAAGTTATTAAATTCCAGTGCCGTTTTTCTTTTATTTAATTTAAAAAAAAATTTTATATAATTGTTAAGAAAATAATATGTAATTTAATGATGTCCAATGACAGTTGTCCTTGTTTTAATTTGTTTAGCATAAATAATTAAGAAATAATAAATGGAAAAAATTAACGTAATTTTTAAATTATATAACATTTAAGAAATCACGAATTCAAAACATCATATACCGCCAACAAGCATTACTAACATTTTGTTGTTACACTCATTGTCCATTATTATTATAATAATTGACCATGGTATAATTGATATAATAGACTCAAAACATAAATAAAATTTAAAACGTATTGTCAGCTATTCTAGTGAGCTCACTTGCTAAAATTATCTTGCTGTACAATGTACTAAATTCCAACTACAGCTGATTAGGGACTGTGCACATATTGCGTAACGCCGTTTTCATAGATTTTATCACCCCCCGCAGCCGCCAAAACATTCTACTAATTTTTCAGTTCAAAATTTCCAATCCGTAACAAATCTTTAACCCTCCCCTGGAGAGTTACGCAGTATGTGCACATCCTCTAATAATGTAAACTTCTCACAGAAAGCAGATTAATTTTATACTTACATAGTATGTGGCCCCCACATTCATTTTGTGGTGCCCCCGACCAAGGTGTATCAGTATGCCTACTGTACACGAACGCAATTAAACACAATTGTTAGTAATTTTTTAACAAAGAGTTGTGGTGATACTGATAAAAACTTAAATTTCAGTTACATTGAGGGTCTATAGATTAGTTTTCTGTTCATAATCTCTGCAAACTAACGATAAACTCACACACAAAAGTTTTACTAATCGTCGAATCTGGCAGCACTAGTGGGCTGTATATAATATAAAATTCCAACCAACTCTTCTGATTTAAAGTGGTTGTTTTCATTTATTGTGCTCGTGTTACATTTGTTTAAGTGTTTTAAGTGAAGTGTAAATAAAATAAAAAAAATAAAATTTCATAACTGAAAAGGGTAAGAAAACTGTGTTTGTATCAGAAAAGAATCTAGCAAAAATGCAAAATAATTTGGTGAATTTACAACATTCTATATAATATTTCTACATATGAATATAGATATTTATGTATGAATGTATATACAATATACGTACATACTTACATATTGGCAAAGCATATCTTATGGATTTTTTCATCTATGTATTCGGTTATAGAGAGGAGAAAAGAATAAACACAAAATAATTTCTAGTGATGCCAGCCAATTCAAATTAGACTAGTGCTTTGTATTCAAAATAGAAAATTCGTATTATGATGTTGTGGATCAGCTGATAAAATCCAATGCATGTTAGTGGTTATAAAAAAATGCTGTGGGAACTTTTGCAACGTAGGAATCTACAGAAAATAGATTTTTATGTATCAAACGTCTAAAAAAATCATAAACAGCTGACACGTTTCACAATTAGAAATGTATTAATGGAATAGAGACACAGCCCGCGAAAATTCAAAATTTACCTACGTATATTTGTTATATAAAAAAACCATTTTATGTATGAAGAAGTTGCTTTGCCAGAATTATTGCATATTTGTTGCACTACTGCAGAGACCCATTGGACCATGCATGGATCAGCTGGAAGACAGACAGAGAAACTTGTGTTCTAAGCGCCATGGCCACTTATCAAATTGGCTTGACAAATAACTGTATGTGTTGGTAAATATTATTTTGCTTAACACAGCAACGTGTCAAATTCATGCCTTCAAATTGCATTTGAAAGTTATTTTTGACGGATAAGAACGTGTGATGTTTTTGGTCGCAAAATATTTTTTGCTTACAAAATTGTCTTAATTTTATTTATTATCATTTATAATATCTATTACCTTATATTTTTATATGCGATTGACTTACAGAGCCTTTATATTAAATTATTATGAAAATAACTAAATATACATATTTTGTTAATTTTAATTCAATAAATATAAAAATTTTCATAACATTTTTAATTACTCTCCATAAAGCAGGCAAACTGTCATAATATTTAATTAATTCCAGTATGAAATTTTTTTCATCCACTTTTTATTTATTGCGCTATCAAATATTCCGCGTACCATATTGTCGCTGCGCAAACTTAATAAAAATGAGATTTGATGTAATTACGCAGCAACACATCAAATTTGCTTCAAATTACAGTATCGACGGCAGTGAATATCTAAATTGTTTTGATTTTCGTCAAACTCACATGGAAATATGTGAGAGCTTTTTTTCACTAACACAATCAAAAAATCCTGGGCTTGTCAAGCCAATTTGATACGTGGCCATGGCGGTTTAAATTCTTTTCGAAAGCTCCACAGTCTGGCTACATTAAATTAGTTCAAACGAGTGCTAAAAAATAAATAGTATTCAAAAAGCTCTCCTTAACAAGAGAGATTTGTTTCATAAACTGTTTTGGAATGTGGTCATACAAAGCAGAATTGATAGAAAATAACCAAATCTGTGCTACTATGCCTTTTTTCTTTAATGTCTGTCTGCCAACTCGATTGCCTTTTTATATAGTAGAGAATATAGATGGAATCACTTTCGAGGCATTACTTGAAGCGATTCGTTCGTTCGTATTAAATGTTTATACCTACACCATTAAAAGAAAATAAAAAATAGCTATTATTCATCCTATTAAATAGCAAAAAATAATAAATCGCAGTTCGGTGGCATTCCCTTTAACATTTCAAGTGAGAAGATGTATATTAATTATACAAAATAAATAAAAAAATTATATGTATACATAATTAATAATAAATTTGTTCTTGAGTTATATACATAAATATGTATAAAACAACAAATTGAGCTTTTTCTCAAGCTATTTCTAACTATCTGTGCGTATATTGTGTGTGTAAATATATGTATGTATGTATACTTACATATTTAGTGTGTGTACATACTATGTACTTATTTTTATAAAATTAAATAGAATATTTTTCAAGTCTAACAGCATAAACATATTTTTCATTTCAATGCCAAATATTTTTATGAAAATTCTACCAGGCAAAAAGAACTCGTGTTTTTTTTATTTTATAAATTGATTAAAGTTTTACTGTTTGTACTGCAGCCTGCAGGTTACATAAAATATGTACATATGTATGTACTTATGTATGTAATAAAATCAGCATTAAACAAAAATTACTCAATACGGATACCTACTTGAACATTATTCATATATGTAGAATGAAATTTTAAAAAGTGTTATTTAGTTTTGTGATACACTTTTTGGATCAGTTCGTTAATAAATAATTATGTACTTTTGTATGTATGTACATATGTAGAAAAGGAAACGATAGCAGAGAAAGAAATAAGTTCATGTTATAATTTGTATTTGAATAAACTTTATTTTTCATTCTTCTTAAGTGGATATAAGTACATATTCGTGCGTATGTATGTATCTATGCAAATAAATATATACAATTTTAACGACGTCACACAAAAGTGTGTCAAAGCAGCACCATATACATAATACAGCAACAAACAAACATCATTTAAAAAAGAGAGCACACAAAGAGAGTAGAATACTAAAAACCAAAGCCATATATACATAAGTATGTACATGCATATATGTACATATAATTTTTAATAGACGATAAACATATATTTTACATTCATATACATAAGTATATGTAATTGTTTTGGACTGTTTCATGATTCGCATACATTTTTATGCACATTATTATCACAGGTATTTTGTGATTATTATAATGTCATAATGTGTTCCGAATTGACGACCTCTTGTAAAACCTTTATGATACTGGTGTTCCACACCACAAACACGAATGTAGGTACCTATGACAAAATCAGTTAAGTACCCTACAAGAACAATGACGGTCATTTGATGCATCATCTGATGGGCATTGGGTATACCCATCAGCATTCTCTATCATTTTATTAAGGGCAATATGAAAAAACTGATGTAAACATTCGTGTACGTGTGATTTTGTTTCTCTTTCATACTTGTGGATTTCGTGAACTATAGTAAAACATATATCTGCACTCTGCTCACTCCACAGTATTTTACTAATCAGATCTGATGTAAACATAGTCATAGATGCAAGAGTGTTAGTAAATAAGTTTTGTGTGTGTTAAGCTGGATTCACCCATTGTTTCCGAACAAAATTTTTGTCCGGACAAAATTTTTTGTTCTGAAACATTTTTGCAACTCGATTCACTCATTTCGAACAATTTGTCTGGAAAATCAAAGCTACCGTATGAAATACATGTGTTTTATTAAATTTATAAGTTGGCAGCACAGTGACAGATGAATTAAATTTGGTGTTTTATATGTCAAACGCACTTATTTTTTATTGTTTAATAAGAAAATTACATGTTAAAAAGAATTAATAAAAATCAGCTAGTTTTTTTTACTAGCAATTGAGCTTTTCTTTATTTTTATTCTAAAAAAAAAAACTTCGAAAGGTATCGGTTTCCTTTTGTTAGAAGAAAATAAAAATTCCCTTGCCACATTGGCAGAAATGTCTGATATACGCACGCCTTTTTGTCAGTGAATAATAGAAACGGTGTGCGGAGTATGCCACCCAGGGCATTATTAAAAGAATTCTTCAAGAGCTTAGTGATAAACACTTAAATCAGACGACATACATACATACATACCACATATTAGCCATGTATGTATATATGTATATGTAAGTGTTTTTAAGTTTTCGCTGCCGTCAATAGGCATCACTAAAATTTCATTATGTATTGGCATTTTTTAAAGTTCCTGTTTTACAAAAGAATTGTACCAAGCTCACAGTCTTCTTATGATCTTTTTTATAATATAGAAAATATTTCTATTTTAAGTGATTGGTCAAAAATTCAAGATACATACATAAGTAGATATTACAGAGTATGCCATTTCTATGCCTAGTAAATTGTAGATGAATAGCCTATCATCATTAAGAACACATGTCTTATCATCAAATATAAGGAACTTAAAGAACGGATCCAACCAGTATCATTAAATTTGCATAATACAGCCCGTGAGAAAAATCCTTTGATTCACAATATGTAAATTTGATATGCTACTTTGGCAACACTGATATATGATGTTTCTCTTATCTCTGCAACATATGTTAGCAACAAAATTCACTCTTTCTTTGTTTCCCTTTCATTTGTTCCGATATCTCTTTTTTTTAAAGTTTTTTCAATTATTTCAATTAAACAACGCAAAAAGCTCACGCGTTTTTTCTATTTTGTTTGTTTATTTATTGAACTTGGAAAATGAACTAACTTATATTTCAAAGTAAAGAAAATTATTGACATAGGTATATAATTATGTTTTATAAAAAAAAGATATCATTGTTTTTCAACAACAAGTTAATATTATACCAACAAATAATTACATTCATTTCTGAACACATACATATGTATGTATGTACTTATGTACGTGTATATTTATTCTTTTATTAAATGTTTTTACTCAGATGTCTTCCGGGCGGGATTAGGAAAAAGTTGGTACATACATACATGCATACATAACTTAAAATATAAGTAGATATGTATGTATGTATGTATCTATGTATGTCGTACATACGTATGTATGATTGTGTGTATGCACTTATGCACATACATATGAAAATATGTACCTATTATGCTTATTGCACCATGTTGTCTAGGTCGGTCCATAGACCCCACCATAGGTAGGTACATACATATTTTAATTTTTATTTGAATCAACCAACCGTTGAAATAAAAAATTTTTGTTTAGCATTGGCTAAACATATGTATATATATGTACATACTTACATATGTACATACATACATATGTATTTAACATATTTAGTTTTAAGATTTGAAAAATTATTGATGTTTCAATCATAAATTGAAGATTCAATAAATAATAAAATTATCAAAAAAAAAAAAAAAATTGAACTAACCTGTAAAAGACAGTGGTTTCTAAATGAGATGCTTTGCAGTCCGGATAGATATGTATGTATGTATGTATATATGTAGGTACTTACATATGTGGTAAAACTTTTCTTTCTGTGTAACCAATGTACATACATACATACATATGTGTGTAAATATGAATTATTGAATACATGTGTTTAGAGGAAAATTACTACTTCCGCTCTAGTTAAAGTACATATGTAGTTGTTACGTTGGTTATGACTTCAATACAAAAGGAACTAAAAGATTTTCTTCTCCATTTCGATACAATATTAATGTTTGTGCAACTACCTCTAATTTATGTATGTATGAATGTACATTAATGCATTGAAATAAAATAAACCAAACATAAAAGAAAATACATACGACAAAATCACAAAAATAAAAGCTTTTCTATTGTAGTTATACCTAAGTACATATGTATGTACGTAAGAAAAACACAAAATACTCGAATACCCAACAAATTAGTACCTACGCTTACAAACATATGAACATATGAAGATATTATCTATGCACATACATATGTACATATGTATATATTTACATGTACATACGTAGATAAATTTATGGATTACAACCCTGCAGGAAATGTCAATAGTAAAATTATACTTATTTTCTATTGACGATGTCAACAGTTCTATTGACAAATTATACCCCAAGTAATGCTATCTACTATTGACATTTTACACAGGCTTGTCCTACGAAATCTACCAGTAGACTGCGTCAATACTGACTAGGTAGTTCTTGTGGGACCATATGGAGCAAATGTACATAGTAAGATTGTACTGACTTGCGAGTACTATTGACGATGTCACCACATTGTGGGAAATGTCCGTAGTAAAACTGTACTGATTCACTGTAGACGCTGTCACCATCTGCAGGAAATGGCAATATTAAAATTATACCGATTTTGAACTCATCAAAACCGTCAAAAATTTTCTCTACTCATCAAAAAAAAGAAAAATTTGTTGACAGTGTCATCAAAAAGACACCATCATTGTTGACAAAAATGTTGACATGGGTACACTGAACCCCATGTTTCCTTCAGGGATAGTACATATGTATGTACACACATACATAAATATGTATGTACATATGTTGGTATGTTCGTAAACTGAGATTTTATTTAACGGGTCGAGAAAAACCTACGGCCCTAATAAAATAAATACACTAGCATATATGTATGTATGTATGTATGTGCCTAGTTCTATATACATAGTTCTATATATATATACATACATACATTCATATGTACCTATCTACTATATCAGGCATGGTATATAAGGATTTTCAAATCGTGTTGAGCTTGACATTACACTGTGATACAAAAAGTGAAAAAAAAACATTTTGACGTTTTCATGCACGAATCCTGTTTCGTTGGAGCCAATAAAGATCGAAATAGCTTTTGTTTTTCTAGGTAACTTTTAAAAGTGATTTTATAACGTTAAATGTAATAATATAACTTTTTTGTTTCATAATGTATTTCTGCAAGTTAAATCTTCTTAAAAATATAAATTATTATCTTTCAAACAAATTATTGCTTTTGATAAACGGTTAGAAAATTATTAAGTTATAACAGTTTAACTGCAAAAAATAATAAATTTTTTAACAAAGCTTTCTCTTCGTCACCCTCTTGCTTGCTCATGAGATAACAAACACTAATAATATTTATTACTGTAATTAATGTAAAAACAGGTCTTGACAATGGATAATTTAATTGAAATCAATTAAAAAAGATTTATGCATTGTTTAGCGTTTGAATTTATTTGTAATGTGGGTTTATATCGAAACAGTCAGCATATATTTTGTTTTTTTTTAAACGGGCTTGAAAGATCTAATTTTCATCTTTATAGCTTTTGAAAAAAACACGCAGAACTCCTTTCCAATAGAAAACAATCTTAGCGTTATTTTTCATGGTAATAATCAATAATACTGTTTGGTATTTCATAAGCAAAGTAGTGAGTGAGGATGCTGGGGCGCGAGAGTGGCGTCAACACTTCAAGTGTTTTTACGAACTTTATTTAATTTTTTACACAACATTTTATACAAATTCTTCGACCAATTTTTATCCATAGCAAAAAATCGCAAGTACGCAAAACATTTCTAAAATTTATTATTCTCACAAAGAAACCATCATAAAAAATCGATAATCAAATGTACGTAGCCAGTGATATTTAAAAATTTCCCTTATTTTTTGAACAGACCTCGTATATAGTATACTCGTATGTATCTCAAAGCAAAATAAACCAATAGAAAATTTACTGTAAATTTTAAATGGGGATGGAATATTTGTTATAAATATTGTATGTCATATGTACTCGTATGTAGGTATAATGTCCGTGTACATATGTAATAGGTTCATTTTTTTTATTTAAATAACTAATTTTAATAGATATTTAGTGGTGCTCTGTAGTACATGAATACATATATCGATGGCTTAATATAAAAAAGGTAACTCGATTTTTTTCAAAAAGCGTTTTTGCCTATTCTGTTAGATAAATGTCAAATACACAATGCTTTCAAAATAAAATAAATTGAAGCATAAGATTTGTTGACTTTTTTTTATAAAAAAAAATCGAGTTATGTCTTTCTTATATTAAGTCATCGATATGTATGTACTTATGTATGTATGTAGATATCGTTGGTCTCATGTAAAAAGGTCCTAACTCACACAATGAAAACTTTACAGGTAAATGTAAAAACATAATGGAAACTGTAAATATCAAGCGTTGCTATTATTATACAACTGCTTCTAAATACGTTATTTTTTATAACATATGCACATGGGACCAACGATATACAGTGTAGCCTCGTTGAACGCAACCCACGATATGCGCAACCCCTCGCTTAACGCAACACCCAATTTCTTAATATTGGTGACTCTGTAAACGCAACTTTTCAAAAAAAGGCCCCAATTAACGCAACTTTGCTAAAAAATTAAGGCTTTTTTTGTTTTTTTTTTAGTTTGGTTTTTGATAAATAAATTCAAAACTAAAACGTGTGTATGTAAAATGTTATGCTTTACATTTTAATGTGTATTTTATTAATTTTTTATTAGATGTACATATATTTTGTTTTTATTTTTTATTTCAATCAAATAAATACGATTATTAAAATCTTACCTTAGTTTTTTTTTTATAAAATTCTTGATTGGTTTAATATAAGCTTTTAAATAGAAAAATATGACTAGAAGTTTGTGACTTGGTTTGCGCAACTACTCAGTTATCGCAACAGCCCAAAATTTCTATTGATTGCGTTCACCGAGGTTACACTGTATACCTATGACAGCTTTATTTTTATTTTAAGGAAATGCAGCAGCTTACATTTTACATATGTATGTATGTATGTATGTATGTACATATGTGTAAAATAGGAAATACGTATTAGTTTATAGCAAGAGAACAAATTTGTGTTGTTAGGGAGCAAGAGCTTTATTAACGATTTAAGTAATGTTTACCAAATGTTTATGTAGGATTGCTTGATTGTTGTTTTGTTATGTAGCAACTTATTTTTGCACATTAAAAAATAATGTGGATAATGCTAAGATACATACTCGTACATCTGTACATATTTTATTAATTACGTGAATCACTATTTGACATACAGAACATAACAACAAGTTCGCAAGGAGTTTATATGTACATATGTATATATGTATGTATGTATGTATATTGGCAATACCACATTTATTTAAAGTTAGGAGAAAATTAATTTATAGAAAAGTTCTCTTAAAGGACAGTGTCTGTCTCTAGAACTTTTACAACAAACAGAAAGTTCAAGTCGAAACAATTCCACCTTGCAGGTATGGAAAGTCCACACGGAAAACTGAACCAAGCTGACATAAAATTTCACGTTTTACAGAATAGGTGCAAAAAATTACAATAAAAAGGGCAATTTTTTTTTCTATGATAAGTAGTGTTGCCGTTTTGGTTTGTTTTAACCGAAATTGGTTATTTTTTTGTAAAACGCAAATGTAACTGAATATGAAAGATATGTACATATGTATGATTATGTTTTTATTTCTAAAATGTGTTTTATGAAATAATCTTTTTGAAACAATATAGGTACCTAGGTACATAGTATATAAACATTAATTTCTCGGCGGTTAGGGGCTGTGCACATATTACGTAACGATGTTTTCAGAGATTTTTTACCCCCCCCCCCCCCCCCCCTCCGTAACGCTTTTTAATGCTTTTTCAGTGCAAAACTTCCAATCCGTAACAAATCTTTAACCCCCCCTTGGAGCGTTACGTAATATGTGCACAGCCCCTTCAGTGATTAAAGAAAATTTATTACCTATGTATGTATGTATGCATTGAAATATGTAGGTATGTATGTACATATCTATTTAGAGTAAATAATTACTTGCTATATTGGCCTACGCCGGTCCCTATATACCTACACCAGTTACAAAAATTGTTTGGCCGTGGCGACTTTGATGATAAATACATAAGTACGTACTGAACAGTTGTCGTTATTGTCATTACACTTATGTATCTGTGTACAATAATACGTTTTTATACAAAAAGTCCCTAAAGTATTGAGGAAAATTAAATAAAAAAAAATCACAATCAAAGTTAAGCAATAAAAAAACTTTAAAATACCTACATAAGTATGTACATATATGTATATACATACATACGTACATACATATTTACATACATACATAGTATGTATGTAGCTAAAATGAAAATAATTAATTTAAAGTTTTGGTGGAACAAAAGAGTGTTTAATATTAACTTTCTACACCTAAATGCATAAAAACAAATTAAATACTTACATACATATGTAGGTACTTAATGCTTACATACATATGTACATACATACATATATACATACATAAGTATGTAGGTATGTATTTAACTAAATTAACATATCCTTTATTCTTCAGAACCAATTTTTTATGCAAAATCCAACTAGATACAAAAAAATAACAGAAACAGCAACACATTTTATTCTGAAACAAAAAAAAAACGTAAAAAAACAATTTCATCATATAAAATACAAAAACAATTTCAATAAAATCTTTTTCTCAAACGAAAAAAGAGAAGAAAATATTACAAGTGTATTTAAACAAGTGTGGGTTGATGTGTCAGTGAATTGTTTATTTGCAAGTGCATGTATGAATGTGAGTTTTTATTTATCATCTCAATAAAAAACAGCTCCAACAACAACCGACTAATATCAAACTGCAACAACAACAAGAACTATATAAACAAAAATAACTGCTGTTGCATCGTCATCATTATTCTGTCCAGCAACTACAACAAAAACGATAAAGAGCTTTCGTGGTCGAAGTACATTTCCAAAACAAAAGCAAAAATTACAACGAAAGTTTATCTTTTCTACCTATATGTAGTTAATCTGTCAGTCATTCATACACAAAATAAGTTCTACTGCAAAATTATAACTTAAACTATAGTAGCAACAACTATAACAACAGCTTAATTCACAAATCGCTACAACAACCTATTTTGATTGAATTAATGATTATCTAATAAACAACAATAAAAAACTACGCAAAAAAATTTTGACAAAAAAAGCTGCAACATTTTATGATCATTCAAAAAAAGGTGAATATGAAACCAAGTACACATATTTTATAATTGTGTATGTACCTATGTTGAATTATTTTAATATGAAGTACAAGGATGTATTTAGATACATATACATACATACATACATAGGTACATATTTAAAAATATTTATGTACAGAAGCTCTCTGTATACCAAATTTATAGAAAAGTAAAAGAGTACCAACTTTTTTTTATTACTTTATCCCCTCAAAAGTAGGCTGTTGGCTAATGTAGACTACAACCTGTATGCAAAAAATTTATAAAAAAAAATAAAAATTACCAAAAGTATAAATTTCGTCCTGTTTTTAAACCTTAACAAAATTAAAAAAAAAAATTGTTAGAAAAATTTTGTCTCTGATCTTGTTTTGAATACTGAGTGAAGTACATTTTGCTATTTAGTTACATATTTTTATATAAAAATGTCTCGATATAAAAAAATTTTTTTAACGTGAATTTTAAAATTAAAAAAGAATTTAATTTTGCATACTTGGTTCGAGATAAAGGCAAATACACATGTACAATTGAGGTTATTAACAATGAAATACGATATACAAGAGTTTAAAGGAAGATCTTGTATTAAAAATAACTCCAGTTATCGTCGGAACCCAGATGTATGGAATTTTAACGATTTAGCACGATTTTTTCAGTCTGTTCGGTATTATACTGACTTGATTTATTAAATACATTTAATACACATTTGGTCAATTAATCCCTTTAAATCTCTGGCCAGTTGTTGAACAGCAAGTGAATAAATAATAAAAATACTTTATTATAATATGGAATAACTACATTAGTATATACATATACATATATCTAAACATACATTCACAGATGCATACATATATATGTATATCCATTTGTATATACATATGTACATATTTACCGGCGCATAGTCTTCGTCATTCTGCCTTTTATTGATTCATTCAAGTAGTCGTCATGTATTTAAACAATTGAAAAATATGTTAAAGTATTTGTAACAGAGTCCACATGTAGTATATCTATTTGTCTGTCTAGGTGCACTATTATGTATATATTCCAACTTTCAGAAGGAAAAAACCAACAAGAAAAGTCGGTCAAAATCGTGTAACTAAAGTAAACGAGTGAGTAGTCATCAGAGCACTAAGCGGCTGGCTAATAATGACTCTGACTGACAATAGTGACTGCTGGTTGGTGGGTGTTATGTTGACATTAGCTAATTTTATATAATTTTTTTCAACGTAAATACAACAGCTAAAGAGAGAAAAAAAAATGATCCAAAAAAAGTTTTACTGAAATTATGTCTTCATTTCGAAAATTACAAAAAAATGCTGGTTATCTGAGGAAAGTAAAAGTATTTGCAACTGTGCAATAAAATCAAATAAATTATTTTTTGAATGGCTACATGTTGTTATTACCAACACGCTTTATAGTAAATAATTTATGAACAAGTACGAAATCTAATGAAAAGTCTTTAAATGACCAATTGTTCAGTAAACTTTCATACATTATAAGACATCTTATATTTAGACCGATTTTCCATCATCATTGACGTCCTTATCTACCTATCTACTATCTACTATATATAAGTATGTATAATACACACTTGTATATTTTGTGCTGCCCTTCATGCACCTATCAGACAACCGATTTTTAGAAGACTTCTACCAAACTAAAGACATTTTTTCACAGAAGTGAACGAGGTATTGTGGATTTTTGTGGGTTCAGTATTTTGGAAGCTCTAACAGTTTAAAGTTACTACTACTACATGTACACGTATTACCAATGAATGTAAGTTAAAGCCAAACAAAAACAAACAAACAAATATGCATACATACATACATGTGTTTTACACATTTGGCTGGAAGGAAAAAAAAATTACAACAAGACATCTACATATATATATATATATATATATATATATGTATATACACTAAGATGTGGAGAATTGTAGGAAAAAATATGAGAGAGATGAGTAAATTGATTTAGCTCAATCGAAGGTATTTTGTTTTTGCATATAACTCCTTTTTTTATTTTTAATTTTTGTGAATTCATACAAATGTATCTTTAAATAATTGTAGTTTTGGTTGTTGTATGACGGTTTTATAAGATATTTTTTTTATGATTTTTCTTTCTATGACTAGAACACGGTCGATTGGGTCGACCGTTGGTACACACTAGTTTATTTAATACGGTGAACTTGCGGTAATGTGAACTATGATGGCTCTAAATAGTGAACAACAGTTTTTTGCATTAAGGTCGTGTAACACATGACATGCATTTAAAACGGAGCATTTTTGTTGCCACTTGTTACCCTCAAAAGTTTTATAACCTCTTCACCTTTTTTCTCCCAGTTTTGTTTCTATGTTTCCCCCTATATACATACATAAATGTATGTATATACATACATATGTATTTCATTGTACACCAATTTTTAACAGCTTAAAGCAAAAAATAGACACAAAACCAAACAAAAATATAATTCTGCCAGCTGACAGCTGATCGGATTATTTCTAAATTTTAGTTCAAATTTTTTTGAGTGTACTTATGTATGTATATGACATCCAAAGAGGCGGTTCACTTCATTCAAACAATTGTTGAGTGTTTGGTTATTGAGTCAATCAGTCAGTAAGTCAAAGCCATTTATTTATTCATTCATTCACTTGGTGGTTAAAAGAAAAATATAGAAAAACTAATCCCCAAGTGAAGTGCTTAAGTTAAAATAGTCATCATCATCATCATCATTGCTATTATCATCGTATGTATGTACATATCGCACCCTAAATACAAAAGGGTCACAACTCAAAATTTTCCAAAACTGACTTTTTTCCATAAATTAATTCAGAGTACACATCTCTAACTACTGTAAAAATTTTTTCCACATCACTACATATCTTCTTTTACTGGAAAAATACAGTTATGTCTATTTTTGTGTTAAGTGTGTTGCTTCTGCACGAAAACAGTTTTTTGTCTCTCCTGAACATTTTAGTATTTTGAGTTGTGACCCTTTTTGTATTTAGGGTGCGATATATGTATATGTAGATATCGCAACCTTAATATAAAAGGACCCTAATTCGTTTTTTTCAAATCGCCTTTTTGGGCTTATATCTATCTACCTATTGAAATACGATAATTACACGATTTGAAAAAAATAATTTGTTAGGCCCTTTATATATTAAGGTAGCGACATGTATGTATGTTCATATATTTTTTATGATTTTGTAAATTTTATTACGCTATTTTTTGCTGTAGTAGTTGAAATTAGCAAACTTTTGGATTATTTTCCATTGTAATTTTATTTCTTGTATGTGAATGTGATTTTCTTCATTGTTTGCTGTTTTTGTTGCTGTTGTTGTCATCGTCATCATTTTGAAGTGAATGCCAAAATAGCTCAGATAATAAAAATTTAAAATTCAAAGGCCAAGACTGCATACATTGCATTTTTTTTTTAATTAAAAATATGAAAAATTACAATAAAGCAACAACAACAGCAAACAATCTAAAAAAAAAGAAAAAAAAAAAACAAGTTTTTCATTGTCTCTTATTACGACGCCCCTACAATGTATTCATATTCATAAGAGTAGAAGAAAATTATTCCCAGTTGTATCATCATGATGAACTACAATTTTGAAAAAAAAACAGTAATAATAAAGATTTTCCTTTCATACGGCATGTCTGACGGTCTCTCGGTCTGTCGCTCTGTCGGTCTCTCGTCTCTTTGAGTTTGCTTGGATTCATTTTAGTTGCAATATTTTGTAAATGATGTAGTAGTTGCTGTTGTTTTTGTATATTTATGATAATGAGAGGTTGCACAATTGATGTAAGTTAGATTTTTTTCACTCTCTTATGTTTTTGTTGTTGTTCAGCTCTTTTATAGGTTATGCAGGTGTTATACAGTTGAAGGTAAATAACAAAATCAACTGCTGCTGCTATTTATCTTTTCCATTTATTTATTGTCTCTTCTCCAAATAGTATCCACATCATTAGACTCCGGTATGATTTTTGGTGGCATATTCATGTTGTTTTTAGGTTGATACAAATAGACGACGAGGCCAATTTGTTTAAATAAAAAGTCTCGAAAAAAAGTCTCACTTAAAGTCTTAGATTTAAAAATGATTTATTGCATATATGTATGTATGTACATACATGCATTCATACATACATACGAGTATGTATCTATTTATGCAAATAAGTCTGTCATTGAGTAAAGCTATTAAAGTTGATTATATTGTTGAATTGTTTATTGTGAAAAGAAAAGAAAGTCGTTAACGAAAATTTTATATAATTTTAAGAAAACATATTTTCCTACAAGAATATGAAGATTGTACAAGTGTCATTTGAAAATATCTACATGTCTATTAAAGTACACTTGAGAGTTTTAAAATAAAGTTTTAAACAGTTTTAAGTGAAAACTGTTTGCTCGTTAAATATTCAACTTTTTTCACAATTCGTAAATATACTCGTACATACGTTCACGATCATCTATCATATCATCTTTAAAAGTTTCTATCATTAAAACATGGGAGGGAAGCTAACGATCTCACTCGGATTGTCCAAAATCGAGTTTTCATCACATCTGAAGTGTTTAAGATTCCAGAAAATCTATTCTGATCACTTATACGACATTTTCCGTACGGTTGTATGTATGTGTTAAGGAGTGAGTGTTTTTTTGTGTGTGCAAGTCCTTCACCTTCGAAACTTATGGTGTTTTCTTTTCTAAATACAAAATGGCATCTTGTTGAAAGGTAATGCAACTTGTTATTTCACTAGAACCATAGTATAATAAATTGGATAGTATTGTCCCTAAAACAAATACAACATCACAAAAACAACAGGCATTTTGTTTGTGTAAAATGTTTTCTGTGTGTCAAAATCAGAGAAACATGCCGATCATTTCGAAGCCGGACATCGTCGCCGCTTTTGTGAATTCGAGCCGCTGCCAAATGCATTGTTAGGTTTAAGTTTCTTTATGTTATATTAGACTTTTCTTTACAGCAGTTTCTTTTATTTAATATATAAAATTTCTAAATAAAATTTTATACTTCACCGGCGGGTTGAAATAAATTTTTTTGCTTAGACGCCGCTACAAATTTTTGATCAGCTTGTTGCTCTTCTACATACAATTTGACGTTTGTAAAACAAAAATATTCTTCTACAGCGGGCAGGACAGTTTTACCTGTTTTATTATACCATGACTAGAACAAAACATAAAGTGCAATGCCTTCCACCATTACTGAGGGCGATTTTTTTTAGAATCAAACACACCACCCTTTAGAGTGCAAAACAATTTTAAGAAACGAACACCAAAGTACACTTTGTGTAGAAAAGAAAACACCATTAGACTGAAAAACACATAAATAAATAATAAAATGAATTTTTAATATGACATTTTCGACATGAATATAAAGAGTTGGCTTTAAACGAGTTGAACGAACTATTTCTGCTGTTCAAGTTTAATTTTTTTTAAATTAATCAATACTACGCGATTCTTTGCGGCCAATTTGTAGATAATTTATCACTAATTTGCATACGGACAGTTCAATTTTCAGTGGATTTTATCACGAAATACAACTCTAAAAAAAGTTAAGTAACTAGTTTTGAGTATTGAGTACCCGAACTAAATAGAAAAACTCGGTACCCAATACTAAATACTTTGCCAGTAGTACTTTAGTCTATTTGACGACTTAAATACGAATTTGGAAAAAATATATTTTTGGTAAATTTTCGCCGTTCAGGAGGAGTTTTTCACTCCTCAAGAATAAAACCACTTATTTCTGGCGTTGTGCAGTGCTAATAGTTTAAAGCTCGGTATAACTTTTAGTTATAAAAAATTTTTATATAAATCATAATATCAAGTATTAAAGGACAAATTAACGTTTATTTATAGGCAAATCAAAAGTATTTATGGTATATCAGTATTGGGATGTACATATTTACCTACAACTATTTAATGCTAATTTTTGCCCTTCATAATGGTTTCTGTTGCAACTCTTTCATTAAATTGACTGCCTGCTTTCATTCGTACACTTAATAAAATAATGAATTAAAAAAAGACTCGCGTAAGTTTCCCAGACTTTTTTTCCTAGGAAATTTTCTAAAGTCGCAAGATTTGGTTCCTCATTTTATCTCATTAATAAAAACTTGGCCTTATGTTTACATCAAAACACATTTTTTAAATATATCTTTATGTTACATCAAAATGTTTATTGGGTTGTACTGATTTGTCGTTAATTGCTTTTTTAAATAAAATATTAACAATTGTAGTATACATTTTTAATTATTTTACCTTATTCCATGTTAAAAGTAGAATATTATTTATTTTGTTTTTACTATTATAATTTTGTTAGAGAGATGGTAGAGGGACTATTATTTATTGTCGATAGTCAAAAGAATATACACTAAAAGGTTAAATTTTGAATTTATTGGACAAACGCTTCACCTTAAATTTAGATAAAATTTCTTATGAAATTTCTTCAATATACAGAACTAAGGAAATAACGCGAAAAAGTGCAATAAAAATATCAATTAGTAGTGAAGTATTTTTCATTCATAAGTTGTAAATATATATAGGAGTTGCAATCACATTCAACACATCTTCCCGAAAAGGAGAGCGAACAGTGACATTGGTTGCGTGGCAACTTTCGAAAACAATGTTTTTCTGTTCTGCCGTGTATGTTGAAATTTAAATTGTTTCTGTTTTTTCCCTTGTTCCATGAAATATTAACAATCAATGTCTACTTCTTTCTGAATTTCTCTTTATGAACTTTAGCGTATGGAAATCACCATAGTTTACATATTTAGTTCTCACAATAGCTAAAAAAACTCGGTTACACTGGCTTGTGTTATTATATATTTAACATCGAAAACTCTGAATATATTTAATTTAAAATTATATTAAATATATTTCTGCATTAACTTGTTTTTACTTAAATGTATTTTGTTAATTTTTTGTTTTATTAACAATTAACCTTTTATTATTCATAATAATTTCGTCATACTTCGTTAAAAAATTAATCATGTTAATGTTTATTCTTCCGTTAATTAAACTTATTTTGTTGCTAAAAAATAAATTAAATTGCAATTTAATTTAATTTGTGTAGTAACCAGTGTAATAAAAACTAATTAATGATAAATAATTAAATTGTATGAAAGGTAATTTTTATGTGGTCAAGTTAAACTTGTGAACGCGAAGTAATTTTAAAATACTCGTATGCATCATAAATAAGTACAATTTTTGTGATTTAAATAAATAATTTTCTAATAGGCTAGAGATAAATTTACTTTATATAGTGAATACCATTTACATTCTTTTTGGTAATCAAAATTTGCAAAATACAATGATGATGAAATGAATAAAGCATTTCGGCTAATAAATCATTGAACTTTTAAACGCTGATTTACTTAAACTTCTCTAAAATTTAAATATAGTTTAAACTCAACATCAGGAAATTACTTATTCCTGGTTAAAACAAGAGTAATATAGCAGCAATATGACAAATGTCAAAATTAGTAGGTTTTGAGGCTACATATCAATCAAAACCACGTGGTCTGTATGGGTAATTTAAACTCACAAATTTTATACGTGATTTAAGGATGTACATTCTAAAAACTTATACTATTAAGGGCCAAATTTACAGTATATAGTTAACTATTAGTAAACCAAAATGATAATTATTGTTTAACTTATACTTTATATTCACAGAGTATTGTTTAACTAAAACTCTTAATACGAATAAAATATGGTAATCATATCAAACTATTAACTTTCAGTATTGGCAATTCTGTTTTAGCATATGGTTTTTGTTTACATTTGATATTATATTATTTATTAAAAATGACGTATGCATTCAAGAAATTACCACGCCACCTCCGTGCTAAGACGGAATCTATCCATAAAATCTTTACCATCAAACATTAGAAAAATATGGACGGTTAGATTACGTTGGCGACGCTCAGCAACAATATTCCATATATTATCAATATCAGCGTCACTTTCAATATCGGAATCCACGTTTTCAATTTCATATGCCATATATAAAATTTTTCACGAAACAAACATACTACTAATAATTTCCAACGAATCAGCTGTTGTCTAACTATTAGTTAAACAATGGCGTTTGATGGTTTAACTAATGGTAAACTAGAAGCTGTGAATCAAATATTATTAGTTAAACTATTGCTATTAGTTAACTAATGACTGTGAATTTCGACCTAAGGGTAGCGGGATTTTAATTTCTTTTGCAATTGATCCCAGATGTAAACTTTCTAAATTAATATAGTGAGACCACCCTCTAAATTTAGTGTCATTGTGAGTCAATCTTAGCATGAAATCGTGAGGGTATTGAAAAGGGAAAACGGACACCGCCGGTACAAAGTATTTATTAAGTTTTCTATGTGTCCAAAACTTTAAAGCTTTTCAAGTTTAACGTGAGTTATTTATTCAACTAATAATTTTTTTACATACATAATTACAATAGTGACGCTATTAATTTTTATATATCTGCGCATGGGTGTGAAGATAAATATACCGAGTTAAATATGTTTTACGTAAGAGCTTACGTCATGACATTTAACTCAAAAGTTAAATATGTTTAGTCGGGACATTGCCAACATATGTAGCTCGATGGAACTTTTTCTTTTACATCTTTGCTAGTTGATATAAATGTATCTTAACTAAGACAACTTTGTATGATCTATTCGGGAATTTGGCCATTTGTGGGTACATTTTTGTTTGTCACTCATTTGGACCAATGGGAAATTAAAGCCAAGGATCCATACTTATTGACTATGTAAGTCCGATTTCTCAATTGTATCTGAGAATTTTTTTTTATAAAATTTTGAAAATTAAAATTTATGTAAATTTTTGATGATCTCTACGGGAATTTGGCCATTTGTGGGTACATTTTTGCCTGTCACTCATTTGGACCAATGGGAAATTGAAGCCAAGAGCTATACTTATTGACTGATTTCTCAATTGTATTTGAGAATTTTTGAAAATTAAAATTTACGTATGTCTACAATAGTGACGCTCAGGAAAGTAATTACATATTAATTACAGGGTGACTATTAATTTTTCTATATGCGCTGCAGTAAGCTAGCGAAGCATACCGGATAGGGCAGTTATATTGTTGTTTCAACTGCTGCTGCTACTGCTGTTATTATGAATCATTATGTATGCGTGTTTGAAGAGCTTGCTATTGTTGTAGAAAATTGTTATTTTTGTTCTTGGAGTTTGCTGCTGCTGCTATTAGTATTATTAGACCAAGAATTCACCTGTATAAATCTCTTGTTTGTCAGCATTGTTCTTCATTTCTTTTATTTATGCTTTCTATATAGTTTTTTGTTCTTTAATTTTTCATTTGTAAAGAAATTAAAAATGAAAAAGCTAAAAAAAATCCAACAATGAGAAACTTGGTCAAGTGAGAAGAACCTTGTGACATTAATTTAGATTTTATTCTTTCTGTTTGTCATTGTTGTTGTATCTTATGCATTTGTTAGTTTTCTTGGCTTAATAGTGGCAAGTTGCTAGTTGCTATCTATCCATGTAGTAAAGGTACTATGTTCTACCAACAGCTGTAGTAGTTGTTCAAAAGATAGTTGCTGATGATAATGATAACATTAGTAGTAGTAATAGTAGTAGCAGCAGTAGCAGCAATGCTATTTGTAGGTGTGTAGCTATTTCTATATCACCACTCGAGTTATTTGATGATGGAACTACTTGTACTATTTTTGTATACCTACTGCTTCTATGTATCTTTATTATTTCTTATAGATATTCGTTAATTTTTTTTATTCATGAATTTATATACATATGTATATATACATTGTATATACATATATGTATGCATGTTATACAAGCTTACGAGTGAGTTTGCATTATTGTATACAATAGAAAAGGATTTTGAAAAATGCTACAACAAGGTATCATTTAGTTTAAAAAAAAGAATATGAAGTACAAGGAAAACTAACATGTGTATCACTACTTGACACGACTGCTTGAAAAAGAAAAACACTGAAGGAAAATAAAAGTTTTTCTTCTTTTTCTTATAATGCAAACTTTCTTATTTTAACCCTTTTTTTTGCTAAGTATTTGGGTAATAGGGTTAAAAATAACTAAAAAAAAACTTTACACATACACACAGTCATACTTCTGTGTAGATGTGTGTGTGTGTGTGTTTTCAAAAAACTTTCGTAGGATGAAATTTAAGACTTTTGAGAGGATTTCAATAGAAGTTTAAAAAACAGTGGCAATTTGTTAAGTTGCAAGGACAGTCTGGCAAATTATTGTTAAAATAATTTTAATTTGCTGTTCCATTTATAATTATAAATTATAATTGATTGCGACTTTTATTATTTAAAAAAAATTAAAATAATACTGGCACAGAAACAAATCGGAGGGTTTTTCTTTAAATCTAACATAAATTTGTAGCACTTTTTTGAGCATTGCTGGCCGTATGTCAGGAATAACATGAACAATGTTCGTCTTTACGACCATGGAGGCCAATTGGCAGGTCCGTTTCTCGATGTTACGGTTGCAACCAATGTATCCAATGTCATAAATATTTTCAAACCAAAAATCATTTAATATGTTTCGCTTACGATCTCCATTGACCGCAACGCGAGCTGCGCGTTGAGTTTTGAAGAAATAATTTCCGATAATAGTTCGAAAATGCCTTGAGTCAAAATTGGGCCTCATTAATGAGCACATTTCTGCGAAGTTTTCAAAGCAAATACGGTTTTGCTCAAGCGCGTATGACTCGCCACAGTGTGCTGATCATAAATGTCAAAAAGAGAGCGCAATATGACCGTTCGTTTGATAGTTAACTGTTTCGTACGTTGTATTACGCTTACAGCCATACCTAAATCAGAGCGTTGAGCGTCGCGTAAGCAACAGGGTACGTACTTTTCGTACATTTGAAATAATTTTTTTTTTGCCTTAGAATCATTGATGTTATACACTTTTTTGAAAAGTCTTTACGCAGCACTTAAAAAATCCCTATTATTCCCTACGCGCTCAAAAAATTGTCTTTACAAAAATCCCTACAACTTTTAAATTATAATACATCAAACAATGCAAATAAAATCTTTGTGTTTAATATATAAACGTTTTATTGAAACTTGTTATACATAATGAATTATTCTATCAAGTCTTTTTTTATAAATTAAAAACCAAATAAACTAAAATTGAAAAACATAAAAACAAGTGATATACATAAATTCATTTAAAATCACAATTAGTTCATTGGTAAAAAAAAGCGAAATATAAAAAATATGTATTTTGCACTTTTGAAATTTGCTAAAAAAATTGTTTGCCCGTGTTATTTTTGACTGGTGATTTCCTGAAATGTCGTAAATTTTTTTACATTCGCCTTGTTAAAATGAGCGGACAATGCAAATTAAAGTTAAAATTTTATGACTTAGCTTATTTCTTTTCTTAGTGCGAACATCAGTGATGATGGGAAAAATTCTCTCCCTGTCTGTATTGGCATGTAGCCGTGATAAAGCAAACCTAGCTAATTTCGACAAAAGGGGAAAAATGAAATTCTCATTAAAATTGTTCATTTTGGTAACTGTACTCCAAAACTTTTCGATGTCCATATTTAAGAAATCACCTATTTCTTGCTCTGAAAAAATAAATTTAAATAGGATATCCACTCTTGTAGAAGAGAATTAGCGTCCACTTCTACAATTTTCGAAATATTTTTAAATGAAAATTCATTTTTATTTCCTTTTTTTTCAATGTAATTTTAAGGTTTAAGAACCCCATTTCTCTGAATATTTCTGTTTTGAGGGATAATATTTGATGTATATCTTCCAAGACCAAATCGAAGAAGGTTGCCAAATTAATATATTTTTGCCATATTATTGAAATGTCCCTACATTTTAATAATTTCAACAATTTCTGTCATTTTTTCCCTACGGTCCTTTTTTTGGACAAAAATCCCTACGAGTAGGGATTTTTCCCTACATATAACATCACTGCTTAGAGTGTACAAAAACTATGAACACCTAGGCAGCTTTTTCAAAAATTTTGCATTGACTATATCAAAATTAAGATTCCCTTTAAAAATTAAAATGTTTAATTTGGGTATATGAAACGAAATATTATTGGCAACAGAAGTGGTTCGTGTTTTTATAGTATAGATTTAGATTGCCTACCACAGATGTACATATACAATTTGACAGATAAAAACAGACGTAATCAGCTGTTCGTGATAGACAATCTGGTATTGGGAGAGACTTGGTTACTGATTTTTATTTTTTAAATAAAAAAATCACAAAAGAAACGACTATATAAAAAAAATTCAACTGTGGCATAGTCACTGAAACTGTCATAATATATTTTTTTGGTTTTTGTTGCAGCTATTAGAACTAATGTTGTTGTTAATTTCCACCATTCTCTTTATTAGACACATTCGTGGTTGTGCAAGTGGATTTTTCATTGGGTATTCTTTTTGTGTGCCTATGGCACACCCTCATCAACAACTAAACAGCAGAAACTGCAAAAAAAAACTAAAAGCAACAGAAAACAAAATGCTTTTCGTGGGCAGTTTTATTTCTATTAAAAATATTTAGTTGTAATTTAAAAATAGAGAACAACAACTTAAAATAACAACACAAATAAGTGGTTTTCCCTGGTTTTCTTATACATTTTCTAAGTTGAAAATAAAATTTTGCAACAAAAATACTTATGAAATCTTAAAACAAAAAAAATTATTTGAGAAATTCTAAAATAAATTTAAAACCACCGTACAAGCCAAACGCATTTCATGTAAAATGACATTTAGATGAGAAAAACTTTTAGCAGCAGAGATGATAAAAGTGATCTACAAATTGAACTGTTTTGTGTACGAAAAAATGGTACAATTTTGCTTACTGAAGTACAAAAATGTTGGTTTGATGAATTATAGAGGAAAATAAGCAATTAGAAAGAATTAATTTAAAATGAAGTGTCAATTTGGTACTTTTTCAAATGTTTTTCTCCTTTTTAAAAATAAACTAAATCTGCAAGCTTTTGATCAACAAGTGCAAAAATTATTAATTATTACAGTGGGTATTTATTGCAAACTGCAGTGTCTTCACAAATAGTCTCTGAACCTATTTTAGGTATTCATATCTTTTGTTTTAACATGAGCTTCTCTAAATGTGAACTTATTCAGGTCTACTCGATACATTGTAGTTTTTCCAAATAAAAAATTCCACTCTAACCACTTGGAAATATTTATTATTTTGTTGTTAACAACAATGACAGCCAATAAAAATTACTAATTGAAATATTTATGACTTTTTGTTAAAACATCAAACTTATTTTAGAAAATTAGTTAATTTGTTTTACTTACAAACAAACTAACGGCCTATTTCACGATGTCGAAAGAATTTTTCCATATGTTTTCATTCGTATAATTACATTTGAAGCAAAAACAAATTCTAAAATTTTGTTTTTGTATCAAATGTATTTGTACGAAAGAAAAAAAAAATTCAAAATTCTTTCGATATCGTGAAATCGGCAGTAAGTGTTCTCCTTACTGTCGACTCAACAATTATCATTTGGATGAATCAATCATTATCATGTAAACGAAAAACAGCAATTAACCCAATGGGAGGGAGGTTTATCTAAATAAATTTGAAAAATTCTTGGTAATTTCTAAAAGTCGTAAAAAAATCAATTATCTTGATTCTTGTGTATAACGCCGATCGACTGTAATAAGCAATCGTACGATTATGTCAAAAAAAGAATTCTAACAGAAATCTATTCCACTCAAGAAAAGTCGTCTGTATTTTTTACAATTTTTAATTTTTTAATAATTCAATAATTTTTTTAATTGATTTTCTCAACACTTTTTTTTGCTTGACTTTAGTCCTATAATTTTTTTCGCTTTAAATTAGAGGGGAACGGTTTCCCCCTGAAATATTTATTATCGGATAATTATTCCATTTATAACACATTTTTAAAATTTTTTTCAACGTTTGGTGCCGAATTGTACCTTCCCCATAATATTGATAAGGGGCTGTGCACATATTACGTAACGCTGTTTTCAGTACCAATTTTCCAATCCGTAACAAATCTTTAACCCCCCGCATCTTCCTGGTGCGTTACGTAATATGTGCACAGCCCCTAATCACATAACTTCTCTATTTATGGACCGATTTTCAACTCTTTTTTTTTTTTTTTGAACTGCTTTGCTTACAGTTTTGTTGTATAAATTTTTTTTTAAATCAGCGGGCAAATTGTCGATCCAGTCTTCCCCCGGATATAGTGATTATAGCCAGCGTTGTCAACTTGATGCTTTTCTAAATGTTTTGTGCGAAAAATATCTGAGTTGGTGCGTGGTGCGCTTTTTATTTAATTTTGGGTGGTTCCAAAGCATATTAAACAGAATTTTTTGTTTCGGTATGAGAAAAAAGAATATTGTACAAAAAATACAACTGTTTCAATACCATTTCATTCAATTGTACAATTCAAGTGTACAATTTTTACATTCAATTTTACAGACCATAATAAGAGCAACCATTAATGATGTTTAAGAGGTACCAAAACACATTCACAAAACCCGTTTCTTGTTATAAATAATTTGTAACATTTCATTATAAGAAATTGGTTGTCCCTTTTAGATTTTCAGAGTTTTTGTCGAAAAAGTTGCTGTCAAGTCTGTTAAAGAGCTTAGCAAAAACAAAGTATTCTTGAGACCTGCCATCATTGTTCTTTTTTTATAAAATGCGTAAAAGTTTTTATAAAGTGTTGTAAAACTAAAATTAATAAAATTTATATTTAATACAAGAAATACTTAAAGTTAGTGTCAATAATGGAGCTAAAAAGGAGATTATAAGCGAAATGCAAAAAGATTTGGGAATCACAACGTGTGTTTAAGCAATGGATTTGGCCTTGACCAAATAATAACACAAAAGCAAGATGTTTTAATTGCAAATGCGACATCACGCCTAAATATCCAACCTTGTTCGGCATTGTGGAATACGGAAACACATTGCTGCTTTAAGCCCATTTAGATACAAACGACATCAAGAACCAACATTGTACAAAATGTTTTATCCCATTACAAATATTATATCATGCCATTAGCAGTACAATTTGAATCCGATGTCGAAATATTATTTAGTATTGAAAAACGGTGGAGAGTGATTCACTTCATGCAATGGCACAATATTCAGCCTTATTGTGTTTGACGCCAGATTTTTCTTTAATCTAATTTTTCTTTAACACAATAAGGCTGATTGCATCAGCATTAGAATTTTGGACTAAAGTTAAATGTTGTAAAGATGCAAAATTAATTCAATAAAAATTTTCAATAAAAAAAAATTCTGAACTTGGTGCGTTTTTGTTGAATGGCGCGTTTTTTTCTTCATTTTGGTGCGTTTTGAAATTTCAAACTTGACAACGCTGATTAAAGCATTTATTTGGTATTTATGGATCGCTTAAAAATTTTTTTATATATATTTTTTTTTTTAATTAGGACCACCACTCAGGGGATGACCCCTACGTATGCAGTGCACTGTGCAGGAACTCGGAGAGAAGGATAGGGTAGAGAAGATAGATGTTGAAAATTTAGAAGACTTAACCTTTCACAACTCTGCTTTGCGCGTTATGTTAATTTTTAAGGCAGTGTTGAGGCGCCTCCGGTGTTTCGTAGACGCATTAACTTTCTTAAGCTGTATTGGCAGGCATTTTATTAATTGTTTTACTTTGCCAATGTTTCTGCTAACCGACGAAGGAGGGCGATGTTGTGTACATTAGCTTGGATAGCATCAATCGATGTCGGATCAGTTTTTTAGTGCCCAATGCTATGCCTTCATCATTTAAATAGTCCGACAACAATTAATACAACAGTTAATACAAGTCATTGTTTGCTTAGTAGTCAACGCGCTAACCACTTCAGCCAACACCACCCTCAAATATTATAAATTACTTTAGTCTCTCTCGTGCTAAGAAAATATAATATAGACATTAATTATATTGGGTTTTAAGCTTTCCCGTAGTTGCGTCCATTTTTTAATCTGTTCAATTGATTTTTTGTATTGAAGTGGAACTTTTTCCCGGAATTATTTAAAGAAAAAAAAAAACAATAAAATTTATTAAAAAAATATTAAATTTAAAGTAAAAGTACCTCTTTTTTCTGCTACTTTTTGAAAATTTTCAAACTGTCACCGACTTTTTCTAATTGTTGCTGTTCTATTTTACAATATTGTTTTATACTAATTTGTCACAATTTTTATAAAGAAAAAACATAATTTAAATCCCTGAAGCGAAATATCGGAATAATAATAAAAAATAATTGTTAATTTTTATAAAATACATTGATCTTTAGCTCTTAAAATAAGAATTTAAATTATTTAATTGTAAAAATAATTTTTTTTTGGAAAAAACATCAGTTATCACATAATTGAATCATGATTTTAAATCTATTTAATCATTTTTATCTTTTCTATCAAAATTTCCATTAAAATATTTTCCATTTTTAAAATTTCATTCCAGATTTGTAAACTGTGACCCCAATTCTTACTGATATATGTGGTGCGATCATTTTAAGTGTCTTGAAAATTATCCTGCTTACTTTAAAAATCGACTCAAAAATTGATACTGACGTACTCAAATTAATAACTTCTACAGGTATGTGATCAGAAAAATGGATTATTTTCCTTGGATTTTCTTAGTACTCTTTTTAAAACTATTGATTTATAATAAGATTTCTATTTAATTAGTTGTCCACGTATTTAAAATTGTAATACGACTTTAATTTACACAAGATGAAGTTGAACATAAATAAATATTTTGAAACTTCATTAGTTAGATCCCTGATTACAATCTGGAACAATTGAGATTGTTGGCGTGTACTGTGTGTTACCTAAAAAAACATGAAGAAACTGTAGAAACACGCAGAAACGCTACGAGAAGAATTGATTGCATTGATATATTATTATGTTCTGCCATGTAGTTTGGAATCAATTTATAAACAATTTTTTTCTAGTCTCTGAAACCTGTCACATGTCTTTCTTAGTTATGAGTTATATTTATGCAAATAGTTTAGTTCCACAGTGGCATCTAAGGTCGGTCTTAAAAAAATTTTAATAAAAGTTCTTCATTACAAACAATGTTTGCTAAATTGTATTTTCCAGCAAAAATTTTTACTAAAAAATTATAATTTAAAAGTTTTCTAAATTTGTTGAAAAAGTTTTTTGATTAATTGGCTTAATTAAAAAATTTATTGAACGAAATTTTAAAATTTGATGAAACTGCTTTTGTTGAATATTTATTTTTGGAGAAATAACTTTATCGGAGCATATAGACTATACAAAAAAGCGAAACCTTTTTATTTTTAATTCAAACTTAATTTTATCAAATACTTAAAATATTTGTTACATAGAAAAAAAAAATAAAATATTAAATCACATAATTAATAGATTCAATTACGGAATCAATTGAAACTATGTAGTTTAAAATTTTAATTAAGTTTTAAATGAATTTTTTTTTTGTGTTGGGGATTTTAAATAAAAAATTTATTAATTGATATTGCTATTAATTTTAATTGATTCAATCACTAAATTAATTGGAAAAAAATTTTAAATTTTGATAAACAACTTGTGTTTGCATATTGTGAGGAATATTCTTTATTGTGCTTGTTACGAGATGTCTTATCCAAATCTAGCGAAGATAATAAGATCACGAAAAAAATTATTAGAAAAGAAAAACAGAATTTATAACACTTCCGCATAAACAGTAAAGGAGTTTATTGAATTCTTTGGAAGCATTTTTTTCACTGATTACAACTACAACAAACTCATAGTTTTATGCTCTTCTAAACCATTTCAAAATTATACACAATTGTGTTAAAGTAGTACAAAATTTTGTACAATTGTATGAATACGTTTCATCCCTGTTAAATAAACATACATACCGTATACATGCTCATGGTACACTTTATCATAAGTTGCATGCAACAATATTCGACCATTTCTGCCAAGACACGTTTTTCATGTGTACTCGTATTTGTTATTTTGGTTCTTCGTATAAAACCAAAAAATCAAATGAAAATTGTTGTCAAGTGTGTTGGTATTTATAGGTGACGCGTGCTAGTGCATCAAAAACATTTATTTATATGTATGTTGCTGCTATTGTCATTTTATGTTGCTGCTTTATGTGTGCCGCACTGCTGTTGTTGGTGACTTCTCCTTGTTGTTGTTCTTGTTGGTATTTTCTTTCCATATAAATGACAAAGCAAATTTATATGCAATTATTCAAATTTGGACTTTTACCTGCCAGTATTTTACATCCAAAGTCTGAAGTTGGCTTCTCTATTTCTATTTCTATTCCTCTCTCTCTCTCTCTCATTTTTTTCTTTATTGTACTTTAGATCGATGGATTGATTGTCGTATCGTGAGGGATTTGTCCTAATTTAAATGGTTTTGTTTTGTCCACATTCACTTACATAGAGGTACTTCTTGTACATACACACAGATTATTGTTGTTGCATGAATATAAAACACTACAAATCAATTAAATAAGGAATATAATTATATTATCTATGGGGACGAATATATATTGCAGTGTTACACAGTTTTCAAGTTATAAAGACCAGGTCATACTAGTAATTAATGGCAGTGTCTACTTGCTATTGGACAGGATAAAAATCATCGTACAATTTACAAACTGGTTCCAGTTTACACTGCCAGAGCTGGAAAACAGTAAATTGGATTCGTGAGTAAAATGTAGAAATATAAATTGCCTGCCATTTACTAAACCAAAAATTGCTGGAAAAAGTTCATTGTTTTAACGAACTTTTAAAGTTCAATCGGCCAACACTATATCCTAAATTTTTCAATTATTGAGGTCTCAACTGTACATCGGCACTCTCCGTGTTTGTACGGCTACAACGAAATTTAACAGACCAATTTTTTGAGCATTAGAATTGATAGTTTAGACTTCCCATAGTGGTGCTTATCAAGAACAAGAAATTCACTTTTTTAATTTTCTTCTCAAATCACTCAAATGGCTGTTAGACACAAACTAATGATGCAGTTTTTTCAAATTTTGGCATGAGTCAAGTGACGGAAGCAGTGTTGCCCCTATGTCGGACTTATTGATCCGCCCTAGTATATTCGTTAAATTTAGTGAAAATTCAACTCTATATTTAATTGATTCGAGGTGTATTTTACATATTCAGGTCTTTTATTTATTTTTAAAATTTTGTATAAAACATTTCATTTTGCCTCTATTTTG
Source organism: Lypha dubia (assembly GCA_947311025.1). NCBI lineage: Eukaryota > Metazoa > Arthropoda > Insecta > Diptera > Tachinidae > Lypha > Lypha dubia. The sequence continues at coordinate 9,481,792 of OX371260.1, read as the reverse complement.
GCTTTGGGACGCAATGTGGTAAACAAATTTCTTACATCTTCTTTGTTTGGGCTGTAATAAGTATTATTGTAAAATCCTCTTACTGTAATCGAGTGCGATCTGTCATAAAACTTATTTATTCCTCGCATGTTTGTTACTTAAAATTCATCCTTGATATTTTTTTTTTTTTTGGGTTTAATGATGAGTTTTAATATTGTTTTCAATAATGTGTGATTTTTAAAAATAATAATTATTAAAAGTCAAGAAATAGTTGTTGTAATTACACTTAGTTAGTTAAAGTTTGTTTGTACAATCCGGTATAAATGTGAGTGAGCCTTCGTTTTTGTGTGGATAATTATGCATTTGAATTTTAATGATTATTTCTCTGTTCTTTTGCCGTTTTGGGAGAAACCTTTAAATTAAAAAATAAATATCTCCGCCTGTGCATATTTTATCACACTACACAAGTATATAATATATTTTTTAAATAAATATTATTAACAACAGGTTTGTTATAAAAAAAAAACTTCTTCGAATTAGTGTGCATTTCAGAAACAAAGAATTGTTAATTAAATTTATTTGAAATTTTACATAAAGATATTTTTTCACTATAGATGTCTGTCAACGTGTTTTTGTACTCGTATTTTGAAGTGTATAAAATTTAATTTATTTTCGTTAGAACCGGTACTTGTGAGGTTTTTCTGCTTCTTTACTTCATTAAAATGATTAAATTATATTTTTATTATTCTTAGCTGCGTTTTCATCTTGTTGTGCTGTTTTATATTAGAAATTTTAGTTTGCATATATTATATGAGCTCAGAAGATAATAAACCCTGTCTGTCACGTTTAAACTTGATATTAATGAGATTCAAAAGAAGATGACCTTCAATAAATACTTATTGATGTTTTATTATTACTGATGTACATACGAGTATTTATGTATATAATTCTTAATGATTTAAAATATTCTAAACTTCAATGTCTGTATGCAATTAATTTTATATTAACCCTTTACCGATACCTTGGTAATATATTGTATGCTTTTCAGGGTCTACTTAATTAAATCTAAAATATTGTACGCATATTTTGTGTAATTTTTTGGTTTGTTAGTGTTGATGCAATGAGAAAAATTTTTAAATATTAGTCATTGTAAGATCGGCATGTTTGTCATAATGTTTTGTTAATTTTTAAGGCAGTGTTGGGGCGCCTTCGGTGTTAAGCGGACGCATTAACTTTGTTAAAGCTGTATTAGCAGGATTAGCCGATGTTTCTGCTAACCGGCGAAGGAGGGCGATGTTGTGTACATTAGTTTGCATAGCATCAATCGCTGTCGGAACAGTTTTTTAGTGCCCAATGCTATGCCTTCATCACTTAAATAGTCCGACAACAATTAATGCAATGTCTCACTAATCTACATTAGAGAAATTAATGATGTTGATTGACTCTGGCTCTGGCCAGGGTTTGAACCCATTCCCCAAGTCATTATTGTTTGCTTAGTAGTCAACGCGCTAACCACTTCAGCCAACACCACCCTCTTACTGATATCATACTTTTTAATAACATACTACATACGGAGTGCATTACATTAAACTGGTTATGTAGTTACTTGCTCGTTTGCTTGCGAGTATCAATTTTGGACATTATGGTATCAAATTAAGGGATGTATTTAACAGTGTTGGTATGTCTGCAAAAAACAAAAGCTTCTTAAGCTTTTTCAAGCACCTTAAAAGATAGACAAAAAAAATATAAAGTTTATTAAGATAAATAAATATGACGATATAAATATGTTTTGACATAAGTTCTTACGTAGTTAAATATTGTCTAGCTTTTCCAGTGTTTTTTTTTTTATTTTTTATGCAGCACCAGTATTATTTCCGCGAAGTACAACATCTATGGTAGTTTTTTTACAACTTACAACAACAAATTCCAAAAAAAATCCCCCAGAGAAAGAGTACTGGTTGTGCAGAAAAAAATAAAAAAATATGTATGTTTTTTTTAGGATGCGAAAATATATTTGGCAAATATTTTCAAATATTTAAATCGTCATATATGTATGTATGTATGTATATTCAAAACAAATAATTTGCGGTAATTTTTGTACGATATTTGGATTTTAAAAAGGCGTAATTCCGAAGAATAATAAAATTTTACATATTTCTAAAATACAATCTTGGGATTAGTATAGAAATTATTAGAATATTGCATGTCAAATAAATGTTTTATATCTCGTTTATGTATGTTAAGGTTCGGTTACATTTCGTCGTCAATTTTGAGCAAACACCGATATGTATCATTTCAACTCAAGTGATCAAGCAATTTTTTTGCGATATACGATTTCTTTCAATATTTTTTTATTTAAACAGTTTTGCGATTTCTGATCTCGATTTAGGAAGAATTTTTTGGCATCCTTTAAGGCTTTAGCGCTTTTTTTAACAATACTATGGCTTTATTGATATAAAATAATTTTTCGCAAGTTGTCGCTTTTTTCGCGAAGGGTACAATTCTGACAAACTTTTTGGTTTTGTAGCATTTTTTTTACAAATTTATTGGGCTTTTTAAAAACTTTGCAATTGATAGAGATTTTTCGCTTTTCTCGCGGCAGGAAGCAACACAATTTTTTAAAGTTTTTATCAGCCAGCATTAGTAGTAGTTTTAGAGAATCACGAAAAAAATAAAAATCGCACTAATTTTACAAATGCCATAAATTCGACATGATCTCATTCACAATAACCACGATAATTAGTAAAGTGCTGCTTGTTTCATTATTTTGGATTCAAAATTTTCAATATCTTGCCTTCTCTTAGAAATATTTCAGATTTTTTCAAGATCTAATTTTCCGCGAATTGGCTCGTCTTATTCAGGCATTTATTTACATTATTAAAGCATGTCCAACATAGCTACCAAAAAAATATCGGCGTAAAAATCTTTTATTGAAAAATTTTGGCATTTTTTTTACTCTGTTTGTTCTTACAAAAAGTTTGTAAGTTCTAATAATTGTTTTCCCAAAATAAATTAAAATATTTGCCTTTTAGTGGTCACAACACTTTCTTCACATTGGAAACATTTTTGTTTGCCAGCAAATATTTTTGTTTTTCACGACTGTTTTGTTGTTTGCCTCTAATAAATATTTTATGATCAGATTACAATAAGGAAATATTTGTGGTTGGACCGTACCTTAAGGCAAATATGTTTTTATTATATTTAGATTGCTTTCTATTAAAAACGAGCCTCTAAAGCAAAAATATTTCTCAGAAAAAAATGTCACTTAGTTATTTTCCCAGTTAGGGCATCTCATAGTGGAATATTAACAAAATTTATTGTAATTGAAATCGAATTTTTTTTGGTTTCTAAAAAAATTTTCGGGTTACAATTTTAAGTTTTATAACCCGGTTCGCTTATTTTAAATTTGGCCAAACAAGAGTGTTAGTATTTTTGAATATTTAATTTTGGCCTTTAACACCAGTTTCTAATATTTATATGTGTTATTTAAAAGGTTTTATTTTAAATAACTGGTTCTGTATAAAAACTAGTTTGTTAGAACAGACATACATACTTATACAAACAACACAATTAATAATAATAACTAAATTTAAAGCATTTAAATCATGATACAAATCAAGGTCACACACTAAATTGGGTAAATAATAAATATTGATAATGGAAAGACCAGTCAGCAGCAGTGCCCACTGTCTACAAAAAATATCTCAAGTAATATATTACAAATTGTGTGTTAGATTATATAAATATTTGTTTGTCACAATCATGAAATTAACTAACACCAGTGTGTGTTTGGAGAATTATTTTCGATGATATTTTGCCATAGTATGCGGATGCTCTTGCATCCCTTTGCAGGTCTAGCTTATTTACATATTTTGTTATTGCATTGCTGCAAACTGATGAAAATAAGCTAGACTTGTAAGATCTGCAATGATTTCAATATTAAGAGTGATTTCCCTTAATAATTTTTTGCTAACACTTCATAACTGAAAAAAATTGGTTTAATGGCAAATATTTATTTGCATTGATTTTTCATTGGCATTGAATTGTCATTGGCATTGTTTACAATAATTGTAATGAAAAAAGTTTTATCTTAGTGGCATTGTTTTTTTTTTAATAATTAGCAATGGAAGCTTTTTTTCATTTAAAATCAAAATAATGGTAATGCTAACGAAAGCGATAATGAATTAGTCAGTTTAATGAATTACTGCCTGTATAAGTGTAATAAATGTTTTTTAATTAAATTATTTTATTATCATTACAAAGAAATTTCCAAAGCCCATAATAATAGAAAAGCAAACAAAATCTGAAAACATTCTTGTTCGCTTAGAACTCATTTGGCAATAAAATAAAGTAGTTAAATATCCTTTAATAACTTTATTATTAAGTTCGGCAGGGTCACCATGTATGTTTTTTTTTTTTTTTGTTTCACACTTTCAATTCAACTGGAACACAGAATATTCTTTTTAAACTTTTATTAAAAAAGTATAAAATTAATACTAGAAGTTCCGTTTTATGAAGCTAAAGATTAAATATCATATTTTATGCTCAAATATATGTAAATCGTCCACAAAAATTTCGCTTCAATAAATATTAAAAAAAAAAAAACTTTTAATTTTATTTCTGTCCCAACGAACGATGTAATAAAAACTTCCGTTTATTTTTTGTAATTAAAACAAAAAGAAAAGTAAAATACGCTTACAATGAAATAAAATCCACCCACTTTTTGCATGTAAAGAAAATGTTTTATATTATTTTTAAACTCTTGTGATTTTTTTTCAGCATAGAAAAAACAACACTGTTTCCTTTCATTTAAATGTTCGACAAAAGTAAACAAAACATGCATGCAAACAATACTTTTTATGTATGTATGTATATGTGCATATGAATTTTTTTTCTCTTAAATATATACATATGTATATGTACGAATTTTATAGCCCCCACCATCCACCCTCAACCAACCGGTGCCCGCTCTTTGTGTCCTTTGCTTCACTTCCTGGCAAAAAAAAAAAAAAATAATATCTTTGTAAACGAAACAATGGTCACTAAAAGTAAAAACTGCTGCAAATACAAGGAATACGAACAATTCGTGAGATACTGAAAGTATGATTTTGTTTAAATTTTATATTATTTTATGAAGTGGTTAATGGACATTTTTCATTTCTATAATATTTTACATGTAAACGATAAGCGAACGCACAGACTAACTATTTTCCGTAACCCAACAAACATTCTGTTGTAAAATCACAATATAATACATATTTTCAACCAGTGTGGCCATATTAGCTTTTTTGGCGCTAAATTTAGGTTTATTTTTTTATATTTAGCTCGAAATATTTCATTTAGTTCTTTGCCTTTTCTTTAATTTTAATTTCGTGTAATTAATTTCTATTTCAAAATAATTAAAACAGTTTATCAGTTTATGTGAGGTAACAGAGTTAAAAAATAATAATATGCCAGTGCAGAAACAATCAGTGCTGCAGATTTGATACATATATAAAAAACTAGATAATGCTTGTAAAAAAAATGCATGTTATGCAGGTGCTTATGAACAAAAATTTCCCACAAATTTCCCTAAAGAACAGCTGACTAGAACAAATAAAGAAAAATAAGAATAATTAAGAACTGCTGAAATGTTTTAAAAGAATAAAAGCAACTTTCAAAATTATTAAAAGGGGCAATAGCGGCAAAACAAGACAAAATTTTAAGTAATTTGCCAGCTGCCACAAATATTTTATTGGCTTTATTTTATATAAGAAAAACGATCAGTCAAAAACACATGGAAATTCGTAAATCTTAATTATTATTTAAATACACAAGGTTGTTCATTTAGTTATTAATTAAGTATTTTTTTTTTTAAATATGCAGTCAAAAACACAAATTGGTATTTAATTGCAACCTAAAAATAATTATAACTTAAATATCAAGTAAAAAATTGGCCCTTAGAGTTGTTTTCTTGATGACATCTTGAAAGTAAATTGCTTTGAAATTGCGTGCAGCCTGCATCACAGCTTCCGATTTTTGTGAATATCGACAAGCAATATGTGTAAAAAATTTTAAATCATACAATAGTTTCTATTTACATGAACCAAAAATATATTTTTATATTATTAATACCTACACTAACACCATTAAAAATATACAAAATATATAAATAATGAAAAGTTACTATTTGCAAAGCTATATAAAAGCTTAGCATTATATTTTAGCTTTAAAATTCCTTCTTAGCTCTTTTTAGCTCTATTTCAAACAGTGATTAGCTTTATACTTATTATTTTAAAATCAGGCCACACTGGAGAGCACAATAAAAATACACGCGTACCGCTGTTTTAAAAGTTCATCGGCACAGGCAATCTAAATAGTAACATCTAAATTTTGTGCAACTTAATAACCCTCTAGATCCTTTTTGGATGTGTCCTTATTATCCCATTTCTTAAATTCAATCCTTATATGCTAATGCTGTACTTATTCACAATTAGTACATCCTAAAATAACTTACAAATGTGGAATTTATAAAACAAGTTTGTGTAAAAATATGACTTGAATAAAATTTCAATTTAAGTCACCATAAAATTGATTTTTTTGTACACTTAGGAAAAAAACCGCTAATGTAATTTAAGATTTGTTTCAATATTATGCGCCTTAGAACATTTCATCGGAGAATGTTAAGCGACTTTCGCAAGTGATTTCCATGGGCATTATGAAATGCAATTGGAATTTGGAAAATTTCTCGTAGTGAAAAATTATGGTATAACAGTTTTCAAGAATATGTGAGATGTTTTCGCAATATAGCTGGACTCTTAAGACTTATTCATGTGTGTCATAACGTCCCTGGACATCGTGACATGTAGTGTCATAGTGTTCTTGGGCATTAATATTTTGCCAAAAGTATCATCCGTTGACATTGTGGTACTTTTTTCTGTGTGTCATTAGGTCTTGGACATTATTAGGACTTGTGACTTTAAATTATTATATGTATGTGTACTTAAAAATAAATTTTAAATATATTTGAAAAGTTGGGAAAGCTTTTTCACATTTTTTTCTCATGCCCACCGTGACTAATAAAGCCTTCATGTTTAATGGCTGTTTTACATAAAATATTTTCGTAAATGTGTGTATGTACATTTACGCGAATGCATTTAAACAATTTTTGTGTAATTTGCAAAACTGAGGGCTATTATACATTTGCCAGTGTGTGTGAGTATGTTATTGTTGCTGTAAAAGGGGCTTATGTCAGTATTGTGAGTGTCTGTATTTTATTGAAATGAAATGACCTTATTTTCAAAATACAAACATACATCCACATGTATGCATGTGAATTGTTTAACTTTTTGTAGGAAAATGTATGGAAAAGAAGGAAAAACGCATAATTAAATCCAAACGAAACGAAAAGTTAATAAAAGTCGAAGCTTTTGTTGTGGCGTAATAAATAAAAACATAATTTTAAATTTCAAAATGGGGAAAGAATTAATTTGTTGATTTAGAAATATAACGTACCATATTTGAAATAAAGAATTAAAGAATAAAAAAACATATTAATATTTGGTAATTTCAGAAGCAGAGCAACTACAAATAAAGTCCATGTTTTTTCGAAAAGCCCGCATTCAATTACAAAATAAATAATTGAAGATTAAAATAACCATAAAACGTTGTAAGGTGAAACATAAATTAGAAAATGTGAACAAAAACTTCAGTTTCTTTGGACGTAATTATCAAGGTCTATGTATATATGTACGTATGTATGCATGTATGTACGATGTACATCAGCACGAGTTGTTACATTTCGTTCTATTTTTAACCAGGGGAACCGGAAATATGACTTAGAACTCCATTTTATGTGCTTTAAAATATGCAACAAAAATATGCTTCCAAGCGAAAAATTTAGAAAAAGTTTTCTTGCTGAAAAAATCTCGTAAATAAATTAAAAATTGTTAAAGCTGTGAAATAAGCAAAATTATGCTGAAAATGGTAAAATATATTCCAAAAATATGCATTAAAAATATTTCGCTAAAATGTATTAAATATTTCTGATTATGTAAATTAATTCTCAAATATTTTTGAGAAAAATTAATTACATTAAATTAAAAATCACTGAAGAAAATTTTTTAAATTTGAAAACGTTAATGATCACAAAACATATGTATCTAAATAAGCTCTTTGATTATATGTTTTATTTATGGTTAATTTTACTAAAAGTGGATATTAATATTAAAATAAAGCATTAAATATGCAGGAGAAAATGCAAAATATTTCGTCGGAAATATGCATAGATCCTAAATTTAATTTAAAATTATTAAAGCTCTAAGTAAACTAGAAATAAATCAGACAAATATTTTCTCTCTTTACAAAAAATTTCGAAATTTGGAAAAATTACGGAAAATGATTTCAAAATTGTTCGACCGAATAACTGATTTGTTTGAATAATTTGCATTTCAGTTATTAACCTTAAAAAAAATGCAAAATATAGAAGAAATGCAAGAAAATATACTACAAAAAATAAACAAATTTCCATAATATGCGCTCTAAATATGCAAAATTATGCAGTATGTATGCTTTTATATGCATAAACAAATTTATGCCAAAGTTCTGAAACGTATAAATAATTTACGGTATAAACGTATAAATAAAAACCGTTAGGGGCTGTGCACATATTACGTTATGCTCCAGGGGGGAAAGGTTAAAGATTTGTTACGGATTGGAAATTTTGCACTGAAAAATTAGTAAAAAGCGTTACCGGGGGGGGCGGTATAAAATCTCGGAAAACAGCCTTACGTAATATGTGCACAGCCCCTTATCACACAAGAGAAGACGCGCAATTGCATATTTGCGCAATTACACATGCGTTATAGAGGGCCTGTTCGGAAATGCATTACTACGCCGCATCTGATGCGTTGTACGTTCTGAAAATCAACGGCTGTTAACACCGCATATGCTATTTTGTATTAGCTCTGCAAACTAATCACACCTGCACATCAGATGCGGGGCAGTGATGCCTTTCCCAACAGGCCCAGACTCGCATGCGTTATTGCAAAATAGATTATAGCACTTCTAAATTTTGCAGCAGTCATTATATTGAATTTTTTATAACCAACAAAATTTATTTTTGTACGAAAATTTTGTCGCTGCAAAACCTATTTTGTTTATTCAAATTTCTTTATACATAAATAATCCTAACCCTTCTCTATTCTCTAATGAAATTTAAGAAAAAAGTAGTAAAAAATAAAATCCTAAAAAATATATCTAATCCAATATGTATAACTGTAAGCAAAATTGAGAGATTTTTCTTCACCTGTGATTTAATTAATAAACATGTTTTAAGTTTCATACAAAAGCAAAAAGCTTAAATAAGCTTTCTTGTTCACCCCCGGGCCAGAGAACATGAGAGAGCATTGGAAAAGAGCTTAAACTCATTCTAATGCTGGTAGTGGTGAAAATGTCCTTAACAAAACAATGTAATAAAAACTGTGCAAAATCTGAAAGGAGGAAGGTCTTTTCTTTTTTTCTCATCTGTATTTTGCATAATTTCAAGGAAACAACTACAAGCCAAACAAACGAAAACATTTCGAAGAGGAAAAAATAATCGTTAAATGCAGCAAAACAGCAAATGCGTTTCCATGTTGTTTATAAACTTAGAAATGTTTTTCATGCGTTTTTTTTTGCGAAAAAGTGACCTTGCTAAAATCTATATTAAATACATGTATATGTATGTACTCGTATTTCAAATAAAATATATTTTTGCTCATCAAAAGGTTTTTTTTATGTACTTTGAAAGAGAGTGCGTAAAAAATGGAAATCGTAAACACTAAAGGAAACAAGAAGAAATCAATATAAAAAAAATCTGTTTGTATTTGCACTATTCGGTACTTAACTTCCGCAAAACAAGAATTTAATCGCAATAATTTGGAATTAACAAACAGCAAGTAAAACAGAAATTTATAATTGAATCAACATTTTTTTACAATTAGACTTTATATTCTCCATTTTATATGTCCTAGTCTAATAAATTATGAACACTAAATTGCAACTATTTAAGAATTCATGTTTTGTTTTTTATTTTGGAAGTTTTCTCCGATTAGGAGATTTATTCTTTGTTTAGGCGATATATTTTATTTTAGGCGCCTTTTTTCATTTTGGTGAATTTTTCGTTAACAATATTTTCCTTTTATTTTATACGTGTTTTAGCTTAGGTTGGTTTATTTTCTTAATAGCGAGTTTTAGTCTGTTTTTTTTAGTATTGACTTTTTTCTTTAGGTTTAATGAATTCTTCTGGTTTATTTTTTATCTTTATAGCGATTTTTTAGTTTTTTTTTTGTTCGGTTTAGACATATTTTTAAGTTTTGGTGAATTTTTTGTTTAGTTATTTATGTTGTTTCTTTTTTTAATTATTTAATTCGTTTTTATATTTATAGCGATTTTCGTAGTAGTATTTTTTTGGGTTTAGGCGGTTTTTTTTGAAATTTTTGCTTGACATGTTTTAGTTTTAGACGTTTTCTGCGTTGGTTTGATGTTGCCGGCTTAGGCGATTTTTGTTTTGTTGAAATTTTTGTTTAACGACTTGTTTTTAATTTAGACGTTTTCTGTGTTGTCCTTAATGCAATTTTTTTTTTTATATTTTTTTATAGCTAAGGGTGTTTTTCGTTTTTGTGATTTTTTTCTAAATTTTACCGATATTTCCTGTTTGACGATTTTTTTAATATATTCGCTTTCTTTAATTTATGCGTTTTTTTTTGTTGTGTACATTTTTCGTTTTACCGGTCTTGATCAACTTATGGACTAGAGCAACTTAAAGTTGTTTCTAATATATTTTGGAGTTCTGAATTTGAATCTGCAGTCGGTTTAAATTTTTGCCTTTTACTTTTCGAAATATTTATATAAATAAAGATATTTGCTTATGTGTATCTGTATAAAATCAATTATACAATATTAAAAAATATTCTATTTTTGGCAACCGTTTCACGATATATCTGAGCCTACAGAGTAGAGCTACATTGTGCTTCTTAAGGTATTACAAACCAGTATGGATTAGACACTGTTTCCATTTGAAACTTCGTCAAGTTACTACAAACATACATATGTATATAATTTGCCTTTGAATGAACTTCAATGGCACCACCTTGCCCATGTCTAAAGCTACGTTCACATTTATCAAATATTTGTCGAAAAAAACGTAACCAAGAAAAAAACTAATAATTTATTTCCTTTAATTCCAATATTTTTTTAATTTTGGGTTCGAATTTTTTAAAAACTGTATAAAAATACTCTTTTGGAGAAGAATTAATTTTATTTTGTAATATAAAAATCGTGTTAAATGACACTATCCCTGAGCAAAACTATTCGTTACGTTTTTTTGGGTAAATATTTGATAAATGTGAACGTAGCTTAAGACTCGTATTTCGTGCCAAAGTTGAACTTTTGTTCAAAAAGGATAACTATTTTTTTTAGTTTCCTGTTGTCACTACTATTGTTTTGGAAAAATGTCTTGAAATTGTTTGCTTTTCTTCTTTCATCATGTACAAGCTTATCTCTTATGTATTTATGTAATTTTTTGTTGGTTTTGTTGTAAAAAGGGTTTTAATAAATATTTACATTGCCATTAACATTAAAATATTTAAGTGAGATAAATAAATACAAAAATAAAATATGAACAAAAACTTATTCCAGTAATTCACTTGATTGAAAACACTTTCTTTGGAGTCTCTTTACTCTATTATACTCTCACTAAGAAAAAGGTGATGAGAACAACAGGAGAAATATTGCAAACGTTATTCAAATAGTTGCTGCTATATTCACTGGACTCTGGACTCTTATCTTATGACAGCTTCTTATGTGCCAATCGATTTGGTGGGAAAGGGGGTCAAATCCTAACTTATCCCTCGATAAGTTATCTGTGGGCTTCTGATAATCGATTTCAAGTACAGACGAAAACGGTTAGTTAGTCTTATCTATCTATAAGATCCCAAATTAGAAATGTATTATTTATGCGGTTAAACCAGCTGGCATTGGCTGTTTGTAAGACGATTGTGTTTAATAAAAGAATGTTCTCATGTGAATCCTGGTAGCGTCTGCCTCGGAGCGAGCGGCTATCGGGTCAACGTCTGTACCCCAGGTTAGGGGCGGCTGTTTATAAGTGCCTTATGGTTGCAGGAAAAAAAAAGAGGAAAATAAATGCGACCCAAAGTTGAACCCAACGATGCAGAAAACACCTTGCTGAGGGCGTTGTTTCTAGGCAACGAAAGATGGCAGCCCCGTCATCCTAGAACCGGCTGCAGTGGACTAATCATCTGCTTAGCTTGAATACAACTGATTAACGAAATGTACACAGAGCAGAATAACAGATTGGATTTTATGGCAACGACCTTTAGCGCACGAAAAAGGACGCGCATTGCGCAATGGAATGTACGAACTCTTCGTGAAGCATCAAGGCTTGCACAACTAGAACAACAAATAAAATCATATAACATCGAAGTCTTAGGCATAAGCGAAATGAGATGGAATGGCAACGGAGAGCTTTTCACTGGAAATGGCAACTCTGTGCTCTACAGCGGAAAAGAGATTGGCAGCGAAAGTGGAGTAGGATTTATAATATCCAAGAAAATCAGAAACTCCCTTCAAGCATGGAAACCCATATCTGATCGGTTAATCATGGCCCGCTTCAAGAGCAAAATAAGACACGTCACCATTATACAGTGCTATGCCCCAACAGAAGACGCAGAAGACACAAAGAAAGATGAGTTCTACGCGCAAGTAACATCAACGCTTAATGAGACTAGAAAAGGAGATATCGTTATACTCATGGGTGATTTTAACGCGAAAATAGGAAGCGATAACACCAACATTCGCTCTACCATTGAAACGCATGGATGTGGAGTAAGGAACAGCAACGGCGACCGCCTAATAGAACTGTGCCAGACATTCCAACTCGTCATAATAGGTGGCTCTATCTTTCCGCACAAGGATATACACAAATATACGTGGACATCTCCGAGCGGTAATGCACGCAATCAGATAGATCACATATGCGTGAGCAGAAGATGCAGAAGCTTTTTAATAGATGTCAGGAATAGAAGAGGTGCTGACATTGCAAGTGATCATGAGCTCATCACAGGCGAGATCAAAATAAAGCTGAAATGTCAGAAAAGAACCACCGGGCACACGAGGCGGAAGCGACTTCACATACAACAATTGCAGAACACCTCAAACAGTAGTGCGTTAGCAATGGCAATTCGCGAAAGGCTGCCAATGAACGAACAACACTCATGGAAAGATATCGTTGCAGTATATAATCAAGCTGCTGAAGAATCATTGGGTATAGTGCGACCACAGCGGAAAACATGGGTATCAGACGAGACTTGGAACCTGATTTCTCAGAGAAGGGAGCTCAAATGACAAACAATAATACAGAAACTTTAAAACAGCAATACCAACAGCTTGCAAACCGAGTGAAGAAAGCTGCAAGAAAAAAGAAACGGAAGTTCCTGGAACGGCTAGCTAGCACAGCAGAAGAAGCAGCTAGCCAAAATAACGTGAGAAAACTACATCAGACGATTGACTGCCTGACCAATCGGAAATGTAGCAGTTGCCAAGCAGTTGCTGATCGTAATGGCGCATTATTAATAAGCAATGAAGCACAGACGCTAAGATGGAGAGAACATTTCGAAAAAATCAGTAACGTCGCCATAGATGACACTGAGGACATCGAAACAAATAACAACGGCCATGCAGAAACAAACAACCTTAGAGTAGCGTGCAACCTTCCCAGCCTAAACGAGATACAATAGGCCATTAAACAACTAAGAAGTAATAAAGCAGCAGGCGAAGATGGAATACCCGCAGAAATTCTGCAGGTTGACATCGAAACCACGGCAAGACTTCTACGGCCCCACATCACAACAGTCTGGGAGGAGTAAAGGCTGCCTCCAACTCTTATTGTTAGATAAAAAATTAATTGCTTGATTGTTTGGTTTTATAAAAAAAAATTATTTATTACTAGTCTCTAGCAACCGCTGCACATATATATGTGTAAATAGCTTTCACGTGTATATATACATATATAGCTTCGCGCGCTATATGTTCTCGTATCCTGTAGCTTTTCTTTACCGTTGTTATTTAGTAAGAGTGAGGTAGATCGTGACGTGAAGTTACCAAAAAAAGGCGACTTGAAAGACTGCAACAACTGGAGAGGAATAACTCTGCTTAATACCATATACAAAGTCCTAGCTACCATACTACAGGGAAGGCTTAGAGAAAAAATTGAAGATCAATTACGTGACGAACAGGCAGGTTTCCGGCCAAACAGGAGCTGCGTAGATCAGGCTAACACCTTACGCATTATTATAGAACAATCATTGGAATGGCGTACTCCCCTGTATATACTGTTTGTCGATTTCAAGAAAGCCTTCGACACCATCAAACGTACCGCTATGTGGAAAGCATTGAGTAGAAAAGGAGTACCCCAGAAAATAGTCAAAATCATCAGAGCTATGTACGAGGACGCAGACCTCTCAGTTCTTCATAACACCAACATCAGCCAACCATTTCAAACAAACGCTGGAGTCAAGCAAGGATGCCCACTTTCACCTCTATTATTCACCATCGTGCTGGATGAAATAATGAGCCAAGTCTGCTTAGAGAGAAAAGGAATCACGTGGAGTCTCTCACGCCATCTCGAGGATTTGGATTATGCAGATGATATTTGTCTACTCTCGCATAAGGTCTCCAACATGCAGTCAAAATTGGAACACCTAGAAAGATTGGCTCGTAATGTTGGACTTGAGATAAATATCACGAAAACCAAAGCCATGAGAATTAACAACACGAGCACAGAAAACATCATGCTACAAGGCCAACCAGTCGAGTACGTCGATAGCTTCTGCTATCTGGGCAGTACTATGACAAAAAACGGCGGCGCAGAAACAGGCGTAGACAACAGACTCAACAGAGCGAGAGCAGCATTCGGGCGCCTGCATTCCGTATGGAGAAGCTCATTCATATCTAGGCGTACCAAGCTAAGAATATTCAACGCTTGTGTAAAGTCAACATTGCTATATAGTAGCGAAACGTGGCTTGTATCTAACACCACCACACAAAAACTTCAGGTATTCATCAACAAATGCCTAAGAATCATATGTAGAATATGCTGGCCTAATACCATCAGCAACGCAGATCTCTGGACCCTTACAGAGGAGGAACCCATACAGAAGCAGATCAAAAAGAAAAAATGGGGGTGGATCGGCCATACACTGAGAAGGAAGCCCGACAGTATTACAAGAATGGCGCTAGAGTGGAATCCTCAGGGCTCAAGAAACCGTGGACGTCCAAGAAACACCTGGAGACGCACAGTCCTTCAAGAACTAAGGCTTAATAACCAGACATGGGAAGACGCAAAAACAGCAGCGGCGATTCGTGTCAGGTGGAGATGCTTTGTGGAAGCCATATGCTCCCGAGAGGGGTAATGGAAAAAAAAAAAAAGAATGTTCTGATGATTATCTGACGAGTAACAATAACCAACACATTAAATACAAACGCAAAACTGTCTGTTGGGCAAAACTATCTGCGCCATAACATTGGTTGCAGAAGATACTTGTGGTTTGTTACAACATACCCACCCACAAAGAGTAAGATGTTCAATTTTTTTTCGTATGGATTAGCATCAAACAACTGTCTTTGCCTTAAAAAACAAAAACGTTTTGTCTTTAGCTAATGTGTGTTCAGCCTAAATCAAAGGAGTTTTATTGAGGTCAAAGTAAATAAAAAACATTTAAGTCAGTTGCATTTTATATTTTGTACGTACATAGTACGTACATATATATGTACATATGTATAAGTATAATACTTAATATAATAAAAAAAAAACACACACACACAACAACATTAAAGCAACATTTTTCTAAATTCAGTCGTCTTAGACAAAAAAAAAAAACCAAAGCAAACTAAATTAACTTAATTGTGTCCCAAGTCGGACATTTTATTCCTACAGGACCAACTAACAAACAATTATTTTGCACTTACTTTTATAAAAGCATTTTACACTAATCCACAAAATAAATAAAAAATGTGATGAATATCTATGGCATATGGCATAAAATAAACTCTTAAGATAACTAGAGTGTCTCAAAAATTTTAAAGCTATTGTTAAGATACTATCCTGCGTGGTTCAAAACAGCATGAACTCTAAACGTAGTTTGAAACGAAATCAGCGGTTATTCTATATGGGCACTGATATGTAAATACACATGCTCGATTTCTTAGATTTTTATTAGCTTCTACTTGTTTCGATCTGAACCTGAACTCTGAAATTTTCAACTTTTTAATTTTATAAAAACCAAACAATTTAATAAAGTGAGTTTTAAAAAAGAATCTAAAAATATACGTATGTATGTATGAAATGCCTTCTGCTGAAAGTATATTTTTCAGATCGTTCGCTTACACAAAATGTACGTTTACAAAAGTATTTATTCAAAATAGTAAATCTCTAAAAGTACATTTAAAGAAGTACTTTTACAAAATGATCTTTTGGAAAAAAATACCTTTTTAAAAAAGTATGCAACTAACAAAAAAGAAAAAAATTTAATAAGACTAGTCGTTTTTTTAACAAGTACGTATTTCAAAAAGTTAATGCAAAAAAAAAATATAAAAAAGTACTTAATAAAAAGTACGTTATGCAAAAGTTCCATTTAAAGAAAATACTTTTTAAAAAAATATTTTTTTGAAAAAGTCTAAGAAAATGCTTTTTGCAACAGTTTTTAGAAAAGATATATGTATAAGGTTTTCCAATAGGGATGATATGATTTTGAAGTGACGTTTTGGCCATTTATAATATGTCATGATCTGTCATATGTTTTTCATTGTATTCAGTATTGTTTACAATTTCATCATGGAGAGATATACGCGACAACAACGTTGCTGATTTTACCTTGGAACAACTTGAAAACGATAGCGACTTTTTTAAGAAAATCATCTTCTCCGATGAGGTTCACTTTCATCTGAGTGGTGCGGTAAATAAACAAAACTGTCGATTCTGGTGCGAAGAAAATCCACAAATTATTCATGAAAAACCATTACATTCACCTAAATTGACAGTTTGGTGTGGTTTTTGGTCTGGTGGAATCATCGGTCCGTACTTCTTTCGAAATGAAGCTGGTAACACCGTTATTGTCAATGGAGAGCGGTATAGATCGATGATAACCAACTTTTTATGGCTGCAATTGGATGAAGTTGATCTTGACAACATTTGGTTTCATTAAGACGGGGCTACGTGCCACACAACAAATGCAACCATTGAATTATTGCGAAAAAAGTTTGGAGATTCGATTTATTCAAGAAATTGTGATTTTAAATGGCCTCCAAGAAGTTGTGATTCAACACCATTAGACTATTTCTTTTGGGGTTATTTTAAGTCATTGGTCTTTCGAAATAAACCAGACTCTCTTCAAGCTTTATAAGTCAATATTGAACGTGCCATTCATGACAACATTTAGTGGAAAAAGTGCTCAAAAATCGGGTTCATCGAATGCGTTACTGCAGAAGAAGTCGTGGAGGCCATTTGAATGCCTTTTTATTTAGAACTTAATTGTATCGATTGTACTTCACATTAAATAAAAAAAAAACTTTTAAATATCCTTAACAATAAAAGTTTAATGATTTTTTGCGAGCTTTAGTTTTCTGATATTAGGGTGGTGCATTAGGGTGGTAGAAACTGAAATCTGGTGTGTAAATACTAGAACGGCATATTTGAGGTAAATTACTATTAAAGCAAAACATTGATCTCTTCGAGACAACTTTAAGGTTCAATTAGTCGTGACTTAACCATAATGCCACAGCCAAACAGCTGTTTACGGTTATGGCGAAAAACCAAAATTCAATTGGTTTCTATGGTTCTATGGCATTATGGTTAAGTCACGACTAATTTAAGCTTAAGAGCCGAAGATATAACGAAAAATGTATTTTGGCAACCCCTACGTTCGGCAAAAAAAAATTATTTTCGAAACTGTCTTGCAACAATACTTTATATTCGATGGAAATGTTTTCAATACAATGAGAATGAATACTGTCGCTCTTTTAGGTAAAACTTTAAAATTTAGATGAAAATTTTAAATGTTAATTAATTATTCTTCATTAGAATTTTAGAAAAAATAGTTGAACATTTTTCAATTTCAGTACTTAATTGTATCAAAAAACGTAAATTGAATTAATAATGATCAAACACAAAGAATTTATAAAAAGGTATGAAATGTCAACTGTTAACAAATTAACACAAATAAATCACTTGAAATTTAAAAAAATCTACAAAAATAACAATTAATGGTGTGTGTTTTATTCGTAAAAATTTTGCACCTGTTTGTTAGATTCTAATATTTTTATGTAACGAATTTGTTCGTTTTCTTGCTGCTGTACATTTACAAATAAAAATCTGCAATCTGAATCTGTATTTGCTTTCTTATATTTACTCTTTAATATACATATGTATGTCTCAAAAATTTATTTTTGTATCAACATTAAAACGATTTATCGAAAAAATACATAAAATTTGTTTTAGCCAAAGAAAAGAATCACACCAGTTTAGTTGCTTTTGGTTCCTTGGAAGTACGTGTTTGGGATGATAAATGTGATGAAAATATTCAATGGATTTTGTGACTATTGAATCAATATGCCTTCAACTAAACTAAACCAAACCTAATCGAAATTTATAGATATTAAATGTTGCTTAAATGTGTATGTTGCTGATGTATGTACGTGCGATGTGCAGAAGTGTATTCAATAATAATTTATTTTAGCAAAATCATACAACCAACATTTGTCATAAATACACAACGAAGGCGCAACATATTTTGCATGATGTTAATTTTTTAAATCAATATAAATAAGTTTAGAAATCATTAATATCAAAGAATTAAAGAAACAAATTAAAAAGATTTTTATTGCAAACTCATGTCATCTTTAACAAATTTTCAACCTAAATTAGCCATGTGTGCCTATAATTATTTCCCCCACTTCAATATTCCACAACCAAAAAAAATAGTTTCAAACTAAACATTTCATTTTCTGTATGATAGATTTTTTTTTGATTTCTTTCTCTCTCTTTCTTTGTTCAGTAAGAAGTTGTGTCAATAAAATAGAAAAATGTCAATGTAAACGAACCAAACGAAAGTAGTGTGTGCTTTTTATCTGTTTATATTGTCATAAAAAAAAAACGAGGAAAACAAAAATTATTACTATTGACCGATATTTTGTAAAAATGATGAAAAAAGTGGCAGTGAAAAGGGAAATTTGAAAAAAGTACTTAAAATGAAAAACGTACTTACATGTGTAATACTTTTGGGAAAATAAACAAACGACTCAAACACACAACACAATCACTCGCAAAAAATAATCAATCAAGAAAATATGAAAAATATTAGAAAAATTTCATATCTTTTAAATCATGGTTTATAGTTTTTTTTTGCTATTTTCAAAGGTAAGCACGTTTTAGCCTTTTCAAAATTAATAAATGTGATTTTGTTGTGTTATCGAGCTTAGGCAAATTAATGAGGTTTTTACACCTAGAACAAAATAGTATGAACATTTTCAACTACATATTTACGAGTATAAAGCAACGTGATACATTTGAAAGTATTAAAAAAAAAAATGAGGTTAATTTCAATAAAAGGTTTGGTTTCAATAAAATGTTCGCATGATTTTAGTGAAAATTTTTATATAAAATTATTCGTCTGTCATGTGAAAAAAGCACCTAATTCGACTTGTGTTTTGATTATTTTATCTTCAATTTAAATTTCTTATTAATGTGTTATTTTTGGTAGACATTTTCAATGAAAACTTTCACTATAATAATTTTTCCGATAATAATGGTGAACTTTCACGAGAATTAAAGGCATGTGCGAAGTTTCATAAGAAAGGCTTTAGTAGAAGTATTTGCAAAAGAATATTTATTTTGTGTAGGCGTGACACTGCCTACTTTCCAAATCATAATGATTTGTCATCCCAAAAAATTTATTTGTGCAAATTTGTATAAAAATTATTTAACTGAAAGTACATACGAGTACATACATACATAGTTGTAAAATAGTAAAAAAAGCACACAAAGAGTGAGTTTTTAGGATAGTGATTAAACTTAATTTCAAACTACGTTTATGTTAATCTGAATATAAATTTAATCGTGTTAGTGAAAGATTATACCGTGCAAAATGGCCATACTGAAGACTAAAAAATGGCAACACTTAACATCAAATGGTAATGTTTTTTTCCAAGCAATACTGCATTTTATGCAAAAGAAGAAGAAATTTTTCATTTTATTAAGTTTATATCTGAACAGAAAACTAAATGCATGGAAAAGATTAAAAAACAATCTTTTATTTATTTTGTTTCTAATAATTTGATGGCTGGTTTCTTTATACATGTTGTGGTTTTACAATATTTCAGTAAGTTTAACCCACCAACATTGTCCGTTTAAACTTTCGAGTAAATCTAGTTAATTGTCATCCTAAAAGCAATTTATCCAGATTAAAGCTGTGTAAATCTCTGATTGGGCACCTAAAAGCTCACTCTAAGTCATAAACCGACACGACACAAAATTAATAAAAATCGCGGTTTCTTTCTAAAAATATCTAACTATCGTGAAAATTTTTGTTTGCCTTTATCAACCTTCCTTTACTGGAAACATACATCTCTTCTGCGAATTTACTTATTTGGTCACATATCGATATTTTTGGTAATATAAAAAATGTTTGTCGGTTTTATGGGTATTTTTGGCTAAATAAATTTACTTTTGGTGGATTTTTGCAATGTTTTTTTTAAAAAAACATTAAAATGCAGTTGAAACGAAAACTTCCAGTGTTTACTTGCATCCGATCAGAATATATGTACTTCGTATATATGTGTCTAGCCTTTGCTGCAATAGAGTCATAACTCAACTAATTAGATTTTTGTGTTAATAATGCAGCATTAATTCTCATATCGGCCTTCAGAACGTGTAAAAATTCCAGGGTGGTGTTGGCTGAAGTGGTTAGCGCGTTGACTACTAAGCAAACAATGACTTGGGACCTGGGTTCAACCCCTGGCCAGAGCAAGTCATCAACATCATTAATTTCTCTGATGTACATTAGTGAGACATTGTATTAATTTTTGTCGGACTATTTAAGTGATGAAGGCATAGCACTGGTCAATAATAAACTGTTCCGACAGAAATTGATGCTGTTCCAACCTCCAGTACACAACATCGCCCTCCTTCGTCGGTTAGCAGAAACATCGGCGAAGTAAAACAATTAATAAAATGCCTGCTAATACAGTTTAACAAAGTTAATGCGTCTACTTAACACCGGAGGCACCTCAACACTGCCTTAAAAATTAACATAACGCGCAAAGCAGAGTTGTGAAAGAGTTAAGTCTTCTAAATTTTCAACATCTATCTTCTCTAATCCCCTGAGTGCTGCTCCTAATTAAAATAATCTCATATTCGTTTACTTCTTCTGGATAAACAAATCGATGTTATGCTTATCTCAGAAACTCATTTGACGTCTCGAAGCTATTTTAGAATTAGTGGATATAATTTCTACAACACCAAGGATCCTCGAGGTAGAGCTCGTGGTGGCTCTGGAATCCTAATAAAAACTCGAATAAAACACTACCTGCTAAATGACCTTCGTGAAGAATATTTTCAAGCAACGAACATCTGCATTGAAAATTTTTATCAAAAGCTTGTGATATCATCTGTTTATTCTCCTCCCAGGTTTTCAATTTCAGAGAGTCAATACACTGCATTTTATACGACACTGGGGTCCCGTTTTCTAGCAGTTCGCGACTACAATGCTAAACATACATTTTGGGGTTCACGTTTAATAAGTCCTAAGGGTCGTGTTTTGTTTGATACAATTTCAAAAATGGGTCTGAATGTAGTTTCAAGTGGTCAGCCAACATATTGGCCAACGGATCGTCACAAAATGCCTGATGGTATCGACTTTGGAATTATAAAAAGTGTGCCCAGCGAAATGATTGAAGTAGAAGCATCTTTGGATTTGTCTTCAGATCACTCGCCTACTATTATCAATATTTACTCACACACAACTGCAACACCATCATGTGATTTACCGCTGACATCTGCACTTTAATACGTGGCTGAAGTACAAAAATATTTGTGTGCTCATTGCACGGAAAATATGCCATTGAGAACACCTACTGACATAGAAAATTCTATTAGGTTGTTTGAAGCACATGCTAAATAAGCTGCTCTTAATGCTTCTTCAATTCAACCAAATCAACAAGTGAGATTTAACAATATTTTTTGTGCAGATATAGAAAGGCTATTGACTGAAAAAACGGATAGCTCGACGAGAATGGCAAAGTTACAGATCGCCTCAGCTAAAATTAAGGCTTAAGGAGTGTACCAAGCAGCTTAGAAAAGTTTTGCAAACACAAAAAACAACTTCGCTGCAACAATTTCTGCAAGAACTCGATGCAACACCATCAACAGACTGCTCGCTGTGGCGTGCAGCTAGAGGACTTAAAAGGCCAGTGATTTGCAAACCTCCATTACGAGCCTCTAATGGTGACTGGGCAAGAACTGATGCTGAAAAAGGTGATCTATTTGTTAAGCACATAGAAAAAGTATTTGTTACGGATTGGGAATTTTGCACTGAAAAATTAGTAAAAAGCGTTAAGGAGGGGGGTGGGCTATAAAATCTCTGGAGACAGCGTTACGTAATATGTGCACAGCCCTTTATCAGTTCTTTATTCTAATTTTCTAAAAATGAAATAAATAATTACACTAAATTAGAATTGAAAACTTTTACATGAAATAAAAAAAGGAAACATAAAGCAGAAAATTAATAGAAAATATAAGAGCAGCAAAAGATTAAAACAAATGAATCTGCGTTTAAAACTAATTTCGTTTGATCGTTTTTTATTTTTGTAGTGTGTCTATGGGTATCTACGTACGAGTTTTTAATGATAAGAATTATTTTCTTATACGCTCTCAAAGATGAGAAAAGAATTGTAGTACGTAATAATGTTTTTGAGTGTGTTGGAATTCAATAGCAGAATATATTATATACATATATAAAATATATCTTAAAATCCAATTAATTTAAACAGTGATGTCAATTAGTCAATGGCCATCAATTAATCAGTAACAGTAAAATTAACTTTTTATAATATGCATGTATTATGTATACATAAGTATGTTAGAATGTATGTATGTAAATTAGTTTGATTCTTTTCTTAATGTTAAACAAATTTCTGACTGTTTTTTAAAACTTCACAAACTGCAGCTATATTTAGCTAGAAGGATCAAATTTTGTCCCTATTTGCTTTTTAGTTGACTTGTTCCCGGTCTTAATATTTCCTACTCAGCTTTTTACAGTGATACAACAATTACAAAAATAATTTTCTTAGTATAAATGTGAGAATAGCTGAATTGGCATCACTGAAATTTAATCTCAATTAAAAATATAAAAACAAAATATTCTTCTTCTCTTCTTATAATTCTCTAATTTTTCAAATATTTTCTCTTCTCATTCATGTATTGAACAACATTGAATATTATTTGATTACAAAAATATGAAATCTTTTCGATACATTTGTATAATTTGACGTCAGAGATGCCAACTATTCAAATGCAAAACGAGCCCACCAAGTAGTCAAAAAGAGCTAAATTTTAAAATAATCATTATTCACTACTTCCTAATATTACTTCCTAAAATTGCAAAGTAGACTACTTTGAATATAACGGACTATGAGTGTTTGTTGAATATTAGTAATGAGCAAGTGGTGAATTTATAACAATTCCCGTATTCATTTCTGTCGAAAATTTGGCTAAATAGTTGATATTCTTTCCCAATTAGTATCCACTTTACATAAATTGTAAAAATGGACGAACTGATACGTTCTGCTAGTCTGATTGGAGATATGTACATACTAATGTTTTTTTAATATAAAAACTCTTAGTAATTTCAATAAGAACTGAACTTAAGCCTAATATTCAAAATTTCTCATTTATACATGAACGACTAGAAGTCCACCTTGTTCGGCTTCTATTATCGAAAGATTATGATCGTCTGTGCAGTATTGCGTTCTTATGGCCAATAAATGAGTGGATATTTAATTATAGTTTTAGTTAATTTTCATAAAAATTTAAAATTCGTTTAAACACAGTTTCATTTTTTCAGTCAAACTTACTGCCTGTTCGCCGATATCGAAGAAGTTCTTTCTTTCGAACAAAAAAATTTGATACAAAAACAAAATTTTTGAATTTGTTTTTGTTTCAAATGTAATTGCTCGAAAGAAAGAACTTCTTCGATATCGGCGAACAGGCACTTAAAGTTCTTATTTAATTACGATGAAAATATGGTGGCACTACGTAATATAAAAAATTTCCCACAAATTTCCCAAAAAAACAGCTGACTAGGGCAAATAAAGAAAAATCTAAAAAAAATATATTATTATTTTAGCTATAAATAAGAATAATTAAGAACTGCTGAAATGTTTTAAAAGAATAAGAGCAACTTTCAGAACGATTAAAAGGGTAATAGCGAAAAAAGATGCCAAAATCTTATGCAACTTATCAGCAGCCACAAATATTTTATTTGCTTTTTTTCAAACAAGAAGAACAAGCAGTCAAAAACATATGGAAATTCGTAAAACTTATGTAATGTTTAAACACACAACGTTGGCTATTTAATGTTGATTTAATATTGCAATGAAAAACAAAATTTTATATTTAAACGAGTTTTAAAAATAAATGAAACATTATCATCCACTCATTTATTGGCCCTTAGAATTATAGGCACGCGAGTAGATAGTTTGATGGTATTCATTTTGTCTCACAAACTAAGTTTTTAAATTGCTTGTTATACGTGTTCCAAAGCTAATTTTTTGCCAAAAAATATGTATTTAACTTTGTAGATAATGTTTCAAAGGGTGTCGCTTTTAAAAGATTTTTGTGTTAAAAAGCCCTTTTTTAAATGCATTCTTTTAAAGCTGCTTATAATAGTCATGTATGTATTTAAAGGGTATTTTTACGAAAATGTTTTTTATAAAATCTCTTAATTAAATTTTTTTAATGTGCTATTTTAAGAACGTACTTTTCTTAAAAGGCGTTTTTAAGAATTTTCTATTGAATGCTGGTTTTCAACGGTTTAACTTTTTAACGCATTTTTTTTTTAAAGTTACATACTGACATACACACATAAATACATCCGTTTAAAGGTACTATTTGAAAATGTTATTTTTTTTTTTTCCAAATAATACGTTTTTTCAAAATATATCTACCTTTTAAATACACATTTGTTTAAAGAGAATTTTATTTTTAAATAAACCATTTTTGGAATGGACTACGACTACGTACTACCAACAAAGGCGCGAAATAAGAAACTTTTGTTCCTAAAGTTGGCGACACTGCTTAATTGATTTCATATTATGTTGTCGTGTGTCATTCTCACTAGCACTCTTTCCTTGTCTCATTATTTCAACCACATTTAAAATATTTTTTCACATACGCATACCCATGGTGACTCTCTGTTTTTACTTTCACCTTTTCCCACTTCTCGCCCCTTCGACCGACCATTTGTCCAACCAGCCAATGCAGTAAGCAGCCAAAACCACCACATTTGTAAAGCAACTGCAGCAAAAGCAAAATATATTTCAATTCCACTCACTATTCCGTTTTCAACTTGTTCATGCTGATTCAAAATATTCTCATTTCAGTTGTGTTTTTCACATTGAAAACAACGGAGCAAGCACATGAGATAGTTACAGTGTAAACGTACTACATCCACATAAATAAAATTTTATTTAAAACAAAATCTATAGGAAACGTGCTTTTTTCTTTCTACTGTTCGCGCGTGTGAATGGAACGAAGAATACCTTCAGTTGAAAACGCGCTCTAATCTTAAAGATACAAAAATAACAAAGTAATAAAATTATACATAGTATATGTACATAGATAAAAAATACATACTCGTATATGTATATTAATTTAAGTTGTTTTTATTTCTTCTAAAATTCTCTAACGTTATATTGTGTCATTTGCAATCACTACATACGGGCAGGGCAGCACGCATATATATTTTTTATTATTTTTATTACTAAGTTTCTTATACATGTGTATATGCATGTAGGTACATATTAAACAATTTAAAAAGTAATTCTATATACATACATACATACATATATTATTTGTTCAACAAATAAAAGTTCTAAAATAAAAATACTTATCTAATCGTGGCTACGCGCGTTTTTACGAAATATATTTAAACTTGATTTAAATCTCTTTCAAATGTATGAGTGTGTATAACTTGGATATAACATATTTTATGTGTATATGTGTTCTTCCACATATGTATGTGTGTGTATTTGTGTGAGTGTTTTTTAGTTTATTGATGAAATATTAAAAAAAAAAAATTACAAAAATTTTATTTTACGAATAAAGTTAAAAACCAAAAAGTAAAGAAGAAAATATTCTTTTAAAACACGAGTAACAAGACTCTTAAAAAAGTGAAACTACTTTAACAAGAAAAATAACGAAAAAAAAAATCAAATTATAAAACGTAATAAAAAAAACAACGTTCTTATAGAATCGTTTTGGGGAAAACCAGTTTTTTAATAGAGATACTATTTTGTGTGTGTTTGGCTTGTATCAAATAGATACGAAAAAAAAGTCGAAAAAGTGAGTTTGACTCAGTTTATGTAAATACAAACTTAAAAAAAAGAACAAAAAAAAAATCAATAAATAATTATAAAAACTATAGTTATTAGTTTAATTTAAACAAACGAAAAATTAGTTTTGAAATCAATTTTAAGGTTTGAACTGACATAAACACTCTTCGTGCACACCACACCACACCACACATCACATACATATTTACTTACATTCATCCTATTGAATTTTTAACTTTTTTTCCTATCATGAATATTTTTGTTATATAATTAATTAAAATTATTTATTCTACACAAAAATGTCAGAGAAAACAGGTTTCTCTACTGATTATTTAAATATACTCGTAGTTATAGTACAAATGTATTGAAATGTTAAATTAATTTGTCGTCTTTGTATTGAATTTAGTTGTTTTGAAAATCGTTTGTTTTATTTTTTCGTTTTTTCATTTTTTCATTTTTTTAATGAGATCATACATGCCTACTCGTACATATGTAAGCTTCAGCTTCATCTTCCTCCTCCATATTTCATAATATAAAATTGTTCCCAGTTTTACTTAATAAACTTGAATTAGAAAAAAAGAGTCAAGTTTAATAAATTTTGAAAAAAAAAAAAAATATTTCAAAATTATTGAATTTCTTTGGTACCGACTTTTAATATTAAATCAAACTTACAGGTAAGCAGTTCTGTAAGAGAGAGGAGAGAAGCAAGTGATATCTCTCGCAAGTGTCCTCTTATGTGCGAGTATATATGTGGAGAGTTCTTAGCTGTAAGCTTAAATAGTTCAGTTAGCGATCTTTCCTGTTGCTTTCTTGTAAAGCCCGTTTCATGCTATAGTAGAAGAATTAAATTTGTATAAAAACATTTGAGTTGCTACTAATGTTATCTTTTTGTTAAGTTAAGACAAGTTAGAGCTGGAATGGATTTTTCATCACAATAATTAATAGTTGTAATGTAGTTAGTATGAAATTGTCTTTCCCGAGAAATCCGGACACATTTTGTAGTTTAGTAAGCGGGAAAATCTATAAAGTACTCGTACTACGTTCATCGAATAAACTAATAATGTTTTAATGGGTACAACATTAATAAACTAATATCCGAAGGCTTATGCATATTAAAACTGTGTTGTATTCAAAAACATTAGAAATATAATAAACAAATGGTCGGACGATTATTGGCTTGGAGCACCGATAATTAAGAAAACCTATTGATAGTAGGATGTATGTATGTATGTATGTACATATATGTACAAAATAAATTATGATTTCTCAATTTGCTCCATGTCATCATGGGTTTAGTTTGTATCTGGAAATATGTTTCTGTTTATTCATTGTTCTTGCTAAACGAGAACGAATAAAATATTAAATTTCATCAGTTTTGATAATTTTTTTTCCATTCTAAATATATCTCCTAATATGGAGGACAAGAACGTGCATGTAAAAAACTGCATATGCAGCGCAAAACAAATGTTTTTGTATCATGCGTAAATATGGCTGAGCAGACGTTTCCATGAGGGCATTAGTGATATCGCGAAGTGCAAACTTGAGGATATCAGGGGATTTATCATGGGAATTAAATGGCTGAATGATTGATGTTAACGGCTCTTTGTTTCTCCTTGGGCAGTAAGGAGACTAATTAGTCAATAAATTATAAATGAAGGGAATCACAATGGATTTGATTGGGTCTCCGAGTAGATGTGTATTTCACACTACCCTTCCTAACCAAACCTAACCTAATCTATATCTTGTGTATAAGAAGCCTACATTTGTAATAATGTTGTAAGCTTTAAAATATAATCAGATAATAAAATTTGTTTTTGAATATGTCCTTTAATTTTATAGTATGTATAGATACATACGAGTACATATTTTCAAAAATTATATAATATATTTTCGTTTTACCCACATACTTCTTGTGGGAGTCTCGACTAATTTTAAAGAACGATTTAGTGTTTTTTACAAATTCGTCCTCTCTCACTCCAATAATTTCAGCATCAGTAAAATGGAAAAAAGAAATAGAATGTGTCATTGAATATAATATATGAAATACTTTACTAGTTCTGGCGCTATCTGGTTTTTGTCATCTGTCAAGAAAACTTACAGAATACGTTTAAAATTTTTATATAAACTAAGTGTAAAAATTGTAAAAAGTCTTATTATATGAATCATATTTAAAAAAAAAGGATTTTTTTAAACCCAATTTTAACTTTTAGTAACTCAACAATTCTTTTGATTTTGGTATCTGTGGAATATAGAATCCGCGAGCTCGAAGTTCTTTACGTCCTCATATAAAAGTGGATGGATTGTTGTACTATTTATTGTTTGGGGGAAGGATTTCTGAAAAGACCTTAAAAGATTTCGTCTCAATATATTATTTAAGATGTAGTTATCCGAACATCTACAGAGTTGCATTTTAAAAGTTTTACCATCAATAACTTTTATTTAGTTTACGTTTATATGGCTAATGAAAACTTTCCTTTTTCATTTTTGGACTCACATCCGAAATATTTTCTTCCTTTTTTTAATATAAATTTTCAAAGAAACTATAGCTAAAAAAATTGTGTTGCCTAAAATTAAGGTGACGGTTCGTACTGGGCATTTTAATACTTAAAATGTACCGATCATAGAAATAAAATTTTGTATAGTAAAGATGATAGTGTCCATTGCAATTTTCCAAGTCCTAGGAAGTATGCAAATCTTAAAATCTTATATGACAAGATTTTTTTTAAATACATATCAATATTGAAAAAAGCAAAAATATATTTTGATATGTCTCCAAGGAATGTTAATAAACAATTTTTATTTTTCCAAGCTGATTAGTTTTGGGATTCGATCTCAACAGTTCCAGATTCATTAAAAATAATTTAAAGAAAAACGCTTTTGGTCTAATCCTAATGTACATACTTAAGGCTGGCTATACAAACGTCATTGTAAAAATATTCAGAATGTCTTCTGCCTACGTCCTTAAAATATTGATGGAGCTTTAAGATATGTGCTTCAAACAAAAGCCTACTTCAAGGCTTTCAATAAAATTGAAAAGTTAATTTAATAAAGAACTAGTAACAATAATTTAATAAAATATGTATGTACATACATATGTACATTCATATATTTGGCTTCATTTCAAATTAAATTACAAGTTTTAAATAAATATGTATTTTTAAAATGTTGGCAAAGAATTATTTATTATAAACAATAAGCACATATTTATGTATATTATTAAATTAAACAACATCCCTGATTAATTCTAACAACAGAAACATATTTTATTTATTTAATTACAAAAATGCATACCAGCTGAAAATAAGTATGTTATTTACAGATGTTTTATACATACACATACATTTAGAAAAAATATAATTATATAAATTTTAATAAAAAGTTTGCTTATTTGCAATTATTTTTGTAAATGTAAAATAATTAATTTTTTCCCATTTATTACTTGTATACTTTTCACACTCAAATTTTTGAGCTCTCTCTTTCTATTGGGGGCTTTTGCTCGCTCTTTTGGTTTTTTCTCTCAAACGATTGTTTGGGTGTTGAAAAACAGTTTTTCAAGGTCTTTTTCATATGAGCCAATCTAAAAAATATTTTTTATTTGCTTGTATAGGTGCATGCACATACATACTTACATACATATGTAGATATGTACATCCATAGATACGAGTACATATGTGTGTATAGGATGTGTACCAGTATTTAAAAGTGTTGGTAAGTTTGCTTAAAAACATACTTACACAAGGATTTTTACTTATGCATATACATACATAAGTATGTACATATATAGTATAACATTTTTGTTGTTGTATATTGTTCATTTCTTTTACAAAAATTCTATAATGCAGAATAAAATTTAAGCAAAAAATTAAAATAGTCAAGGTACTTGTTTTACACAAAAGCAAAAAAAAAAAAACGAGAAAAAATTGAAAACGTGCTATCAAAAGCAACGAAAAACTTTGCCAAATTTTTTCATTAATTTTTAAAAATTTAATTTCATCATACGTAGATTTTTTCTTTTATGACACCTTCAAATTTGATTTAATAAATTTATTTATTATTAATTTTCTTTTTCGTCTGCCAATTTGTTGAGAGAAGATTTTAGAAAGGCTATAAAAATAGCTCACTGCTAGAATTAAAAATGTATATGTAAATATATAATTATATGTATGTACATATGTATGTACATATGTATGTTTGTACTTATACATATGTAAATATTTTTGAAAATCTGGAAAGGTTGTTCTCCCGACCATTTTTCACAATCTATTTTTGTTTGATTGAATTTTCTTCCAGTTTGGAAGACCCCGAAATATTGATTATCGCATAAATAGGCGATTTATCGTCGTATTTTCAAAATTGTGCGTTGTTTGAAAGGTTTTGCTTCTAGTTTTGTACCATGCTTTTTTTTGGAAAATCAGAAGGGAAAGTTGCCCATCGATATACATACAGTGTAATTTGGGCTATCACAACCCAGGATAAAAGCAGCTCCTCGACAATCAAACAATTAATACATACAACTTAATAAACTTTACTTATGTTGAAACAGTACTTTTTTAAAAGATTATTTTTTTTAAAGTTTCGTTGTTGTAAAGTTACTTCTAGGAAAAGTTTGTTCTTAAAATATACTTCTTCAAGTACTTTTTATAACGTAGTTTTTGGAATAAAGACATTTTTTTAACGTACTTTACTGTTTTGTACTTAATAGGTATATATTTTTAAATTGAATTTTTTTAAAAAGTACTATTTTTAAAAGTACCATTTTTAATAGTACCACTTTTAAAAGGTACTTTTCGGTTGAACCGATTTTAATATAATAACTTACAAATAAAGAGCGTTGATTAACCCCAGCCAAACAAGAAATATTTATTGCGTTTGAAGCGTATATCTTTGAGTCTGTACTCGTATGTACCATCATACAGCCAAAACGGACTGATGCTGATAAAAATTTTTTGTTTGAAAGATTATTATGTACCATATCTGTGGTACATATGCTTAAAGATGATCTGCTTATCCATTAGCAATTATTGCCCCTATTATGATTCACAACTCAGTTGAGCTGTCAATGTTACAACTCAACTCAACTGCTTTATTGCATTATGGTTTACAACTAATTTTCGCTGTCTTCGTTATGCTAGGAACACAACTGGGACGAACGACGAATTTTTCGCCGCGAATATTCGTCGTCAAAAATAGAACACATGCATTCACACAACGCCGACTTCGACGAAATTCGTCGTACGTGACGAATTCTCTGATAGATTTATTTCTATTTCATACGCCGACGAACGACGAAGAAATCAGTACAGCGTTACCATTTTTTTTTTAGTTTTCAAATATATTAGTAAATAATGTTAATTTTTACTTTAAAAAGTGCTTCTTTTTATGATATAGAGCTTTTTAGTTAAATATACATAATTATTAATAATGAAATTTTTTTAATAGTTTTTTTTTTAATGTTTAATTTTATAAAGAATTATTTTGTTTATGCGGTAACACTATCGTGGTTATGTTTGTATGTATGTATGTATATAAAGACAAATTTGTAATAAAAAATACACACAATTTTTTCCTTTTTATGACAGCAGTTATTTGTTCGTCCCAGTTGTGCGCCACACGACGAATTTACGCAACGAACTTTTACCAACGAATTCGTCGTGCTAGACGAAATTCGGCGTTCGTCCCAGTTGTGTTCCCAGCATTAAGTTGTTGTCAACCTTAATATGATAACTTGAATCAACTATTAGATACATACATACATGCATATGTATGTATATTCAAAGTGTGTTGATAATATTTTTGGAAATTTTATATAAATTAATTTATAAATTAATGAAGACAACTTATTGAACAGCTGATTGGAAGTGAGTTGTGTTGTAATCCATAATAAGAATTGGGCAACTACAACTCAACTATCAATTCAGTTGTAAATCATAATAGGGACATATCACTTCTGGTTGAGTTTTCCCATAGTAAAACTTTTTTTATAAGAAAGCAAAATTAAAAAAACATAAAACTATTAAAAAAATCGCTTTATTTTGAAGGCCACTTGCATTTCAATACAATTGAAACGCCAGATCATCCACAACAAAACTGTTTTTGTTTTGCCCGAAAATTTCAAGAGTGCGACCAGATTACGATTGTCGGCGTATGATGCATTATTAAAATGTGCAATATATATTATTTAAACTTAAACAAATACAATCACACTCACACATACACAAACAAACAATGCCAGACGAGTATAATGCAGTTAATAATAATTTTTGTTTGATATTGTATTTTTAAATTTGTTGAGTTGTGCACCATTGCTGCTACGCCAACAAATTTTGTTTTTTTTTCTTTTTTAAATTTTTAATGGTCAAGGCCATTTGGTTTATTATGCTAAATATAAAAATAAAAAAATAACAAAAATAAACTTTTTCCTTTATTACGAAATAATGTTGTTACTGTTTTTGTCGCTATCAAGTATTTATTTGAAAAAGTAGAAAAAAGCAACATTGTATTCAATTCAAACGGGAAATTTCAAAATGAAAAGTTGATTTATTTCAAAATAGAATTTTTATTTGGCCATAATCATAGTCATAGTTTAACGTATACTTTAAAAGTTTTTTAGTTTGCGCGTGAATGTTTGTGTTAAACTTAAAATTAGCTCAAATTATCACTCGTGATATTTTACACTAGTAACCTGTTAAAGCGATAATATACCAAACTTCAATACTTTCCACAGAATATTTTTCCTGTGACGCAGTTAAGTGTGGCGACACTGCTTGTTGTCCTCGTTATTCTTCACAATACCCATATTCTTCTTGATACATTTCACTCCTTTTAGAATTTAGAAAGTTATGACAGACTTTGTTTGCAATGTACTTTTGAAAAATGTACCTTTTAATGGTAATATTTTGAAATTTAATTTCTTAAAGGTTATGTTGTACCAAGTAAATCTTTATGAGATACTTTTTTAAAAGAAACGTTTTTAAGACGTACTCTTTTTAATAGTTATTTGTTTTTTATTTAAAGTATTTCTTTAAAAGTATCTTTATTAAAAGGTACTTTTTATAAATTTCTAATTTCTTAGTTTATGAATGACTAGGTACTTTATTTAATAGGTACTTCTTTAAAACACAATATTTGTGCAAGAAAACGTTTAATAACTATTTGAAAATGTACCGAGTGTTTGGAAAGGAGCTTAGACTGAATCACTTAAGAGTTAGTTTTTAGGATAGAGTTTAAACGTAGTTTTAAACTACGTTTATTTTAATCTGATTATAAATTTATTCGAGATTAATTGTGTTTGCTGTTTTTAAGTGGTAGCTTAAACCGTGCAAATTGGCCATTCTGAAGACTAAAAAATTGCAACACCGAATTCCGCCAAAATTAAAAAAAATCTTTTAATTATGTTCTTTTATTTTTTTTTGTTTATAATATTTTGATAGCTGGCTTTTGATACATTTTAGTAAGTTTAACCCACCAACTTTGGCAGTTTAAACTTTCAAGTAAATGTAGTTAATTGTCATCTTAAAAACAGTTAATCAGGATGTGTAAATCTCTGATCGGCCACCTAAAAACTCACTCTTAATGTACTTGAGAATGTGGCGCATATACGAAATGTTTTAATTTTTAATTTATTTCGAATATTTTTATTCATTTAATCCGTTTTATTATAAAACTCTTAATGCTTTAAATAGTGTTAATGACTTTGCACTTCCTGAAAATTTTGAAAACGGAAAGAAAATCTCTTTTGAATAAATATAAATTGAAATATATTTAACCCTAAAGACACCAAACAAATAAATATGTATATAGAAAAAAAAAGAAAACTTCCCCAAAATGTTTTCAGTTTTGTAACACAAAAGTGTTACAGTATGTGTGTGTTTATGTGTGTAATTAATGTGTGAGAAAATATTTATTAAACACACCATTCAATATGTTTGTCTGTGTCAAAGTTAATTGCATTCGTTTAATGAAAATAAGGAAATTTTAAATGCGGGTTATCCATAAATACCACAATTAAATATTAACTTGAGAAGAGTAGTCGAAGATGTATTGAAATTGAAATTTTATGGGGTGACAGACAACATGAAAATTTTGAAATCACATTACAAACATTTGCTTGTTGCTTATGGAAAATACGAGAATGTAAATAAAATTCTTACAAAATGTTGGTTGAATTAACACCCGCATTTGAATTGTCTTGATTTTTGTAATGATTTATAAAAATAATTTTTTAATCGCTGATTAAAGATTTTGTAGATTCAAAATCTGTAGAAATAAATTCTTTGCAACAAATAATTTTAAATCATAATATTGTTAGATATTTACAAAAAAATCGTTGTAGTAGAAAGGGAAGGAAATGCCAACCATGGTTTTCGTTGCAGGGGGAAAGACAGAGGGTTCCTCTATAATTAAATATGGAATTCAAACTACGAATTTCTAAGTATTCACTCGTAATATAATGCTCCCCCCCCATCCCATCCCTAAAAACCCCAGTTTTTGTGTTGTCTATTACAATTTGAAGTTTAAACATTTTGTCTTGACATTTCACAACAGCTTTATTTTTTCACTTGACACAATATAATTTAATAGTTTTGGGGAGTATTTATTTTTTTCTGTTCACAATTGATAATGTGTGCGCATATGTATGTGTTATCTAGACCTTGTATGCATACTCTGTATTCATGTATGCATGTATATTTGAACTACAATATCTACTGATAACTTATTTGGTTTTTTTTCTGTATCATGTCTTTTAAAATAATTGTGGAAGCGTTAAATTTTTTTTATAAAGTTGGTATATTTGTTGTTACTCTTTCTGAGTCCCTAGAGATAATATTTTTCGTGGTTTATATGTTATAAACCATAAAGTATATAAGTAAAATGAACAATAACACATAGTCCAGAAATATTTTTAAGGGGAGTTTTAAACAATTATTTTTTTATTTTTTATGTTAAACATATTCATTCTCTCATAAATATTCAGTCATGTATGTACTCGTATGTATCTACAAGTGTATATACATAAGTGTAAAATGTACCTACATATGTATGTATGTATGTATGATTTGGAGTAAACAGTTTGTTTTCAAAGATAAAATTTTTAAAAGATAACAAGTTCAAATATAATATTTTTCTTTTTATGTATTCGTAGTTGAGTTGAAATGAAAATGTGATTTTTAATTTTATTGTGTCATATGAAATTTGTGAATTTGTTCCTCAGAAAACATCTGTTGGAATTAAAATTTTATAATGAATATTATTGTTTGGCTGTTACATTAATCACACTAGGGAACAGAATTACAGCTGATGGTTATCATCTTTTATACTTTTGTTTTAATATATTTTTAAAACTCTACTTGAGAAATAGCTCAAAGTTGAATATGTCGGGAAGTCTATTTTGTGTGACCACTTTTACGCTGAAATTCTATAGTAAATTTTCGAATAAGTTTCTACCAGATACACATACATACATACATATACTTAAAGGAGAGATGGAAAATATATTTTTTACAAAAAAAACTGATTTCCATTTCTGCTGCAGAAGTATAATTAGTGAAAACTTCATAACTTCCAAAAAAACGGAACCAATCCAGATTTGGTTTGTTTCTAAAACGGTAATAATGCATTGAAAATATACTTTAACCACTTCTGAATTTAAAGATAAAACTGTTATCATACTCAAAACCATTTTATTGACTGATCAATGATTTGTCCCTAAACTGAACTCCAGAATGTGTTCGATCCGTCTTCTCGCTATCTTTCATAAAATATATTTTGCTGTGGTTGCTATCAACAACAGATGTACAACATGCAACTCTTACAAAATGTTACGAATTGTGACAAATATCTAGCTGTTGCAAATTCTGACAGCAAAACTGACTTTTGTCGTAAAATTCGTTCCACTGTGCATCACAGATACAATTAAAAAGGTTCTAGCTGCTTGTATTGCTGTTTGAGTTGGGTATTTTAGGAACAATTTAACATTCTAAGAGATGTTTATTTTTTGTCCTTATAATAATAGAAGGCAAACAACAATGCTTAATTAGTGATATTATGTCTTTAAAAGTTCGTACAAAAGTATGACAAGTATATCATCTCTCCTGAAAAATCCTTGAAAATGATTTTTTCACCTTTTAAAGCTTGTCTATCAATGTGTATACGTTAATGCAGGATTATTGTTCATTTTAGAATTAATTGTGAATGGTGTGAAACACCTATCCGGTTTTGACAATATAGATACATATCCACTAATATTGTTGTAGGAGATTTTAACCTGACTCATTGCTCCTTAGTAGCAATTTTCTTTAAAGAAAAATACACATTCCGTAGTTACAGGATTAAAATGGCGGATACCAATATTTTTTAATGAATACATAGTTTAAATAAATCTCAGGTTCTTAACCATAAAAAATAGAAATTAATGCTTACTCGCAACTTGTTGCAACAGTTGTATGCTGCTAGATTTATTATAAACATTTATTTAGCAACATGTTTATTCGAATTTTCAAACCCTACAACAAGTTGTTGAGTAAACAAATTGTTATTAAAAAATTCAATTTAATTTTCAATTTAGAGTATTTAAGAACATCAAAGCATATCATTGTAAAAATAATTCAACACAAAAATTCATATCATATTGATATCAAACATCATCATTAAAACGCAATAATTGCTTTGGATGTTGTCAGCCATACTTTTATAAATGTGATCATTATTAACTATCTCTCTCTTTCTACTGATCGCTTCCATTTCTCTTCTTAAAAGTAAAAAAAAAAAATACAATAATAAAACACCTAACACAAACTCAGCTGAAGCATAATATGTTAGTGTTAGTTAAAGAAAAAAAAGTAAAAAAAAATAGATAAAATTCAACCTTGTCACGATTGAAATTCATTCAAGATCATTTCTACCAAAAGCAAATAGAAAAATGCATTAAACATAATTTTATAAAACTTAAATCAATTTATTTTTTCTCGACACTTTATTTTCATAAATAATCTAACGATACAAATCTGTATAAATAATTTCTTTTTTCTAATAATATGATCAAATAATTTATACTTTTACAACTACATACTATAAACATATTTTTAATTACATTATATTATTGTAAATTTATTATATATATTGTTTGTTTAATTACTGTGTGTATTTTTATATTGCTGCATTTTTTCTCATAAAATATTTTTTTCTATTTTTCTTTTTTCCATATACTCGTTATACGTATCAAAAACCAAATTTTCAAAAAAATAATCTAATTATTATCGCACCATTCAAAATAAATCAAAAAATTAAAAAAAAAACAATCACTAAAAATAATAATTTAAAAAATAAAACCACCACTACCACCACCACCAACCACCGATCGAAAAATCATCAAACACTCTAAAGGAATTAAACCAAAAAAAAAAAATAATAAATCAAAGAACATTGTAACCATCATCTAATCGTTGTTGCGTGTTGCATTGCTTACACAGCGAAAGAAATCACCAAAATTACAAAAAGTTAATCTAAGGAAGTCATTAGGGGCATAAGCTGAAGCAAAACATAAAAAAGAACTAACAATACTTACTGCAGCAAAATTAAAGCAAAAATAAGTCAAATTATACCAGAAGAAGAAATCACATTGCAGAAAGATCGAACAAATAAAAGAAGAGAGAAAAAAAAAAAACATTGAACAAATACAAAAGGACTAGAAAAGCTGACGACGACGACAGATATTAAGCTAAAATAAAATTAAGCTTACCATGAACATCAAACATTAAGCAAATCAAAGAAAACTCTTTATGAAAACGAAAGTAAGGCTCAACTCAGCTCTTTTACACGGCAAGCCTATTTTAAATTTATATAACTCAGTCTCTAACTCTAAACGTCATCTTCAGCAATCATCATTATAATTGTTAACGTCAAGGATATCTAGACTTTCAAATACGAGTACATCAAAATAATCTAGTAGTTGTGTTTTTAATTTTGGTTTTATGCTTTTTACGCTCATCATCCCAGATAAACTTTCTCTTAAATATATAATTTAACTCGTCTCTATCTCTATGTATTGAGGATCAGCATTAAATCAATATATAAATCATTGTCAAAATCCGCCAAAAAAAATAGCTCTCAAAAAATCACCAAACCACCACCACCACCAAACCACCACAAACACACAAAAAACATCTAACAAGAAAAAAAAAATAATAATAAAAATATCGCCTCAAAGGAATCTTTGTGTGTTAATCAAAAGTTTTTTTTCGTACTTTGAATAAATAAAAACCGTCAAAATTCTCATCAAAATGGAAGATGCTACAATGGAAACTTGTCCCAGTCCTGAAATTGGCGATTCTAGAAAAAGACCACTTGATACCGATCCCGAAAATGAACAAACCAAACGCTCCCATTTCAGTTCTGGTAAGTTTTTCTTAAAAAGAAAATTCATTATTCTCTTTATGATTTACATTATTATCTCTCTCGTTCAAATTCTTTATTCAAAATTCGTAAAGAAAAGTCAATCATTTTATATCAATCAATCAATCGTGTTCATATGAAAAGCTCTCTCGATTTCATTTTATATTATATGTATGTATTTTTTTATATGAAAATGTTCGCTCTCTCTCTCTTTCACCATACTCGTAAATCGTTCTCAATAATCATTTAACTAACATTCAATGCAAATTCATCAGCTATATCAGACAAATTCAATTTATTTATTTTTTTGTTTGTTTTCGAGCTGTTTATGCTGCTTTTAAATTTTAGTTTCCTACTCTGTCTCTATAACTCTGGCTCTATTTCCATCTGTGTTGGCTTTTGTGATATTTTAAATAATTTATTCAACAATTTCATACAAAGTGTGCTTAATGTACTCTATTTGTTTTCTTGTTCAAATAAATGAATGATTAAGTGAGAAATATAAAATTGTGTTTAATTATAAAAAAAAAATAATAATAAAAACAGACTGCAAATAATGTCATTCGACTGCGATGATAATTTCCATTATTTCCATTATTCCCTATTTCTTATTAAGCAGATTTCACACGGTGGTGACGAACAAAAATGCTCTTAGCTGTCGAAAAGCAACTCTTTTGCGTTTTATCAACATTCTATTTAATTTATTTTGTAACTGAAGGAGTAAATGCGCTTGTTTTTTTTGCTCCCTGAAAGAATCTGTTAAAAACCCTCTGTTTTTGTCTTTACTAGCTTGTGCGTGTCAGTACTAACTGGTAGGTGTATGTGCTTTCTACACACAATTGGAATGCTATTAAGTGCCTATTCGTTTGGAGAATTCATATTGAAACAACAAAAAATATGTATAAATTAAATAATTTTCAATATAAATTTCCAATAGAAAATTTTAGTTTTACATAAAAAGTGGATGTTAAATACAATTTTTATATTTACATCGGTTTTTCTTAATAATTTACTTGTCATTCCTTTTAGTTTTTCTTAAACGTCTGCCGATTTATTTTTATGTATATGGAAAGGAAGTTCCTTTCACCTGATTGTCTCAAAAGTGTAAACTGCTTTTTAAATGCTGCGGTTATACAAGAATTTGTCTATTCCTTTCGTTACCAAAAATTTCATATTGATGCATGATGAAGCATGATCGTGGATAATCATAATTTTATTTTTTACTTTTTGTTATGTCGAACGTGACCGTCGAATACATTTTAAGTGAAAAAAATTTCTAAACAAAATTTTATTTTTAAAATAGAATTAACTTTTAACCCTTAATTAGTCCTAAAACTGATATTAAGACTGATTTGTGAACTAATTATAAAATTTTGTTTTATATATGTACATATGTATTTATCATTTTAACAAAACATCTACTCGCTGTCTGCAACATAAATAAAAATGTATTTTGTATGTATTTAGAGTGAGTTTTTAGGTGGCCGATCTGAGATTAAAACATCTTTAATCTGGATTAACTGTTTTTAGGATGTCAATTAACTACATTTATTTTAAAGTTTAAGCGGTAAATGTTGGTAGGTTAAACTTACTTACAATATGGGCTGACTTCCAAAACGTCAATTGCTTTGTGTTTGAACAAAGCATCACATTTCATAACGACGCAGTACAATAATTATACAATGCATACCATTTCAAAACGCCGCCGCCAAGTATTTTTAACGCAGTAAGAAAGCAAACAAGGCATCGGTTTTATAGTTGTTGCATTGTTTCGGAACTTTGCATATGTATGTGATTTAAATACAGTAGCAATACTGTATACAAAGTTTGTATACGAACGTTTTGGAAGTCAGCCATGGTAACACAACACATGTATAAAATTCAAAAGTGCGGAATTTCTTCTTCTTTTTCATAAAATAATGTGTTTCTTGGGAAAAAATATTGCCATTTGATGCATAGTGCTGCCATTTTTTAGTCTTCAGTATGGACATTTTGCACGGTTTAAGCTATCACTTAAAAACAGCAAACACGATTAAATTTACTACGTTTAAACTCTGTCCTAAAAACTCCTAAAAAACGTAACGTAAAGAAAAATATTTATGATGGTGGCCAAAAATGTAAACAACTTTTGACATCTTTACCATGTTGTTGACGATTTTTAACGGTCAAAACACAACCCTACAATAAACCATCTGGCGACTTGCACAGACGTCATAATCAAGAAAAGAAAATATGTATGTGGACAAACTTTAAGATCGATTGGTATGTCGGCAATTTTTATAAAAGGTTTGCTACTTTCACTTTAAAAAAATAACATAGATTTTTGTTTCTGCTTCTACCTGATGCCATGTAATGTGCAGATAAGTATGTGGTTGGAAAATAAAGTTCAGATTGTGATATCTTTCGTACGATTAAAAGGTTATGGTATGGCTACAAAAAATAATTTTTCCCTTCATATTTTATTCCGGTTCACAAAATCACTTTCACTGTGCGTTGTGACATATAAAATAAGTTGACATCTTTAAAGTTGAAATTCTATGAAGGTGATTTTAAAAACAAAATGAATAAGAAATAATAAGTAAATTAAAATTTAAACAAAGCAAAAAACAAAACTCAACTAAATTGTCGGTAGTATTTTTGCATTGCTAATTGTACTGAATTTAACATTCCTGATGTATGCTCTCATGCATTTACCGTTGTTGCTTTCAATCATCTGTAGGCTTTGTTATTGCAGTTTCTGTTTTTTTTTTGGGGGGGCATCCAAAACTAAAATGGCACTTGAAATTTAAAGAACTTTTATTCCTTTTTTTTTGCAATAACACATACACAAAAATGCGAATGTAATGACCCATTTATACATGTTCAATATTTATCACGTCTGTATTTACATATTTTTGTGCTGTGCGGTTAGTGTTGGCTGAAGTGGTTAGAGCGGGTTCAAATCCTAGCCAGAGCAAGTCAATCAACATCATTAATTTCTCGAATGTACAATATTGTGGTATTATATTAATTGTTGTTGGTGATGAAGGTATAGCACTGGTCACTAAAAAATGTTCCGACAGCAATTGATGCTGTTCCAAGCTAATGTACACAGTATCGCCCTCCTTTGTCGGTTAGCAGAAACATCGGCGAAGTAAAACAATTAATATAATGCCTGCCAAAGCTTAACAAAGTTAATACGTCTCCTTAACACGAGAGACGCTGCAACACTGCTATAAAAAAAATTAACATAACGCGCAAAGCAGAGTTTTAAAAGAGTTAAGCCTTCTAAATTTTCAACATTTATATTTTCTACCCTATCTCTTTCCGTAACTTCTGGCACGTAGGAGTCATCTCATGAGTGTTGGTCCTAAAAAAAAAGCCTGCAATCTGCTATCCGTGATTCAGATTTCATATTTTAGCGCAATCCGCGATATGGATCGCGATCCATCAATATTGCATGCTACACGTTCAATAAATATCGCGATGCTGGATCGCGTTCAATATACCCAACAAACACGAAGGCTTGATTTCAAATTGAGAATGATTTACAATAAAACCTTTTTTTAAACGACAAACGTTTGAAAATGATTTGAAAATAACTCGAAAAACATAGCATTCTCAACAAAAAGGGGAAATTATTTTCAAATTGAGAAATT
This sequence comes from Lypha dubia, assembly GCA_947311025.1. NCBI lineage: Eukaryota > Metazoa > Arthropoda > Insecta > Diptera > Tachinidae > Lypha > Lypha dubia. Next base: position 9,439,145 of record OX371260.1, on the reverse strand, counting down.
TATTTATTCTCAACTTACTTTCAAACGTTATTCTCAAATGTGGATTGCAATATAATGTGGAAGATAAATAAAATACAATTTTTGCTTTGCAAGTTCATTTTTAATATTTAAATTCATGGAATTCATTATGACATATTTATATACTTTTTTGTCCATATAAAAAGGTTTAAGAAAATAAATAGTATTGCATATATGTATGTATGTAAATAATATAATAATATCTTAATTTGACTGACATATTTATATATATGTATGTAAGTTCTATTTTAATATTTAAATTCATGGAATTTATATTTAAATTCATGGAGAGCAAGCAGAAATATAATTTTTCTGCACTCTTAACACACTTTGATCGCTATATTTTTAAAATGTATACAATTTATTTTGTATATTTAAGTAGTGTTTCCACTAGGCGAATTCATAAATTTGCTTTGATTGCCACGTGTATTTATAATTTGAGAATACCACTTGACATCAACTTGATAACAAATTGATAAAACACTGATTGTCAAATGTTTATACTGAAATCATTATCAACTTGAATTCAAGTGTTAAACAAAAACCTTTTAACAATATTTGAGAATTGTGCTTGATATCAAATTATAAAGCCATCTTATTTTAAAGGTTTGACTTCGTGTTTGTTGGGTACATATATTGAAAGCGCAGCATTGCCCTAATTATTGATTTTGGTTTAGTTCTGTTAAGGTGCGGTCACATCTGGTAAACATTTGCCCAAAAAAGCGTAACCACTAAATACCAATGAAAAACTTTTTGATTTATGCATTTATTTATTAAGTTAAACAGCATCTAATAAGATAAGATTCTATTACATTTTCTATAAATTATATAGGAAACTATTTAACGTAATAAACAGGTATCTAAATCAAAGGTTTTTCCTTTGGTATTTAGTGGTTACGCTTTTTTAGGCAAATGTTTGCCAGATGTGACCGTATCTTTAGTAAAAAAGAAACTAAACTTCAAGTTGATTTTTCCGACAGGGTATAGATATGATTAAGTGATGAAGTTTATGCTGAATTACCATACTTATTGCAAAGGGATAACCACAAGCAATACAACCTACTAATTTTCTAAAGCATTTATGTATGTACCATGTACATATGTATATGCTTTTCGGTCTGTGTGTGTAGCTGTGTATGTATATTAAACTGTAAGTCCTAAATTGCTACAGTAGCTGTTGTTGTTACTGTCGTACTGGTTTATTATTATTTGCTGTAAAATACATTATGTAGGTTGCCGTTTCTTGTTTTTTTAGTGAGCGTTTTTCATTTTTTTTAATTTGTTCGACCATATTTTCCCATTATGTATAATCAACCATTTTTATGTGCGTATTTTCAAATTGTTTTCTGGCCTCCTTTTCGTCTTCATCTTTGATAGTTTTATTTTTCTTTTTTCCTTTTTACACGTTTTTTTAAACAAGGGGTAAAAGCTATGGTAAAAATAGAAGGTTTTTAGGTTAAGAATACTTTTGTGTGTCAGTGTACTTTCTGTTTTTAATATTTTTCCTAAAGCATTTTCGAAATTGTGGCAAATATATACATTTTTATGTATGTACTCGTATGTGTGTATATGTATAGTTCTTTTGTTTTATTTTTTTTATTTTTTTTTGAAAGAAAGTGGATGTGAAAAAAAAGGTTTGTTAATCAAGGTTGTTCTGCTAAATACATATGTATTTGTTTAATTGGGTTTGTTAACAAGAAAGAAAATTAATTTCTATCAATTTATTACCAAAAGGCATTAGCATCCATTAAAATTTGTTGTTCTATAAAATTATAACTTTATTCATAATAAAAGAAAACATTTTATAATGACATACTTTTAGGAGCACAAAAAATAAATTCTGTTTTAAAGTGAACTCGTAGGGATTTAACAAGTTCTTTGTACAAAAGCAGATGCAAAAAACTCATTTAATTTGATTTGATAACACCTAATAATATTTATTTTAAATATGATGTGTAATATATTCGTTTTGTATTACTAATCTTGCTTTTTGTTTTGTATATACATATTTGATATGTTATTCAAACATATTGCTTAAGGCCAATGTTAGTTACAAGTTTCATTAATCATTTTCATAACTTCTAAGTAACTTGTCTTTCCGTCCGTCCATGTAATAATTGCAGTTCAATGTTAACTAAATATTCAATTCACCGATTCGTGATTATTTCTAAAAATAATAAATTAACGAGTTTATATCAATTAAGAAAAAAAATATGTTTATTTATGTGTTCATATGAATCTACATTTAATAAATAAATATGTATACATATATAAAACAAATTATTTAACTGAAATGAAATCAGCAAAAATTAAAATGATATGATGCAACTTTGAATTTTATACAGTTTTATTTTGTGAAGTGAATATAAGTTTGCACCTTACACGGGAAAACATGAAGAAAAAAATTTTAATTATAAATTTCATTATTATCAATCAATACTGAGATGACGATAAAATATTTTTTTAAATAATTTTTGAATAAAATGTGTATTAGAAGATTTGTATATGGAATGATGTCATCTTTTAAGAAAAATTACTTTAAAAATATGATGACAACTTTAATAAAAAATAAATGAAAAAAATTATTCTATATACAGTGAAACCTCTCCTAACGGACACCTTCCATAACCGGACACCTCCTATAACCGGACAAACTTTGCAGAACCATGATTTTCAACTGCTTTTTCATACAAAATGTATTCCCATAACCGGACACTCTAATAACCGGACGCGGACACCAAAATTTTTAAAATAATGATCTAAAAATCCCTCATAAGCGGACAAAAGCGTTAAAATCAAGACGAATTTATCAGAAAAATATACCAAAAAAAATATACCAAATAAATACAACACTTGTTAAGTTACTATTTTTTCCAACTCTGTTTCATATTTGTGTTAATGCCATTCAATTTTGTGATTCCCCTTTTAACACCAATGACAAAGAAATTTCTATTTATGTGAACAAATTGTTTGATTAACTTGTTTTGATTGCTTTAGAACACAAAAAAAGAAATGGCAAATAAACAAAACATGTTATCAATCAAAAGACGACTTTGTCGCGTTCCAACAGATAAAAAATATTGAAAGTCATTTTGAAACTCAACAACTCAAATTGAGCCGGTCTAAATTAAAGCAGTCAAACCTGAATCAATTTTTTCGACCGCAGTAGAAAGCTTAGCATTATAAAATAAAAAGATGTATTAAAAAAAAAGTTGTACCTCTTTTAAGCGGACACCTCTTATAACCGGACAAAAATGCCGCGACAGTGAGTGTCCGGTTATGAGAGTTTTCACTGTACTCGTATATCGAATTTCGTCCAAAAGTTCATCGATAGATATTTATATATTTTTATAATAAACTAGCCTATCGCGGTGTGCTTCGCTACCCCCTCGTTATAATATAAAATTAAAAGTATTTATATATCCTATTGTGAAAATTTAATGACGATCGGTCCAGTAGTTAAGACTATATTACGATTTTTAATTTTCCAAAAAAGGGGCGTGGTCCCACCCACTTTTCTCCCGGTACGTATTCCAAATTATGCCAATACCATATGTACCAAATATCATCGACGTAGGTCAAAAAATGCCCAAAATATGGCGATTTAAATTTTTGGGTTATATGGGCGGTGCCACGCCTATTTGTCCATTTTTTGTCTACAAACCATTCGAGGTCAACAGTGAACAAAATTAAAAACGAATCAGCCAAATCCGTCACTCCGTTCTTTAGTTATGCTGTCACAAACACACGCAAACTCATTTTTATATATATTACATTTGATGAACTTCCAAAATATGCACTTTTTTTTAAAATTATTTTGTATAGAAAAGTTGTCGATAACAAATTTTTCGTATAGAAAAGATATCGACTACGATATTTTTTCCACATGACGGACAAATGATTTGAGTGTAAACTTTTTTTGAAAAGAAAAAAATATTTTATAAAAACTTGAAAATTTTATACTCAAATATTTTGTTAAGAAAAGTAACCAATAATCAAAAGTAAATTTAAAAAATATGCGTAATATATCGATAGCACAGGTCTACAATGATTTTGGTGGTGCTAAAAGTAAAACAGATTTCAAGTATATTCGGTACCCTAATAAAAACTTTCTTAAAGCTACGTGTAGTTTTCGAGATTTCGCAAGGGTAAATAAATTAAAAAGCATTTAAATAATTTATTGAAAAACAAAAGAACAAAAAAACCTGAACGTAGCTTCACGATTTTAGCAGCTTCGCGCGACGTCTTGCGGGCTAATTAATCAAATTATAACATAGAATTAGTGGCACCAAACGAAAAAATTTTTTTTGTAGACCTGTGTGGTCAATCTTTATATTCTATATTAAAGATATCAAATATAAAAATTCGATATCATTAAGGAAAAATTTGCTCGTAATAAAGAGTTTATAAAAGTATTACCGATAACAAATTTTCATAATAGAAATTTTATCGATGGCTTATTTTCTTTATTGATATAAATGTAACACATTCATATCTACATAATTAATTTTAATGGCAAAATTTTAAAAGCATTTACAATGCAGGGACTCCTAAGCGTATGATTAACATTAATTAAAATATTGTGACTGTGAATAGGGGGCGTATGATGGATATTGTTTTTCCTTTAAACATTAAGGAAATACAAATATTATTTTAATTCTAAAAAAATCCGCAAAATAATTAAATCATTTATTAAAAAAATGTGTATTGAAAAAGTCGAAAATTCCAATATGATGCTTTGAAAAATATGCAAAGATACGTTTAATCTAATCTGTCATATAAAAACAAAACAAGATAAATTGCCATGCAATTAAAAAACTACATCCGCTATAGCAAATGAAATTCTATAAATGGTTAAATCAACAACACCATGCTTTAGAAGAATTATTTAATAATATATTTTATTCAGTAAAACAATTCCAAATAGATGAAGTAATTTGACTCGAAACTCTTCTTTAATGTACAAGTTTGTCCAGTTTCTTTCTTGTCTCTTTTTTTACTTTAGTATTATCTATATACGTTTGTATTTGCTTAGTTTTTTCCTCATAAAGTTCAATATTGAATAAAAAAAGCAACATTGTTATTGTTGTTGAATAAGCTGTTTATAACTGATTGAAACTCACTCAGTGATGTCAGCTTAGTGGTTTTCTGATTTTACTGTTTGTTGCTTTTTAATGTCTCAAAAAATACGAACATTTTTAAAAATTGATAGGGATATTTTCTACGTTTTTCATTAAATTTAAATGTTGCAATGCAATAATATTTGTGTATGGACTTTTAAAATTTGTCTTCTATGCTTAAAAATATATATTTAACTATTTGAAAAGTATTTGCCTAATTTCTTCTTAAAATATGGCATCACTACTGACAATTGATTGTTTCCTTTGAAGCTTTTTGCTCGTCTTTTTTTTCGGTCACTACACAAACAAAAACTACGAGTCCAAATATTATTAGTTTTTTTTTTAGCACATCCAAATTAAACGAACCAAAAGAAATCAAAGTAGACATGAGTATGTACATATGTATGTATTAACCGAATAGCAAAAACAAAAGAAAAAAACTTGAGGGAGCCATTTAAACACCACAACAAATAATTACTCACACTTGCATTTTTACACATACTCAAGAAAACTTGGTTAACAAGCATTTTGTCAAGGTAAACTCCATAGAAAAAGCAAAGACAACAATCAGAAAACAATAAAAAAACCAAAAACAATTTAAGAAATCAAACATGTGTTCAATTGTTTCTGAGCGTATGTAAGTGTGAGTAAAAATTTAAACGTGTATAACGAGAGAGTAGATTTATTAGTAGATACTCGTATTGATTGTGAAGCATGATATATGTAGCGTGAAATTCAATTGACGTAATTTTATAATTAAAATCATTTTATGTACGAATGCACACATGTAATTTTTTCTTTTTTGCTCTTTTAGTTAAAGTTTTTGTAAAGTAACAGTTATTTGGGTATATATATTCTCATACTTGCATCGTTGCTAAATCGTATGTGAGTTGCGTTAGCCAAAGTGCATGTGCCTTTGTTAGCCCGTAGCCTGCAAAGCAAACTATGACTTAATGACAATCAACATTATCAATTACTTAATGTACATCGGTTGCATCACTGATTGATTTTTTTTAAACTAACACACCGTCCTCTTTCGCCATTTTGCAGAATCGTCGGGAAAATAAGGAGTGAATTCCAGATGACGTACGAATGATTTGTGTGTAAAATTTGTATGTAAATCACTCATAAAAGTGAGTGCTTTTTTTCATAAAAATTTTACACTCCAACCAGTCATCCGTCATGCGGAAACAGCACATAAAACAAAATAAGAAAGTCAATCCGTCAACTTAATACCAAAGGCGCTGCAACTCGCCAAATCGAAATTTTGTTTTGAATGTCAATAGAATTGGCTTGTTTTTCATTCATTTGTTTTACAAAGGAAATATTAATAGAAGTAGAAACAAGAAAATTTCGTAAATAATAATCGTTGTATAAAGTTATCTTCAGTCTCTTGTTTTGAGCTTTCGAAAACTCTATATCTACGCATTTTAGTCTCATAAAAAGTGCCACTTAAGAATTCCATATTACACGTTACACTTTCGTTGCTTAAGCGTGAAGGATTTATTTCTTACTAGCTTTTTCCCGCAGCTTCGATCGCATTGAAGCCATACTATAGTAAATTGGATTGAATATTGACGTGACTGTCGGTAGTACAGTGCGACGGTATTACAGCACTTAGGGTTCGAGCTTCATTATATTGACAAACAATTTTTTTATCTTTCGTAAGAAATAAATTTTTTTTTTTATAAAAAGTATCCTATAGTACTTCTAATAGCTCCAAGAATATGTGTACAAAGTTTCATGATGATCGGTTGAGTAGTTTTTGCGTGAAAGCGCAAGAAACAAACTTACATTCATATTTATAATATTAAGTATGATACTACAAACCATAATAAGCTGTTTTGCCAAAGCTTTTAAAGGGGGATTTGCTTAAATAAACGTGTGTTAATTTTTTATAATTTCCTTTTTATTATTTTATAATAAATGCTAATTTCAACATCAGCCATACAATCTTCAGGATAAGTAAGTTTATAACTTAAAAGCGTTGTTTTTGTAATTTCTCTTATTGTTATAAAAAAACAATATGTTTTCTCAAAATGTTTTTCTATACGAAAAAAACTAATAAAAAATAAATTACCTTTACTTGTTTTGTTAAACTTTAAACATGTGCTCTACTAAAGATTACAAAATCTTTTTGATTCACTTTACTAAGAATTCGTTAATTAAAAGAAAAATGTTAAAACTCAAGGAAAAACAACTCAAAGAAAATAGCACAAAAGAAATTATCTTAAACTGCAATTAGTAAAAAAAGTACACAAACAAACGCACACATGCCAAAAAAAAATATATATATAACAATAAAACGGAGAAAAAACTCAACTAGTGCAAATAACTCGTTCGTTTTGTGTCAATAAAATAAACAGACTTTGAAGTTATAATAAAAGTTATAAGATTTTAACGAAACTATAAAATGCAAAACTATATTGAATATGTACTTTTGCGAGTATAAACTAACTATTGTCTAGTGAGCGGTGTATGATTACTGCAACGTGACCTAAATTGATATGGAGCCAAAATAAATTATATGTAGAAACGAAACGAGACGACCTAAATTGCAATAAAGCAATAACAACGTACAAAACAGCAATAATAACAATGCAAAAACTACAACAATAAGAAAAAAAGTTTGAGAAAAAAGCTACATATAATAGAACAATGAAAACAATTTGTTTGAAATATTTGAAAATATTTTTCTCAAATGTACAGCTTCAGTTCTAAACTGAAAAAATACTTGTTGTAGAACTCGTATGTATTTATTAAATTTGTTGTTATCAGTTAATATAATTTCACTACATCAAATAAATGAATAGCAAAAACTGAAATTTATCTGATGTGAGCATTCGTAATGTTAAAAATTAATTTTAAAAATTCCGAATATTTTCATTCTGCATTGAATACAGAACAGGCCCCTGTTTAAATGAAAGGGGTTTGAGAAACAGTGGCTCCAAAAGTAATTAAGGAAAAATGCTAGAAAATTAAAAAATCTATTGAAAACTAGTCTTCAAAAAAATATCCCAAAAATTATGCTATAAAAGATATATACATATGTATGTATATGAGGACCCGTTGAACAAAACATACTTTTTCGCTCATATCAAAATGATGTTTATTTATTTCGTTTCCTTAAAAAACTGCATGCACCAGGAAATGGTAATAAGTTTTGTACTTATCAATAGATGCATCAAACTGCCAAAAGTCATCACATTAATCGTTAAGGGTGTTTGATATCAAACCACTTTTATATTGCAAAAAGTACGTTTTGTTAAAAATAAAAGTAAAAAAGTACGTTTTGTTCAAAAAAAAAAAATAAAAAAATCAAGTGTTGTTGTGCACCAATTTTTTAGTTTTAGAACCAATTTTCTTAGTAAAAAAAAAAATAGTTATGCCAACAATATATTTTCTAGAAGATTTTAATTCAAATATTCTAAAAATACCAAAAAACCCATTTGTCAAAAAATGCGAAAAAGTACGTTTTGTTCTGCGGCTTCTCATATCTAATCTTACAAAGAAAAATAATATTATTTTATATTTAATAACATGTATTACCAATTAAAAATGTATTCATCAACAATGGTTAATCTTAAATATGATATATATGATATACTCGTATGTCCCTATTATAATTCACAACCCAACTATGATGAGTTCTCAATCGTATTTGTGTATAGATTTTAAAACAAAGATATTTAATTGTTCGCTCGTAAGTTCATTGAATTTCGCTTTTCAATTGAACTATTTTTGATTAGAATCTTAAGTACTTCTTATGCTTTTATTTCAGTTTTTTTTTTTTTTATTTGAATAATGTTTAATCTAATGATGAGATGGCATTAACACCAATAAAATGCTGGCATATAGAGCTTGAAATCGAATTTTCAAATAATTTCTGAGAGAGACTTTGTTCTTGGCTCCTGTGCTGTGCAATCTAAATCTCAACTAATCGTGATTAGTAAAAGTAACACTACCTTTCCTAAAATTGTTTTAGGAAAAAATGCGGAATACAAATAATGGAAATTCGGCAACAATCTTGCTATTGTTTATTTCATATACAATTTTTGTGCATTGTGATATAATTGTGGAAGTTATTTTAAAATATTGCTAAATTTTTAACAATTAGTTATTTTAAATGTTTGTATATATGTATTGTTAAAATTTCTATTCGACTGTAAAGTTTGTATTAGAAATCTACAAAACTTTAGCATAGTTTATACGCCTGCATATGTATGTATTTTCTTCTTTACTAAAACGACCTAAATTGGATTTTCTACTACATAAATTAATCCATTACAATTCTTCTGTTTTTATTTATTATAATTTCTTCTCGCTTTAAATGCTGCCATAACAAAATGATAATTTCATTGTAAATCTCAGAAATAAAAGCGAAATTGTTGCGGACTTAAAGGCGCCGTGCAAATGGATACATTTATTTACATATAAAACACAAAAATTAAATTTAATACCCAGCAAATAATAAATTTAATACATATTTCTTAAATTTAATAAACCAAAAAATATCTAAACAAACATAAAATAAGTGATAAGTCAGACTTTAAGGAGTTTAATTGAATTTGTAGCGCTCTTTTGGTTTTTATTCTTGCAAATATTTTTTATATAAACATTCAGATTTTATATATGTATGTAAATTCCTTCTTTCCAAAAGCTTTTATCAGCCTTTTCTCCGCTCTAAATTTTCCAACCAATTTAATTGTTTTCATTTTAGTATTGCTGGAATAAAAATAAATTGTCTCTGTATTTCTTCTAGGCAAATTCACGAATTTAGTGGTAATAATTATTTCTAAAAAATTCAATTTAATTCAGTTGAGTTTCTCATAATGAAATCAAATTTTGTGCGAAAGTAAAATCGAAAAGCTCAAATATTTTCAGTCTTATTCGCAGAAAGTAAAAATGATTCCAATAAAAATTATTTCGAATAAAAAGTATTCGAATAACGCTTGTGAATGAAACAAAAGTACGTGTGTACATAATTGGAATAACTTTATTCAAATAAACATTTATAAATTGAGCGTAATAAAAATTATTCGTATAAATTTATTTGAAGAGAGAGAAAACTTGTCGGATAAACTTATTCAAAGGTTAATTACAAAAAATTATTCGAATAGAAATCAAATGAATAGAATTATTTTAATAGAAATTTGAATAAAAATATATGAAAAAAAAAACAATAGCATATTTAAAGGCGTTTTGCCCACATCATTAATAAACAATATTAGAAAAATGAAACGTTAACATATTTGGGTCACGAAGATTGTTTTTAAAATCCTCTCAAGTATAATCCTTACAAATTTACAATTGTACATCACGCTGCTTGTTAATATGTATATATGTACATATGTATATCTGGCTCAAAGCTTTTCCGAATATTGATTTGAAAATATTTTAATAATGTTTTGTAAGAGAGAAATGATTTAAAAGGATTTTTATGAATAATACTTTTTATTAAGATTTGCTTTGGCCTTTTATTTTTAGAATATTTAGTATACGAGTACATACGTACATACAACTGTACGTTTTACAGAGTTTTTCATGCAATAAATTCTATACAAACAATTCACATTGAGCTGTTTTTTATGTGTGTAGCTGCATTTGCATCTCAAGGTCATTTTGCTGCTGCTGGTGGACCAGGCACACGTTGTTGTAGCAAAATCTGTGCTGTTTTATCCATCTTCCTCTTAGATCTGGTGATATTTTTCTTTTCAAGTGCCAGTGTCACATGTGAAAAATATTTTGGCGTATTTTTTATTTGGCTGGCAACAACTGTAAATAAAAACAAAATTTAAAATTCTATCATGACATTTGGCAAATAAAAATTAAACTGCATTTCTGGCTGTTTCCATATGGCGAATCTTTTCATATCGCTCTTTTCTTCGTCCGTCCTTAAAATATACTAGATTTAACAATTGCTTTAGATCAGGGTTAATTTTTAACCGAAATGCGCAGGACATGGAAATTGAAACACTCAACTTTTTCTTTCAGTTTTAGCTCTTTTTGGATTTGATTTTTTTCTCTCCTCTATTTAGACGGGTATTAGCCATAGAGAGAGAATATTTATTGACAAAAAGGAAAAATAAGCAAAAACGAAACTACAGCAACAGCAACAATAACAAAAACGAAATCCGTATTCTAAAATCTAGGTCAATTGCGTTGTTGCCTCATGCTTTTGCTGCGTTCTGTCGTATGCTGAGTATACAGAAAAGTGTCATACAACAAGCAAGCAAACGTATGAACTACTTGCAACAAATAAATAAATATGCCAACGTAAATGTGTGCGTGCGTTTTTGTGGCTGTGTGTCAGTATAAACTTTTCGTCATTGTATATACACAGCCACATGCAGGCATGAAAATAAACAAAGAAACAAATACAAATGTCATGTGTATCTACAAAATAGCTTGACACTATTGGAACATCTACATACTCGTTCAACATGGCACTAAAAGATTTTTGTCTATTGATATACGATTACATACATATGTATGTATGAACATATAGAAAGATTTATGTACAAGTATTACAGTGTATAGGTATTTAGTTTATATTCAAGAGTTTCTTTTATTGTTAAAAGTTCGGGTATTGGTTTAGTTTCTTGTAGGCATGAATGAATGCCAACCTAAAAAAAGTTTCTTTTTGTTGCTTCCTAATCGTGTGTGTGTTGTTGTTGTTGTTGTTGTTGTTGTGGTCTTATTGCTGCATCAATTTAAATATTGATGTCCACCTAGTTGCCAATAGGTTTTCAATAGATTTTATTTTAGCCAATAAATGAATAAAAAGAAAACAAAAAACATCTTTAATTCAATAAAAGTGAATTATGTGATTCTATATCGCATTCGGTTTTTTAAGGCTCGTTTTTGATTGTTGTGTGTAATGAAACCAGAGCTTTTTGCAACTTTGTCGAAAGCTTTAAGTACTTTTGATATGAAACGAGGAAGTATTTTCCATATACATATACAAAATATCTATGTATGTATTAGTACCATGTACAAATTGTTTTTGTGTTCTGTGGCAATAAACAGATGCCTATGCAAATTTAATGTAATTTAATTAATCAATTTTTTTTTTTCCAAATTCATTTAACAAAATACATATAGAAAAATGTTTAAAAATATTTTTTTTTTTATTTAAAAGAAGAATAAAACTTCTTTTTGAACAAATTAAAATGTTAAAACTGTTATGAAATTGATGCTGGAAGTCAACCAAATAAATAATTCATGCAAATTTAATCAATATTGCTCATACGTCTGCATAAACGTCCTGATATTTTCCTGATGAACTTTAAATTTTGCTCTCCTAAAAACTTCTAGAAACGGTTGACTTGTGTCGTTGGTGTAGTTTAAACATATTTTCACGGACTTTACTCATACATATTTATATAGTTTTACATATGGAAAGTAATATTATCAGGCTCAAGTTCAGTTTTATTGAATTAATGAAAATTCAAAATTACTATTCGTAATAATAATAATATAAAAATATTTATATAGTTATTATAAATAACATTATGTATAAATAATATAAGAAAATTATAAACAAAAAACTTGAGGTGGGCTCCTGTTTTCTTAGTTCAAAAGTGTGTTGCCAAAAGAGCTTCAGATTTAATAACAATCATAGTATTGTATCTTCTGGAAAGCTAAATATTCAAAACAATCAGCAAAGTAAAAATATTTAATAAAAAGTATTTATTTTTTAATGGTTTAAATTCGAAGGCATCACATGACTGGAAATCAATAGGAGTGCGGAGTTTGGATACTAAATTTTTAAATGTAATTTTTAATGAAAATAAAACAATTAAGTTATATTTTATGGGCGTGACACTTCCTATTTATTTTCGATATATTTCGCAATATGTTTCCGATTGGTTGAATTTAAAATATTTAAAATAGAGTATTTAATTTGTGTGTGCATTGCACCATCCACATTTCGAATCATAATATTGTACTGCTATGTAGTGCTGGCAAAGTATTGAGTAGTGGGTACCGAGTATCGAGTATTTGCCCTTTCTTTTGGATACTCAATACTCAAAAGTAGTTACTCGATACTTTCAGAGTTGTATTTTTAAGCAGTTGAGTGGCTAAAATAGTGTATAAAAATACATCACTGTACAAAATTAAACCAACCGCCGAAATACGAGTAAAGCTGTCAATAAAATAGAACAACCACATGTGATAAATTACATTTTAAATGTACTTAAAAATGTATATTAGTTAAATATGTACATATATATACATACATGTAAATATTATATTTTAATTTTTACATACATACACAATGTATTACACATGCAGGCACATATGTATGTTCATGCATTTGTAAATATTTTCAATTCTTTAAAGAAAGCAAAACATTAATTTTCCAATGAACCTTTATATGCGTAACAAAATTTTTTTTTGATAACAATTAAATTATTTCTTAGATTGTTAACGTTGAATTAAAAGTTAGCTTTACATTTATTTTTGATTTAATAATACAGACGTACAAAACCAATAATAGTTGTAGATTTTTAATTTTTTATTTTTGAAGAAACTACTTCAATATGCAGATAAAAACTATGCGTTACAAATTCAAAAAATCCGTTAAAAGTATCGAGTAGTATTGAGTACCCAAATGAAAAGTATCGAATATTATTGAGTAATGAAAAGTAGTAGAATTTGCCAGCACTACAGCTATGGGATCTTAATATGTATGAAAAGGTCAATCGCAATCAGTTTAGTGCAGGTTTTTGAAAAAGCAAATTTTAAATTTATGTGGGCACAGCTTTTTGTTATTGTTCTAGTCAGGAACGCTCCATAACAATCGGTTTACAAGTAGTAAAAAAGAATTCTGAGTTTGTACTGCTCTCTTATCTGATCATAATGTTCTATTGTTGGTGTCCAATATGAGTTCAAACTTTGATCACAATCGGCTTAGTACAAGTTATTAAAGAAGAATGTTGGCTTAATATGGGTGTGGAACTGCCCACTTATACCATTATAATCTTTTATTACAATAGAAGTTCAATATATTTAAGTGGAAATTCCAGCTGAATCGATAAATTGATATAAAATATTGCCCTTTCAAAGCAAACGATTGTTAGAGTTTAGAGAGATAATAAACTTCTCAGTCTGCCCAGAAAGTGGTAGTTAAAATCCCCAAAATTTCCCAAAAGTAAAAAAAACACAGAAAAACTTTAAACTTTTCAGAGTTTGACTGAAAATAAAACGCAATAGCTTGAAATTAGTCAAAAAGCATTTACATTATGCATTTTTGTTGCATGCAACTCTCTTTTTTCCGTAAGAAGGAGAAAGACGAAATATAAAATGCATACATTTCTTTTTAAACACTCTCACTAAAAGTAAAAATTGCATGCATCAAAGTTGCGTAGTGAAAATGACGTCTTAGACAGGAGAACCGCACTTTGAGATTACATAGCAGAGGTAAAGTGCAATCTGGAAGGAAAGCTCCTGTGAAATTTTATGTCAATCATAACAACTGTTTTAGAAATTAAAACCATATATTCCAAAATACTTATTAAAAAAATCCTGTCCCACTGTCTAATGTTAAAAAAATTTTTGTTCATCATGAGAATTTCTAGTTTGTGAAATAAAATATCAGATTACATCAAGGGCTGTAATAACGCCATATCTTTATGGCTATAAACATTTTGGTGTCTAAATATTCTCAATTTATTACTGTTTCAACAATTTTATGTTCATCTAATTAAAATTGTATGAAAGAAACTAAAATTTAAAACCTGAAAAATTGATAAACAAATATTAACATGAATACATGAAACTTAATAAATGAAAACATGCAAATGTGTTCGTTACGTGTTAATATTTAAACTTAAAATTTTGTAGTATTTGAATATGAATAAATAAAATATTTTACAAGCTATTGGCAAATAATAATTGCTTCATCACCACCAACGTCAGTGGAAAACAGCAACATAAATTTTAACGCAGTCACTCACAATCGAATATGAAATGTTAATAATAAATAAAAAAAAATAACTAAAATTTATGTAAAATTAAAATCATTGTATGTAGTATGCATTAGTGTTTCCGAGAACACATACATATGTACATACATGTATATATATATATACATGTTTATGCAGGAGTATGTATGTGCTTATATTAGGCTAGTCCATAGTACAAAACATTTTCAATCACGGGCTTCACGAGTCTAGGTGCACCAAACTTTAATACAGATATTTTTATAAAAATTCAAACAAAGCCGATGTAACAACAATTTTCATATCCAAATATGAACAATTTCATTAAAACAATGAACTGATTAAGTTCATTACTATAAGGAGATATTTTCTTACATTATTATTACTAATAAAATAATTAAAATACCAAAATAATATATTTCTAATTATAAAATTATTGTATTAGATACGAAAATTAATATTATCAGACTAAGTTTTATTGAATTAATGAAAATTCAAATTACTAAGAATTTTTATGTTGTAAAACATTAGTATACCGATTTCAAGGCCGCTGCACCTCTCATCAGCGTTCATTTGTCCATTTTTACAATTTTCGTAAAGTGGATACTAATTGGGAAATAATATCAACTATTTAACCAAGATTTCAAATGAAATAAAATACGAGAATTAATTTAATTAATTTTTATTCTATTTTTAAATGTTGAAACAATTTTGGTTAATACGAAATTCACTGGTTGTGGTCGTAATAATATAAAAATATTATTGTATTAGTTTAGCGAAGTTGTTGGATGTGATCAACGAAATTATAGGCACATATGTATGTGTGTAAGAGTATATCGGAAATTTTTCAATAAAATAATATTTACAAATTTTAAGGTTGAAGTTTATCATTGGCATAACGTCGAGAGAAATTGACAGAACTTATGAGGAAAATTCTTCCAGTGTATAAAAGTAAAAATCAATTGCATTATAAAGTGTCATATATGTACATACATATAGATTCTTGGCCACGTCTAATATACACATATATATGTATATAACACATATGTATATTCCGTTGAATAAAACAGCAACACTTAATATTCATGCAAATATTACTCTTGAAATCAAATAAAAACTGAAATTAAATAAAAACGTGACATTATGATTATTTGCTTCGTTTCTCGTACTGTGCGAGTGTGTGTGTGCAAAAGAGAGAAAACCATTAACAAATACAGTATTAATAATTTTTTATTTGTTTTTACATACTCAATCGCTATCAGGTAGCATGTATTAAAGGAATGTTCGAGTATGTTGGTTAATTCAAACTCGTGTTGTTTTATTTTACTAGAGATGGTATGGGAAGTACACAACACAAAAAGTAGTACGGTTCTAACGCATTTTGGCGTTATGAAGTCTTAACTTCACTTTTCGAACATTGTTACAGCGAATTGGGTAAAAAAATGTTGGAATCCTTAAATTTTAAGTAAAAGATATGCTTAGCATTTTTATATAAAACAGAAGTAGGGTATGGTACTTTTTGCAGTTTGTTCGGAAAATAGACAATAAACTCCCTCAACAGCGATATAGAAATTTAAGATGTCCTAGAGAAATATTTTTCATAAAATTCTACTAGATGTCATCGGAATAATCTTTAATAATTCAAAATAATAATTCAAAAGTTAAAATGCGTTTAAGCCTTTATTTCGTAGTTTTTACATCTAGTTCCATAATGCACTCACAATAGAGAATTTTATGAGTCTTCCTAAAATTTCGTATTACGTAAAATTTCACTAAAGATCGCCATAAAAAGAAATGTGTGAATCGGTACGTTTTCTAAGCGTTTTAAAATTAAATGTCGTCAACTTTTGCACATTATCTGACTAAACTCCGAACGAGCTCGTCTAAAAATGTTTGCTGGGTATGATTGATTTTCTTAAAACGAAATAAAAAGAAATGTGTGAATCGGTACGTTTTCTGAGCGTTTTAAAATTAAATTTCGTCAACTTTTGCACATTATCTGACCAAACTCCGAACGAGCTCGTCTAAAAATGTTTGCTGGGTGTGATTGATTTCCTTAAAACGCTCTCTCAAGTATATACGTTAGCTTTAAGTTATGTGTTTAAAGTTTAAAGATTAAATCAAAATAAACTTATCTAAATGGGTTTCTGAGCAAAAAAGTTAATAACTTTATGTCTATTTCGGAAGCTACTATTTGTCGTCGTGGTGTTTTCGTGAGTACTTCAGCTGAGAACGCATTTAGTTTGTTTGCTAAATGTGGTATGCATGAGTATTTTGTTAGTTTTTAACATGTACAATACTTATGTTAATTGTTTATTGGTTGGCGTTGATTGGTCTATACTTGAAAAAATTTATTAAGCCAGAGCTGCTCAGGTTTGCTTAAAATTTTGTTGTGAGCGAGCTTTCCTAATATGGTATACACCTGAAGCATTTGCAAATTTTTATTTATGGATTAGCAAGAACACCTAGTGCGAAAAAAATTTAACTTAAAAGGATTTGAAAATGTTCTATTGATAATTTTCATTTGTACTAGTAAATTTATAATAACATTTAACCGCCAACTGCCATCAAAGAGAGTTGTCAAAATAATCAAAGTTCAGTTATCTCTCGGCTACTGACATCTCACAAATAATGCAAATCTTTCGAGCATATTTTGGTAACAGAAGTTCTCTTTGGGAGAACTAACTGAAGTAGTAAAGCTATCTAGCCGAGTGTTTGCTTGGTAGCTAGTTGTTTGTGCTGGCGTTTTGTTAAGTGTGTTTATTATATTTCGTTTGTCATTTTGACTCTTTAGAAACTTTGTTTGTTTTTTCGTTATCAGCTGTATGTGGCAGCGGCTGGTTGACAATCTTACGGGTCTGGCTCTTTGTATAAAGTCTATAGTGGCGATTTCTATATTGTTGTTGTTCAATTTATTTACTTTTTTATTGCTTTTGTTTATTTCTACTTATTTTAATAATATTTTTTTAGCTTTCTGCCAATCTGAGAGTTATTTTGTGTTTTTGTGTATTTTTTTTAAACTTTTATTAATTAACTCTTTGCGCTGCTGAAGCTGCTGCTCGTCTGCTTTTTAGTGCGGTTTTGGTACGCGTTGACTCTTGTCTTAGTTTCCTCTTAAAGCTCACGCGGTTCTAGTTTGTAATAATATAATAGAAATTCGTATCTGTATTTTTTACAATTTTTTCGAGCGCTTTGTTAATTAGACATTTTAAGATCCGTTTTCGACTAATTTTTACTTTAATCGGGGTTTGTTTATTTTTGCTCTTTTAAAAGTAACAAAATTTTAACAAAATGAGAACTTGTAAGTTGAAGATCGTTCTAAATTTAAATAAAAATATTAATTTATATCCAATAAAAAGAGAAAAATAATATTTTAAAGTAAAAAAAGAAAAAAAAATAATAATGTGTACATGTACATACATATGTACATACAAAATAAAATAAAAAATGTGAAAAAATGTTTGTGCGATACATCTTTTTTTTTTATTAAATTTTTAAAATAAATTTCAAATAGTTAACAAGAATAATAAGCAGTTAAACGTGTTTTTAACTCTAATTTCTATGATTAAAATTTTGTTTTTAAACTACAGAGTTTTATGATGGTTTCATCTATACTAAACTGTCAGAATCTCCACGTAATAATTCTAAAACAACTTCCAACTTAAATTATATTTTAAAATTTATTAACAAGGCCGTTCTGCCTTCAATAAAAGATATTTCAGTAAAATTATATATTGTTACGATTGTGTATGTTTGTTTTGCTGAAGCCTCTACCTAATAAAAACATAACCTTGAAATTCAATTTAGTGTTAAAAGTATATAATAAGTACATGTAGTACAAATAATTTTTTGCTACCCAGCAAACATTTTTTTCCGAGTATTTTCTATCCGATTTTGATCATAAAGTCTGCTCAAGCTGACTAATTCATACCCGAAGTCGATGAGAACTTGT
Source organism: Lypha dubia (assembly GCA_947311025.1). Classification (NCBI taxonomy): domain Eukaryota; kingdom Metazoa; phylum Arthropoda; class Insecta; order Diptera; family Tachinidae; genus Lypha; species Lypha dubia. The sequence continues at coordinate 9,420,108 of OX371260.1, read as the reverse complement.
TCTGACAAGAATGTAATTATTCTTCTCTAAAATAATTGAGTTTTGATTGTGGAAAATTCAAATTTATAAAAAATTGTTCGCGGTAGTTTTAATAAGATATTAATGGCTTCCAGCTTTCGAAAATAAAATTTTAATTTTTTAGCTAAAGTTCCAGAAAAAAAGGACAGACAAAACGTTAGAATGCTTTAAAAAGTTTCGGATACTTGCCATTTTAATGTCGGAGAAAATTCGGAATTAAATTTGGAAATTTATCACAAATGTCGTATGAAACTTGAATATAGACTCAAAAGCTTCTCAGGAAACTTTTAATCGTATTTTAAAACTTTAAAAAGAATAAAGAACTAAATGAGAATTACTAAGCATTACGCAGAAGTAAAGTAAATGTGTTAAACTGCTGCTGTCTGGCAACTTCTGCAACATTTGCAAATACTCAATAACTTTCATTTTGATACTCAATACTATTCAATACTTTTATTGAATTTTTCTAAAGAACAAATTCAACTCTGAAAGTATTATGAAACTACTGTGTAATATTGATTACACGGAAACAAAGCAAATAGTTGATAATATGTACCCAATGATAAATACAGCCAGCATTGTGATAAAAGCAATTATCTTGTCCGTCCGTAAAGATTTAGCAGAATTGTTTCACACAAATCAGTTGATGGTTTTGTACTCAGTTCAATATTTAATTTTACGATAAATATATGAAATTTATCTGCAACAATTTTATTTAACATGAGCGACATTTGATTTGTGTGGTATTATCAACAGCCGACAGCTAAACACATTTCAAAAAATAAAAACAACTTTTTATTCGGATTGGTTACACGTCAAAATTTTCGTATGAAAAACAAAGTACACTAGGCTTAAAAATAGTTCGACAGTTTTTCGTTCGTCAAACATGTTGAGAAAAAAGTGTATACTGGGTTTTTTTCCATTTATGTTGCATCTTATTCTCATATTATTTTTTTATTGTTATTATTCTTACGTTTATACTTATTTTATGTGTTTTATTTCGTTCTTTCTTTGTTGATTTTTGTTATTTTTAAGATAATTTACTTCAAAAAATATATTTTGCTACACATATGTGTCAAACAAACACAGACTAGAATTTATTCAAGCGTGTGTTAAATTAAAATTTATTTTTTAATTTTACTCCATAAAAACAATATTATAGTTAATAATATTGTTGTTGGTGCGTTTTTTCTTTTCTTATCAAGTCTGTGAATAACAAAATGTTTAATTTCTTTGACAAAATTTTTAAAAACAAAAAAAAAAAAATAAAAAAAAACAACATTTTGCACTTAATTTGAAAACTGTACAACGTAAATTAATTGTGTAGTTAGATTCTGAAATTTTAGAAATAATTAAAATAATCAGCTAAAAGGTACATAAAAATATTTAATAAAGGTATACATACATATACATATGTATCTATATATGTACTTCTGTTCTATACATATGTACATTAGAATGACACTACAGTTAAACTTCTATAACTTGAACTTCAATAACTTGAAGTTTCTATAAATTAAAGCAAATCGCATGACAAGAGCGGCACTATAAATGTACAAAGTTTTGAAAACTTATTCCATAACTTGAAGTCTCTCTAAATTGTAGCTTCTTTTCTGGATAATGCTGATTTAAATTATGGAAATTCAACTGTAGTATATTAATTACAGGGAAAACTAATATTAAAAAATTTAGATTTTCATAAAAACCCAGACTGATTATTAATATAAATAGTGTAAAGCTTTTTTCGTGATCCAAGTTCAAATTTTTGGGAAATTCTCAATTTCCTACAATTGATAAGAGAGCTCTCGCCGTGATGTTTCAAGCATTCTAAATTGTACCTGAACATTAATTTTCTTTAAAACTTTATCCGTTTGCACTGTCGAGGAAAAACTAAATTTCAGGTCTTCTGAATAGTCGCCAGGGTTAGTATTCCTGCAACTTTATATGAGAGCCCTGAGCCATGCCCATTTTACATGTTATTGTCAATAAAGGCTTGACATAATAAAGATACCCAGGGTTCTAAATCCAATCTTTAACTTAATAATATATTTTTTTTAAGAAACTATAGGGTAGATTTTTCAAAAGTTTCTTTTTTTAAAGGTACATACATAAATTTTTTGTGACATTTTTATCAAAAGTACTAAAAGTTGCTAAAAACTTTTTATCAACAAAATATATGTTAAAGTTAAATTTTTTAAATGTGTAAAATTGTTTTTTTCAACAAGTTTATTTTATTTCTAAAACTCAACAAACGCAGCCAATGCCCTTCACCCACTACTGTGAGATTTGAAATCAATAGAAATAAAATCTGCTTAATTATGCAGCTCATGGCGAGCCAGATTGTTTATATGCATCTCATTTTTTTTTAATCACAATCTTTTCAACAATTTGCTAATTGTTTGTTAAGCCGTTTCAATTCTCGAAATATTTAAATGTAAAACAGCCCAGTTTAGTTTAAAACGTACTTGACTTACATTGTGGCAATGATTTTGTTCACCCAGAAAGATTTTTCATTATTTTTTAAATTCAAATATATACTAAAATTTTATAATAAAACCGATTTGTATTGATTTTCGTGCTTTACAAAAAAATGAACAGAAACAAAAACATTATTTGCGTGTTGTTAAATACAAAAAATTTAAAACAATAATAATTTAAACATCAGCACACGACACAGTGACACGAATTACAGCAAGGAAAAAAAAACAACAGCTTAAATGAATTGTGTGTTTTTCGTTGCAAATTAAAAATCCGAGAATAAATTAATAAATGTTTGCGTGTTTGTTAGACAAGTTATGAAATAATATTTTGTGTATTTTATGATTTTACTTTTATATATTTTTTTAATTGTAATGGAAATAAAAAAAGAAACACCTGATTCAATCAGATGGTTTTCTCTCTCTATCACTCCCTTTCTCTCTCTCTCTCTCTCGTGCTGCTTTTAATATTTTCACAATTTTTTACTTAATCAATATTTATATACACACATATTTGTTTGTATTGATATAGGAAAATGATTTTTTATAGTTATTTTTCGTTCTAAACAATTAAAAATTAGTTTTGAAGAGGAGTTTAATAATTTTTTTTTTTTAGTTTTTTAAACATCACTAAATTCAGTTTAGTGCAAAGTTTAAAGCTTTTTCTGCTTCAACTATCAAATTAGATACGGAATGTACATACGAGTATGTGGCTCATTTTGAGGGGAGTTAAATATTCCCCTTGTTATAGTGAATGGGCATATATAATCTGGTAATTCTTTCGTTTAAAGTTAAAGATGCTTTAAGCATTTTTATGGAAAATTTTGGACCTTTTATTTAGAAATATCGATGCGGCTATATGTATATAGCGGGATAAAATGTCCTTCAAATACACTAAAGCTTTAAATACAAGTTGAATGCCAGAAGTGATTTAAATCTCAAAATTGGTTTACGGCTTAGTTTCGCAATTATTCACGACTATTATTAGTATATTATTCAATAAAATCGGATTTTGGGACGCTGGTTTGTATTAAAAATATAGATATGATGTTAATTTTCACTATAAGTCATCATGCAATTAAAGAATGCTTGATGTGAAAAATTTGGGATCGCCCTTTTTTTTACTTCAACTTTGACATTTCAAACTTGATTAAATAAAAGACCAACATTTTTGTTTTAAACAGGTTTTAAATTTCGTAAATCCCCTACAACAATTATGGTGCTGTCGCACAGTGTTATAACTGGTTTTAGTGACCATAAATATTAATTCAATTTCCTATATAACAACACTTCCCCAAAACAAATTAATGCCAACATATGCCATCTTATGTATTTTTTGTCCAATAAATATATTAATATTAAATCACGCCAACAATGATCGGTTGGTAGTGAAAAAGGTTAAAATAAGACAAACTTAATTGAATAATACACGTTTATAGCCATTTGAAACGTGATTTTCTCATACGAACTCGTTATAATTGAGTCAAGAGATATCTACAACAAAAGAATGATTAGTTTTTAAGCAGGTATAATAATAATAATAATAAAAAAAATACTAACACCAATGACAACCGAATCAAATTTATGCAAATTTCTCATTGAAAAACAATTTTTCTATAAAAATTATAATTTCTGTTTTTAAATCAAGCTGAGTTTAAGCTTGCAAAGAAATAAACTAAAAAACTAAAACCATAATTGTATTTGATCAAAGATTACGCAATTTATTGCTAATCTACATACGATGTGTATTTGACCATCAGATTACAAAAAAAAAAAAAAATATGTATGTACTCGTATGTATGAATATAGTAAAACTATTAAAACGCTTTTGGCTATGAACATGAAAAGCGAACAGAAAACCTTGAAATTCAAAGTCTTACCTTCTTTTTTTTCGTCGAACAATTCAATGTCAATTGAATATTTTAATTTAAACAATAGACTGTCAGACTGTCTTTGAAGAAAGTTTGTTTGTGACAGCAATGGGCGGGCACTAAAGTGATTTTGTTCACACAACGACGAGCCCTTGTTTATAAAAATTAACAAAAAAAAAAAAAAAAAAAAAAAACAACAACTAAACTATTTTTTCATGTTACAAAAATGAATTTCTTGAATAAAGTCAATTATTTAGCTCTTGTTTTATATAAAAAAACATACATACATACTTACTTACATAATTACATTCGTTTATTTTTTGCTTATTACAATTTTTAAACCGCAAAATCAGTACTTAACTTTTTACACGAAAGACACTATTTTTGATTACAGTTTATTTAACAAGTATATGTGTGTGTATGTGTAATTAAAGTGGTTTAATTGTATTAGTTTGTTTTAATTTTCAAGGTTAAGTTGAAGTATTTTTTAAGCTACAAACTTTGAATAAAAAAACATTTAATTTGGTTTTGAATATACGTAATAACAAGAATCAACACAGTGGGTCAAGATAGACAAAAATAAGATTGGAGAAAATTATTTGTTGAAAACAACTTCAAACATAAAAAAATTATTAATATACTTTCATTTTACATTCAGGTTTATTTTTAATACAAATTCTTTAAAAACTCTTTTGAATTATTCTTTTGAATTATTTCTGACGTTAAAGTTGACTTTTGAGAATTGAATAAATTTATTTTATAATAAATATTTTTGGTCGCTATATTTCTGTCTAAGGGAAGTTTTTTTGCCCTTATTGGGTAAAGATACCAAAAAAAATTGCAATATAAGATGTCAGTTTAGTAAATGTAATTACTACTGAAAACTGTAAAAATGTCGAATTCGGTTAAGCGGAAATGTAAAATTACAAGCACCTTTTTTCACTTATGCGAGATTTTCGAGAAAAAGGAGTTCGGTTAAGTGAAAAACGCTTTAGTTAATCGAACTCACTTCATAATTGCTCTGGAAAACGAAAATATCGCATTAGAAGATTCCTTTTAAAAATTTTAATATAAGCTTGCTGATATATTTGAAAATATAAGTAGTTAATTATTTTCAATTGAAATGAGGTGTTTTTTAATATAAATTATTTCTAACCAAAATATGTTTCTTTTAAGCGAATGTAAGTGCTTTGAAATTGATCAAAAATAATGAATAATAATTTGTATTTTTTCATTTAAGCCTCTTTTATCCGAATTCGACTATAACATGTTGACTTCAAATTGAGAAAAAAAAAATTAAATTTACTTACAAACATGTTTCTCACACCATACTTTTTGTTTCTTTGCCACAAGCTCTCTAAACACAGTATCGTCAACTTTTCAAATCAGCAAGTTTGACACCAACACACAATTATTTTTGCCCACATAAAAATAAAATTTCCTAAATCAAATAAAACGCAAATCGTGGTGTTAAATTACTGATATACATAAATAAATAATGATATTGTAAATGCATTTACCACAAAGTTAAACTTCTTCTGCTTTACTTTATAATCGAGTTGTTTCTTGTGACAATTTATGCTGATATAAATTATTTTTTTAAACTCACATAAAATACAGAAATAATAAAAAAAGTTATAGCATGTAGTTGGTAGCAAATTTAAAGAAAAACAAAAACTTGATTCAAATCACATGTCCCAACTTGATCAAGAAAGCAGTCAGGAATACTTAAAGAACCAATTCCTTATTCAGTCTGTATTCCTAAACTCAAACGCCAGCAGTTGTTTAAAACTTCCCATACACTTTTTTACTATGCATGTGGCAATTAAAAAAACTAGACGATTTTTATAAATGCAAACAAACAAATCGTATGGGTGTCACCATGGCTGATATGTAGCAATGCTAGCCTACTAGTACGGAGGTTGTCGGTTCGATTCCGGCCATAAATCCTTGGTGTTTTCTACAGACAAGCTAATCGCTTTGCGGGTTGTGTTTGTTAAAAAAAAAACTTAAATTCCATATCAATATGCAACATTTTCTTAGTATTTTATGGAAATTTGAATTAAAAAAACCCTTAATAGCACGATTAAAACAAAATTATTATTTAAAATAAACGATTATTTAATATATGAAATGGAATTGAAATCTTTCGTTAAGTGCTTCGTTGATTGGTTACAGTTTTTAATGTTGCAAAAGACAAAACCATTTTCATTTGTTAATATCTTAATTAATGATTTTTATTCAATATTGTAAAGCATGAATAAAATCAATTGAAACATACAATAATTTAATTAAAACATAAATTGGAAATGAACTGGTTCAGTAAATTTGAAGAGGATGGCAAATCATTTCTGTTTTTTTTTTTTTTTTTTTTGGATAACAATTATGAAATCCAAAACACAAAAGCGGTAAAAAGTTAAAAATTGCTTAATTCACAGGCCTCGTTAGAGATGTCAATGTTACAACTCAGCTATTTTTGTGATTTACAACAAAAATCGGTTGTAAATGAAATACGTTATCGAATCCATAACAAGAATTTTACAACTATAACCCAACTGTCAATTCAGTTGTGAATCATAATTAGGGCCATAAATCGCAGAAATGTCTGAAATGATACAAAAAATAAAATTCTGCTGATTGTGTGGAAATTGAACTGTACAAAGAAAAATGTATATGTCTTATAGCTGGAAGTCATTTCAATGGGGGGCAGTTAAAGTTAACCCATCCTTCTGCACAAACTATATGCAAAAGGCGAGGAAATTAGTATCTCTCCCTAAAAAAAGTTCCAGATGTCAAATTTTAAAATGATGACCATCGCTAGAAATTTTGTAAACTTTGTTATAATATTGTGCAGTGTAACTATCGCAGATTATCATTTGGATTATGAAAAATGTTCTTATATTTACAAGGGAAACTTTTTTGTACAAAAATACCTTTGAAAAATATTTTATTGTGCGATATACATAAATAAATATGTAGTAGTATTTCGTTGCGTTTCGTTTTGTTTTGTTCTTTTTTCAAAACAGCATTTTTACATCATGATGTTTATTTTTTGTATTTTTAGCGTTTTTCTATCTGTTTTTAATTTTATTTGCTTTTGAATTTCATCAATTTGACATTGAACTAGATAATATATATTTGTTTTTATATTTGTTTGGGGTCGTTGTTAATTTTAACACTGAAAGCTTTTCAAATGATTTTTAATTATTTCGTTTATTGATCAATTTATATAAAATATGTTTTTTTTTTAGCGTAAATTTATATTATTACAATTTTATATTTAGGTTTTTTTATATATTTTTAAAAGTTTAAAAATTATTATTAAATTGGAACCGGAAACTTTTATGATAATTATGATTTTGTTAACAATCAATGAATTTTTAAATCTGTCTGGTTGTCAAGCTTGCCAAGCATTTAAACAAATAAAAAATTGAAATAGAAATTATATTTTCGAAAGTTGATAAAAAATGTGATGTGTAAATGGTTCTTCTGGCAAATTCATGTCCCATGAGTGTTGATTATAGAAATTTTTAAGTAAGTTTCTTCCTGCAGAAAAAAGAAACATACTTTTTTGTCACGATAAAGATACAATACCGAAACTCAGTGTTTGGTGCAAATGTGGGGTTCCTGCAAAAGTATGTACTATAAATTCAAAATATTTTCTAAATAGTCGGAAGCTTACTTCAGATCACTAGTGTGTACCAACGGTCGACCCAGTTTACTGTTGTGGGGGGAGAGAAGAATGTCGTCGGTTACCAGAAAACTTTCACGTGTGAACCCAGACTTAAATCAAATAACAAAATACCTTCCATTGAGCTAAATCAATTTACTCAACTCTCCCATCTTTTTCCCGAAAATTCTCCCATGACATCTATGTATGTTGTTATTTTTCTCTTTCAACCTAAATGAGTAAAACATATGTATGTATGTGTTGTTTGCTTGTTTGTTTAGCTCTAACTTACAGGCATGAGTAATACCAGTGAATGTAGTAGAAGGAACTTTAAACGGTTATAGCTCCCAAAATACTGAACCCACCAAAACCCACAATACCTCGTTCAATTCTGCGAAAAAATGTCTTTTATTTGGTAGAAGTCTTCTAAAAATCGGTTGTATAATAAGTGCATGAAGGGCAGCACAAAAAAGCAATCGTCTATTAATTATATAGAAAGATATAACTTACGACTGAATTTATGTGCAATTAAGCTTGTACTCTGCAAGATTTTACTTTCCACTAACTTTTTGAAATTAATGTGCGCAGCTGTCACGTCAAATTAATACTATTAGTCGTATATCATGTGCCTATATACATATCTATCGGTTTAAACATTTAAAACGGTAAACATGACAACATGCCTACCGGAATGTATTCGAATTAGCGCCTGAAATCCGAAAGTTTTTGCCTTACCTTCTGTCCGATTTCGTAATTTTTAAAAATTTTTGTGTATTAAAAACTCTTATTACTATGCAGAGACTTTTTGTTGCTTATTTACTGCTTCTGAAAGAAAGCAATATTTGTTATCTTTAGGTCCAATTAAGCTGGTAGAGAGAGGATCCTTATGGTAATATTCGATTTTGTTGGGTTGTTCAACAAGTTTTATTCCTAAATTAATAATTCCTAAATACAAAGATAAAGAAAATAGAAGAATATAAATTTCGGAATTTTATTAATAATAATTTCACATTTATAAAAAATATATTTATAATGAAAGAAACACCTTATAACTCCTTTAATATGATCATATATTTACATATGTATGTATGTACGATGTATATCATATGACTATTTGTTACAAATTCTCTATGTATTATTTTTGTTTAAAATAATCATCAAATATCGAATTCAAAAACTTATGACCTAATCCAATATGAACTAATTTGATTAACATGAATCGCATCAACATCATCAACTTTTTTACCATCATCTAAGCTCAACAACTAAATTTACACATTTAACTTTATTTTTAAAAAAAAGAGAGAAAAATACTCATAAAAATACAAAATGCAAAGACCATAAAGATGATCTAATACATGTACTAAACAAATGACTACATGTTACTTAACAAATACATCGATACAATTTGTCATGAATATATGTATACCCTGCAAACATTTTCCATCGCCGAAACTTCGCCCGCGAAACGCCGGCAAGTTGTCTGCAATCGCGGCGATTAATCGCGTGCGAGCCAAAAATTATCTTCAGGCGATTCGCCAAAACGCTCGCTTGTGTGCCTGTTGCGATTCGCAAATAGTGATCCGCGGGTGATTCGCATGTATCGATTCGCGGGCGAATCGCAAAATGCGATCCGCGGGCGAATCGCAAAATGTGATCCGCGGGTGATTCGCATGTATCGATTCGCCGGCGATTCGCAAATAGTGATGATATATTACTTTTACACACCACACCTTTCACTGATCACTACTTATTTATTTATTTATTTTTGATATTTTATATTTCCGTTGTATTTAATGCATTATGGTATAAATGAAATTAATGGCTGAAAAGAAAACTTTGCTAATTATGTATATAACTATAGTTATATATAGTTATATACATATCGATATGTGATCACTTATTGTATTTTTAACGCACCCTTAACAGATCACTTGCTCAACTGAAATGACAATTTTGCTAATTGTTCTTGAAACCAAATACATATTTATTTTCCCGTTACCTTTAGAAAACAAAAAAAAATTCCATCGAAAGTTATGAAAAAACACTCAAAACAAAAAGAATGCAAAAATACGTTGTCTATTGTGAGGAATATTTCCCGTTACTTGTGTGCGCTCGCGTATTCATCACTTAGTTGTAAGGCGTAGGCGATGGTTAGCGATTTTTATTCCCTAGGAAGGATCGCGTAATCATCGCCAAAAAAGCAATCGCCAGAAAATCTCAAAAATGTTTGCAGGGTATATATATATATATATATATATATATATATATATACACTCACATCTTATAGAAAGGAATATACGAAACAGATAACTAAATTTGCCTCTAGTTATACTATCTTCAGTTTAGTTTGATTACAAAACATTAAAATAAGAGATAAAAAAAAACATGTTGGGTAGTGGGTTGATTAAGGGGGTCACAGAAAATGAAGCAAACATAATCAATCCAATAAATGATACACGACGGTAGCACTTGATTGGGAATGTTAAATTAACCCTTTGGGGAGGGAAATTTTGCAAGTTAAATCAAATGTCGTTAAACAGGTTCCAATTTGCCTGTAGACCCTAATTATGTAAATTTTTTTTTAGAACATGCTTCATGCATCCACAGCCTTATTCATATCAAAAATTAATCATAGTGAAATTCAGAAGGTGACAAGTGTCAATGTTAGTTACCAGCTTTCTATTAATACAATATTTATCAAAACAGTAGCGTAGACTAAACCATATATTTCTAAATAATTATAAACAATTTGGCTGTCTCTTCTTAAGTCCACTCATTCATCGCATGCTGTGCGATAGACAACGGTGTCCAATTTAAAGTTCTTCGCCATTAACACAACAAAAATAAATAATATACAAATAAATTTATAAGGTCCTTTGAGCCTTATTCAGCATATACATATGTATATTAGCTTACCCATACGCTGGAAAATTTACAATTTTCCATATTAAAATTTTAAGAAATTTTGCAAATGAAAAAAATCAATATTAAAAATTATTCCAAACTAAATTGTACTTAAAGTGAGGCATAAAACAAATCGAAATAAACATTTTAGGAGACGCCATTTTAATATATATACAATCATATATTTTTTTCTGTAGTTATTTCTCATAAAATAATAGTCCAAATCGAAAGTTTATTGGAAAAGTTAAATAGTGTACATAAGTTGCTTTTAATTTCCGTATAAACGTTTGCTTAGAAACATGTTTATTTGAAATTACCATCTCCGTTCATAGATGAGAACATGCAACACCTACAAAAGTATGGAAATTGAATAATTTTTTGTTTATTTAATTTTATATTTTTGTTGTCATTTTCATATTTCCCCCAGCTGTAATTAAAAAATTTAAACAAACAACGTAATTATAATGTTTTGTAAAGTTTTCGTTTAATTTTTGTTTACAATTATAATTTTTTTGGCGATATTGTGATGATGACATGGTCATTTAATAATTTAGTTTAATAACCATGAAATAATCAATAGAAAACTATTGAAAAAAGAAACACATAAAATCATTAAATACTAAATTGAAGTCAATGCCTACATTTTAAAATACGCATCAAATAAAAGCTCATACGGATTACACTCGCCTACGACCAGACTGAGTGTACCGAAATAAATTAGTTGTTGATGTGGCTTAAACGTATGAAAACATCGTCGCTCTGTTCTGACGTGGATGTTGGCAATCAATTGATTTTAACTTTGGAATACTGATCATGTCTAATTCTTTGTGAATATCACGTTACAAATAATTCATAAGGCCACTTTGGATTCATAACTTTTTATAATTTATTGTTTTTTTTTTTAAATAAATGTTAATTTTTCTCAATCCAAAAAACATTAAGCAGAGAAAGGCACTCATTTTACGTTCTTATTGAAGGTTGAAAATTTTTCTATCTAAACAGTTTTAATGGTTTTCAAATATATAGACATGTTAAAATTTGTTGCTAAAGAAAAATAATAAGTAGACGTAGCAAACGTGTGACAATCAATATATTGAAATAGTCGTGTGTTTTAAAAACTTCATAAGCAAAATGTAACTTGTATCAAAAGATTTTTAATATATTTAAGTATATGGAAAATAAATACAACAACAATACTTATTTATTTATTGTTTTTCTATTTATTTTTAATCTAGAAACATTTCCACAAATGTACTAATTAAACATAAATACCAAAAAATATTTCGCAAAAGAAGTAATAAAGAATAAAAATCCTAAATAAAACTCGAATGTGATAAAAAAAATATTAATAATAAAAAACATTTTTATTGAAGAAAAACAATGTTGTGATATTAAAAAAAAAACAAAATAATAATTCATCGGTAACATATTTTAACCTCCAAACAAAATCTCTGTATTTAAATACTAAAATTAAAACAAACAATCACATGAAATAAAATCATCTCCTAATCTCAAAAATACAAAGAAAGAAAAAAAACTGGGCTTGTGTAAAATATACTATATACACTAAAAGCAACAAAAAGGATCTCTACGTTTTAGCTTGTGATCAGTGCTAAAACGTCCCCAAGCCGTGTTAATACCTCATATGCCATCTTTCTTTAGCTTGAACAAAAAGAAAAGGAATCTTCTAATCGTCATCATAAATTGAATACGTGATTTTATGAATTAAACTGAACAAAGTCATAAGATAATTTCCTGCATACTTTCTGGCTGCGCAAAAAGGAGTTTGTGTTGTAGCCAAATACAAAGACAAAAAAACGGTAAATGTTTTCTAAATATCTATAAGATGAATTAATATTCATTTAAGACAATATTAAATCAAATACATTCAAATGCAAAAAAAACCAACTCATCAACATGAAATAAATGTATGTAAAATACTTACATGCATACATACGTACATATTAACTGCTCATGTATGTATGTTTATGTAAATAGTATATAAAACTTATCTAAATGGATGTTGTGTGGTGTATCATCATTGATTTAAAGGAATTTATTTTTGTTTATTTAAATGACAATTTGATATTTTAATTTACGTTAAATCGTTGCTTTTACATTTATTACATTCAGATTTTGTATATTCATAAAGCTCTTACTGAATAATATTTATATATGTATATCAAATGAAAGTTAAACGTTGTCATCATTAATTCATCAACAATACAAAACCCAGAGAGAGAAAAAAATAATATATAAAACTGTTACCAGGGTTTAACACTAAAAACTCATCATCAAGCACTTACGTTTTTAACAACCAAATTGTTTTAAATATTAAAACAATTAATAATAATAAAATTTTGCTGCTGCTGTTGCTACATACATAAATATATATCTTTATATCTATTATTGAATATATACAATATAAATATAATTCATATTGTCGTTGTTGTTGTTGTCGCCTAAATAATAATATTCAAATATAATCCACTACACCACTCTCTACTACTTCCACCACCACCACAAAAAATAAAAATAAAAAATTATAATAATATATACCACCACAAATAAATCTTAAATGTTAAAATTGAATCAACATCACTTCTCTAACTATATTTTGATTAAAATAAAAGCAACAAAAAAATCTCTGAAAACACTTCATCATTAATATATTTTAATATATAAAAAATAAATCTTGTCATCAGCATTGTTTATAAACAAAAATCGACTCAACATTTTCTCAAGCTACACTCAGAAAAAAATTTTAACAAACTCTAATTCCAAAATAAAAATTAAACTAATTCTTTTTTATCTTTCTTTTTTATGTTCAAATAAAAACAAACAAAAACAAAATCTTTTTACTAAAAATTGGCTAAAATACAAAAAACAAAACTAAAATCAAATCAAATAAAATATAAACTAAATTGAATACCTCGATAGCAATAAATGTTGATAAGCAATGTTTATAAACAAATTTTTCAAGGAGTGATAAACTAAAAGAAGAAGCAAGTGATAACAATTTTGCATAAATTACGTCCTAGCAACAAATTTTTTATTCATAATACTATACGTATGTATAAGGAAACAAATACTAAGACTGAAAGGAAACAAAAAAACTAATTTTTACTATTGTGTGAAGTACAGCCGTGCTGAAGTGAGGTAATAAAAAAATGTCTCATATGAATACATTAACGGAGAGTTTAATGTCAAATGCATTCGACTTAATGGGAGGCTCAACAATGGCACAACAGTTTTTGGAACATATGGATATGTATACACAAAGGCAACAACAACAACAGCAGCAGAATCATCACAACCAACAACAACAGCAACAGTCTCAGTGTACACTGCCAACAAACTTACAAAATTCACATCAGCAGCAGCAACAGCAGCAAGAATTTATTAATAGAATTCATACGCAAACAACGTCACAACAAATTGATTTTTTATTTAATCAACAAACGCAAACGTCATCAGGGGACTCATCAGCATCGTCGTCGCCTACCAACCATTTACTGCTGCATATGTATAAACAACAGCACCGACAGCTTCAACAACATTCAATATCATCATCACCCTTAAAGTTAATGCAACAGCAGCATCAACATCAACAACACCAACAACAACAGCATTTTATGCACCAGCAGCATTCCTTACAAACATCCCCTAACAATAACAACAACAACTTAGAAAATAAGATTTACAAAACCTCACAGCATTTATTAAATTTAAACATACAAATGGATTCCACAACATCTTTGGAGCAACAGCAACAACAAGCAACGCAAAATATTAACATGAAAAATTCCACAACATCCTCAACAGCAAACAATCTTAATAACAACAATTTAGCGATAGCAGCAACCACAAATAATAGTACGAATGGTTCAAATATGACGTCATCACCACCCATAACAACTTCTTCTTCGTCCTCATCGTCAACGATTATATCGACTACTACTCAACAACAACAACAGCAAACAACGCCTCATCCGCATACACAGCATGGCCAACAACAACATCATCAGCATCAACATCATCAACATGCTGCTGGCACAACATCTCCTTTAAAATCCTGTTGGTGTTATGGTGAGTTAAACACAATAAAATCAAACCAAATCAAAATAATGAAAACGCAAAAGTAACAAACATAAAAATAAACATGATTCGTATGCAACATCATTTCTCTCTCAAATCTCTCTATCTCTCGCTCTTCAACCATCAACCATAATCAACCACCATCAGCATCTGTTAAACCAAAACCAAATCATCATTATCAACATCTGCTTACCGCTACATCATTATTATGAAACAATGAAAAAAATGGTTATAAAATAAAAAAAAAAATTAATTAAAAAATATCAATGTAATAAAATCATGGCAAAACATTAATTTCTTCTTAATTTGCCAGCAACATTTGTGGGAAGGGGTTTCAAAGGATTTTAAATATATTTTGTATTTTGAGTTATCATTATTCATACGTCCATGGTTACAATCAAATCAATATTAATCATACGCTGCGAGTGTGTTTTTTCATGTACATACATACATACATACTTATGTATATCAAGGAGTGTGTCTATGATTTATGTTAATGTGTTATTTGTTTCAATAAACATGTTTTTTTAATATTTATGTATAACATTTTCTTTCAACTGCATAAATGAAAATTAGAAGTTATTTTTCGTCTTGAATTCAATACTTTAATTTAAAAAATAATTCTTTAAACAGAATTTTGTAATAAACTTAAATTTTAGTTTAGGAGGGAATTTTAGAGTATCTAGTCTGATGAAACGGTCAACGGATCAGTGCAGATTTCGAAGACGGTTGGCAATCTCTGTACTCACTATTCTGCTAGTCTGATGATTATGCACTCCAATAATTCGTTTGGTATTAAAAAAATGTCATAAAATTAAGTAAAATGTAATTGATAAATTCAAGTGTTGAACTTAAGCTGAAGCAATAACTTAACATAAATAGTTTTATTATTAGTTATCTTTAATTGAATTGTCGCCATTTACGTTACATATCATTACAGAACTTCATCGAATCTGGCATCATTTAACCTAGCAATATTTTCGTACGCAACATTTTAATAACATAATTAATTTTATTTTGTAATATAAAAACCATGTTAAATGCCACTAACTCTAAGCAAAAATAGTGGCTACTTATTTTTTTTTTTTTTTTTTTTTTGGACAAATAGTTACTGTGTGTGAACGTAGTAGCTTTAGTAAATTGGAAGTACATATTTTCGTTTTTTTAGTTAGAATTGAATATGTATTTAAGTAAACTTTCAAAAATGCTAAACACATTTTCCTAAATGTTGTAAATAAATTAAATAGATTGCAAAATTATTAATTGCTAATGATTATTTTGTTTTCTGCACAAAATTATGAAATTTTTTGTGATATGTAGTTTTAGAAACAAAAAAATTTACATATTTTAAAAATAAAACCATAAAATATTACGCACATCTGCTTAAAGTTGGCTGACCTATAAATCATTTAAACAGCTTTGCTATTTTTAACAATATTTTTTTTTTCCATTTTGGCAAGAAAACTTAATTTTTGTTTGTTTTATACAGTGAAGAAAATTAAATAGGCAAAGAAATATTACTATTTAAATATTAATATTTATTACGAAGTAGATTATGTTAGTTTGTGTAATAAAGGATATGATCGATTCAATTGAACAGTTTTCCGTTTTATTATCATAATAAATATTATTGTTTGATATTCTAGAAGAGATTTAAAAGAATTCCAATCAGTATATGTACATATGTACATATATATGTATTCAATTTAAACACGTCTAACAAATCATTCTGTGGCGGAGGGGATACCAAAAATAAAATGTATGTCTAGTATTCATTTTTTCGCTTCTTATGAGCGTAATTGTAGTGAATTTGAATAACCCTTAGCATTTTTTTCTAAAATTCGACATGAGTCATTTTAACCTTGTAATACGATGCTATTTGGGTCACTTTTTTACCTTACTGGAGAATGGAATGAAATATATCCACTTAAACATTTATCACAGGAATGGAATGGCTTAAAAAAATAGTTTTCATAAAATTTAATAACATAAAAAAAGTTAAACTTCTGAACTTAAGTGTGTTTAAGAGTTGATTAATTTTACATTTTATTTTAAATTTAATTATTTAAATAATCAAAGAAATTTTAATTTTTCAGGCTTAAGTTCGCTTTTCTCTAAATTTAATTTTTTATAAATTAAATTATTATTTTTATTAGAAAGAAAAATCTAGAAGCTCGTAATAATTGAACAGACAAAGAAAAACTAGACTGCGCGGAGGGTTGAAATGACATCATGATGTTTCGAGGTGTAAGCGGTAAACAACTCTGATGATGAGACTGTGGTTAGTCTCGACACATCATGATGTTAGTTCAATCCTCCGCGCAGTCTAATTTTTCTAATAAAATTTCGTGTTTTCAAAAATAATTATGTACGTTAAAATCTAAATCGACTATAATCCATTAGAATTTCTGATTTGATCGTTATGTCAATTCAAATTATTTCTTATGATTTTTATCAATTCATTGGCTTTTGAAGTAAACAATTTTTAATACATACTCGTATATTATTTGTGCCAGAGTATATTATGCATTTGAATGTAAACTTGTTACTCAAACCACTAATAAATTTAATAAATTTTTAAGTGGAATTGACGGAGACTTTAATCTGACTGTTAAACAAGAAACAAATAACTTTTGTTTTTTTAATAAAAAGTAGAAAAAACAAAACTTCCTTACATGTATTAATTAAAGATAAAAACATGTTGTTCTTTTAAAATATTTTTGTTAAATTGTTTTGAATTTCGCTATTGTCTAATGATCTGTTTTAATTAATGACTATTTTATTCTATTCTATTTTATTTTATTTTAGTTTACTACTTTTTAACACAAGGTTTAGTTTTAGAATTCTTATATTTTGATTTTTTTTTTCTCTATAATATAGAGTCTATATGCATAATTTACTGATATATATGTATAATATGTATCTGTGTACGTTTTGTGCTCTGTGCGCAAATATTTCAATATTCTGTT
The DNA here is from genome assembly GCA_947311025.1 of Lypha dubia. Lineage (NCBI taxonomy): Eukaryota > Metazoa > Arthropoda > Insecta > Diptera > Tachinidae > Lypha > Lypha dubia. Next base: position 9,402,098 of record OX371260.1, on the reverse strand, counting down.
TGAATTCATGTCGCTTCTAGCGCTAAAACATTGCTAAATTTGTTGTACTCTTGTATGCATTTGTGATATTTGCAAAAACGAAATAAAAAGCAATTTTTTTTCGCAAGTGCTTTTTTTTTAATTCTAAGCGTGTGAAAGCAATGTCACATTCTCATCCTCTTTTTATTTGTGTGTGTATGCAATTTGTAAAGCATTTTTTTTTTTTTTTAAATTTATTTTGCTTCTCCCTTGTGCTTTTTTAAACACGAAAATTTAGTACATACATATGTATGTACAATGTTTCTAATTAAAGTCTAACGACAAATAAAGAACAAGAATGACAAAAAACATATGTACATAAGTATAAATAAAATATAGACATTATAAACAGATATTTTTGAAGGACACTTTAAAAATGTTTTTTTGTATGAAGAAACGAGATAAAGAAAGCAGAAAATGAAACGAAAAAAATTAAATGAAAATAAAAGTGGAAAAGAAATTTACTTTAGACTCGGTAAAATTTAGCATACTTGGTAGATTTTTTTTATTTACTGAGAGGAGAAACCTTAAAACATTTGGATTACAGTATAAGAAAGTTAAAATAAGATAATAAAAAGAACATTAAAATTAATTTTAAGTGGTATTGTATTAAAAAGGTTATTTGCACTTAATAGTTAAATCGTTCTTTCATGTGTTAGTTTTCTTTCTAAACTTAGTTTTAAAATCTAGACTATTAAGAGGTGAAAATATTCTTTCCGATGCAGCTGAACTGTTTGGCAAAGATAATAAATTTTGCAGGTACGAAATAAATTAGTTGTTTAAACTATTTTCATTCAACCCATATAGTTTAAACTTTGCTTAAATTTACAATGCTTAAACATATTTGGTAGAGTGCTGTAGATTTTAACATAGTAACGTATCTACTGCACACATGAGGCCAAGCACTACAAAATAGGTATTATAGATTTTACATAATTTTTTTCATTTGAGTTTTTGTTTGTGTTTTTATTTTAATATTTTCTTTATAAACATAATAGTAGAAAATAACACAATGTGTAAGGGGCTGTGCACATATTACGTAACGCTGCTTTCTGAGATTTTATACCCCCCCCCCCCTAACCGTAACACATTTTAATAAATTTTCAGTGCAAAATTTCCAATCCGTAACAAATCTTTAACCCACCGCCCCTTGGAGCGTTACATAATATGTGCACAGCCCCTAAATAAAATAAATAAATTTAAAAAGACTTTATTTATATGTATGTATATTCTAACGAGTCTCTTTGTACGGCCTCAGGTCAGGCATTTCAAAAGTTTGTACTAATTGTATGGAAATGTGATTAAACCGCCTGCAAGCTCTCTTACACAGTTTTGAAGGGCCTTTTGTCTTATTTCTAAGTAGTATATTCGAATATGTAAATACATCTAGGTGTGTAAGAAGCTGTTTCGTGATCTACAAATAAAGTTTGTTTTATCTATCAACTATCAGTAAAAATATACATATCTACATGGTACATGCATTTAATTCTCGTATTGTTCTTTTGTAGATGATTGACTTTAAACATATTTACATATAATGTGTGAAGATAATTATACCCAAAACGATTGACCATGGTTAATAACAATTAAAACTTATGCATGTATGTTTTTTACACTGTTCAACGAGTATTAAGCGTATTTTTTTTTAGATATGTTTATGCAAACAAATACACCAACTATATTTTCCATTTACAATTAATGTCACAAGGTTGTATGTGAAATCTACATTGTAAATGCACACTTTTATGTGATCTTGTGTATATGTATGTCATATCTTTGCATACACATAACTATTTATGCATTTAAGTATATAACAACTGAATTTGTATACAAGATATAAATAATATTATATAATAGATTGTAATTGTAAATTGTTTGCCTTTCAGGTCTTTTTGTTCGCTCATTTATTTTTATTTTGCAATATATGAGAATGTACAACAATAATCAGATATTGGTGTTCTTTCAAGTGTGTTTAAGTTTTTGTACTTGTTCTGGTATGTGTATATGTGTGTTTCAATAATAATTACACACAAACATACATATATGTGTTTATATATATTTATGTACATATAAAAGGGAAGTAGTGAAATTGTAACATATAATCAGGTGCATAATATGTAATAAAATGCGTTATTACTGTCATGTCATCATAACAGATAAGTTGTCAATGTTCATTTAAATGTTTCATGGTGTTTGTCATGTTCACATAGAGAGAGAGAGAGAGCAATGTCTAGAATAAAATGTCAGGGAATGGGAATTTTAGGTAGAATAAATGGAGGCCATATCCGTTTGACACAATTATTAATTGAATGAATTTTTTTTAATAAATGAACTGTAATACGTTTCATTAAACCTTGTCCAGGGTAAGAATGAGAAGAACTATAGAGATAATATAAAAATCAATCTAGATTAAATTAAGCTTCAATACTCGTCATCTACAGCTGAACTGCCTGCACTATGGGGAAAGTTATAAAATGTACATACATATTTCTTGTGGGGTGACTTTCTTCTTATGAAAACAATGTTATTGTGTTCTGTCGCTTAGGTTGTGGAGTAAATTAACGTTATTTATTCCATTTAAACGTGTCTCTTAATAGACTTTAAATTAATATATAATAAATGGAAAAATCGTACATACATACATAGTTCATGTGTATATGTGTATAATATATGTATATGTATGTTCCATATTTAAAACAATAGTCCAATTATTTGTTTTTATTGAGCATTTTGATTTGCATCTCTAAAATTAATTCCATTAATTTTTCAGTTAATATACATATGTATATACATAGATATTATATATAAAATAAATTAATAATTTGTGTAAACTGTAAAACAAAAAATGCATGATTTGTGAGTTACACAGCTCGCTTTTTGCACGGCTGATTTTAAAACGCGTCAGCTTTTGTGTTTATTCGCACCTGGCAACATCACATTAATTGTACAGGTGCATATTTTAATATTTTCATTTATAATTGAAAAAAAAACACGTACAAATATATTTTTCTTATTATTTTCATTATCTTCATACGTACACAATGAGAGCTTTTCATTATTTATAATTTTTAATTTTTTTTTTATACAAAACTTCATATTATTATCTCTTGTCTTAATTTTATCAAGCCTTATAAACTAATAATATTTTAATTTTCTTGTTTTCTTTTTCTCTTTATGCCCTCCAAAAAAAAAAAAAAAAAATGAAATAAATTTAAAAATATATAAAAAACTAAAAACGTGGCATTGCTTTATTATGTATGCTGCTCCATTTCGTTGTCCATACTTTTATCTATTTCTAGGTGAGTCTGTTTGTTCTGGATTAGAGGTTGAAATTGAAAATAATAACAATAATTATCATCATGGTAAGCTTTTCTCATTGTTTCATAAATGTCATTATAAAAGTTCATTAATTTGTTGTTTTTACTGAAATAAATTGTTTAATCAAGTTCAAAATTTAGATTTTTTTTTTATTTTTTCTAAAAACTCGAATATTAATTTAATACACTAATTGTATAAAATAATACTAAAAAATCTTTGAAAAAACTGCATGATTGGCTTCTTTCCAGTATTTGTCCCTAATTAACAAATAGGAATAAATATGTATTAAAATGTAACTCGAATCAGAATTAATAGTAGTTTCTGCTTTTATATTATTTTTGCCAAGAACAACTATTTATTTCTACCCGTGAAAATTCTTTTGTTCACTCTTCGTTTTTAAAATCTAAAGAGAATTTAAAATTAAAGTGAAAATCAACGAAATTAATATTGTCGCTTATATAAAAAATTTTAATTTTAAAATTGTGCCATATATACTCGTACATACATATGTATCTATGTATGTATGTATGTATAAATGTAAGCTGCGGTACCAACAAAGGCCCAAATATCACATACATAAGTAAACTGGCATTGTATTAAGATTTCTACCCGTGCTGTAGTACTTGTACGAACTTATTCAAACTTAACCGAAAGCTTGTGCACGTCCGTGCTCAATCTGATTATCTGAATTAAATATATATGCACTTTTTGGAATTCTGGAATTTGTCTCTAATAATACATAAAATAAGCACTTATAAAAAATTGTTAAAAAATAACCCTTGATGTCCAAAGTAAATGCTTTTCAAATACAATTTTTCAAAATTATAACTAAGAACCGATCTTAAAATTGCATAATTAAGTTGTAGTACAATGAAATTTTTCTCAAAATGGTTTGTTTGTACTAAGCACATATAAAACGGCTAAAGTGTACATATATGTATGTATGCTTCCTTCCCACTTTTGTTTCAAAAGCTTTAAATTATATATGTACATATGTATGTTCATAAGTATATATATTTTTTATAAATATGTAGATACTTTGTATTGTACAAAATATGAACATTAATAATTATGGAGTTTTTCTAATTCCTTTCCTAATCAAAATTACCACAAAACTACATCTTGCTCAAGGTAAATGTTGTGATTAAAAATATCCTCAAAATCATTGTGATCATAACGCTTTCTTTCAAATCTCATAAGCATTTCATCAGTTTCGCATTGAAGAAAAAAAATCATTGCATTTACACATGTACTCGTATATCATTTCAATCTTAGATTAAAATTTCACTTATGATGTTAAATGTAACTGCATACATAATTGTACATAAATTGCATTAAATTGTTAAAACTAATAAATTCATTTCATTAAATCAAATCAATCAACCAATCAATCAATCGATCGATCGATAAATAACATAATCAAGAAATAAAATGTTATTATTTTTAATTTTCGAGCCTAATAATTAAAAAACAACAACAACAGCTAAAAATTAAAATAGTTTTGATAATTGTGAATTTAAGTAATAACTTTAAAGTGTTCTCTTCATATTTATTTTCCAGGTGATTCATCCTATCACATGAAGATTTTAGTACCAGCTGTGGCCTCGGGGGCCATTATAGGCAAAGGCGGCGAGACCATAGCTTCGTTGCAAAAGGATACAGGTGCTCGTGTTAAAATGTCCAAATCGCATGACTTCTATCCAGGTTGGTGGTTGACATTTTTATTGTTTTTTTTTTTTTTTTGTTTAAACTTATAAAAAAATTCTTGCATTTTTCTAATTTGAAAAAGGTACTAACGAACGCGTTTGTCTTATTACCGGCACCGTGGAGGGCATTATGACCGTAGTCGATTTTATTATGGATAAAATCCGTGAAAAGCCCGATTTAAATACAAAAATTTTAGATGCCGAAAACAAACAGAGCCAGGAACGTGATAAACAAGTGAAAATTCTGGTGCCTAATTCCACCGCTGGTATGATCATTGGCAAAGGCGGAGCTTTTATTAAACAAATAAAAGAGGAAAGTGGTTCTTATGTACAGATTAGTCAAAAACCCAAGGATATTTCATTGCAAGAGCGATGCATTACCATTATTGGCGACAAGGAGAATAATAAAAATGCCTGCAAAATGATCTTATCGAAAATTGTGGAAGATCCACAATCAGGAACTTGTTTAAATGTGTCCTACGCCGATGTTAGTGGTCCCGTGGCTAATTTTAATCCGACCGGTTCGCCTTATGCCACCAACCAGAATGCTATTAACTCGAGTACCGCCTCGTTGAATTCCACTTTGGGTACAACAATTGGTGGTCCCGCTTCTGGAGCTGGTTTACTAGTCAATGGTACAGGCATTAATTTGTCCTTGAACTTGAGCTCACCTAATCCAGCACCAAATCTAGCATTAGCGACCCAACTATTGGAACATATTAAGGTAAGAGACAACAAATTAAACAAGTCGAAAATAAAAAAGAAATTTATTTATATATTTGTGATAATGAAGTTTATAGCCTATTTTTATAATTTGATCAGAGAGTCTGGCACAAATTGCCGAATACGTATTCGAAGTCAGTCAAAAAAAAAACAGCGAACAATGCCTGACAAGAATGCGAGTCTAAGAATATTCTAAAAGTTTTCTACAATTGCATTAAAGAACTCCTTAAGAACGAAAGAATTTTATGTTAAAATTAATTGCGGTAAAGGATTACCAAAAAATTAAAAAAAATTTATTAGATAATATGCTAGGAACTTTATTAATATGTATACGAGTATGTATGTTAACATACATACTTACATATGTACATATCTGTTAACTTTAGATAAAACAACTTCAGTACAATTTGCCGGCCTTTTTTCCCGGGTAAATTATCTCATCTCATCTCCCCGGGATTATTTTGAATTGATCTGTAGTAACAATGTCAAAACGGGGGTTCTTTAGCTTCTCTAAAATTAACTGTAGATTTAAACAATTAAACTGCCGATAACGTTTTGTTTTTTTAGAATCAGTCATTAGACGTTGTGTTGTACTGTGAATTTATACGATACGTTAATTGTTATTAAATCTGAAACATTTTTTTATGTTGAATTATGTGCTTTAGCAAAAAAAAAAAAAAAAAAAAAAAAAAAACAGCTATAAAATATTTCTAGGTCTCGGAATAAACTAATAAATCCTGTGTTATGATGTGTTGCGTTTTACTTATAACAACGGCGTCCATTTTAATGAAACAAAGTGAACTATTTTTTCTTTATACATACATACATATATGTATTAAAGAAACACTAATTAAATTTATGTTTATATACTTACAGGTCGCTTTAAGAAGTTTAGGCTATTCAGAAACCGCCACCACGGAAGTGTGTGCTGCCTTAGGTGTTTTAGCTAAATATGGTGTTTTGGGTATGGGTGTAGGCTTGTCACATACCAATGGTGCTCACACAACGCTCGGCAGCTATTTGGGTGTATCCACGTTGGATCAACAAACAGCTGCTGCTAATGCTGCTGCCTCAGCAGGAAATGTTTTCGGTGCCGTTGGTCAAGTCAATTTGGAACAATATACTGCGGCTGCTGCGGCCGCAGCCGCTGCTGCCGCTTCACGACCTACACAAGCACAGTTGGATGTTGCAGCTGCTGCAGCACAATTCGATCATTTCCGCCATTTAGGAAGTACAGCAGGTCAAGCTGCCACGCCCGTGTCATTGAACAGTAATAGTTTTGGTTTAACCGCTGCAACAGGTACACCAACTAACGCACCCACATTGGGTGCTGCCACGGCCCATTCGTTGAGCAGTCTTAGCAAGAGTCCCACACCGGGTGATTTGGGTGCCAAGGATACAAAAAATGTGGAAATTCCTGAAGTTATTGTAGGCGCTATTTTAGGTGGGCCACGTTATTATTATCCCTACTAAACAGTTAGACAAACAAAAAAAAAAAAAAAAATTACAAGAACACATAATTTATCCTCTTTTTTTCCAACACCCCAACACCCCAAACCCAAACTTGTTTTAGGCAAATTAATAAGATCAAGTTTTGTAATCCTTTTACGTTCGTTTTTTATGTTTGTTTAAAAAGAAAAGGTTTTTCCTAAAAATCATGTTGGGTGCATCTTTGTTTGCTATATAGTACATATGTATGTATATACATTTTTATATAATACATACATAAATATGTACATGTATACTTTTTAGGTTTTACATATGTTTGTTTATTTGTTACATTATATTTCTTTTAATAATTTTGATTTTAATGGTTTGCTTATAAGTTTATTATCTACCATTATGCTCTAATTATGTTTCTATACATAATTTTATAATAATCTAAGTGCCTTAAACACAGAAAACTTATCTTCTTCATACTTCCCAAGAAAACATTCCTCATAATTAGCTTCTATTTACATAGTTTTGCATTCGTTTGTGAACCAAACATTCCTTGTACTGAACTGGCCCCCGTAAAGCAAAAACAACAAATCAAACGTCTCAAATTCAAATCATATACATGCATATACATACATATACATATATTTTTTTTAGTTCGCTGTCATCTAACATTTTAATTCTTTTAACAATAACTTAAACTTATTAGGTTTTTTTAAGTTTAATTATTTTTGTTTTGTAAATCTAGTCATGTTCTTGCCGCCTTCAAAAAAAAATATCACGTAATTTTCACTTGCGTACCACTACATAGATATGTACATACATATGTACACATGTAAAATAGAAATAACCGTTATTAACGAACCGAAAATCTCTTGTAATTTAAATACATAAATTGTGCACAAAAGTGATGTTCTCTTCCATTTAATTTATCTATGCAATCTTCCATTAAAAAGAAACTGTGATGTTATACATTTTTCCGCATTTCATTAAGAATTTGTAAGAAAACACAATTTAGGTTTTTTTAAATTTGTATATTTCAGTTCTATTCACCATTTTTCAATTATGATTTTAATTTGAACGCATCTTAGCTTTTTCCAAGGCTGATCCTTTTTCTCTTATATAAAAATTCAAACGGGACAGTTACATGCATACATACATACATACATAGTACATAATTTTCATTTATTATTTTCATATCAAATATTCTTCAAAAGAAAAATTTAAGGGCGCAGCTTTATATATAAAATATTTTTGTTTTAAATTGCACTTTTTTCAATGTTAAAATTTCAATATACATACATACATATACAATTTGGTCTGACTAGTTGGCAATCACTTTAATATTTAAAATAAAATTATTTTATATCTCGATCCTTAATCGCCATAACCACAAAATCACTGATAGTTTATAAAAGCAAGCTTTTCGTAATTAGATTTGCTGTAAATCAAATCATATCTTGAGTGAGTTCCAAAATGTCAGTTGGAAATGAAGTAGGCAACAGAGTCTCCCATTTCAACCGTGCAGATTTTTATAAAGATAAATTATCTATTTGTTTATCGTTTAATTGACGATACAGTGTTGACAACAAATTGTATATACCAAAACGTTAAATAATGTATGAATGTTTATTTTTATAAACTCTATAAAAACTTAGCTTATTTTTGTTTTTATACGATAGCATCATCTCTCCCTGTAAAAATTTCGCATTTTCGGAACTCACACCTTTAAATGCAAAAACGCTTTTGTTAGAAATTTCGAAAAAGAAAACTTTTCAAAACTTTGAAATCTCCGTAGATGATTTTATTGGCCATGAATTTCAATTTCGCTTGTTTTTTTTGGCGATGGAGGCTTGATAGTTTTGATAACGTAATTTTATTATTATAATTATTCGCGAAAGTAATAAGAAGAACCATTTTTTGGTGGTAATATTATTTTGGACCAAAGCAGTTAATATAACTAACATCCCAAATTGTCGTATTTTTAATTTTGTAAAAATTATTCTTATTCTTTTTAATGTTTTAGTTTTCTTTTATGTAATTTTATTTCTTCTCTTCTAATCCGTTTGCTGTACAATCTTGCATTTGAATTTTTTTTTTTTTTTTTTAATTAGAAGAAATGTGTTGATAATATCAAATTCATTTGACCAGAAAGAGGTGTTAGTTTTTCTTAGCAATTTTATGCACATAATTACATACATATAAGCACACATGTATTTGCTGCTAAATTCTCTCCAAACGCAAGGTGTATTTATGCCAGTTACAAACATATTTTAATTATTCTAGCTTAATATCAATTTAATTTTTCAGTTAGTTTACGAGTATGGTTTTTTATTAGGAAGAAATTTCTAAACCCCGTAACAATTCAAAAGCCAAAGAAAAGTTGGACTGTGTAGAAGTTAGAAGTGTAATTATGATGTTTCGTGGCCAACAACAATGTTAGCATCATAACTATTTTCCCCTTAGATCTCACTACCAGCTACTGCAACCAACTAGCTGAGACAATGTGTAAGTTTGGATTTCAGCTGAGGTACCTTGAACGTTTTCGGCACTTTTATTTGATGGCTTCAGGGACTTTACTATTTTAGTTGTCTTGTTCAATTCATACTTTATTATTTCCGTCAGTCCCAGTCGGAAAACTCACTATTCGAATACTTATTAAGAACAATGTGTCTTTTCATATGTTTTGTTAATTTAAAGATGACAAATGTTGCAAGTGTGAAGGAAATTTTCACGCCTTCGGTATATTCCATATGTCCTGTAAATTGTATGACAGACATCTGTGAAAAAATTTCATTAGTAGATTTAATCAGTCTTACCGTGTTTTGTGTTTTTCTACTACGCCTATAATTAGATTAAAGAAAAATTAATAAGGATGAATACAGGGTCTTAATAAATATCATAACTGCTCTTAACTTTCTGATAAACGAGTATCATGTACACATAGACGATACTATTGTACAGTGCAGGAGCAGCTTCAACTAAAAGTTCAAATCAAATATATAACGTTTTCAAACTGACACATACATTTGAACTTTGAAACGTAAACGGCAAATGCAAAGTTGTACAGCCTTTAGAGCTCTACAATCATTATAATTTTGTTGTTATATTTTGCAATTTTTATCATTTTCATTTATTTTTTAAATATATTTATAAGTTAATTATTATATATACATACATAATTATTTTTAGATTAGTGCAATTGGTAAAATCAACTCTTTTAAAAATAGATATTATAAAACAAAATTTATATTAACTTTTTTAAAAATAATGAAAAAAAAAAACATTAATTAAAGTTAAAATAGATTTTCAATATAAAGCCTGGTACTGACTTCTGCCTGATTTTCATGTTCCGATTAGAAATGCAGGGAAATAAAACTTCTGTGTGATAAATTTCTCCAAATTTTTTTTTAATATTCAGGCAAATGTTTGTTCACATAATTTTACACATTTTTCGAACTATTTTAATAAAATTTTTTGTATGTTAGAAATTAGTACAAAAATCTGCATCTATTTTTCCGTTTTGAAATAAACTCGAAACTTCAAAAGCGAAATTCAGGCAGAATTGGCGGTCTTAAATCGTAAAAATATACCTCAACTTATTCATAGCTTTTAGAATAACAATTCTTTAAAAAAAATTACAAATTTTACAAAAAAAAATTATTTTAAATGCGTAGGTACTTTTTTTTTTTTAAACTTACACTCTAAACATTCCCGTGTTATATTTTTTAATAATATCAAGTCCAATAATTGTTGTAAAATGTTATTAACTTTTCCAAACAAATTTAAGTACATTATTGCATACATACATACATATATTTTACAAAAAAGAAAAATATATTTAAATAATTATTTGTAATGAAAATTATTATAAAAATGAAATAATTCCAGGTCCAAATGGTCGTAGTTTAGTTGAAATACAACATGTATCGGGCGCAAATGTGCAAATTTCAAAGAAAGGTATATTCGCACCTGGCACTAGAAATCGTATTGTAACAATAACTGGTCAACCGAGTGCCATTGCAAAAGCTCAATTTTTAATTGAACAAAAAATCAACGAGGAGGAGACAAAAAGAGCGCGACAAATTCCATTAGCCACTGTTGTGAATTAAATTAAAAGAAACAAACAAACAAAAAAACAAAAACCAATTTTACATAAACACACCTATACATACATACTGCATACATAAATTCATAAAAAAAATATGTAAAGAAATACATATATACATAAACACACAAACACACACATGCATACATGTTCAATAATTTATAAAGTTAATTTAGAAAAGCATAACAACAACAAAAATCCAACAAACAAAAAGAAATTCTATATAAAAAACTTTCTTTCTATTTCACTTACACATTGACATTTCTTACTCCATAAAAAATTAAAACATTAACAACACATGAAGAATGAGAAGAGAACAAAAAAAAACAGAAAATAACGTAAAAAAGAACACTTAGTAAAATATTTAACAAAATTTAAAAAACAAAACGAAATAATATATAGTACATATATATTAAATACAACAAAAACAAAAAGAAAGAGTTAAAAACCCAAACTTTTTTTTCTTAGATAATAATTATAATTTCAATATAACAACAACAAAAAGGAAACAAAACTAATAAAAAAATAATACAAAAAAGGAAATCTTTAACAAATATAAAAACAATTTAGTAAACAGTTTTTAAAGAAAAGTTTTTTCCCTAAATTATTAATTAATTGATTAAAAGAAATAATGAAATAAAAGGAAAACAACAAATAAAATTTATACAACAGCAGTTGAAATAATTGAAAAATATTTAGGAAATTAAACAAAATACATACTAAAATAATTTTTAACTAAATTTCTCCTTTAACACAAAACTTTATTGAAAAAAAAAAAGAAATAAAACTAATGATAATAAATTTCAGAGTTTTTTTTATGTCGGAGTAGTTAAATAAATTTTATGATTTTCGTGTGTAAATATTTATATAAAAAAAAAAAAAAAAAATAAGGCTAAATAGTAGACTTTTTATTCATACTCTCCTGCCATTCAGTTTCTTGAAAATACAGAAAAATACAAAAGTAATAATAGACACTGTTCAAATAGCTAAATAGTTAAAATCTAATGAAAGGCTAACAAAATATAATACAAATTGTTTAAAATTATATTCGACTCGTAAGTTTATTAAGAGGAGGGGCGATATGCCTTATCCCCTGTCACTGGATTCGAGAAGTAAACTGCTCAAATTTACATGTTGCTTACAATATTGCAATAAGAAAGTATTTTGCTGTGATTTGAATTTCACTAAAAAAACTCCTTATACCTGCTCCTGTAATGTGTAAACGTGTTTCCAAAAATATTCAATAAGTGCTGACGTTATTTAAATACGATCGGTTAAAATCTGATTATTAGCTGTTTTAAGACTGTGAATTTGTGCGCAGGTGTTTTTCGCACAACAAAATTTCCAAATAAAATGTTGTTTTCTAAAACTTGCTACTATACGAGTATTTAGGATTCAGGAGCAGGTTTTTAAATGTCTTCTGGAATATCCTTTTGTTTATTTATAATTTATTGTAAGTACTACATACATACATATTTAATAAACTGTTTATTGATGAATATAGAAATGAAATTATTGAAAGTTCAAATGAAATTTCTTAACAATTTGTATCATATTTTCCAAACTTTTTTTGTTTGTTGTTAAAATACATTAACTCTCTCCTCCCCATTGTTTGTGAAAGGAAGTTAATACGAGTGTAAATATTTATTTCGTTTTCTTTAAAACTGTTTTAATTTTATTTGTTGTTTGTTTTCTGTTAAAAAAAGCTAATAATATTATATGTAGAATTATAATTAAAAGCCATACAAAATAATTGTGTTAATATAAATTAAAAAGGAAATGAATTTTAAAATCCATTATGGTGTTTTTTTAAACTAACCTAAAAGAGGACGTTGTTTCCAAGCATGCCGTGTTGTTTTGCTAGTTTTCAATCCTAAACTTATTTTTTGTTTGAAAGGATTTGAAATTCATTTGAACCGTTAAAAAAATCAGGAATTTTTTGTTAATGTTAAATATTACTTTGTTTTTGTTAAATAATAGGTAAATAAATATTTAAAGAAAATGAACGTTTTCCACATGAAACAAGGTAATTAAATATTTATTGCTACACTCATACAATAAAAAAAAAAAATTATATAATAAATATATAGGCTAGTGAAATTTTTAACTTTTTAATAATTCGGCTTGTTGCTATGTAACTATTTGTCGCAATCACCTGTCACATAACTTCAAGTTTTCCACTCGTGGTTGTCATTAAAATATGTCTGTCCTCACTAGTCTCTACAGAGGAAGGTAGTGAGAGTTCTATTAAATGTAGTTATTTCTTGCCGCGTTTTTTTTCGGTTGAGTTCAGGTGGTGGCGCCAAATAGTTGCAGAATAAGAAAGAATGAATTTTTAAAATTATTTTTGTTTTCTTTAACTAAAAATATTTTGTTTTTTACCTTTATTCCACATACATACATACATGCATATATTTCTGATCACAATTGAATGATTGTTTTTTGTTAAATGTTTTATTATTTTAATTGAAATTTATGTTAAATTTGTTTTTACCTTTTTATGAACAACTTTTTATTTTACAGCATTTTTGATGTTTATTATTTTATAAAGGAAGAGCTGAGTGGCTTTTTTTCTTTGTAGAAATGGTGTTTTAAAAGTGGTAATGTGATTTAAATACGCGCTTAATACAAGTCTTCTCCTTATGGTTTGATTTTGTTATATTTTTTTCTTTGTTTAATAAATCTTTTATATTTTATTTTCAATGATTGTGTTTTATTGATTAATTTAAATGCCAGTGTTTATACCTTTTTTGATTTTTTTTCTTGAAAGAATTTGCTTGATTTTTATATAAAAATATAAAAACTTTCCATATTCAAAATTTTATATACGATTACATTTAAAAACTTTATTAATTAATTTTTATTTTATAAAAACTTTAACCTAACCTTTATATAGTTTAATTATTAAGTTATTTTCTTTTAAAGTAAAAGCATCACATAATATTTTTCGTTTAGTTTGTTTTAAATATGTATAAAAAAAGAAGTCCCAATTTGTATAATTTCAATAAATTTTGTTCAATACATTTAGTTGTCTTTTTGCACATATTTTCTATAAATTTTCAAAAGTCTTTATTAATCCAAACGTGAAGAAGAAGAAAAAACTAAAGAGGGGTAGCATTAAAATGCTCGTTTTGACATGCGTGCGCTTTCCAAAAACGAAAAGCACAGCTATCGGAGTTAATCGAATTTTTTAATGCATTCACAGTTAGCAGCATGAGCCAGCTGTTTAGTTAAACTAAACTTATTCCTGTAAATCGGACGCAATCAAAACTTGCACCTTAAGAGCTCCTAACCCCTCCCCTAAATAAAATAAAAGACAAAACACTTCCATTTTTATTTTACAAAACTTAAATAAAGTATATATAATTATTATTTTCTGTATTTTTGTTGTATTATAAAAGTAGCCATGTTTTTGGACATCACATTTTAAAACAAAATTATAAACTTCTTTAACTTTATAAATAGTATGTATGTATATACATACATAAATTCATTAATTTTTAAATCACTTTAGTTTAACTATAAAGTGCATTTTTAATTCAAAACCCTACAACAAAATTTAAAATTAAAAAAGAAATTCACTTTTGTTAGTTTTAAAAACTAAAATTGTAAAAAAATATAATAAAACTATTACAAACTAATAAATAAAAAATAAGAAACAAAATAAAATAAAGCGTGTTTTTTATTTATAATTTTCGTTAAGAAACAAAAAAATCTGCAACTCATCATTTTACATTAAATTTACCAAAAAAGCGCCTCTTTTTATACCATCCACCACTCAAAAAAAGTCACTCAACTCAGAAAACATCAAATCAGCGTATTTTTACTTTTCAATCAGCTCAATTTGAATAATTTTAACCAAAGCGACACACAAAATTTCCATTCTTTTTCAATCTCATTTAAATTCAAACTACTGAAAACGTTCATTTTGATTTGAAACTCTTTAAATAACCAAAAAAAAAAAAATTGTAGAAACTAAAATATATTTAAAACCATAAAAACTACTAATGTTCATAAATAAGTTACGGGTATTGTTAAAACATTAAAAATTCTATAGCTTTTAAGTTTTTCATTAATATAATTAATATGTTAAAAAAAATAAACTTGAACTTATTTTCCTTTATCTGAGTTTTAAAAACTATTAATTTTTAGAATCACAAAAAAAAAAAAAAAACCTAATAATAAAAATAAATTGTGCAATAACTGTTGTGTTTTTCTTTCTTTACAAAAAAACAAAAATAAACGTTATTCTTCTGATAAAAATATAATTTTCGTTAACTATAATAAACACTTCAAACAACATTTGAAAATAAATTATACAATATTACCAAGAAATAACAGCAACTACAACAACATCATTAACAAATACGTGAAACAAAAACTTTATAATTATAAATACATAATTAAATAATAATTTATATATGCTAGTGTGCCTTGATTATTAACTATGCTTAAAATAATATTTTGATTATTTATAAACAAAGAATACGTTAAAGAAAAAACCAACAAGAAAACAATAACAAAATTATAAAGTTTAATTAATTTCCAATTCTATTACTTCCCTTTTATTTGTCTTTAAAACAAAACAAAAAAAAAAACAAAACCATTTATTACATATTATATAGTGCATATACTTAAATACATACATATATAAATATTATTCATAAATGTTAAAAATCTTACAATTGTTTTCTTGAAAAACTTATTTTAATTTTATTTTAAATGTTAAAACTAAACTTTCAAATAAAACAAAACAATAAGGAAACCACACATTTTTATTTTATTCAACTAATGTTTATGTATTATCCACACAATTTCTCCTATTTCTTTTTGTTATTATATTATTAATTTTTGAAAAAAATCCTTTGTAAGAAAAAAAAATTAAAAGAAAACAACAACAAAATTCATAGCAAGTATATTCATCATCATTATCAGGTCCTTAGCAAGAAATTCAAAATCAAATTTCGTTTTTAAAAGCAAATACTACTTAATCGTATAGTTAACAAAGACATCCGACATCCATGCTTTTGTCAGATCATAAATACATTAATTAATAATTATTAGAGGCACTGGTTCCTTATAAAAGATTTCATATTACAAGAATCATACAATTGATTAAGACTTACAAAGTTACAACGAAATTCATTTCCACTCATAAGAAATAATGTTAAATAAATTCGGTAAAGTTCAACTAGTGCAATCACTCGAGTCATTCGGTAAGAATGCCAAAAACAGTTGAACTATTGCGAAAACTTTGCAATAAGTATCAGAAGTACTATTACCGTTTTTTTCAAAGAGACTTGCTTCAACCTATATTAGGATTCAAGTTATAAGATTAATTTAAATTTTCAATTTCAAAATCTTCCTTTATTTACATTTATTACCCAGCATGCGTGAACACCTTGTGTTCGAGCTATCTCTTCTCTTGTTTATGGTGTTTCGTATTAACACATAGCGGCACATTGGTAGACCGAAGTCGACTACGCGTACTCCCGAGGGGAGGTCAACAATAACCGGTTACTGAATCATGCTACCAACGAGGGTAGTGCGATGGCTGTGTGCATATCTATTCTCAAGAGGACATATATGCATCTCGCATTGTCACATCACATGTGAGTCCAATATAGGAATAACAGTCTCCACTGGTTACTGTTCAAGCCTCTGAAGCGAACCACTAGGGATTACCTATCTTGAGCGGAGACCTTAGGTGCCTTTTCATCTTCTACCAGACTAACATAGATTACCTATTTCCCTTTCTACCTTATATTTATGTATGTACATCCAAAAGTAATGTGTGGAAAATACAATTACCCTTTTTCCCAGAAAGCGCAGCATCAGATATCAAGTAGATGTAAAGCGTACCCCAAGGGGGAGTGGACATTTGAATTTTGCCTTATTGCAAATAGAGAATTTGTTCCACATACGAATTTGTTATAGCGACTATAAATCGACAGACTCTGTGAAAATTTCAGGTATGTGCCTCTTGCGATTCCCAAAATAGAATCCTGAGACCGACCGACAAAAGAAAAAAAAAGACGCAGTTTCTTTAACGTTTGGTGTATAGAACCCTAACCTGTTAGTCGGAAGGATGCGGGTTCGATTCCGCCGAAATACTCTGGGTATTTTCTACATACAAGCTAATCGATTCGCGGGCTGTCTTGGTATAAAAACAAGAAAGATGGTTTTAAATAAATATCTCATTTCCAAACATATTAGAGCAAGAGCTCTAATAGACGTTTCGCTGGCCTTCTAGGGTCAAGTGTTCTAAAAAATATTGTTTATTTAAATTTACTTTGATTGGCTGATTAGTATGCGTTCTTTCCTATTACACAAGTAATCAAGTAGAATCATTAATTCCCTTTTGGCAAAAAGCATTCTATTCGTCGGTGTTAACCTGTGGACACTGGGATACGAGTTCCCGTATGTAAGACCTAAGGACATTCCGTATAATTCCTTATTGCTACAAACTTTTGTTTAGATGTGCATAATAATGTGCATGTACTCGTACATATGTATGTGCATGCATATAGTTAATAGGAAAGACGATTTTACAATTTTAAAAATATTTTCTTACAGTATGAGTATTTCGGAAAATATGGTCCTTCACAACACACATACACACACACACACACGTTGATTTGGAGTAATGGAACACGGATGTTCGATTTAGTTCTTGAAATTGTTTAAGTTGCATACATACGAGTACATGCATATAAACGAAGTAATGCAAATGAACTTCACAATAGTTAATGTATGCTGGTCCACTTGTCGTATAATTTAAAAATAATCTTTTAGCTACGAGAAATTGTTAACATGTATATGATAAGTGCACTAGTCATAGCTAAAGAATATATTAAGGATCAGTGCTTTCAGCATCCATTTAAACATCCCTTAAAGCAAAAGACATTCATTCATTCCAATAAACAATCATATAACCAATCAAATTTCTAAGTTTACTTTAAGAACATGAATAGTCATTATTGATAAAATCGTTATGGTCAATCACTTTCACAGTCAAATGAAATTGTTACGTAGTGCATAAACTATTTTCTAAAATTTTCTTTTTATTCTCATCGTACAAACAAAAAAAAAATCACGAAAAACTCGTTATAAAGCAAACACACTCCTGTTGTACATAATTCACATGATCATTCGAAAATAAGGACATACTAAATTAAAGAGCGTTAAGAAAATTCCAACACAAAAAAAACAAAAAATCATGTTTTTAATTAAAAAAAAGAGGTACTGGATCTGTGATATGTATTAAAAAATATAAAGAGATATAATTATATAATTACTATTAATAAAAGAATGCAACAAATTAATACAAATACACAAACGATTTATTATAATAAAGAAAACGTAAATCATAAATTTAATGTTATTAAATGTGTAATTAAGTGAATGTTGAACAAATATAATAATTAAAACAATTAAAACGTATGAACTTTACAATCATATGATTTTCTTTCAAAAATAAAATCGTATGAATTAGAAAAAAACAGATTTCACTTGCATTATTAGCTTTATAATTAACAACAACAACACAAAATATATAAAGCATATGAAAAATGCAACAAATAAATTAATTGGAACTCTAATAATATGAATAAATGATGGTTTGCTTGTTAAGAATTTTTTTGTTATTTTCTTCTTTTTTCACTTAACTTTGCTACAAATTTTATTTAAGATATTGATTTGTTAAAAATAGCGGCTATGCCACAGCTACGAAACCATAACGATGTGAAAACATGAGATTATTCAGCTTTGCTAAAAAACGAGAAATTTTAAGATTTCGCATCTTCTATTTTAATCTCTAAACGAAACTTGATAGAGATATTTTGCATACTTCTTTGGGGCGATCTTATTTGGTGATATAGTTTACATAGGCGCCTTAAAACGTGACGATATTTTATTAAAGAACTTTTTAACGAATATGTACAAATTATGAACGACAAAAACGTTACGAATTCGTAACGGCTTTTACAAAAATTCTCTGACAGATCTGTACTAAAATGATCTTATTAAGCAAATATGTGTCACATAACTCAAATTACTACGAAATTTAGTTTTCAATTTCTAAAAGTAAAATAAATTAACAAAATGTGGAGGTAATTTTTATGAACATCTGAAAGAATGTTGTCCACACTCCAAATGAAAACTTTCTAGAAAAGTCGACCGTCTGGAAGATTTTGGAACCTTTTAGGAGCAAGATATAAATTCATGTTTCGTTTGCTTCATGTTTTGAAATTGATAAAGTGGCCCTTTACCATATGTTAATTTTTCTTTTTATAAAAATATGTGAGAGCTGAAAATACAAAACATTTCACTTTCCCATCGCAGACCTCGTCGTTAATAAATGCTGTTATGAAGCTTTTTTTAACACAAATAAATTTTATTTAATAACAATGCGCCATAGCAGGTTGCAAAGACAAAATAGTTGAAAAAGTATTAAAGCCGATCTCCTTAATAATGCGAGGCTTTAGGTATTTTTATAATATTTTGTTTTAACGTTTCAGTTCTATAAACTAATGAAAACTTCAATAGAAATTTGAATAACAACAGAAAAACAAAACAAAATATAAATATTCAAGAAACTCATTAAGCAAAAACTACATTATTGTTAATTTATTATAAACAAAAATTTGATTAATTATACATGCATGAAAGAAATAAGTAAAATGTAAAAAAATTATCAATAACAAATATAATGTGAAATAAAGAAAACATAAACTCATTAACTACATCAAATTATTGTTATTTAACAACAAAATGGAGTCTATTAGTATAAATTTTAGCAAAAAAAAATTAATTTAGCTCTCCCTCTTTAATCTGTTAAAAATAAAAAAACAAAAGAAATAAAAATAAGGAATTTAAAGAAAATTTTGTTAAAATAATACTTTTTAACAGAAAGTAATAATATAAAAAAAAAAAAAAAATAAAACCTAAACACTCTGTTGTTAGCAAGCAAACAAAATGGAAAGATAAAATCAACAAAATTAGTTTAATAAATAAAAATACATATAAAAACTTTAAGAGCGGCGTTAATTTTTAATAAATAATTTTTATTTTCAAATTTTTTTAATCAAATTTGAAAGGAATCGTAGAACTTTTTTAAAATAGCTGTTGGTTGATCTTCATATTTGAAAGTTTTAGATCAATAAACAATTTGCTTGCTTTTTTCTTTGTAATATAAAAGTTGGATGTTACTAAAACCGCCTTTAATAAAAGCAGTCTAAGAACTTAAAGTGAAATCCTGAATTGAGTGCAGTTTTATCTTGAACTTTAATCATAAAACTGAACTTAAATCTTAAAATCTTATTTGAACTTTAAATAAAGCTCATCTAGTAACAATTACTAAAATGAAGAGATATGAAACAAAGTTCATTTTTACAAATTGTTTGAAGGAACCAGTGATATGTATATTTGAGCATGTCGTCAAAAGTTTACTTATGCACATATTTGAAATACTTATAAATATTTGGTGCTGATTGAAAGCAAATATATTGAGAATGAAAACATTTTTAAATATTAAAAATATACATAAATAGATTTCTAATATTTTATAGTTACAATTTTTTACTTACAATTTTTTTCACCATGATCGCAAAAAAATCAATGCTATCTTTTTTTTAATTATGATTTTCTTAATAATTAGCGTTTGAAGTGTTTACATATATACATATATATATGTATTTGCTTCTTTTAAACTCCTATAAGGAGCCTAGAGCCGTAACAAGATTATCCCAATATAATCGATCTGATGCACATTGCTTTATTTCATTCCAACGTATTTATGAAGTTATTGGAGAAATGTAAATTTATTTAGTTATTTATTATAAGAACTATTCCCGGGTTATCCTGCACATATTTCCGTCACTTTTTTCCTGAAAAATTATTTGGATACCTGTATTTTTTTCTCGGCAGTTCCCGAGAGAAAGTTACTGATACTACAAAGGTTAATGTTCGTCTTTGTTCACACAAAGTTAGTTTTATTGCACAACTTATCACATTTTCTTCTTTGAGGTATCGGCGTTTACACAATACAAACCTAATTAGGTGATTGAATCTACAAAGGTATAACAAGTTCGATCGCAAAACAAGTATTGAATTAAAACAAATCCGATCGGAAAGTGTAACGTAACCGATTATCTCAGATTGGAATTGATCATGCAGAGCTATTCTCTGAATTTTGTTATAGTGTTTAAAATATACAAATATGCAAAATAGTTATCAATAAATTTACTTAAAGATATGAAATATAAACTAAGACATGAAAGAACGGAAAAAATTATGCCAGCGGAAAGTGCTAATTGTGGCTTATGACCCACGATTTTAAAAAATTAAAAAAATTCATTAAAAATTCATAAAAGAAATTGTTGAACAAACACTCAGTGGCTCTTAATTCATACATTTTATTTTACTTACGGCCCCTGGCCCACGATATCGAACGATGTCGATCGCTGGATTTCTAGACGCAAAAAAACTAACTCGCGTTCCACTAATAACGGATTTTATTTAACTTATTTTTACTTTAGCGGCACATAGCTAAACAAATAAATAAAATGTGTGTTTAGAAGGTCGCAAATCAGTTGCTCCTCGTCTATAATTTCAGCGTTGTCGATCGATCGACATCGTGGGGCGGGCCGTTATAATTCGTTAATTAATTTTAGTTACTATTAAAAAACTTCTAATAAAATTTAAATACAATTTCAAAATCCTGTTATATTAAAAAAAAAAAAACAAAAATCCAATTAACAGTTATTGTAAATGAAACCAACATAAAACCAACCAATTACAAACTATTGATTTATGCTCCGAAAATATTTAATAAATTTTAAATCTTCAATATAATTGTTTTAAATTTAACACTTTTTTTTATATAAAACGAAACTGAAAACCCAACCAGAAATACAATACAAGAAAACTTTACTAAATATTTTCTTAATGGGTGTACGCAAACAAAAATTATAACAAAAGCGTTGAAAAAATCGTATCTTGTAGATTTTTGTTGTTGAAAATTTTATTTGGTTTTTTTTTTTATTTTTAACTATCTAAGCTGCACTGTTGAAAATATTTTGCATACATATATTCATAGAAATAGCTAAAATTGTTTAATTAAATTTAAAGTTGCACGAAAATCATAATTGTGGAAAGTATCTTATGGCAAATGTTAACTAAAACTTTATTAGCAGTTAACTGCGATAATACAATTATTCCATATGAATAATCAATCGATAATTTAAAGACACTCTGTTATCATTTAGTTAGATGCCACTTCGAATATCACCAGAGACATGGATCTATTCTCAGATGTAGCTGGTGGAGGGCTCATCAATATGGTTCATTATTGATCTTTTTGATTACAAACCCTTCAATTAAACAAACTTTTGTAAACTTGTCTAATAACCTTGTCGCATAACCTTATCACAAGCGGAATCAGTGTCGGTAAACCCAATCAAAATAATGGTCCAAGATGGTTAGAAGGCAGGTCGCGACTGCTCCATCGTTGCCAACTGGATTGTCGCATGCATTACAAAAAAGAGCGGTTAAAACCTTTTTGCTAGAGATGGCTGAATATTTATCGGCTTTCTCAAATGCACTTAATGAAAATCTTCTCAACGTTTAGAAAATAATAATGAGAAACTTTCCAGAAATGCTACTATGTATTTTCACGGAGGCAATCAAGAACTTATAGCATGAACCTCTAAAAGATCTGGGCGTGACAACAAACATTTTATGGGGTAGTGTGGATTATCTATGCTATATATTATGTTTTCTCATCTTTACGAAGATATGAAATCAATTGATTATTTAGGTTTTGGCAACATTAAAGAAATATAATAAATAATATTGAATAAAAGAGGAATTGGATCTGCTAACAAAGTTACGACTACTATAAAGTATTTTCCATTATACAACAACAAAACGTAATACAAGCATTCTTAAAAAAGCTTTTTTTTATTTCATTAGGCAGATATAAAAAACCAACATATTTCATTAAATCATATTATAAAGCAATTATAATCATACATGTTTAATTATTGCACAGAAAACCTATTTGAAAAATAAAAAAAAAATCAAAACTAAAAAGTTCAAACGAATGTATATACATATATATACATATATACATACATATGTATGCATACATACAGCATTAATAAAATTTATATACGAGTAATGAATGTATTGCTGTGCAATGCACCTTTAAACCTCATGTTATTCAATAATTCGCTAAATAACATTAAGTTGAAAATGAGAAACATTAAGCTTTAAAATTGTTTTTTTTTTTATAAAAGTACAATTGAAATAAGTAATTCATGATCTAAATTTTTCAATTAATAAAAGCATTAAATTTAAAACTTATGGCTCGATTATGGATAGCAACCGAACTTCAGTTGCGTTGCCAGCCGGCAACTGAAAATTTGTGGTTGCCAGAAAAGCACTAAATAGCAACTGAAACTGGCAGCTCTCAGTTGCCAGTTGCCATCCGTAATACAATTCTCATCAACTGGCAACGCAACTGTGGTTCGGTTGCCATCCATAATCGACCCATTAAATACAATAATATTATGAGAGTGTAATAATGACAGCTAATTGCACTCAATTACAGGCCTACTACAAGATGTCAAAACTGAGACAATAACTCCATCACTTCCGAAGTCAAATCTAAAGGTCCGCAAATTTTTAGAATTTTAAATTAGTACTCTTTTATGTTTCCCTTTACCTCGCATCTTTGGTGTCAATTGGCGGCGAATATTCAAGCAGATCATTAAGGTTCCGGTTTCCTTTACGATTCATTAAGCGCTTTAGTTGAATCAGTCAACCATTTGTTAATCCATGATAATCCTCTAAACTTTAGTAATTTATGGCAGGCAGTTGACTGGTAATTATCAATAAAATAACATGGCCTCGCTCACTTTCTTCTCTCTGTGCGATTTGGAAAGAATAAAAATTATAAAAGTTAAAATTTACAATTTTAAAGCTTAATAAGTCCATAATATTTCTAATTTTATTCTCTCTCAAAAATTTTCGATTACAATGAATGATTGATTAAACATTGTCACAAAATAAACACTTTCATTAAAATCATTTAGAAAAAAACGAAGACAAAACGAATTGTAATTATGAAGAGATAAAGAAAAATACCAATATTTACAAAGTGAAAAGAATAAAAACAAAAACAACTAGTATATAATTAATAAATTTAGAATAAGAATAAATAAATGTTACTGTGTACCTTAGATTATATTAAACAAAAAATGAGAACAAATTTTTTTCAATTTTCATGCATTCGAAACGAAAAACAACAACATAGAATATTAACATTTTCCATATTAAAATCTAAAGAAAAAAACTAATTAAATAAAATTCAAAAAACAAAAAAAAAAATAAAATTTGAAATACAAAATAATATTAAATTTATAAAATTAGTTAAAAGAAAAACATTGTTTTCATTACGTTCTATTATTATAGAAAAAGAAACACAGAGAAGAAGATAAAACGTTACATTTTCAAAATATAAAAACTAATTTATAAAAATTAAATCATAAAATTCATTCAAAAACAAAAATCTTTTATGATTTGACTGTGATAATATCGAAAACAAAAACAAAAACAAAACAGCTTGTAAATTAACACATTTTGAAGGAAATTAATAATTAATTAGAAAAATTAAAATAATATAAAAATAAACAAAGAAAAAATAATGAAGATTAGAATGGGAGGTTATTTTAAAATAAATCAACACAAAAACCATTTTTATTACAATAAAATTTTATTAGTAAAATATAAAAAAAATATTTATAATAAATATAGTAAATAAAACATAACAACAACAAAAAGTATTTAATAAATTGTTAGAAATTAAAACAAAAGCAACATACAAACAAACAAATAATAATATTATATACAATTTAATAATTTTAAAAATTAAGCAACAAAATTCCGTCTTGACTTGGAAAAATATAACAATATTATAAAATATAATTAACTAATAATTAAACCAAAGTCGAACGAAATATAATCATATTTAAAAACATATAAAAAAAAAAAAATCTTAAAAACAAACATCAGCGATACCCATAACAAATTTCTATTCAAATATTTTGTTAAATTATTACGTCGTTTAGTTTTAATAAAGGAAATAATAGAAAACTTAACACATTTAATATTCTACTAGAATGGAAAGCAAAAAATAAAAGCCCGAAAACGAAACTTTAAATTCATTCAGTTTTTTATTATTTAAATAGATTCAACCAGAAAGAAACATGTAGTTTAAAAACCAGTTCTCAATATTTATTAAAATATATTTGAAATAAAAAAATCACTAAAATAAAAAAAAAAATATGTATTTAAAAAAAAAAAACAATAACAATAAAAATCAACTCTCTTTCTCAAATGTTTCCTTTTACTTTCCTATTTAAAACAAAAAAAAAACTACAATTCCAAAAGAAAATAAAAACGAAATGTTAAAAAACGTAATTTAAAACCCAAAGTCTTTTTAATGTTATAAACAAAAAACAAAAAAAGTACTTTTTTCCCCAACTCAAGAAACAAAAGATTAATAGAATAAATTAAATAAAAGTTTAATAAATTTTAGCATCAAAGAAGAAATAAATAAATTACTATTCAATATTCCACATACTCGTACCAACCAACAAAAGGAAAAAGCCACGAAGTAAAAAAAAACAAATAAAAGAAACTCACAAATCATTCAACTACAATATTTACAATATGTGTGTGTATGATAGAAAAAGCTTAAGATCAAGGGTTAATTGATCAAATATGTGTATACATATGTGGTATTGAATAGGTATTGATAAGCGTACATATTTCATTCAGTTAGTTAGTCAGTCAGTCAATCAATCAAGTCAGTTAGTTAAAGCCACTAAACTAAAAGAAAAGAGTATCATCTTATTAATAGATTTAAAGTAAAGATAAAAGTACATATGTACATACTCGTACATACATACATGAATACAAAGCAAAAATTATATACCATAAAACAAAAAAAAAAAAAAAACAACAGTACATTAGAGCATATATTATTAATAAATAAATAAAAGAATTATATATATATATAAAAATTATATAAGAAAGTATAAAAAAAGAAATAAAAAATAATAATTATAAATAAAAAATCTGTTTTGGTGATTTGTTTTATTTGGCACTTCTTGTCCTGTCCTGTGGTTTCTGTCCAACTCTCGTGAACATTCAAGTAAAATCAAGACAATTCCCTCTTGGCAAATCACAAATTGCAACCACAACACTTTAAAGAATAATTTTTGATTTGTTGGAATTTCGTTGGAATTTCTGTTAACGTGTTAGTTTTCAGTAGTCTTAAGAGTGAGTTTTTAGGTGACCGAGGTGGCCGATCAGAGATTAACACCACTGTAATCTGGATTATCTATTTTTAAGATGACAATTAACTAAATTTACTTCAAAGTTTAAGCGGCCAATGTTGGTGGCTTAAACTTACTGAAATATGGTAACACAGCAACGTGTATAAAAAAACAGCCATCAAAATATTATAAACAAAAAATGTGAGCACATAAATAAAATATTGTTTTTTTTTTTCAATTTTATGTTATATTCTTAATCTTTCCTATGCACTCAATTTTCTTTTCATATATAAACTTAATAAAATGAAAGATTTATTCTTCTTTAGCATAAAATGCAGTATTGCTTGGAAAAAACATTGCCATTTGAAGAATAGTGTGCTGGGGTGTTATTCTGAATTGCGATGCGAAAGCAAATGCGATGCGAAAACAATGTAAATAAGATTGCTTTCGCATCGCATTCGTTATCGCATCGCAATCCAGAATAACCCCCTGCTATTTTTATGGCAATTTTGCACGGTTTAAAAAATTAGTACTCGATTAAATTTATATCATCCTAAACAACAGTAAATAAAAAATAGTGTCATACATCGGGTTTCTACTATATTTATTTGCGTTTAAGAAATCACTAAGCAGTCTTTGTTAAATACTTCTTATAGATACTCTACTGTACTGTCTTGTGACTGGGAATTTACGAAATAGTGTTTTTTGGATACTAACGACACAGGCTTACAAATTTTAGCGTTTTAAATCAGTTTTGATCCCACTTTTTTCCTATCACTTGCCATCATAAGTGAATTTACTTATAAGTCTTTGGTATCGAGGATCAAGTGTACTGTCACATGATTATGGAACCACTACTTATAAAAAGTCTACCGTGCTACTATGAAATCCCTATAGTCTTTGCGAGGGTCTACGTATTGTTTTGCCGCTAGAAAATAACCAATCAATATTTTTTAGGTACTGTTTACAGAGCGTCTACAATATTGTTTCGTAAATAATCAGAAAACACATTACATTAGTAAGTGCCATAGTACAGCTAAGGAATTACTAAACACTGTTTGTTAAGAAGGATTTACTGCTATGCTTCTTTCTGGGTTGTCTCGTGGGTAGGAAATGGTTAATAATCTTGCTAAGTAATACTTAAATCAGTAATCAATATTTGTTAAATTTTACTTAGGGTTCCGCCACCTGGTTAACTATCTTGTCGCGATGTGGTGGCTTAAGTGTCGGCTGTGTTTTCTATTCCATTCCAGGCTCTGTCCATGCTCCTGCACAAACAGGACCTGTCTTGGAATATGGAAATAAAAAGGCCTTCATAACTAAAGGTTAACCACTCCTCCTTCCCATTTCCCATTTCCTGATAATCTCCTTCATCAACCTCTATCCCTCTCCCAATTATCCCTTCACTCCCCCACTTGTAAGGTCAAGGTGGTAGGTAGCTGTGCCGAGGACCTGAATGGCTAGTTAGTGGTTAAAGAGGACTAGTCCCTAACAACTCCCCTCCGGTGCCAGGACACGGACCGGTTGTAATTATTTTGTCTAGTTCACGCACGCCGTCACTGCGTGGATGGTCTCTCCCCTTACTGGCCTACTCGTGGGACCAACATATGTATTCAACAACACTAAACAACAACAACAACAAGAACAAAAAACAACAGAGAAGGGAAGACATCTCTTCAGAGGACGACCTTCTTGCCTCCAGCCAGGAGACAGTAGTCGGCCTCTCGGATGGTGAGGGTAAAATCCAAAGTACCCCTCTATCTGCACAAGAAAACGCAAAAACCCTCAAAAGCCCAACACCGATAGTCGAGCCTGACAACCGGCCAAAGGGCAAACCTAAGAAAAGGAGTCAGAAAGACCTCCTTAAGTCCCGTTACTCCAAAGCCGTCTTCATTCTAGACAAGATTGCCAAGAATGAAGCGAATGGAGTTACGCATGAGCTTGATGCTGGGGACAAGGTGAGGTACCAGGCCGTGGTAGACGAATACCATAAGTTTATGGATTCGCTACCAAGTACGTCCAAAAAGGCACCGCTCTCCCAGCAAGAAGTAAAAAGCTCCAAAAGAAACCGCTCTCAGACAGAAAGCGGTCAGTCACCCAAAAAAAGGAAGGTCGCACCAAAGGGGTCCCCTCCTCAACAACTTACGTCGTCATCCATCCGAAGACCCTTTAACGAGGTAGTTAAGGATCATCTTCTGATGGCTCTGGCAAACCATAAAAACGGCAGATTAATCCCTGTAACAACGGAGTGGGGTGCCGTCGAATCCAAATTGGCTGAGCTCGTAATGGACTACGTCCTCACCAATAAGGATAAGCCGGCACCTCGCTTCGACTCCAGTGAGATACACCGGGGTTACAGGGTAATCAAGTGCTTGGACGCGTTCTCAAAGGAGTTCCTCAGCGCTAGTATCGCTAAGATTAGTGACACTTGGGATGGGCTAAGCCTTAAGCTTATCCCTGCGGAGGAAATTCCGATGAGACCGCGAGCAAGAGTTTGGTTACCTCAATTGGGCAAGAACGGTGGCAGAATGCTGGAGTGTCTGAAGCTTCAGAACCCCAGCATTCCAATGGATGACTGGTCAGTTATCCGCACCGAGGACCACGGCAGCAGTGGTACTTGCCTAATGCTGTCCATAACGGAGCAAGGAGCAGTGGCGCTAGAGAAAGCGGGCTCCAAATTGTTCTTCGGGGTAAGAGACGCCAAGGTCAAGGTGTTGCGCCCAAGCGGTTCTGATGCCGACGCTGTCGAGGCTGCAAACAACCTTCTGGTTGGAATGCAGCTGTCAGAACCGCAATAAAGATAACGAAGAACACTCCGCAATGGCGATAAAGGTTGTTCAAATAAACCTCAAGCACTCGAAGTGTGCAACAGACAACCTAAAGGTTCTCCTAGCCGAAGAGAACCTCGATATCTGCGCGGTACAGGAGCCGTGGGTAGCAAACTCCGAGGTTAAGGGGTTCCCGAGGTCCCTGTACAACGTACTATATGCTAAAGGAAATGGTAAGCCAAGATCATGTCTAATAGCCAAAAAACATATTAATATTTTTCTTTGTACTCAGTTTAGCTCAGAGGACCTTACAGTTGCGAGGGTCGAGTTGTCAGATGGTAAGAGCTTCCTTATCGCATCATGCTATATGGCACACGACAAAGAAGCACCGCCAGCCGAAGCGAAAGCTGTCGTGTCATCCATTGGCGCCAATGAAGACATCATCCTCTGTTGTGATGCCAATGCCAGGCATACAATATGGGGTAGCAGTGAGATCAATGACAGAGGTGAGCATATCTTAGATTTCATTAACCTAAATAAACTGACTATATGTAATTCCGGCACTTCGCCGACTTTTATCTTTCCGAGTTCGGATCGATTTAGTGGGTGGGAAGAGGTTCTCGACATTACTCTCATTAATGACAAATTCAAGCTTTCAGTTGACAAGTGGAGGGTATCCAATAAGAGATCCTTCTCCGATCACAATTGGATACTCTTTGAGGTCATATTACAAAACAAAGAAAAACAATGCTTTAGAAACCCGAGGAGAACCGATTGGAACAGGTTCAACGGGATTTTGAAACAGAAACTAAAAAGAGTTCCAGAAATCGACAATACGACTGGACTTGAACACAATGTGGAGGTCTTCAACAAGGCTATTAGCAAAGCCTTCGAGATTTCCTGCCCCTTAACGAAAGCTAAGAAGAGTTACCCTCCATGGTGGAGCACGGAACTCTCTAAGCTACGCAAGGAGGTACGTAGAGCCTTCAACACTTGCTACGAGAACAAAATCTGGCAACCATATCGCGAAAGGCTTGCAGCGTATAAAAAAGCTATAAAAATCGCCAAAAGAAAGTCATGGAGGAATTTCTGTGAGTCAATAGATAACACTAGAGACTCTGCAAGGCTTAGTAGGGCTCTGTCCATGAGCCATTCCTGTCCAACCTTCGTCAAAAGGGCGGACGGCTCCTGGTCAGACTCCTCTGCAGAGTCACTAGATATCCTCCTTAACACCCACTTCCCGGGCTGTACGGACACGACTAGGTCAGACAGTTCATCTAGTGGGCAACAATATGCTGTCAATGAGAATATTTTATCCCCGGAGAGAATCTCATGGGCAATCGACAGTTTTTCCCCATTTAAATCGCCGGGTCCTGATGGCATTACGCCAAAGATGTTACAGAGCGCGAAAAGCTCTATCATACCCTGGCTTTTTAGGTTCTACAAACTTTGTCTCTCTCTAAACTACGTTCCAACCAGCTGGAGGAAGGTCAAAGTAGTTTTCATTCCCAAGATTGGCAAGAGAAGTCACGAGAATGCAAAAGACTTCAGGCCAATCAGCCTTTCATCTTTCTTGGTCAAGACGCTGGAAAGATTAATAGACTCTCACATTAGACATCGACTTGTTGGGTCGTCAACTCTCTCAGGAAGTCAGCATGCCTACCTTAAGGGACGCTCTACTGAAACAGCACTACATGAGGTGGTAAGGTTCATAGAGAGATCCCTTGAAAATAAACAATACACTTTGGCTGCCTTCCTAGACATAGAAGGCGCCTTTAACAATGTATCAGTGACAGCCATTCAACAGTCTCTCCAGGATGCCGATGTAGAGGAATACATCAGCATCTGGATTATCACCATGCTGAAGGCAAGAAACGTCACCGCAAAACTAGGAAACAGCGAGAGGTCAAAATGGGCATGCAGAGGAACACCACAGGGCGGGGTGATCTCTCCACTGCTATGGCTTCTCGTTGTTAACACAATTCTTCTCAGACTGGACACTGCGGGAGTGAAAGCTGTGGCTTATGCGGACGATGTAGTAATAATGGTATCAGGGATGTTCACGGACGTGATAAGTGATATCATGTCCAGTGCCTTGGGTACACTCAGCAAATGGGCTACAGGTTGTGGTCTAAGTGTGAACCCTAGCAAGACGGAGCTGGTACTTTTTACTACTAAGACCAAAGTCCAGAGCTTTAGACTCCCTCGGCTACATAATCGGGAACTGTCTCTATCGGACAATGCAAAATATCTAGGAGTCATCCTGGACACAAAACTATTGTGGAAACAAAATGTGCAACACAGGGTCAAAAAGGCCACAGTTGCCTATTACTCCTGTCGGAGGATGTTTGGCTCCAAATGGGGCCTAACCCCTAACATGCTTAAATGGATGTACACAGCAATTGTACGTCCCATATTAACTTACGGATCAGTAGTATGGTGGCCCGCCACAAATAAGAAATATGTGGTGGACCAACTATACAGAATACAGAGATCTGCTTGCATCGGGATTACTGGATGTTTACGTACTAGTCCTTCAGAGGCTCTGAATGCTATGCTAAATCTGATTCCGATCGACCTTCATGTATTGGCGGCATCCTCAAGCAGTGCGGCAAGACTAGCGGCATCTGGGAGGTGGAGATCAAGGACCTATGGCCATGCCAAAATCCTAGATCAGCTACCACCGACACTGAGGAAACCCACCGATTACATGGTACCTCATCTGGACTTTGACAGTACGTTCAAAGTTCTTATTCCATCCAGACGGGAGTGGAAGGGGGGAAACATAGAAAAAGACTTTAACTTCAGGACGTATACTGATGGATCAAGAATGATCTGCGGTGTGGGCTCTGGAGTATTTTCGAGTGACCTTGGAATAAAACTCTCATTCCGACTTCCTGATGAAGCTAGTGTATTTCAGGCGGAAATATTGGCCATAAGGGAGGCGTGTAGGGTTTTGATTGACAGGGGTGTCCAAGGAAGAGTCGGCATCTTTGTCGATAGCCAAGCGGCACTTCTGTCTCTAAGGTCACACACTACTTTTTCTACCTTAGTTAGCCAGTGCAAGGACGCGTTATCCAGACTAGGTAGTCAGACTGACGTTACCCTCATCTGGGTTCCCGCACATAGCAACTTCCAAGGCAACGAACAGGCGGATGAACTGGCCAGGGCTGGATCTGCCATGGACGTCTCCATTGCTGAATCGGTAGACATGCCATTTGGCAGTATTAGAAATCTCATTCTCAACCATTTCAGGCAGAAAGCTGAAGACAGGTGGCGTAGGTTGAGCACGTGCAAGGTGGCTAAGAAAATGTGGCCTTACTACAACGTTAAGCGCACAACACAACTAACTAACAGAAACCGTAGGGACATCTCGAGGCTCGTCGCAGTATTGACGGGGCACTGGGTTATCGGGAGACACGCTAACAGGATGGGCCTTTCCTACAATGCGTTCTGCCGTAGTTGCCGGGATCAAAGCAAAGAGGAAACAGTCTTCCACTTTCTTTGCGAATGCCCGGCCTTACACCATTCGAGACTCAAATTTCTAGGCAACAGCATAATAGACGATCTCTCGGAGGTATCAGGGATAGGTCTAGGTGACCTCATTAGATACCTTAATTCGACGGGATGGATCTAGAATCTTACTCCGAATCTGAGGCCTGGATTCGGACCTAAATCAGGTTGACACTGACGAGTGGAGTGGTCTGTCAAAACGGAATCTCATTGATTCTACTTGAATGCTTGCGCGTAGCAGGCAGCCACGTAAACCAACCAACCAACCAACCTACTTAGGGTTTATGAAATCACTACAGTGTCTCCTAAATACTATCTATCGGTATTCTACTGTTTTGCATCGTGGTTAGGATATCTATAAGCAATATTTATCATATAAACTTATCGAGGATCTTCTGCATTAAGTCTCCGTTTACATTGGAAAATTTTTGTCGCTGCAATTTTTTTTCGTTTATTCTTCAAAATTGAATATTCGTTTGCATTGTGCAATTTTTATTGCAGCAATTTGTATGTGAATGTATACATTTGTTTATTGTACATTATGTTTAATGCTACGAATGAGGGAAGAAAATGAATTGTAAGAGTAGATGCCCATGTGAACCCCTCTTCATACGTCTCATCGATCTTACCAACAAACTAAGAATCGCAGTACCTACCAACAAAAATCGTCCATGTAAACGGGGACTAAGTAATTAATAAAGAACATTTATTAAATACGACTTATCGATGTTCAATATTTATTAAGTTATTACTTTTACGGCGAATTATATTTATATAGAATCTGGAGGGAGACATCTTAAACTTTTGGGAGAAGAAATGCAACACGCACACCATGTTGTAATATATCTTTCAGAGACTTAATAGATACATATGAGGAGTTTATTCGATGCATCAAATCTAATACATCGATATATCGTAAGATATCGGATATAACCGATGAATCAGTTTCAATCGATGTATCGATTTTTAAATTTCGATGTATTCGATGCATCGATGTATATCCCGTATACCTACTTAGTAAGGCATGGTAAAAAGGGCCGACTTAAAAAGAAGGTTAGGATTTTTACTTAAACCGTTTAAAAATGAGGGGATTAATCTGGAAGCTATCTGTAGTTGTACACAGACTCAGTAAAATATAAAATAAAACAATTTATTTTTTACCACATAGAATTCTTTATTTAAAAGCAAAATAAGTATGTATACTCGTATATAACATTTTTTAGTTGTTAATAGTTTTGTATTCAAATTAATTTTTAATATCAAACACATTTACTTATATTTGGGATATTAAATTAATACTATTTTGTTTTAATTATTCTTTCAATCAATATTTCTCTTTTTTTAATCTTTATTCTCTTTCTTCTTCTTGCTTTGAAGTTTCAAAATAGAAAGTTTTACTAATGAAAAATGTTACATATTATAAAGTGCTGTTATCTAATAGTTAAAAATTTAAAGATTCCAAATGTTCTTGTGGATTTTACAACTTGTGACTTATTGTTATTCAATATATAGTTTTTTTTAAATACATATTAATAAATTTATTAATATTTGAAATTAAGTTTGCTTTCTTTCTTAGAGCGAATGCAGACTTGCGGCTGGCAATTGCATTTTATCGTCTATTAATTTAGGTGGATCTCGTAATTGCTCTACTACCAATTACAATTAATTTTGGATCAACTAGTAACAGAGATTAGAATTAAAAGTAGTTGTGATTGAAATCTGAGCAATTGCAATTATTTTATTTCATTGTCTCTATTTCTTAGCTTTTATGGTTTAAAACAAATATATTCGAAATAGTGACATTAAAATTAATTTACATTTTAGTACTCTTTAATAGGTTTATTAGTTGAGGTGTTAACTTTGTTCATATTATGGTTGAAATGCTTAACATACAATAAATTGAAAGTTTTTTCTTCTGTTCTTAAAATACTATAGCTTTTGTTTTTGGCAATACATATTTCGTTTTTTTTTTCGTTAATTACACAAGTAATTAATTACAAAATGTAATTGACATCCTCAAGTCTGCCATGAATGAATGAACGAACTTTCTTTAATAAAAAAACGTTTCTAATTTATGTGGATTTTTTTAATTAAGTTTTCTGTAACTTTAGTTAATAAGTAATCGTATATGTTTTTAAAGATTTATTAACTTTTTGCTTTTAAAAGTTGTTGTTTATCTAATTAAGGGAAAACATATATGTATGTAATAATCTATTTGAAGGGAAGTTGGAACCTTCTTTAGTTGTTGTTGTTTGTATTTTTTAAAAACTATTTATATGATTTTTATAATGAAATTGTTTGTACCTTTGATAGTTAATTGTATTTTAATTTGTTTTTATCTCAGCTACTTTATTGGAAACATTTAATTTTTCTAATATTTTGCTGTTAGTTTTCACATTTCTTAGATAATATTTTCTGTAAAATTGAATTTTATTATAAAAAACCATTTTAATTCTTTATTTTTAGAAAAAATCCCTGAATATAATTTTGCTTTTCGTACAAAGTTTTTATTAGTAATATTAAATTTTTAATTTAATTTTGTTTTGTTTCTTTTTTTTATTAAGAATTTTTCAAATTTTTAAAGCCTAAATATTAATGTCAATTTGTAATTCTAAATTTTCCAAGAAAATAGTGTTTTTAATGTTTTATTTTTATGTCTTATTCGAGCCAAATATAAATTTTTGAAATTTTGAACTCATTTTTTTTATAATTGTATGTATAAATTTTAAATCAAATTACGTTTATCAAACGTTCTAATATGCGGTTTGCAACTGCAATCATCACATCAATCATATGCTGCTGCTTTAAAAAATATTTATTTAATTTATCAAGTTTTTAAGCTTTAGAGAAATAATGTTTTAGAGAGAATTTCTTTTTTTAAATTATGTTGGAATGTTTTAATATTTTTCTTAGATTTTTTTTTAAACTTTCAAAACTGCAAAACCTTTTATTTTTTATTCGTAGTATAGTTATTCCAGCAAAAGTTCAGCACAATTTAAAAACTAACAAAAACTATCATTATTATTTTTACGTTTTCATCAGGAATAATATGACAAGAGTTTGTAAAATTTAGAAATGATTTAATAATTAATTATCCCTGATGAAGATAATTATTGAAATCAGCAAACTCTTGGAAATGATAAAAGTCGTTGTTGTTGTTATTTTGTGGACTTTTCTGACCTTGTGCCTTAACAATCATTCTCCAAATATAAATAAAAAGGACGAAAAAATTAAAATCATATTCTATTTTTTCGTTTTTCTTCGTTTTGCAGTTGGTTGCGGGAAATTCTATTTGTTTGGCAACTCAGGTGGACAGTCTGGCTGATTGGAGGGATGAGCTGCACGAAAAGCTGGATTACTTTCCAGCTCCCGATCAATGCGCAAAATAATCGGATAAGGACGCAAATCGACATGGAATCTGAAAATTAATAAAAATAAAAGAAATTATTTAGTCTACAGATTTACAATAGAAAGGAAGAGAGAAATAATGGAACGTAGGCTATGCCACACCCACAAAAAATTGTTTAATTGATACTTGGAAAATTTTGTTTCAAGTTTAAACCATTATGTGAGGAATAGTTACATTTGGATAATTACAGTTTCAATTTCGTTTTTATATTCTCCCCTGTAAATTTGCTATTATGTGAGTTGGGGCCTTTCTACATGATACCAACGATATGTATGTACATATATAATATAATTGAGATTTTGGCGCTTGCGATAATTTAGCGCGAATGCCCCAGGTATGCATGTGCCTGAACAATTTTGAACAAACACGAGTACTTCTTCTTACCTGCGAGCATTGAAAACTTGAGGAACCAAACAGCAATCAGCCATTGAAATCTCGTCTCCAACACAGTATTTGCCAGCTGAAGTCGATAAAACTTTTTCGACAGCTCTAAAGCCGCGGGTAATCCAATGTTGAGCCCATTCTTTTTTCTTCTCCTCTCCGACGTGTATTAAAACAATTAAGTTTTGTAAAGGTTGTATGCCGGAGCAGATTATCTCGCATATCTCACGAACTTTAGCCCGCTTATGAACATCTTGAGGTAAAAGAGGACGCTGAGGGCGAGTTTCCTCTAAATAGTGCATAATGGCCAAAGATTCAATTAGCGTATGTCCATCTATAAAAGCGTATGTATGTACAAATATTTTGTTACCAATTTGTTGGAATATTTTTTAATGGAATATTAAAAAAAAAAACACTTACCAATCTGCAATGCCGGTACTTGTTCCATTGGATTAACTTCACGATATTCATTGCAATGCTGCTCCCCACCCGATTTAATCAAACTGATGGGCTTAATATCATACGGAATTTCCTTAAGATTCAGAGCAATTCGTACACGCCATGAGCAGGAGCTGCGCCAATACGAATACAAAATTGGCTTTAAGTCGGAACCAGCACCACCAGCAACAGAAGAAATTTCAGTTTTAGTAGACATTTTTAATAAATATTTTTTAAATAAATTAAAACCGTGATCTTTGCAAAAGAGGGACCTGTCTGTACGAATTGCAGATCGCAAGTGCGTTGGAAATCTATTCCACATTTATGTGTTTGGGTGTATTTTACTTTTGAAGAAATTTTAAACAAGATTTTAAATTTATTCCGAATAATTCTAGAATTTCTTGTCTAGCATCAACTAACCGGTTAAGTAAATATTTTAAATTATGTATTTGTTTTTATTGTATCTTATCAGTTGGAAATAGTTCACTCAGCTTAACAAAAAATAGTTTCTTTTATCAATATAAATATGTAAATTATTACTGTTTTTGTATTCTTATAAGAAAATAAACATGAAAACGAAATGCTTAAAAAAATGATTAAGAGTGCGTTAATAACCAGCTGATTTCTTTTAAATAATCTTCTTTTCGTTTAAACTTTAAAGCCAGAAAGTATGTGGTAAAATTTCTTGCAGTGGTATTAATGGCTATTCCCATAAATATTTTTTGCCATTTTCACAAACTCTACACATTATGAATAAATGAATATTCATAAAAAATTACAAAATTCACTTAAATAATAATAATTTCCTTGCAAGGAACAGATAAATACAGGGTTCATTGACCGATTGAATGATTGGTTGCCGATGAAAACGAAAGGAAAACGACGAAAAGGGAATACAGTGGATTTCCCATTAAGGTTATTGAACTTAGAAAAGCCAAAAAATAAAAAAAATAACAAAAGAGAAAAAGCTTCTTGTATCTACATACATACATACAAGTATGTATGTGTAGAAATCCTATCTAGCATTTACGGTCTCCTTCATGGTATCTACTCGTATGGATGTATGTATGTATGTATATAAGTGTGTGTGCACGTGTATGAAACCAAGGTCGGGTCATTGAACCTACCGCGGCAATAACATCAGCTTGTAAGTGGCAACAAAATAAGAAAAGAAAAGTTGAAATATTTTTACTTATTTGCGTATGAAATTATTAAATTGTGTTGCGAGTTATATTTTATTATTCCTATTGCAATACAATGTTGAACATGTTCAAGGACATTTGTGAAAGTAGAAGAATAATAAATAAGGTGAAGCATAACACATAAAACGAAAGAGAATAATTTTTTTGAGGGTTTTATCTAGAATTACTCCCTTTTGCATTATTGTTCAAATTTGGAAGTAAGAGGGAAGGATAAGAAAAGCTCCTACTCGTTAGTTATAAAAAGCTCTTTATTTTTACATTGGCGAATGTATTAAGAGATATATAGAGGGTTTTCATATCAGCATAAATACATATTTGATATTAAACAATGAATACTTGATTTACTAACTAAATATCAAGTTTGTAAAACAGCTCGCATTTTTAATAGCGTTCTTCACAGTTGGAAGGAATTCATAAGATTGTTTTAAGTTTTCATAATATAAGTATGTACTTAGTTACGCTTGCCGGTAAAAATTTATACATGCACACATTGTCAACTCAAGGAGAAATCTATTAACTTTGGTGTGGGGGAATATTTCACAGAATCGAAACAAACAAAATTGTTTTTCGGAAGCAGATACACTCCAATCATCAATGTTCACGTCCATTTTCTTTTAATTTACCATCGAAATTTAAATTTTACCATCAGTAAATTAACGTCATTTTCGTAGGTTCTATCTAACCTTTGTTTTCACTTAAGACAAACTTTGTTAACATATTTTTTATTTTTCATGTTTGCTATAAATGTAACAAACGTTATGTTCTAATTTGAATTTCGAGCAATTTGTAGTCTTTATAACCTTTGACCTGACTTTAAAGTA
Source organism: Lypha dubia (assembly GCA_947311025.1). Classification (NCBI taxonomy): domain Eukaryota; kingdom Metazoa; phylum Arthropoda; class Insecta; order Diptera; family Tachinidae; genus Lypha; species Lypha dubia. The sequence goes on along the minus strand of OX371260.1, from coordinate 9,362,912 downwards.
TTTAATAGGGTTATTTGGCAGTTGAAAATTTTTGGAAATCTCTTTGAAATTATGTTCATATTGACAAATTAAGTGTTAAAGCAAATTAAATAGGTATTTTGTATTTTAAAAACAATTATGACACCGTCAAAAAATTTTCAATTTCGGTGGGAAATTTTACTCTCTTATTGTTTTAGTCATTTAATAAAAATACTTAAAGGTATGTATGTATAAACTATTGTTCAATTCACAAGCTCGTATTAACGTCATATGTGTTGTCTAATCGTATAATTATACAATATTGTATTTTTGTTGTTGGTAATTTTCATACAAAAGTGTGTTATAATTATAATTATAACACACAAGTGTTGCCTACTAATATTGACCTAATTTTCAGCAAAAGTGGTTTAGAGTGTATACGATTGAATTTTATATGTTTTTCAATTGTTATATTGAGGCCGGGTCTGGGAATATTCTATTTGTTAAATTAATTTGTAAAAGTATTTTATACATGTGATAAGTTTGTATGGAGAACTTCCAGTAGAGCTAGAAAGCTAAAATTTGGTACACAGGTAGGCCCTGATAAGCAATACACATAAATATTTATACAAAAACAGCTTAGAAAAAAGAAGTGAGATCCGCACAAAAACATAAATGTGAAAATAAGGCCAAGTTCCTATCCAAAAAATTTCGGCCGTAAAAATACTGAGATCAAAATAAGGACCAAGTTTTTGATAGGTACAATACCATTACATTTCTAGGCAACCTATAAACTTGCCAATATTTTTTCAAGAATTCTTTCCCATATTAGAAAGGCAAAAAAATATTGCCAACGCCTCATCTACATCCACTTCAGCACTTTTAAACGTTTTTCTATTCAAATCGTTTTCCTTAAAAAATGTTTTATCAAGATGTTATTTCATGTATTAGCTATAATGGGCATTTTCTAATGAGATGATTTTTCTTAATATTTGAAAAGAGAGTTTGGTTTAGAGTTAAGCAATATAAAAAAATGCAATTTCATTTAGAAAATTTAAATTTTTACAACATTAATGAAAAATCTCATTCATTCTTTATTAGCACTATTAATGTTTTTTTTTCTATTCTATTCTAAATTCAATTCTGTAAATTTTATGTATTTTAATTAAGCCCACAGATGGATAACGATGTTTCGATGTATGGAGCTTGGCAACTCTTAAAAAGAAGCAAAGAGGTTTGTAAATGGAGAGTATGTATTTTAAGTCAATTTAATTTGATTTAGTTTTTGTAAGTAAATATACAGACATGCGCATTAAAGACGATTCAAATCTAATATCCAAAAATATCCATCAGGAAAAGAAAACCTCAAACTCTTGTTAGTGCTTTAAAAGAACGCATATGAAAGAAATACCGTTGTCGGTTGTTTTCTGTTTGTTTTCTTGTTTGAATTAACTAATGCTACTTTCTATAGTACTTTCTAATTTCTAATAGATTTTCGTCAAATATTTTATTAAATTTTATTTAGATTTTAAACTTACCTTAGCTATGGCCGATAATGACATTGCATTATGATGATACTTTGAGTAATTCATTTTGATGACGTTTGTAGAGAAGTTTTATTTTTACTTTAAATACCCCTCCTTAAGAAGCCGCTCCTTGTTACAGCCTTGTACAGTTTTCCCTTTTACTTTAATTTATTTAAATTTATTTAAATTTTCGTTTTAAGCCCGGCTAAAGAGAGGGCTTTGCGTCTTCTATGCGGCACCAATGTTCAAATACTGTTTTAGTTTCCAATACAAGCAGCGGCAGAGCACACACAAAAAGGAAAAAGCCACTAATACTACCTAAACTAAACTACAAAAAAAAAAAAAAAACAAACAGACATTAATTGTATAGAATTATAAGAGACGACCACGACCACAGCCACGATGTTTATGACGAGCACATAAAACGAAGTGGTTGATTATAACAAAAATAAAATAAATCCCAAATTAAATATAATTTTCTTATAAAGTTCTTAATAGTTTTTGCATATCGTTAAACAAACTTTAAAAGTTTGTTTAAGAAATGCATTTTGTAATTAGCGAATTTCTTTGAAAAGTTTTAATTTAAATTTAATATTTGTCTAATGATAAACTTCTTTTGTTGAAATTTTTTTTAACGCACACACAGAATTGTCAGTGAAGTGAGCTGTTTAACGGAGTCCTTGCTACTGACTCTGACTCCGGTTGTTCTTTAATATTAAGCTTACTACACTAATACAACATACATTATACGTCGATTTAACTAAAACATGTGACGTTGCTGAAAGCGAAGGGGTAAAGTACTAAAAATTAACTTTTTTAAAAAACGGTACCAGAAATCTAAATTGTGTTTAATTTTTCGAAAACAAATTAATAATTAAAACAATGTTATTGCAGTTTCAGTACTAATGATGTGGTTTAAAAATCAATATTTACATTTCATTAAAATATTTCAAACACAAAGTTGTTGTTTTTTTTTTCAAACCACTTTAATTAATTTGTTAAATTTTGTTGTATAATTTTTTTATTTCGTGGTACAGTGCAAGTCCGGTATTCGCCACTATTCCCGACGGCAAGAGTATAGCGACGGCTTCATTTTTAATATTGCAGGTTCTATAATCGCAACAGTTTACGAAAACGGGTTCTGCTTTCGTGACTTTTATCTGTTTTTTTTATTTGTTTATAATGTCTATAACCAACGGAAATCCCAGTCTTTTAGTATATTTTTTTTAATTAGGACCAGCACTCAGGGCATGACCCCTACGTATGCAAAGCATTGTTCCGGAACTAGGTAAATAGGTTTTAGGAAGGAGGATAAAGGGATTAGTGTTTGTGATCATTCGATTTGAACCTTAACACACTGAAAGTGGTAGGAAAGACCTCTCCGGGAAGTTTATTCCACATACGAACAGTTCGGCTAAAGTACGAATTCTCTCTGTATTGCGTAGTGCGGTTCACTGGCATATCGACCACAAAGGAATGTGATCTTAATTAAGAGCGTGTTGTACGTGAAAAGTGACGGGTTTCGGGCACAAGTTCCCCGATTTCATTAGAACACATTCCGGTGTAGCAGCGATAGAACTATTAACCTTTTTGGATGATTTCGATCTTTAATTTTGTTAGTTTATTTTTGTCATTTGTTGTGTAAATACTTCTCTTAATACGGGAAAAGTGTAACATATTTTAAAGCCAATGATTTCTTAAAAATTAGAGATTTAAAAACGTACCCAAGAATGGAAAAATTGTGATTCAAAATCTTCAAATTCTTTAAAAATTTTAATATGTAAATATATTAATAAAAAACAATCCTAAATTTATAAATTGTATACAATTATTCAATAAAATTTTGGGATCTATTGTCGCGAAAATTTAGTTCTCGCGACAGGTCTGGTTTTTAATTAGTTGGGTGGCTTCTTCAGTGGAAAAAATATTGCTATAATTTTAAAAACCTCAACGGTGAGGCGAAATATCGAAAATAAATATTGAGTTTATTGTTAATTTTGAATTTTTATAAGAAAGACCTAAAGCTTTATAAAATTAGTTATATATCTAATAAGGGGCTGTGCACGTAACGCTGTTTACTAATTTTTCAGTGCAAAATTTCTAATCCCCCCTGGAGCGTTACGTAATATGTGCACGGTCCCTAATAAATATTGTTAACTAATTTCTTGCCATTACCATATTATTAATTAGTTATAGAGGTTTTTTAGTGAAGAGGTTTCATTACTAATTATTGAAAACCAAAAACTAAATCATTTTCATTTGCTTTGAATTTCTGTAATTAATTATCCTTAAAGAGCATTATTCGCTCTATATTTCTTTTGAGATATTTTTTTGTAGGACCGGCACTCACTGAATGACACCCTCATTGTGGCGGAACTTAGGGAAAGGGATATGGTAGTGAAGATAGATGTTGAATATGTAAAAGGCTTGATTCTTTTCCAACTCTGTTATTACGCGTTTTCTTAATTTTAGAGCAGTTTTCCGGCGCCTCTTGTGTTAATTAGGGCCAAATTTAAAGTAATTAGTTAGCTATTAGTAAACTTAAATGATAACTATTGTTTAACTAATACTTCATATTCACAGTGTATTATTTAACCAACACTCTTAATATGAACAAAAAATGTTAACCCTATCAATCTATCAACTTTCAGTACTGGCAATTCTGTTATAGCATATGGCTTTTGTTTACATTTGATATATTATTTCTTAAAAAATGGCGTATACATTCAAGAACTTGCCACGCCACCTACTTGCTAAGACGGAATATATCCCTAAAATCTTTTTACATTACGTTGGCGACGCTCAGCAACAATATTCCGCGTATATCAGTATCAGTGTCACTTCCAATATCGGACTCCGCGTTTTCAATTTCACATGCCAAATCTAAAATTTTTCACAAAACAAAACTACTAATAATAAATTCCAACGAATCAGCTGTTGTCTAACTGTTAGTTAACCAATGACGTTTAATGGTTTAACTAATGTTAAACTAGAAGCTCTGAATAAAATATTATTAGTTAAACTATTGCTATTAGCTAACTAATGACTGTGAATTTGGGCCTTAGACGCATAAACTTTCTTAAAACTATATATTTCAGGTGGGCGCTGTTGTGTACATTAGCTTGGAACAGTATTACTCGCTGACGGACCAGTTTTTAATGTCCAGTGCTATATTCCTTCATCAATTTAAACAGTCCAACAACTTACTTTCTCTGACCAGAGGTCGAACACACCAGGTCCTAAGTCATAGTTTGCTTAGTATTTAACCTGCTAACAAGATAAGCCAACCCACCCTCAAAACAATAAACAGACAATATACATACATATGCATATACGAGTATGTATGTATATATGTATGTACATATGTATGGATTTTGAATATGAAAAAATTTAATTTGAAATAATGGCAAAATGAAAATGAAGGGGCGTGAAAACCTGCGATTAAATCTTAGTCTGGAGGTTACGGGTAATATTCCGTGCGAAGACGGCTGTTATGTGAAATATTCTGCCTTATCTCAAGAAACTTACAAAAATTGGTTGAGCGCTGAAACTTTTTAGATGTTGTAAATAACCTAAGCAAAACTCGTAGTTCGAATTTAAAATCATATTAAAAGAATGTACCGTAGTTAGTACCATTTACATTAAAATACCAATTTGTGTTTAATATTTTAAACAATCCTGACAGCATGTTCATTGTTTCTCCCTTCATTGCAATAAGGACTATGTTGAGTAACTACACGCTGCTTGAACTTCAAACATCATGACACACACTCATATGTGTGTTCTTATATATTTGTGTGTGTGTGTGTGTGTGTGTGTTTGCAAGTAAACTTGGTATGGTTGAAAGCGAAAGGTTTGCTTTAACTTAGTATTTTGTTTTTCGAATTTTGGTTTACTGCCTTCGTTTTTGTTGGCATTTGTTAAGAGAGCAAACAAATCATAAGAGACTTTTGCAAAAGCTTTATTACGAAAATTAGGGATGGAAATTATAGTACATGGTACTTTTTAGACTAACTTTGATTAATATCTGTAGGTAGCAAAATAACACTAGCAATTATGATTTATGATTGAAAAGGATGTATTCTTAAGGCCATTCATACTTTAAATCTAAAATAATTTGTATGCATTATGTATGTACATTTCATGGGCAAGTTTTTAGCCGAATGTTAGGCAGAGAAATATTTAAAATTTTCTGTAATGACCAGAGACTTTAACGCTGATAAATTGGGTTACGACATAGAAAATAAGTATTATATTGTGCGGCTATAAACATATGGTATACTCATATGTATGTATTTAAGTAACGGAGACAACATTTGAAATTGCCTATTGGAATTTGCTAATGGGTCTTCAAAATAGATTCGCGTTTAATACAATTTCAATTGATATCAATCTTCCAAATTGTACCAGGAGTAATGCGCCATACTAGACGCTTCTACGCTGAAAAATTTACTGGAAGCCGATACAAAATATGTATGTATGTATATTTGATTATTATAGCGTAAATCTACTTTGGTATCTCCGAACGATGCTATTGAAATTTGTTTGTTTACAGTCATTTCAGAAATGGATTTTGGTATACAGAGTAACCCAGTAATTCATAAAAAGTGGATATATTGTATATTTGAAATCTATTTTAAGAATAATTTGAATTGAAATTTTGTATTAAAACACATTTGAATGAAATCTATTTCATATAAATATTATCTAATATATAAAAACTCGTGTCACGATGTTTGTTATCGAACTCCTCCGAAACGGCTCGACCGATTTTAATAAACATTGAAACAAAATCATTTTTAATTTGTTGTTTTTTTGTACGAAAATGTATGTACGTACAACTACATACATATGTACATATGTTTGTTAGGTTTTATTTTTGTTGCGGAAATTCATAGCTACAACAGCTTAAAACCTGTGTGGCAGCACTGCACTGAAGCCTTAGAGTATGCTTTAGTTTTTGTAGTAAAACAGAAATTAGCTTGTACGAAAAACAAAAGGCTTAAGAAACAAACATAGTCTTAGGTTTCATTTTCGTTACGGAATTTCTTGATTCGGTCGCCGCGCTCAAAGCCGTCGATAAAAGCTATGCAATAGTTTAAACAATTCAAATAATTCTGGAAAATTTAAAATAGATTCAAATTTTATAATATAGAGCAAAAATTGAAATTTTAAATTTCCAAATATTATGTTTTTCAAAGAGGAGGTCAGTGGTGGGTGCCTTCGCTATTAATTTTATTATTAAATTAAAAAAATTTGCATACAAAATAATGAGTTTTTAGTCTTGCTAAAGGAAAAATGGATTACAGTCAAGCTGTCATTTAGCAAACTTGGTATACCTGGTTAGCCAAGTTCCTCTCCAGCTAGAATGTCCCAAAGGCGTTGGTCTTAGATATGCAAATGCTGTTACTTGATATGAATAACATTTCGCAACACTGCTTACACAAGGCAAACATATGGTTGAAGTTTACGCTTTCAAATTTCGTTCGAGTCATAACTAACTTTGTTAGCTAATATGGCATCTATGAGTCCTTTTAGTTTGTATTATTACTCTGTGTACTTTCTCTATAGATGGCGACACAGCAAAGGCATTTGTTTTTCGCAATGTGTTTTTAAATCTACTAGAGCAACCTTTCAAACTATCGTCAGAAATAATTTCGTATCAATTTTGTGGTAAATTTATTATTTTGTTGTATCATATTATTTATGTAGCTATTAGGCCTAAAGAGTTCTTTTTTATGAAAATAAAAATACAATTTTTTATTTAATATTGGTGTGGCCTATGATTTTGTATAGGAACATCGAATAGAAATTCAGGACATTTGAAAAAGCAAATAATAGGGGAAAACACTCTTAGTATTGTAATCATTGCAGATCTTGCAAGTCTAGCTTATTTTCAACAGTTTGCAGCAATGCAATAACAAAATGTGTAAATAAGCTCTACATGCAAGATCTGCAACGTATGCAAGAGCAAGCAGTTTCCAACCAAGACTGATTACCCACAATATTGTTTGCTGTGAATTTGAAAAAAGGCTATAGCAAAAAATATTTTTGTGGTTTTTGTATTCTTTTGCAATGGGAATCGATGATCCTACACGAAAGAATAATTCCTACCAAAGCCATTTAACTTACTTTCAGCAGAAAATGTATAAAATACGATTATTGGCAATTTCCGCAATTTTCACAAGACTACATAATATATAGCATTTGTTCAAATTTAGAACAAAAAATATTTTTTGGTTTTTGTATTCTTTTGCCATGGGAATCGATGATCTTACACGAAAGAATAGTCCCCACCAAATATTAAAGCCATTTGATTTATTTTCAGCAGAAAATTTAAAAAATACGATATTTGCAATATGTACTTGGCATTTAACAAATAAATAAATAAATAAATAAATAATATTTATTTTCTAGTGTGCATCGTTTTACTATCGTTTTATTACTTGATAGGAAGATCCTTGCCTGGATTATCCCAGGATTTACTCCTACATTCATAATTATTATTTTCACAGTTGCTTATTTCAATTTGATACTGCTGTACAATAAATAAATAATTGCTCTTTTTTGTTAAATTAATAAATACGTAAGTTGCGGGTAACTAAGGCTGAATATAAAACAAACAGCTTCGCTTGTCTTATTTTATATATTGAGTACTTAAAACATGCCATCAACAATAATTAAATAAATCCCTACCCATTCTTCATTGAAATTTTTTTAAATTTTTTCTCTGTAATTTGCGTCAATTTAGCTGAATGTCCAAAAATGTAGTAGGTGGATATTATTCCGGTACAATTTTGAAATCCCTGCTGATGAAGCCTAAAAGTATGCTGCAGAAAAATTCAGCAATGTTTATCAACTGTAATTAAGCAGTTAATTTCAAGCCGTTTTTTGTTTATATTGACTGAAATAAATACCCACCTACTACGTTTTTCAACATTCTGGGTACCTGGTGGTATCAGCCAATTTTAAGCGATATCGTTGGAAAAAAAAAATGTGTTGTGTGCGTGCTTAAATGGGGTATAGGATGAGAAAAAAAATATATTGAATTGGAAAATTAACCGAAATGATTAGAAAATAAATAAAAGAAGCTTATTGATTTTTAGTAGTATATTTTCTTTATTTGCAATGTATTATGTACATATGTATGTATGTGTGCGAACTTAATAATTTAGTACAACTAAATGATTTAAATAAATAATTATTTTTAAGGGAAATATTTCTGATTCCCGTAGTGCGACAATTTAAAGTTTTACAATTTACATGACCATCTTATCCTTTTGGTTCTCTTTGCCGTAATTTATCCCTTCCAGTTTTCGTACAATGTTGCGTAGATGAAGCGGTTACAATTATCCAGACATTTTTACATTTTTATCGATTAAAAAACACCGATATTTAAGATTTAATTTTCTTATGTATTAGAATTCCTTCGGTATTTTAAAGAACATTTGCTTGCTCTTCATAATTTTTAGTTGATTTCACGGCCTACATCTCCAACAAAATTCTATAAATAAAAAAAAAAAGAATATTAGCAAAAAGTCAAATGGCTTTAATATTTGCTGTGGCCTATGCTTTCGTGTAGGATTATCAATTTGCATTGCAAAAGAAGAGAAAAACCAAAAAAATGTTTGTTGCTCTCGTTTTTAATTTTCGATTGGCAAGCTGGACTTGAGGTTATTCATTTTATTTAAGAAATTCATTATTAAATTTCGAAAACTCAAACTAATGTGCGGTTTCTCTAATAAAAACAATTTGTTTGAGTAGATAATTTGTATGAAAACCACTCAGTATTTTGAGTCATTCCCATACAAAATTTCTACACAAGTCATTTGTCTGTATTGTGGAAACTACACTTAGAAACATACAGAGTTCTGTTTATTACTTAAGCAACAAAATGTAGAAAAAAACTACCGATATTTTCTTTTGTTTTTTTTTGTGTTTATTTAAAATTTTACAGAAGAACATTATAATCCTCTTATTAAATACTCATACATAATATTTTCCCATAATTAATCATTCAAAAAAATTACTATGTATATGTATGTTTTATTTAATTTTTTTTTAATATTTCGTGTGTTTTAAAATATCTCAATATTACGAGTATTAGGTATTTCATTGATTAAATAAAAGGGACACAAGTATTTATTTAAATTGCTCATGTTGGTTTTAAAGGTTGAATTTTATTAAACCTTCAAGAATCAATTTAAACAATCAACGTCTTAGTGTGGAAAAAAATAAATTTACGGAAAAATATCAAATTGAAACAAAACAGTGAGATTTTTCATATTATTTCACAGTTTAAAGAAAACTTTAATGTTGAAAAATATTGGATTGTTTTATAAAAATCTACAACCTTTTGCGTTTTGTTCGTGAAAAATTGGTGTTCTTAGAAAGAAGGAAATAAATAAAATTAGTTGAGTGGCTTTAGTGTTTATTTTTTGAGTGGAGGAGTTCTTAATTTTTTCTTTCATTATATTTTTGTCACCTAAGTTTTTAATAAAGTAGGATTTTATTTAGGTTTAAAGTAAAACGGAAATTTTTTTGTTAATTATCTTAAAAAATACATTCACTCCTTTTTCTAAGTAGACTTAAGTTTTCAAGGGCTTTTTCTTTAGTGTTTTTATCAGTTAAAATTTTACATAAAACTTTTATGGGTATATTTTTTATTTTTTAGTTTGAAGTTGGCTTAATTTTAAAAACATTTATTATTAGTTATTTAATACATTCATATAATTTTTCTTTCATTATTATTGTTATTGCATAATAATGCTTGCTTGCAAATAATTAAGTTAATAAAGACAACATATAATTATAATTTTATTTATAAATGTTATGTAGTGTTAAATATGTGTACTCGTATATGATTTTTGCTAAAAACTAAAATATGTTTCAATATATTTTTTCGTAATGTTTTTTTTTATTTTTTTCAAATATAAATATGAATGTCGTAAGTAAGCAATTGTTTAACTTTTAAAATTAACAGTTTTTAATAATGGAAGGCAGTTTGTATTTTAAACTTTGTGTTTTACTTTTCATAAATTGAAAAATATGTGTTTTTTTTTTGTTTTGTAGAAAAAGAAAATTATATTTCATGTAGTTAAAAGCACGCACAACCGATGTAGTATCACACTCCAATTCACTTCTGAATTTGATCAATTATTAAACGTTTCGTTTTGTTTTGTATTCGTTTTTGAGTTTTGTGAAATAAAAATTGTTTGGAAATTATAAAATTTATGTTTAAAGGACAAAAAATTGTAAATTTGTTTGTGCATTGAAAAATTTTAGCCTAAGAGACCAATTCTTAAAAGTAAATTTTTAGTTGATCGAACAAAAACTTTTTGAATTTTAAGGGAATATTTGCAGAGGAAAATTTTGCTACCTAAAGCTAAAAGATCAGTGAAAAGAGAGAAGCCATAGCATGTACAAGAAATAAAGCAAAGGCAAACAAATTTTTTTAATTTCCTAAATTTACCCTGCAGAAAATCGTAGTTCAAACCAAATGTCCGAGCTCTTCGAGTTTTTTTTTTTTTTTTTTTTTTTGAGAGATGCCACAAGAGGAGTGTAGTTTTAAATTTCAGAATTTAAAATAAAGCTTTCGAAATTTACTTTGAGTTTTCCAAATCGAGTTTGAGTTTACGAAATTGAGTTGGAATTTAATTAATTTTTAATTATGTTCTTTGTAGAATTAAAGTATTTGATTTATCGAGGATACCTTATCGAGCGACCTCATCTTTTTGTATATAAGTTATATTTCAACTTTAATTATTATTAGTATTATACATATAATTTGGCATTGACAAAGCAAAGTTGTAAAGTGAGTAAGAAAAGGTCGAGTGGTTTCGTGTCATATAAATTCTGCGCTGGTCTCAACTTTTGCAAGTATATTAATGAAATTATATTTCATGTACACTGTATCAATAAGAGCAATTAAATTTGGTGTGAATTAATTCATAGACAATTTCCCTATTCCAACAGAAAAGTGTTTGAAGAGCAGTGAGAACAGGGCTGCCTTCTAAACAAAGCTACGAACGAACGAGATAGATAGTCTGCGCAGTAGGGAAACTGATTGCAGGGATCCTCTCGTGCAAGCCGATTGTTAAATATTTCATATTTGGTGTGACATACTTGAGATCGAGAGAGTCTGTTGTCACTTTATTTGCGAGATTGGAAGTTACCTCTCACACAAGTATGTAATATTGAAATTAAAAAAAAAAAAAAATACAAGTCGGAAGGGATATAACCTCCACTACCCACACGTACCATACATATACTTTTATCCAATTAATTATTCGTTATACAAAATAATATTCCGCACAATTTACAATTTTTCCACGTATATCGGAAAACCATAATTAAATTAAAATTAAAGTTAAGAAAAAAAGTTTTGAAATAAAAATTTAAAAAACAGAATTATTCACTTTTCTTAAAGTTATTATTATTATTATTTTTGTTATTTTTATTATGAAATTGACACAATTTTTTTCACCTATATTTATTTTTATATAAAGAGAAATTTTTTCATGAATTTTACTAAAACTGTTTTCCTTTTAAACTATTTTAATTTTTTTTAAACGTTTTTATTTCGGATTTACTCTACGTTGAATGTAAGAACTCATTATTTGAAGAACATTTAATAAAACAATTAACATGCTAAAAATGTTATAAATATACAATGATGTGTATGTGTGTGTGTGTTTTTTGTTCGTCTTTAAATTTCAATTAATTGCTTAATATTTTATAATATATTTTTAATGTTTTGTTTGTTTTAAAGATGTATAATAATATTTTAAATTTTATTTATTTGTTGCGGGTTAGCAATATCTAAATATATATTTCGTTGGTAGCCATACCAACTCATCAGTAGATGTTTTACCCTTTATGTTTAAAAAGTTTTAAAGCTCATCTATTTATACAAAAACTCAGATATAAATTTTTGTGAATTACAAAGCATAAAAACAGCTTTCAAAATTGTTTAAACACATACAACAAATAATTTTCCATTATGAATGTGTTTACTTTTCTACACCTATACATAAAGGGTAAAACATCTACTGATGAGTTGGTATGGCTACCAACGAAATATATATTTAGATATTGCTAACCCGCAACAAATAAATAAAATTTAAAACATAAATACTTGAGTACATGCTCGAGTAAATGTAGAATGATGTATAATAATTTTAAAAATTATTTTGTTTTTATATATATTTTCTTATATTGGAGGGAATATTTATGATTTCGTGTGAGTATTTTGTTTTTAAAAAATAATAAATTTTTTTGCTCATTAAAGAAAATACTGAAATTTAAATAAAATTAATAGAAAAAAGCAATAAACTTATCCTCTTCACTGTATACAGTGACTGTACAGTTCACTGTAGAAGTTGTTGTTTTGTAAAAATTAGGTTTTAGTTTGTTTTAAATTTTTTTTTAAATATTTTCTAAGAAAATTGTTTTTTTTTGTAGATTTCGTTGAATTAAATTGCGTAACATGAAAAGGAAGAAAAAAAATAAATAAATGATTCTGAGTTTTAACAAAGGAGCATTGGATGATTGTTTAATATCTATTATATTGTTGAAAGGGAAAAAAAGAAGACTCGTTTTCGTAAATTTCTAATGACTTTCATAACCTCAACCAGAAATGATTTCTTGCTTAGTAAATTTAGCTTTAAAAAGTTAAAAAACTCTTTTTATGTTATTTTTTAAGTTATATAATAATATTATTGAAATGATCAGACAATAACAACGACTGGAGTTAGAGAAATTAGCAGGCAATTTCTGAAAATCACTTTATGAAATGACTGAAAATTTTTTAAATCTTGTGAATTTAAATCGATCAGCTAAAAATGATCATACGAGTATGCACTTAATATGATTTGTTCTTAATTTGTTTTTACAATGAAATCAATTATTTAGCACAGAGAAACAGTTAGAAATTTTGAAGATAATGGTTGGCATGTTGAAGCTTTTATTAGTTTATGTTTTCCCTTATATATTTTATAAAACTACTTTTTATAAATCCTTGTTTTTAAAAATAAAATGTATTTCTTTTGTATTTATCTTGTTATCTAAGTTACCCCTGTTTTTCTAAAAAATTCCCATTTTGTGCATTTTTCAACGGTAACGCTGGTAGTCCCTTCAAATACGAAACGCTTTTCTCTAAATTCCAAGCCTTACTTTATTTAATATTTTTTTGAAAAAGCTTTAAAACAATCTGGTAGAGGCGATTAAAGATTTTTTTAAACAAAATTGTTCAGTGTTTTTTATTTTGATTTCACTACTTTATATAAAAAGAGAGAACAGTTAAAATCTAAGCTCCTTTGTGGGAAGGGGGCAAGGGGGATGTTATATTACTAAACTACGTTGTGTTTCTATTTTCTTAAATTTAATTAAAAACATTTATCATTAAGTTATTTATAGTTAAAGTCAATTTTTTCATTTTGTTTGTTTTATATTTTTTTTGATCATCAGTTTACAACCATAAAGATTTTTATATTTTATATAATTTTTTATATCATTATTTTAACAAGTGTCTTTATAACATCTGACAAAAACGTTATAAAATAACAGGTTTTTATTTGACAGTTTTATTATTTAGCAAATTCTTTTTTTTTCATTTAATATAAAAGATGTTTGGTAATTTGTTTTGTTCAATATTTAAAAAATCTTATTTAGTAAAATACTGCTTATTATTTCTTTATTTATTCATTTAAGATAGAGACCGAGAGAGAGAGAGTGAGAAAGAGAGAAAAAGATAGTTTAGTAGTTTCTCTAAAATCATTTACGTTATTTTTAAAGATGCATATTTAATACTTTATTTTATTACAATTACTTTTAATTTAATTTGTATCAATTTTGAAGTATTAAACTAGTTTTTGAGTTCTTCAATTAATGACTCACTTATATTTTCTATAAATAAATGTATGAATATATTTAGTTTCCTATTTATTTATGTATGTATGCTGTTCTGTGTTTTCCCACTATATACATATACATTTGTATATATGTTTGTATATATTTTTATAAGTAATTTAATTTAAAATTAAAATGCATATTTATATGAGTAGTTTTTTATATATGTATATATAATTATTCTTTTTGATATGTCTAAGAACTATTATCATTCGTTTTCAAAGTAGTTTATTCAAGAGTTTCCTTTCTTTTTGTTTTGTTCATAAATAGTTAATTTTAATAATATATTTGTTTTATACACTATTTTTTGTTGAAGGGTTTTTATGTTTTTCAAATTAAGTTTATAAACTTACGCATAATGAGTTTTTTTTTTTGTTTTCTATAAAGTTATTTATTTATACTCGTATGTATTTTTGTTTGTTTGTTAAAGTAAAGAGTTTTTAGTTTATTATTTTACACTCATATTTTACACACTTATTACACAATCACAACGCAGAGTATCGAGATAAGGTATGTTATGATTTAGTTATTATATTATAATATATGTATTAATATATAATTTGTTATTATTATTTTAGTAGTTTTATATATAAATTTTATTAATTCTTTTGAGAAAGCAAAAGTTTTTAATGTATAAAATAAAGATTGTCGTGTTAAAGGGGCAATTTGGGAAAGAATAATAAACTGAATAAATTTAATTGATAATTTCACATAAACTTGGGCATAGATTTTCTTAAAAGTTGGTATAAATTTCAAACATTTTTAAGGTATTTACTTTTCTACACCTATACAATTAGACAACCGCTGGTTGCCATTAAAAGTATTTTATAAGGCAAAAATGAAAAGCAAATCTCCCCGTTACAAAATTTTTACATTTATTTGAGCATGTACTCAAGTATTTATGTTTTATATTTTATTTATTTGTTGCGGGTTAGCAATATCTAGATATATATTTCGTTGGTAGCTATACCAATTCATCAGTAGATGTTTTACCCTTTATGTTTAAAAAAATTTCAAAGCTCATCTATTTATACAAAAACTCACAAATATATTTTTGTGAATTACAAAGAATAAAAATAGCCTTTAAAAAATTTCTCAAACACACACAACAATAATTTTCCATTATGAATTTGCTTTTAATTTTTGCCTTATAAAATACTTTTAATGGCAACCAGCGGTTGTCTAATTGTATAGGTGTAGAAAAGTAAACACATTCATAATGGAAAATTATTGTTGTGTGTGTTTGAGAAATTTTTTAAAGGCTATTTTTATTCTTTGTAATTCACAAAAATATATTTGTGAGTTTTTGTATAAATAGATGAGCTTTGAAATTTTTTTAAACATAAAGGGTAAAACATCTACTGATGAATTGGTATAGCTACCAACGAAATATATATCTAGATATTGCTAACCCGCAACAAATAAATAAAATTTTTAAGGTAATTAAAACGTTTTTCCACTTATGAGTTGGCTTTAGCACTCAATGAAATGCAGTTAATATTTAGATTAGCTAATCCATAACAAATAAATAAATAAATACTTCAGAATATCTCGAAAAAATTTGTAGATTTTATAAATTTATATGAAAATATTGTTTTTTTGAGCTTTTATCAGCTTTTAAGACCAATACAGATTATTTGAGCATAGAATTTCTCTTTCTGTTACCAGTATCTGGGAACATGCTTCACTAACGCTGGCTTAGCAATGTCAATTCTTAATTTTACAGGGTGGCGCATACATACATAACTTTATGATTAATACATTAATAATAAATGCGTATATTATTTTAATTAATTTTATTTATCGTTGTCATTGTGTTTTGAAGACAATATCTGTGATGTTACTTTTTTCAAGAATTGTAGCTAGAAAACAACGATGTTTTTAGCAAAATCATAACGATCAATCATCTCAATGGTGACGTTTAATAAATAAAATTGCAGAATATGGTGCGCCTGAAGTTCAATAATATGAACTGAAACATTATGGGATTAATATAAATGACTGACATTCAATACCGTCTAATATTGGAAATTGTAAAATAAATTTTTTGAACTATACTCGTATATGTATGTATGTATATTATGTGAGAATTGACATTTTCACAATACGTCTATCATAATACAAAATACACAGGGTATTCTATTGGAAAATCTAATATTCGACAACGACCTTATCTTGGCAATCGTTAGAACAAACCTTTGAGATTTTCACAAAATAGAAAAATAATATAAAGAAAAGAAAATTTAATAAAAACTTTAGGAAAAATGTTTTGTTTATTTTTATTTTAATGGTTTTTTTTAATAAATTTAAACTAAAAACAATCAAGTAACACAAAAACAAATAACGTAAATTATAATTATAATTATGTAACATATAAGTAAATGTATATTTAATAAAAATTTACAACAATTTCAATCGATAATTTCATTTTTGTTGTTGTTTTTTTATAGTCATAAGAATTGGCTCTTTGTTTTCATAAAATTGTTTTTCTAATATTTTATTTTTTTTGTTTCGTGGAAATTTCTTAAAGAAAATTAAAATTTGTGTGGGTATGTATGTGTGTTTAATAATTATATTGTATTGGTAATTGTATTGTATGTGTGGAGAAGTAGAAAATTAACAAATTAACAACACTGTTTGTTAGACACTTAATAAATATATGGTGAGTGTGGGAAAGTGGGTGGAAGAGTGACACTCACACAATCCCTCACTCACTCGTCCATTTCACTTATGAAAAATAAACAACAAAGATTTTATTTGATACTTAATTAATAATAATTATTCTTTTTGCGTGTATGGTTTCTTTTGCTTATTTGGGTATTTGAAATGAAATAAAAATATATACTCGTATATTTATTATTTTGTTTAGAGTCTAATAACATTAATTTTTAATTTTAATAGAATTTTCTTGTTGGTTTTTTTATATAGAAATAAATAAATATTTCTCAAGGTGGTTTTAATTTATTTTTAATGTATAATACTCAATAATTTCATATTCTTTAATATGATTTTTCACTTTTATTTAGTTAAGAGTTTATTATTTTTCTTATCTTCTTTACATGTATTTTTTATATTTTATAATAAAGTTGTTAATAATATTTTTTATATTAACATTTGTTTTGTTTTTAAAGAAGGCATTGATGGAAAATTATGTAAGAATTAAAAGTAGGAGAGATAATAACATTTGCTTAACTTAAAAAAAAGAAATAGAAAATAAATACTTTAGAGTTTTAGTTTTAAAAGTTTAATTTAAAAAAAAAAGACTTTCACTTCAATTGGCTTAAAATTTTATTGTTATTTTCGTTTGTTTAAGTGTTTTTTTTTATTATTTATTAATTTAGTTTAATTTAAATGTAATAAATTAGTTTTGTTTAAATTTTGCTAAATAAGAGCATCATGTGTACGTGTGTGTTTGTGTTTTACAATACAACCATAGGAAATTGCTAATAGTTTAATCTTTCTTGTTTTATAGATGAATTATAATTATTTTTGTTAATTATTCATATAAATATATTGAAGAAAGATAGGAGATAGAGAAATAGAAGGAGAGAATTGAACTAAGTTTTTAGATGAAATCGGAAATAATTATTAATTAAGTTGTTAGCTGAGTGTGAGTAATTATTTTTTTATAATATTTTTAAAGATATTTTCTAAAAGATCTGGTTGAAATTTTACAGGTTTCATTTAATTTCTTTTACTTTACAATTGATTTTTTTCTTAAACAAAATAAACTAAAACTTTTACTCAGGAAAATTATCTCAACTTCTTTTACTAATGTACATATTTCTCAGTATATGAACAGATCCTTTAATCTAAAATGTATTTCATTTAATACAAGTTTCTTGCCAAATTGTTACTGATTAAAAAAAAAATTGCCTTCGAAAAGGAGTTGTTGCTAAAGCCTTATACTCGTATACGTACATAAGTGAGACGCAGATCAATGACGAGGCAAATAATTTTAACTTTATAACATGGAAGTTTTATACAATTCCGTTATTTGTACATATCCAGAGCAGTTGAATTTGAAGGAAACTGCCTCTATTAGTTTGCTTTTAACAGGACATTGAGAGCACACAACTTGTATAAGTTTAATTATCTCATCCGTGCGAGAACATTGCATTTTGCACAGATTTTTTGGTATGAAACGGCTATGCGAGCGATGTGTGGGTGCTACAATGGGTGTTGCTATTGCCAAAAATTCAGCACTTGGACTATGAACACCTGCTCTCCAGATTTATGTTCTAGGGACTATTTTTTCTTTTCGAATTTAAAGAATGGCTGCGTAGTAAGAGATTTGTATCCATTGAAGAGGTTATCATTGAAACAACCACGCCTATTTTGGGGCCCTTACGAAATCTAATTATTTAGAAGGAATAAAAACCTAGAAAGACGCTGAACTAAATACACCGAGCTAAAGGAGACTATGTTGGAAAATAAATTACTTTCTTGCGAATCTAGAAAGTCAATCAATTATTAAACTGCCGTCGTATATTTTCTATAGCAAACAAATAATAGATGATGTTAAAGATTCTTAAAACGACTTTAGTCCTTATACGAGAAATAAGTTTTTTTTAATGATCATGATCATAGTGATTATTGCGAGGAGAAAAAATATGGACGGCATAGTAGCGAAGGAGATCAAGAATTCTGAACTCGAATGATTTTATAATTGTATGTCATCCTGCATCTGTATAGAATTGTACTGCTTCTGGAGCTGAAGAACGACGATTGTAGACAATGCGGTAAGTTTGGCAATTGATCGTCAAGCTACTGCCATTGAAGCACACATTTACATTTTAGTTTGATATTATCTCTTGAGCTCAGGTTTCCTTCTTAATTCGGCTTAATTTTTTAAGACAACGACTTTACTGCCATTTCAGGATTACTACAAAACAGCTTCCTGTGTAAAAATAAACATAAAATATTTTTGAAAATAATCACGACTTTTTTTTGGTTTTAAGTACAGTTCACTGTTATTTGTACTTGGGTTTTTAAGATCGGATTCTACAAAGAGTAGGAAGAAAAAGCTGAAGCTAAAAACGATGTTTGATAGTATCAATTCAATCATTACATGATTTTTCTTTGCCAGAATTGTACCAGAGAGCTTAGAAAGTTTAAATGAAAAGCTGAGCTTTTTTAAATGTAATTTAATTTTTCTTTTATTAAAAGTTTATACAGAGCCCGAATAATATGATAATAAGATTTTTAATTTTCCTTTTCGAAACTAATTGTGAAAGAAATAAAACGGTAGAAACCCAAAGTGGGTTCGAAAAGTTTTTTATAATCTTCAGGTTCTAGAGCAACTCTAATAGCTAAAGAAGTTTAGAAGATTTTTCTAGGTTGTTTCATTTTAAAAAGCATATGACTAATTGAAAAAATGCAATTAAAAAGAAATTAATTATCCTAAGACAACTAAAAAACAATTAAAATTTATACTTAAATTTAATAAAAAAAAACTTATATTTTAATCATTATTATTAATACATATTATTGTTTTCTTTGGTATTTGGATGATTAGTTAGTTGTTAGTGATAAATTTTATTAAATTTTTCATTCTCTTTTTTTTCAAAAATGTTTTTTCTTTGGTTTTTTTTCTTGTTTAAAAGGAGACTTAATAAATAATATATAATAATAGTTGTCTTTTTGGCGTAAGTAGTGTTGCGTTTTGAACTTAGAAATTAAATAAACTTTCTATTGAAATATAAAAATCAATTATTTACAATTCTTAGATAAGAGATGATGTTTATTAATAAAAATTATTTTTGCAGGTTTCTTAAAAATAAATACAAACATTAACAACATTAAATAGTAATTAATTAGGCTGATGTACAATTTAATTAAAAACTACAATTTTTTGGTTTCTGTTTTTATTTTTTGGCACACACTGATATTTTTAACATTATATCGTTTCTCATTAGTTTTTTTTGTGTATGTGTGTGTTTTTTGCGATATACATATATTGTTTATTTCTTTTTTTTTTTGTGTAGGGATTTTTTTAATCTCACTCTTTATCACTTGTGTATTAAAAGAAAAATTTAGTTTAAATTTAATTTAATATTTAATAAAATTTGTGACAACAACGACTAGAATAAATAAAGTTGATTTTCTTTGATAGAAAATGTAAAATTAAATAACACAGGTAAACAAAAATTTGTACTGCTTAATTTTATGGAGTCAATTTCCAATCTTTATCCAAATCACACAGTTTATAAATTATTTGTCAAAATGCGCTTTGGTTGTTCGGATAAACAGAGTTTTTTTTTTTTTTTTTTTTTTGTTAAATCACAGTATTTCATTTTCATACAATGGTGCATGAATTATATTTCATATTTTAGTGTAGAAATACAGTATGATTGGCCTTATTAATTTTTATGCATTTGAGATTAAGATCCTCTTCCTTATTTATGTACAAACGGTTAAATTATACATATTTCTGTTGGGAAATTAATTGAGAAGCCGCAGAACAAAACGTACTTTTTCGCTCATTTCCGATTTTTGAGAAATTGATGTTCATTTATTTCATTCGCTTAAAACTGCATGAACCTGGAAATGGTACTAAGTTTTTTTAGTTATCAATAGATGCATCACATTGCCAGCAGTCATCACATTAATCCTTAAGGATGTTTGATATCAAACCACTTTTATGTTGGAAAAAGTACGTTTTGTTAAAAATAAAAGTAAAAAAAGTACGTTTTGTTAAAAAAAAAGAGAAAAACAGCACGTTTCGGTCTGCGTTTTTTGGTTATATCATCTTAAAAACACAAAAATATTTTCAAAATTATACTCCAAAAGTATTCTAAGTAAAATTGATTGTAAAGATGCATAATAAGAAATTTATTTAGGGTTACGTGTATATATTTTGCGTTAATAACGTTCAAAAATTTCTTTTCATATTTCCGGAACAATTTAGTAGCATTGCGGTATAGCACAACAACAAAAAGTACTGTTAAAGAAATTTCTCAGCTGGAAAATAACGTAGAAATTAACCGATTGCCGATAGACATGCATGTGCCAAATCATCAAAACACTTTAACTATGTATATTTTTAAAATTTACGAAACGTTTTAGCTCATGGTTATTAAAACTGTTGTAATGAAATGCAGTCATATAGACATGCTTACACACAATATATGAAAATTAATTTTAAGAATAATTAAAAACTACTTCTGTTGCTTTTTCTCACTTCGATAGATTTATTATACAGACAGTGTATTCAGCCCAATTATGAATAATAATTCCCGGTTAATTTTTTCCCTTTTACTTAGTTTAAATTCAAACCTTGCCTTTAATTGAAGAAAATAAGGATAATTATTTTCAGTGTACATCAAATTTAAGTTCGTACACTGTGGAGTTCGGTGTTAGCTTCAAAGTACGGAATTTATTTTCCCTTTTGTTTTTACTTAAATTAACTTTTCTTACAGTGATTTTAATTTTAAAAGAATTTTTTAGTTTTTACACGTATTGCAGTTTAATTTTCCTATTACATTATTCTTTTAATTCTTGACGGTAATTATTAATAAAAAAAAACTCTATACTATAACTATAAGCGAAAAATACCAGTAAGTTAATTAGATATTTCAAAGTTAAGACCGTCACGTTTTAAAGATGATAACTGTATTAACAAATATATGTATAAGCTGTCAAATTTAAAAAAAATCTTGATATCTTGAAAATTAACAACTTAACAAATTAACTCCATATCGCATTTACTGTGTTGACCTGTGCCATGCTAGAAAATTAACAGGCAAAATATCTTAAATTAAAATCTAGTTTTTCTTGTGTTAAAAAATATTATTGCTGACTACAATCACTTTACGAATATTTAGAAATTTTGTATAAAATAAATTTCGTATCATATAAAATAATTGAGAAAACGAAGAAGATTTTAGATAATAGTAAAAAATATAATTGATTTTGTTTATCTTTTATCGGACGATTGTCATTGTTTTTAAAGAAATTTTTTTTTTTTGTTTTTGTCTACAATTATTAAACAAAAAGTTTTTCTTCTAGGGAATGAATTTTATATACATAAATAAATGAAATTTTCAATATTTTAATATGCATTTCTTTTATAATTGTTGGGATTGTTGTTGTTGTTACTGCTGCTGCTGTAGTTGCTGTTGTTGCTGCTGTTGTTGCTGTATTATTTGATTTTGATTATTAATAGTTTGTACAGTTGTTTCATTATCTGTTGCACGATGGGTCTTCATATGGGCACTACGGCTCTTAATTTTATTGAATACTCTGAAATATATTTATTGATTTTGTAAGAAATATAAGAAGAAGAAAATGTATATATAAAAATGAAGTTGATATTTTAGAACACGAAAGTTTTAGTTTTTAAATCGTTAGAAATAAAAATTGGTTTATAACTAATAGACATTTAGTTAGAAGCCCATGACATTATGTTACATGCACACTTTTCGATGATAAAATAGAAAGCGGATTTTCAGTTACATGCTTTTTTTTCTAATTAAATAATATATAATTTTTCTTTGGCTTTCGTTAACATATTGCAAGGCAAAGGTTTCACTTATCTTTTAGTTTTTTCATATTGTGGTAGACAGACAGAAAGACTGAGAGTGATATTTTAAGGAAATAAAATAAAATTATTTAAAAAGAACGTAAAGTTGAAATGATTAAATATAATTAAAACACAATAGAAAGACTATAAAGCAAAGACTATAATTCATAACGGGTAGTTGTTTAAACAGGGAAAAAGAGATTGGTGCGTTATAGAAGCAAGTTGAAACTTTTTATCACTAAAAGAACAATTTATTTAATATTTAATAAACATTTTCAGTGTTCGGTTGAAGTATCAAGCTAAAGTCTGTCACAAAAATCTTTTCTACAAACAATTTTATCAAGTCAAATCATATATTTTTTTTACGTTTTCCTACAGTTGCCGAAGATTAAAATTTATAACATTCAGAGGAGATCCTGTCGCTAAAAAAATTGTTCGACGAAATCATAAATTGAAATAAAAATAAACAACCATTTAGTTGATACGCTACTTTCTTAGCGGCCTATCGTCACATAACACGTAAAACCATGTAGATGACAAAAATGTCAAAATCGGGGTTTTAATTAATTATGGCACATTACGAGTATATCGAAGTTCATGTCGCTAAAGAATTTTAGTTTTCTACTGTCAAAGTTAGCGACATTATAATGGAAAAAAATCAACGTAGTTACTTTTACTTATACTATTGTGTACAGTATTTTCTTTCCCCGGAAAAACTTAAAAAATAACATTGTTAACATATTTCAAGCAACAAAGGAAAAATTTAATATCTAAACATCCCTCTAGACTTCAACTACATGGCTGAATAGAATAAACGTTGTTTTCGGTAGAATCCACTAAACCTCGTCCGTATGTATGTGTAACTACTGTTTAACGTGATTACATATCCCATTTATAGACATTATGAATGCAAATAGAATACAAGACTTCTCACTACTAATTTGATGTTAGTTGGTGACTCATCCTACATTGAAAATTACAGCGTTACCAATGAGTTATATCCTCCAATGCCCAATCTCCTGATTTTTTGTTCTACTTAGCTACCTAACAAGAGTCCAGATAATTCCCAGATAATATACATAAAACACAGCGACCTTCTTCGGCGTTTAGCAAACACGTCGGTGAAGTAAAAGAATTAAGAAAATGTTGTAGAACAATGCACATCCCCTATGTGCTGGTCCTACAAAAAAAAAAAAAAAAAAAAAAAAAAAAAAAAAAAAACATAAAAAACGAACGCTGATGGGACATATACCTTTTCTTAAAGGCCACTTTCATACAAACATCATTTTCTAAAAGGTATCATGTACCGAAAATGTAAGTATCCTGCCAGGGGGAGAAGGAGCGATCTTTGGCTTTGGTTGTAATTAATGACCAAGAGCAAGCATTTGAAAAGCGCAGTTATATTAGCAATAGTTTCAATAAATCGAATTTATTTGCATTCAAGTCATATTGAAAATATTTTGAAAGAATAATTTTTTATATTAAATCCGACCTGACCTTGCATTGGAATGTTTGTATTTACGTGATTTGAGGTGTAAAAATAAAATTATCGAAATGTAGTATTCAATAGCGGAAATATATTAAATTAGAAAAGTATATTTACATAAAATATGTAGGCAGAGCTTGGTTTTTGAAATATCTGTATGATTGAAAAACTATAAAAGATTAGGGAATTAAAAAAATTAAATCGTATTATTTTAGGAATAAAAGAAAGTTAAATCATACTAAAAATAAATAAATAAAAATGGAAAGGAAGAAAAAAAAAGAAATTTCCATAACACTTACAATTATATCCCAAGTTGATGATGAGTTTCTAATAAATTTTTACTTTTATTGTTTAAAATTGTGTCATCGATCGTTTAAATAGATATGGACTGACTGACGACTAGACTTTTTGGACATACTTTTATTTCACATTTTTTTCTTTAATTCAATTTTATTTTGGTGGCTGAACGAGAAGAAGTTTCAAAATTTGTTGAGGATATTCAACGAGTTTGATTAAAAACTTCTATGAGCAGTGAATCTTCGCTTTAATTTGAGAATTTTGGTGGTTTTCGTACGTTTTTTAATTAGAAAAATTTATATAAGTATAATAATAAATATTTAAGAAATACAACAACAAATAAATAAAAAGAAACAACAATTAATACAAGTATATGATGAATTTTGATTACTAAAGAAATTTTTTAAGAAATATTCTTAGCATATATAAGTTCGTATTCATATTAAAGTATATTTTGCCACAATTATTGGAGATGTGGCCAACCCTTTCAGCTATGAGTAACTACTAAAGAAATAAAAAAAAAAATTAAAACTCAAACAAACATCAGCAACTTCTTATACTCGTACAAATACATAAATTATATGATGATGTAAAGTTTGTCTGGATGGATGTATGTGTGGATAAAGTCCTTAAAGGGAATTATTTAGTACCAAACTAAATATTGTATTTGGTACTTTCACAGAAGAGCATGAAATAACTTCTATAGAAATACTTAATTAAGGCTATACTCAGCTACAGGCAATTAATTTTAATTGAAATTAATTAAATGAAATAATCAAAACTCAAGAACAACAAAAAAAATATTTATGAAAATCATAAACTATCTTTAAACGTGCTTCTTGACGCAGTCTATTTTGTTTTGTTTCATTTTTAAATAAAACATGAAATTTTTGAACAGAAATTAAATTTGAAAAAATAAAAATTATGTAATTCCCATTAACGAGTACAATTTAATTTGAGTTATTGTTTAATGAAGGAATAGTAGTAATTTGAGTTGGGGGAATCTTACTTGCCGCACACCTTGCAGGGAAATTCTGTATTGTCTTTATTGGCATTTGTATCTTTTTGATTTGGATTCGCCGGGTTGTTATGACTAGATTGGGAATTATTAGGCATTGGATGATGATTATTAGTATTGGGGGCAGAGCCTTGAGAGGAGTTTGCATTGTTATTAGTAGCTGTTGCTGTTGCTGTTGGATTCGTTTGGTTATTACTGTGTTGATTATTGTGGGTATTGCGGCCATAAGTATGAATTCGAGTATGTCCATGCAGAGCAGCCTTAGATGAAAAACTCTACAAAATTTGCATGTGGCGGGAGATGTTTGTTATTTGTTTTTTTTTTTGTTGTTTTTTTTTTTGTTGTTTTTTTTTTTTGTTATTCAATAAAACAAATGTTAATATTATTTTGTTAGATAATGCACATTAAGCGAATTGAATTAAAATTTGGATAAAAATATTGGTAAATTGTATTACTTACCGCTGAACAATCTGGTATTTCGCATACATAAGGTTTCGGATCATTGGCATGATTTGGTGGTGGTGTTTCGGTTTTTAGGTGGGTAACCTTGTAGTCCACACATAATTTTTTCCAAAAATAATACATTTGCACACATTCTCCAGTTGTTTTTGAGCCGAGCTGAAATGGTTTACAAAATTAGTTTAGAAAACTTACGTTTGATTAAATCAAAAACAAATCAAGTAAAATATTTTTACTGCAAATGAACTGTCTGGTTTTTAGTCCAAAGTTATTTAATTATTCTCATTGGGAAAATTATTTTCACTGTAAATCTAAAAGGACAAAGTCAAATTCTTGACTGTATAAGATTCGAACTAAATTAATGTTTTTGAAATGAACTATGATCTCATCGTCTTGTTGTGTCTCTCCACCATGTGAGGGTGGTGAAAACAAAAAGATAAGCAATTTAACATTAACACGAAACCTTTTTACATACGAGTATATGGGTGATTTTCAAACTTAAATACTCTCTTCAATATTTTGGTTTTTGTTTAGTAGCTTTTTTGCTTGCAAAATTAAAAAAAATCTTTATAAATCATTCTCATAACACTTACCTCTTTTGATATTTTACTAAACTCTTTCCCGTGTCTTTCCAAGCCCTTCAAGAATAATTCCAACTCTGAGGAAGACCATTTAATTTGGAATGAGTTCGATTGAGTTTGCAATAAACTTAAGACGGCTGTCGCCGTATTACCCTCAGCCTTCCATAAGGCCTGGAGGGCATCCTCTTCCGAATGACTTCCCAGTGGTACAGCGGAGGATTTACTTAAATCGATGAATCTCATCAAAATCTTTTCATCCTTTTGAATGTCCGGATCCCACATTAGATCACAACCAACTGTTTCATCTATGAGAGAACTAGAACCGGAACTTTCATTAAATACAGGTATAGCAGCCTGATAAGCAGAACCTAAATTAACTTTGGATTCATCGGAGAAGTCGACCAAACCTACAGGATCATCAAAATCATCATCAAAATTATCGAAGGTCAGCAGTGAACAGCCCAGTTGTTTTAAAACGTTACAGTATAAGCCGTGACCTTTACGTTCAGGATTTAGTATGGGGGCTGGTGTGAAGTGGGTACGCGAAGGCTTCCGCAGTTTGGACTTGTAGGGCAAAAGTGTTTGATATTTGGAATAAGAATGTAATGAGGATGCTTCCAAAAAGGAATGGCCCTTCAAACGTCTCTTTAATATAGAGTTGGTTTGATTCGACAGCGGCTGTAAGGAGTTGACGGTTGCATTCGAACTTGTGGAGTGACTTTGCTGTGAAAACATTACGTGACTTGTTGTTGTTGTTGTATTCTTTACAATCTCTATAGGTTTATTGAGATTAATAATATTTTGTATTTGTGGGTTAGTAGAAGAGTTGGGGTTGTTGTTGTCTAGTTTTAGTTCCATTTTATCGGTGGTACCACTTGTGTAGATAATAGGCTGCATTAAGGCCTCGTTGAGTGAGTTTATGTTAGTGGATGTTAGAAATTGTGTTTGTTGCTGCTGTAGCTGCAGCTGCTGCTGCTGTTGTTGTTGTTGTTGTTGCTGTTGTTGCGATGATTGATTTTGTACTTGTGGAAAATTGTCTACGTTATAGTGTATGGTAGCAGCAGCTGTAGAGGAAGAATTTACAGAGGAGAGGTTACATGAGTTCTGTATTATATTTGAAGGAATATTCAAAACCAGTTGATTGATTTCTGTGGGGGATGATGAAGAAGTTTGATCATTTGAGTCTAAAGATATTTTAACTGCTTGAGGCTGCAAGTGCTGCTGATCCTGCTGTTGATTGCAGTATTGTATGTGATGTTGTTGCTGGTTCTGCTGCTGTTGCGGAATGTGTTGGATTTGCTGTTGCTGTGACTGTTGAGCCGCATTTTGTGGTTGTTGCTGCTGCTGCTGGGATTGCATGGGATTAAGTATTTTCTGTTGCTGCCCAAAATCTCGAGGCGACGAAGATAATAATGGATCTTCAGAATTGGGCATCATTTGTGATTGCAAACTTAGGCCGGGTAAATAATATAAATCAATAATATTTTCACCTTGATTTTCACAATTCAAGTTAAGCTGATCTTCTGTTAATACTTCACGTAGAACTTCTTTAACTTCTTCTGCTGTACCTATGCCGCTGGTAAAAAATGATTCAGAAAGCGGTGAAGTGGCATTGCGTGAATCATTTAGAAACTCCTGATCCCCATCAAGGAAAGATAGACTTGCTTCGGCAAATTCACGTAAATCACATTCCGCATCTGTATCTGTGCCGTTCAGCAAATCTTCAACTTTTATATTCGAATCAAACGAATTATCTTCAAGTGCACTTCTTAATTTCATGATTTTTTCATTTTCACTTTCGCTAAAGAAGATGTTTTGCGAATCATTGAAGTGGTGATTGTCTTCTATATAAGGAGATGTTTGTGTGACATTCTCATGACTGGAAGGTGGAGTGGGATAAGCTAACGGAGAATGTATGGGTGAATTGAGATTGGAGGCGAACTGATTTTTAAGGTCTTGAGGCAAAGACAAGTTGTTGTTGTTTCTTATATTCTGATGCTGATGCTGGATTAAAGCTGGATTTTGAATGATTAATTCTTTGGAATGAAAATGATGGAAGTTTGGTAATGTTTGTGTTGTTTGACACTGATTGGAGTTTTGTTGCAGTGGTTGCTGATGCTGTTGTTGGTTCACACAGTTTTGTTGATCAATTTCCAGTTTAATTTTATTATCCATAATCTCAAATTGTTCGGAATGTTCAGATTTTAGATTGTCGCCAGCACTACTCAGCAACTGCATGGTATCAACTGTTTGCAATAACATTTCAGCTTCACTGATATTGTAAACTTCATTTTCGTTATATATGCCGGAGCTATCACTAGTATAGGTGACCGTATAGACTTCACTATTGCTGTCCGCTCCTTGGGCTATAGTTAGGGACAATGGAGTGCCATCCGGCAGGGTAACATTGGTGGAATTCGACATTTGTATATTATTATCATCTCTTTTGAGCTTTCCCTTTGTCGATACGACTTGGACTTCTGACGGTATGATGACACTACAATTATTTTTGTTTGTTATTATTTGACGGGTAACTCCACCCAAGGGTGTATTGTTGTTTGTCTGTTTTTGGGTGACTGCTATGCGTGTACCCCGTTTTAATAATTCGATCAAAGTCGAATCTTTTGGATCGGTTGATGTACTTCGTGTTGTCGTTGTATTAATCGTTGCTGCTGTCGATGTTGTTATTTTCGTTGCACTACGTTCGGCATTTAAGGAGGCGGTTGATGTACCTACTCCAATATTATTCATTGTCTTTTGTTGCTGCTGATGATGCTGTTGTTGCTGTTTGCTACTATAAATTTCGATACTTTGCGGCAAGTTCATGTCCTGCACAGTTATGCTTGACTTTGGATTAGTTTTAATTGTTGCTATCGCTGGCAATTGTTGCTGCTGTTGTATGTGTTGTATGGAATTTTGCTGATTTATTGCAGTTGTACTGTTCGATTGTGTCTTGGGATTAAGGAAACCATCCAAATCACTAATGGATCTACGAATGGTTGTCGCATTATTTTGGGTACTATTTGAGGGCGGTGCGGGGACTACAAAGGCACCCTAAGAGAGAAAAATATATATATATATTACATACATATATTTAGTAGGAATAAAATACATACTAGAACTCTTATTAGTCAAATATGATACATATGAGATTTAAATTAAGTACATATTCTATGAATATTTGCACAACTTGAGAGCGGTTCATCAGATTTAGTTAAATAAAAAAATTTTGAATATAAAAAATTGCTTCTTCAAAAAGTTCATTAAAAAATTTAAAGCAAAAAGAATCAAGCAGAATAAATTTTACGCTTCATTAAAATAAAAATACGTGATTTCAATTTATTTGGCAGTTCTCACGCCATTTTTTTAAGCAGTAAATTTTTTTACCCAAAATGAGACGAATGCATGGTGGCCACGAAAATTCAAGTGGTAATTTTTCCCGCTTGAAGCACATTGGTGCAAATGTATAAATTGAAATAAAAAGTTTCTTACCTTGTTTAAATCTTTACTTCGTTTACTAATTATTTTCTCTTCAATCAAGGCTCTAACACCTATACTGGCTGTCTGCAAGGGAGGGCCACTATTCTCTTTCTTTTCACTTTTTTTCGTTTCCGGATCCTTTTTAAAATAACCACCATGTAAGCGCATGTGACCATTGAGGGCGGGTACATTTTTAAATTTGCGATGACATAAATTACACTCTACAGGTTTCTGATCAATTTTCACTAAATTGAATAGATTGGAATTAATGGCATTGGCTAAATCAATTTCAATTTCTTCTTCTTTTGAATTTGTTTGAGGTTTAGTCGAGGAATCATTGTTATTGTCCGCATTGACATCATCAACGGTAATGGCAACACTTTGCGAAGAATTGAGCTAAAAGAAATAAATATTGAAATTCAATTTAATTATTTTGCCTGCATTTAATGAATAAACTATTTTGTGCCATTTTATTTATCGTTCTCACCAATTGCATATTCCAAGTTCGGGGTCGGGAACTTTGTGTTTGTGTCTGAACTGTTGCTTGAGGGTTTGTGTCTATTTTATACGATTGACTACTGGTAGGTGAAGATACTGTCACTTGGGCTGTGGTTTGTTTAGTTTGCCTCATTATTTTGCTAATCAAATCCAACTGTTCTCGCGTCAAACCTTCTCCATCTAAATTACCACTGTTATCGGTCAGAGTAATGGTTGCTCCGGTACCGCTTGACATACTGTTTGACGAAGACATTGAAGATGTAGTCGATGTGGGTGATAATAAGGTGACACCTGTTTTCATTGGCACATTTAAAGCTTTCAATTCTTCTTCTGTTAAAGCTAAACCTGTTGCTGCATCAACTACAGTACCGCCATTGGAAAGATATGTTCCTAAGCAAGTGGCACCATCAGGTGAACTAGCATCTCCTGGTTATTAATACATACATACACACATACATGATATATTAAATAACATCAAATAACATATTTAGTCATTAAAGTTTTAGTTAGCATTTCTTTCGACACCTACCGTTTGCTGTGGCCGGGGATAAACTTAAATTTGAATTGGAATTATTATTGGATATTGTGAGGTGCTGATTGTGTGGTGTTATAATACCGGCGTGATGATTTTCAGTATGTCTTCTTAATGAACGAGCATCACAATATGATTTGCCACAACCATCAGCTTTACATTCATATGGTTTTTTGTTTCTATGTGTCATCATATGCCCATTTCTGTCATTGTCATATTGAAAGAATACATTAATAATTAATTTTATTTTATGTATTAAAATGTCGTAAAAATAAGGAAAAAACTTAAGTAACTTTAAATTCATTTTATTTTGAAAGTAAGTAATTTTTTTTTTTTTTGTAAAAGCAGCACATTATTTTCCCAGAAGATTTGTTTCTGCAATAGGAAATTTATCTAAGTTTAATATTTAATAATTTTAGTAAAGATCTTATGCTGAGTTGGCATTCAGCAACCAATGAAATATAGCATATAGATAAGTTAACCGATAAAATAAATTAATTTTTGAAAACATGAATAAAACTTTATATTAATTTCTACAATTATTTACTGGAAAAACTTCTAATTTTTAACTAAATCCGATATGAAGCACATATGTATTTTAATATTGAACTTTTTCTAAGTAGAGTTAAGTTATAAATGAACATATTAAATATTTTTCACGTCAGAGTGCTATCTGGGAAAAGATATGGCCAGCAAAATAGTTTTGAGCACCGTAAGTACAGAACCAAATTTTTGTTACATGTAAATTTTTTTTTTTTTGTATGACGTTGGGAATATTTCACTACTAAGGCGAATTTGTGGGGCCTCTTATCTATAAAATAATTAATATGAGACCTTATGACAGCATTATATCTCGAAATGCGATCTATAAAATTTTTTGTTTTACATTATTTTACTGGCTATGATTTTTATTATGTAGTAAAACTTAAATTACTTATGTTATTTATATTTGATTGATGAGCTTGAGGTAAATTTTTCTATAAAAAACGTTATAAAATTTTATTTATCGATATTTCGCTACTCCTTTGTGTAGCTTCTTCAGGATTAAAGTTAAAAAACAATAAAACTGGATAACAACAATATTTTTAAACAAATTAATGAATCCAAAAATTATTCGCTTTAAAGAAAATTGATTTTTGATTTTGTTGTTTTGTAACTTTAATCCTGAAGAAGCTACACAAAGGAGTAGCGAAATATCGATAAATAAAATTTTATAATCAAATATAAATAACTTCAATAAAAAGGTCGAAAAATTAGCAATACAAATTAAATTACTTATGTAACTGGACTGCAAGCACACAGTTTTTTCATTTATTTCTAAGTAACTAACAAACAGTCGACAATAGATATTGATTATATTCGGACAAACCCTTCTTATGTTATGATAAAATATATTAGCGTGACCTTCTATATAGGTGGCTATATTATCCCATTAAAGTTCTTCTGTATATTCGAATTATTAATATTTTTATATTATTATTATTACGAATAAACGTAATGATTATTTGAACTTATATTGATGTATATATGAAAAGTAATATTATCAGGCTCAAGTTCAGTTTTATTGAATTAATGAAAATTCAAAATTACTAAGAGTTTTTTTATGTTGGAAAATATTATTATTTATATCCAATCAGTTTTTAGCAGAACGTATCAGTACTGATTTCAAGACCGCTACACCTCTCATCAGCGTTCAATTGACCACCTTTACAATTTTCGTAAAGTGGATACTAATTGAGAAGCATATCAACTATTTAACCAGTTTTCAAGAGAAATAGAATATGAGAATTAATTTTTAATTAATTTTTTATTCTACTTTGAAACAGTGCTGGTTAGTACGAAATTCCCTCATTAGTGTTTGATGACAGGTGTAGCGGCCTTGAAATCAGTACTGATACGTTCTGCTAAAAACTGATTGGATATAAATAATAATATTTTCCAACATAAAAAAACTCTTAGTAATTTTGAATTTTCATTTATTCAATAAAACTGAACTTGAGCCTGATAATATTACTTTTCATATATTCCAATTATTCTTATTACTTTTAATATATTTACTAGTGCTGGCAAATTCTACTACTTTTCATTACTCAATAATATTCAATACTTTTCATTTGGGTACTCAATACTACTCGATACTTTTAACGGATTTTTTGAATTTGAAACGCATAGTAGTTTCTTCAAAAATTAAAAAAAAAAATAGTTATGCATATAAGGGTTAATTGGAAAATTAATGTTTGTATTCAATTAAAGGATTGAAAATATTTACATATGCGTGAACATACATATGACCCTGCATGTATATAAAAATTAAAATATAATATTTACATGTATATGTACATATTCAACTAATATACATTTTTAAGTACCTTTAAAATGTAATTTATCACATGTGGTTGTTCTATTTTATTGACAGCTTTATTTCGGCGGTAGGTTTAATTTTGTAGCTTACACATTGTTGTCTTTCTGTATTTTTATGTATTTTTATACACTATTTTAGCCTCTCAACTTGCTTAAAAATACAACTCTGAAAGTATCGAGTAACTACTTTTAAGTATTGAGTATCCAAAAAAAGGGCAAATACTCGATACTCGGTACCCACTACTCAATACTTTGCCAGCACTATTATTTACCACAAGTCCTGACCATATCTACAAACCTACGCAATTATTTACATTAAAATTCCAAATGAAAAACTTACAAATGATCTTGTCGCTTAAATGCTTTCGAGCACATAACACACACGTACTTCCGTTCGTCACTGTGTGTCAGTTTATGTTTGGCCAAAGCTGATGCATTTCCAAAAATTTTATTACAAATCTGAAAGGAAAAACCAAATTTTAGATGAGAAAAAAACAACACTTTTTTTTAAAACGAAAATTTAAAAAAAACATTTAGGAATGAAACGTTACGACTAAATATAAAAATAAATGTAAAAACAGCAAAATATAAAAAATACGTAAAAACGTGTATGTTTTAATTAGACATGTTTTCAACCCCTTTCATGCTTCGCACACATGTGTAAATTGGAGATACCCAGACAACATTTAATTATGGGGTACGTGTATGACTGATTGGGGCTTTTTTATATTTTACTACATTGTTTTATCTGATTCATCATAACAAATAAAAATTGTACAACGTGTTATTGTTGATGTTTAGCGTCCGTAAAATATTTTTTTAAATAATATTGAAATTAATTGGTACAACTTCGTAATACTTGGAGGTTAGATTTCTTTTAAAAATTCCTTGTTAGCTGATTAACCAAAAAAAGTGTTTCATGGTTTAAAGCTATTTTTGTGCTAACTAAAATATTGGAAAATTTTCAATTTATAATAAAGTAACATATTTATGTACATATAATTTGTTTTTCAAAAATTATATTGCTGTTATTAATTTGAAAACAGCTTGAACTTACAATTGAGACAATTTTTGATTTGAAATGTTTTCCTAAAATGTCTCTTCACAATTCTAATGAAATATTTCAAAGTATGTGTA
The DNA here is from genome assembly GCA_947311025.1 of Lypha dubia. Taxonomy (NCBI): domain Eukaryota; kingdom Metazoa; phylum Arthropoda; class Insecta; order Diptera; family Tachinidae; genus Lypha; species Lypha dubia. The sequence continues at coordinate 9,328,146 of OX371260.1, read as the reverse complement.
ATGTCACATATATTGTGAAATAATTTGATTGGAACTGCTTCATCAGCTTCACACTTTCGTTAGAAAATGGAAACCCCTTCAAGTTTTTAATGGGTACTTAAAAAGATTGAAACATTAAATATTAAGTACAAGCTGCAAACTCCAAATTGTTTAATGTCCCAATTTTTGTGAAATGTATTTCATAGTTTTAATGAAGTATTTTATTGCATTTATGATACATACATATTTTCTTTCCAAAGAACATGGCTTTATTTATTTCAACGATAATTTAAAATGTTTGTATGATTATTGTTTTTGTAATATTTCTTACTATTAAACACTAATATGCCTCATTGTCTAGACAGTTGTATTGACTGAAGTAGTTAAAACGTTACGAGTTTGAGTTCGATGAGTGATCATCACATATCGATGGCTCAATATAAAAAAGGCGTGTCAATTTATAGGCGTAAAATTTTACGCAACAAATATTATTCTTCAATCTAATTAATTTTATTTCTTTAGGGCATTTCATATTTGTGTAACAAAATAAGCAAATAACTCTATTTAAGAGATGAGTTTAGACTTTTTTATACTCGTATTAAACCATCGATATATTTGTAGCACAAGACTTGTCAACTTGACACAATATCGTTTGTAAAAATAATGAAATATTTCCATAATTTTCGAGAATTATTATATTTAATTTATCAAATTTTTTTTTATATTTTATGAAACTTTTATTAAAAAATTTCTAACGAAACATACGAGTATTACATGAATCCAAGAAAGTGTAGCGTTATTTGGGCTTCAGTGAAGTTTTTCTTTGCATTAATTTCGTAATCATCACAGCATTTATGAGGAAAGGCTAATAATTTAGGATTTACAGTTTATTTTATAAAAATTTAGTTTTGCTAAAGTTTATTACAAAGGGTCTCTAGATCGATATTATTGACCACGTAAGAATTTGAACTGATTCAACAAGAAAAAAATATAAAAAGCAGTCTGCTCTCTTACCTGACACTGCTGTGGACCGTGACGACTGGGTGATGATATTTTTGAACGGCTCTTTTTTAATATTTTCGGTGGATTTGTTGCTAATGGACCAGGAACTTTGCGGCTACCGTGACTCAACGATGTTATACTACGTGCAACTGAATTTCCACTACTGCTATTGCTGCTATAGCTAAAACAACTATCGTTGCTGCTGGAGCTAAAATTGCTATTGCAACTATTATTGCTGCTATTGGTTGCCTGTTGATTGTTATTTAGTTGACTCAAACTATTATTACCGTTATTAGTATTATTATTAATACCGTTACAGTTGGCAGCTGAACTATTATGGGTTTGATTAGTATTATTGCTATCGCTATGGCTGTTATTGTTGCTGCTATTGTTACTACTATTGCTCATTATCTGAGCCAGGGATGTGATGTTTGTGGTGTTGCTGCAGCTGCTGCTTCGTATGAGACAATTCTTAATATAACTGTTTGTCTTATTCACTGGGGTTGTAGTATTCGTTGATGTCGATACCGTTTGCACCGCAGATGTGGTTGTCGTTTTGGAAATGTCTCGTATACTATTGATGTTGTTACTACTATGGCAATTGCTATGGTTGTTGTTGTTACTGCTGATATTTTGCAAATTATGGTTGATTATATTCGAGGATCTTTTGCTAATTGTTATACGATTCTTAATCGTACCATTTAAATTGGCATTGGAAATATCGCTGGTATTTGTTGGTTTGGAGGAATTTTGCTTTGTACTCTCACCGCTCGGATTTGTATTTTTAAGAGCTGCAGAAAACGAGAGAGAGAGAGAGAAAAAAAAATTAACATGAATATAAATCTTCACACATTTAACACCAGTGTTTCAGCTAAACCTAAATTTTAGAATTAATTACTCAAAAAGCATTTTGTAAGAATAACACGAGACGACAAATTTTGTTAAGTTTATTTCTTTATGCCCCTATTACGGTTCACAACCCAAATAAGTTGTGTTATCAATGTTACAACTCAACTATAAATTATAAATCACGAGAAATGATATTGTAAATCATAGGAGTAATAGCTTGTTCAAGACAACCAAGTGAACAGCTGATTGGAAGAACTTACTAATTACAAATCAACAATGTATGGAGTTGTGGATCATAATAAATAAGGGCATTAATCAATAAATCTTTTTAACTCACATGCTGTTTGTAAGGTACCTAAAACATCAGCCAACATATCTGGATCAGGATAACCAATGGTTAATGCATTATCCAATGTTGCTGTTGTCGCCGCCGTTGTGGCAGTTGTTGCTGCACCGCCTGTATGATGGGTATATGTTGATGATGTAATAATTGTGGCTGATGCAGCGACTCCTTCTGGTGATGACTGATTTGATTGTATTGAATCACTGGAATTAACATCGCGCAAATGTAATGTTACTGAAGCTTCTGTACCCACCGACGCACTACACATAAGCACACGAGGAGATGATGATAGACTTGTTGTCAATGGCAGGTGTATGCTTTTGGGAACCTACAAAATAACACACACATGCACATGCACACCAAAAAGAAAAAAGGGGAGAAAAGATTGTTATTGTTATTGTTATTATAAATCATTGGTTATTGCAATTTTTCTTTAACATAATATTTTACTTGTTTTGTACTAAACAATTTGTCATTTTCAAAATAAATTTAACAAAAAATAAGAAATAAAGTACTTAAAACAATAAAAGAAAACTGCTGTTAAAAATATTATTTTGTAATTAATTAGCTGCTACGAAAACTGCTTCAAGACATTTATGCATTTTTACTATTTTTATGACATTTCTACAATGACGAATTAAATATTTCATCACTAAATCTTAAGGACAGTCAAAAGTAATGTGGCGGCAGCAAAAATTGAGTTTATGCATATTCAGATTAGTTTTTCTTTTCAATTTATTTAAAAATGCATCATTGCATACATGCAATATATTATTCATATTTTAATGAAATATAGAATATAAATGTACATAAATGTATGTACGTATGTGTATGTATCTAAACAATACGTTTTTGAGAAAATATGTAGAGCAATTATTTTAAATTGTTCGTTACGAAATTTAAAAAAAATTTACATGTTAATTGATTCTGATTTCTATTGGCGTGTTATGAGAAGATATTTACAGATAGTATCGACGTGGGAGAAAACTTGGATGTTGCATATAAATGGTCGAAATCTACTGACGATTTGACATAAGCGCTTATTAAATGGTCACATACATGCTTACCAATACAATTAATTAATTAATTTTCTTCAATTATTATAACATCATCTTTTAAATCATCAAAAGAATCAATAAAAATTTCTCTGTCTCAATACATTTTAACACCTTCATTAAATTTTCTTTCCCAATCAACCACACAAATTTATTTATTGAAGTTTAACGATCTAACAAAATAGCAATCAATTCGATCGTTTTCCGTTTTTTTTTTTTGGTTCATTAAAAAATTTAAGAACAACCCAACTATAGAACAAAAAATAATTGAAAACACGAAAATTACTTGTTGATAAGTTAATGATTACAATTAAAATGTCTGCATCTAAAAATAGAAATATGTCAAAGTATAAACATAAATTGTATTTAAACAGACTTATATTTTTATAGTTTTTTGTACCTAAAAAATAAATTTAAAAAATATTTGGTAAAAAATCAAACTAAGTAAAATAGAACTGTTCTAAGCTATAAATAGGCGGCTTACTTGGAGTTTTTAAAAAATGTGTATAGTGCTATCTCGTATTGTATTATTTCGTTTATTGCTCATTTACAATAGAGATGTTGCTGACATGAAGGTCAAGGTGCAGCTTTATAGAATTCAAAAGTACTTAACGATTGATAAGTAATTTTTTTGTTCATATTGTACAAAATTTAAAATATGATTTCGAAACGTATTAAATATTAAGTACATAATTGTAGATTTTTTAAATGAGTTGGCTTGACAATAAAGTAGTTTTTATTGAAATTGGAACTTTGCATCCATTAATATCACCAATATTTAGAAAAATTTCATCCATCAGACCAACACTGATGACAAACATCATCAGAGAGTATTGTTATATTTATATACTAATCTATGTATGAATGTCTTCTATATAGAAGACTACAACGACTCAAAATTGATGCAAAATTTGGTTCATTTGTTAACAGTCAAAATATATATGAAAAAAACATTATTTTCTTGTTTGCAATTTACAAAAAATTTTATTGTTTTATTCAGGTCTTACGAAAGTTGACCAAAAAAATACAAAACATTGATGCAGATTTGTCATCATTGTTTTAATATTGTTTTTGTTAATCGATTAGTCGACTGTGTAGATTTCATTCAAATGAATTTGTATTAGGCTAAGAATTTGATAATTCTTCAGAATGTAGTTTCCACGAGACACTATTCCAAGAAGCAATATAACAATTATCATTAATTGAATCCTACATGAAATTCTACCAACTTACGCCTTATAAACATTTCTTTGGACTTAAACATATATGTATGTATGTAAGTACGAGTATGTATAAACTTTATTCGTTTATTGTTTGATTCAGGTTAATAAATGTTTTCAGTTAGATTTCGTCTGTTAGTAAAATTATAACATAAAAATGCAAGAAAATACAAAATATAATAACTTTCCTATCTGTAACATCGTTGTATTTCAAATTAAATATCTTTCTGCACTTACTGCACAAGCAACAGATAAATAAATTTACTAAATAATAATTTAATTTAAAGAAAAAATATTATAAAATTAAAGTAAAATGCAAAAAGAATGCACGAGAAGACAAAAATAATATAAGAAATTTAAATGAATTTGCAAGAGAATGCATCTGTTTGTGAGTACATGATGCTTTAAGACAAAAATACAATTTTACATTCATATTATTAAATAATAAAAAAAAAGGTTTTACTCATATACAACGTTGTAGGAAATATGCAAATAATAAAGTCGCAAGATTGATTCGTAAATTACATTACATTCGTACATGAAGACCAGAATAACTTAAATAATCGTTTATGAATAAGGATCTTACAGTAAGGGTAAGTATGTAAATGATCGATATAAGATATGGAGAAGAAGTACATATTTTCATTTTGGCTAAGCCACTTTTTTTTGGCTATTTTTTCGTTTTTTATAATTTTTTTCTGGCGTTTATTTTCGTTTGGCAATTTTTTTAGCTAATTTTTTATGATGTTTTTAAGATTTTGCGATTTATTTTTTCGATCTGAAAAATATAAGTGTACCCGTTTAATAATTTTTAATTTGGGTTCAGTTTATATTTTCTATAGCAATACACTAATTGAGAAAAGTTCAAACGCTTAGTTATTACCAGGCAACTAAAAATGGATTTTAAGCACTTAACAAATGGTCCTAAAAATTAAAAATATGCACGTTGATGTTAACAACGCTGTTAAAACGGCTTAAAAAATCTAATGAATCTATGAGAGTTTATTTTAACGATGACGTAGCAATCGGAGAAATTTTGAGCTTTTTGATTTATTTTAAATTAAGGCTCTTGAAAATTTGCTTAAATCTGTTGTAGCCTTTATCTTTAGTGCAAATTTTTTCTACGCAAATATGGATTATTGCATAACTCCGCCGTTTATCAATCGATTTTGAAAAAATATATATTCTTATTTGAAACTATATGTGTGTGATTTTTATTTATCTGCGTTAGTTACATACGAGTATATACCGATATTTATTTAAAAGGAACTTAAAGGTTTCCCCAGTATAATCTTGTTTTAAATTTAATCGTAGTTACGATGATTTTGTAATCTGCTCGTTAATACAAAGATAACGGCCTTTTTTGTCATAATTCATTATAAAAACCGGACCTACCACATTTCATTTAAATCAATTGAGTTTTTCAACCTTTTTTGTATATTATTTTTTAACTACTAAAGTGGGTAAAAACTACTCATATTTTCTTTTAATTTAAATTTGTTTTTTTTTTCAGTTTTACGGAATAGACATTTTACAAATTTTAAATAACTTATCATTTATTTAGGAATTGTTGCTTTTAATCAAAATACATAGGAAGTTTTAAAATATCTAACTTCAAGGTAACCTTCAAGAATAAACTACATTCAATGTACGATTACTAACAATTTAGAAAAATTTCAACATTGCGACACCTTCAAGTTTTTTTTTCATCCATCTATTTGTATATGTATGTATTCGTATTTTTATATCTCTGGCTACTAGCCGATGAATGAATACTTGTTTGCTTCCTTACATCGCCATGGATTCTACTTCAATACCGAACCCAAGAGATCAGGCATAATATGGTTTATAGTAAACGTGCTAACTAACCAACAGTATTTGTAAGTCACCTTAAAGTCGGCTCTTATCCATTCATTATAGCAACCCTTATAAGTATGAGTAACTTTTCTTTTTTGTTTAATTGGATGAAAAACTAAAAAAAAAAAAAAACATTATTTTAATGTAAAATTATTTGGCTGCTCATCTTCATCATGTGTTCCTGTATGTTTAAAATGGATTTAGGGCACAACGGACGAATTCATTTTGTTGGCATAATAGTCTGCTAGCAATTTTCTAAATACTTTATCTATTTTTATAGTGTAAAAATGTTCTTAAAAAATATTTGTAAAAGATCTCGTTATTGCACTTAAACTATTAGTTCAACAAAATTTTTATTTGACTTAAATTTGTATTTTTGCTTCAAAACTATTCATCAATTAGATACCAAAACTATACAAATATTATGTTTTTGTTATAAAACAAGCAATTACGCAGGTAAAATCTATTAAATTTTTTATGTCTGTAGTATACGAGTATATTATATACTAACTTAACACATGAAAAAAGAACTTTAACAAAGTGTTTATGACAAAAAAAATTTTTTGAAATATTTATTCATAATAAATTATTATGAAAGGCGAAAAAAGTGACTTAACAATTTTTTCTTTTTCTTGCTTTTCTTTTAATCTACCGGATACACAATACAAAATATAATTCGAATTATGCTTTATGTGTCAATCAAATATGTTACTGTCAGCTCGATCATAAAGCAGAAATCAGCGTTATGGAATTATGTCTATTTTAAAATTGGAAATTGAAAAGAAAATAATTTTTATTTTAGAAATGATGTCAATTTAGTATTAATGAAAGCATCCATGAATGTTTTGTGTTTTTGATCCAAAAACTAATATTTTCAAGATAAGATTTACAATTCAGATGCTAAAAAGAGAAACCCAGTCATAGTAATAGCGCCATAAAATTCTATCATAAATTACAATATAAAACGTAAAACATGCCTTAAAAAAGCTACTTAATTAAGTTTATGTAACTTTTTATCTCGTTAATTAAATTTTTTTATAGAAGTCCAATATAATGGCTTGAATTCCCTTTCGAAAACTTTATTCTCAGTATTAATGTATAGGAAATCATAAAATGTTTCTGATATATTCTCTATATTACAAGCTGGCCTTATATAGTCCGAGCATTAATTGTGAATAACTGTGAAGTTAACGATAACAAATTTTCAGACTTATTTCTGGCGCTTAAGTTTAATTTTGAACGTAAGTATGTATCTTTAAAGTATTTTTTTTTGAGCGAAGGATCCCTTTTTTAGTTAAAATTTTAGGATTAAAAGATTTCCAAAGCCGATTTAAATCGCTATAAAAAATATTCCAAACATAAACTTTCAAAGCCCTGATACACATTATTTTCATTGACTGTATTTTATCAGAATCAGAATCCTTCCCGAGGATCAGTAACTTTTATGTACTGCTTAATTAGATATTCAGATTTATTTAGAATTTAGATAAATTAATATAATTAAAATCGATCATATAAATTCACTTTCAAAATCATACCCTACGAACTATTTATTTTCTGTGTAAATTTCGAAAACATAAAAATTATGATTTTCCGCTTAAGGCATTTCTTAAAATATATCCCGCTGTTCAATATTTACTCAACCCATTTGAATTTTTGTAGTCATCGATCGCTTCATATTCATTTAATAAAAATTTAGATAAAAAAATACAATACATAAATATTTTTAAATAATTGATCATAAATATGTACATACATATGTTATACAAATGTACATAATACTCATTTACCGTGAGACCATGTCAACTCCAAATCAACTCTTTACACAGCAAACCAATTTACAATTTAAAAATTTATTAATGCCTTAATGGAAAACTAATATTAATAATATTATTATTTATATTTACCGTCGTTCAGTTTTCATATTCTTTAACGCATCACTTTCAACTTTTTTTCGTGCAAAACTAATTTAATCATTTGGAAGGTTTTTAGTGCAAATTGATATTGGAATCGTAAAATCTATTTTGGTTTACTGCAAAAATGATAAGATTCGATGGGTAATCCTGCATTATTAACTAAAATATCGAAATATTGGAGTTATGATGTTCTCGAAACAAAAGGTAATTATCAAAATGTATGTATGTACATATATACGTATGTATGTACAGTCATAAATATGTACATACATACATTAGTAAATTCTTAATTTTTAAAACCAAAAAAAAAGTCTTTAAAACTTTTAAGCATATTTGCTTTTTTTTGAAAATTCACCACATGGCCTGCGTTGATGTTTTTGAAAGAAAATTTTTGGCTAAAGGGGTGGGTGGCTGTATTTTAATGACAATTGCACCAGAGGCCGGAAATTCTATAGAAATTTTAACAATTTAAAATTGTAAAATATTTAAATTTCGTTATTATGACAACGAAAAAAAGTGCAATCGTAATTTTGACATTCAACAAAAGATTCTTAATCTTAAACACTTTGTATTATTTAACGATTTTTATTAAACATTTTATTATTAATAAGCATATTGTTTATTGCTGCTAATATTCAAATTGATCTCAAACACATGTTCCTTAGAAGTATTTAGTATATTTATTTGATATTTTTATTAATTTTGGTTCGTTATGTTTATCTGTTTGTTTATTTCTTTTTGCTTTTCTTCCTGCACGTGTCATTATTCTAATAAAAATTTTTAAATAAAATTTTAAAGATTTTTGTACATATGTACATACATATGTATGTACATACATATATTTTCTGGATTTAGTTTAGATTTTATAATAATTGGAATTTTATATCAAAGATTTAAAAATGTGCCATTAAAAACAAAAATTATTGTAATAAAAAATTAAATTAGAAGAAAAATTAATATTTTGGACTGATATAATGAAACCTTTTAGCGGAAGCATTTGTAATTTTAAATCACAGCAGAAGGGAACACTATTTTTGATTGATTGAATTTATGGCACAAGAATAACCCCATTAAAACAAAAAGGAGTGGTGTGTTTATTCCATAAATGTATTATCATTGCCAACTCTCTTTCATGTATGTGAATACATTAAAATGTTTGTTCATCGTATTGTTGATTTATCAAAATGTTGCATTATTAAATTTGTACTCAAAACCAATGAATGAACTTTGCAATGAATGATTCACACTCTACACTGTAGAATAGAATAACTGAACAGAAATTGGCAACAATAAATCGCGCTATTTTCCTCAATAGATACACTTATCTTTGCTCTACTAAAGGTCGAGAGGCACAAATGCATGTTTTGAACTTGTAGCACAAGAAATCCTTCACGCACCAAAAGCGATTCCATAAATACATAATTATTCTTTTTATTATTATTTTAAATAAAGTAAACTAGCTGAGCGCCCCGGCTTCGCACGCAAGCTTTTTACTTTTATAAATTTCGATTTACCTAATCAAATCACATCACGACTTTCACGAAAAGTCATAACTCACGAACGCATCGACCGATTTCATGCAAACTTTAGATAAACCATCTACACGGCCATACGAACAAACCCTTTAATCGAATTCGGTTTGACCATTCGTGAGTTATAAAGTCACGACATATTTGCAACATTTTTTTATAAATATATGTAGATATATAGAAGATATATGTATTACATATCGCATTTAATCAACAATAGAAGATTATTAACTAAAAATTTCAAAATTTTCAGTAGAGGCAAAAAACTTTTTTTTAATACTACTCTTCTATCACAAAGAGAGATACAGCTGTATTGTTTTGGTGAAAGAGTGGAGAAAATTGTATAAAATTTTTACAGTGGGTAGCAGCGTTGTCAACTTTGAAATTTCAAAAGGCACCAAAATGGAGAAAAAAAACGCACCATTTAACAAAAAACGCACCAAGTTCAGAATTTTGTTTTTATTGAAAATTTTTATTGAATTAATTATGCGTCTTTACAACATTTAACTTTAGTCCAAAATTCTAATGAATCATTCTCCACCCTTTTTCAATAATAGATAATGTTTCGACATCGGATTCCAATTGTACTTCTAATAGTATGACATCATATTTGTAATGGGATAAAACATTTTGTACAATGTTGGTTCTTGATGTCGTTTGTAGCTAAATGGGCTTAAAGCTGCAATGTGTTTCCGTGTTCCAGCATGCCGAACAAGGTTGGATATTTAGGCGTGATATCGCATTTGCAATAAAAACATCTTGCTTTTGTGTTATTATTTGGTCAAGGCCGAATCCGTTGCATAAACTCACATTGTGATTTGCAAATCGTTTTGTATTTCGCTTATGATCTCCTTTTTTAGACTCCATTATTGACACTAACTTTAAATATTTCTTTTAGTAAATAGAAATTTTATTAATTTTAGTGTTACAACACTTTATATAAACGCATTTTTTATGCAACAAACAATTACATATGTATGTACTCTGAAAATCTAAAAGGGAAAACAAATTTCTTATAATGAAATGTTACAAATTATCTATAACAACAAGACGGTTTAACGATTTTCGTGAATGTGTTTTGGTACCTCTTAAACATCATTAATGGTTGGTATTATTATGGTCTGTAAAATTGAATGTAAAAATTGTACACAATTGAATGAAATGGTATTGAAACAGTTGTATTTTTTGTACAAAATTCTTTTTTCTCATACTGAAACAAAAAACTGTGTTTAATATGATTTGGAGCCACCCAAAATTAAAAAAACGCACCAAAATTAAAAAAAAAGCGCACCACCCACCAACTCAGATATTTTTCGCACAAAAAATTTAGAAAAGCACCAAAAAAGGTGCGAAACGCACCAAGTTGACAACGCTGGTGGGTAGATATGAACAGATAATATCGTTTAGCATTATATTCAATTATAACGTCGAATTTTTCAGTTAACTTAACAGCAATAATATTGTCATTGTTTATTCTTAAAGTTGTTGTTATTTTGAAATGTTCAAAAAATATATTTTCGAACAAATTAAAAAGATCGCACTCTCCTGTACACTAGTCTGACTAAAAATTTATTGTTTAAATGTATTGTTTTATAAAACAAATTAAAGAGAGCGCCCTCTCTTGTGCACTCTTCTGGTTTAAAATTAATTGTTTTTTAACAAATATGCCGCATGATTGAATTTTTTAACAATGTTGGTTATACTAAGTTACAGAATTGAAAATATATTTTTTGAACATTTCAAAATAACAAAAACTTTAAGAATAAACAATCACAATATTATTGCTGTTAAGTTAACTGAAAAATTCGACGTTATAATTGAATATAATGCTAAACGATATTGTTAAAATCCTTACTGAATAACATCGACGGTAATTTAGCTGTTAAAACTTTTTAACATTCAATTGACGTTAAAATTGAATAGAGAATCGCACTACAGGTCAGTATCATTATATTTCCAAATTTTCGCATTTCTTTCCACAATTATTTTGTATTTCTTATGAAGAGTCATTTTGACTATACCGATTTTATTTTCATTTCTAACAACAATTTATGTGCGAAAATTAAAAAAACAGAAAACACAGTGTCTTCTATCGAAAACAACGTTTGTTGATGTTTAGATATTAATTTTCCTTTGCTGCTCGATGTTCACGCCGATCTCAAATTCGATTAATCATTTAATTAACTTTTCTACATATCAATTCCATCATTGCTATTAAGTAAATCTTATAACATTATCATACTCATTATTATATAGATATCATATAAATCGCACATCCAAATACTAATCAACATTATCTTCCCACTTAAAACGTTTAAAACAATTTTTCTACGCCTTTGTCTTCATTTAAAAATCTTCGTCAAAAATTTACCTAAACCGGTTGCATTACAAAAAAAAACTAACTTACTTGTACATAAGTACCGGTTCGAAACATATTGTGCATAAATTGAATTTGCAATAATAAAACATTTCATTCTTGATTATAACATTCTTGAACAAACCACTTGTGTTTTATTACTAGCAGTTTTTAACATTGAATTTTGCCCTGGAATTTCAATCCCGTAAGCAAAATCGGACACTCGAAATATGTTAACAATGTCTATTTAATATTTCTCTGATTATTAAATTTACAAACTTTAGCCTATATAAATATTAACAAATATTAATAATAATAAGCAGTTCGTAGTAATTTAACAAAATTACAATTAATATACGAGTACATATAGAAAACAGAGTATTTGGACATATGTATGTAAATACTACATAATTGTACCGCCCGCTTCACGATCTCGAACGATATCGTCCGCTGGATTTCTAGACATAAAACACTATCTTGCTTTTCTTTAACTTATCATATGTTAACTGGCACCGTTGTTTTTCATTTACAATTTCAATATTATCGATTTGTAGACATCGTGGGGCAAGCCGTTAGCAAAAAAAAAAAAAACACTATTTTATTACAAACTTCATCGCGTTTGGTGCGTTAACTTTTGAAACGAACGCGAAAAGCTAAAAATGCAGTTCTTTATATAATTCCTAGCCACACACGATTTAACCTTGGCAGGTATGATATTTGCAAAAATTGTAAAAAGTTGTAAACACAATTTTTATATTAAATTTCGTTTCCTTTTGCAAAAGCCATATGTTACTTAATTATAGCTTAAATTTGTTTATAATTAATAACAATTTTTTATGTGTTATTTATCTTATTAAGTGCTTAAAACCCTTTCATGTTTTTAGTGACAAATTATTAAGAAGCTAAAATGCCTACTCCCACAATAGAAGAGCAAGGCGGAACAAACAGCAAATGAAAAAAAAAAATTGAACGCCAGCATACATCATAACATATTTAAAATGATGGATATGTATGAATATATGTATGTATGTATGTATGTAGCAGGTAATGCAAAGAATACAAGTTTTGAAATAACAAGAAAAAAATGGTCTATGAATAATAAATAGAAAGACACAAATTATGTATTAACTGCAAAAATTTGGTCGCACAAACAGAAAAATTTAAATATGTATATAAAATTCTTATAGCCAACAAACATTAATGAGTGACTTGAATACGTTTGTTATTTTGCGTTTTCCAACTTTTTTTCTGTTCGGAATTGTAGTGAATCATTTTCCATTTCAATTTATTGTGAGTAAATACATAATCATAAATTTCAGAAGTTTTATTATATGTAACTTGAAAATGTCTTATAATTTTATGTAATGAGATTGTAGCAGTTTTAATCAGTTTTATTCGGCCCATCTTAATGGGCAACAATTGTTCTCTATATATGGATGTATACATATGCATACATATTTCTGAGAAATATTTCTTGTAAACATTTTTGAAAAGCCAGCATTTCTCGCGTACATATGCGCCAGCGACCGGGAACGCATATAAAACTTTGGAATATACCTAATCATGTGCTTTGCATTTTGTTGATGCAACCGACAACAACAAACAATGATTGTAAACTCAACACCTCATTTCAAATACATACTCAATTTCAAAGTATCCTATTTAAACAATTAAAAATTAAAAAATGAAAGGCACTCTTAAGTATTCGTTGCGAATGAGTGTTTGCAATTACTTTCATTGTTATGATTTGTATCTGGTGGAAACGGAAACGGAAACGCTGTTTCCATCATTCTTGTAAAACTCATTTTATACGACTCGAACTACAATTTGGTCCGAACATATACTTTGCAAATGGCAAGTAACTGCCGATTCACACACTCCCACTTTTGTTGATAAACTTTTTATTCAGAAAAGTTTAGGTTTTTCATATTAACATAATTTTATGTTAGCATACTTTTGGGTAGTTTTTATTTCTCATATTTGAATGGTTAAATATTTTAAAATTACAAGAAAATAATGGACCTAAAATAGGGTATTAAGAAACTTGTTGCTGCAGAATTGAATTGTTCGATCTTACTCTTATTTCTATGTATTTGCTCCTGCTTGTTGATATTCATTATTTATTTAAGTATTAGCAAGTTATGAATATTAAATAAAGTCGAAACATACTTGTAATGTACATACTCGTTTATGCACACTCGACACTCCGCAGACTTCTTTTTTTTTTTTGATCAGTTACTAATTTAAGTTCCAACTTTTATTGAATGCCAGATCCAAAAAAAAAAACTTAAAAATCATTGCAAAAAGAAAATTTTTCTTCCCGAATATATTGCATATGCATTTACCAAATATACTTGTATACAAGTACATACATATGTATGTATCTATGTTCATACATACATACTCGTATATGTCTATTTACATTTAAAATAACAGCAACGTAAAAAACAATCAAAACATTCAAAATAAATAATAGATAATAGCAAATAAAAGTACTTACCGAATTGATGGTGGCCATGATGAAGGTTGATCTGATGAATTTGAAGTACAACTACAAAATTATTGATGTTGATGTTTTTTTTTTTTGGTGATGGTGCTTGTTTGTGGTGGATGATGATTTTCAAAATTTAGTTTTGGGTAGGGGAGCCTATATATTTTTCTTTTTATCTAATGGACGTAGAAATATATTTTAGGCTTTCGATGAAAATATGATGTAAAAATTATGAATTAAATTTTCCTATTGATTTGATTAAATATTCTCATTTAATACTTGATGATCGTGGTGAACAACATTTTTGTGATGGTGAATTCATATATTTTCTAATACATATTTTTTTGGAGATTGTGGTGATCGTGGTGGAAATGGTGGCTGAGAGGATTGACAACAACAACAATAAATCAAAAAATCTGTAAATTTAATAATAAAAAGAAAGAAATAAATTAAAAATTTAATAATTGAAGAAATTTATTTAATGTTTTTTTTATTTAATATAAATTAATTAAAACATATTTAACATAAAAAATTTTTAATTAAATTTATATGTACATAAATATTTCTATAAAGTTTTGTATAACAATTTTTGATTAATGATTTAATTGTGAAACTAAGCACTCAATCGTTGTATGAAGGAAACAACAACAGCAACATAAAAATGGTAAAAATTTACGGTTTTTTAAACATTGTTGTATGTGTAGAATCAAGGCGAATTCACTTTACAGATCGTGTTTTAATTCTACAAAAAAACATAGCATTACAGCACCTTTTGAGATATTAGCCTCCATTTGTATGGATGTACAAATTTTGACAATTCGACCTACATTATGCTCAGCTGTCTTAATAACACCACCTGTTAAGTGAATTCTCCTTGTGTAGAATAACAAAAATCATTTGCACGTGTGATTGAACTTATAAAAGAATTTCCCCTAAATAGCTTTAGCTATGATTTATTTTTATATTAATAAAATTTTATACATACATACATACAGACATACATACATACATGCATATAAATATGGTTGACTGTTCTGTTCATTTCCCAAGCTATTTTTATTTTATAGGTCAAGTACGATGGACAGTGATAGTAATTTTCACCCACACACTTTATACGCAGCATTACCACTGACGACAATAATAAGTATGTACATATGTATGTATATTGAGATAAAAACTTAATATGGCTGACACATTTTTGTATTTTAGACAATAAATACATTTAATAAATATGAATGGTAAAAAAAATTTACAAAAGTTGATAATTGAAAATATCGAAAAACGAACATAACATTCTTTATTTTAATTAACTTTTTAAAAACATATAAAATATAAAATTGATATGTTTCTTTTAAAAGTTACCCTCCGAAAAAGTTTAAGCTTGGCTGCAAGGTCATCCATATAGGATTATTTCTTAATTCGTCTATACATTTTTTTGCTTGGGAAAGTCTGACGCATATTATGTTTTAATAATTTCAAAAAAAGATATTAAGCATAATAATTTTTTATTAAACAAATTAGAAGGAGGAACTATAACTTTTCAAAATCTGATTAAAATTATGCTGATGTTTTGGTATAAGCAGCAATAAAATGTTGGCAAATTAAAACTGTTTTATCAAAGAAATTTTATTATATTTTCATTAAATTCAGGTCTTCGAGACACCACATCTGGTCTTTTTGTATGCACTAGTGGATGTGTGTATGTATGTATTATGATTGTCATTACTCCATATAAAGTTTTTCTATTTCTTTTTTTTTAATTTTCAACAAGATTTTCCAGAAAACAATTTAATAATACAAAATCATAAAATAAATCGAAAAAAAAATTGTTTCATGTTTCTATTTTCAAATAAAGCAGTTATAAGATAAAAATATCCGTTTCGTAAATTAATTTTGCACATTAACACACATAAACTGTTGCTAATATGATTTTTGATTTTATTCAATCAATATTTTATTTACAGCGAGCGTAGACGTAAACACTTATGTCACAAAATATTATATCAGATAAATGTGTTTGTCATTTGGAACAAATTAAAAAATATTGGCACTTTATAAATCAAATGTCAAACGAAAGGCGGCGAAATATATTTGCAGAATTACTGTCGAAAGCAATAAATCAATCTTGAAGAAAAAACTATCTTATAGAAAAGTAATAAGACGATGAACATTCCTACACACATATGTACATACATACATAAATAGAAATATTGTAATGTACAGATGCACAAAATAAGAAAACTTTAATGTTTTCGAAGGACATTAAATAAACTTTTACAAGAAAATTGTTTAGATTTTATGAAACACAAGCATACTTTTTTAAAGTTGGGATGTACATGAAAATTTCAACAATGCACTCTGTGGCGGCTGATTTATTAATAGATCAGGCTTTTTATTTGCGATATTCGTAGTTGTGACGACAAATGTAAAACGGTGTATTGACTGATATACTTTCCAATAAGGGCAGCTATAAAATTTCATGTTTGCTTTTTTCTTGTTCGCAGCTGTCTATCTGACATTGCCTCAATGTCAAATGAGTTCTAAATAAAAAAAACGCATTATTTTTTAAGACAGAAGTCCCTTATAATTACATACATACATACTTATTTCGTATTAACTACACAGAGCCAAAACTGCCTAATAGTATCAAGAAGATTTCCTCTATGAAACGCTGTTAGGCTAAGGGGTATCCCAGCAGAAAGAAGCGAAAATTTTTTTCGAAGAGATTCCTTATTGTTTTTATGTGGTAAATCTTATTAATTTTTTCAATAAGGAAAACACCTAAAATCAAGAAGAAAACTTGTTGCTTACAATTTTTTTGTACCCAAATTCCGTTTTTTTTGGTAGCAAAAAAACAATCCATAGAGAAAAACTTTTTGATTCTATTAGGTTTTCATATGAATTGTAAATAAAAGGGACTTCTTATTGATTTCATTAGGCCATTTTATTGTTTTTTTCAAAAAGGTTTTCTTCTTGATTTTATTAGGTTCCTGCATGATTATGTGTATTTCATCTTCTTAATTTTTTTAATAAGAATATCTTCTTGATTATATTAGCTTGCTTGTTATTTCATACATATAAATCAACATAGGAACAATTTTTTTCATAATTTTTTTTACAAGAAATCATATTCTTAAACTGGCTGCTAACATGTATACTATAGTAAGGTGTAGTAGTGAGGTGGTTAGAGTGCCAATCTACTAAACCGAAGTTCCTTGGTTTAACTCCCTGAATACGTAAGTTTTATAAAAATGTTTTCATCACCCCTCCATCCAGATAATACAAATACATGTTGTAAATAAGCATTCCGGACGTACCATGACGTTCTGATGACATCAATTTTTTAAATAAGATTTTCCTTATTAAAACAATAAGACTTCCTTCTTGAAAAAACCCGTAGAGACATCTTATTAATTTTGTTCTATTTTATTAGGTATTTATTAGGCACTGTTTTCTCTGTGTAATTTTGTAAACGACATTTAATTTTTTTTTTTAATTTTTGTTAATTTTTTTCTTTTATTCTTAAATATTATTGTTAGCTTATTTCTCATTGAAATTTTTAAATATAAAATATGCTGACATTTAGTAAGAATTTATTCATTTTACACGAAAACTTTTACAAATATACATACATACATACGTCCATAGGTACATGTAGTTAATTTTTGAACTAATACACATTTGTATACACACGCACATTGTGTCCTATAGTTGGGGGTATCATCTAGCCCATATACCACTAGAAATATTTTTAAAGAGCCACGTGTCTTCAATGGTTTGTAAAATGTTTTGTAGCTGTAAAAGTTGTTTGTTTCCCTTTATTATGTGAACAAACAGAAGGGTGCGCGTGTGAGAAAAAACCAATACTGACTACACTTTAGATTACTTATTTGCGATTCATATGCTAAAAAATATTTTAAATATTTTTATTTGGAAAAATTGATGAACTAGTTTTGCATAAATTCAATGAAATAGCAAAAGTAATAATATACATAGAAAGTCGGTGAACATTTTTAATAAATCTAGGTATAAAGGAGAAATATCGAAGCAAACCAAACTGGAATGGGTCATTTTTAGACTTCTAAAAGTTACAAGTCTCTAAAGATTTACAACACATGGCTTTATCTGTGTTTAATACAATATTACAATATACAATTAATTGGTCACATATTTTGAAAGCTACGGACTTTTTTTATGTTTCACGCCACTGTACATTAGCAAGAAAATACATACACAAAACTACCGAGTTTATTTCATTTTTGTGCAAAAACTTTAGGGAAAACACGAAATCCTTTCATCCTTCAAGTTTTTCCTTGCATTCCTCGTTGAGTTTTGTTTTTCTATTCTCCAAGGCCACCATTAAGTATTTTAACAAATACTATTGTATTACAATAATGATCAGTGATCTTTATACTATTTTTATATTAGCTTTGCCACCAATACTACTGTGCTTTGTATTCAAGTAAATACATACATAAATATATATGTATAAATTTTTTCGTTATCGAACAGACGCAAATAATATTTAAATATTTCAAATATCATACACATTTATACCAAATAAATTTACGTACTTTTTTACAACATCAGCAATACCAGACAAAAAGTCAAACAGACTGTCGTGCAGCCATTATTTTTGCCAATTTATTTAATTTTTATTTTTAATGTATTTTATTGTTGTTATATTGCTTGTGTTATTTTTTTTACATATATTGGCGTCTAATACGTACTTGTTGTACTTGTACATATTTGAACAATATCAGACATACTAAAGAAATATGAATGTACGCATATAAGTAAGTGTGCTAGAGGGAAGGCATCCCAAGTACGCAATTAAAGATTTCTAATAAAATGATGTAGATTTGTATCCAACAGTTTCTATGCTAAATAAGTCATTCATTTAGCAAGAAAAAGTGAAGAAAAACAATAATTAAAAATTACATGGGTTCGAAAGAAGGTTTGAAGACAACGTGAGCGAAACTATTTGAAATGAAATACGTATGGGCAAACGTTGGTACGGTAAATTCAAGTGAAACTTCAGTTTGTAATATAATATCCAGCGATATAAAATTACTTGTGACAAGTGCGTGGCGGCAATTCACAATGGAAATCAGTGAAATAATGCTGAAATACATAGGCATCTTTAAGCTTTCAAACCAATTTGTGAAAAATACATACATAATACATCATTAATTTTTTTAATTACAATTTCTTTTTATTGGAAATTGACAAAAAAAAATTAAAACCAATAGCCGTTTTTCTTAATGTATAAAAATTAAAACTTGA
Source organism: Lypha dubia (assembly GCA_947311025.1). Lineage (NCBI taxonomy): Eukaryota > Metazoa > Arthropoda > Insecta > Diptera > Tachinidae > Lypha > Lypha dubia. The sequence continues at coordinate 9,308,263 of OX371260.1, read as the reverse complement.
GTTTGAAGAGTTGTTTATAAATTAACTTACAAGAATGTAAATCAATTCTAAATAACACATGAAAAATTCTGGATAATTCCCGAATTAAATCCGAGCCTAAGAAATCTTTTGTTGTGTCGTAAGCAGAGCCAACCAGAATCTTTGGCAGGTATCGAGCCTCTAGGTCATCACTCAATTTGTATAGTGCAACGATTTGGCACGATTTATTTCTCGCGCTAAATAATAAATAATTGCGTTGTTCGAAATAAGTTTTTGATTACATTAAGAGAGAGTACTATCGAATGCATCTTGGTACATGCAGGCCAAAACCAAAACACGTTTGCAACATTTTTTAGTTGCAAAAACAACAACGTTTTGTTGTTGACAAATCGAAGAGCAAGAAAACAGCATATCTACATATAAATATATACATAAGTATGTATGTATGTATGTGTCTACATATGTATGCATATAAAATATTGCCTCAAAAACAAAATCAAAGAGATATATAAACAGATATTCGTAGAAAACAATGATCCAACTGTCTGTGATATAAATTTTCTTTTCTTGTCAGGCATGGAAAATTAAGTTTTGAAAATTACGAAAATATTTGCATTTCCGCCATCAATCTCTTAGATATTTTCCGGAAATGTTTGCAATTGAAAATAAATAAAATTACTTTCCGAAATGATATAATAAAGCCAAAGAGGATTTTAATCATGTGACTTCGAAAATTCTATTAAATGTTTACTAAATATGCAGCATTTACTCTGAAAAGCTTCATATATAATCCACAAACTCGAATATGCTGTAACAAGGCACTCAGCCCGGCATAAAGCCACAATTTACAACACAAATTCGCCACATATTCATATATGCTGCAAACGGTCTTAAATCTACTAGAGACTCACAAGCTCTGTAAAAAAAATATGGGATAAGATGGAGCTTGCAAGTCATCTATTTAAAAACCCCATTAATTATTAAAGTATTTAAAAAACTTTAATTTGGAAAAGGGATTTCCCATACAACTTAGCTGATTGAACTGAAATTTAAAAAAAACCTCGCAGCCTCTTAGCTATTCCTAAAAAGTGAATGAATATAATAGATCGATTTGACACCAATTTAATTGCAAACAATTTATTTTTTTTTTAATATTTCGACATTAATAAATGTCAAACAAATAATGAAATTTAGGAAAATTGGCACAAATTGTATTAAAATGTCTAATATTACTGTCTTTAAAGGCGACAAAAATCGGATATCTCTTTAAAATATGCTTATATGAGAGTATATCCAAAGCAAATGCTAAAATAAGTAAGAGAACCTTTTCTTTTCTGAATTGTAACATCATAAGGGAATTGCCAGCTCTATTTCTGTTATCCCTCCCCTCAATCCTTGTCGAACTATCACACCCTCTGTCACCCTGTGTCCGCGTTATAAAACAATCATTTTCCCTACACCCTACAGCATTCACACTTCTTCGTTAAGCTGTTTTTGTACACAATGTTCAACTATGATGGTCATGTCCAAAAAATATAGTCAAGCGCGACAACAATTTGTTCTAAACAAAATGACACCAACAAATTTAAATATGTACATATAAAAAATATTTTGGCAATTTGCCCACTAAAACACCAACTAGATGAAACAACAACAATAAAGCGCAGCCAAAGTGATACAACTTTTAGGGTTTCACAGCAGTATTTTACTGTCGAAATTTTAGACACTAAAATTAAGAAACAAAATCAAAAATGCAAAAACAACATTTTTATACAAATAAAAATCATTATGTGTATGCATGTTTGCTTGTTTGTACTTTAAAGGAAATCATATGGCAAGACCGAAAATTTTCTACCGTATTACTAACATTCGGAAAGTTTATATAGATTGATTTATTATTCCAGCTTTGAGGAGAAAACTTCATTTTTGTTTACCACATCTAGATAACTAAGCTAGTTTTTTTTTTTTTTTGATAACTTTATTATTTATTGAATCTTCAATTATGGATTAAATTATCAATAAGTTTTTCAAATCTTAAATCTAAAAATATTAAATAGAAGTTTAGCCAATGCTAAACAAAATTTTTAATTTCAACGGTTAATTTTTTGTTGTTTTACATCTCTCGTGAACGGCTGAGAAAAAGAGTATCACTTCTTTTCAGCCGGGTGTGGCCTCTATAATGAAGAATATTGCGCGCAAGTGGATTTGGGTGCATCTCAAGTTTTTTTATATATATTTTTTCGCGTGTTTTGAAAATACTGTCTTCACCAACGGAACGTCTAGATAATTATGAATTCGATGGTTTCTGACATACCAGGGGGCTGCATAACTGGATTCCGTAGGACCATATTGGTTTCAGGATCGCGTTGTATAATAGAAGTTTGTAGTCTAGGCTTAGTATAAAATTTTTTCCAATAAGCCAATTCATTTGGGCTGCTTTTAATTTTATTTGTGTTAACTTTGCGTCTATATGCGATTTCCATGTTAAACGACGATCAAGATGAACGCCTAGATATTTTACTAAACTGTGTTGCGGTATAGTCTCGGTGTTAATTTTTATAGGCGGGCATGTTTCCCTGCGCAACGTAAAAGTTACGTGTACATATTTCTGCTCGTTAACTTTTATACGCCATTGTTTGAGCCATTTTTCCAATTTGGATATATACCCTTGTAAATTGCGGGAAGCTGCTACAGCTTCTACTAAGCTAGTTAACGTCCTTTTTTGAGCATTAAACAAAAGACGACAGTTATAGAAGAGCAGGGAACAATTCCCGCCATACATACTGATTGTTAATTTTTCTATATCCACAAAACAATGGCGGCGATAGCGAAGCATACCGGATATGACTAGAGTTTAATGAAATATTGTAACATCAGCTAATAGTACGATAAATACATACGTTTCTGAACATTCTGAACCAAAAAATAGTTAAGAAAAGATAAGAAAGAAAAAAAAAAAACTTCATTAAAAGAAAAAACACCCATTGTCATCTTTTGCATATTTTTAATATTATTTTTACATGAAATCCCTTAAAATTTAAATTCGCTTGAAATTCCTTTGCGAAAGTTTAAACAAATGTAGAGATGACATATATTATATATTATATGTCATGTTACGTGATTTTATTTATTACTAATTCCTATAAAATTAATATCTGTCTGGACCAAAACCACTGCGAACTGAATAGTATATTTAACAAAAAAGTATCTTTTATAAAAAGTAGGTTTTATAAAAATTAACTCTTAAGACTTCATATTAACTTTAATAAAAATCCATTCTATAAAAAATTTACCTTTTATTAAAAGTACTATATATATAATTTACTTTATATAGCAAGTACCTTTTATAAAAAGTACCTATTATGAAAAGTACCTTTTTTAATAAGTACCTTTTCTAAAAATTATCCTTTATAAAAAGTATATTTTGTAAAAAGTACTCTTTATAATATGTACTTTTTTAAATAAAGTAACTTTTATAAAATTATATTGTATAAAAAGTGCCTTGCTAAAAAAGTTTTTTTCATAAAAACAGGCGCTTTTTATAAAAAACTACCTTTTGTAAGTACATAGTATCTTTTATTAAAAGTAGCTCATAAAAAAGAAAATTTTATGGAAAGTAATTTTTATTAAAGTACCTTAAATAAAAGTAGGTTTTATAAAAAATATCCTGTACAAAAAAGCAACGTCTTATAAAAAGTAGCATTCTGCTTATAATTTTTTATTAAATTCATGTCGAAAGGTTTTCGCAACTTTAAATCCTCTGTTTGACCTGAATGCTGTTTGATGTTTAAAGTCTTTCTAAGTCTCCACAATTTGTTTTGGGTGAAATTAAAAAAAATTAAACTTCCTGCTTAACCGGAAGCGTTGAATATTATAGATTGAGTTTCCCTAAAGGAACTGATATTACATATTACCAGCGAGCAGAAATCTGTAGCACTTATCCATTAATTTTGGGCATTAAAATTATGAAATATATTTGCTAAATTATTGCTTAGTTCTACCTCTAAATTTTTATACATCAAGTATTAAACCTTCAAATTGAAACAACAAAAACAACTCATAAAACTTTTAACATTTTAAATTGTGCAATCATAAAATATAAGGGAAAAATTATGAAATATTGGAGAATAAAATTTATATGAAATAAAGTTTTTTAATGTTGTTGTATTTTTATTTCCTTTATTACTACTTTTACTTTTACATTTAATTGCTCTTTTAGTGGCAGTATTTAACAACAAACAATTTTTTTTTCTTCAGTAAATAAAAATGTAAACAAAAACAATTTCAGTTGATCAGTTTTTTTCTTTTGCTGTTTTTCAATTGGGGAAAATTTGTTTGATATTTTGTATTCCTTAATTTTATTTCTGTATATTTTTTCAACAACAAATTGAGCATATCAATAGACATCATAAAAAATGATTTAAAGTGGACCTGATGAACAGGCTAAGAAGTAATTGATGGTTTGCTAAAATTAAATAAAAACTGCCAAAATCTAATAATACTAGAGATGTGCAAATGTCGTGAATTTTTCGGGTCTCGCGTGACTCACGCGTGAATCACTTGAGTCCTGATTACAAATTGATAAAATCACGCGTGCGTGCGTGATCGTGATTTAAAAATATAATACCGTGCGTGATCGTGATTTAAAAATATAATACCGTGCGTGATCGTGCGTGATTTTTTAATACAATTTTCACGCACTCAAAACAGTTCTCTATGTTAAAATCTCCGTTAAAAATGCAGACATTCATCTACATACATATCTATGTACGTACCTACATATGTACATTAGAATATCCATTTTGTTTTCTGTATGTGAACAGATAATAAAAATATGTAATGATATATTTTATCGCATTAGTGTTATAAAATGTAGATATGTATGTACATATTAATAAAACACTATCTAGAACCATAGTACAAAAGTATGTACATTGTATGTATAAAATGTAAATATGAAAAGTTATTCAAAAGTACGTATGTAGTATCTACACCTTTGGAAATATTGCGTTAACCTAAACCTAACAACACTAGTAATCCTCTTGAATTCCTTTACATATAAGTTATAAATTTAAATAACCTGCCTTGGCATACAGTGCTAGATTTTTTATATTAAGTTTATCCTTTGTATAGCTAATTTTCGAGCTTTTCCTAAATTTTTTTTTTATTTAATTTAAATCTTGAAGTAAATAAAGAAATAAATTACAAAATAAAATTTTTTAGCATTTTCTAAATCTTTTATTGCAATACTTGTATTTCACCGTAAGCACGTGATTAAACATATTGCGTTCGCGAGCGTGCGTGATCGTGAAAGTTTAAAATCATGCCGTGCGTGAAAAATATATATGTTTCGTGATCGTGCGTGATCGTGAGCGTAATTTTACTCAAGCGCACATCTCTAAATAATATTAGAGTACTTCATTTAATCGACTATTCGGCCACTAAATTAAAGAAGAAAATATTTTATATTCATTTTATATGTACTTCAATTGTGTTTTAAGTATGTTTTTCTGTTATAAAAATAAACAAATAAACAAACAAGCAACAAAATGTTTTAATAACAAAACAACAATGCAGTAAATAAATAAAAAAATATATAAAAATTAGATTGTAAAATATTTCATTTGTATAAAAGTACGGTGAGTAGATTCATCCATTACAAATTCATTTGGAAAAAAATTAAAACACTTAAATACTGTTGCTATCATTTTAAAAATGTAGTGTCTGACTCTTGCAGCAGGTAAATAAACTGTTTCATTTGTAAATTAAAAATGATTTGCAAAGAATTACGAAAACGGTTTCAATAAAGAAATAACAATTTCGAACGTAAATAAATTTCAGATAAATTAATTTTGAGAAAAAAAAAATATACTCCACGTGATAAACAAATATTACATTTAATTGTGAAACACGGATACATTTACTTTTGCAATGATATATGTATCTATAACATCCACATAAATTATATAAATGAACTCCATGTAAGAAATCAAACTGCGTGCAATTGGGCTTTTTGCGACAAAGCAGCCAAATATATGTATATGTTCCTAGGCCACCGATTTTTAATCTGAGAAGTACAAGGGAAATTAAGAACCTCTGAGTTAAAGCGATCAAACTAAGTATATTTCAACTATTTCCGTGACAACTATCCGATTTCCAAGAGCTTAACTCGTTGAAGCAGTTATCTTGCTGGTCGTAGGAATTTCTGATGGCAATAAGACGATTGAAATATTTCACAATTTCCCGATCAATCGCCGAAGCATTAACGTTATCGAATCGTAGTTCGTAAAATGACGATCGTGATTAAATAATATACCTCGACGTATTGCACAATTTCCCACCAACATTACTTAGCTGACTAAGTGCCGAAGCAGTTATCTTGTCGGATCGTAGTATTTGCTGATCGTAATATGACGATTGGGTGGTAAAAAATTTATCTTAACTATTGCACAATTTCCCACCAATATTATTTAGCTTATAAAGCGCCGAATAATTTATTTTGTCAAACGATCGTGAGCTGAAACCTATGTATGGACTTAAAGCACGTGGTTTCAATTAATCGTATTTTGTCGGATTGCAACATTATTCTGTCATAATATGGCGAGAACTATGAATGCATTTTGAAAGTTAGTGCATAAGCTAAGAAATTTTGGAGCTTTTCAAATATATGGCTGATGAAGTCTGCTGATGATTTGCTTTAAACACCAATAAACCGCTGGCATGTAGACATGCTTAATACACAACAAATTAAAACTTTTTTCTTTACGATTTCTAAAATTTTCAAAATAGTTCTTAAAATAACAACTACGACTAATACTGAATAGCTAGAAAAATATTTGAAATAAATGTGTTATCATTTTATCATCACCAAACAGCCATTACAAAGTTTTGTTTTCTTTTGTTGGTAAAACGAATTATTTCATAATTATGTATTTTAAATGATGGACAAGCAAACGGTTTTTCACTGCTTCCTTTTTTTCTTGTCCTATATCAGCCAACGTTCGCATACATATGTCCGACTGGCTGTCTTTATTTGTATCTGTTAAAGATGTCTGAATTGAAACTGTCGCCGATTTACGCTTGAGGTACTTGAAGCGTCACACACTTTGCTCATTGATGTGGTCATCGTGTAGAGGCAATATCTGCTTGTTCTTCAGCTGTATTTAAATTATGTCTTTACAAATTTCAAAATTAACTTTTTGGCGTAGATACTCATCGACTACATATGCACATATATAAATACATGCATACATATGTAATTGTAAATATTTATATGTACATGTCTATTAGTTTTTATATCCATTTTTTTTCATTTGTTGTCTTGGCTGACAAGTGAGTCAATATAGAGACAATTTGAAATACAAAAATCATATTATTTTTCTGAAGGCAAAATCCAACTACACGCCTATGAGGCAAAAAAGAAAAGAATTGCAAACAATATTTTATTTAATACAATTACAATCAACAACAAATAGTTTTGATTAAAACACTTTATTAATTTAGAAAATGCGGCATAATGCCATGAATCCTATTCGTCGCACGTCTGTCTGTCATTTTACAATTGTATTGTTTTGTATCAGTTTGTAGGTAGGTACGAGGAGTGTCATGTATAAAATAAGTAAAAATAATAGAATACGACTACCATCATCAACATCATACACAACTGTACTTCTTCATTTTTCACTCTTGTTTCTATATATCATGTCGTATTTTTGTAAGTGAATGTGTGTATGTAAGTACATACTCGTATGAATTTTGAAATCTATTAGGACAATAGGAATTAAAACAGTAGTGATTATTTTCTAAAGGTTCTCTTACAAAAGGTGAACTTTACCAAAACTTAAACATATACAACGGAACTAAATTCTTAAGGAAATTTCATCAAAATAACTTTAAAAAAATTAATATCTTTATAAAAAGTAAGTTTAAAAATATTCCGTTTATAAAAAAGAACAACTTTTAGAAAAGCTACGTTTTATAAAAAGATTCTTTTATAAGCAGTAGATTTTACGAAACAAATGAGTTGTCTTAGTAGTGGTGTTTTCTTCTCTACAAAAAAATGGTACATCTCCATGTAAAAAGTGTACTTTGGTATTCGTTTCTTAAAAACGTTTTGCTCTGTAAAAAAATTACCCTCAGTAGCTGTTAAAACAGGGGGTTCTACTTTTTTATAAATTGTTTTTTGTTCTAGTGAAACAAGAAGTTGCATTATTACAAGGTGGGCCAGACATTTTATGCATGTACCTTTTACCAGGGTGTGCAGAAAAGAAAACACCATAAGTTTCATAAAAAGTACCTTTTATAAAAAGTACCTTTTTCTTTGAAAAAGTACTAATTACAAAAAATACATTTTACAGAAATTAAATGCTTTATGAAGAGCAAATTACAATTGTTACTGTTGCATTTTTTTCAATTCAATACAATTGAAATATGTGTGACAATCATTCAAAACGCAACAAAACAAAAATTAAATTAAATCTTTTACAACAATAAAAAAAATCTAAGGAAAATAACGAAAACAAGCTGATTTATATGAAACATTTTGTATCCGTTAAGAATCAAATTTTTTCTCGTTCTTGCACAGAGCATGGTGATGATTCGTTTGTTTGTAATCATATTCTTACAAAAATTAAAAGTAACAAAAATTATTTCGAATTTTATTTCTTTTGTCTTCAAAATTAAATTTATAATTAATGTTAGATATTTTATTGTGTTTAAGAATATTTCACCGAATGGAAGTCTGTGTGCAGATATGAACTTATTTCATTTTCGAGATACGGACTAATAGATACATTTCATTAAATTTAGTGTAAAAATTTCTTTTTTGCATTGAGTTTGTTGTTGATTTCACTTTTGCATTGTTAAAATTTTATTTATATTTGTGTTGTTACAAAAAAAAATACAAAAAATTAAATTCGTTGCTTAATTCATTTGTGCCTAGTGACTAATAAACATGAAATTAAATATAAAATTATATGTTTGTATAATTTGTTTTCTTTTATAATAAAAAAGTATTCATACATATGTACATATGTATGTATGTACGCATATTTTTTAATAAGTATGCTGTTTTATTTTAGCAAATTAAAGCCATTTATAAAAAATATGTATTTTTAAATTGTAGTGTTTTATTTTTGTATTAATTAAAATTCAAATGTTTGCAAAAAATTATGAAAGTTTATTTGTAGTAAAACAGTTTTTGTAGTTCATTTATACATAAAATCTCAATATTTTTATCTAATTTTTCCACAAATAGAATGAATCGAATATGATTTTTTGCAAACATTTTCCATTCATGTTAACTATTGTGTCATATACACAACAACTAAACATGACCTTTTCTTTTAATAAAAAATATTTAAGATTTGGATGCACCAATCGAAAGTTATTTCAATAACTCTCTAATTAATAATATTAAAAAACGTATATGGCCTTTTTGCGGTGAAAAAAAAAACTCTGATGATGAGATCATGTTTAATCTCTAAGCCATCATGGTGTGCAGTACGAGCCTTATCCATGTCCAAAGTATAGCTTTATATTTTCAATTATTATATGCTTTGACAGCCTCCTACTCAATTAGAATTAGTTGAATTGCAACAGCAAAAATCTTGAATATGTACAGTTAAATATTCATGGATTATCAAAAACTTTAAGACGATTTATGTTGTTCTAAAAAAAATAATTATTTGATTTGACACTTCGCTCTTTGTTCTCAGTCTCCAAAACGATACATGAATGTAAGAAAAATTTGTAGGTATTTAAAATATGATATTTACAACTTAACAACTTCAAAATTTGTATTCAATGAAACATGTACTTTGCCAGAACTAAGAAAATTAGTTAGGGAAGAAGGATAGAGGGAGTAGTGATTATGCGCATAGGAAAGACATCTGCACGAAGTTTATTCCATATAATAACTGTTCAGCTAAAGGAGGAATCATCTCTATAATCTGTAGTGGGTCTCCCTGGGCTACCAATCCTCTTTTTCCTGCTCAGTAGGTGGTAGAGTAACTTACTTCAAAATACTTTATTAAAGCACCAGTCAATGCAATAGACTTGTATTCTTTTTTCGATCGAGTATAGCAAATATAAATGTTAGGGAGATTATATGGAGCGAAGAATTTCATATACTGTCGTGAGAACTTTGAAAAGTATGCTATAAACAATAAGAGGATCATACTTTCCAGTGTACATATGGATCAGCAAGTTCAGTCACTATATTATGACTTATGTCTTGCACCCAATCTCCGAGAGGCTTAGCAGATACTACTATCGTCTTGATCCTGACGTTAAATTAACGAATATTTTAGCACTAATGGAATTTACCAGAATATACGAAGTGCCGAAGTATGCGCAACGAATGATCATCTGAGTTTTGTTACAACGCCACAACCTGAATGCTTACTCTTCGAATCTCTATCTATAGGGGAAATCACTCTTAGTATTGTAATCATTGCAGATCTTGCAAGTCTAGCTTATTTTCATCAGTTTGTAGCAATGCAAAAACAATATATGTAAATAAGCTATACCTGCAAGATCTGGAACATATGCAAGAGCAGTTTTCAACCAAGAGTGATTACCCTCTATATTTTCAAATCGGACTAAACAAAGATTAGGTTGCACTCTTACAAAATGTCTGCAATTGGTTGTGTTGCCAACTTAAGTGCGTAAATACAGTTGTAACCGCTGTCGATAAACCATAACGAATATTTTATTACCCATGAATTAGAATTAATTCGCCACATTTTTAAAGGCTCATATATTTGTAATTCTTTGATCTTATACAATAACTCGAATGTGACTCGAATACCATAATAAAATCTAAATTTTGTATTAACACAGATAAAAATATTAAGACAATATACAACTTTTTGCAACTCTAATTGTGGTCCCAATTCTAAGTGGGTTCTTGAAATGTCACAACAAACGTATTTTTCATGATTTCATATTCAAGTATACGTCTTTAGTCTAAACTTTATTTTTGCACATTTTTTTTTTCTTTTAATAATTGATTCAAAATTGTCATGATTTATACCCTGCCTTTTTATTTCCATTCAATATTCTGCATTCAAAATTAATTTGTTGGTACTGTGAGATATGTACATACTATGTGCGCATAAGTATGTATGAATGAATGTTTGCAAATAATTTGCTTATAAATAAAAATCAAACAAACTAAATAAAAAATATCAAATCCAAAAATAAATAAATGAATAAAGTATGTATGATACATAAATAGAATGAATAAATAGCGAGAAAAAACATAAACTATTCATCATTGATTATGACCACCTGTCGTTGTCTTTCGTTGTTTTAATTTTTCTTGTTCTTCTTTTTTATATCTTGGTCATAATTACGACAAGTACAGTTCGGATCAATAGCAGAGGAGGCATTTATATACGACTATACGAGTAGATGTAAACCGTGCTACTCAAGGGGAACAACACAGTTATTAGTAGTACCCAGTGCAAAGATAATGTTTTCGTAAGAAGAATTTCTTACAAATTGAATTTATAAGCCAAATTAAAAGCACAAGAAATTTTTACAAAACAAAACCAAATAACTCGCTATTAGAAATTTTAAGGCTGGTGCAAGAAAGTGATTCAATACAAACGAATGCAATCAAATGCCCAATTAAAAGCACACTTTTTCAATTAATACTCGTATGAATAATTAATTTTTAACAACGAACTTTGATATTTTAGCAAAGTATGAAATTAATATATAAACTTTTGTAGCGCTATTTCTGAAATCTATAGGAAAATGATTAAAAATTCCTTGTGATGTTTTGTCATCAGCATTGTGGCATAAATGTTGTGATAATTACCATCAATAAAGCGACACCTTATAAAATATATCAATCTCATAACAAACACAGAATTTTCACAAAAAAAAAACCATTTAATACAAATTTATCTGTTTTATTTGCCAATTTTGTTTTTGAAAAATGTTTCAAAAATCTATATATTAGTTGCATCGTATTCATCATCACTACTGTGACAAAACTAATCATACTAATATTATAAATGTGAATGTCCGTTTGTTTGTTGCGCATTCACGCAAAAACTACTAAACCGATAATCATGAAACTTTGCACACATATTCTTGGAGGTATTAGAAGTAACATAGGATACTTTTTATTAAAAAATAAAATAAAATATAATTTTAATATTAATTCATTTTTATTATACCCCTACCCTTGATCTCTTACATCTTGTTGCATCAACAATGTATATATCTATTAATATATACGCAATAAAATTTGGTAAAACATAAAAATTTCATTCTAATAAAAAAATTTAAAAGATATGCTTGTAGGAGTTCAAAAAATATGTCATTGAAGTCTAAAGCAATAATCAGTATAACTAAATATATTTGCCACACAAAATTTTTTGTTAAAAGAAGACAGCACTGTTCCAATATTATATTACGATCAAGAGTGGTTGTTATTCGCAATGAAAAACAACGATCTATTTTTCTACTACATTAGCATTTCTCGTAAAGTAATGAAAACTCAATAAAACATATTAAAAAACCTGCACTTCATGGAATGTGCGACATATGTAAAATTGACGATTGACGGGGATTTGCGGTCTTCTGAAAAGGACCGATTTTCAAATATGTATGTATGTCTGTACTCGTATGTATTTAATTTCGTTTTTTTTTTTTCGATTTCAACTTTTTAAATAAGTATTTTGATATATTTATCTCTATTGAGTTGTAGTAAAAATGCTAAAGGCCTCTTTACATGGTAATACATGTATATCGGTATGTCAAAAATTGAAAAAATCTTATCATGTAAACGCAAATTGTTATGAGTAAGAGAGAATACGGATATAAAATCTGACAAGCGTTCAGTAAATGTTTATTTTCTAAACCATTTTAGAAAATTACGTATACTCATTTTATCAAAGGTGCCTTTTTAAGTAGACAATGGCAGCTTTAAGAGTATATATTGAAGATGGCATCATTTCTATAGAATAATTACAAAAACAATTAAAACAAATTCATGTTGTTTTTGTAAATATTATAGAACTGTAACCACCAGCTATTTCGTAGCGCAGACTTTTGATTTTATTAATATTATCCGTGTAAACATAAAAAATACCTGCAACAGACTTTTGCTCTCTCTTCTTATACACAAAGAGAATTTCATTATATTTTGATTCTACAAAGTGTTAATACTTTGTATTACCATGTAAACTCACCTTAAGCTATGTGTATTAATTTTTTTTTATGACAAAAATGTTAAAATTAAAGAAATTAACACGCAGTATAGACAGCATCGTGTAAAAAGTAAACCCCGCCCGCTCTATTTAACTAAAGAAATAACAAATGAAACTATGGCTGACTTCCAAAACGTCAATTGCTTTGTGTTTGAACAAAGCATCAGATTTCATAATGCCGCAGTACAATAATTATACAATGTATACCATTTCAAAACGCCGCCGCCAAGTATTTTTAACGCATTAAGAAAGCAAACAAGGCATCGGTTTTATAGTTGTTGCATTGTTTCGGATCTTTGCATATGTATGTGATTTAAATACAGTAGCAATTCTGTATATAAACTTTGTATACGAACGTTTTGGAAGTCAGCCTATATGTTATGTTGTATTAGAAAATTTCAAAACTTTTCCCACTGTTTAACCATCCTGAGTGGTGGACAGACAATAAGTACGTAACCTTTAAGACCATAAATTTTTATGAGCCAATAAAAAAGATATAATTCATTTTTTCAGAAGCTTTTCTTTATTTATTTTATAATTTCGTGTGAAACAAACAACAACAATAACAACAACCAATAATAAAGGAAAACTGAAATATGAATTACGAAAAAAGTGTGAAAATTTCAAATGCAAATGAAAGAACAAAAAGAAAGCAGACAAAAGCTAAAAAATTTTCGCAATACGCACGTGCTGAACATCTCTCTTTTTTTGCCAATAAAAATGTTAAATTTTACATACATACTATATTAAATAATTGTAATAAATTCAAATTCGATCGAAAAAAACCTAATCACAAGTACTTGATTGTATTCAAAATAGTGATGGTATAGTGAGAAAACTTTTCATAAACGCGTCAAAACGGTTTCCTTATAAACTATTTTCAAACTCATTTATATTTAAGATATATTAATCACTATCACTAATACTAGCGATCAGTTCACCACTTTATTTGTTCTATTTTGATTGTATTGATATACAAGTATATATGACATTTCATTCATAATTTCCACAATATTAATTTTCATTCCGTCTATCTGCAAGAAATTGATTTTACAGACTTTATATTTTGACTGATATTTTACAATTAAATACGATCACTACCCATCTCTAATTTCAAAAGACATTTCATTTGCATTTGCGCCATTTTTTTTTTTCATAAACCAATCAATATTTTCTGTATTTTAATTAATTAAAATTGCATGTATTTTCTGTTTATAAATTATTAAAATTACATTGGCATTATGAATTGATTAAAATCCATCAATTTTATTGGAAACACCCTGAAAATAAACATTTTTTTATATTTGTGCATTCATCTATATTTAGAATTAAAAATTTATCTATGCATAATGAAAATGTATTGGCATGTAAATTTGTTTAAATTGTAAAATTTTATTTTCATTTTAATTACAAACAAAATTTTAAATCTTGTAAATTTCCTTTCAAAATTTTACGGCCAATTTAGCGATTGAGTGATTTTGTAAAAGTCATCATTAAAGATTTAGATGTTTTTGTTTAGGAATTTTATTTAAGTTTTGTTAACAGCATGTTTTGGACATTTAATTTGCCATGACATAGAAATACTTTTTTATTAGTAAATATGTATATACTTAGTAAAAGACTCGTTTGGGGCAGGCTGCAAATTAAATTAAATAAATATTTAAAATACCATGAATATGCCATCATACACAAGCATGCTGATAATACAATGAGTCATATATATGGTCTCCTAGCTCATTTTTTTCATATTTTAACCTTTAATCTATCGAAATATGCAAAAAGAACTGTATTAGGAAAAATTAGTTAGGCCGTTTCTGAATTACATTAACAATACAATAGAAGTACATATGTGTTATGGTATACTAACATTATATCCCCTACTTTATTAGGAGCAAATAATTACAATTGCTCTTGTAATGAAATTTATCATAAAGTATGCAATTTTAATATTAAATACTTTGCAATGTCTTTGTGTATGTTTATTAAAGAAAACATTTTAATTCTTTCATTTGAAATTTACGTTAATTTGGTTTCTATAAAGTTAAACGAATTATTGCATATTAAATTTATAGACACTAACTACAAAGACGCAGTACGCTTAGAATTAATAAAAGATGTGTATGCATACAGATTTGACACGATACTACCACATCAGTTTAAAAGATTTTCTATATGTTTTTTTTTATCAATTAACGATACTCAATCACTTAACAGCTCTTAATCTAATTGTAACAAAGTATTTAATTATATTTAAATAATGATCTAATAAAAATTTCAGTATTGTTGTCACAAACAAATGCAAATAAAATAAACTAATGCAACATTGTACAGTGGGTAATATATGCGTTAATTAATAAGGATTCATTAATTTTTTGGGCTCCATGATGCAGCAAAAGTAAAAAGAACCTTATTTTGTCCCCTCTTCTTAAAACTAAAGAGTGTGCTAAAGCGATCAACGTAACATTAAAGAATGATGATTCACATATGTATATGTGACCTTCTCCGAGAAAAGGGACCTAGTGTGTCAAAAAACGGGTTGGACTTCAGAGTGGATTCTGGTACCTAAAAGGGGGTAGAATAAGATGAAATGCGTTTTTCTCAAAACTTCATTTTCACACACTAGGTTCCTTTTCTCGGAGAAGATCACATATAGTGAAACGTAAAAGAATTTCGTGTTCACAGTTATTTTATCATATTCAAACGGTTACAATAGATACTAACAATAGAAATCAGAAAAAGTGGGAAAAACCCAGCACGCTTAAAAGGAAAATCACCAGATCGAATAATAATCGAAAAATAAAAAAAAACTGGAAATCATCGTCAAAAGAATAAATCACCAAAACGAAGAAATTTGTCAAAAAATTAAATCGCCAAGGCTAAAAGGATAAATCCCTATTTCACACAAATCTAATTATACGAATGAAAGAATTCTATCGATATCGTGAATTTTCTCTTTTTGGGATCGGTTCCACTGTGTCTAGTGTTATTTTTTAAATACAATATATTATTTAAATGTAACAATTTCATTCTTGTTCTTACATTATAGCAACATTTTGTTTAACCTTGACTTTTTTTCTCAAAATATTAAAAGAAAAAAACTAATCTCAAATATTTTGCTTAAAGAATGTGTTTATTTTGTCATTGTTTTACTAAAATATTTTCGAAATATTGAACAAAAAAAGTTTTTTTGAAAGCAACAATAACCACATTTATATAATACATATATAATTATATAATATACATACATATGTATATTAATATTATAATGGCAGTCATAAATTTTCCGCAATATATAAATAGAAAAAATAATATTAAAATAAAATAAAGATCAACACAGTAAATGAAATATAAAATCATCATCAAAAAAAAAGAATAATATGAAAAAAATAGTGACTAAAAAATGTAAGCATACACACACGCACATACAGTAGTTTCTCGATTTAACGAACATTGTATTTAGTGAACATCGCATTTAACGAACAAAAAAAATTTTTTAACGAACGAAAGTGTAGAAATGATTTACGAATAGCAGATTTTTGCAAAATCCTTTGAGAGAGCTTCAAGAAGATGCATTTAATAAAAAGATATATATTCCAAAAGCAGACTGTGCTTAGCCAATTTTTTAAATATATGATTTTTGTATAGTTTTTTTTTTAATTATCTATTAATTTAGATCCAGCACTAACGAACACACACTAACGAACAAGCCTGACAACAATTAAGTTCGTTAAATCGGCAAACTACTGTATATACAAACCGAACACTCTATCTTACACATGAGGAACCATCAGCAATCACAAGGTCATAGATTTGAATTATGACGGTTCTAACATTTGATATCAAAGAAAACTTTCAATTTATCGTACAACATAAGATTTTATTTCAAATTGACCTTAATTTGGGAATTATTTTTTTCCAAAAAACGGTGCATTTTCAATTTCAGCTTAATTATAAATGTTTTGACTTAAAACTAAGTAAATTAATTTTCGAGTGCATTGACGAGCACACGTTAAATTTTAAATCAAGAAGTTGAAATAATATCAAATCAATAATAAAAAACGCTAACGCGAAAAAGTATTGTTGAACTTGAAAAAAATCAAGAAATTAAATAAAGCTGCAAATGATTGCCAAATGAAAAAAACAAAAAAATGCTACAAACAAATAAGGAAAATTAATCTCAAAATATAATATTCATAATAAATACACAATAAATAGATTTATAACGAATAAAAATAATTCGTTTTTTAAAACTATTGTGCTTTCCTTTAGTAATTCTCGGTTATTGTCTGAGAGTTTGTGTATAAGCAAATGAGTTTGAAAACTTTTCAAGCATGTTGGTAAAGATCTACTGATGAGTTGATATACGAGTATAGCAACCTATGAAATGTAGCATAATAATAAATAAACTAGTTTTGAAAAAATAATCTCACACTTAAGAGAGCGTAACATTTCCTCGTACTCGAGGCTCTTTCTATCCACCATAAATTTTTTTTGAACTTTATATAAAATAAAAAAATTTAACTTTAATTTCTTAATGAAGCTTATTTTCTAAGCGCTGACATTATTGTACGTATTTCAAGGATATTTTACGTTTCGTGTTAAAAAATATAAACAGCCCAGCAAACTTTCTAGAATTCAAGAATTTATTTTATTGTACCAAATGTACTCGTATTCTTTCTTCCTGGTTCATTTGTTAAGTTTTAAGTTTTCGGACAGCTATCGGTTTTTTCTGTTTAATATAAATTCGTAACTTTTTATTTGTTAGTACGATCGTGGGTTAGGCGTTCTAGTTTTCAAAGTTATAAGTTTCTATTGGACAATTTAAGAAGCAGATTTACAGTAATTTAAACAAAAGACTTTTCGACATCAATACACGTGTATCTCAAACCATTTAACCGGTTTTGAACATATTTGTTGCACTCAACTCAGTTTTACAAGATCTTAAAAATTGATTTGATAACCACTTTTGAATGTAATAGAATAAACTTCGTTCTTCAAAATATTTCGTAAACGATATTTCTCTCGATTGAACTTCAAAGTCGACGATCGTTGTTTGAGTTTAGTAGTTGATTAAATTTTCGATTTAATCCATCTGGTTTGAAAATAATTTTGTTTTTTCGTAAATTAACAAAATTTTATCGCATCTATCTCACGAAATATAACTGAGGGCAATATGTTTAGAATAACTGAAAATTGCATGCGACCGGAAAAACTATTCCTACGCTCTGAAGGTTTACAAACACAAACGAACACACCACAAATATGCTCATACGGACACCATCATAGAAATTTTCAGAGTAGATTACGATGACTGTCAACTCGGTGAGATCTGATAAAAAGACGATTTCCGATACACGTCAAAATCGTTCTCTCTCTTCTAAAATGTATACAACTAAAGGATTTCCATAGTACATATATTGTAAAAAAAAACCGTCAAAATTTAGATCCCATTTTTATCCTTTATATAGTTTTAACTTTGAGCATTTTGCTATTTTAAGAAACTTTCTATTTTGCCAAATAACGGAAATATGGCATGTGAAGAACGCAAAACACTCTCCCAAAAGCAGTGAAAGGTAAATGGATAAATCATTTTTGCAGTAAGGCCTTCAGAGCTGTAGGGTAAAATTTAGGTTTTACAGTTGAGTTTGTTTTTGGATTCCATGTAGTTTATTTTCATGCATCATCAAATAAAAACGATAAATTTCAATTTTTAGGAATTTGTACGATTGTTTTTTTTTTTTTTGTTTTAGCTGACAATAGTTTTAAGTGACTGTGTATGTATGTCATCATTGTGCATACGAGCGTGTGTGTGTGTGAGCTAGTTTGTGGTTAGATTTTTTTATGCTGAATTTCATTTATTTTTTATTAATACACATGACAAGACCATTGTTTTTGCATAAACTTTTTTTTTAAATTAAAATTGTATTTAAAATATGCAAATTTCTACATGTTTATAATATTTCTTTTTCTTTTTTGTTGTATTTTAGCATAGTGAGGAGTCCTTATATTAAATATGAATACAATTACATTTGAATGCAGTTGATAGAAAAAAATAATATACAAAAAGTTTTGGAAAAAAACTATATTTCATGTTTAAAAAAGTATAAAAAAATATTTTGTTAGTGTAATCAAATCGATTTTTTCAGTTTAATCGAAAATATTCAAATATACGGCTATGTATTTGCGCTAAGTAAAGAATCTTTTTTCGATATTAAAGGGTTATTAGAGCTTGGAATTGTCTCATATATGTATATAGTGAAGCGAAGGTGACATTTTGAACTACTTTTAATGTTTTTCTTTTTGTTAGAAAGGGATATTAAGAAAAATGATTTGTACACAACACTACAGCAATTAAACAAACAGAAATGTTTAAAAATTTACTAAGTATTTAATTACCTTTTTGCATTATTGATGGCAACCAAATACTACTACCGTTTTGTGAAGGATAAACCGCAGACGAGGCAGTACCATGCTTTGCCTCAAATTAGGCGTACGTTACAAAACGTACGAATCCAACAATAATGATCAAGTGTTGAATCTAGATGACAAGCTGGCGCTGGTAAGTGCAGCGAAGTGTGATGTCGTTTATTGATATTCCTGGCTGTGTTAGCAGTGTAGTTTGTTGGGAATGAACTTAAACAGCAACAGCAATTTTTAAGAATATATATATATATATTTTTGTTGCTGATTTTTGTTGGTGATCGTGGTGGGGCTGGTGAAAAACAATTTTTATTTGAAATCAACAATTATAAAGGCCGGCAATAGTTGATTTGGCTCAAACATTATGACAAAAACGTACATATTTTGTTTCAATCTTCTTAAGCTTTTTCTATTGTTGTTGTTATTGTTGCAGTTGCTGGATAACAGCAACCAAATCGAACGAAAAAAAATTTCATTTGTTTTTTCGTGAAAACTTTTTTCTATTTTTTTATTATAATTTTTTCTGTTGTGGATTAATCTCTTTTTATTTTGTTGTTTAGCATTTCTTTAATTGAGGGGGCGTTATGGTTTTTGCTCAAAATTTGTTTTAGCCATTAGCACTATTTTGCTGCTGCGTTTTCATCTAACGCTGCTGATGCCTCTGCTGCTAGTGATTTTTTTCATCTATTCCCACCAAATACACACAGGTAACGTACATTTTACAAGATACACTTGAATTCATTATTATATTTATATATATTTTTTATTATTTATTTTCTAGTTCATGTTATTCCGCTTGTCTTTTTGGTTTTAAGTATTTTCGCTTAATAGATTTCTCTGGTTAAATTGTTGCTGTTGTACATTTGTGTTGTCGTGGCTGTAAGAAGTTCAGAAAAGAATTTAATATTGAAATTATTTGAAATTATGTATGTATTTCGAAGTTGAAAAACTATAAAAACTAAAAATTCTAACAAATAAGTTTATGTTTTGTATAAATCCCAAAAGTATTTGTAATTTTTGGAGTAAAAGTAATTTTCGTTAATTTGACTTAAAATATTATCGGAGTAGCTCCAAGAACGTCGTTTTTTAGTTGGTTTATCGGCATGTGGAAATCATAAATAAACCAGAATTGAAATTTTAATTGAAACAGAGGTATTCAATTAAAATAATGAAATTAAAAGTAAATTAAATAAAAATAGTTATCTTGATATATAAAATTTTTTCATGAAAATTATTCGATATTGGGAATATGTGCAATACTTCTAAAAATAATTCAAAATTTATAATTGCTTGCATTCCATTTATTTCCAATTGTATGTAAATAAATATATTTGAAAATATATTTTATTCAGCAAACTTTTTCAATGGTGAAATTGAAAAATTGTGATAATTAAATAACTTTTGCCATAAACTTTTTAACATAATTTAATAATTTAATAACGAATACTAAATAACGTTGAAAATTCTGAAAATTTGTTAAATCATCATTGATTTTTTTTTAAATCGCGCATAAATTTCTTATTAAATTGATTTAATTAAACTTCTGTAAAGTTCTTGCTAGAAAACAAAAATATAATAAATTCGAGTGTGTGTGTGTTCGTATGTCGGTGTGTAAAGCATGTTTCATTAAAATTTTATTTAACTTTAAATTTTAAGGTTTTAAACAAAAGGCCTTTATTTATTTGTATGTATTCTATTTTGCTTGTACATAATTCGAGCTATTCACACTCACACACACTCGCAAGGACAACAAGAAAGAAATAAGAAGAAAATAAATCGATATTTTATACTAAGAATCATGAAAAACAATATGCACACGTATATATTCAAACACACACATACTCACACTAAAGGACTTTAAACTGGAGATGAAAAAGTTTTTATATGCGTACATTTTGAAGTACATGCATACCTACATATTATATGTAAACAGTAAATTACACAGAAAGAAAATAATCACGTTCGAAGTAATTTAATCCAAGTCACTTTATTATTAGAATTAGAGATGTGCGCGTGAGTAAAATTACGCTCACGATCACGCACGATCACGAAGCATAAATATTTCTCACGCACGGGATGATTTAAAACTTTCACGATCACGCACGCTCACGAGCGCAATATTTTTAATCACGTACTTTCACGCACGACGGGAATAATTTTGCACGCATGCTCACGGTGAAATACAAATTTTGCAATAAAAGATTTAGCATAGCTAAAAAATTTTATTTTGTAATTAATTTCTTTATTTACTTCAAGATCATCAATTAAATAAAAAAAAATTCAGGACAAGCTCGAAAAATTAGCATACAAAGGATAAACTTAATATAAAAAATCTAGCACTGTCTGCCAAGGCAGGTTATTTAAATTTATTACTTATATGGTGGTTTATTAATATGTATATTGTACATATGTACATTCATTTTATAACACCAATGAGATAAAATATCACATTACATATTTGCATTATCTGTTTACATACAGAAAACAAAATGGATTTTCATTATGTATGTACGTACATGCATATGTATGTTTGTAGATGAATGTCTGCATTTGTAACGGAGATTTTAACATAGAGAACTGTTTTGAGTGCGTGAAAATTTTATTAAAAAATCACGCACGATCACGCACGGTATTATATTTTTAAATCACGATCACGCACGCACGCGTGATTTTAGCAATTTGTAATCGCGAATCACGTGATTCACGCGTGACACGAAAAATTCTCGACATTTGCACATCTCTAATTAGAATAAACTTCGTAACGTGATATTCAGAAATAGTTCGACACGATCAATGTTTCAACGACCAAGGAACAAATCTTCCTCATCGATGTTTGTACATATGCGACTGTTTGGATTATTTCGGAAAAAAAAATGGACAAAAAAGTCTCCTTCAACGGCGATGTGGCAAACTATAATGATCTACATAAATGTTTGAAGGCTATTTTAGTACTAATTCTGAATAAGTAGTTCAGTGTAATTCTTCGGATGCTATCTGTGATGTTGTGTGAATTAAAGCAAAGTGTAGGCGTGCACATTAACCATCTTAACCCTCCATTTTCATTAGCGCAAGGTAAAACAAATCTTGGACAGCATTTCCAATGGAATAATCTAATATTTTAAATAACAAAAAACTAAATCTCAAAGACCTTAAACTTGCATCTGTTCAAATTGACGTCAAATGAATATATTTAATTTTATTGTGGGCATTATCAAATAATTTGCTTTCAATTCCAAACATCATTAGATTAGATTAGATTAAACTTCGTAATGCTATTTTGAAAAATAGTTCAGTAAGATCAACATGCCGAAGGACAAAAGGCAAATAAAAATTATTTTCATTTTCAACCGTCACAACAGAAGAGAACAATGTTGAATAAACAGCCAAATTATACTGGCCCATTTCAATAAAGTGTAAAATATGGTACACAGTAGTTCCCGTTTAAATGGGATACACGTTAAATGGGATATTTAGCTATAGATTAAATTTATTTGAAAAACGTGAATGGATCGCTAAAGCATGGGACATACATAAATTTGTTATTTTTGATTTGCCCATAAATCTTGTTACAACTAAATTATTTTTGAACTAGTATATCTTAAACTATTCCTTACATATTCAAGGACTTCTAATGATCTAAAAAATATAATTTTGCTATCATTAGCTATAGCTTATATGGAATTTTGAGAATCGAATAGAAGGCACTATTGAAAATTTTATATTGAAATTTTATTATTTAAAGCTACCCCAACATCAGAATACTACTACCCCAACATATCTCGTTACTGCGGTGGTTTTCTCATTTTAGGTCACAATTATTAGAAAAAATTTCGAAAATTCGGGTAGTATGTTCATTTATATATAAACTTTTCGCGAAATTTTCACACGACAATCCAAAATGTGTTTCTCGAAATATTTTACGATTTCTGAGATATCAAGTAGGCTTTTGCACTAAGTACATTTAAATTCAAAAACATTTGCTTTTTTAAAAATTCTCAGAGTAATTCCAAGTACAAAAGGGGATCAAAGCAAGTAAATACAAAACGAAAAAAAAAACAAAACATTTATTCTCTTTATACGCTCAGAGTATTTGTATTTACTCATTCTTATTCAGTATAAGTAGAGTAAAGTAAACATTTTTTTGCTAATATTCTGTAAGTATTTTGCAAGGTTCTTATTTTACCATGTGGGCATTTTAAGCATTTTCTTGGTTTTTATTTTTAGCATTAATTTAGCAGTTAATTTTATGGAATATACATATGTACATACCTATCTAAGTATATACAACTATTGATATGTTGATAATTTGATCTTAACATCAAATTAAATAAAAGAGAAATTTCGTACAAACCAAATAAAACAAAAATACTCGAGTATTTTAGTAAATAGTTTAAGTAGTGCTTGTCTTTACTTAATGTGCTTGGTTCTTATTATGCTTAGTTCTTACATGCTTTAATACTTGCTGTATTTATTTCGTACAAGAACAGTATTTATTGTGTTTGTTTCTTATAATAGAGAACAGAAGAAGGTATAGTAAAGAGAGGGTATAATAAAACAAATACACGAAAAATGAGAATGTATTTAAGTATTTTTTTTTTGTACTTTTGCAAAAGCTTAATATCAAGCTTTTGTTTTGCTCCGTATCATTAATTTGTAAATATTCGACGCGGCAATAAGTTACTCAATACAAGGGCTGTAAGTATACGTATGCAGCACTTGAAGCTAATTTTGAAGGAAAAATTTATATAGACTCTGAAGCCCCATTTGGCGGAAGATTTCGACTAAGATTTAATGCTCTTCAGAATGTAATACTTAAATAAATTTTTAAACTTTTTCAGCCCACTGTAGTCGTTCAATTTCTTAGCATTACAATGTACATAGACATTAAGGTAATAACTTTTTGCAATTTTTGCGAATATCAAATTCTTCATCGTTCTTTAAGTATTTTCTAATAATTTCATTCGCGGTTTTTTTAATAAACTAAATTTTAATGTCAAATGATAGATGTTGTGATAGAAGAGTTGTTTGGCGGATATTATATGAAACAGTGATAATTATCAGAAAAAAATACCTTGGCATGTTAAAGTTTTTTTTTAATTTTATTTTGGACTTTTCGGACTAATTTTATTTTTTACTTTTGGTGCGCACCAATTTTATTGCCACCACCACAATACATTGGTTGCCAGCATCATGTCTTGGATTTATTACTACGACATATAATGGACATACTACTACTAGGTGCCGCAACATCTTCTCCTAACATTGGATATGATTTTGTTCCGGAATTAGTAAGCAATTACGAAAATTTAAAAACAAGCTACAGGCAAAATGATTCACTTATAAAACGTGTACACGTAGTACGTATCATCAAAAAATCAATATCAAGTTTTTGATTGATTATGATTCGTTAGGTTATCTTACATGTCTCTACCAATTTTTAGATTTTTGCGACCAAAAATAACGCTTTTATATCCATAATTCAATATAACGTATCAACGTTTCTATATCTGAAATATTTTTTGTTTTATAACGTTTTTTGCTTCTCCTGTAAAATTAGAAAAAGTGATGTTACGTACTTTTGGATTTTCGACGACGATATATAATGTATATGGAAATTAAAAAAAAAATTTTTAGTTGAGAAGCTTTAGATATTGCATTTGATGCGGAAACATCATGAAAATATTTTTATTACCAATACTAAATTGCCCATCGCGAGGTGGGATGAAGAAATTTTGTCCAAAAAAAGTTATTACCCTAATAGACATATTATACAGTTTTTTTTCTTTAATATTAATATGCTTTTCTTTTCATTTACTTTTGTTAAGTTTTTATGCCTACAATTCTTTTTTCTATTTAATCTTTTGTTATCATTTCATTCTTTTATTTCATTCGGTTGTTTGGATATCCTTTAAAAGTTTTATTGTTATTGCTACCAAGTACAGCCCTTATTGCTTCCAATTTGTAATAACATTAAATACATTTAAGGAATTTGTTTATTAAATGCTTCTTTTACTTTTGTATTGTATTCACCACATATGGAGAGAATAAAGTTATATAAGTTTCACGTTTCGTTTGTAATGTCTATTCATTATGCGGTGTTTACAATGTAAACTTTACATACTGATTGCAATTCTTATTTTTTAAATTGTGAATGACAAGAAATGACAATGTTACTGTTGACTAATAGAGGTACGCATGAGCACTGACGAGGTTAAGGCCCAACCATAATATCTATGCGTAAGCTAGCTTAAGTCAGCTTAAGCCACTGTACCAATGCATGTAAAACGTATGCGGCCAACTATAATGGACTTAAGGAAATTTTCGTTAAGTTTTATGAAACGTCATTTGCTTAGGCAAAGTGCCAAACTAAACGCACATTCCGTGCGGAATCAGCTTTTCTACAAATACATACATACATAAGTATTTTTGTTCGTAAAAACAAATTAATTTTGAAAATGGAAATAGAATACGAAATAGTTTACATATTAAATTTAATAGAAAATGTGGAAAAAAGAAGTGTCTGTACACGAGACTGACATTTCATATATTTTATTTCCACTGATGTATATTTTAGTACTTTTGCCCTTAAATAAAATAAATACTACAAAGTACATAATTTCGTTTGTAACTTTTCTTATACATAATTATTAAAAATAATTATATATGTACGTATATTTTAGCATAATTTTTTTAATTAGAATCGTTTTATATACATACATTTGTGAACAAGACTCAATTTATTTAGAAAATAAGAAGATCAAAATTTTTCGAAAAATAATTTATGCTACCTATGTATGTATGCAAACTATGACTACTTAAATTTTAAGTCGCATAAGTACATTATAGCCACCTAAAAGTCTCTGCGAATTTGCTTAAGCATTTGACAGCATTTTCGTTCAATTTTGCCATTAGCTTAAGCCAGCTTATGCATATTATGTTGGGGCCTTTATTGAGGCGCTGAAAATTAAATTGGATGAGTTTGTAAATTTTTAAATATCCTCTATTACTTTTGTAAAACATTTGTTTTCACTTCTCAGTTACGCTGAGATTATGTTAAGCTCGAATCATATTTAACGTGTTTGATTGTGTTTATTAACTACGTACGTCATATTGTAGAAATGCAGATTTTTTTTTATTTTGTGACAGGAAAACGTTTATATTTATTCTTTTAGCATGCATGAATAAAACATTTTAAAGTATTCCAAAACCAGCATTTAATATGCTAAATTGGTAACCCTGTACGATACATGTAGAATTTATCTGTACTGTATAAAATATTCGTCACGAACGACGATGTATGTACTTAGCCTTCTTTCATTTATTATATTATTTTTTTTACGAATGTAACGAGCAGGAAGTAGGGATGAAGAACAGACGCTGCATTCATTCGTTCATAGAATTTTATTGATTTTGCTAATTAAATTTCTTTTTTTGTTTGTTTATTTTTGTTTTGGTTTTCTGCATTCATTTGTTTGAACATCACAACATTAAATTTTTCACATTTCCTTCGTCACCTTTACGCTTCTTACTCCTCTGACACTTCTACGTTCTAGCTCGCTGTTGAAATTTTTGTTTATATTTTTCTTAGTTTTTTTATTTCTCTCTAAAGGTGGGTGTGTTGTAATTTGTCATTTATTGATTTTTTTTTTTTTTTGTTTTTCCCAGTAGTTTTTATAATTTATTGGCAAGTTACAACATTTTTATTGAGTTGTTTATTGAAATCTTAGGAAACGCATGACTACTTTCAAAATTATTATTTTGGTTTAAAATAATATTTAAGTAAATTACACTGTCCAACATTAAATATGTATTTCGAATACCATATTATACTTCATTGGTGAGTAATGTTTTTAAATGTTAAATTTAGTTGACAAATCTTTTACAAAGTTTCCTTTTTTTGTCTTTTTGTTAAATTTACGACTTTTGCTGGTAACATTTGTACAATTTTGTTAAATAGCACTATGCAAACATTTAGGGTTCATGGTTTGTAGACAAATAACTTTCACGGCAATTTATGTTACAAACTTTTATTTTAGTAATAACATAAATACTTTTAGGGAAAACTGAAATTTTTAGTAGTTATAATTTGAAGTAATTAGAATTTGAAATATTTTATATAACACTTTAATCCACCAAGATAACCATACAAATGTGATCAGTAATACCACATCATCATTCCCAAACTAATTTAGAATTTCGGAAGAAAGATACTCATGTTTTACAGTGTGAAAGCTCTATTGAGTTTAGCAACTTAAGCTAAGTTTATTACCTTCTAGTATTTTCTACAACCTTTGACTGGCTATTGCTACCACGTGAGCATAAATGGAATTCAAAAAACGTCAGTACGAAAAATTCCATATGAATCGCTTCACTATTGCTGTAATTTTAAGTTATCAAATCCTAAAAAATTGCACCCATTAGAAACTATACAGCTGAAAATCAAAAAAAAACCTTCCGTGACCACATCAAAGAGTCATCAATTGCTGTTATAGGAAGAGTAAATTAAATATACTGCCTCTTCCGATAAAATGGAAAGAAAATTGCTTTCGAAAATTTTAATTTCGCATTATGTAATTACTTTAAGTTATTTTTCTTCTATTAACTTCAACTAATTTCAACTTATAATATAAATATTTATATAAATTTTATTTATTTATTCACATTTTAGTAATTTAAATAAATTAATTAAAAGGTTGCTTCTACCAGTAAATGATTAAAGTTAAAAAACAGTCGATAGCTCAATTAATTAAAAAAATTATTATAGCAATTTTTAACTCGCATAAATTGACTACCCTAATAATGAAATAAGATTTGCATACGACTACATTGATCTGTTAATAATCTTAAGAATATGTTGTTGTTCTATTTTAATTAATGATTGCTTGTTTATTTATTTTTCGCAATAAACTTGCAACGTGCTTATTTGTTTTCCTTTTAACTTTATTGTTTTATTTCAAGCATGTTATTTGTCATTATTTTTAGAAATACAGATTATTTTTATTTTTTGAAGCTTTTCCGTAAATCGAGTGATTTCAAAAAAATTACTTAAGGCAAACGAGTTTTTTATTAAATGAAGTATAATCAATTTTAAATGGATGAAATACTGTTAGCTACCTCGATAATAGCATATACGAGTATATTCAGGTTAACTAAAGTATCAATTTAACAAATATCCTTTTGTACAGTCCAGTAATATATCATCGCTACCAAAAAACATAAATTGTATATTCACAACAGATGCTGAACAACGTTTCACTTTGAATGTTGTTTATTTTTAAATGTTCGATTTAACTTGATCACTGTCATTGACATTAAATATTTTTAAATATGTTTAGATGTAGGAGTTTCGTAAATTTATTTTTCATCTGATTCTCTTACTGCTTAAATTATCTCGAATTGTTTATTTATCTAATTGGAAAAAAGCTATTAGATAGTTATTCGAAATTTTCAATATCAGATTATATGTATTTTGTTTTATATATTTTTAATATTCAGAAAGTTCACTTATTTAAAGAGCAAATATGAAAACGAATGTGTGGGAGTGTGTTTATACAGAAAATTTCAATCAAAATTTTTTTTTTAATATTTTTTGTAAAATACATGCATACATATACATATTATTATAATTAATTGATGTTATTGTTTTGGAAACCATTTATAAAGGCGACCTTTATATACATAAGGGATAAAAAAATAGTGGATACTTTTGATAAAATATAATATTTATCAAACGTACTTTCTTTAAAGATACTTTTTATTCAAAGAAATATTTTATTAGAAATAGTTTATTATTCTTTTTATTGTTATAAAAAGGTATTTTTATAAATGGTACATTTTATGTGAGTTCTTTTTATAAAATATACTTTTTAAAAAATTTACTTTTTATAGAAGGTACTTTTTATAAAAGGTACTTTTTATAAACGAACTATAAAAAGTTATGGTTAAAGGTTATGAGAGTACCTAAGTTTGTTTTTTTTAATTAAATTTTTTAAATTAAATTTTTATTTCATTTTATTGTTATAAAAAGTTAGTTTTTATAAAAGGTATTTTTTATGCAAGTTCTTTTTATAAAAACTACTTTTTATCAAAGGTACTTTTTATAACAGCAACTTTTAATAGGAGCTATTTTTTTGTTTCTTTAAAATTTACTTCTCTTTAATGCCACTACTTATAAAAGTTACTTCTTGCAACTTTTTGTAATATCCTTGGTACTTTTTATAAATAGAACTTATTATAAAATTTAGTTTTAGCATATAACTTTTTTTATTTAAAATTTTCCTTAGCTATGGAAAAACTATTATAACTTCCCAAACCAAAAATATGTAAAATTTTTACAGTAACATTGTAATATGTCAAAAATATTAAAGTATGTACGTAAGTTTATGTCAGTTAAAATAAGTCAAATAAGTCAAAGTAGCTTTTTCACCTTTTTGTTGGGCATTATATATTGATATAATTTATTTTTATTTGATTGATGAGCTTGAGGTAAATTTTTTTTTTTTTTTTTTTATAAAAAACGTTATAAAATTTTTTATTTATCGATATTTCGCTACTCCTTTGTGTAGCTTCTTCAGGATTAGATTTTTAAGTAACAAAAAAAAAAAAAATAACAACAATATTTTAAACAAAACAATATTCGCTTGAAATTGAATTTTTTCCGGTTTTTGAAATAAATTAAAAATTGTTTTTTATATTTCAAATGGTTTTTGAATTAAATAATTTTTTCCAAGTTATCAATTGAAAAAAATATTTTTTTCAATTTTTAAGTAACAAATTTTTTAAATAACAAAAAAAAAAAAAAAATAACAGCAATATTTTAAACAAATATTTAAAAATAAATATTATTTGAAGAAAATATTTTTTTCAATTGACAACTTGGAAAAAATTATTTAATTCAAAAACCATTTGAAATATAAAAAACAATTTTTAATTTATTTCAAAAACCGGAAAAAAAAAAATTCAATTTCAAGCGAATATTGTTTTGTTTAAAATATTGTTGTTATTTTTTTTGTTACTTAAAAATCTAATCCTGAAGGAGCTACACAAAGGAGTAGCGAAATATCGATAAATAAAAAATTTTATAACGTTTTTTATAAAAAAAAAAAAAAAAAAATTTACCTCAAGCTCATCAATCAAATAAAAATAACTTCAAGAAAAGGTCGAAAAATTTGCAATACATATTGATATAATTATTTTTCGCAGTAATTTTAAAAGTTCTAGCACTCAAAATGAATTATCACTGACAAGTATTTTTATATCTATCTTAAGCTGCTATTATGATGGTCGAGGTTTCCCTCCATTTTTGTTTTAAAGCATTGGCATGCATCCATATAATCACAAGTGTATAGTTCATAAGGTTAGTCCAAATAGAACAACTTTTAAACACACACATACAACTAACAAGCATAATCTTATGTGATAAAGTATAATAACAAGTTTTATTTTATTTATTTCAAGCAATAAAAGCAATACTTGTGCAAATGAATGAGTCTCAAAACTAAATATTGAATAAAATAATGGCTGAACATGAGAAACGGAAGGCAAGAGGGTATAAAAGAGAATATAAAGTCAACTAAATATGAAAAAGAAAGAGAAAGACTAAATGAAACTCGACATTTGATGACTTAAAATTAACATAACCACATAGAAGAAGATAACTTGGCTAAAAGGAGAAGAAAAAAAAGAGTTTATATGGGTGTGTTATTGTTGTTACTTGCATTGATTTAATATTTATGTATGTAAGTATTTATGTTTAAATATGTATGCTTCTGTTTATTAATGTATATGTATGTATATAAGTATGATTATGTACATCTGTATCCATTATAAAGTACCAAAAACGCACAAGTGTATGTGTGTGTGTATATTTTACGACAACTTTTCATCCATTTTATTGCTGATGTTCATGATGATGTTGATGGAAGGAGATATGATGTTGTGATGCTGCTACAATTGTTGTTTGTATTTCATTGCTGTTGTTGTATAAAATAAAAACCTCCGAGACGACATTAATATTATATATTGTATACGACCTTCACCTATTTTTTCCCATTTTTTTTCAATGACTTTAATACAACATGATGTGAAACTGCAGAAACAAACTCTTCATTAACAAACAATCATCATCATCATTGCTAAGCTATGTGCCCAACCAATCCCGCACCCACTTTTCTGCACACATCTTGTGCAATTGTATGAGTTAATGTGT
This sequence comes from Lypha dubia, assembly GCA_947311025.1. Taxonomy (NCBI): domain Eukaryota; kingdom Metazoa; phylum Arthropoda; class Insecta; order Diptera; family Tachinidae; genus Lypha; species Lypha dubia. The sequence continues at coordinate 9,276,430 of OX371260.1, read as the reverse complement.
GTGTATATTTGCTTTTTAACTTAACAAAGAGAACCTTTTAACTCTGCTTATTGCACTTATACTAGAGTTATTATAACTATTGCAGACAGTGTTTCAAAGAGTGAGTTCTTACGGGAAGAGATTTAGTAGCTGTTTTTCAAAACTTTACACCAAAGCCAACCATAATTGCTATCATATTTAAAACCCTAAATATGAGAGAATAAAACTAGAAACTATATCAAAAACTATAAAAATTAGTATCATATTTAAGAATACATATAAAAATTAATTATATTGAAATTTAACCAAAACCGAACATAATGCTATCTCTTATAATTTGAAGGATTATTTGGCGTAGTATAAAAAATAACTTTTTATTTTTTAAGCAATTTAAAAGAATCAATGTAACAATAGAATTACAAATAAGTAATAAAATCAATAAATAGAATGAAAAACTAAAGCATATTTTTATACCACAAACTTTTAAATATCTGGACTTTTCACAATTTGTCTTTGTCGCGTCCAACTGCATTGTTCTAATGCCCCAAAATCCAAAAACCATCTACATGAAATACTTTAAAATGTCTGCTTTGGCTATCGGCCCGGCCCGACTGGCACCACCCACTTAACGACGACAAAAACAACATTAAAAACTCATTCGTGTAACATTCTTCAAAAGTTGTATGTTAAGTGAGACATTTTCCATGCACATTTAGCCACCAGCCATGACACTTTTCTTGTAGATTTTCTTTTTTAATTTTTTTTTACACAAGTGTTATTTATTATTTATTTAAATGCAGACACACAAATGCATATTTATGTCAGCTTCCAAAAAAAAAACAAAGTTTTATTTTGCATATGGTTGGCATGTGTGTTGTTTTCCTTTGTGCAAGTTAAAAAAATATGTTGCCCATACATGCATACATTCATACATAAATACATATGTATGCTTATAAAATGTGTATGATGCATGCTTTCCCTACAAACATTTGGTTGGAAGCTACTATTTGCATACTAAAATTCTTCCGCCCGAAAGGACTGCAGCTCTTTGAAGTTGTATTTGGATGACTTCAAAAATCAATACAAAAAATCTAAGTAACACATGGAACCAAAAACTTTAAATTAATAGGAATAAAAATATAAATGGTAGTACTCGTACATAGTGATGATTATTCACTATTCTCTCAGTTGGAAGCCAACGAACTCAACTGTGCTCCACTGGCATTGTATGTCAAAGTAAATAGTATATGAAGTAAATATAGAATGAAGTTTAATAAAAAATTAAAAAAAATATTGTGCACATCTGGTGACAAGCACCTTTCAAATGGTATACTTTTGACAAATATACCAGACGACAGTAAAAGGGATACCTGCAATTATCTTGCTTAGGAATTGCAACGATATCACCTTCCTCTGCAATCTACTCGTTGCAAGTACCAAAATGTAATACATATTTGTGATGTTACATATCACTATCTTCCAATGGAGACTAAAATTTAACAACTCTTACCAGCAATCTTTGAAATATTTGCAGGGATTTTATAAATGTAATAAAAATGTTGTTTTAGTTTTATGTATTTTATATCTGACATTTTTTTATTTCCTTTTACTGCTATTTATTTATGCATTCTGCTGTTGCTGTATTGATAATATTTGAGCATATTTTATTCAAGTGCTATTTTATTAATTTTGGCATATAAACATATAAACACACACACCCAAACAAAGTAAAGCGAAAAACATCAGCATATTATATATGTATATATGTATGCTTGTACGATTGCTATATATTTAGAATTTATTAAATAAAATAAAATAATAAATTAATTACAAATATATTTAGCATGAATAAGCCAATAAGGCATGAGTAGTTAATAGCACTGTGACCTTAAATAAAAGGTGCAAACCACAAAAAAGGAATTAATTAAATTCAAAGAAAGAGATAGTTTAACTTTTTTAATACTCTTTTAGTGGTTTCATATAAAGCGACCAATAATTTATTGAAAAAAATTGGTCAACTACTTTTTTTAGGAAATTCTCAGGAAACTTTTCACATACACTAGCATTTTTTGACAAACTAATTGATTATTCACTCAACCGATGCTTATGAAACATTACACGTACACGGATTTCCTAGAAAAATAATTGAGCAGTGTCCCTCCCGCCTATGCAAAGTACTCGTATATACATATTAATTTTAGTTCATTCCTCTCTAGCGTTTCTTATTAAATTCTGCTCACACTTTGATTTTCTCTCTGGCAATAATATGTAACAGATAAATAAGTGGACAGCGTCACGTCCATTGAAAGAATATATATTTTTTTATTGTTTCCCGTTCCTTGAATTAAATTCTTTGAAATTCAACGTATTATACGTTGTTTCAGTAAAGTATTTCTTGTAATTAAAAGTAAAATTGTATGTTTTTATGAACTCAACGTTGAAACCTTTATTTGATTTTATTCGTTGAATTAAACGATGAACTAGTTTTTTGATTTAACTTATAATACGTGGAATTTAAGAAACTCGTTCATTTATTGAAACACAATGAACAAACACTTTGATTCAAAGAACATGTTTCTTGATTTTAAGTAATATACGTTGATTTTGTTGTATGAGTACGTTGGATCAAGGAATAAATTCTTAAAAATCAACGTACGGTTTCAACGTATGGTTTCTTAACTAATGCAAATAAAATACTATTGCACAACATTTAATTTAATAATTTCCCACAAAGATCTAATCTTAAGCGTATATATACAACGTATACGTTACATAAAATTCCTAATAATTGAATGTAACGTATACGCGCTGTATTTCCAATTTAAGAGATTCCATTTATGTAAATCGAAAAAAACTGAAATAACCACCAATACGTATACGATCGTACATAATTTAATTTAAATAATTTGTTTGAGTAAAATTTAAAACACAAAAAATCAGCTTTCATTTAAATTTTGCTACCAGATTTACATTTAAAACATTTTTTACAACAATTTAAATTAGAAAATAAATGAAGGAAAACATCTTTTACTTATTTTAAATATGTATCTCGGTACTCATTTGATTACTCAACGATAAAAATCTCAAAACACTCATATGCTGCATAAAAACGTTACATCTCTAAAATGTTTTCACATTTTTCTTGTCCTTATCTTTTTTGACTCCCTTTGGAAATACACTACACACAAATATTTACACATGTTAATGGCAACATGAAAAATTTCTAAGGGAGTTGTTTCAAACAAATGGTGGTAGTACATATCGTCGGATCAAATGCAGAAGTACTTAAAAATTATATATTTTTAATTTTACAAGAGAAGAATAAAAGTGGAGGGAAACGATAATTTACTTTTTATTATTAGGAACATGTTTGGCGAAATTGAAGCAAATAAATTTAAATTTTGTCGTTTATGATCATTATTCTAGCCCATTTGGAATTAAAATTGCGATCATTTTGTAATTCCTGCGTAGGAAAAGAAAAATTTAAGAAGGAGTAAAAATGTAAGTGTTAGTTTCAAGAGAATAATAAAAGATGGAATGAAAAGAGAGTGTTAGGCAGCCATTTTTGGCAGCCAGTGAGAAAACAAACTGTAACTGCTGATAAAGAAACTAATGTTACTACATTTAATTTCCAATGGCTCAGAGATCCTACTGAAGGATCCTTTACTTAGATTTACTTTACTGGAATACTGAAAACATCTTCGAATAAATAATGAATTGAAATTTAGTTTTGTAATACTTCTTCAAGCCCATATCCTTCACTGTTTCTCTTAATAGCAATTAAATGAAATTTCATGCAACAAATTCATAAAATATTTTGTCTTCTAGAAATAAAACTCAAGCTAGAAATTTAATTCTTAACTTGTGGTTGCGCTGCAAGGTTTTATTTGTTTTTTAATGCCTTTGAATTCAACACGTTCGAATAAAACTTGACTGCAATTTCACAATATAAGTAAAGTTTATTACCATTTAGTAATTTCTGCAACCATAGAATATTTTAATGGTAGTTGTAAAAGGTCTGCAGTTGAAGGAGAATGAGCAAGTAACATTTTAAACGGAGTCATGTGAACGTAGCTATTAAATATCAGCATCAGTTTGAAAGCATAGTAGTGTTTATCTTATTAAGTATAATTAAATAAATTGCTTTACACTCATATTATTACTGGCATTCTTAGTTCATATATAATAGTAGGGGGTGTGAATATAAAGTTAAACCAGCGTAAATCTGTTGTTAGGACTATTTTAACAGAAATTTTTATTAAAAGACTTTTTTAATTAGGCAGTTAATTAGAACAAATTCAACATCTCATGGATGATGAATGATGAATTTAATTTTGTCAAGTATTTAATGAACCCCAAATCAAATGTCTAGTTTAAGTTTCTATGTTTTAGCTAGCGATATATTTGTTTTGTATTGTATTTTTGCTTGAGCAAGTACGTATCAAAATTTTGAGAAAGAGAAAAAAAATTAAAAAATAAACGAATTTAAAAATATAATAAAGTGTTGGGAAATTAAAAGTATCACAACAATATGCTGCAAAGCGAAATTATTTTTTAGAGGCTTTAAATTTTCAAGGCATAATTAATCCAAAGTCAAAATTAGTATTTAGTCCGCACTCCCGGTTCAGCAACTGTTGTTACATTCTATTCTATTCTATTCTATTCTATTCTATTCTATTCTATTCTATTCTATTCTATTCTATTCTATTCTATTCTATTCTATTCTATTCTATTCTATTCTATTCTATTCTATTCTATTCTATTCTATTCTATTCTATTCTATTCTATTCTATTCTATTCTATTCTATTCTATTCTATTCTATTCTATTATATTCTATTCTATTCTATTCTATTCTATTCTATTCTATTCTATTTTATTCTATTACACAGGGGAACAAAATCGAAAAAATTTTAAAGGCTTTAATAACCACTATATAGATTTGATGCATCATGGATTCCTAATTACGAAAATGGTAAAATTTTTCAATTTTATTTATAAGTTTTTTTTTAATTTTTTTCTAAATTTTGGAATTTTCGAAGGGGCTGATTTACCAATTTTATCATAACTATCAGCCCCTTCGAAAATTGCAAAATTTAGAAAAAAATTAAAAAAAAAAAACTTATCCATAGAATTGAAAAATTTTACCATTTTTGTACTTATGTAGGTATCCATGATGCATCAAATCTATATAGTGGTTATTCAAGCCCATTTTCACTGTTGACCTGTGTTATCAGATTTAGACTTTAATAATGTGTTGATTTATTTGCTGCCACGTTTGCATATAATTTTTGTGGGCGTTAGAACCAACTAAATAAAGAATTAAATTCCGGAAAGTGTTTTGAATAAATATAGAAATTTTTGTCAACTATTTTCTTTGCCCATTTTTAATAATTGCAAATTACTTCATTAACATTTTTTAGTTTAGCAAAAGATTGATTGCTAAAAACATTGTATAAAAAATGTTTAATCGGTCCATAAATGGCAAATTTCTGCAACAATTATTATTTTGGCGGACCCTAAATTAAAACAGGCAACAAATTTTACATATCAATTGAGTTTATTTTAGTGCAAATAAAATCAAGTTACGCCTTTTTTATGTTAAGCTACCGATATATATAGAGTCGATTTTTAAAATATTACGTTGCATGATTTTACACACCCTGTGACAGCTGAGCACCCTTGTTACATTTTAGCATAAGTCAAAATATAAAAACATTTCCCGAATTTCCCGAATCTCCCAACCGTTTAATATTTAAGAAAGTTACAGCACGCTAAAAGTTGTTCACGTTGTAAATCTCCCCAATTTTATACTAAATTGAGCGAATAATTTAAATCTTAAATAATTTTATCAATTATATTTTAACATCGGTAACACTATTCACCATTACAGTTAGTTTAAATATCACATACATATATTTTAAAAGTATGTATGATTGTGTGTATTTGGGTTACAACTTCTCTTTAATGAGGATACGAGTAGTAACTTGGCTAAACTGTATTTTATTTAATACGGATGTCTGCATGGATGTGTGTTTTTAATGTTTGATTCTGCTGATAATGCGTTTGAGTTGTTGTTGTAAACTCAGGCATCTGGCGCTCCACTCCTATATTAAATACATACAATAACAAGGATAAAAATAGTGTTACGAGCCGTGGTACTACAAAAGCAAATACAAAACGGCACCAATAACAAACGATTCTGCATGTTCGTATGAACGTATGTACGTATGTGTGTATGCCCGAATACGATTATGTGTGTTAAAAGTACTCGTCTCTATATTTTCTTAAACGTAATTATTTTGTTTTGTTTTTATCCTATCTTTTGGCACCACAAAGGCCATAACACGGGTAAGGGTAAAATATTTAACAGTTGTTTGTATCAATGTTTATTGTATTCATGGCAATGATATGGTTGGTATTTGGTTTATGCTTGTGTATGTATGACAATGCCACCATAAACATGCTACAACACACACTTCTTCACTGCACACACATACATATATTTTGTCTTAACGGTTACAATTGTATTTTTGTTGAGATTTTATTTTCATTCTTCTTCTTTATAGTGTTACTTCCTCTCCTATACATACACAATTAAATTTTTCATACACTTTCTGTTATCCTTTTCCGCTCGCTGATAGAGTTTGCTCAATTAAATGTTCTCACACATTTACAACTATTTCACTGTCACGCTCTCATTGTATCACAAATTTTTATCTCTCTATATTATTTTCTTGTAACACAAAGCGCTGCCACCTGGTGTAAGTGAATATAGTCGTGTATGTATTCACATTCACCCGATAGTTTTGATGCAAACTTTACAAAATTCGACAAAATATTGATTTTAAAAGAATTCATAATTTACTATACTCTCGAAAAAATTAACTGAAATTTGGGAAAATTTTACTTAATTTAAGTTTAAAATGGTTGTCATATGGCGCCGACAATGGCGCTTTTTACAGAAATTCTGTAAAAATTTCTTTGCTGTTAGGAAGCACAAATTTCGTCTTTAACAGGAAATTTTTCATAATCACAACAAAACTCTTTACGAACCTATTTAAATGACGAGTAAAAATTTCGTCGTGGGTGCATTCTGCCGTGGCTAAGAATAACTTTTTCATGTAACATTGTAGTGGTTGTTGAACATGATAAGCAGTTCTCATTTTCGTATTTTCTCTATTTCTAAACTGTTCGCCTAGTTCAACCGTTTTACGTTTTTAACAGTGTTGCCGAATCGCAGGTAATTACCCGAATCAGGTGTTATTTTTATGTGCATGTGTAGCGCGTGGGTAATTGCTCTCAGGTCTAGTTCGCGGGTAATTTGAAATTATTTTGTTTTATAACACTATTTTATATACATATATATTTTTTTTATATTTCCCACATTAGAAAAAGTAATAATCTTTATTTTTATTTTGCCATTTTCAAAAACTTCTGCGGAAAGGATATTTAGTAGTCTTAATAATTGCAAAACTGGTCTAAGAAACAAATTAACGTCTGATACCGTTGCTGCAATTTTATTTACTAAAGAAGGTATAAAGAAACACAGCAATAATAATTTTGAACCTCTCCTAAACAATAGCAACAAATATTTAAGTTTCAATGACTTTATTAATTTAAGATTTTTATGCTGCTTTTTATTATGTACATACATTTTTTGTATATTTCTCTTTAATTACTGTATAGTATAACAAATATTGAATTACTTTTAAGGTATTTATTTGCTGTGTGTAACAGACTTTTATGAAATAAAATAGTTATCAAAAACCTATTGTTTGTTGTGTGTTCAGCTGTATTTCATTGGGGCTGATACCAAATCATAAGTAGACCTTAAACACGATTTTTGAACTGTGTTAAATATTTATTTTAATAGTGGGTGTAATTCCATTGAAATCGGGTAATTTTGGCTCCTACGAGGTATAATTTTGAATATATATTTTGGTAACACTGGTTTTTAAATATCCAAATTTTTATGAACTTCTCAAGAGTAAGTCATTTCATGAATAATTTTATTTAAAGGTAAAATAATATAATTTATACGTATGAAAAAATTTCTTTAAAATCTTACTTTTAAAATTATTATTATTAATTTTGGTTATCAGTTAAAGCTGCTGCAAGAAGGAAAAAGTGCTTAAGTCATATTTTATAGTTATCTAGAAAAGCAGTTTTAAATATTTAAGTCATTTGATAAAAATTTAATCGCGTTGTACCAAAAGTTGATCATTCGTTTTTCGATTCTTTTGATTTTTTAACACAGCATTATGTCCACTATAACATATATATTCAATTTTAAATTTAATATGTTATAAGATAAAATATGGGATAACTATTTAGAAAAAGAAAAGCAGCAAATAATTGTGCCAGAATTTCGTTAAAAATAGTTCAATATAAAGATACAGAGATACTTTTGAATATGGAGAATACAATGGTGATATTATTTCAAAACCAGCTTATCTCGACTTAAACTTGTTAATTTTTGCCAAAGAAAGATTGTGAATTTGGGCCTAAATAGAAAAAATAACTAAAATTTCACATATAAGTGAATTGAATAAAAATTGTTTATTTATAAATCTAATATATTGTTGCTTAGTGTATACTAATATTAACATTTAAGTTTAGACTGAAAGAACGTTTTCTTGATAAACACCTCAAGCATGTTAAAAATACAAATCGCCTTATTAATAATAAAAACAAATCCAAACACTAATTTAATATAGAAAATAGAATATTTATTTTAATGAATAATCATTGTTTTATTTAGATCACGAGTTAAACAAATTTTCAAAGTCTCTGATACGCATCGTGCACGTTTATATTTGCTACAGTAGCATTGGGGCAATAGGAATGTAGCAATAGCAGGTAGATAGTGTTGACCATCAATTGTGCCTGATCGCGACAAAATTTCATACATCAATCACGTTAGATTGATGATCTTGTGTACATACAAATTTGTTAGGAATTAGTTGGATTGAGTAGCATTTTGCGTAAATATTTCGTGATTAGAACAAACCTATTCTTACATAAAAATGATTATGATTACAAATGTTAATATCATTCTTAACAGAAAATACGGAGGATTTCTATAGAAGAAAACTTTTGTATGCTGTCAAATATGAAATTTGTAACCAGCAAAGCACCTCACCCGGTGGCACGGTTATGATTTTGATGACTAATCACACATTGGTGCTGTGCTTTCTGGGGTAAAGGGTAATTGGTTTTTTCCAAACATTAACTTTGGTCGATTACCCATAAACCTTATGTGTTCCAACACAATCTCTGACTCAACGGAGCAATGGACCTGCATATAAGATATAAAGTTGAAGAGTCATGTAGATCTTCGCTCATTGGATCCACCACGTGTTGGCTGTAGTTGCATCCATAATCACAGCGAAAGTGGTAGATTATATGACTGATGCTCGACCAATGTTAGAGAGCAACTAATTTTAGTTCTATTAGAGTAGCTGCTAAACAATACAAATTGCATCAGTAGTAAACTAATCTTAATAATATTGAAGAAATTATTTCTTATTTCCAACTTTATTAAATTTGATTTATTTTCTACCATTGAGATTAAAATTAATTGACGTTGCCCATTTCTTCCTCGCAATGTGGTCTTATGAACCAGCGTTGGCATAATAAAAATTCTTTATGAGTAACTTTCTAATTCATAATGAATCCCTTTCCTGCGAATTACACAGTTCAATAATTCAATACGCCCTATTTAAATTTACTGCTTCCAGTGTACGATCTTAAAGTGTGACAATCTTTAAACAAAATAATTGCCGTCGAATTAAACCCAACCAGTCAAACTGTCATTTATGTCTATATTATTAAACAACAGGCAAATACATACATACTTATATACAAATCTTCTTAGAAATATAAAATAACCCATGCACAAACAAGGCAAGGATTAACATTAGTTAATAAACAAACAATTCGCACAACAACACAAAAAAAAGAAAAACCCATCCCCAGACCCAATACCGCCAGCTCCAATTTAAAGAAGAATTATGGTTGTATCTATGAATGTTGGCATGGATGTTCACACATACATATACATACATACATATGTATGTAGTATATTAGTAGATATGTATGTATATCTAAGAATAATTCTTGTTGAGATTTCGCATCCGACAAACAGACACAAATAAATACTAAACAACAACAACAAAAGAAAACAACACCAATAACTTTAAGTTGTTCCAATGTGTATTTGTATCCTACATTCATATATGTTTTTGAGATTTAACTAAAAAACAGATAACAGCAACTTCAATAAAAAACAACAACAAACAGCAATAACAAAAACATACAAAAAAGGGAGAAATGGATGAAAAAAGAAAAGGCCAAAAAGGACAATGTTGAGAAAGGGAGTTGAGGGTGGCCATTAACAAACAAAAAACACACAAAAGGGACATTAAAAAATTAATAATAAAATGAAAAAAAAACTTGATCAGAAGAGGATTCAAAGTTAAAGTGTTTTTATTAAAGGACACTAAATGAAGTTGTTATTGGATTTAATTCATGTAATTCTTAGTTTTGTTTTTTTCTGTTTTTAATTTATTGTGTTCAGATATTCTCTTTTCATATAAAATTTTATATTGAGAACATAAAAAAGCACAAAAACAACATTAAATAAAATTTACAGTTATACCTACACACTTTTTGACAGAAAACAGCGATGTAGATTTTAGTAGTAAATATTAACCTTTCTAACAACAAATAGACACGATTTTCGTACTTTATTGGAAGTTAAGTGCAAAAAAATTATAACTGCAGCAGTTGATTTAGTATGACTTTTATTTATGCGCAATTATTAAACTTTATATTTGAGTGTGCAAACTCATATGTACGTACTGTATTGTATTGGTTTTAAATTCAATATTTAAGTTCAATAAATAGTTCGTCCAATTTAGCAAAACAACAGAAATCGGAAAGACATTTTTCTGAATTTATAAATTTAAAAAAAATATATTTAGCTAAATATGTATGTATTTCTAAATTTAAAAAAAAAATATTTTGTCTGAGTATGCAAGTTTTCTTTGGTATTAAAGTTAAATATTTATTCTACTTCATTAATGTCACAAACACCTTCGACATAGCCGTAAATGGCAAGAACAAGAACGGTGTGGTTTTCAAGACGTTGGACGCTCTATGAATAAACAGGCTTTGAGGGTGGTGTTGGCTGAAGTGGTTAGCGCGTTGACTACTAAGCAAACAATGACTTGGGGCCTGGTTCCAAACTAGAGATGAGCGATATTTCTGTACCTGTGATTTAATCACTGTTACTTAAAAATCACGATTAACAGTTGCTACCAAATTTGTCAAGTAATTGCTACTTGCAAAGCCGTTCTTTTTTATTTGTTACATACACAAATTTATGATATTTCACTGTTTGTGTAGCTAATAACGTTTAATTCCTAATGGAACAAATAATGTTGCTATATCTTTTCTTCGCTAAAAGAATTGTATTTGTAAACATGCATGTGTTAGTACATATTGGTCTTCTTTCTCATTGTGCTTTGTGCTTTTCATCAAAATAAAACAAATTATAACCATGAATTTTAAATATCCTAACACGTATATATAGATCTGTTTTTTTTTTCAATAACTATAAAAAAATGAAAATTGAAAAAACGTGATCACAGTCAAGTTTTAAATCACAGTGATTTTGAAATCACGTTCACAGTTTACGATGTTCTTTAAAAATCACGGGATCGCTCATCTCTAGTTCAAACCGTGGCAAGTCAATCAACATCATTAATTTCTCTAATGTACATTAGTGAGACATTGTATTAATTGTTGTCGGACTATTTAAGTGATGAAGGCATGGGCACTGGTCACTAAAAAACTGTTCCGACAGCGATTGATGCTATCCAAGCTAATGTACACAACATCGCCCTCCTTCGTCAGTTAGCAGAAACATCGGCGAACAATTAATAAAATGCCTGCTAATACAGCTTAATAAAGTTAATGCATCTACTTAACACCGGAGACGCCTCAACACTTCTTTTAAAAATTAACATAACGTGCAAAGCGGAGTTGTGAAAGAGTTAAGTCTTCTAAATTTTCAACATCAATCTTCTCTACCCTATCCCTCTCCCTGAGTTCCGGCACAGTGCACTGCATATGTAGGGGTCATCCCCTAATTAAAAAAAAAAAGTAATTCTCATTAATTTTATTAGAGTTATAATGTAAACATTTGAAACAAAAAACGTAACTCTACTTTAAAGATACTTAGACACAATTTTTATTGATTATTCGCAGATGTTAGTTATTGTAAGCTTAAGTTAATATGATCAACTGAAGCTTCAAATTAGTTTTCAGCCACTCGTTTTACTGGCCTAGACAAAACATGTCTGCTCAAATTGATAGATTGATTCTATAAATATTTTAAATGTCTAAATAATACTTAACAAATTGTTTTACCGATTCAGTCAGTTGAATATAAATTGAAAATAAATCATTAAGAGAATTATGTACGTATTTAGTTTGATTTTGATTAAAATGTATGAAATTTGCATTAAGTTTCGAATTTTTTCAACTCAAACTCTTTACTACAGGCAAAATGTTTCTAATTAATTGAAATTTACTTTTCATATGCTACGCGATATCTTCAATATTTTTGTTTTGTGATACTCACTGTCGTATCGGCTAAAAATGTCCGATGCAATTTTTTTTACACTTGATTTAGGAATTTTATTGGTGCTACTTTTTAGAACGTAACAAGTGTTTTTTTTTTGTGCAATATCACAATCATTGGCGTTTTCATTTCCTTTTTGCACCGCTTTTATCATGAAAATACGGTTTTAAAATTGCTCGGTACCCATTTCTTAATCATTTGGTAGTCAGTGAATGAAGTATTTCAATAGTGTATCTTTTTTTTTTAACACAACCCCCGCAAAGCGAATCGAACCGACAATCTCCGGACTACTAGTCTAACATTGCTACCTATCAGCCACGATGACACTCCAAAAAAATATATGTATGTTATGGGTGCCTGACGGAAGAAAAATCCGCATATTCGCCCATATGGGTTTTATATAAAATTGCTTGATTTTTTTGTTATTCTAATGGAAAACCAATATGTAGAGTATTTTAGTTTACTCGAGAACACAAAAATAATTCAAAATTGTAAAATTTTCTTCTGTTTCTAGCAGTATTCGTTGTTTGGTGCAAATTGTCTTGCAAGAGACCAATTGCAAAATGTCGTTCAAATACACAGAGTTATCGTTAGATTTCATAAATAAGCTATAACAACTTACATTTGCTCATTTTCAAATCATTTGCACCCAACACTGAATACCGCTAATATTATATGAATAAGATTGAAGGAATGTCTGATATGAGATTTAGTAGTTCAAAATAAACTTCGTTTGCGGCTAAACATTTAAGGTCTATTTGATGAGACCAACGAGGACTTGATTATAAAAAACTGTCAATGGGGTCGCACCCATTTACAAATTTACGAAAACTGCTCATTTAAAAATTATGTAAGCAGCTTTGTAAGCGGTACAAACCTGCTTACCTGTAAGCTCTATATTTTACTAATCATCCAAAAAGTAATCAGTATCACTTATCAAACACTCCTAGAGATTGAATAAAATATGCCCAGAAACGGAAAACACAATTAATGATAATAAACTTTTAGTATTTGTTATTCCCATGTCCGTTAAATAAAAAATAAATAAATCATTTTTACTTGCTTTTTCCATGAGCATATTTTTAAAATGTATGTATGCATATACATATAATGAAAATGTAATAAAAATTCAATAAATTATAGCAAAATAAAAATAGCATATTTATCTTTAAATAATTTGTTAGCCATTTTCTATTTCATTTTACGCAGAAAATTTCTCGAAATATTTGAAGAAAAACATACTCCCATGAGGTTACAGATAAAGTTTATGTTTTCATTAGAAAGAAAATATAAAATATTAAAATTAATATTTATTCTTTGCCATAAACTTTATAATAAATTGATGTTATTGTTGATTTTTCTCTTTTTATTATCACTTTAATGAAACATTTAATTGATAAATATTTTCATTCTGGTAGGCTCTCAAGATTTTATGAGCTTTTCATATTCGATTTAATTACCCGTCCAATTTTTTTTTTTTATTTTTAAGTTTTATGTTTTCTGTTAAAAATCAATTATGTGCTGAGATTTTTTTTTTATTAAACATTCTTTTTCACTTATTGATTGATGGTAAAAACGGGCATGTACAAACGAATATAATAAGTAAAAATATATCTACACATAATTTTGTCATTTTTTTCAAACTTTTTCTATATATAAAATATTATTACCATTTTTTTATATGCATATGTATACATATATTTATTTATATATATATGGTTGTATATATGTATGTATGCATTTGTATATATACATTATTTAAAACTTCAAAAGACACATACATTCTTTTTTACAATTTTTCACTTCTTCTTTTTTTTCTTTTTTGAGAGGAGTTTTTCCTTTTAATAAACAATATTAATAAGATTTCATTTTTAAAAAATTAACTCTGTTTTGTTTAAATATTTCTTTTACATCGTATAGAAAAATTTCTTAACTAGAATGTGTTTTTTTTTTCTAATTTTTTGTTTTTGCTTGATAGTGTATATCTATTTGTATGTAAAGTGTAGAAAAAAAAAATATATATTATGATTTTAAAAAAACGCGCGCCCCGTTTTATTTTATTAGAGTAGTATTTGAACGTTTAGCGTTTGTAAGCGAACTATTTTGGCCAATACCATACAGATGCTGAGGATGCTGTTAATGGTTGAACAAAAAATAAATAAAAACAAGAAGAAAAACACACTTTTCATCTCATAAAAGAAAAATCTTTGCTCTCATTTTCATTTATGTATTATCGTCTCGTGTATCTTCTCTGTTATTTAATTCTTGTGTCTATTTATTTGTTTGAATTCAAACATTCTGCTTTCGTATCATTGATTATGAGTATTTTTTGTGTGTGTGTGTGTGTGTTTGTGTATGTGTGAGTATTTATTGGGGGGAAAATTGTTTCACTTTTCTTCTTTTGACTTTTCCACATGGGGCTGTCAAATATTTGTTGACGTTTGCCTCGCTCTGTTGTTATTCGTGTTGTTGCTGCTGTTTTCATCTCAAAAACCAAGAGAGTGCAAGTTTTCCATTATAGACGAGAAAATTTCAGTTGCTAAAAAGGTATCATTTTCCGTACACAACATTTTCATTCAAATAGTAAGCTTTTCCCATCAATTGTGAACCATATTTTTATCATGATTGCAAAACACTGCACTCACAGCTGATAAGCCAAAACGTGTCGGCTTAAGGTACGGTCACATTGGGGAAACATTTGACGAAAAATGTCAAATATTTCCTTATCGTAGTCTGACCATAAAATATTAGATGCAAAGAGCAAAACAGCTGTGTAATGGCAAACAAAATTATTTGCTGCCCAACAAAAATGTGTCTAATGTGAACAAAGTGTGACCACTAAAAGGCAAACATTTTTATTTATTTTGGGAAGACAATTATTAGATCTTACAAAATTTTTGTAAGAACAAACAGAGTCAAATAAATATATCTACCTTTAGACAAAATGCTTCAATAAAAGATTTTTACGGCTGGTATTTGTTGGGTGCTTTGTTCGACATACCTCGTGATTCTCTAAAACTACTGCTGTTGCTTCCTGCTGCGGGAAAAGCGAAACATCTCTATAAATTGCAATAGTTTTAAAAAGCCAAAATTAGAAATAAACAAAAAAAAATAAAAAAAAGCCAAGAAGTTTGACAGAATTGCAAACTTCGCGAAAAAGCGACAACTTGCGAAAAATTATTATATATCAATAAAGCCATAATATTAAAAAACGCTAAAGCCTTAAAGAATGCAAAACAATTCTTTCTAAATCGAGAATATGGCGAAACTTTGCAAATCTTGTTAACAAAAAAATTACAAACATAGAAACTTGCACATAAATTAATCAGAAATCGCAAAACTGTTAAAATAAAAATAAATGGTAAAAATGCGAAAAATCACACTTTGCAAAACAAAATTGCTTATTACGGTATTGGCGTGAAAGTAATAGTTTTTGTGCAATTTGCAAAAGTATTTTGTTAATATTGTATGTATAATATTGGTTGCCCAACTGCAGAAACTAATCAATAGCAACGAAATGTTTGTTAAAAAACAAATTTATGTTTTTTGATAGTTTTTTCTAATTTTTTGTTAAGGAAAATATTTGTTCAAGTGTGACCACTGGGAAAATATGTTTTCCCATGTTAGCACCTGCCGTTGTTTGCTGTTTCAACAAAGAAAATGGGAAAAATATTTACCTAAATTTTTGTTAAACACGAACCAACATATTTGAAGCAAATGTTTCCCCAATGTAACCGTACCTTTAGAACTTAATTTAATATTTTTAAAAAGTCCTCTTCCGTTAATTTCTTTTATCGATCTTAAAGCTTTTTAAGCGCTTTATAATTTTCATCTGTAAGTTTTAAATTTTCATAAAATGAAAAATGGCTCAAAAATAAAAAAAATTAAACTGAAAAATAGACCCAAAAATAAGAAAAATAGCCTCAAAGTTCGTGTTGGTGTTTTCAATACAAAACATTTCTAAATTTAGGACCATTTTTAGTTTTTGTTTTGGGACAATTTTTTTTCAGCAAAAATTAAAAACGGCCCCATTATTATTGTAATAAAAACAAGAACACGAACTTCAGGGCCATTTTTCCTTTTTTGGGGCCATTTTTCATTTTATGTAATTTAATTTGGTCCCATTTTTCATCATTTTCATTTTTAAAAAACTTTGGGAAATTTTTTTTATTTTTCATCTTTGTTTTGGGGCCATTTTTCATGGTCCCAGAAAAAATACTACAGTACTTCAATAAATCTTTTAGTACAAATTTTACAATCTTTCACTCGTATTCGATCTTTTTGATCATATATATTTTTTTTTATTGAACCAAGCTAACCTGTTCTGATGTCACATCGGTGAGTGTGAAATATACATAGACGCCCACCGATATACATAATTCAATGTAAGTACGATATATTTTACTCGTAACTTTGTATTAAGTGCCGAAACAAACGGTATTATGGTTAATATTTTATGACCACTAAATATATTTCAAAATTTTTAATTACTCATTAATATTTGATTTAAAAAAGTTTTAATTTGTTGTATGTCTGCCTAAATTGCATTGGTCCTTACCTTTTCACCATATACCAGATTAGCGTAGGATACCATTCTTCTTTTAAGTACACCTGCCCGTTGATCTGTTGTTTCAGAGATTCGATTGTAAAACATACGTTTTATGGTTATAGGACAAAGACAATGTTTGAAAAAGGACGATTACCATTTTCCCCATGAAGCAGAGCAGCAAAGTGTTCATAACTGTGTCCACAGCAGTCTCGGCCAAAAAGAAAATAAAAGATAATCTATATATAAGAACCCGTATGATGTTAGAAACAAATGTGTAAATTTGAACATCACTGGTCCACAGGATTATGAATGTAAACATTGGGAAATACATATTTTATTAGAAAGAGAATAATAACCTCTTTTTTGTCACAAACATTTTTTAATACTGCCAACCAGCTTAAAAGAACAATATTCGCAAAATTTTGGAAGAGTTTTCGACAACATATTATTGCTATGTGGGTTTTTCTTTTTTATATCTTTAACACCTTTAATAATTTAATTGCAAATTTCGCTGTTTTTATTAAAAAAAAATAATTGAATCAAATAATTTACACTATTTCGTACAGTTTCCATAGTTTAAAACAAAAACCAATTTATTAATAATTTAGAAAGTTTTAAATTCCGCTAATGAAAACATTTCGTAAAATAAAACAAAATTTTGTTTGTATTCCTCAAGCGTTCAAATAGATAAGCATAAAATTGTTAGAAAAAATCTTTCAGAATTATTTTAATTTAAATGTTTTTTTGTGTATATAAAATATGGAATAAAATTTGTGGAAGTATAAGGTCTCTACATATTTGACTCCTCACACCATCACAGATTTTTTTTTTAATTAGGACCAGCACTCAGGGGATGGCCCCTACGTATGCAGTGCACTGTGCCGGAACTCAGGGTGAGGGATAGGGTAGAGAAGATAGATGTTGAAAATTTAGAAGACTTAACTCTTTCACAACTCTGCTTTGCGCGTTATGTTAATTTTTAAGGCAGTGTTGAGGCGCCTCCGGTGTTAAGTAGATGTATTAACTTTGTTAAACTGTATTAGCAGGCATTTTATTAATTATTTTACTTCGCCGATGTTTCTGCTAACCGACGAAGGAGGGCGATGTTGTGTACATTAGCTTGGATAGCATCAATCGCTGTCGGAACAGTTTTTTAGTGACCAGTGCTATGCCTTCATCACTTAAATAGTCCGACAACAATTAATACAATGTCTCACTAATGTACATTAGAGAAATTAATGATGTTGATTGACTTGCTCTGGCCACGGTTTGAACCCAGGCCCCATGTCATTGTTTGCTTAGTAGTCAACGCGCTAACCACTTCAACCAACACCACCCTCAAAATCAAGATTGATCAAATATTTAATAATTATTTATGTAAATTGATATCTTATATTATGAACATATTTTTAAGATATTAAATAATATGCAATTCGCTAAATGAAATAAAATACATTTATGTATGTTTGTTTCTTTGTTTTATTTTATGCATACTTATATATTTTAAGGTCTATCGTCCTTGAAATTGTGTATTATAAAGTTTAATTATATTGAAAAATCTAAACAATTTGTGCACATGGTACAAAAAATAAGGCGGCACCCATTATCTATTTAAAAATGTATTGTTATCTGTAAAACGTTTTTACCTGAAGTTAGTACGAGGTTGTTCACTCAAAGCGAAACACAAAGAACCCATATCATAAATGCATAGGTACATACACATTATTTATGTTTACATAAATAATTATATATATGTATATGTATTTGTGTATGTTATAATTAATTTGTATACAAAACATAATTTCTTTCTTCTGTTAAATAAAGACTTAAGTACATATATGTACTCGTATACATATCTTCGCCGAAGATAAAAAAGTACGTAACTTGATTTTTTTTTTTAATTTTACAGGAGATGGAAAAAACAATATAAAATAAAATATACTTTAGATATAGAAACAAATGATGGAATATGGAACTTAAGAAAAACAACTGAAATATGTATATACATATACATATGTATATTTCAAAAGAAAAAACAATATATTTTCAAATATTTTTTAATTTATGTTTGTTTCTTTGTAAAACGCAATTTCGATTTTTTTTTTTTGCCGTTACGTACTTTTGGATTTTCGACGACGATATAATGAAAATATTGCCGCTAATGAAAAAACCATCTACAGGAGATGATCTGTTATTATTAATCGCATTAAAAAGAAAATAACGGCCTGACCCACGATATGAAACGATATCGTTTGCTGCCTTTGTAGACGTAAGGCACCTAACATACGTTTTACTAATAACCGATTTAGGTAATTTATTATTGTTGTAACGGCACAAAAGCCATACAAATGTGTTGAAATGTTAAGAATTTCACAAATTATTTGCTTTTTGTTTATAATTACAGCTTTTTCGATCGGTCAACATATAAATAGTATTTTTGCAAATACATAATTACTTTTTTCAATAAGTACTTTCTAAAAAGGAACCTTATCCATGATGTACATTTTCCCATAAGCAGCTTTTCAAAAAAGAAAATTTTTTTCAAAGACCAGCACAGACAATCATCTTGAAAATATCAGCAAATTGGTAAAAAAAAATCACCAAAAACAAAAAAAAGACATATCGCACACTAAATCGGAAAAAGTAATTTCCAAAAAGTGCCTCTTCAAAAGACTCAATTTTGTCGAAAAATCCTTGTGTGCGATATGTAGAAATAAATATACATATACGAGTAGTTAGCATAAACTGGAAGAGTTCTATTGCGTTTCCAAGTCGGGCTCTATTGAATTTCCTTTCTCTTGTGTTGTACAGTGTAACTCGAAGCCGAGAAATTTTATATTACAAATTATGTTTTAAAATGGCGGAGAAAAGAAAAAAAAACAGATGTTCAATTCTCTCGGAATAATAGGCTATGAACTGTAGCCTGAAAATCGATATATGTACATATTTATATATGTATGTACATATTTATGTATGTATGTACATATGTAGTTCGGAACAATGTCTATTTACCTAAATGCTCAAGATAATTTTCTTTTGGCATTTCCATGTGAAAATAACAATGAAAAATTTAATATATAATTTCGTTCGCGTTTATTTAAACAGGCAATAATGACAAAGATTATGAGCTAAATATTTCTCAAATATTCTTTTAAAAATTCATGCATTGTAAACACATTTATTTCTACATTCCTTGCCAACAAGTATGGAAAATAATTAAGTATTATGTTTAGCACCATGTTTCTAATCTATGGATTAATAATCACGTGAATACAAACAACAAACTCATAAAAATAATGTTTGTGTTTAACAAAGTCGTTATGAAATTCACGTGAACATAATTCTAATCTAGAATAGAAGCAGACAACAGTGGTGTGCTCTTATTATAAGTCTCGAGACTAAGCGCGTTAGCTGGCTGTATGGCTACCTGATCTGCTGTCTTTAGAAATGCTAAAACAAATATATGCTTGTTATCAGCAGCGTAAAGAGATTGGTTGGCTGTTTTCATTTGAATTATCGGGTAAATAATAAAGATTTAAACATATTTAAGGTTTCGTTATAAATAGAAGCGATAGAGAAATTGTTGTGTTAGTTCTAAGCTAGACACTGTCGGATGTACAATAAACCTTAAAGTATTAAATAACAATTCATTAATATTTTTAAAATGCGTTTTATTTTAAAAATATTTATTATTTACATATTCGGGATGTTCAACGCCGTTAATGGAAGAGGTAATTTTTAAATAAATTTTTTTTATATTATTTTACCATGTTTATTAATGTTTTTTATATATTTTTAATCTTCTTTCAATCAGTTTTGGTCCAAACGGTAAATGATGATCATCGTATGCATCCGACGTTTAATTTTCCACGTGATCGTCTTCAAAAAAGAGCCATGCCTTTGATACGTTTTAAATCACCTAATCCCGAAGAGGATTTCTCTAGTTATTGGAATCAAATGGGACAAGATATTCTAGACAAACAATTGGAGAGCAAGAACACTTTAAATACAAATTTAGCTAAAAATATCATCATGTTTTTGGGCGATGGCATGTCAATACCAACAATAACTGCGGGACGTGTTTACTTGGGTGGCGAAGAGAAACAATTTTCTTTTGAAAAATTTCCCTATACCGGTTTAACCAAGGTGAGTTTTATTATTAACAATCTGTAAAAACGACGTCTCTAAAGTCGATCAGAAACTCAAGAAGTTTCAAACAAACATGCAGTAGATTGCTTGAAAAAATACCCAGTCAATTCTTACAAATCTGATTCAAACTGGTTAAATAATGATAAGACTAGACAATACAGAGAAAATATTATTACTAAAATATTATTTTCATTAACTTAATTTTACTGTACCAGCTAATATTTTGTTTGACTCAAATAGACTAGTAAATACAAGGAGCACATTTAGTTCAACTGTACTTTTTCCTAAACGTGTTTTTTTTTTGTGAAATTGCGATATTTATTCAAAACTTTGATAAAATTTGGAATCTGACGAAATTAAACTTCTTTGCATAATCCTTTATTTTTCTAGTAAAGTTCATACATTAGACATATACATACTTACGAGTATTTACATATTTAAGAAATGTAGTTGCCAATTTTACGGATTTCAATAATTAACATTCAAATTGATCTACAACAGAAGTGGCTTCTCCAAATCTTGAATGCCAGCCATTTTTGAATTGACACCCTGAACTTTAAGCAACCAGAACTTATTTGTTTATGCATGCACATCAAGAGCATTTCTAATACTAAAATATTTACGTACATGTATATCTCTTCTTTTCAGACTTACTGTGCCAATACACAAGTTCCCGATTCAGCCTGCACAGCCACCGCTTATTTGGGTGGTGTCAAGGCCAACTACGGAACATTGGGTTTGAGCGCCTCTATCAATTTAAATGATTGTCACGGGCAAAATGTCACCGAACATCATGTGAATTCCATTGCCGCTTGGGCTCAGGCTCAAGGTATGGCAACCGGCTTAATAACAACTACATCTGTAACTCATGCATCGCCAGCTGGCATTTATGCTCATGCAGCAAATCGTGATTGGGAAAACGATGCGGAAATATTGAAAACTCAAAATGATCCAAATGTTTGCATTGACATTGCCACACAATTGGTGCACGGTGAAGTGGGACAAAAATTGTCTGTTATATTGGGTGGAGGTCAAGAACATTTTCTACCCAGACATCTAGAGCCAGGTAAACGTTTAGACGGTCATAATCTAATTCAAGAATGGCAACTCAAAAATGGTCCTAACGCACACTATGTATCAAGTAAAAACGATCTTTTTAATTTACCAAGCAACACTGAGAAAGTTATGGGATTATTTGCTGCCAATCACAATCCCTATCACTTGGATGCAGATCCCTCGGAAATACCGACTCTGGAAGAAATGGTTCAAGTTGCTCTGACTATTTTAGAAAAACAAAGTGAAGGCAAAGGTTATTTTCTGTTCGTGGAAGGTGGTAGAATTGATCATGCCCATCATGACACTTTAGCCATGAAGGCTTTAGACGAAACAGCTGAATTTGGTAAAGCCATAGAATTTGCTCGTGAGAAAACCAACATAGAAGACACTCTTATTGTGGTGACCTCAGATCATTCACATACCATGTCGATGTCTGGCTATTCAAGTCGTAAGAATGATATTTTTGGTGTTAATGACGCACAATTGGCTTTGGATCAGCTGCCTTATGCCACTCTCAGTTATGCCAACGGCCCTGGTTTTGAAAATAATATAATAAAAGACAGTGCTGGTGCGAAACGCCGAAATCTACTGGAGGCTGATATGAAACATAAAGAATACATGTTCCCTTCTACCGTTCCCTTGGAATCGGAAACTCATGGTGGTGATGATGTGGCTGTATTTGCTAGTGGTCCATTTGCTCATCTTTTCACCGGTTGTTATGAGCAAAACTTTATACCCCATGCAATGGGTTATGCCTCGTGTTTAGGTAAAAGAAAAACCGCCTGTACTGATGGCTTGCATCGGGGGAGATATTAGTTTCGAAGACAAATCAAGTATTTTAAATATGTAGTTAATTGGTGGCTATGTACTTATCACAGATATTTATAAGTTTTTATTTTAAGTTAGCAAATAAATACAAACAATAATGATAAGTTTCTTGCTGGTGATTTTTTAATAGTAACTATGAATATTTTACTGAATTTTGTGAGTGCATAGAGAAGTTTTTGGAAAATATATAGTTTCTGCAAAATTTACCACATTTAAGGCTAATTTTGCATTTTTTTTAAATGATTTAATATACGCAGCACATTTTCTAGCATTTTTCTAAATCTTGTCATCATATTTTTAATATACTAGAAATTTTTAAAAAAATTTAAGTTTTTGCTGTCTGTTGTTTTTGAATACGAATATAAAATGTGTGTTATGAGAAATTAATATGGACAAACATTGAATTTTATTTTCTATCACTTTGAATTAATTATAAGGACATTTTAAGTAAGACATATTTTGAATATAAAGTGACTTTATTAAATCTGTTGTTAATGATATTTTTCTTCTTTAAGCTAATAAGGCCTAACGTAGTTAATGTTAATAAAACAGTTTTTATTACATTTTTTTACCCAACGTTACGTCAATTGTTTGTTGACTTCTTCAGGGGTTTCGTCTATTTAAAGTTTTTTAAAAAACATTATATTATATTTTGAAAAGTTTTTCCACTGTACATTATTTACTTACAATAATACAAATGTTCAATTAAAAAGGATTGGAATATAAAATTATTTTTGACATTGTCTAATGCCGAAAAATTTTTAAAAAATTAATAAATAAAAATATACTGTAAAAACACAGTTGGTGCTGTTACTTGATTGCAATAATATGTTTTTATGGTAAAGTTAGCGCCACCATGAGTAGTAAATATTATGTCGCCTAAGACTATATATACATACATACATGTCTGCAGATGGTGTACATCTTTGAAATATGTATATTTTTTATTTGGTATAAGTTTTGTCAGAATTGGTTGTATAATGTGTGCATAAGCTTCATCACAAAGAATGATTTTAAATTAAATATGTGGCCGCCTTGAAGAAAGAGACGAAAAAGACCAACTCAGCGAAGAGTTAGAGGGATAAAAATCTTACATAAAATTTAACCGTTACATGGTATCCTACGCCGATTCAGTATTTGTAACGATTTCCCAAAGCGGCTGGGAGAGACTTTAGCTTCTGCTAAAATAAAAACCAGTTACGTAATGGATAGAACACGAATACTTAGAATATGTTGTGATTATATTAAGATGCCAAAATGATCGAAAAATGTTTATTTTCTGTAAAATATCATTAAATGACTTGAATTCCTAAGAAATCGATCACACCTTGACAAGTGGTAAAAAAAATTCTACAAAAAACGCTACATTTGAATTTGTTATAAATTTCATTATAAAAATATAGCATTTGAACTTTAGCATATAGCTAAAGGCAAATATTGATTAATTACCTCTTTTAGATAAGTACATTTGATGGTTAATTTATTCAAAATACATACATATACAAATAATACCACACTATAATCATTTTAATTTTTAAATTATGATTAACGTTAAACACCAGCTATATGCGTAATAGAATACCAATGTTGCTAACGCAACTTTTAACATTTAAATAACCAAACGGAAACCAAGCACACGCTTGCATTTTTTAGTAAACAACACATACATATTACCCGCCATTTTTACGTACATATTTTTGCTAAGCACATTTAAAATTTCACTTTTATATATATTTTATACACTTGTCATAGCAATTTTATGAATCTGAATAGAGCAAAAACTTCAAAACACTCGACAAACGTAAAAAACAATGTTGGCCGCAAAGTATTAGCAGCTTCTGGCCCCTGCAACGAGGCACATTGAATAGCATATTGTCATTATAACTTATGCAATACTTCTTAATATTATTATAGAAAAACACACGATGATTGTCATGTACTGATAGTTTTATAACAAATATTAACTAATTTCTTCATAATTAATCAAAAAATATTAATACACACGCACTGCGCAGGGGTACCAAACGTGACGATTTTTTAGAGCGAATTTCACAAAATGACGATTGACGATGTTTAGTGCCCCTTATACTTTGACGATTTTTTGACTTCACTACTCAACATAACCTCTACATGTGGTAAAATGTCAATCTCGATAAAAAAAAATATTTTAAAACTGGTTTTTTATGCATATATATTTCGATGTACATACATATATTATAACATGAATTTTTAACGTGCAGACGCTATGTGCAAATATAAGTGCGGTATCACTTTTTTGAAAATATTTAAATCTGGCAAGTAAAGGGTTTACATATGTATGATACTAAAAAAAAATATGATTACACAAAATACTGAAAATCGAATAATATAAAAAAAAATTAATTCGACTTTACACATGAATTGCAAGTTTATGAAAAACTGTTTAATAGTATATTCTATTAAAATTTCTGTTTTAAAATAAAATATAAAACATATCAAATAAAAAATTATCGTTTATTTTGAAAATATATTAACGGTTACAACACAAAATCTGTTCAAATATTGCTTTGAATTTAACAAAAAATGTTTAGGATATTGTTGATTTTTCCATTATTTTGTGTTTAAAGTTTTTGTTGTTGTTAATAAATCCGCTAAATTATTAATTTTT
Source organism: Lypha dubia (assembly GCA_947311025.1). Classification (NCBI taxonomy): domain Eukaryota; kingdom Metazoa; phylum Arthropoda; class Insecta; order Diptera; family Tachinidae; genus Lypha; species Lypha dubia. Next base: position 9,250,572 of record OX371260.1, on the reverse strand, counting down.
AAATGAAAGATTGTTTTATTTATATAAAATACTATTAGGGCTCCATGAAAAATGGCCCCAATGAAAAATGGCCCCAAACTTTTGTATTGAAAACAACAACACGAACTTTGGGGCCATTTTTCCTATTTTTTGGGGCCATTTTTCATTTTTTATTTTTAAGTTTGGGGCCATTTTTCCTAAAGTTTGGGGCCATTTTTCATTTTCGAGTTTGGGGCAATTTTTCATTTTTCGTTAAATGAAAAATGGCCCCAAACCAAAAATGAAAAATGGCCCCAAAATAGTGTGAATTATATAAATACCAAAAAAACTCTTAACATCAAATAATGCGTTTTCAAAATTAGTATTGTTATTAAATGGCGACGTTGCTCGAAATTATATGGAGTAGAGCTACCTTGAGCCCTGCCGAGGAGCCTAGAATGCAAAAAGCCGCTAGTAAGCTGTGGGCGCTGTGAGCCAACATGGAGAAAAAAGTGGCTGCGCCACTAATTTTACTGTGACCTAGCATACCAATGCAATGCAGAAAATCTTTACTAAATATCGCCGTGTCGGGAAATACCATGGTGGAGAAAATCCCTAAGCCCGGCCAGAGGCCGGCATCGCGGAAAATCTTTAGTAATAAAATTCAAATATTTTAAAATATTGGATTATTTTCAAAAAATTGAGTTGCTTACTATAGATCCCTTGCATAGCCTTAGGGATTTTCTCCACCATGGTATTTCCCGACACGGCGATATTTAGTAAAGATTTTCTGCATTGCATTACATACGTACCTAATTTTATTTTGACGTAGCACCCCAATGCACTGCAGCAAATCTGGGGACTTAAATTATTTGGGCAATTGTTGGGCGCAGCCACTTTTTTCTTCATGTTGGCTCACAGCGGCAGTAGCTTACTAACGGGTTTTTTCATTCTAGGCCCCTCGACGGGGCTCAAGGTAACTCTACTCCATAGAATTTTGAGCAACGTCGCCGTTTAATAATAATACATTTTTTGAAAATGCATTATTTGATGTAATGAGTTTTTTGTGGTATTTATATCATTTACACTATTTTGGGGCCATTTTTCATTTTTGGTTTGGGGCCATTTTTCATTTTTCAGTTTGGGGCCAATTTTCATTTTTTAGTTTGGGGCCATTTTTCATTGGGGCCATTTGTCATGGAGTCTACTATTAGTTGTTGTATAAAACAGAAGATTTTTGTGTGACGATTTTTTTTTTACATATTGACGATTTTGACGATTTTATTTCCAAAATTTGACGATTTTTCGGAAAATATTACTGGCAGCCCTTGCGCTGCGTAAAACTCATCAGTTTAACTTAAATACCAATCATGGTGGAATAATATACAGGTGGTCTCGCAACGCCAGCTGACTCATTTTTTGTGGCTAGGTGTTTCAAAAGTTGTTTACGAAGAAGATAATAATAAATAAAATAATATTGAAAAAATTTAGTCTGTGAAAAATTTGTAAAAATTTATTCAAAGTCAAAAAGTTAAAAATATAAAAAATAATTGAACAAATATATAAAACAAATTGTAATGCCTGACCATAGATCCGCTAGCATGATTTTAATAAAATTTTGAAACATGTACCTGGTAACCTATAGAAGTTGTGCGGAATGAAAAAATCAATTTTAGCTCCTTGCGTACCCGAGATAGGACATGGGTTTTTAAATACCTAACAGGCTTTAGTGTGATATTTTTTTTTAATATTGTTAACAAATTATTTCTTTTATTTTAGTTGAAATAATAACTTTATTTATTTAAATATATATTATGTGGCCATTACAACGTAAATTATTTCCAATTGTGTTATAATTTTAAGCGACTGCGTCGTCAAAAATTAATCCGGTTTCAAGTTCTACAGCTTATTAGATAAATCAAAAAAAGGGGAATCACCTTTTCCTTCTTTTTCTCAATGCTGTTGGAATTTTTCGTTGCGACCTAGAATTGATAAAGGGACATTACCACAAAGGTCTCGGCGACAAAATTACAAGTTTGACAAGATGCATATTGATGATAGCGCGAGTGCATGCTTTCTATGAAAGTATCGGTGCCATGGAGTTTTGAGAAAAGTTTATCGATGATGATGTGTTGAATCCAATAGTGGATTATACGAACAAATATGCTGCAACAAGCAATTGTTCATCATTTATAACAAGTTCCGAAATGAAAACGTTCTTAGGAGTCACTGGGATCTGCGATGATAAAATAATGTATTTCAAGAGACAGATTCAAACGGATCAAACAATTTTTACATGTTTATGATAAAACTGCGTTGGATCCAAACAACAATTTTGCTGAAGTCGCCCCATTGAGTAACTTGATAAGCAAACAATTTCTTCAATTTTAGGTATTTTCCCACAATATTTCTATTGATGAGCAAATAATTGCATACTATGGCTGACATTCATGCAAAATGTTTATCAAAGCTAATTCGGTTTGGTTAAAAGTACTGCTGTTTGGCGTCTGACGAAAGCTACTTGTATCAGTTAATTCCATAAGCTGGTGCATCGGACCAGGATTGTTCACACTTACAGTTAGGAGAAAGGTTGGTACTCTCGCTCCTATCGCATCTGGAAGCCCCTGTCAAGCACATAAAAACGTTCGACAATTTTTTTACTAGCCATAACCTAAACCGAATACGGATCTCTGAAGTGCCAGATAAATCAAAAATCGCAAAGGCTAAATAATTTATGACTTTAATTAAATAACTTTAATACACAACCTTAACTAATAACTTTAATCATATAATAAATTTTTTAAATCTATAACGGGTGGATGTTTTCTGCTTTTTGCTCTGTCCTTTAATTGGCAACGCTTTTCCCGATCATTTTCCGACTTAGAAAAAAATCTTTATTTTACGTATATGGATGATTAAGGCAAAACGTAAAAATTTTTAGTTGTTTAATTTTTTCTAAGCTACTCAATCTGTATTTCTAAATAAAAGCGCAATTGGAAGCCATAATCTATAATCTGGTCGTCACCAGAGTTTTTTTACTGTCGTCACTTTTTTGGGTATTTAAATACCCAATACAAAAAAAAAACTGTTACAAAAAAATATTATAAATATTATATATCAATAACAAAATAATAAACACAAAGCAAATTATGAAATTGTTTTGTAATTTTTCTTTTTTCCTTTATTCCTATTGACACATCTAGCTCATGAGCAACAATAAAAAGCCCTGTTGTTTTTTTTATTGTTGCCTTGTTGTAGTTGTGCGGCTACCTATATATTATAGTACCATGCCAATGAAGGAAACTAAAAAATGTAGTAGATCGACACAGTAGTATAAAACATGTCAAACACTACTGTAAACAAAACATTTTTGTTTGAAGATATTCACAATATTCATTTGATTTCATTTAGACTAGAATCAAATACCACGAAATCTTTTATTAACTATTAATTAATTTCTGCCGTTCATATAAATATATATATATTGTACACACCATCCCCGTTTTTGTGCTGCCTTCCATGCAACTCTACTCCAATTTGTTCCACATAATCATCTATTTTGTTCCCTTTTTTTCAACTCTGTACAAAAACAAGAATAATAATACTGAAAAAACTTTGGTGTGAATCTTAGCAGAAAATATAAAGAAAATATCAAAATTCTTCATATTACCACAATTTACTACTTTTTTACTCTTAATTTTTGTGTCAAAGGTTTTAAGTTATTATTCAGGTAAGTTAAATTTGATATTTAAATAAAAAACCTCCTTATAATGAAGTGTGGGAATTATATTATTTTTAATTACAAAAAAGCACTTTGCCAAAAACGGGCAAGGTTTTGCAGTGTAGTTTGGTTATTGTGTACATAAAATATTAGTTCTTTAACAAAAAAAAAGTGATCCTAAAATTCTACAATTTATATTTCCCAATTTTCAAAAAATTCCTCATTAACTTTGCCACAATAAAAATTTAATTACGTGATACATTGAAGAAATTTTTAATATACATACTATGTACATACATACATACGTATTATCCTCCCAGTCAGTTATAAAATATCACACTTCTTTTTCTTCTGTTTTGTTGATAAATTTATCTCAAGATTTTTGTGTATTTGGGAAACTATTTTTGTTGTTTTCCGTAATACCTGGCCATCCATAAAGAGGCTTATTTAACGCCAGTGTGGCTGTGTTTTCTATCATTCGATTATGTTGCTTTATACATAAATAAATTTAATAATGATTTTATTGGCACTCATTAAATTTAAGTTATAAGTTTACATGTTACCTGTAATATAATGGCTTAATGAATATACTATAAGCCGGTTAAGCATCTGTTGTATTTCTGTACATAAATTCAGATGAGTGATTATTAAACCCGCGCAACTAGCTACAGTTTCGAGTTTTGATTATTTATCCTTAAATTGGGGATCTTATCGATACAAAAATTAAATTGTGTCGGCTTTTAATTAAAATTTAATCGATAAACTTCAATAAACCTTTGTTCGAAACACGTAAGATAGAATAATGGAAATATCGATTTGAGCTAAGCATCAGACACATTTTAGAGAAATTTCAAATTGGAAAAGGTCTAGAGTAGTTAGCAGACCAAATAACCGAAACTAAGTTACATATAGGTATCTAACAATTATACATTTTATCACAATGGGACCACATCAGGAACCAAATAATTTGGAGTCTACTTTCCTGTGAAAAGATACCTGATAACCTAACCATATCTCCTTAGAATTGCTGAATATTTTAGAATTTGCAATGGAACGATAACATTTTTACAAAGCATTACTGTTGGAAGCAATATTGAAGTTGAAACAAACATTAATTTATGTTTTTAAAAACTAATTCATTTTTATGGATTAGCTAATCTATATGCTTGTTTTCATTAGTTGCTAAATACCAACTCATCAATAGATCAAATAAAATATGTATATGTATATTGAAACAATAAATTTTTATTTTCACCAACAATGCTTTGAACAATTTAGAAGTGAAAATTTCACTCGGAATGTAGAATATACCGGATATAGAAAATATGGACTTGTTCCAAAAATAAATTCCTGCTCTGCAAATGGAGTATTAAACTCATGAAATACTTTTCTGATTAAACACAACTAATGTCACATACAAAGAACGATAAATGCTACTCCTGTAAAATATGCACGGCGAACAGACTTAAACCCATGTTTTGTAAAATATTTTTAGATTTAAGATTTGAAAAACTTATTTATAATTTAATCTATAATTGAAGTTTCAATAAATAATAAAATTATAAAAAAAAAGACATGTGGCACTCGGGGACTGCCGCACAGCATTTTTTATCAACTTATGCAATTGTATTATTAAGTTTTGTTTAATAACTCCTTTGTTATTCTGGCAATACTGTATGTTAATGATATCAAATGTTAATGTTAATCAATAGCATACTTTAGGGGTTAACATACACTGGGCGATTTAAATACTTAACAACACAAAAGACTTAAGAAACAAACTTAGTGCCAGGTTTTTTCGTTTCAAAAACAAATGATAGATTTTTTCCAGGTTTTTTCGTTTCAAAAACAAAAGACTTAAGAAACAAACGTTTAAAAATTTCTTGATTCGGTCGCCTCAAAGCCCGCGATAGAAGCTTTGCAATAGCTTAAAAAAATGTTTTATAAAATGACATTAAATAACAAAATGTTCGCTTATATATTACTTATACACTATTGGCCTACGATTATTAATTATCAAAACTATAATATAGCCAATATGCGAAAAACTGTAATGAATTTTTTTCTTTTAACAACACTAAGTATCAAATTAAAATTACTAACAATTTGTGCGACAAAACATTCCTTCGAAATCGTGGTCCAGTAACATGAATTTTTAATTTTCTCACAAGTACGAAAAATTCATAAAAAATTCGCTGTTCGTCAAAAATTTTACCGAATCTATGATGCCGAAATCGAATCTTCGACCGAAACTTAGTAGATATTATTTATGCATCCTGCTTCGGGTTTTATTTTTTGTATATACAGATGGTAAAATTATTGTATATGAATAAGGGGCTGTGCACATATTACGTAACGCTGTTTTCAGAGATTTTATACCCCCCCCCCCCCTTCGTGACGCTTTTTACTAATTTTTCGGTACAAAATTTTCAATCCGTAACAAATATTTAACCCCCCTCCCCCCTGGAGCGTTACGTAATATGTGCACAGCCCCTAACCTAAAAAACTGAACAGTAAATTTTTTTATAATATTTCGTACCTACATAGTGCATGTCTAGAAAAATTTGTATGTACCAGAATATATCGTGACCTTAGGGGCTGTGCACAAATTGCGTAACGCTCCAGGGGGGAGGGGGGGTTTAAGATTTGTTACTGGTTGGAAATTTTGCACTGAAAAATTTGTAGAAAGCGTTACGAAGGGGGGGTATAAGATCTCTGAAAACAGCGTTACGTAATATGTGCACAGCCCCTTACAGCCGAAATAACGTAACTTACAAATACATACATACATATGCTAAATTACAGAATTATTTTACGGCCACAAATATTGAATAAAAAATAATAATTACTGCAATACAAACCTCAAAAATAACATATGTAAGTGCCCGAAGATTTTGCGAAATAAAAAGGCCAATCGCTATTGAAATTAAACATGAATATTTCGAAAGTAGAAAATCTAAAATATTTAATATCGGAACTTTTGTTTTAAATAATAGTAGCGAATTAAAAAAAAATCCACATAACCTTAATAAATAATTATTTCTTAAAAAATCGAAGGTGTACAAATAATTTAATTATGTATTATATTTTTAATCTTAGTCCGTATTTTGAATATAGCATCTTAATACAGAAATTAAATTAAATGAGTTAATATTTTTTTAGCTAAAATTTTTTATTTTAATCTTAATCTAAGGCTATTTCCTAAACTTTATTAATATTATTATTTATTAATAAATATTATACTTTATTAATTTGTAGTTACGTTACTTTTGCGGTCGCAATTGTAAAAAACAGAAAAAAACCTCTTGTATAATTTGTTTTTGGCATTTTACGTTATTTTAGCGTTTAGGCCTGGATATTCGTTCGTAGAGCAGTCGTTGAAGCCACCAAGGTATTTATGTTGCTTCCGCATTCATTTGTACCGAAATATTTATTCTTAAATACATGCATACATATGTAAATATGTGATCACATACATACTGGGTGGTCTTATTGGTTCCACACGGAAATAAAATTTCAACGGAAAGAAATATCGATCGACAAGCAAATTGTAATTATTAATTCCTGCGGTATATGCTTTCCGCAAATTTAACATGCCTGTTTTAACCAATTATGAAGTGGTAAAAATAAACATTTGGAACGAAAACATTCATTAAATAATGCTTAATACAAACACACTTAAATATGTAAAATATCTAAAAAGGGAAAATTTATTAATAAAACATTAATAAAATAGTCTTTTTAAAGGTGGTAGTGGCGATGATTGCTAAAACGTGGGAGTAGAATGTAGTGTTTTTCGCTGTCAATCTGATGATGTGTTACAGATGAATGGTAGAAAGTGAGTAGGTTAGGTTAGGTTTCGACGGCCGCCACATCTGAGACGTGACGCACTTGGGTCCGTTGATTCGGTCCCTTTGTGATAGAAAGTGAGTAGGACTGAAAGAATTTAAAAGTGTATAACATGTGTAGATAGATGTTTGTGGCTTACAATTTTCATGTTTGCAAATAAAAAAAAAATGCGTAAAGGAGGTAACATTTAAATATCAAGGATCACTTTCTGCAAAAAATAAACCAGAATAACAATTTCTTTTATTTACACTTTACTTTACAATTTTTTTTTTAAATGAAATAAAAAAATTAAACTAATTGCCAATTTCACGATTACGAAAAAATGTTAAGTATATTTTTTCATTCGTACAATTACATTTGATACAAACATAAAATTTTAGAATTTGTTTTTCCTTCGCAAAAGGACATGCTAAATGTTTATAGTACAAAGCATTGTATAGTCTATTTAGAGAGTAGTATTGTTGACAAATTCACCATCCAATCATTACAAATTCCAATCATTACATTTCCTGTGTCAAAATAAACATATTGACCTGTGTAAATTATTAACAAGAATTCGCAGAATATGTATAAGATAAACCAATTTTTAAACGAAGCTAAGCAAAACAGAGAAAAAGATCTAACTATTGCAAATTGTTTGCAATTGAATGTTTTATCACTTGATTATTCCTTTTTGGAGATTGTAAAGAGTTTCATATGGGTACACTTGGTAATATACGGCTCCCTCTCTTCTTAAAGAACTACGTCATCTACTTTATATTCTGACCTTTAAACCTTTTAATATTGTGCTACCTATTACTAAGGCTTATCAACAACACAAAAATTAAAAACAAAAAAAAATTAAATATATTCTGTATTTAAAATTATATGCGTTCAGTTTAATTTCTCTTTATCTTTAGCACTTTTTGTAACGTATGCTCTTTTATTATATTGTGCTCTAAACTTTTAGCTGTGATTGACTTTCGGTATCATTTTATTTGGTCGTCTTGATAGTAACAGTGTTTGTCCATTGGTAATGCAACATATAGGAAATAAATGTCAGTACGTATGTATATTCAAGTGGTATGTTATAGATTATTATAGAGTTTAATAATCAAAAGTTACGAGTGCAGTAACAACCTTATTACGGTTGTCATAGTCATGAATTATTAAAAAGTCTTGTAAGTCTAAGCAATTTTGTTTTTTTTTATTATTTCCGTATTTCCCTATCTTCCTTATCTTTTCAAACATAAATGGTAAACATCTACTGATGAGTTGGTATAGCAACCAACGAACTGCATTTAGATACTGCTAAACCGCAACAAATAAATAAAATTTTTAAAAACATAAATTATTCAAAATAAAACAATTTATTTTATACATTCTCAAGAATTTCAAAGATTTGCTGCCGAATTGCTACTAGTTAGTACCCATCGAAAAGCCGGCATATGTATTACCTAATCCGCGAAAAGGAAATAAGTTTTTCTTAATGACGTCTTAAAGCCGCTAAATATAAATTATGAAATAACTTCAGGAATTGTATTTTTCTTTAACTTTGTATTTGTACTTTGTATTAAAAATATTAGCCATAAATATATAAGAATTTAATTTTCTTCCATATTTTCACCACTAGTCCTTCCTACCCCATCTCTTTCCCAAATAAGGTAACACAGCCATTGTCTGAATGTTATTTCTTTTTTCAAAAAAAAAAAAAAATCATCCATTTCGAAATTTTTCTGAAAACATTTTTTTTCTTCTGGGACAAATTGCTTCAGTTTAATTAAAAGATTTTGACAACTTCATGAAAATTAATTAATTGATTCCATGGTATATTAAATAAGGTAAAGTTGTCCCGGTAGACTACCTTATTTATTATACCATGAATTGATTCGATATAAATTTTCCCTAATCCATTATAATTGCTTTGATGGATACATAAACAAGAGTGTTGCTTCAAACATTGACCACATTGCATGCCGATTATCTAAACGTCTGATCGCGAAAAGAGTTTCGTACAAAACCACATCATGTAAATGTATTCGTTTTCAAAATATTTATATAAACAACTGTTTGTATGTTGTTCAACTCACACTGTATTTGAGGGTAGATTATCAGAGTTTTAATATTTTTTTCTCTTTTTAACACGTCGAAATCATTAAACAGTTCGCTTAGCTCTTAGTTGCCAATGTATCGAGGTATTATGAACTAGTTTATTCGAATTTAAACGATCGTTTTTGTTAAAAATATTTCTTTTTATTTGATTTTTGTTGTCCCATGTTAAATGTATTTAATAAATTATTTTTGTGGACTGCGCGATTTATTTAATCATTTTGTTTCTTGTCGTTTATAGAAATTAAAACAAAAAAAATATATTAATAAATTTTTTTCAACTCTACTTCAATCTGCAAAATAATTAAAATCTTAGAGTGAATTATAGAATAAACGTATTAGAAAAACAAAATAAAATTATCTATTAATACAACCTTTATGGTAATAAAGGTGCAAAGTTTGTCAATAATAATAAAAAAATGCCCTGATTTTATACTAAAGAAAAAACAATACAACTTAAACGAATTTAGTGAAGTGAAGTTTACGTTTTAATGAATTTTATAAATTTATTTGAAAATATTTTTGAAAATTTTCCTAAACAAACAAGCAAAAAATACAGTGTTTCTTTCGATTACATGCATGCCCATGTTTATAGTACATACTCGTACATATAAAAAAGCAAATTAACAAAATTGAATCATTTATATCTAATATTTTCATATACAAAAAAAAAAAAGAAATAATAATTATTATTTAAATGTGTATTTATTTATAGTTATTTGCTTAATCATCATCGTTCATTCATTCATTATATACTATGTATGTATACATGTATGTAAATATGTATGTACATAAGTTTTGTGCAATGTTTGGCTCATTTAAGTTTTGCAAATATGTAAGTATGTATATTTAAAATTCGCATATAACGCCTTCGAAAACCTCTTGTTGATATATATCAAATATGTTGTATGTATTTTCTTTTAAATCTTTTAAAAATATTAATTGAGTTTTTTCTCTTATTTGTAATGAAAAATTACGTAAATCATTAACCGTCCTTTTGCTTTATGAAAATTTGAAGGATAATTATTACATATTTTAAATAACCATTTCAAAACTTTCAAAAGTTTACAGCTTTATGTCTTTAATATAAAAATTTTGTTTGTCATGAAATTTCCCATAAACATTTAATACTTTTAGAATCGTGTTCTTTATATTATGGTTCAAAGTTTATTGTAATCACTCGCTATTGATTTAAATTATTTTGTATATCAGGCTTTTAGATACGGCTCTGACTTTTTTTATCGCTTTTAACACAGTGAATAAATCACGAATTACTTATGTTTTTGTGCGATATTTTTTTTTGTGTTGTAAATATTATTGCAATCGATATTTTATGAAAAAACATATTTAAGCAAAAATTACACTGTGTTCGAAAGATAGAGTGCATTGTAGACTGCGATCCAAATCGTATATGTATACTTTACACCGTGGCAGCGCTAAAACAGCAAATACAAAAACAGAAAAATAAGAGGCATATGAAATTAAAGAAAATTCGAAGTACCTGGAATAAATTTTTATACATATGTATATATTTTACAAGGAAAATTTTATTCGAGCAAGTACTCTAAAATATAGTTTTCAAAAATTAATATGTTTGTCATGGGCTAGCTAATCTATATGCTGCATTGAATTGTCTGCTAAGCCAATCATCACGCATTATTATAAAGATCTACTCATGAGTTAGCTTAGCAACCCAGGAAATGCAGCATAGAACAAACAAATTAATTTTTAAAAATATGTATGTATGTACATATGTATGTACGAGTATGTATATATAAGGAAAGTTTAAAAATTTGAATACAGATTTTTACGTGTCGGTTTTGACCAATTCTTGCTGTATTGTCCTACATTAGTCACACATTTGCAATGTGATGTTGCGAGATGCATATCCGTTCTTTTGGGCACGGGTATGCTATTGGCATACTCCTTCGCCTTGAGAAAGGATATACTGGCACCATCGCACTACCCTCGTTGGTGGCATGATTCCGTGACCGTTTATTGGTTAGGTATCCTGCGGGAGTACACGTGGTGGCTGTGGTTGCTACCAAAAGCTGGGAGAGGTATTGGTTTAAGGACTGATGCTCGATCAGTGCTAGTGGCTGGTTGGACTTCGGTATTCCAATAAAAAAGCTAATATATGCTGTTGCGAAACAACAAAAGAGATTGGTTTGCTCGAACACTTAAGCAAGGTGCTTAGTACCTTTTAGATCGATATTCTCGAATTGAGAGAAGAATGTTCGGAGAAACATAACAAATCATTTCAAAATATACATATAATGTTTTTTTAAATTTTAAATAGACGAAACCCCTGAAGAAGTCAACAAACAATTGACGAAACGTTGGGTAAAAATGTAATAAAGCTGTTTTATTAACATTAACTACGTTAGGCCTTATTAGCTTAAAGATTGAAAATATCATTATCAACAAAATTGCATCATTGGCCAAATAATTCCTACAACACATAACAAATCACCTTTTTTTAATACATATGTATTTTGCAACCAAGGCTTGTCTAACTGTACAAAGGTTTCAAGAAAAGTAAACAGATTAATATCGAATGAAAAAAATCATCTTTTGTTATGGTGTTTTTTAAGTTTTTTAAACACTATTTTGATTGTGCTTTAGTAATTAGCAGATATTATTGGCGAGTTCATGTATGAGTAGATGAGTTTTGGAACTTTTTAAACATGAATGGTTAAGTCATAACAAATAAAAATTTTTTAAAAAACATAAATTCTTGAGTAGAATTTCATCGAATAAAATTTTATGCATATATATTTTAAATTAATTTTAAATAAAATATTTCATTTTATTTACACAAGTTACACTTTTTAATTCTACAGCTAAAAACTATAAATACATAAAGATTTTAAAATTAAAGCTTATGAAAAAGGTTTTCCTTTTCATCTTAGGTTTCGTCATTGAATTTCTCTCTTTGAAGAAATCTGCATACAAATATTATAAAATTTTGTGTGAAATTTTTATAAAAATAAAAATTATTGCCTAATTCTCCATTTCTAACACGGGCAAATAGAAAGGCAATGCATTGAGCACATCATTGGCCGCCTGTTCTTTTGGTGAATCAAAGTTTAAGGCATGACGTGGTGAGGTCATTAACTGGCGAACATTAAAAGCAATATCTTCAAAGCTTATACGTTCACTAGGCTCTAAAGTCCAACAGTTCAATAGCATTTGGTAGAGATCTTCATAAACAAAAGCGGGTTGTGCTGGTCTCGAGCCACTTTTTAAAACATCTAGAATTTTATTTGAGTTATTTATTTGAGCATACGGAGTGCCACCCAGTGAACAACATTCCCAAGCCATCACTGCAAATGACCAGACATCAGATTTAGAAGAATAATGTTGATATCTTAGCACTTCTGGCGCCAGCCATCTAGTAAGATCAATTTTTTTCTGATTATTCACGTACGGTGTGGGACCAAAAACGGATAATTTCAATTTCATTTCAGCTGTGACATAAATGCAGTGTGATGACAAGTGCTTGTGAATAACTTTAGATTTTGCCAAATAATCCATAGCACTGGCTATTTCATAAATCCATTGCAGAACTAATTGTTCCGATAAAGTAGTAAGTCGTTGCATAATGGCCGAGCTGGGCGCTCTTCTGCTCTCTATAAGTCTGCGCTTCAATGTAACATTTTCATGTTCAAAAACCAAATAAAACCAATCGGTGCTGGACGATACCCCATAGAAATCCAAAACGTTTGAATGCTGCTGCAATTTCGTTAAGTTACGAAACTCCTGCAACAATTTGCCCTGATCTGTACTTGTCAGTTCATCCAACGATAATACATGTAATTCACACTCTGCACTTGATTCAGGTAAACTATTGGTTAAGAGTTTTCCCGTGATAACTTCACCATAATTTCCTTCAGCTATAACGTCATTGACATTCATACGTAAATTATTGCGTGGTATTTTTTTGTTGACATTTAATTTATCTATTAAAGCATTTAGCTTTTCCTTAAAGTTTTCAACAGTGGGTGGCATTTCATCTTCGGCATTAAAACCATTATTTTCCCGCTCAATTATGGGCTGTTGCATTGTCATTTCGTGCGAATTTCCCCGAACCGAACGACTTTGACATTGTTTGTAGCGCAAATAGAAATATGTGATGACGGATAGTATGAAACATATGCCGAAAATGGAACAAGTGACAACCAATGCTATCACCGAACTTTGGCCTGTTTCGAAAGTGGAATACGTAAAGTTGTCCATAGAAGAGGCATGTTGGTTATGATCACTGCGAGTGTACAAAGTTTTTGTGATGCCATTTAGGGTGCTTACCTGAAAAACAAACTCTGATTTTTACTTCATGTTTGGAAAATAATTAAAATAAATGAAAATAAAAAGTTTAATACAAAAGACTTTCTTAGAATCATTAACCCTTGAATACTAGTGGTATTTTTTAATCCATTATTACTAACGCTATCAGAATATGTAAGCGGCAGACACAATGATTTGTGTCTGTTAGCGTGTAAGTATGTAAAAATCTGATTAATTTTGAAATGCATAATGGATCATTAAATAAAATTGATTCTACTTTTAAGATTTTGGATTGATACGGTAGAAACTGGCCATTTTCGACCGAACACAATCCCGTAAAATTCAATAATAATTTTGAAGAGTTATTACAAATTATCAACTTTCCTTTACTTTTATTTTGAAATACTCACCACACCCAAACTGACATGAAAATCGGATTTCTTATTATTTAAAGGAGGATTAGTGTAACGTCCATAACGTTTACCATCTCCGACAACAAATTTTCTAGTCTTCTTATCTTCTACACGATCGTAGTCTAATTCAGCAGCTATATAATAAGGTAAACCATCATCGTCAGCATTTTTCCAACTGCCCAACAAACTGGCATCAAACGGTTGGGACAGCGACTCATCCACTCTCTCTACTATAACTAATACTTTGGTAACAGGACCATTATCATTTTTCACTGGTTTAATTTCTATGGTCATGGTGGTATCCGTTGTCTTTAGTACTCTAGGTTGGGCTGGCTTGGGACTGGGCTCTGCCACCAAAGTGCTGCCAATTATAAATGAGTTACCACAATTTTCCGGCTCTCCTGTTAAACTTTCACAAATAGAACGCACTGTTATATTGTATTCGGTAGCTGGCAGTAGATCTGTAATTTCCAATTTATTTTCTGAACCTTGTACAACAAATTCGGGTTGTGCGAAAAATGCTCGTGAAGTATAAGTATGCAAACGTTGTATTTGTATTAGATAGTTGATGATTTTAAATATTGGTGGTGGTTCAGAGGCCACTATAAACATTTTCTGTGGCTCATATGGCTGCCAACTAATACTCAAACTGTTTTCTGTGCTATTTTGTAGTTTTAAATCTTTTGGTGAGGCATCCGTATAGAATGTATAATAACTATGTACTCCTACACCACCGCAATATTCCGACTTTATAGCCACACACGGTGTATTACACAAAGTATCTTCTTGTCTATCTTCGATTACAATGTCGTTACTGCAATAGCACTTTTCAGCCAATAAAACGGCATAAGAAATGTTCTTTGATTCACAAAATTCCACACATGTTTGGGGCATGTTGGCATACACTGATTCAGTTAGGACTTCAGCACGATGTGAAAAACAGCCCACATAAAAATAGGAGGAAAATTTATTTCCTGAAGATTCTTGGCTGTGAGAGAGTTCGGCGAGCCACTGTAGCAGCAGGATTATAAAGTATGTTTCTGCTTTTCCAAATTTAGGGCGGTGGCCATGTATTATTTTTATTTTTTTAAAAAATTCTTGAATCAGTTGTTGCGCCATACTCGTGTTTTACTCTGCAATTATTTTGAAAAAATGTGAATTAAACTACTGGTACTCGCTTGCATTCATTTCTTTTTATTCAGCAAAATTTCAAATTACCTTGTATTATAATTTTGTTGGTTTTGTAGCTATCTTTTCCTGTATTTGTTTATAGTTATTGTTGTTGTTTTTCGTTATTTACTAGTAGATAATTTTATGTTTAATTGAAATTTGCATTAATTTTGCTCTTTTCATATTGTTTTAAACACAGAGGGGTTTTTTTGTTATTAGTAGTTTATGGCCATGTAGTCTTCAATATTTTCTTTCTTTATTTTTATATTTTTTAATTATTTCCATAAAACCTCCATCATAAATGCGATCGCAAAAGAACCAGCAACAGTAGAAACAATACCAGTAGTAAAAAAATACCTTTTTACTTTCAAACCTACCAGTTTAGAATGATTTCTACTCTTCTGCAGTTTGCTTTGTTAAGTCGCCAGAGCTAACTAACAAACCTACTTACTTAATCCATTCAGAGGCGTTAGCTACTAAAAATATAAGTAATTAATTCAAGTTATTAACTAATAAGTGTGTAGAAACTCTACTTGTTTAAAGAATTTCGAATATAAATTGTCCACATGTGTACTTTTATTTTTTAATTTAATAATTTGTAATTCAAAATAAAATGGGTTAAGTCTGACTAATAAGCTAGGTTTTATCTCTGTTTTTAACTCACTGTTTTATATGAAAAAAAAACTCATTAGTATTTGAATGACCGACATACTGCAGCTTGCTATTAAATACAAATGTTTTTATTTTCTTTCGCGTTTATATAATTTCAATAAGCCAAAAAGAAACAAATATTGTTTTACCTGTGTATATTTTCTTAACCCTACATTGAAGTCGCTCTCTCTCACTGTTTATTCTCTTTTAGTCTCACTTACTGGTAATGTTTATTTACGTTTTCTACCTGCTTTTTTGCTTAAGTAAATATTCAATGTTTTCTAACGTGTTTTTAATTTTGATCGAAGAATAAAAAGGTTATTGAGTGTTGTGCAACGTTTCAGATTAATTTTTGGAAAAACGCTCAATAAACCATGATCGGGATTTAACGAATGCTGGTATTTTTTAATTTTTAACAAATCATAAAAAAATCATGTCAATTTTAAAACAAAATATTATTTGAAACGCCTTGCTGAAACATTATAATGCGATTTCCACATAGCGGACAAATAAATGGTTTGAGTAAAAAATTTGTAAGGGAATCACTCAAAAATGTTAATGACTGCTTTTCATATAAATTTTCTATTCAAATCGTTCGCCTGTTATGTGGAAACAGCACTTAAATCTTAAAAAAGCTTAAAACATAAAATTAAAAATTCTGTAAAGTGGGTTTACGTTGGAAGGCACAGGAAGGGTTCCGTTTGGGCACAAATTATAAAATGTTTCTTAATTTTAAAACTAAATATTACTTGAAGAGATACCCTACGTGTTTGAAACTATTTTTAATTTCTTGTTTTTTTTTTATAGGTGCTTGAAAATGTTCTGTTGTAGTTGTTTTAACTTCTAAGACTAATAGTAGAATTGTTTGTAGAATAGTTTTGTAAGACATTGTCGTTAAGTGGCAGCTGTTTGCCACTGTTGTAATAGAGAGGAAAAAGTCCCACACAGCAAAGAGATAAAGTGCTAAGAAGTTCCACAAAAATTCTCATCGCATTCCAAATGCCGAAATTAGCTTAGATCTTTTTCGCTTAATTCGCCAAGTATGATTCATGAAACAACTAAGATTTATTATCATTGTAACAACGCAACTTAATTATGATTCACAACCAATTTTATTGTAAAGCATAATACAACAGAAGACAACTGATTAAACATCTGATTAAAAGTTGAGTTCAGTTGTAAAACATTAAGTTGCAAATAAATAATTTTTGTGTGCTGTGTTTTTATTTAATATGCGGCAGCAAGCTCAATATTTCTTTCAATATTAACAAAACTTTTCATTACATTTATGAATGTTTATAAAAATTTAAATATGTTTTAAACCAGAAAAATTGTGAAAAATCTCAAATCAAAAAAAAAAAAATGTTATCCACATTTTTCTCACCAAATTAACAATAATAAGCGTGCAATATGAGGGTGAAATATTTCAGTTGAAAATAAACTTATTAAAAGCCATATTATACCTGAAAAAAATTTTTTTTTAAGAATCTGGGTAAGTTTTTAAAATGGCTTATTTATATGTTGTAACGATATTGTAATTAAGTCGGTTTTGGTTCTGGCAACCATATATTTTCTGAATCATGTTGATATTCTAAATATTAAAAATCTTTAGAAGTTTTAATTCTCTTTACTAATAACTCTATATTGCATTTTAAAACCGGCCTTAAAAACAGCAATGACATGATACTTGTAATATAAAAACCGCATTCGCAAGCGATCACATCACTTTAGACGTAACATCAGTGATGGAAAATTCAGTACTTTTGTACTATTTTCAGTACTTTTTCACAACAAAAATACCACAGTACCCCCTCGTCATATTTAGTACTAGTTTTTAAGCTATTGCATAGCTTCTATCGCGGGCTTTGAGGCGACCGAATCAAGAAACTTTGAAATGTTTGTTTCTTAAGTCTTTTGTTTTTGAAACGAAAAAACCTGTCATTTGTTTTTGAAACGAACAAACCTGTCATTTGTTTTTGAAACGAAAAAACCTGACACTAAGTTTGTTTCATATGTCTTTTGTTTGTTTAAGTATTTAATGTATGATAACCCCTAAAGTATGATATTGATTTTGATTTCATTAACATACAGTATTGCCAGAATAACAACGGAGTTATTAAACAAAACGAAGTAATGCAGTCTATTCCAGAAAACGCGTCGAAGAAGTGAAAATTTACATGGAAAACAAAAACAAAATTGAATACATTTAAAAAATTTGTTTTTGTTTATCAAATAAATTTTACTGCTTTTCATAGAGAGAGAAACGCGTTAAATTCTTGAATTTTTGTTGTTGTTTCCATGTAAATATTCACTTCTTCGACGCGTTTTCTGGAATAGATATGAATATAATTGCATAAGTTGATTAAAAAAATGCTATGCAATTGCTTTACCGCGGCAGTCCCCGAGTGCCACATGTCTTTTTGTTTTGCTTTGTTCCCTGTTTAGAAATGTGCGTTATTTTTATAATCACTGACAACATTGGCTTCAAAACAAGAACATTAGGAATGCACAAATTCGTTATTCATGTTGTTGTTAGTGTGTGTTTTTTGCAAAAGTTATTAATGGTATTGGTCCAATTTACACGAGATTAATTTTTAGTTCGCACAACTTTTGTTCTTTCGAAAACACACGAGACTAATTAATCAGTCATAAAATTGAATACATTTACAGAGCTTTGTGTGTATTAGTGTATTTATTTATTTTAAACAAAAACAATTTTATTAATACGTTTGTTCTATTCTGCCAGTGCTGTTGAAAAATCTAACGAAGGGATGTATAAATATTAAATTTTTCCTTTGTTGCTCGAAATATGTTAACAATGTCTACCTAATATTTCTCTGATTATAAACATTTTACGACCTTTAACCTGTATAAATATTAACAAATATTAATAATAAACAGTTCGTAGTAATTTAAAAAATTACAATTCATATTCATATAAAAACAATTTTAATTTTCTTCATTTAATTTTTTTTTATTATATTAATGGATTTTTAATTTTATTTTTGAATAAAAATATATGTTTCATAAAAAGTACCACAATGTTGAAAAAAGTACTCTTTTTGTTGACGGACAGTACATTTCAATTTTTCATTTTTCCACCACTGCGTTACATTGTACATTGTAAATTTGCTTATACAGATATAAATGTACTAATAGAGATGGACACCGCACATCTAGTTGGCGTGAATAAAAGTCATCAAAAAGTCAACAAAATCTTGATGTGATCCGGTAGTTATGCAAATCCGGATCATTTCTAATGATTTTTAAATAGGCTTGTCAAGGAGTTTTTCGTTTTTGGATCCAAATAAATGCCATCAATTTATTTGGATTCAAAATTAAAATTCGTGATGTTAGGAAAATTCCATTCTTTCGCTTTTTCATTGGTGCAAGGAAGTGCAAGGAAATAAATTTTTGTTACTTCTAGTGCTTTTTTAACTGATTTTAGTGATATCTATCATCGCGACCGTGATCCACTAAAAATTTGCTCTTGTATAACCATTTTGATTGCCCTTGCGTCAAAATTTACTCACGATCTCATCTCCAGATGTTACCTTTAAATTAATAATACATACTTATATTTATATGCTCTTGGAAATTATGAGAGCATACTTTTATCTGAGATTAAATTTTAATACTCGATGGAGAATCTATCTATCTACGTATAGGACTGTCCGTCCGTACCACATCCATCGGATTTTGTGCCTAAACTTGTACAACACATATATGTGTATGTATAATATGTATGCATATGTGTGTGTATCTATCATCTTGATGTGTACTCATATGAACACACAAGTCAAAAGCACAAATTTTATAAATACCAATTTCATTGTTCATTGACAAGCTTTATTGGTGGGTTATAATACGAATTACACTCTTATTAATTACAAACAATAGCGCAGATTTAAATTAATTTCATTATTTTTTGTTAATAAAATAATGCAAAACTTTAATTGAAAAACGTAAAAAGCAATATCATGATGCAATCTCATAGTAATTTTAAAGGATCGAGTGAGTGTGTATCTGCGTTATTTCAACGATCTTCAAGTTTATTTTTTTTTGTTCTATTCTACGTTTTGTATTGAATCAAAAATAATAAACAAATACATATGTATGTATGTACATAAATATTTTATTAAAAACAAAAACAAAAAAAAAAAAATAAACATGTCAACGTCATCAAAAGCCGATCTTTTATTTCAATCAAAATTCCCCTTAAATGTCAACCATAGTCACATATGTGCAAATTTTCAAAATAAAATTTTATTATTTAGATATGCTCTCATGATTGTTTAATAATAGTTTTTTATTTCACACGTAGTTGTTTTAAATTATGTTTTTTGTCATCTTTGTTTTGTTTTAGCTAAATCTTTATGTGAAAAACTTTAATTGAACTCCACTTTTCTTGTTGAAAATAAAAAAACCAGTTATTTAATGAGAGAACAAAGAACATTGCACCGAGTCAGTATTTTAGAATATGTTCATATGTACTTGCAACTGAAAGACATTAATCATTGCTATTCTACACATGGTTTCAGGGTAATATGTATAACGTAATAACTCAACAGTTTAGCTTTTTAAAGTGATTTAATCAAATTAAATTTTCATTAGAAATTGTCATTGTAGAAAAGTGCAAAATGAGTTCTTGTTAAAAAACTACGAGTGTGAATGACTATGTGTGTTTGAGAAAGTTTAATTTATATGTGAAACGTTGACTTAATTAAATCCAAACTAAATTTGTATTGAAATTTTCTTGCAGACTTCCAGAACTAAAAATGTTTTATGTACTACAAATTTCTATATACAGTCGAATTCGGTTAACCGAATTATGCGAGGTTTGGCATAAAAAGAAGTTCGGATAAGTGCAAAACGTTTCAGTTAAACGAACTCACTTCGCAATTGCTCTGTAAATCAGTAAATTAATATTTTTTATACGAATTAGCTTATTTCTAACCAAAATATGTTTTAATTAAGCGGATGTTATCCGAATTCGACTGTACATACTTACTTAAAATGTGTTTAAACCAGCAAGTTTATAAATGAGTGAATATATAAACCAATTATAAGCGCACAACATTGGGCGTTTTAAGGGTTAATTCAACCATATCTTTTCGATCGATATCCCGCAAAAAAACCATCTATATACCATACAATAAAATTCAGCTTAACTAAACTAGCGTTTAAATGGTCCCTGATTCATTATCGATAAGTATATGTAATTTTAAAAATAAAAGTATTTGAAAAAGAATAACTCGCTTAAGTCACTGACATCAGATGTACAGTCAATAGACGGGTAAAGAATACAAAAATTGAATCAACAACTCGATCATAAAATAGCAACCTGACAAATTGAATATCTAACCTAGTTGCGAAAACTTAAGTATGACCACTTAAAATTGTTTTATAAATAACCAAAAAAAAGTACATACATACATACATACATACTTATGTATAAGTTTAGAAAAATTTTGCACAGCATAATTACATCTGTATGTATGCATGTAGTATCATGATTATTAATTGAAAATGCATCACTTTTCATCTCATATAGACAAACATTAATAGAATTCCATATTTTTATTTACATACATACATACATACATACATACATACATACATACATACATACATACATACATACATACTTACATACACATGTATGTATATCATAAAAAAGATATTCCAGCCAAATTAATTGTTATCTTATTTTGCTTTTAAATTTACAGAAAAAGGCCTTGATATTATCTGGTTACAAGACTCGACACACACACAACCAAGCCATAAAATTTGTTTCACATAACCACCGTCGACAAAGGTCAATAATATTACTTTCTTATAAAAAAAAAATCAAACCGATTACAGCATGCCGGGAGAGGCGGTACAAGTGATCTCCACATCGGAGGAACACACATTTTTGCTAAATGAAGATAATTTGAGTGAGGTCCTGATGCGAGAAGAAGTCAAGGATCGTTTTGTGTGCGTCGTATCAGTAGCCGGAGCATTTCGTAAAGGAAAAAGTTTTCTTTTAGATTTCTTTTTGCGCTACATGTATTCAAAGGTGCAAATAAGTAAACACATAATATTTCTTTGAAATTAATAATGAGTTTTTCTTTAAACAGTATGTACGTCACGATGTTAGCGATTGGTTGGGTGATGAAGACTCGCCCTTGACAGGTTTCTCTTGGCGTGGCGGTTCCGAACGTGATACAACTGGCATACTTATGTGGTCAGATATATTTTTGCATGATTATCCAAATGGTGAAAAAATCGCCATAATACTATTGGATACACAAGGAGCTTTCGATAGTCAAAGTACCGTGCGGGATTGCGCCACAGTATTTGCATTAAGCACCATGTTATCATCTGTTCAAATCTATAATTTGTCACAAAACATCCAGGAGGATGATTTACAACATTTGCAATTATTCACAGAGTATGGCCGCTTGGCTTTAGCGGATTCTGGTAAAAAACCCTTCCAACGTTTACAATTTCTTGTGCGAGATTGGAGTTTTCCATACGAAGCTGAATATGGCGCCTTGGGTGGTGATCAAATTCTAAAAAAGCGCTTAGAAATATCGGATAAACAACATCCTGAATTGCAATCACTGAGACGTCATATTTCCTCATGTTTTCAAGAAGTTGCCTGCTTTCTGATGCCACATCCTGGCCTAAATGTAGCTACAAATCCCAAATTTGATGGTCGTCTCAAAGATATAACACCTGAATTCAAGCAAACTCTAAGAACATTAGTGCCGATGTTGCTGTCGCCCGATAATTTGGTATACAAAGAAATCAGTGGTCATCGCATTAGAGCTAGAGACCTTATACAATACTTCCAATCATATATGACAATTTATAAAGGTGATGAATTACCGGAACCCAAAAGTATGTTGGTAGCTACAGCCGAAGCTAATCATTTGACAGCCGTAGCAGCGGCTAAGGAATTGTACAATCAGTTGATGGAAGATGTTTGTGGCGGCACTAGACCGTACTTAAGCACTGGTCATTTGGAAGCTGAACATTTGCGAGTCAAAGATAAATCTGTATTTCAGGTAGTTGTTTAAGGGATCATGCTCTAGTTATGTATGTATAGTCGCTTAAAGCGTACTCGGTTATATCGAATTCCCTGTTGTAACGAACTAAGTGCAAAGTCCTTTGTTATAGTCGTTGTTTTAAATAAATATGTTTTAAATTAATATAAATATATCGAAATTAAATTATTCGTCAATTAATTAATTAAATTATAAGAAATAAATAATTACTTATTTACAGTTCCTTTCCAAACGTAAAATGGGCGGCGAAGACTTTACCGAAAAATTCCGCCAACAATTGGACTCAGATCTTGAGGAGGTCTTTAATTCGTATAAAGCGCACAATGAAAGTAAAAATATATTTAAAGCTGCTCGTACACCCGCTGTCTACTTTGCCCTCGCTGTTGGCTTTTACGTTTTAAGTGGGTTCTTTGGTCTGTTTGGAATGTATACTTTTGCAAATTTTAGTAATTTAATAATGGGCATTAATTTGATTACTCTCGTACTGTGGGCATACATTAGGTAAGATGATAAAATCTCTTTTATTGTTTATTATCTCTTGTTCAGTTTTCGAATTACACAAAGAAGTAAAATTATTGATGGTTTTAAAATCGATTTTTTAAACAAAATGTTCTCTTTATTACTGTAATTAAGAGAACACTGAAGGTGTCGTATAGGCGATAACGGTGTGATTACAAACCAGTTTAAACGTTTCCAAATAAATTTTAGACAAATAACGGACGAATGGTTTGAATAACAAATTTATACGGGAATCACTTAAAAACTGAGTGCTTTTCATACAAATTTTCTACTTAAATCGTTTGTCCGTTATGTGAAAACAACACTTTATAGATTCGAAATTATTAAATCAATTTTATTTTATTTTCTTACAGGTACAGCGGCGAATTAAGTGATTTTGGGATTAAGCTAGACGATTTTGCGACGTTAGTATGGGAAAACGTAAGTAGATTTTTCTTTTAACTTCGAAATTTTAAATAAGAATACATATGGATTACTTATTTATTTTTCTTTTTAGTTTATGAAGCCGATTTATCAGGGTTGCATGGAGAAAGGCATACAACATGTTGCAACTCATACTGCTGAAGCGGCAGTTGGCGGTGGTGGTAATCGCACATCAATGAATGGCAAAGTGAAAAGCTCATGAGAATACGCCAATACACAAAAAACAAATCATAAAGATTCAAGTGGCTATAAAAAGCCAAAGGCAACAAATGATAAAGAACTCTCATCATCATTATCAACATCGGTAACAAAACAACAACAAAAAATGGTAGTTAATAGCAGTAAACAGTTAGAAAAGCAATCAACAATAAAAACAACAGCAGAAGCAACATCAACGAATAATAAATATGCAAAACACAAATTTAAACAACCACAGCATACGGAAACCACATCATTTAATGCTGCCAGTAGTAGTACTTTATTTGCCTCCATCTGGAGTAAATTCTCTGCCACATGTAATGAAGCCAAACAACAACAAAAATTACAAAGGCAGGCTACAACAACATCGTCGTCGCTCTCATCATCAGCAGTAGCAACTTCAAACGGCAATGCAAATGTTAGTAATGTTACCAATCGTAAAAAAAGAAAATCGAAGAAAAACAACAACTCAACTGCGAATATGGCAAAATAATTTAATATATTTTTTTTTACCAGATAGCTTCTTCTAAGAGGAGAAAAAATTTTCCCCCCAAAACCTTTAATTCAGTTTAAGAAATTGTTTTTTAATTGTCTTTAAAATTTTTGTTGATAACATATTGTTTTTCTGTGTACGTTGTTTTAAAAAAAAGAAAAAGAAAAATTCTTAGCCACGTAAATTTATATTAAATTAAATAAACCTATAAAAAAATTTAAACTATTTCTAAACATTAATTATGCTTAAAATAAAAATAATTAATAAAACACAGAAATAAACAAGCATATAAATAAAGTCATATATAGAAAAAAAGGAAAAATAGCAATGCGCAGGCGTTTTTAGGGATCGTTACAAAGTTTCCGAATTTCACAAAAAAATTATTTAGACGGGGGTTTGTTTTACTTGGCAGTTTTATATTGTTTAAGGCGCTTTTTTACACATACAACAGAAAACCTTCCAACCATTTGTTTATTATTCTTTATATCAAAAGTTTTGAACTACATATAATTTTTATGAGATTATTTTTATTTTTTTTTTTGTTGCCTTTAGTTTTGTTGGGCCACTTTTGCTTTAAAATCCTTTTAATGTGTCATTAAGTATAATTTTTATTTTAATTTGTTTTAATAAGAATTTTATTTTGTATAATTTTTGTTCAATTTTTTCTGTTAATTTAATACATAATTAACTTTTTTATAAATATATATTTTTTTATACATATCCTCTCATGGTTAAGGTAAGAAAAACTTGAAGAAAAACGCGATAGCAAGTTAACTGCAACAGTAGTAAACTGATGCAATGGATGAATTTAATATTGTTTTTATTGAATTATAGTTATAATAAATATAAAATTAATAAAGATTAACAATTAAAGAAAGTTAAAGATTTGGTTTGCTTAAAAACAAATTTGGGGAAAATTCTTTTCTTTTTTTTATTAAGAAAAACGAAATTTAAACTATCAAAACATAAACATGGCACGATAAGTTCACGAAACATAAACATCTACATGAGAAGTCAAAAAATGTTCGGAATAATGTGTTAACAAACCAACTGCATGACACACACCAGGGGCGAAATAAGACGAAAATAATAACCTGAGCTTGCCAGACCATATATTTGCCCTGAAGCAGGAAGTTCTAGTTGAAATGCATAAAAAGTTCCGGGGCGAAATAAAATTAAGCTTATAATTTTTGTTTTCTATTGAAGACGAAAATAATAATCTGAGCTTTCCAGACCATATATTTGCCTTGAAGCAGGAAGTTCTAGTTGAAATGCATAAAAAGATCCGGGGCGAAATAAAATTAAGCTTAAAATTTTTCATTTCTCTTTCTCTCTATGCATCTGTATTTCATCCGTGAAAATTTTCCAAACATGAAAAAATCACCAGCGAATGTAGAATAAATAATTCTGGCAAAAACGATTTAGTTCAATTCAGAAGGCCAACTGAACAGATTACCAAATCGACCCAGGTATGAGTAGTACCACCGCAGTGTAATGCCGCCATGGCTGATAGGTTAGCAATGCTATCCTATTAGTTCCGAGGTTGCGGCTTAGATTTCTGCCAAGACCCTGCCTGTTTCACAACTTAATACAATCCTTTTCTATCTTATTTTTTTTACTTCCACGAGAGGAACATATCAGAGTTATACGATAATCATTATTTATGGGAGACTTGATCCCTGATTACCAAGAAATTTTACTGTTAGCAAACATGGTAGTTTAGCTGTTGTTTACGTTTCATAAAAATGCATGTAAAGACATTGTTGACGGCCTTCAAAACTACTTTGAGAAAATATATGTACTCCGTCTGGCCGATTTCTCGAGGTACGTCTTTATATGTGAAGGCATACATCGTACCAACTTCTTGGAAGAGAGCCCAATTTTACAAAATTTCAAAGCTACCGATGGATTAATGCAAAAAAAAATCACAAAATGTAAAACAATCTTTATTTGAATGCGAGTATTCTAAGAACATTTCTTTTAAAAATTGTTACATAACGCATTTTAGTCACTTTTTGTTTGTTTGCTGCAACAGGATTTGCCTTTTGTCTCTGCATCCTTTTGGTCCATCATGCAATTGCATTTATTTCCCTGAGCACACTTGCAACGTTCGTCGCATTTAGTGCTGGTGCATTTACAGTCTTAAAGAAATTAAATTACATATTTACAAGGAAATAACTCTGTAATAAACTTTACCTTTTTCACATCCTTTGCAAGGCATTTTAGTTATGTCTATGTGTGTCCTTTCAATGAATCAGCTGAATGAAAATTCTGTGTATTTAAGCGATTCGTCGTGGACTCTAAAAACTGAAAACGCGCATGGCCATAAAAATTGTTATCGATATGTAGAAACTACAATAGCTAAAGGACACAATTTTAAGGTGTTTGTGTTGAAAAAAAATCAACAGGTGGATTATATTGTTACCAACATATTGCTTGCTCTGTTGCATCTTTTAATCTAGAACTTTACCAAGTAACTCAAATAATAATTTTTAATTTGTTAAGCAACACGACCCCAGAAACGATTAGCTTTCCTATAAAAAAAATACCCACTCTTTGGCCTACGGACCAATATTTTTTTTTTTGCATTGCTTCAGGTGGGAAAGTGTTGTCTTCTTAATCAATCTGCTCACAGAATTCGCTGTGGAATCGATTTGTTGACGGGGTTCCAACAAAATTGAAAATGGGTTGAAGCAAATGTAACGAAATTCCACTGTTTGAAAAGTAGATAGAGGTGAAAGGAAAAAATATATATATACACACACAAGATAGGGACTTTCCACATGACACCAACGATATACTTTTATGTATACATGCGTATATATCTGTTACAAAAAACAGAGTTAGTTTTCAATTACACCTTACAACTACCGACATTTAGAGTGGGAAAAAAAATTCAGCCGAATTAGAAAATGGTACAGTAAGAAAATAACAAACATGTTTTAAATTTGATATTATTTTTAAACTTCTTATTTATATGAATTGAAGTTTACGATAATATCTATTGTTTTTCCATGGGATTAAAAAAAATGGTAAAGTAATAATTTGAAAAAAATTTCGTTTCATTTAAAATTGTATTTTATGTACAACTAGTTTTTTTAAGCTATTGCATAGCTTCTATCGCGGGCTTTCAAGAAATTTTGAAACGTTTGCTTCTTAAGTCTTTTGTTTTTAAAACGAAAAAACCTGACACTAAGTTTGTTTCTTAAGTCTTTTGTTTTTTTAAGTATTTAAATCGTCCAATGTGTGTGTTAACCCCTAAAGTATGCTATTGATTTTGATTTCATTAACATGCAGTATTGCCGGAATAACTTTCTTTTTTTTATAAATGGTTCCATCAGAGAGGATATTTGGATTTTTACTAACTATTATTAAAAACTCGTATTTTTACATATTCAAAATTAATTTATTAAAAATATAAATGTAAATAATGTGATAATTATGCAATCATTATTACTCTTAGAAATAAAATAAAAATTTAATTAAATCAAAAATAAAAAAATATCTATTAAATAACTACACATTTTCTTTAAATGTTTTATAATAAAAACATTGTAACAATCATACAAGTGGAACAATCAAAAATCTATTATCATATTTTTTTAATTATCGTAATAGTATGCGCAATTAATACGAAAAAATTACAGCATAACTAAAATTATATTAAATAAAAAAAATATATTTTAAATAATAGAATTTTTTTCTTCCACTTTTGCAAAACACTTATGTAAATGTTTTCTGAAAGCATTTATTAGTGACAATTTTTATTAATAATATTCTTCCCATTTCCTTTATTTCTTTTAATAATAATTTATTATTGTGAATTATACTGTACAACAATATAAAAATGTTCACCGACAAGCGATTCTGTTAAAGGGTACCAAAGAAAATAAAGTATGTATGCACGTGTATATCCGTTTTTAAAGTTTATGGCTGGACTCGTATTTGAGGAGTAGTTAAAGTTTTCCTACTTTTACACATTTCTATAGTTAATGGCCGTAGGAAATATTGTAATCCCGTACATTTTGAGTACTGGGTGAGTTCAGAACTTTATTTAAAAACACTACAGAGTAAAATTTGTGTGGATCATAATAAACCCTTATTTTTTTCCATTCACTAAAAATGGGGAAAATAAGCTCTTATAGATTTCAACTATAAAGCTGAGTCTACTCATGTGTTTCGGACTAGGATAAAGGATAGTGTTGCCTTAATTTACCAGAACAATTTTTCAAAATGAGTGAATCGTGCTGCAGAAAGCTCCCAGTAAATGGAATATTGTCCGAAAAAAATTTCGTATCTATAATCATTTTAAGCTTTGCGACAGGATAAAGTTTGTAAATTTAATAATTAGAGAAATATTAGAAAAACATTGTTAACATATGTATTTCGAGCAACAAGGGAAAAATTTAATATCTAAACATCCCATTAGATTTCAACTACACGGCTGAATAGAACAAACTTTTATTGTCAGAATATAAAAATGGTCATCCTTTATAAATTTTGTCATTTATAATAAAACAGTAAATAATAGGAGAGATTTGTGCCTCTTTTTCAAAGAGTTCAAAAAAATCCCATAAAGCGGAGAGTGTTTGTAACTTCAAAAATTAGGCTGGCAAACTTAAACATCAAATTATGTTGTAAAAAAAAAAGAGTTTTGTTATAACAACGTTAAAATTGTGAGCGAAAATTAACTTGACACCAGTCTGCAACTAACATTAAGTTGAAGTTGAAGTTAGTAATTTAATGTTAGATGTAAACGACAAGTAAGGCTTACAAGATTTCGTATGCCACTTAATTATAACAATGTGGCAAGTGTGCAGAACTTGAACTATCCTGCCCCTATAATAAATGGCAAAATATCATTTTCCAATATGAAAAACGAGACCACTGCCACTCCACCTTAAAATTGTGGTAAAACAGCACATGAACATTTACTTATATTCCCCACATAAAAAAAAATGAGCAAATTTTGTACTGTTATTCTGCTGGCGCTATGTTAATGTTATAGCAAATAATAAGCTAATGTAGACTGCGAGTTAAGAAAATGTTAACAAAATTTTAGCACATTTTCTTTCATGTGAACTAACAGACCAACCTAAATTACGGCGCAAAGCATTGTCTGGCTGTCAAAATTTCTCATGCCCATACAAAATGTATGAAACCAACCGAAATAACGCGGCGTCAACGCTTTACAATTGGAAAATCCAATTTTGACAGCGCGTCAAGAAGTGAAGTTGTCTGCAAAAGTACTGTTGTTGTTTGTTAAGTAATGTAACTTTAGCTACTTTCAGCTCAATTTAGCGTCTTCATCTCTATTTCTTATTTTTATTTAGAGTTTCTCATTAATTAAAGTGAGTAAATTTTACTGTTTCTGGCGCAACGTTAACGCTATAATTAAGGATACTCATTTCAGCGTAAAAGCTAAGCGCTAAATTACGTTGCGCTTTGCGTTGTAATTTAGTTTGGTCTGTAAAATAAACGAACAAATGTCAACGCTATTAACTACATACATATTTGTTTTACTTTATCGCCCACGTTCAGAAAAACGCATATCGTTTAAATTTAGCGTTTTCAATTTAAAAACGCCAAACAGGTGTTCTGACAAACGAAAACGCTAGAAATTTAACGTTTTAAAATCGCTAGTATATCTAACCCGATCTGGTATATTTTTATCATGCTGTTCTTTAAAAATAAAATTATATTATGCACAATTTAAATTTAATATGTTTTCTATTAATAAGGTAAAACTTGTAAGCATTTTCAAGATTTCCCTTGGGTGTTTGTCAGTTGAAAGAATCCCTTCTTAAATCCCCTAATACTATGTTCACACGGAACATGCTTCGCTCTCTATTCATGCTTCACACCCCAATCATGAGCGAAGCAACATTGAATCTACTTGTGAAGCATTAAAAATTGCTGTCTTCTCTAAATTTTATCGGAGTTTATCGGAAGTTTATCTGAACTAGCTGCAAAAAAAAAACAACAAAAACATTAATTAAAAGTGAAAAATTGAATTAAAACTATAAAGATAAAACAACAATGGAAACAAAAAATATGTTTGTGCATTTTTAAAAATTGGTTATAATTTTAACTTATTTTTTTTGTCCATTTTAGATTTTATTTGTAATTAAAAAGAGAACTGTCAAATCGAAGCAAGTACATGAGTCGTGTGAACAGCTAGATTCATAAACATGCTTCAGAAAGCGAAACAAGTGCTTCATCTTGTCGTGTGAACATAGTATAAAACACATTTTTGTAATTAGTTTTTCTTTTCAACATAAATAAAGACGATTATATATGTATATTGATTCCTATGGTTCCAAGTTGGAACAAAGGGCCATAGTGGTGGCTAAGTGGCATGTAATGTGTAAAAATTACATACTACATGGTACTTACTACTTCGGGAAGCATAGCTGAATGCTACCAGACGCGTCCACGGGTTGCGGATAGTGGAAACCCCAGCAGATATGTTGGGATGCTGCGAATAAAATAAGCAGTCGCGGACAACTCAGCGGTCTCAAGGGGAGAGTCTCGGGGGGTCTCGTTTAGAGCTCCTGTAAATACCCGAGTTGCCAATGATCCTTGGAACGGCGTGGCGAGTAATTGGCGCCACTCAATAGCCAATCTCAACAATTCGTTGAACAAAAACAGCATTTCTGGATGCTATAATCGGCAATCCCGGTACCAGAATCGGATGCGATCGGCTAATCACCGGTTCATCTTAAACTCTCCTGATTACAGAAACCACAAATTTTAAAAAATAAAGACGATTGAAAATTTTTAATTGTCGTCTGCAATACAAAAATAGCAAAAATTTCAGAATACATATGTATGTTGAAATGAGTTTTACAAACCGCAACACAAAGCAAAAAAACGAAACATTAACATACATACATATGTATTCATATGATGAGTATATTTAATATTTTGTTTTTGTTATTGCAGTTGAATGTGAGTAACACTCCATATACATACATACATACATATATTCTCGTCTTGATTTTAAAAAACAATAACAAAGTCGCTTTTAAAGGACAAGCAAATCAAAACAAAAGGAAAAATATAACTGTAATAGTGGCGTTTATTATCTTACGAAACATAAAATTCAACCCCCATCGCGCCCATGGTCTAATAATCAGGTCTGCGCAAGAAGGAATATGGTTTTTTGTAGGGTTGTGTTTTGACCGTTAAATAATCTGCAAAAATATGGTAAGTTAATTCGGTCTTGTCAAAAGTTGTTTACATTTTTGGCCGCCATCATGAATATTTTTGTTTACGTTATGCTTTTTGTTTTTGCATAACCAATAAATACATACAAAACAACTTTTGTTTTGTTTTGTATACAGCTTTGTTTTGACAATTTTGAATGAATTTTACACAAACAAAATGCATGTCGTTTTTTGTTGTTGCGTTGATACGCGCACCTTATTATTCCACCATGATCGCGCCATAAAGAGCATAGCTCTAAAAATTGTATGTATATTTCGTTTTCACAACAACTTTTCAAAGTAGTCTCTTATTAAGGATCGTCTTACATTGTTGTTTTGCTGTATGCTTTCTCTATTATTGGGAACTGCTGAAACAAAATCAATAGCATCCTGCACATCATCGGACAAAGGGGGTGACTCAGTTTCATTGTACATACAGCAGATGTTATGAAGCACGGCTGTTGCTACAATAATACCCTGCACTTTGTTTATATTCAAACGAATTCCTAAAGATAGAATTGGGAATCGTTTTTTCCAGACACCGTAGCTGCGTTCGACGCAACAACGGGTCCTTATTTGTGCCTTGTTGTACAAAGTTTCCTCTGCTGTCTCTGGTTTTAATAACGGTGTCATTATATATTTTTTATTGGGATAACCACTATCCCCCAATATCAATCCATTACGAAATTCACCACTCTTGAATTTAGAATAAATTTTGGAGTTTTTTAAAATATTGGAGTCATGTGGGGAGCCTGGCCAACGACCAACAATATTTGTAATTTTTAAATTGGCGTCGCATGTTGTCTGGACATTAATATATATAAATCCCTTTCTATTTCTATAAATTTCTGCATTATTTCCTCCTGGAGATATAATTCTTATATGGGTACAGTCAATGGCTGCTATAACGTTCGGGAATTTAGCAATTCTAAAAAATTCTTTTTTGGTTTTAAGACCATCTTCATCCGATTGCGGAAACTTAACAAAATTATTTTTCAACAATGCTAAGTTATGGGTTACGCGCGCAACGACCTTGGACGTTGTAGATTTTGACACTCCGTTCAAGTCTCCTATTGTCATCAACATGCCTCCAGTTGCATATACCCGCAAAGTTATTAGTAACATTTGCTCTTCAGATATAGCATGGTTCCTTAAATATACATATGTATATGTTTTTATATAGTTTATTGAATCACGCAAATTCTTTATTACTTACCAATTTGTACAATGTTTTATATGTGGACCAATAAGTTCTAACACTTTGTAGGCTGAATGTTTCGACAACCGGAATCTTTGCCGGAATTCACTGTCATTGTATAAATAAAAGTGATTTGGTCGTGTTCTTATTGTTTTTGTCCGTCTTGTAATTGTTTTATTTAAGTTTTCGTATGTTTCAAAATCACTAAAGTCTTCATCTCCACTAGAATAGTCCATTTTTTCGTGTTTTAAAAAATATTTTATTTTATTTCTCATACAAATAATTTTTGTATATAATATTTTGACAGTTATACATCTTGCCATTTGATGCATAGTGCTGCCATTTTTTAGTCTTCAGTATGGTCATTTTGCACGGTTTAAGCTATCACTTAAAAACTGCAAACACGATTAAATTTATATTCAGATTAACATAAACGTAGTTTCAAACTACGCACAGTGTTGCGAAACCGGAATTTTTTGGAAATCATATTGCCTAAACTGTAATTTTAATTGTATCGATGAGAAACTTCTACAGATTGGTCAGAATGAAATCCCAAACAGAATGAGTGAAAAAAAAAATTTACACCGAAAAAAATTGTTGGGTCAAATTTTAAACAAAAGTCAAAAATAAAAAAAAAAATTGTTCGAAAAATTAAAAAAAAAATTATTTTAATTCTTCTTTTATTTCTGATAAATACCCTATGATTAGTTTTTAAAATAAATTATAGGGTGGTCCGAACAAGAATTATAAACGTAAAATTTTCATGATTTTTCGATATTTGTTGAATAACTCTGAAATTTTATATAAAACCAAAATCTATTTCATTTCTTATTTGGAAGGTGGCAATAAAAGCTTTAATTTGATACCGGTTTGAAGTCAATAGCTTCAGTTTTAAAAGAGTTATGCTCATTTTTGTCACCCGAAAACCAATATGATTAAATTATTCAATAAGTGTTTCCGAGAATTTCCGTTCTATTTCTATGGAATAAATACTGAGAGTGATATACTAAAATCGCTATAACTCCCAGGAGGGCAGGTATGGGCAGCTGATTTTTTCACAGTTCGTTGAAAACAAATTACGTAACATTTCTGTAGTGGTTTGGAACTGGGACTCTCTGGGACTTTTTAGATATTGCTTACCTAACCCAAATTTTAAGGAAAAATGGACCTTTAGTCGGGTTTTCGCTCTAAAAAAGGTGCATATGAAAATGTCTCAAACAACATTCCTTTTTTTTACAGAAGATACTTGTCCGAAGGCAGATTTTTTCCGAATCAAAATATCTGTCACCAAAATCAAATGAGATCATTTTGAATACAGCCCTGAAATCCCCTCTTTTCGTGAAAATTTTGTATATTTGACTTCTAAAATCAATTAAAAATCAACGGGCCAACATAAAAATAAGCTTTATGTGTTTTTTGTTTACTTGGAATGTCTGTGACAAAATTGCATCATTAAAAACACTGAAAAAAATAATCGGAAAAAAGTTACTTTTCCACTAGCCGCAACACATACCCCGTTTATACGCACTTCTTATTTGCAAATAAGAGTGGAAAGCGTTGCCGTATTACTTTTTTATTGTAACTTAAAATGTTTCGAAAACTATTTGCAAATAACAAGCTATTTGCAAATAAGATGTGTGATGCTACCAGATGACTATATATTTACTGCGCGTCATTACCAAATATACAACAATATTTCTGAATGCTATTTGCGTATAAACAGTGAGTTAAGTTTTTGCAAAAAGTTTTATTTGCAAATAAGAAATGTGTATAAACGGGGTAACAGTGCTACGTTTAAACTCTATCCTAAAAACTCATGTATTTGAATATAATATTTTGACAGCTGCTTTTTAATACATCTTGTCGTGTTACCATATTGTAAGTAAGTTTAACCCACCAACATTGACCGCTTAAACCGCAGATTCAAAGCGTTCAGCATATTGTTGAGCAACACACAGTGCGATTTTATCGATTTTTTTTTTTAATCTATCAAAACGCGTAACTCATGCATCATTCATTATCTATTTTTTGGTTTCCTGTATCGGAAACTATTGTCAAAATTTTGGTTTTCGTTTTGTAGAGTTATAGACGTTTTTTTTCTTTCTTGATTTTTATTGACGAATGAATGAATGGGTGCAGAATAAGAGAGTATATATTTATTTTCATAATTGTTTGATGATGTTTTCTTTTCTAAAAAATATGTTGGCATTTTATTTTATTTGTAATTAGAAATTGCAATGAATAAATAATTTCCAATAAATTCACCTTCTTCGAATGATTATAATGCATGTACATATGTACATACATATGTATGTATGTATGTATATTGCAAATTTTCAATGAAAAGTGTAAAAAAGTGCAACATTTTGTTATAGAAAAGAAAATGCCATTAATGTTTGGTTATCTT
This sequence comes from Lypha dubia, assembly GCA_947311025.1. NCBI lineage: Eukaryota > Metazoa > Arthropoda > Insecta > Diptera > Tachinidae > Lypha > Lypha dubia. Next base: position 9,214,934 of record OX371260.1, on the reverse strand, counting down.
GTTGATGTTACATTTAGAAAGTATTTTTATTTTATTTTATTGTTTATCCTAATTTCAAACATTTTTAAAAATGTTTTTTAATTCATAATATGTAATTAAGTTATTTATGTTGGTTTTTTTTAAATCTTTCTGTGGTTTTAAAATATTTATTTTCATATGAAAAGTAATATTATCAGGCTCAAGTTCACTTTTATTGAATTAATGAAAATTCAAAATTACTAAGAGTTTTTTTGTGTTGGAAAATATTATTACTTATATCCAATCAGTTTTTAGCAGAACGTATCAGTACTGATTTCAAGGCCGCTACACCTCTCATCAGCGTTCAAATGTCCATCTTTACAATTTTCGTAAAGTGGATACTAAGTGAGAAGAATATCAACTATTTAACCAGTTTTCAACAGAAATAGAATATGAGAATTAATTTTTAATTCAATTTTTATTCTACAATGAAACAGTGCTGGTTAGTACGAAATTCCCTCATTACTGTTTGGAACTAATAATCAACACAAACTCATAGTCCGTTATCATCAAAGTATTCTACTTTGTATTCTAACGTTTTTGTTGTTTTTACTCTATATTAGGGAAATTCACATATTACTGTGACCCCTGTTATTAGGGTATTTATAGCTCGTGCCCAAGCGGAATTAATATTTTTATATTATTATTATTACGAATAAACGTAATTATTATTTGAACTTATATTGATTTACATATGAAAAGTAATATTATCAGGCTCAAGTTCACTTTTATTGAATTAATGAAAATTCAAAATTACTAAGAGTTTTTTTGTGTTGGAAAATATTATTACTTATATCCAATCAGTTTTTAGCAGAACGTATCAGTACTGATTTCAAGGCCGCTACACCTCTCATCAGCGTTCAAATGTCCATCTTTACAATTTTCGTAAAGTGGATACTAAGTGAGAAGAATATCAACTATTTAACCAGTTTTCAACAGAAATAGAATATGAGAATTAATTTTTAATTAATACGAAAATTGTAAAGATGGACATTTGAACGCTGATGAGAGGTGTAGCGGCCTTGAAATCAGTACTGATACGTTCTGCTAAAAACTGATTGGATATAAGTAATAATATTTTCCAACACAAAAAAACTCTTAGTAATTTTGAATTTTCATTAATTCAATAAAAGTGAACTTGAGCCTGATAATATTACTTTTCATATGTAAATCAATATAAGTTCTAATAATAATTACGTTTATTCGTAATAATAATAATATAAAAATATTAATTCCGCTTGGGCACGAGCTATAAATACCCTAATAACAGGGGTCACAGTAATATGTGAATTTCCCTAATATAGAGTAAAAACAACAAAAACGTTAGAATACAAAGTAGAATACTTTGATGATAACGGACTATGAGTTTGTGTTGATTATTAGTTCCAAACAGTAATGAGGGAATTTCGTACTAACCAGCACTGTTTCATTGTAGAATAAAAATTGAATTAAAAATTAATTCTCATATTCTATTTCTGTTGAAAACTGGTTAAATAGTTGATATTCTTCTCACTTAGTATCCACTTTACGAAAATTGTAAAGATGGACATTTGAACGCTGATGAGAGGTGTAGCGGCCTTGAAATCAGTACTGATACGTTCTGCTAAAAACTGATTGGATATAAGTAATAATATTTTCCAACACAAAAAAACTCTTAGTAATTTTGAATTTTCATTAATTCAATAAAAGTGAACTTGAGCCTGATAATATTACTTTTCATATGTAAATCAATATAAGTTCAAATAATAATTACGTTTATTCGTAATAATAATAATATAAAAATAATATTTATTTTCTTAATTTATTTTTATATAAAATTTATTATATTATTAATAATTTCGAAGTTTTCTATGGTAAGAAAAACAGTTTTCACAATTAATTTTTTTAAAAATATATTTTTTTAAATAATGTGTGTTTAAGTATGAATAAAAACAATCTTAGGGTTGCTTTTTTATGCAGTTATAAAAAATTTATTTCCAAGTTAATCTTTTATGCTAATTTTATGTTTCTTCCTTTGTTTTTCAATTATGTTTTCTCAACTTCATATCGGTTTCTGGCCTAAGACCCTAAATAAAATCTAAGAATAAATAATCAAAAATTTGTAATACAGAATAGTTTTAAAAATATACATATGTACATATATATTTTTTTAATTAACATAGAAGAAAAGAATTATTAACAATCAAGGATATAAATATACAATTTTGTGTTTATTTATTTAATGCAATCAATTTTGATATAAAGCGGTTATTGTAAAAACATCTAAAGGATAATGACACATTACGAGTACAGCCTAAAACTGAACAAAGTTTAAATAGCAAAAAAAAATATTCGTGTGCTTTTTGAATATTTAGATCAAACTAGCGGCCTTTTTATAATTTTCAATAAAAAAAATTCAAATGCGACGCAGGTATTTTTTTAGTTTATGATCACCGTTAAAATCTAAAAATAAAATCGCTGCCAAGGTGAATTCATACCGCCTGTATTTACTGGTTATTTTCATAAATTCAGTTTAAGTAGGATTTTTGGTGCTAGCATTATTAGTTTCTAGTTTTTCGCGCTTGAAGTTTGAATTTCCTAAAATTCCTTTATATTGGATCTATACATCAGGAGACATTAAGACAAATTTTACATTATTCAAAACTTTTTGTACTGGAAAATTTGAAAATTGTCTTCACGAATCAACAAATGCAGTGTTTTAGATATTTTAGATTTGAAGCACATCGATTGGATGGTTTCATAGTCTATAGCGGACATACGAGTACATACATATGTACATACATTGTGAGAAACATTTTTTTGTGTTTTATGCAAACATTTGGTTTCCGACTCATCAATATACCTTTAACCATGATGCAATGACTGTATATTTAAATCAGTGGTGGGGCAAACACATACTCTCTCATATGGGCTAGTGTGGGAACGAACGACGGTCAATAATTGTACACTCAAATAATTTATCAGTTGTTAAAAGTAAGTCATTTCTTGGCTTTTAGTATTTTTATTTAATTTGAAGTTTTTTCTAATAATACTTTTTACTACTTTTTTTTTAATTTTTTCCAAACAGTATTTTATTTCACGCGGCTGTTTGACTTCGATTTCAAATTACTTGTAGAACACGTCAATTTCACTGGAAACAAACTGAAAACGAAATTTTACTTTTTATTTCACTTTATAGTCCAGGAACATTAGTCAAATTAAGGCAAGAATCTCGGAATGAGAGATAGTCGGCTATAAATTTGGTACCCTAAAACTTGTATGAAAACCTACCTATCGTAGGGTGTCCGCGTCTTCAAATATCCCAAGGTCAAAATTCAAAAAATCGATTTTTTACCCATTTATTGCAAATATCTCGTTTCCTATGGGTTTTGTGTTATTTATATTTATTATAAATATTGTAGAATCGTAGAATCGTCTAATAGTGCAAAATGCGTATTTGTCAACCTGGTTGGATGGTTTTGTTATTTTTTGTTTGTCATCATACCATCATACCTGTTTAATAGCAATTCTGTCAAGCTCAGTGCAAATTTCATTTGTGTGTTCGTAAGCGAACTTAGAGCGCGCATTTTTAAAGGAGTTTATTGAAATTTATGAAAGTTTGACCGAATTGTGGTAAATAAAAAGTAAAATATACCACAATAAACACGTTAAGTATAAGGCTTATGAAAAATTATTAGAAAAATTTAAAACAGTTGAGCCAGAAGCAACAATTGGAGTTTTTAAACAAAATTAAATAAATTGCGTTGCTGTTACAGACGCGAGTTAAAAAAAATTAAATAAAGCGAGAAGTTAGCCACTATAAACATAAACCTCACCATTCAGTGTTTGCTTTAATAATGATGTTTGACATATTTGGTATGGTAGTCTAATAACAAAACACCCTCTATCATCACACCATGTTCACATACCAAGTATAAGCGTCTAATAGTCGCTTAATACAGCACTCAAATTTAATTTGCATGGGCCACGTGTTTATGTATATCAAAAGTTGTTAGATTTCCTCTAGCACCACAAGATATGTTTGATCAAACAAATCAATACAACAAAATAATGTAATATTTTTACATTTGCCAAATAATAATCGTGTCTGTCATGAGTTCCGAACGTTTTATATTATAATGAAAATTTCCGAATGACAAAATAGAATATTTTCTGTCCGGCATACTTCCGAACATTTTTGCTCGATTGGTGGCTAATGTGGGATATTTTTTTAATCTCCTTTTTCATGTTGTCAAACACATATTGGTTTTTATTTCCGAATTAGGTAGATAATATATCAAACTTAAGATCAAAAAAGATTTTTTTGAAATTAAATCAGTTTTTTTTGTGTAATAAATGAGATTCTATTTTCTTTCACACAGCTTAGTGCAGTCGAAAGTAAAACGAAAAAATTGTTCGGAAGTGAATGTCAGGACACCAAACTATTCGGAAAAGATTCACTTTCACACGGATGTGAAACTCATGACCGACACGAATAATCTTGCACAGCCAGATAATCTGTCCAACATAATTTGTATGTCGTGCTTCTCTGATGATATCAATAAAAATTTTATGACAAACCAAATAAAATTTTGAAATTTTGTTTAAACATTTAATATGATTTCTTTCGCTGATTATTTCGAATTGTTATCGTAACATTATTAAAATTCGGTAATAGACTTAAGAGAAAATTCATGGGCACTACATATTTCGAATTAAATATTTAGCAATAAAAATTTTAATTAAAAAAAAATTATTACTATCAATTGTATGTATAATAAATGCTCCATGAAAAATGGCCTCAAACTTTTGTATTTAAAACAACAAGACAAACTTTGGTTCCATTTTTCCTACTTTTTTGGGCCATTTTTTATTTAACGAAAAATGAAAATTACCAAACTAAAAATGAAAAATGGCCCAAACTTTAATGTAAAAACTGAAAAATGGCCCAAAAAATAGGAAAAATGGCCCCAAAGTTCGTGTTGTTGTTTTCAATACAAAAGTTTGGGGAAATTTTTCATTTTTGGTTTGGGGCCATTTTTCATGGAGGCGTAATAAACACTACGCATAAAGTTATCATAACACCCAATACATAAGCGGACTTTAAAGGCACACCTTTTTTCACTTTATGGAAGGAGGACGTAAAAAGGCGTTTAGCGGGGTAGAAAAACGAAAGGAGAATTTGGAAAAAGACATCTAAAAAAACATCGTATTTGACATTAATAATCGCAGTCGTATAGTCACAACTATTTTCTATGGCCATTTATAATTTAGACCCATTTTTATTTACATACAACTTTATGTATGTTTATTTACTTTAGTGATGAATTTGGAAATAATTAATGCATACTTCTATTGTAGCATTGAAAATTATTTTCTAACTATATTTACAATATTAACAAGCTGCTAGTATTTTTACGACAATTTAATTAATTGTACATAAGAACTCATTGTTTATGAAAGAGTGTCACAAAAGCATAAGCATGTTCGTAAAGATCTAATTAATATATGAAAGTTTTGCAGTTTAAGTAGTTCATATTTAGAATTTTTCTTAAAGCTTACTTTCTCGACAATCGCTAAATTCAATGCTAGCGCATGGGAATTTATTTTCTTGTTTATTTTTCACATAATATGTAGTTTGTTTTCATGAAAAAAAATACATACATGTCATAATATTTCAATTATCTTTATATCAATGGTTACAGAAAATTAAAAATAAATTAATATTAATCATGTTCTAAATAACATTCGCATGTACATACGTACAACAAAACTTAATAAAAGGAGACCGAATTCTTAACGCTTAAAAGGTAGCTTAAATCATATAGGAAAAAGAATTAAACAAGATACACAGTCATAGGTAAAAAGCTAAAAGTAAAATACAAAAAAAAGAAAAACTTAAAACTAACTGTTTTAATTATCATTCGAAATAATTAAAAGATGCTTAGCTCTCGGGGAGAGTCTCGGGGGGTCTCGTTTAGAGCTCCTGTAAATACCCGAGTTGCCAATGATCCTTGGAACGGCGTGGCGAGTAATTGGCGCCACTCAATAGCCAATCTCAACAATTCGTTGAACAAAAACAGCATTTCTGGATGCTATAATCGGCAATCCCGGTACCAGAATCGGATGCGATCGGCTAATCACCGGTTCATCTTAAACTCTCCTGATTACAGAAACCACAAATTTTAAAAAATAAAGACGATTGAAAATTTTTAATTGTCGTCTGCAATACAAAAATAGCAAAAATTTCAGAATACATATGTATGTTGAAATGAGTTTTACAAACCGCAACACAAAGCAAAAAAACGAAACATTAACATACATACATATGTATTCATATGATGAGTATATTTAATATTTTGTTTTTGTTATTGCAGTTGAATGTGAGTAACACTCCATATACATACATACATACATATATTCTCGTCTTGATTTTAAAAAACAATAACAAAGTCGCTTTTAAAGGACAAGCAAATCAAAACAAAAGGAAAAATATAACTGTAATAGTGGCGTTTATTATCTTACGAAACATAAAATTCAACCCCCATCGCGCCCATGGTCTAATAATCAGGTCTGCGCAAGAAGGAATATGGTTTTTTGTAGGGTTGTGTTTTGACCGTTAAATAATCTGCAAAAATATGGTAAGTTTATTCGGTCTTGTCAAAAGTTGTTTACATTTTTGGCCGCCATCATGAATATTTTTGTTTACGTTATGCTTTTTGTTTTTGCATAACCAATAAATACATACAAAACAACTTTTGTTTTGTTTTGTATACAGCTTTGTTTTGACAATTTTGAATGAATTTTACACAAACAAAATGCATGTCGTTTTTTGTTGTTGCGTTGATACGCGCACCTTATTATTCCACCATGATCGCGCCATAAAGAGCATAGCTCTAAAAATTGTATGTATATTTCGTTTTCACAACAACTTTTCAAAGTAGTCTCTTATTAAGGATCGTCTTACATTGTTGTTTTGCTGTATGCTTTCTCTATTATTGGGAACTGCTGAAACAAAATCAATAGCATCCTGCACATCATCGGACAAAGGGGGTGACTCAGTTTCATTGTACATACAGCAGATGTTATGAAGCACGGCTGTTGCTACAATAATACCCTGCACTTTGTTTATATTCAAACGAATTCCTAAAGATAGAATTGGGAATCGTTTTTTCCAGACACCGTAGCTGCGTTCGACGCAACAACGGGTCCTTATTTGTGCCTTGTTGTACAAAGTTTCCTCTGCTGTCTCTGGTTTTAATAACGGTGTCATTATATATTTTTTATTGGGATAACCACTATCCCCCAATATCAATCCATTACGAAATTCACCACTCTTGAATTTAGAATAAATTTTGGAGTTTTTTAAAATATTGGAGTCATGTGGGGAGCCTGGCCAACGACCAACAATATTTGTAATTTTTAAATTGGCGTCGCATGTTGTCTGGACATTAATATATATAAATCCCTTTCTATTTCTATAAATTTCTGCATTATTTCCTCCTGGAGATATAATTCTTATATGGGTACAGTCAATGGCTGCTATAACGTTCGGGAATTTAGCAATTCTAAAAAATTCTTTTTTGGTTTTAAGACCATCTTCATCCGATTGCGGAAACTTAACAAAATTATTTTTCAACAATGCTAAGTTATGGGTTACGCGCGCAACGACCTTGGACGTTGTAGATTTTGACACTCCGTTCAAGTCTCCTATTGTCATCAACATGCCTCCAGTTGCATATACCCGCAAAGTTATTAGTAACATTTGCTCTTCAGATATAGCATGGTTCCTTAAATATACATATGTATATGTTTTTATATAGTTTATTGAATCACGCAAATTCTTTATTACTTACCAATTTGTACAATGTTTTATATGTGGACCAATAAGTTCTAACACTTTGTAGGCTGAATGTTTCGACAACCGGAATCTTTGCCGGAATTCACTGTCATTGTATAAATAAAAGTGATTTGGTCGTGTTCTTATTGTTTTTGTCCGTCTTGTAATTGTTTTATTTAAGTTTTCGTATGTTTCAAAATCACTAAAGTCTTCATCTCCACTAGAATAGTCCATTTTTTCGTGTTTTAAAAAATATTTTATTTTATTTCTCATACAAATAATTTTTGTATATAATATTTTGACAGTTATACATCTTGCCATTTGATGCATAGTGCTGCCATTTTTTAGTCTTCAGTATGGTCATTTTGCACGGTTTAAGCTATCACTTAAAAACTGCAAACACGATTAAATTTATATTCAGATTAACATAAACGTAGTTTCAAACTACGCACAGTGTTGCGAAACCGGAATTTTTTGGAAATCATATTGCCTAAACTGTAATTTTAATTGTATCGATGAGAAACTTCTACAGATTGGTCAGAATGAAATCCCAAACAGAATGAGTGAAAAAAAAAATTTACACCGAAAAAAATTGTTGGGTCAAATTTTAAACAAAAGTCAAAAATAAAAAAAAAATTGTTCGAAAAATTAAAAAAAAAATTATTTTAATTCTTCTTTTATTTCTGATAAATACCCTATGATTAGTTTTTAAAATAAATTATAGGGTGGTCCGAACAAGAATTATAAACGTAAAATTTTCATGATTTTTCGATATTTGTTGAATAACTCTGAAATTTTATATAAAACCAAAATCTATTTCATTTCTTATTTGGAAGGTGGCAATAAAAGCTTTAATTTGATACCGGTTTGAAGTCAATAGCTTCAGTTTTAAAAGAGTTATGCTCATTTTTGTCACCCGAAAACCAATATGATTAAATTATTCAATAAGTGTTTCCGAGAATTTCCGTTCTATTTCTATGGAATAAATACTGAGAGTGATATACTAAAATCGCTATAACTCCCAGGAGGGCAGGTATGGGCAGCTGATTTTTTCACAGTTCGTTGAAAACAAATTACGTAACATTTCTGTAGTGGTTTGGAACTGGGACTCTCTGGGACTTTTTAGATATTGCTTACCTAACCCAAATTTTAAGGAAAAATGGACCTTTAGTCGGGTTTTCGCTCTAAAAAAGGTGCATATGAAAATGTCTCAAACAACATTCCTTTTTTTTACAGAAGATACTTGTCCGAAGGCAGATTTTTTCCGAATCAAAATATCTGTCACCAAAATCAAATGAGATCATTTTGAATACAGCCCTGAAATCCCCTCTTTTCGTGAAAATTTTGTATATTTGACTTCTAAAATCAATTAAAAATCAACGGGCCAACATAAAAATAAGCTTTATGTGTTTTTTGTTTACTTGGAATGTCTGTGACAAAATTGCATCATTAAAAACACTGAAAAAAATAATCGGAAAAAAGTTACTTTTCCACTAGCCGCAACACATACCCCGTTTATACGCACTTCTTATTTGCAAATAAGAGTGGAAAGCGTTGCCGTATTACTTTTTTATTGTAACTTAAAATGTTTCGAAAACTATTTGCAAATAACAAGCTATTTGCAAATAAGATGTGTGATGCTACCAGATGACTATATATTTACTGCGCGTCATTACCAAATATACAACAATATTTCTGAATGCTATTTGCGTATAAACAGTGAGTTAAGTTTTTGCAAAAAGTTTTATTTGCAAATAAGAAATGTGTATAAACGGGGTAACAGTGCTACGTTTAAACTCTATCCTAAAAACTCATGTATTTGAATATAATATTTTGACAGCTGCTTTTTAATACATCTTGTCGTGTTACCATATTGTAAGTAAGTTTAACCCACCAACATTGACCGCTTAAACCGCAGATTCAAAGCGTTCAGCATATTGTTGAGCAACACACAGTGCGATTTTATCGATTTTTTTTTTTAATCTATCAAAACGCGTAACTCATGCATCATTCATTATCTATTTTTTGGTTTCCTGTATCGGAAACTATTGTCAAAATTTTGGTTTTCGTTTTGTAGAGTTATAGACGTTTTTTTTCTTTCTTGATTTTTATTGACGAATGAATGAATGGGTGCAGAATAAGAGAGTATATATTTATTTTCATAATTGTTTGATGATGTTTTCTTTTCTAAAAAATATGTTGGCATTTTATTTTATTTGTAATTAGAAATTGCAATGAATAAATAATTTCCAATAAATTCACCTTCTTCGAATGATTATAATGCATGTACATATGTACATACATATGTATGTATGTATGTATATTGCAAATTTTCAATGAAAAGTGTAAAAAAGTGCAACATTTTGTTATAGAAAAGAAAATGCCATTAATGTTTGGTTATCTTGTTGATGTTACATTTAGAAAGTATTTTTATTTTATTTTATTGTTTATCCTAATTTCAAACATTTTTAAAAATGTTTTTTAATTCATAATATGTAATTAAGTTATTTATGTTGGTTTTTTTTAAATCTTTCTGTGGTTTTAAAATATTTATTTTCATATGAAAAGTAATATTATCAGGCTCAAGTTCACTTTTATTGAATTAATGAAAATTCAAAATTACTAAGAGTTTTTTTGTGTTGGAAAATATTATTACTTATATCCAATCAGTTTTTAGCAGAACGTATCAGTACTGATTTCAAGGCCGCTACACCTCTCATCAGCGTTCAAATGTCCATCTTTACAATTTTCGTAAAGTGGATACTAAGTGAGAAGAATATCAACTATTTAACCAGTTTTCAACAGAAATAGAATATGAGAATTAATTTTTAATTCAATTTTTATTCTACAATGAAACAGTGCTGGTTAGTACGAAATTCCCTCATTACTGTTTGGAACTAATAATCAACACAAACTCATAGTCCGTTATCATCAAAGTATTCTACTTTGTATTCTAACGTTTTTGTTGTTTTTACTCTATATTAGGGAAATTCACATATTACTGTGACCCCTGTTATTAGGGTATTTATAGCTCGTGCCCAAGCGGAATTAATATTTTTATATTATTATTATTACGAATAAACGTAATTATTATTTGAACTTATATTGATTTACATATGAAAAGTAATATTATCAGGCTCAAGTTCACTTTTATTGAATTAATGAAAATTCAAAATTACTAAGAGTTTTTTTGTGTTGGAAAATATTATTACTTATATCCAATCAGTTTTTAGCAGAACGTATCAGTACTGATTTCAAGGCCGCTACACCTCTCATCAGCGTTCAAATGTCCATCTTTACAATTTTCGTAAAGTGGATACTAAGTGAGAAGAATATCAACTATTTAACCAGTTTTCAACAGAAATAGAATATGAGAATTAATTTTTAATTAATACGAAAATTGTAAAGATGGACATTTGAACGCTGATGAGAGGTGTAGCGGCCTTGAAATCAGTACTGATACGTTCTGCTAAAAACTGATTGGATATAAGTAATAATATTTTCCAACACAAAAAAACTCTTAGTAATTTTGAATTTTCATTAATTCAATAAAAGTGAACTTGAGCCTGATAATATTACTTTTCATATGTAAATCAATATAAGTTCTAATAATAATTACGTTTATTCGTAATAATAATAATATAAAAATATTAATTCCGCTTGGGCACGAGCTATAAATACCCTAATAACAGGGGTCACAGTAATATGTGAATTTCCCTAATATAGAGTAAAAACAACAAAAACGTTAGAATACAAAGTAGAATACTTTGATGATAACGGACTATGAGTTTGTGTTGATTATTAGTTCCAAACAGTAATGAGGGAATTTCGTACTAACCAGCACTGTTTCATTGTAGAATAAAAATTGAATTAAAAATTAATTCTCATATTCTATTTCTGTTGAAAACTGGTTAAATAGTTGATATTCTTCTCACTTAGTATCCACTTTACGAAAATTGTAAAGATGGACATTTGAACGCTGATGAGAGGTGTAGCGGCCTTGAAATCAGTACTGATACGTTCTGCTAAAAACTGATTGGATATAAGTAATAATATTTTCCAACACAAAAAAACTCTTAGTAATTTTGAATTTTCATTAATTCAATAAAAGTGAACTTGAGCCTGATAATATTACTTTTCATATGTAAATCAATATAAGTTCAAATAATAATTACGTTTATTCGTAATAATAATAATATAAAAATAATATTTATTTTCTTAATTTATTTTTATATAAAATTTATTATATTATTAATAATTTCGAAGTTTTCTATGGTAAGAAAAACAGTTTTCACAATTAATTTTTTTAAAAATATATTTTTTTAAATAATGTGTGTTTAAGTATGAATAAAAACAATCTTAGGGTTGCTTTTTTATGCAGTTATAAAAAATTTATTTCCAAGTTAATCTTTTATGCTAATTTTATGTTTCTTCCTTTGTTTTTCAATTATGTTTTCTCAACTTCATATCGGTTTCTGGCCTAAGACCCTAAATAAAATCTAAGAATAAATAATCAAAAATTTGTAATACAGAATAGTTTTAAAAATATACATATGTACATATATATTTTTTTAATTAACATAGAAGAAAAGAATTATTAACAATCAAGGATATAAATATACAATTTTGTGTTTATTTATTTAATGCAATCAATTTTGATATAAAGCGGTTATTGTAAAAACATCTAAAGGATAATGACACATTACGAGTACAGCCTAAAACTGAACAAAGTTTAAATAGCAAAAAAAAATATTCGTGTGCTTTTTGAATATTTAGATCAAACTAGCGGCCTTTTTATAATTTTCAATAAAAAAAATTCAAATGCGACGCAGGTATTTTTTTAGTTTATGATCACCGTTAAAATCTAAAAATAAAATCGCTGCCAAGGTGAATTCATACCGCCTGTATTTACTGGTTATTTTCATAAATTCAGTTTAAGTAGGATTTTTGGTGCTAGCATTATTAGTTTCTAGTTTTTCGCGCTTGAAGTTTGAATTTCCTAAAATTCCTTTATATTGGATCTATACATCAGGAGACATTAAGACAAATTTTACATTATTCAAAACTTTTTGTACTGGAAAATTTGAAAATTGTCTTCACGAATCAACAAATGCAGTGTTTTAGATATTTTAGATTTGAAGCACATCGATTGGATGGTTTCATAGTCTATAGCGGACATACGAGTACATACATATGTACATACATTGTGAGAAACATTTTTTTGTGTTTTATGCAAACATTTGGTTTCCGACTCATCAATATACCTTTAACCATGATGCAATGACTGTATATTTAAATCAGTGGTGGGGCAAACACATACTCTCTCATATGGGCTAGTGTGGGAACGAACGACGGTCAATAATTGTACACTCAAATAATTTATCAGTTGTTAAAAGTAAGTCATTTCTTGGCTTTTAGTATTTTTATTTAATTTGAAGTTTTTTCTAATAATACTTTTTACTACTTTTTTTTTAATTTTTTCCAAACAGTATTTTATTTCACGCGGCTGTTTGACTTCGATTTCAAATTACTTGTAGAACACGTCAATTTCACTGGAAACAAACTGAAAACGAAATTTTACTTTTTATTTCACTTTATAGTCCAGGAACATTAGTCAAATTAAGGCAAGAATCTCGGAATGAGAGATAGTCGGCTATAAATTTGGTACCCTAAAACTTGTATGAAAACCTACCTATCGTAGGGTGTCCGCGTCTTCAAATATCCCAAGGTCAAAATTCAAAAAATCGATTTTTTACCCATTTATTGCAAATATCTCGTTTCCTATGGGTTTTGCGTTATTTATATTTATTATAAATATTGTAGAATCGTAGAATCGTCTAATAGTGCAAAATGCGTATTTGTCAACCTGGTTGGATGGTTTTGTTATTTTTTGTTTGTCATCATACCATCATACCTGTTTAATAGCAATTCTGTCAAGCTCAGTGCAAATTTCATTTGTGTGTTCGTAAGCGAACTTAGAGCGCGCATTTTTAAAGGAGTTTATTGAAATTTATGAAAGTTTGACCGAATTGTGGTAAATAAAAAGTAAAATATACCACAATAAACACGTTAAGTATAAGGCTTATGAAAAATTATTAGAAAAATTTAAAACAGTTGAGCCAGAAGCAACAATTGGAGTTTTTAAACAAAATTAAATAAATTGCGTTGCTGTTACAGACGCGAGTTAAAAAAAATTAAATAAAGCGAGAAGTTAGCCACTATAAACATAAACCTCACCATTCAGTGTTTGCTTTAATAATGATGTTTGACATATTTGGTATGGTAGTCTAATAACAAAACACCCTCTATCATCACACCATGTTCACATACCAAGTATAAGCGTCTAATAGTCGCTTAATACAGCACTCAAATTTAATTTGCATGGGCCACGTATTTATATCAAAAGTTGTTAGATTTCCTCTAGCACCACAAGATATGTTTGATCAAACAAATCAATACAACAAAATAATGTAATATTTTTACATTTGCCAAATAATAATCGTGTCTGTCATGAGTTCCGAACGTTTTATATTATAATGAAAATTTCCGAATGACAAAATAGAATATTTTCTGTCCGGCATACTTCCGAACATTTTTGCTCGATTGGTGGCTAATGTGGGATATTTTTTTAATCTCCTTTTTCATGTTGTCAAACACATATTGGTTTTTATTTCCGAATTAGGTAGATAATATATCAAACTTAAGATCAAAAAAGATTTTTTTGAAATTAAATCAGTTTTTTTTGTGTAATAAATGAGATTCTATTTTCTTTCACACAGCTTAGTGCAGTCGAAAGTAAAACGAAAAAATTGTTCGGAAGTGAATGTCAGGACACCAAACTATTCGGAAAAGATTCACTTTCACACGGATGTGAAACTCATGACCGACACGAATAATCTTGCACAGCCAGATAATCTGTCCAACATAATTTGTATGTCGTGCTTCTCTGATGATATCAATAAAAATTTTATGACAAACCAAATAAAATTTTGAAATTTTGTTTAAACATTTAATATGATTTCTTTCGCTGATTATTTCGAATTGTTATCGTAACATTATTAAAATTCGGTAATAGACTTAAGAGAAAATTCATGGGCACTACATATTTCGAATTAAATATTTAGCAATAAAAATTTTAATTAAAAAAAAATTATTACTATCAATTGTATGTATAATAAATGCTCCATGAAAAATGGCCTCAAACTTTTGTATTTAAAACAACAAGACAAACTTTGGTTCCATTTTTCCTACTTTTTTGGGCCATTTTTTATTTAACGAAAAATGAAAATTACCAAACTAAAAATGAAAAATGGCCCAAACTTTAATGTAAAAACTGAAAAATGGCCCAAAAAATAGGAAAAATGGCCCCAAAGTTCGTGTTGTTGTTTTCAATACAAAAGTTTGGGGAAATTTTTCATTTTTGGTTTGGGGCCATTTTTCATGGAGGCGTAATAAACACTACGCATAAAGTTATCATAACACCCAATACATAAGCGGACTTTAAAGGCACACCTTTTTTCACTTTATGGAAGGAGGACGTAAAAAGGCGTTTAGCGGGGTAGAAAAACGAAAGGAGAATTTGGAAAAAGACATCTAAAAAAACATCGTATTTGACATTAATAATCGCAGTCGTATAGTCACAACTATTTTCTATGGCCATTTATAATTTAGACCCATTTTTATTTACATACAACTTTATGTATGTTTATTTACTTTAGTGATGAATTTGGAAATAATTAATGCATACTTCTATTGTAGCATTGAAAATTATTTTCTAACTATATTTACAATATTAACAAGCTGCTAGTATTTTTACGACAATTTAATTAATTGTACATAAGAACTCATTGTTTATGAAAGAGTGTCACAAAAGCATAAGCATGTTCGTAAAGATCTAATTAATATATGAAAGTTTTGCAGTTTAAGTAGTTCATATTTAGAATTTTTCTTAAAGCTTACTTTCTCGACAATCGCTAAATTCAATGCTAGCGCATGGGAATTTATTTTCTTGTTTATTTTTCACATAATATGTAGTTTGTTTTCATGAAAAAAAATACATACATGTCATAATATTTCAATTATCTTTATATCAATGGTTACAGAAAATTAAAAATAAATTAATATTAATCATGTTCTAAATAACATTCGCATGTACATACGTACAACAAAACTTAATAAAAGGAGACCGAATTCTTAACGCTTAAAAGGTAGCTTAAATCATATAGGAAAAAGAATTAAACAAGATACACAGTCATAGGTAAAAAGCTAAAAGTAAAATACAAAAAAAAGAAAAACTTAAAACTAACTGTTTTAATTATCATTCGAAATAATTAAAAGATGCTTAGCTCTGCTAATCACTCATTTTGCCAAAAAACAATATGTTTAACAAATCATTAAACGATAACTAAATTTGCGGCGTATTTGCAACCATGGACGTTGAGGCCACATTTGTTGTAGAAGTAACAGAAGTAATATCAACAATGTTAGCTTTTTGCCTATGAGTTTGTTGGGTATCGCTTTTTATATCATTAACGTTTGTTGGTTCTTTGCAGTCTTCAGTTGAAACTATTGCGCTTTCCTTAGACAAGGAATTATCCGTTTGTGCTATAGAAGAGGTGGGCATATCGTCTATATCAGCACAAACATTTGCTGAGAGCTCCTTTTCCTGTTCCTCTTGCTCTTTCTGATTGTCAGGTGACGATGATGGACAATTTACATTAAAAGCACCGCCTTCATCACTACTTTCTGGTACTGGAGTTGTATTTCGTTCACACTCCATGGTATCTTCCATACTGGGTTGGGCGCTGGCTGTTGTGTTTGGGGAATTACCTTCATCTTTTTGCATTAAAGCCAAAATGCTTTTAATATACGTTTCCATGGTCAACAAGAGTTTAATTCGTTTCTCATGTTCCTCTAGCAAACGATCTTCGGCAGTTTTTTTAAGTATATTTTTCGGTGCTGTCACGGTGGTGGCCGCGGTTTTATTTGCGGCTACAGCTCTCGCAGCTGCCGCAGATGTGGAGGGTGCTTCAACTTTATTTACAATCACTTTGTCGTTTACATGTGATTTTAAAGCGTTTGCTTTCGAAACTTCATCTTTATTTTCTAACTTACCACTTTCATTGTCGGGCTCTGTTCTCGCAGATGAATTTTTCACTTCTACATCTTCGTTTCCGGTATTATCTTTTTCCATGTCTTCATCAGTAGCTTCTTCCTCTTTATATGGTTTTGAATCTGGTGCTTGACTTTCCGTTTTATCGTTGTTTTTGTTCTTTTTACTGTCTTCTTTTTTGTCATCTTTGCTAGTTGTGTCCATGCCTTCTTCCGTCGTTGGTTCTAATATATTTTCTTTCTCCGGTTGTTTTATGGTTTCTGCTGTAAAGTCATCTTTGGATGCTAAATTATCACACATTTCTTTTGTTTCATTGTTGTCTAATTTCAGTTTTTTATTTGGAAATAGTTCTGAAAAGTGAATAGAGAAAGAAAATTAATTAAAAAGTTATGGAAAACGGTCGAACTATAACGCCAACGGTGTTAATTAATGAAAATTGCCGCTTTCTACTCGAGCGATAAAAAAACAAACTGAGTCAAAAAAAAAACACACCAAAATAAATTATGATTTCTTTTGAAGGACCAGCACTCATCCCCCACTTATTATTAAGCTGGATTTACCCATTGTTTCGGAACAAAATTTTTGTCCGGAGAAAATTTTTGGTTTTGAAACCAACTGCCTGGCTCACGAGGCAGTTTTTGTTGTTTTTGTTTTGCATGTAATTTGTACGAAAGAAAAATTCGTTCGACAAGCAGATAATTGCAACACAATTCACCTATTTTAAACAATTTTTCTGGAAAATCAAAATTTTTTCCAAAATTTTATTTTCAGTGGTTTTTAAAATCCAATAACTATTGATGTCAAAATCAAACATACATAATTATTTACTTACCATTTTCAGCAATTTCCTGATAACGTGCGCTCTTATATAGCAAAGCCTTTAGGGATCCCCGTAATTGTTTCCGAACTGATGTCGGAATACCAGTGCATTGAGCAATTACACGTATGGCAAATAAATCACCACATAAGTCATCTAAATCTTCTTTCGAATGCATCGAATAACTTATGGAATACAACAAGCGTGCAATGGGTAATTGCGAAGAAATCTATTGTATTAAAAATAGAAATCATCGTATATAATAATTATCAAATTCAAAAGAAGATTATATTTAAATTAAGATTGTTTTAGCTCACCACCTTAGGATAATAGATTTCCAAAAATGCTCTTATATATTGATCACTTAAGGAAACTCTGCAGCCTCGTAATATAATATGTATATATTCAACTAAATATTGATTGTTTATCAATAATTCAGCATACCTGTAAGGACGCAAAGAAATGTGCAAGAATTTAAAATTTTATTAATTTAAACTGCAAATTATGTTATTTTTAACATACTTGTTGGTACTTTTATTATTATAAATGCCCACCCAAAACTTTGGGAATAAATTAAAATGCAAAGGTGCTGCTTCTATAGCTACCAAACATGATAACTTCACTAATGTATCATTCAATTGATTTGTATTTACAGCCATACGCATCATGACATCCAAAAAATCATGATAGGGTCTATAGAAGGCATCAATTTGAGCATCGTATTCTGGATCTACACCTCGCTGAACTTCTAAAAACTCACTGTGTGGTATACACATTTGCACCATGGGTCTCGGTGGTCTTGGCATATTTTTTGTCATTGTTGGCCAATTAGTTTTGCCCCTTCGTGGAAAATAGGAACCTATTGTTCCTATAGCAGTGGGAGCATTAGCGACCGACAAATGGCTATTAATTAAGATTGGTGCCAGTATAGTTGTAACATCCAAATTGGGATTACGTACTAACTCCTTAAGTACTTCTAATGAAAGTCTACATATTTCGGGAGGATTATAGGTATTTAAGAAAGTTGCAAGCTTTTTGACGGCGTCTGGTAAGCCTTTCATCAAAGCCGTCTGTTGTTGGTGTTGCCTCAAAAAATGTTGCTGCTGCAACTGCTGTTGCATTTGCTGTAATTGTATCTGTTGCATTTGCTGTTGCATTTGCTGTTGCAGTTGCTTCTCTTTCTGCTGTTGAGCTGTCTGTTGTGGCGTTTGTGGAGATTGTTGTTGTTGCTGTTGTTGTTGTTGTTGTTTCAAGTGCTCTTGTTGCTTTTGTAATAATTGTTGATGTTGTTGTTGCAATTGCTGAACCTGTTGCTCCAATTGTTGCTGCTGTTTCTTATTAGTGGGACTATCTATTCGTGTACTTAAACGTAATGTACTTAAAAGTAAAACCATTTCACTAAGTAATTCCTGTAAATCACCCGATACGTGACAGGCAGTGGCTTCGTGATGCATGGAATGTAGAGTATGCAAAGCTTCGAAACACATTTCAAACCCGCCGCTGTAAATCACGAGAAGGCGATCTTCGTCGTTGTCAACTAAAAGTGAAGAAGCAGTAAAAAACAAATAAATAAATTTGTACGTTTTCCAAAGCTTCGTATAAAATATGGCTTTAAGATTATTTCTTAATAAATCTGCAAAAATTATTATTATTATATTATTTTAATAATTAACTTGTAAGAGTATGATAAGGTTGTTCACGGAAGTCCAGTTAGTAATAAAATACAATAGAAATAATTATAAAACTTGAACAGTACATACCCTTGTTTGCAGGTTATCTGATTGTGTGCTTATTTGTATCCTAAAATTTAATTAACTTGAAAATATCCTAAAATTTTATGAACTGAGAGTATAAAAATTCGACAATTAAGGCAAATATACACCCCTATCGCGAATATTATGGGAGTAAGTTGTTTGGGAGAAAAATTGTATTCCCATCCCCAACAAATTGCTATTGCGAATATTTTGGGAGTTTAAGTCTCTATTGTGAATTACTTGGGAATAAAAGTTTTTTGTTTTGATTTAACAAATAATTTTTGCGGGATTTATTTTGTGGTGTATGAATAAAAGAAATTAAAGCTAATAAGGTAAAAATTATTTATTTGCGTTTTCTGTTGCTGGAAAAGGAAAATCAATCCATATAACGACTGCAGCGAAAACAAATACGTGATGCATCTGATCCGCTTTGTTTTGTTGCGGTTTTTTTGTTTTCAGTCAGTTTTTTTCTTATGTTCCGTTTTTGGTCGATCCTCACCTATGCATGAATTACGCTTATTAAACTAATAATTAACACCATTTACAAAAGCTTAACTCGTTTAAAAATTTACCCACGTCCTCTTTTTTATCCTTTTGGAAACCTTTGCCATAGTCTTGATTCGCACACATTGCATCAACCAGACAATTAATTTGTTCTTTATTAACACTCCTGAGAAAAAATTATTACATGAAGTTCTGGATTAAAAAACAAATTGCTACTTACATGTTCACTTCTTGTTCCCACTTTCAATTGTTGTGAATAATTTTAGTCAAATTATTCGCGGGAGTAAACATTTGCGATGCCATATTTGTAAGGCATGGGAATTAATTCCCAAAACAAAAATTTATGGGAATCATTCACGATAGTAAAACAAAAAATTTTGGAATTTTTTCTTGGGAATGTTTATTCGCGATAGGAGTGATAATCTCTAATTTTGTCATTTACATATATCGCACACAGAGTATTACGAGGAGCTGAATTTATTTGAAACTCCATTATATGTATGCCTTCTTACAGATTTGTATCCGTTTTACAAACAATTGAATTTATTTCTGGTTTTACTTTTTACTTATTTTCTTTTTTAAAAATTTTGACTTTTATACTGCAGATACATATGTATGTGAAGAGAAAAAACAAAAAATGTTGTTATTGTGCATTTTACTTAAAATTATGAATTTTATGAAAATTACAAACTCTTTCTTTGAACTACTTCATTTATTTCATGGGTAAGTATTGTACTAAAATTATAAATCAAATAGATTTAGAACGGTATGAGTATGATGTCAACGTCCGATTCATACTACGTAATTTGTAAATTATACCAAAGTATGTACATTTACTTACAATGTAATGTTAAAAGCACAGCTGATTTCGTCAGAGAATAACACATTAATTAGGTCCGTTTGTTTACTTTAACAGTAAAATGCAGTAAATGAGTAATAACTGAGTAAACAGCAGAATTTACTCTCAAAAAAAAAATGATTGCCCAAAAAGTACACGAACGGAAAAATTTTAAAAATTCGTAAGATTTAGGCAACAGCTGATGGCAAATAAATTAGTTTTAAAATTTTTTACATTTTTGGATATTTGAACAATTTATTCATCGGTACTCGATTAACTATTTTTTATAACACAGATATTTTAATAATATATAAACAATTTAATTTATGTAATCTTTCCCGTTTCTTCTTTTTTTATTTAATTTAATTTTTGCAATTGGTGTGTGGCTAAATTTATTCAAAGTACATGAATATTTGTTTTTGCTACTGAATATCGTAAGAAGAAGTGCATTACTAAGTAACCAAGCTGTTTACTCATTTATTACTCATTTACTGCATTAGTAAAAGTAAACAAACGGACCTTTTACTGCGAAAAATTGCTGCAAGTTCTCAGTTAAGAACTGTCACTTTACGCTCTCAATTTGTGTTCTCATTTACTGTATTTTGTGTAAACGAACGCAACTTAGTAATATGCGGTAAATTTCAGTAAAAAATAGTAAAAACTTTTGCGTACTCGAACACACTTATTGTTAATATTTCAAGGAACAAAGGAAAATTTAATATCCAACATCACTTTAGATTTCAACATACACGGCTGAATAGCATAAACGATCTATTATAGATTTATGTTTTACAACGCCCCATTTTTATAAAATTTTTCATTTTGTTTTTTTTTTTTATGTTGTATTTCATGTAATATTGAGACTACATTGTGATTAAGTCTACTTTGACCTATATTTATGTTCATATAAATCAACGATATTGCGAATATAAGTACATCGAAATAGTGAAACTTCAGTTATTACTTATTTTATAAGTGACTATGAATAGTGAAAAATTATTCATTAATGAGAAAATTTTGTACTTATTCGCTTCGTATTTTTATATCAAAGCTATACAAGAAAGAATCTTTGGATATCTATTAATTTTAACAACTTACCCAATATTCTAAAAGCATTTATTAGTGTGCCCCACGATACTCTCGCATCCAGTCCAGTTAAATATGCCGACAATGTAGTACGGCGGAATGTGGTGACTTCATGTTTCTCTTGATCACTAGCATCAGGATGATGGGTGGCAAACAAAGTCATTAGTTTAAATAATTCATCAACAGCGGCGGCATATTGTGTGGGGTGTGGCGTAATATTCTTAAAGGCCCACTGCAGATTTTGATGAGCAGCCAATTGGCGAGTTAAATTACGACTCTGTTCACAACATAAACGTAATAAACCATAATAGGCGGGCAACATAGCACGATTATAAGCTACTATTTCCGAATCATCATGATCGGCCCTATATAGGAAATTTTAAAATAAACAAATGTTGAAAAACATTTGATTAAAACCATTAAAAAAAATGTTGTTTTTTAAACCTACAGTATATAATTAAATGCTATATTTCTTGTTATTTCCGGACAGTTGGCAACTATTAACGCATTCTCTGAACAATCAACAATGGTATGATGCCAAAATGCTAATAAAGCATGTTTATTATGATGAGCCGGTACGCTGGGCTCTGATAGCCGAGGATGAAAAAGGTCCCATAAAGCGCGCATATACGGTCCCATCTAATATTGTAAGTTTATGTTATAATTTATAAAGCTGTTACAAATATATTTCAAAGAATAAAAAACTTACCATAACTTTTTCAGTCTTTGAAACCATGCAATACCCCAAGAGGCTAAAATATGATGTTAGCTTTGTGGTGCCATGGACACCGATATCGGCATACGCACGAGCAGCGCGTAATAAACGAAGCAAAATATTAATAATGGTGTGTAGTATAATTTGTGCATCATTGCTAAGTTCACTGAATAAAGAATAGAATTTTCATTTATTTTATATTTATAACAATTTTGCTTTTTATATACGAGTACACACTCGTATGTATCGATTTGTGTACATAAATTACTCACCGAAAAACATAGGGCGAAACAGAGGACAACTTATGCAATGAATGTGTTCGAAAATTAGCCCTAAATGGCTGAGAAGGTACCAAAGAAACTAATAAATATGCGGCAGCTAGAAATAATTAGGAAATATTAAAATATACTTATAGTTTTTGTTACCCACTATTTACTTACCATTACGAACTCTAGAATTATGATGTGCTAATAAATACTGTTCAACCCAAGTATCGGCAGATTGAAGAATCCAAGCATGAGCTATTTTATTCTTAGGTGCTTGAAAAGCCAACCAATCTAAAGCAGATTGTGGACAATATTCCGCAGCATCCCAAACACGTTGTAAAACTAATTGTGAAAAACAGGGTAAGCCCGAAGGCCCTCCTTGAGTTTCGGTTAGCAGTGTCAACAGCTTAAAGAATGGTCCGCACAATTCCGTATGTTTAGTAACTGAAGCAAATAACATGGTTATAATTTGATTCGCTAGACGTTCATCCCAGCGGCACAGCGCATGAATTAAATGTTTGGTTTGATGAGGATTGATATTATCTTTAATTTGTTGGTAAAGGAATGGAAAACCCTACCATTAATAGAAAGCAAAAGTTTTATAAGCCAAACTGTTCGAATATACATATATATTTTTTAAGTATTTCACCTTTCCGCCTGCTATAGCATTATAGTCTTTAGTAGATAGTTTCAATCTTAAATCTTGGCCTCTTGATCTTTCCACTAAATTGGCTACTAAGGCAATCATTTTATCTAACGATGCTGGCCGCGTTTTATCAACTGATAAAGCTTCATCCGAAGAGTTGTCCTCGTTATCAGAACCAACTTCAAGCTATTTATTGACAAAAATAAATTATTTTTCATCTGCAGCAAACAATTTTTAATTTTTATAAAATAACTGGAAGAGATTTTGTATTGAGCCTCTACAAAATAAGACCGGTAATATAAATTTAGAAAGTGTCTGTATCTTTGTCTGTCTGTGTCAGCGTAACTCACAAATAGCTCGGTAGTTTTCCAGCTGTATCCTCCTGCATCCCGAGGTCTTTGAAAGTTATCACTGTTTTCTACTTAATGAATGGATGTTTAGATTTCTGATTAATTTGAAATTTAAAATTTTACGATTAAATGACAATTAAATTAATAAAAATAATTTAAAATCCATCCAGGCATTTGAAAGCTACTGTGTCACAGACTCGCAGATTCAATCGATGAAGTAACATTTCAAACAAAAGCAACTACAAACAAATTTCACTTCACTTTCGAAGAAACGATAGCAGACAGTTTTAAGAGAAATAATTTCAAACATTTATTTATTTTTAATGCGTGGTGGTGAAGATTTACTGCTGAGTTGATATTAAGCAACCAGTGATTAGCTAACCCCATAACAAATTAATTAATTTTGTTGCAAAAAGTTAAAAGTGCTTAAGTTGAGATAAGCTGATTTTGAGTTATTATCACCATCATATTCTCGATATTCAAAAGTATCTCTGGGCAAAGTTTTATTTATATTGAACGATTATTGACGAAGTTCTGGCACAATTACTTGCTGCTTTTATTTTTCTAAATAGTTATCCTATATGGAATAGCATCTTATTTTATCTTATACCATATTAAATTTAAAATTGAATATATTCGTTATAGTGGACAGAACCATGTGTTAAAAAATCAAAAGAATCGAAAAACGAATGATTAACTTTTAGTACAACGCGATTACATTTTTATTAAACCACTTCATCATTTAAAACTGCTTTTCTAGATAACTATAAAATACGACTTAAGCACTTTTTCCTTGTTGCAACAGAATTTTTGAAAATATAAATTCTTGAGTATTTGCTCGGATAAAATGTTTTACTTTTTTAAGAAATAATTTCTTTAATTATGATTTTGGGGTGAAAGGTTTTACGTACATAACAAAAAATTAATGCATAAAAAATTGTTTATTTAAAAAATTTTTTTTATAACAAATTCTTACATTATCATGTGTCTTATTGCCCAGATAGAAATCAGCCACACTTTTAATAACACCTATACGAAGCAGAAATACCGTCTCTTCATCGCCCATACGTGAAAATTCAAAAAGCAAGCCAAAAAATTCTGATAAATGTTTCAAATGTGCTTTAGCACCATGTTCCATTAAGAGTATTAAGGAACTTATAAATCGAGTTACACAAGATGCATTACCAATTATCTCTTTACAATCATTATCGGTTTCAGTTTTCAAATACAAGAGCGAATGTGATGAACTGGAAAGAAAAAAGATTAAAATATTTCTTATTTATCATCATTACATATTAAATACAAATAAATAAACAAAGTTAGTCCCACTTAGGTTCATTTATATGAAGAGATATTCTGAAAGTTTCCAACAAATACAACCAATCCGATTCCAGTATAAATCAATTGATTCTGCACGTTTCGTCAAGATTTTTCGCCCTGCCGACGATTTTTAAGTCTCTTTTCTCCGGTAGTTTTAAAAACTCCTACAGAAATTATTATATGGCTGATTTAATATATCTTAGTGTTCGCACCAATTACCGGATTGTAAGTATAACTTGCCGGCAAAAGCTTGCAACATGTTTGAGGTTGATGTTGGCTGAAGTGGTTAACGCGTTGACTATAGCTAAGATCCCACTATCGGCGCAATGTACCAATTTTCGTCACAATGCATGTACCGATAATGTGAACGCAAACAATTTTTCAAATTACGACAATCTGCGACGAAATTGTGGTGAGTATGGACAATCAAAATCAACCTTGAAGCGCCGATAATGTGAACACGCTATTGCACAATGTTGACCAATCAATTTGTAAAATATGCGCCGATTTTTATCGGCAACTCGTGCGCCGATCACAGTCGACAACCAGTGCCGATACACGGGCTGGAAAACCGAATTTTGAAATTGCACCACCTCTTAAAACTATTTTTTTAAGCTTAGTTGTACCAAAATTAATTTTTTATTATCTTTTATGCATTTAAATTTTATTTTTTTGTTGTGGGTTAGCAAATCTATATATATGCAAAAAATTAATAGAATTTTTAAAAACAAATTCTTGAGTATTTGCTCGAATAAATGTTATATTTTATTCA
The DNA here is from genome assembly GCA_947311025.1 of Lypha dubia. Taxonomy (NCBI): domain Eukaryota; kingdom Metazoa; phylum Arthropoda; class Insecta; order Diptera; family Tachinidae; genus Lypha; species Lypha dubia. The sequence goes on along the minus strand of OX371260.1, from coordinate 9,188,917 downwards.
TATATTTTTAAAAAATTGTTATGGGTTAGGTAATCTACATATGTATGTATATGCATTTCGTTGTTAGCTTAATACCAACTCATCAGTAGATATTTACTATTCATGTTTAAAAAGTTCTAAAACTCATCTTCTCATACATAAACTCGCAATAATAAGTTTGCGAATTACTAAAGCATACGCAAAATTGCTTTTAAAAAACTTTGAAAACATCACACAAATAATTTTTTTTCATTCGATATAAATCTGTTTACTTTTCTTATAACTTTTATACAGTTACACAACCTTTTGTTGGCAATAAAAGTATTTATAAGGCAAAATAAAAACAAACTTCCCTTTTACAAAATATAACCTTTTACTCAAGTATTTATGTTTTTAGTAAAGATCAACTGATGAGTTGATTAAATTAGCTAACCCATAACAAGTAATAATATTTTAAAAACATATATTCCTAAGTATTTGTGCGAATAAAATTTTCTATTTTATATATATATTAAAACATTTAATATATCATGTGTACTGTTGAACAGAAAAAACATAACGATTTTACCATCCCTGAAAATATCTGTTTACAAAATAACAAGAATCTTACGTGCTGCGTAGTAGTAAATTCAATTAAAATTCATTAATTTTTTATTATTATATACTTATTAATACTCCTACATTAATTATATACACAATATATACGGCCAAATCAGTTTTCTCTTTTTCATTGTAATAAATGCCGAAAATTAAACTGTATCTGCCAAAAAGCAAATAAACAAACGCATATATACATACTCGTACATACATACATGATTTAATTTGCCCAATAATGCACGATAGTGTGATCGCATTGTACCGATTATTGTCGCAATTGAGATTTCTGCCGATATGAGCCGAAAAATATTGTCGCAATATGCGACGATGATTGGACCGCCCAAAAATTAATTGTGCAATGTTTTTAGATGTGTGCCGATATAGCACGATAAAAGTTGTCGCAGATTGTGCTGTTTGCGCCGATAGTGGGATCTTAGCTTATGTAGTAGTAATGTTACGAATATCAATTTTTAAATTTCTTAAATTTCTTCGACCTTTTTATTTCATTTTTGTAATAATAATATTAAGCACAAGGTCTTTTTATAAAAATTAACAAAGTTATTGTTATTATATATCCATAATTTGTCAATAAGAAACAATAATAAAAAAAAAAGAATTAAAAGAATTTTCTACTAGAACATATTTGAGCAATTTTTATTTGGCTTCAAATTGACAAATGGTCCTAAAATATTCAATTAAAAACAACAATAAAATTTTGTTACACTTTCTTCCATTTTTCTGTTTTCCTTGAACCCTAAAACAACAAAAGAAACAACACTTGAAGGCGTTCCCACGAAAATCGGATATACGCTCCGGAACGACGCGAATCCAATTCTACCAAGGATTGTTAACTCAGCGATAGCTGTATCAGACGGAAGTTTTTTCCACAGGAGAGAACTCCCGCCAGCAACAGCAACGGAGCTGTTACAATAACAACAACAACACTTAAACGATATATGTAAGTAAGATTCAATAAATAACTAAAACGTTAAAAAATGCTTGAAGCCATTTTTTCATTTCTATTTTATTTTTTTCATAAAATTATATTTAAGACCGGTGTTAAAAATATGAGAAAAAAAAAATCATTATTTCATAAATTATAACAAAGTACTTACCGTAGTCTCTGTACAACATGAATCAGTAAACGCTGAAACATTTGACGAACAATTTGATTGGGGCATTGTATTAAAACTTGGACCGGCCACCAAGGTTCAAGAGACATATGTGTGAGAAACCATTCACATGCCTCTTGGCTGGCATTAAATTGTTTTGTTAACAATTCGACCCAAGGAACCATAGTTGGCTAAGCACGAAGAAATTAATAGAAGATAAAAACACATATTATATATTTACGGCAGGACCACTTTTTCAATATCAATTATTGTAACTGCAAAAAATTATGTATAAATGATAAACTTTTGATAAAAACTTACTTTTTCTTTGGCGTGTATAAACGTTTCTATAAAAAAGGAAACCGATAATTTGGCAGCCATGCTGGTTTCATCCTGCTGTGATATTAAAGTTTGTGGTATATGACCGCAAATTTGCCACATAAAACTGACAATGGTAATAAATAAATAAATAATAATATGCAATACGTTTATCTATATGCGAACAAGTGTAAATAAATTATCCATCGATTATTTGTAATTAGTATTAATATTATTCCAATATTCATTGTTATTTGATTAACAAAATTATTTATTTTATCAATCAATTGGGAGAATACCACAAATAATTTTAATAAAGGTTTGAAAATTGTGTGTTTTATTTAATATAATTCTTAGAATCTCACGAACAAGCGTAACTCACTTGTGGAATAAGCATTATATATGTTTATACTAACTTGAAATAGGTATGTTCGAATATGTTTCGATCCTGTAAAAATTGTCTATTATCTTGCCAAATCCAATCTTCCAGTTCTTTGCTTAATTGTGGTCTTAAAGGATTTTCTATTTGTTTAGCTGAAGTGCCTGACGAAGTTGATGGTGCTTCAGTTTCTTGCTCTATCTTTTTGATTTTTTCGTTGTCATCTTCCTTCGACTTTTCCTCCTCTTCTTTTTCTATTGCCATTTTATTACCTAATTCTTCAACATCTTGTATTTCCTTGCCCGTTTCATTTACTCTTTCATTTTTGATCGTTTTACTATCACAATTTGATGTAATGATTTCACCCAAATCTTCATTATCTGTAACATGTACATCAGTTTTGAAATTCTCCACACTTTTGGAAGGAATTTTAATATCCTTCTCATATAGTTCCGCGCTATCGTCTAACTCTGTGTTTTCCACTGCAGTACTAATGGGAGAAGCTAGAAGCTGAGCATGTTTTTCTTTCAATTGATCTGGCAAACGTCTTTCATAAAATAACATGTAAGCAGAATTAGTCTTTTCAAAACTAAAGTCCAAATATTTCTCTGTCACAGAGTCATAGGTTTTACTCTAAAAATAAATTTACAAGAAAGTAAGTTCTAATAATAGAAAAGTCAATTATATTTGTCTGTTTCTTATATACTACCGTCATTTCACCACCAAAACATTCAGCAGCTATTTGTGAAGGATCGAACGGTTTGACCTCGGCATCATTAAATAAAAACCATCTGTCATGTTGCATGGCCGATTTATTACGTTCTTTTATAAAACTATAATAATGACCGCCGTCTGCTGTGCCGGTGTGAACTGTTACCCCCACCAATTCATATCTAATATAGAAAATATTTTATTTATTTTATTATAACCTAAAGTTTATATTTTCACTAAAGAGTTTGTACTTACTCCAAACATTCTTCTAAATCATCTTCAAAATCATTAACATGTTCCCCACGCTCCTTTTTACGTTTTTCGCGATCCTCTAAATATATAAATTTTAATCCTAACAGTCACAGAATTTAATTATTATACGAATAACGTACCTTTGTATTGATGCGGCATTAAAGTCTTTTCCACATAATCGGACATGTTTAGACGCATTGGAAACGAAAAATGTGTATTCACCTTCTCTTTGAGCATCGTTACCATGTTAAATGTGTAGCGCATTGTATTAAAACATAAAATCTGTGGTAGCTTTTTAAAGCAAGCTCTTTTTTCAGCTCTAACTTTTTTGCCACATTGCGAGCATGTGTACATATTATCGCCCTCTAAAGTATCCTTGACGGTTACTTCATCCAAAGATTCTTGCAAATTGCGCATATCAGCCACTTGGCAACGAACAGTATAGAATTCTTCTGCTGTTCTAGAAACATGATCACAGTCCAAAGATACCACATTGTTGTTTAGTGTGCCACAGAATAGACGTTTAACTAAGTCTTTTAGATCAGGAGTCATTTCTTCTAGCTTTGATACTAGATCTATAAAAAATTCAGCCATATCTTTTTGTTCGCCCGTATTTAAAGGCTGATGATCCATTTGGTAGACTCTACAAAAGGAACGGGGATTATAGGCTTTACGTTCAGATTCTAAAAGGTACGCAAACATTCGTTGTAATTCCAATAGAGTTGGTGCATGTTTCTGAGCTTTGTTGGGCGGTACACGCAAAACAGCTGTCCTGGCTTGAGGCATCATGTAAAGATGTTGTATACATGAAGCCATATAGCAGGTTGCACCCAAATTCGTTAGGCCCACATATCCACATTCAGCGCGGCCTTCATCCCTCGGCCAATAATCCCAGGGATAGGGAGGCTTTGGCCCTGGTGTATGTTGCGCCAAAAGTTTGGTATGCAGAAAGATGTAATTCTTGGCACAATTCTTGCATAATTCCACTAGCAGATCATAAGCAGCGGATCTTGTTGTTGTCGACTTGCATTTTGGTTTCTGACGATTATGTGGTGAGGGCATATCAAATAAGAGCTCAAAAATTTGTTCTATAAACTGTAACGCCTTCGAACTGAACTTGAATGTAGGATCATATTTGACCAAATTCGACATAAGATTAATTAAACCGACTAAACCATCATCTTGCATTCCATAGCGGGTCTCGTAAAAGTCTCTAGTTACAATACTCTGGGCTACCGATTGACATAGTTTTTCAATGTCTATTGCCTCTTCATTAAATGATGATGACTCGAGTGACGACTTGATCATTTCTGGAGACAATGTATCAACTAATCTAGTTAAGAGCCAAAAGTAATCGCGACAAGCTGGACCATAAGGTTCTTTGCCATCATCACTTAACATATAGGGATTGTGATGGCTGTATGATGTCATTTTCTCCGCCACAGAAAGGAAAGAAATCAATTTCCTTAAAAGCGGAGCTAGTAGCAGCTGATATGATTGAGAGTTACCCAAGCAAATGCGATATAGGCCAGCACAAATTTCGCGTCTTACAGCCGGCTCTGGATCCTCTAAGATAAATTTTTGCACCCAGTTGCAATATTCAGGATGAGCCCACAAAGAACACCGTGCATCCGTAGAGGCATGAACAAAACTAACCATAATATTCATGGCAAATTGTACCACTTGAGCCCTGCCCCAAAACCCAGTCCTTAAATGATGATATTGATAGCCCGAAGTGGTTGCCAGATAGTTTGAATAGGCCTCATCATTTAATATGGCCGATAAACGCTTTAAGCAGGGGTCAACAGACATCATTTCCAGCATAAAGTCCTTTGGTTTCGATATTGACACCAACATATCTTCATGAAAGTCCTCTTCAAAGCCCAAAAGCCAAAGAATACGCAATAGACTGGCCAAACAGTCGTGTCGCCATTCATTGAGCAGCTCCTTTGGGTATGAGCTTTGCTGCAGTTTACCCGATATAAAAATATCATAAAGATGTCTGAGACCACCACACTTAATAAAGGTTTCGCTCCATTTAGTATCAAATATCGAAGTGTTAAACAAATCCATTTGTGTTACCGAAGAATGTGTTGACGCGTTTCCCGATTCGGACTTTCTATGCCTTTTGCCCACTTTAACGGGATTATTTTCTTTGTCATTCGCACTGCCACCCACATGGTCATTGTGTTGATGATCGCTTTCAGCATCACGTACCGATATCATAGACGAATTTTTATTTTTCCGAGGTGATGAGTCGATGGAAATTTTATCCTTTTGATTTTCACTGTTGTTAATAACAGTGGATTTTTTTGGATCGTCTTTACAAGTTGAATCTACACTCAAACGTCTTCTACTACTGCCACTGCTGCCACATACTCCACCGCCCCCACCACTACCACTACCTGAACCTGATCCACTTCCGCCACAACCTCCTCCACTGCTCCCACTTCCACTTCCTCTCTTATTTTTAACTGTAGAGGAATTTTTGCCTTGTTGTTCAATGACTGTTATATTACCATTTGAACCACCACAAAAAGACGATCCACGTTGTTGGAAAACACTATTCAATGCCAAACTCTCTACTATGTGCAAGGAATACATAAACTTCTGTAAGTTGGTAGGATCCAAAAGTTCACACAATTTCTGTTTAATCTCTTTGCGTTTATTTATTTTTTCATCTTCCGTTTCCAATTGCTCACTTATGACCAAGTCATTTGTCAAAGATTTAAATACATCCAAAATCATGGGATTGGTAGGTAAAATAGCCAAAATATCCCATACTCGTCGGGACAATAGTTGAGCCTTGGTGTGTAATTGTAAATTATTTGGCTGTGGCTTCATATCTCCCAATGTTTGCATAAGACAAAAAAGTTTTTCGAAATACTTTGCCTGAAGCAATAGTACCGTGGGTAAGCATTCCTTTGGCGGTGGCGGTTGCATAGAGGGATGATCAACATTTGTGTCTTTTCGACGTGCGCCACGACCACCCAGCGATACGTATACGATCTTAAAAATATTTATGTAAGTAGTAAGTTGGTTATATCATTTTGTTTCATTACCTGACTGTCTTTAAAACCAGCATCACCTAAACTTCTTTCATCGTATTCCGATGTCAATTCCTGACCTTGCGTTATAATACGTAAAGGACCCTCACTTAACAAAAGTCCCAAAACTGGAGCAGATACCCCCGAATTGGAATTTTCTTGCAAATTTTCCCACCTTAAAACCAATCAACAATATTACTATTGATATCGTCATTATCATTTTCGCAAAAAAATTACCATTTTGAAATTTCAGCTTTCAAATCTGCAATTAAATCACATGCATGCATATGCAAAAGGGATTTTTCAGACAAACCAGCTGGTTGTAAAGTAATTCGTATTGCTGGACCAGAACCCTCATTCTTTAAATTGCTATGAGATCCAATGCCTTGTCCCTCAATGGCCCAACGACGCAAATGAAAAGCATAACGCCGACGAAATGTTTCCAAATGAGTATTTAAGAGCATCAGACCACGTTGGACACACATTAAAGCATTGTCATCTTCATTGTTGCTGAGGAAACAAATATAGCTTTTGTTTAAAGAAATTAAATCAATTAAATTAATCTTTACCATTCCAGTGCATTTGCTGCCTGCACAAGATTCTCCATACATTGCGATACAAATTCTTTTTCCAAACGCAATTGTTGGCCCATATAATACATGTTAATGTATTGTATGGCCGCCAATGAAACTTCTGTGTTGTGAGCTCTTAAAGCTATTTTCCACAAATGAAACATGCCAACAATATTTGATGAATTCGTGGATATAGAGTCTGTTTGTTTCTCATAATGAGCTATTGCCATACGGGCCATACTGCACAGCTGCTGGAATAGGCCCAAACCAACCATAGAAAACTCTTCGGGACGCAATTCCGGTAATTTTTTTAAATATAAATGTTGCAGAGCTTCTAAACCTAATGCATGTTGATCACCTCCCTTGGCTTGAGATTGCAACCAAGAAAAATAACAGTCGGCACATTCGGGGTCATAAGCCAACCATTCCCACAACGAATCAACCTGTTCCAAGCTTAAACTGCAACATAAATGATTATTATAAAAAGATTGTGGAGCTTTATTTTTATACTGACCGAAAATTTTTCGGTGAGCCCATCGATGAAAATATGGAAGACAAAAATTGTAAACGCACAGACACCTGGGTCTTGTGGGAATATAGCGATAAATCGGTTTGCTGGTAGTCATTTCCTCTACCAGACAATATTTCAATGTGCCGCTTTGCGTAATATTTAATATTGTTAAAGAAATGATACATCATTCGGTGCTGGCGCTCAGCCCACATAGTAACTTGATGCGTATCAGATGGACGGAATTGTTGAAAAGATGCGAAAAGTTTTGGAAGTAGGCGCAAAGACACAATAACACTTTTGTTACTAGCCAAGTTTTGTAAACAACCTTCAATGAACTTTGTACGTAACTGACGATCGTTACTGAAACATAAAAGAGTGGCTAGAGCCTTTTCTGTCTCCATTGCTAAAGATTCGCCAAGCTGAGTCTAAAACCAAAACAAAAAAATGTGTAAAAACTTTCACCAGTACAAATATTTCAATCTTTTAACGAGGCAAAAATGGAAGATTTTCGTCAAAAGCAATTATGTTTTTCATATCTGTTTAATCGCACTATGTACATATGTACATACATATTATTTTCGTGCAAAAATATAGAAGAATTTTTGGAAAATTTTTATACTAGTTCGCAGATTTTGTTCTTTTATATTTTTGAGAAACATAATCTTCCTCCGCATTCTTGCTTTATTGTTTCAATACTAATTAATGAAAAATAATTGTTTTATTACTCACAATTTTATCGTCCTGTAACAAGTCCCACAGCAGCGTATTTCCTGGTTGACAAACATTATTAATTTTAAATGATGGGTGTTGAGGAGAAGTTGATGAAATATTTTTATTAATCTCCTTTCCACTAATATTGCTGATGTCAACAATTTCCCCTTCATTATTGTGTTTAACATAGCCAGAAATTATTCCAGCTGCTATGGCTTTTGCAACCATTTTATTAGCATTTTCTTGAAACTCCTCCAAGGTTTGAAATTTAGAGTGGCCTGCCATTGAAGAATTCCCACGTCCCTGATAGTCCAACAAGGTTTGTTGAGCGTTATCTGTTGCTGCGGCAGCAGCAGCCAATGCAGCAGCAGCTGCTGCAACATTAGCTTCTGTTTTTTGCATAGACATTGCTGTGTGGGCAGCAGCCATAGCCGCAGCAGCAGCCGCAAATGCTGGTGGCATAGTATTTTGTGCAACACGTTGATTATGTACATTAACCAGTGAAGCAATTTCATGTGTGTGTGTGTCCAGATCGTCCAAATTAACAAATGTAGTAATTTTGTCGTTGTGCTGCACGCGCATTGCATTTTGAGATACACGCTGATTTTGAAAATTTACTAAAGAAGTAATTTCCTGATTGTGCGTGTCCATATTTTCATCCATATCAGCGAATGTAGAAACTTTCTCATTGTTTTGTACACGTTGATTTTGAGCAATACACAGTTGAGCAATTTCATCTGCATAAATGTCATCCACGTCGAAACCGTCCAAATTTTCCGACTTGTTACTTATGGGCGATGAATAGCTGCCCTCATTTTCAGCACCGCTTAAAAGTTCACTTATATTTGTTTCGGCTATAGCACGGATATATGGGCCTTCGCCTTGCAAGTGTTTAAGAACTGCACTGGGTACTTGCCCGGAATCGCTGCATTCGTCACTGTCATTAAGAAGTTCACACTCACCATCACCCTCATCGGCGTCGTCTGCATCATCACTAGATCCGTCGCCTTCACCTCCATCACATATAGCTTCAACAATTTCATATGCTAAACGTGTCAGCGGAATATTGTTGTTGTTGGTCTTGCGACGTTTGCGTGATTTTTTACGATGCATTTGTATATTAACGGTACCTTTTTGCAAATCTTCTTCACTACTGGAGTTGTCAATTACATTGACAATGCGGTGATTTTTTATTCTAATACATAAAGAAAAATAAATTATAATTATATTTTGTTATTTTTTATATATTTCTTCTAATTTCTTCGATCTTTTATTAAATTTATTTTCAGTCTGATTTTTCCGAGTTAAAGATCCACTTTTTTGTTTTTTTATAAAAAATAACAATAACAATCTTTATTTTTAAAAACCAATATTTCGCTACCAAACAATGGGTAGCTTCTTCAGGGTTATATTACGTTAATATTTATATGAAAAAATGTTTTGTTTGTTTACAAATTTTTGATAGGAAATTGAAAAAATTATTTCAAAACACATTTTCTGGCGCCAAATCAAAAAATTAATTTTTGTATGAACGAATTAACAAAATTATTTTAAAGCATATCTTAAGGATTATAGACAACATTAATATATAAAAACAAAACAACATATTTTACAAAAAGTTAGCTTAAATTTCTACTTCTATTAACTAAATATCTATAATTCTGAGCTATATTTGCTGTATCTATTTTGTAATTAATCCGTTGTGTATTGTGAACTTTACTGATCTGTAACATTTCTAGCATTAATCTACGCTTATAATTATTTTCTTTGTTTAAAATTAATGTATTTTTAAAATCAGGGCAATGATTTGAGCTAGCGCAATGTAATGACAAAGCTGTCTTTTGTGTTAATGTAGTGTTTCTGATTTTTATAATCTGATTTATGTCCCGCAATTCTACTTTTTAATTTGTTCTTGGTAGCACCTACATATACCTTATTACAATTATCATTATCATTTCCACCACATGGAATCTTATAAACTAAGTTAGACATTTCTAATTTATCTATCTTATCTTTAGTCTTACTGAATAGTCTTCCTAATGTATTATACATTTTATGTGCCATTACATATTTCTTATTGTCATAAATCTTCGACTTTTCTAATCTTTCAGATATGAGAGGCACATAAGTTAGTGATTTATAAATCTTTGGTTCAATACTTGGTCTTGTATTTAAATGATTAACAAATTTGCCTATTAAACAACATATCAATTGAATTGGATAATTATTCTTCAATAAAATACTTTTAATTCTTTCTATATTAGTCTTATGAAATTCTTTATCACTAATCTTTAGTATTCTCTGTATTAAATTTTTAGCCGTATTGATTATAATCCTTTTTGGATGTTTAGAAAAATAATTAATAATATTGGTTTTTAAAAATAAAGATTGTTATTGTTATTTTTTATAAAAAAACAAAAAAGTGGATCTTTAACTCGGAAAAATCAGACTGAAAATAAATTTAATAAAAGATCGAAGAAATTAGAAGAAATATATAAAAAATAACGGATTAATTACAAAATAGATACAGCAAATATAGCTCAGAATTATAGATATTTAGTTAATAGAAGTAGAAATTTAAGCTAACTTTTTGTAAAATATGTTGTTTTGTTTTTATATATTAATGTTGTCTATAATCCTTAAGATATGCTTTAAAATAATTTTGTTAATTCGTTCATACAAAAATTAATTTTTTGATTTGGCGCCAGAAAATGTGTTTTGAAATAATTTTTTCAATTTCCTATCAAAAATTTGTAAACAAACAAAACATTTTTTCATATAAATATTAACGTAATATAACCCTGAAGAAGCTACCCATTGTTTGGTAGCGAAATATTGGTTTTTAAAAATAAAGATTGTTATTGTAATTTTTTATAAAAAAAAACAAAAAAGTGGATCTTTAACTCGGAAAAATCAGACTGAAAATAAAGTTATTTTTTATATTTTACTTATTTGTTGCGGGTTAGCAATATCTAGATATATATTTCGTTGGTAGCTATACCAATTCATCAGTAGATGTTTTACCCTTTATGTTTAAAAAATTCCAAAGCTCATCTATTTATACAAAAACTCACAAACATATTTTTGTGAATTACAAAGCATAAAAATAGCCTTTAAAAATTTTTTTAAACACACACAACAATAAAATTCCCGGCAAAGTGGCAACAGTGGAAATTTAAAAATTTCCAAAGCGGCAACACTGTATAGTCATCATACATAGACTATACACAAAAGAAGTTTTCACTTCAGAAAACAAAAGAATTAACAAACAAGTGCCACTTATGCACTATTTCCGGTCTAGGTCCAAAAACACAAAAATTTCGGCGACCGGACCACTTGTAGCTTATAGTGGATCTAAATACCTGCATTTTGGTATATAAATTATTTTGCCAACCAGTTTTTGGTTGAACAAAGTAATTAAAATAAAAAATAAAAATTCTGCCACTCATGCACTATTTCCCTTCTAGGTCCAAAAAAACAAAAAAAAAGTTCGGGGACCGGACCACTTGTAGGTTATTGTGGATCTAAATACCTGCATTTTGGTATATAAATTATTTTGCCAACCATTTTTTGGTTGAACAAAGTAATTAAAAGCTTAGTGTTAGGATTTTTCGTTTCAAAAACAAAAGACTTAAGAAACAAACGTTTCAAAATTTCTTGATTCGGTCGCCTCAAAGTTCGCGATAACAGATATGCAATAGCTTAAAAAAATAGTCATAGTCATCATACATAGACTATACACAAAAGAAGTTTTCACTTCAGAAAACAAAAGAATTAACAAACAAGTGCCACTTATGCACTATTTCCGGTCTAGGTCCAAAAAAAACAAAAAGTTCGGCGACCGGACCACTTGTAGCTTATAGCTTATAGTGGATCTAAATACCTGCATTTTTGTATATAAATTATTTTGCCAACCAGTTTTTGGTTGAACATAGTAATTAAAATAAAAAATAAAAATTCTGCCACTCATGCACTATTTCCCTTCTAGGTCCAAAAAACAAAAAAAAAGTTCGGGGACCGGACCACTTGTAGGTTATTGTGGATCTAAATACCTGCATTTTGGTATATAAATTATTTTGCCAACCATTTTTTGGTTGAACAAAGTAATTAAAAGCTTAGTGTTAGAATTTTTCGTTTCAAAAACAAAAGACTTAAGAAACAAACGTTTCAAAATTCCTTGATTCGGTCGCCTCAAAGTTCGCGATAACAGATATGCAATAGCTTAAAAAAATAGTCATAGTCATCATACATAGACTGTACACAAAAGAAGTTTTCACTTCAGAAAACAAAAGAATTAACAAACAAGTGCCACTTATGCACTATTTCCGGTCTAGGTCCAAAAAAAACAAAAAGTTCGGCGACCGGACCACTTGTAGCTTATAGCTTATAGTGGATCTAAATACCTGCATTTTTGTATATAAATTATTTTGCCAACCAGTTTTTGGTTGAACATAGTAATTAAAATAATAAATAAAAATTCTGCCACTCATGCACTATTTCCCTTCTAGGTCCAAAAAACAAAAAAAAAGTTCGGGGACCGGACCACTTGTAGGTTATTGTGGATCTAAATACCTGCATTTTGGTATATAAATTATTTTGCCAACCATTTTTTGGTTGAACAAAGTTATTAAAAGCTTAGTGTTGGGATTTTTCGTTTCAAAAACAAAATTCGGTCGCCTCAAAGTTCGCGATAAAAGATATGCAATAGCTTAAAAAAATAGTAAAATACCAAAAAATAATCCCTTTAAATAAGTTAATTCAGTTTCTTGAACTTTCTTTCCTTTTCATCGTGCATTTTTTAACTGTAGCCTAGTAAATACGTAGTCAAAACCTTTCGAGTTAAGGAATTTGCAAATAGTATCAAACATTAGACGTTTGAGAAATAGTTTGAATTCAAATCATTGTCAATTTTAAAGCAAACTTGGGTTTGGTGGGAAGCTGCGTGGACTATGTAGGCATATATGTATTGCTGGAACCTGAAGCTCTTATATCTCCAAAATACTGATACAATTTTAAATTATATTGCAATTTATTCGAGATTTACTCAAGAATTTATGTTTTAAAAAATTTAATTTGTTCGTTATGGTTGTAAGAAAAAACATGTTTATTCATATCGAAAAAAACTGTTTGTTGTGTTGTTTCTACAAGTTTTTTACAACTATTGTGGTTTTGCTTTTGTAATTATCAGTTGTTGCATGAGAGTTTGTGTATGGTTATATGAGTTTAAAAATTTTAAACCGGCTACGTAATATTTATAACTAAAAGAAATATCAAAACGATTCATATTACTAACCGGCAGCCGCAAGCTCATTTTTAAGGAAAGAAAAAAATTTTCAATACTTACTTAATATCAACTTTCGAGTTGATCATATTAACCTCCTCCTCTGATATTTGCTTAGTTTTCTCTACAGTAGTATCGCATACATGACGTCTACTTCGGGCTTGTTTGCATGGTGTTACTCCTGTATCGGATGAGCAAACATTTTCAATGTCTATGGGACTTTTGCGGGCACTAGCTAAACTACTATCATCACCATTGCCCTCGTCGGAATTGCTGCCATCCATACTGCCACTGTCCGAACTCGTAGCAGCCATTATCTCATTCTCCAAGGTTATTTGGGTACGAGTCTTATCGCGTGACCATATAAGTTTTGTCAAAGCTGAAGCAATATAAATACTTTGTTCAGTATGCTCTTTGGGATCCATACGGCATAAAAGCGTATACAAATACATTGCTGGTTTCGGAGCTAAATTCTTAACCAATGATGGCAGAATGTCAAATATAGTTTTCGAGCAGTGTTTTAATTGCTGTGTTGCTTGCCATATCAATTTAATATGGTCTTCAGTTATTTGATTTTCCATTGCTAAAAAATTCAAAACAACATGAGCTTGTTTCAGAACTTCGACATGAAGATTTGGTCCAAATAAATGTTGTATTATTTGATTTTCTGTGAGCCAATCGCCGATTTTATTGGCCACAACTTCGACTTCACCCACCACAGATTCAATTTCTCCAAATACATTTATTTGAGCATTTATTTGGGTAATACCTTAAAGAAAATTTATATATGTATGTATGGAAGCAAAATAAAATCATATTAAATAATCTAAATAGTATGTACGAGTTTGAATGTATTTGAAAACTCAAATTTACCTGCCAGTCTCATTGTCAAAGTTGTCGATGTAAAGTACTTAAAAGCTAATGCCAAACCTTCCACATCAAATGTTATTGATGCATCTAAAGGATCTCGAACAGCAGACCACACAAAATCTGCCATGGCGCGTGTGGCAGCAGTTCGAAGATTTGTATCCGATAACTTACACATATATTGTAAAATTTTACTACGCAATGGTACAAATAATTGTACAACACAGCCGTAATGTAACCAGATTTTTATATTCGAGACAGTTGCGGTAATAGCATGAGCTGTGGTTACTGGTAAATCGGGCTGGTCAAAGCATAACATTACGGCAGCGAATCCATTTGAGTTGCAAAATAAACTAGTGTTTCTCAATAAGTAAACTGGTATTTCATTATCATGAAGATCGCAAAATACGGCTAAATGTTGTGCTTCCTCAGCGGATATATCATCCAAACGTGCATGTGTTCCATGTTTATAAGCAACATATAGTGGAAAATTAAGCAAAAAGGCCTTCGACACGAGTAACAAAAGTTTTTCAACTTCGGGCAATATCCAAGGCTCTTCAGTATGTTGTGATGTCGATGAGGACGACGTTGATGATGTTGATGTCAATGATGATGAAGATGGAGGCGATGTCGAACTTTGTAAACTCTGAGCTGATGATGCACAAGATCGTGATGATGTTGAAGTTGTTGAAGCGCTATTAAGGGCTTTATCATTTTCGGACGATGAGGTATTGCTAATATCATTAGATTTTTGCGATTTTACCTCATTCTTTGTCTTATTTTTCTCAATATCAGTATTCTTTAAATCACTTTTAACGTTATTTTCTACGGCAGCACTCGGGGCGGTTGAACCAGACTCGGATTTTGATTCATCTAATTTACCGGGTTGTGTAGCGCCTTGCGTTTGCGACACAGAGTGCCCGCTAGCTGTTATTTTTCTATAGTCTTCAATTAGTTTTTTGATGTGTTTCAAATGGTAAACAACCAAGTAAATCATAGATTGTATGACTAAGTTGAAGCGCTCAAAATTCTTAGCATCTCTATACAAACACATGCACTGTCTTTGAGGCCAGGCTTGTATGTATCCAAAGGCCGTTTCAATTTCACTTTTATAAAGAATCGCATGCTTGGCGTCTTGATTGATAATGCGCGCCTCATCTTAAAAATGAAATTATTTCGAAAATTGTAATAAACCATAAAAATTGACAGATCAAATACAGATTATTTTTCTAAATAAATAAATAAAAACAAAAGGATGAATTTCTCTAATGGGGATTAGTATGGTGTTAAACTGTTGTTTTACTGCTTAAGTGTTGACGTCATAGAAGCGAATAATGCTGTTCTGTGCTTATGAATATCACAGAGTTCTCCTTCCTCGTCAGCAAAGTAAAAAGATTAAATTTGTAAAAGATATTCTTAACACTGGATGCGCGGCAACTAATTCGAGCAAAGCAAGATATACTCCAAAATGGAGACACGAATGATTAGTTCAAATCCAAATCAGTTTAAAAATTCTATCGCTATCTCCTTTTAAATCGAATTAACTAAAAGTTTTCTTTATTTTTCACATATTTTATGTATTTACTTTTTACTTTAAAACACAGCACATGCACCTTCACAATGACGTTCAAGCACGTTCTCGTGATTAAAGGACAAAGTAAGAGTACCTCCCATTTTTTTGAATTCGTTTCTGGTTTATTTTTTATTAGATTTTATATTTTCATTTCCGAAACATTAGCAATTGTTTGCTAATTAGCAATTCCAGTAATATCTGATTTTAAATTTTGAGTTTTTCACAAAATTTCAGTACTTTTCCGTTTTCGAAACGACATTGAATTTTTAAAGTTTCTTCCTCTTTAACAGTTTTACTGGAGTTATCTTTCTGACTTTTTCAAAACAAAACAAGTTTTATTATTACAGTAAATTACAATTAATAAATTTATTATAAATTATTACAATAAATAAAAACCAAAACAAAAAATTCCCCAGCTGGCATCCATTAGTAGAAATAAGTCGCGTATTCCATTTGTATTTGTAATTGTGTATAAATAGAATATGTAATGTAGTAATAATAATGGATGTATAAATATTAAATTTTTCCTCTGTTGCTCGAAATATGTTAACAATGTCTACCTAATATTTCTCTGATTATAAACATTTACGATCTTTAGCCTGTATAAATATTAACAAATATTAATAATAAACAGTTCGTAGAATTTAAAAAAAAATTACAATTAATATACAAAACAAGTTTTATTTTATTATTTTCGATTAATGGTTTTTACAGTTTTTTAAACTTTAAACCAAATTATACTTTTGTTGACTGTTATAGGCTAAAGTTCGTAATATAATTGTCCGCGACAATTAGACATTATTTACTTATTTATTATTCATATTAGTATAAGAAGCCACAATATTACCAATTTTAGGTCTAGCCAAAAATTTTTTTAACTTTTTTAAAATTTAGATTGCATCGATATATGTATGTACATACATTCCCTTTTGTGTAAAAACAATAATAAAAATAAAATTTTACCATCTGTGGGCGTACCAATCGTTCTAAAATATATTGTGTTCATATGTATGTATATGTATGTATGTACCACCTAGGCCTAGCCATGCCCCAAATATTATATATGCACCGTACTCAATGAAATCAATTTGAAACGTATAAGAGGACACACGCTACACTTATGTGTCTATTCTTATGGTGGACTATTATTTCGAGAAATTGCAATGGTTGACAACACAATGGTGGTATTCAGTGTTTGGTGCAAATGATCTTGCGAAAGTGCAAATGTAAAATATTTGATCGTTTTTTTAAACCCTAAAACAACTCTGTTTTGCTTGTATACTTTGCATGTGCAAAGGTCATTTGCACCAAACACTCAAATAACAAATTCATTCATATATATCTAGTCAAAAGCTTTCAAATGATACCAAAATTGGCCTTATACGTTGAGAAATGCAAATAAATATTAAATAAATATGCATATAAATATTTCAGAGGCCAATAACTCGAAAACTATGCGTTTCCGAGAAAGTTACCACATTAAATTTTCGTCTTATTTTTCGATTTTCTATCGCCCTACATATGTATTTTTTTCAATTTTTTTTTCATTTGGAGTTGCGTCACTAAACTAGATTTGTACCAAAAACACGAGTATATTTTATAGATTTTCTTCGCTGTTGCCATGAAATTCTGTACAAAATACCTGTAGTCCCAGCCCGGCCCTGAAGTCCGTTTGTGTGAATACAATTTAGTGTTTTCTTAAGGATTAATATAGGTATGTACATACATATATATCGCACACTAAATACAAAAGGGTCACAACTCAAAATTTTCCAAAACTGACTTTTTTCCATAAATTAATTCAGAGTACGCATCTCTAACTACTGCAAAAATGTCTTTCACATCACTATCTTCTTTAACTAGAAAAATACAGTTATGTCTAATTTTATGTTAAGTGTGTTGCTTCTGCACGAAAACAGTTTTTTGTCTTTCCTGAAAATTTTAGTATTTTGGATTGTGACCCTTTTGTATTTAGGCTGCGATATATTACAAAGAGCCAACCTGAATAAATACATGTACATTTATACATACATATATATGTGTACATACATACATATATATATGTATTTATATATATATATATATATATATATACATATATATATACTTACATATATATATACATATATAAATATGTATATACATATATAAATATGTATATACATATTCTTATTATAATTTAAACAAAGTACTACTCATGGTATAAGCATACCAGGTAGCATGATACAATGATAGTCATTGATGCATGCTAGGTAGTTTCATTCTCTCATTAGTATTTTTAGTGAGGATTTCTGAAGTTTGTTTGGGAGTAATTTCTAGTGAGAAAATATGATATTAAGTATGTAGGTATGTATGTACTGAAAAATATTTCAAGGTACTCATGTAAAGAAATTAAAGTAAACATAGTCAATCGATTTTCATTGCAATATATTTGAATTAAATTTCTATGTTGGACAAAATTAAAAATTGTAAGATTTCAAGATATTAATATGTCTTAAATACATTATTAATTTAAGACCGTTTTAATAGCTATTAATCGTGATATGCGATTTTTTTAAATTTATAGTTAATTTCGGTGGTTTTCAGATCTTACAATTTCTGCGATTTTTTCGAAGTCTTCGCCATTTTACGATTTTTACAGATTTATGTAAGTGCACTTTTTAAGGTTTTTAGCGATTTATCACAATTATGGCTCGTTTGAAATTTTTCGTAAATTTTCGCAAACTTCAAAATGTTATGGCTTGCTTAAAATTTCCCGAATTTTCACTCTTTCAAAGTTGTTTGCTTTGTCCTTGTTACGCCCTTTCCATCATTATTGAGCTTTGTTATCTTTAATATATAAGTTTTTGCCAATTTTCATAGCTTTTTCTTTTTTTTCGGTCCTTTATATTTTTAGCAAGTTTAAATCAATTTCAAAATCGCGATATAGATATTCGATTTCTTTTATTTTCATTTTTGATTCTTGATTTCAGTATTATTAATTTTGCACAAAATATTAAATAAAACAGAAAATGGGGGAATACAACAATTTGATACGGTAGCACAATTTAAAGAAAAATTGAGATAAAGAAACTACTAATTATTTCCTATAACAAGATACATACTACTTATAAAGAAAATAAACTCCTAAAATCAATTAAAAACAAACATTATAAATATTTCAAGGAACAAAGGAAAATTTAATATCCATCATCATTTTAGGTTTCAACATACACGGCTGAATAGAACGAAGGTTGTTTTCGGTAGAAGCCACTATTGAAAATTTTCATTGATTTCGTGAACATGGAATCTATAAAATGACCACATAACGGTTGAATCTATGACCGGTACATACCGTAACATATATTTATTTATTTAGTACAACGCAGCAGGAAGCAACATGATTTTTTTAAGTTTTTATCAGCCAGCATCAGCAGTAGTTTTAGAGAATCACGAGGCATGTCGAACAAAGCACCCAAAAAATACCAGCCGTAAAAATCTTTTATTGAAGCATTTTGTCTAAAGGTAGATATTTTTATTTGACTCTGTTTGTTCTTACAAAAATTTTGTAAGATCTAATAAATTGTTTTCCCAAAATAAATCAAATTATTTGCCTTTTAGTGGTAACAACTTTGTTCACATTAGACACATTTTTGTTTGGCAGCAAATAATTTTGTTTGCCATTACACAGCTGTTTTGCTCTTTGCATCTAATAAATATTTTATGGTCAGACTACGATAAGGAAATATTTGAGATTTTTCGTCAAATGTTTCCCCAATGTGACGGTCACACTTGACAAACATTTGCTCAAAAAAGCGTAACCAGTATATACTAATGAAAAACTCTTTGTTTCACACACGTGCTTATTACGCTAAGCAGTTTCATACATACATAAATATGTAACTTATACAAAAAGATATTTGTTAAATCTGACCGTACATTGAGATATCTACAGTTATTTACAGACTAATTGAGAATATCACCGGCATTTTCCATACAGAACAAGCGAGCAAGAAACAAATTTATCTCCTCTCTTATATATACCGCCCACTTATAAAAAACAATACTTGTACACAACTTTGTAGCTATTTTATAATAAAACATGCAAGCAACTTCAGTCGGCAGAGATTAACTTTTACTTACAAGACTCCAATAATTGTTGAAAATCTGAACATATATCACACATATTGTTAAGTTTATTCCAAAAACAGTTGCTTTTTTTAATGAGCCAAACTTGTGGTCCGTAAATATTTTCTGTTGGGGTTTTGCTTAGGCTTTTGCCTTTCAGTCCTCTTTTCCTTTTTCACTTCGCTGCTGTCGTCGTTGTCTATGTCGTCTCGCTGTCTTCTATAATTCTTCGTCGCTAACTTCATAGATCTTTTTTTTTCTGTTTTTCCATTCGAATTTAAGAGGTTTTTGGCAAAAACACTGCTTAGATTTTTATAAATTCCTCATCCATGTGCTTTAAATTATTAGTTGAACACAATTTTTATCAATTTAATTTACTATTTTTCCTATATGTAAGTTTTTTCCCAAAAAAAGTTTTCTCACATAGATTTTTTCTTCTAACAAACAGTGCAATAGTGGTATAAAAGTATTTTATGCACTAAACACCCGGTATCTACTTTCAAGTACTCACTATCTATTATTACATTGTTGCATTTCAATCAATTAAAGTGAAATCAAGTGCATGGTGGAATAATAAGGTGCGCGTAAGAATACAACAATAAAAAACGACATGCAATTTGTGGCTCCATGAAAAATGGCCCCAATGAAAAATGGCCCCAAACCAAAAATGAAAAATGGCCCCAAACTTTTGTATTGAAAACAACAACACGAAATTTGGGGCCATTTTTCCTATTTTTTGGGGCCATTTTTCATTTTTTATTTTTGAGTTTGGGGCCATTTTTCCTAAAGTTTGGGGCCATTTTTCATTTTCGAGTTTGGGGCCATTTTTCATTTTTCGTGAAATGAAAAATGGCCCCAAACCAAAAATGAAAAATTGCCCCAAAATAGTGTGAATGATATAAATACCACAAAAAACTCTTTAACATCAAATAATGCGTTTTCAAAACATGTATTATTATTAAACGGCGACGTTGCTCGAAATTATATGGAGTAGAGTTACCTTGAGCCCCGCCGAGGAGCCTAGAATGCAAAAAGCCGTTAGTAAGCTGTGGGCGCTGTGAGCCAACATGGAGAAAAAAGTGGCTGCGCCCAACAATTGCCCAAATAATTTAAGTCCCCAGATTTGCTGCAGTGCATTGGGGTGCTACGTCAAAATAAAATTAGGTACGTATGTAATGCAATGCAGAAAATCTTTACTAAATATCGCCGTGTCGGGAAATACCATGGTGGAGAAAATCCCTAAGCCCGGCCGTAGGCCGGCTATGCAAGGGATCTTTAGTAAGCAACTCAATTTTTTTGAAAATAATCCAATATTTTAAAATATTTGAATTTTATTACCAAAGTTTTTCCGCGTAGCAGGCCTCCGGCCGGGCTTAGTGATTTTCTCCACCATGGTATTTCCCGACACGGCGATATTTAGTAAAGATTTTCTGCATTGCATTGGGGTGTTAGATCACAATAAAATTAGGTACGTATGTAATGCAATGCAGAAAATCTTTACTAAATATCGCCGTGTCGGGAAATACCATGGTGGAGAAAATCCCTAAGCCCGGCCGTAGGCCGGCTATGCAAGGAATCTTTAGTAAGCAACTCAATTTTTTGAAAATAATCCAATATTTTAAAATATTTGAATTTTATTACCAAAGTTTTTCCGCGTAGCAGGCCTCCGGCCGGGCTTAGTGATTTTCTCCACCATGGTATTTCCCGACACGGCGATATTTAGTAAAGATTTTCTGCATTGCATTGGGGTGCTAGATCACAATAAAATTAGGTACGTATGTAATGCAATGCAGAAAATCTTTACTAAATATCGCCGTGTCGGGAAATACCATGGTGGAGAAAATCCCTAAGCCCGGCCGTAGGCCGGCTATGCAAGGAATCTTTAATAAGCAACTCAATTTTTTGAAAATAATCCAATATTTTAAAATATTTGAATTTTATTACTAAAGTTTTTCCGCGTAGCCGGCCTCCGGCCGGGCTTAGGGATTTTCTCCACCATGGTATTTCCCGACACGGCGATATTTAGTAAAGATTTTCTGCATTGCATTACATACGTACCTAATTTTATTTTGACATATCACCCCAATGCACTGCAGCAAATCTGGGGACTTAAATTATTTGGGCAATTGTTGGGCGCAGCCACTTTTTTCTTCATGTTGGCTCACAGCGGCAGTAGCTTACTAACGGGTTTTTGCATTTTAGGCCCCTCGACGGGGCTCAAGGTAGCTCTACTCCATAGAATTTCGAGCAACGTCGCCGTTTAATAATAATACATGTTTTGAAAATGCATTATTTGATGTAAAGAGTTTTTTGTGGTATTTATATCATTTACACTATTTTGGGGCCATTTTTCATTTTTGTTTGGGGCCATTTTTCATCTTTCGTTAAATGAAAAATGGCCCCAAACAAAAATGAAAAATGGCCCCAAATTAGGAAAAATCACCCCAAATTCGAAAAATAAAAATGAAAAATGGCCCCAAAAATAGGAAAAATGGCCCCAAAAATAATTATTGTTGTTTTCAATGTAAAAAGTTTTGGGCCATTTTTCAGTTTGGGGCCATTTTTCATTGGGGCCATTATTCCTCAAATAGGAAAAATGGCCCCAATGAAAAATGGCCCCAAACTGAAAAATGAAAAATGGCCCCAAACTTTTTACATTGAAAACAACAATAATTATTTTTGGGGCCATTTTTCCTATTTTTGGGGCCATTTTTCATTTTTGGTTTGGGGCCATTTTTCATTTTTCAGTTTGGGGCCATTTTTCATTTTTTAGTTTGGGGCCATTTTTCATTGGGGCCATTTTTCATGGAGCCGCATTTTGTTTGTGTAAAATTCATTCAAAATTGTCAAAATAAAGCTGTAAGCAAAACAAAAGTTGTTTTGTATGTATTTAATGGTTATGCAAAAACAAAAAGCATAACGTAAACAAAAATATTCATGATGGCGGCCAAAAATGTAAACAACTTTTGACAAGAAAAGCATACTTTTCCATTTTTTTAACGGTCAAAACACAACCCTACAAAAAACCATATTCCTTCTTGCGCACACCTGATTATTCCACCATGATCAAGTGTATCTATGGTGTTTCACACACGGGATGAATTTATAAGCCGCACAATATTTGTTCTTTTATTCACACACGAGTCTAATTATGCTGGCATCCAATGTATACATGTACTCAGCTTTGTATGTGTTGGTGTTTTTTGTATTCATTTTAAATTTGCCCTTCGGTGCATACACATTATTATTATTACTCGCAGTCTACATTAGCCATCGATTTGTTCGGCCAATGAACAAATGCTTGTTCGCACATTATTTTAGCTAATGTAGACCACTGTTGTTCATGTTTTGTTTACTCGCCGTCTACATTAGCCATCGATTTGTTTGCACCTGATCAAAGCGCCAGCAGAATAGCAGAACAAAATTTGTTCATGTTTTTCTATGTGGGGAATATTAGGAAATGTTCATGTGCTGTTTTACCACAATTTTAAGGTGGAGTGGCAGAGACAGCAAATAGCTTTTGTTTGTTGTCTTAATTTTCATATTGGAAAATGACATTTGATGGTTGAACATGGTTGTACGAACAAATGTTCTGACAACGCTGTTTGACCATAAACAAAACATGAACAACAGTGGTCTACATTAGCTAAAATAATGTGCGAACAAGCATTTGTTCATTGGCCGAACAAATCGATGGCTAATGTAGACTGCGAGTTATGGTCAAACAGCGTTGTCAGAACATTTGTTCGTACAACCATGTTCAACCATCAAATGTCATTTTCCAATATGAAAATTGAGACAACAAACAAAAGCTATTTGCTGTCTCTCCCACTTCACCTTAAAATTGTGGTAAAACAGCACATGAACATTTACTAATATTCCCCACATAGAAAAACATGAACAAATTTTGTTCTGCTATTCTGCTGGCGCTTTGTTCATGTGCAAACAAATCGATGGCTAATGTAGGCGGCGAGTTATACACATTACGGAACATATACCCCTTTTGCACACGCAAAGCTTACTCTGCAAAGTCTTGAGTTTGTCCGAGAGATGGGAAAGAAGAATGGGGGTGAGTACAGACTTTGATGTTCTCGCAAAGTTGCTTTGTTCTTCGTTCGTCGTTTATATGTACATAGTTGAATTTTTAATGTATGTATGTAAGTATAGATAAATAAAAAAAACACCAAGAAGAACAAAGAAATGAAACAGAATTTGTAAAACAAAACTTTGTGTGTCTGAACACCAAACAAAGTTTAAAAGAAAACTGAAAAAACTTTGTCAAAGTAAACTTTGCATGTGCAAAAAGGCTCATACATAGTTGGCAGAAATATTATGGCGAGAATAAGTGATGATGAATTGGCAATTATTTTAGGAGGAATTACAAGTATAAGAAGCGAATTTACTGAATATTTTTGGAATTAGGGAAAATTTTTAAATTGCTTCACAACTTCTATACTAATAAAAAATATATAAATAATAATATTTTCCAACATAAAAAAACTCTTGGTAATTTTGAATTTTCATTAATTCAATAAAACTGAACTTGAGCCTGATAATATTACTTTTCATATATACTAATAAAAAAACTTTAGCCAACATTTCTCAAAGTTTTTAATATAATTGTGTATGTAAGTTATTAATTCTCTTATAACTTTTGTAGTTTTTTAAGTAAATTCAGAGAATTTTTATAATTAATCGTTAAAAAATTTTATGTTTTTTAAAAGATTTATTGACAAATTCAATCAATTAACAATTAATAAACATAAACCGCCTTATTTACAAAAAATATTTTGGATCTGCGCGTATTTGGTGTTTCCTAGAGAATATTAAGAAAAACAAAGTTAATTGTACAGGGCAGAATGCAAGTACATATTAAAGCGTATTCCCAAGTACAAGACGCTGTGCACATATTATGTAACGCTCCTGAGATATGGGAGGGGTATTTAAAATTTGTAACGGATTATAAATTTCGCACTGAAAAATGTGTAAAAATCGTTACGAAAGGGAAGAGGGGAGTATAATATAAGAATCGATATTGGAGCGACGGTTACAGCAGCACGAACTTAGGAGATCGGAAACTTCTTGAAAGCTCCATTTAGTTTCATAGCCGAAATTTTTTGTAGTAAAAAATGAGAAGAATATCATTAACAAAAAATTAGCAGCGAACTAAAAATAATGAAATATTATAGCTTTAACATCACTACTTGTTCGCCAACATTAACAAATAGGTATTTAAACAGGAAGTTTTAAGTTTAAACACTGACGGCATTTCATGTTAGATGTCAAACGTATATAAAAAAGTTCAACAAAGGTTTTTATATATGGAATTTGTTTGACATCTTGACTTCTATGACTTTTTAAGTGTAGAAATGAAATATATGATAATTGACCATAGTGTGTACTTAGCTTAAAATTTTATGGGACAGCCGTATTCAATTGACGTTTGTTATCATATATACAGTCAAGGCGAATTCATTGAATTTTGGTTAGAAAAATTTAGTTGTGTACAATTTCTTTTCAATATGACAACAAAATATAAAATACTATCGAAAAGTTTTGTTTTATCAATAATATTTGCTGCATATTTAGTTGAAAACGCTGGTAATGTTACAATGAAGAGTTTACCTTACCATAATCAATAACATGTTTTAGGAAATAGTAACAGTTTAAAAGAAATAATGGATATTTGCAAGTGTTTCTAAGATCATAGTGTTTTATATGCATTTTATGTACTATGTATACATACATAGGTATATTTTTATTATACAAAATTACTTATAATTTTTTTAATTTTGTTTTAAGTCTCCCTGCATAACACACTCTCCCATTATGAAATAATCCACAAGGATGAAGTGGAACATCGGATAGTAAAACGGGGCTCTAAGGTTAGTAATAACCCCTACAACACAATAAAGGAGGTAGAGTTCAAAACTTTGGGAAAAAATTTTCGTTTAATTTTGCATCCACATCGGGATGTACTCCACAGTAAATTTAAAGCATACACTGTGGATGGCGATGGAAACGAAACAGTAGTTCATCTCGGTAAGTAAATTTATTTGAAAATGTATTCTATTTTAATACTTTGTACAGACCATGAAAACTTTTATGCTGGTCGTGTTTTTGGAGAAATCGATTCGAATGTTAGAGCACACATAGAAAATGGATTAATGACAATTTCCATTAGTTTACCTGACGAAACATATCATATAGAGGTGAGCAACTTTTTCAATGTGTTTTAGCGGCACGTACTTAGACATTATATTTACGTAAATACCACTTCATCTCAGCCTTCTTGGCGTCATTTGCCCAGTGCAAAAGAAAATACCATGGTGGCTTACCGATTATCCGACGTAAAACTAATTTCTTCTCATGGCAGTGAAAAAGGTGAAGCACCCTTAACATGTGGATATATTAAAGAAGGCATAGGTAATTGATTTTTATCAAAATAAAGAAAAAATTGTGGATATTAAGAAATGTGTGTATCAGAATTAGAAATTCAAGACGGCGAAGAGGAATCATATCAGAATTTAGTGGAAAGCAAAGATCATCGTCATGTTAGTATATTGCCTTTATCACACAATGAATCTCACAAAAGAAGGAAACGACAGGCGGATCAGTATGAGTATACACCTACAAAAACTCGTTGCCCTTTGCTGTTGGTGGCTGATTATAGATTCTTTCAAGAAATGGGTGGTGGTAACACAAAGACCACCATTAATTATTTGGTTTGTTTTCAAATTTTCTAAATAGTTGTTATGGAAATGCTAATAATAATGCGCTTTTCTTTGATTGCAGATAAGCCTTATAGATCGTGTTCATAAAATTTATAACGATACTGTTTGGCAAGATCGTTCAGATCAAGAAGGTTTCAAAGGCATGGGATTTGTTATCAAAAAAATTGTAGTACACTCTGAGCCCACTCGTTTAAGAGGTGGAGAGGCTCATTATAATATGATTAGAGAAAAATGGGATGTACGAAATCTCTTAGAGGTAATTTTTATTTTACATTTATTACATATATTTTTATATAATTTAAGAAACCTACTAAATTTCTCATATAAATTCCATTTTTATTACCTTTTCTTTCTTAAACAACTCATGTGTATGCTATATTACAAATTTAGGTCTTTTCACGTGAATACAGTCATAAAGATTTTTGTTTAGCTCATCTATTTACGGATTTAAAATTTGAAGGCGGTATTTTAGGTTTGGCTTATGTTGGCTCACCTAGACGTAATTCCGTAGGAGGCATTTGTACACCAGGTTAAACATTCTAAAGTTTAATGGAAAACATTTGTTTATTTTTAATGCATCATTTATTTGTGTCCTTTGTTTTTTGTTGTTTTCTTTGACGAATTAGATTTTTACAAAACTGTTTATTTTATATTGTGCGAAATTTCTTATATATACATACATACATACATACTATATCGGTCCCTTTCTGCAACGTTGCCATGTCTGAAAAAACCAAAAATTTGAAGTTACCGATGAAAAGGTGTTGGTTAATCAATACATATTTTTTTTGTCAAAAAGTTTTCATAAACATATCTCAATCTAAACCGAAGTTAGGGCCTGTGCACATATTAGGTAACGCTCCAAGGGGGGTTAAAGATTTGTTACGGATTGGAAATTTTGCACTGAAAAATTATTAAAAAGTGGTACAGGGGGGGGGGGGGGGGGGGGGGGGGTATAAAACGTAATATGTGCACAGCCCCTTATGACGATTAAAATGAAAATATCGGACTTTTATAAAATTGAAAATCATTTTGTCAAGCTTCAATTTCTTATTATTATTATGTATTATTACAATTAAATCTTGCTCACATAACAAAAAACCTACAAACAATATTATTTATTTGTTCACATACATATGTATGTGTGTATATGCATTTCATTTTACTAAATCATCAGTAGACTTTAAGCATACTTTTGAAAAGTTTCAAATCTCTTATATTCTACATAAACTTTCAAAAATCAATTGTAAATTCAAAAATGATTTTTAAAAGTTGTGTATAAGGTAAATTACAAATAGAATACGCGTAGTAGGCTTAGAAACTTATATAATCCCCTTCCGTGTTAAAATATTTAGACCCTTTTACACAATATTATATTAAATGCTTGCAAAATAAAATCGGCTGATAAACAAAAACCTAAATTAATATAAAAAAAAATATGTACATATGTATAGTTTATTGCAAATTAGATTTTTATTATATTACAGATAACGTAATGAATTGTTTTCGTTTAAGTAATCTAGAATATTTAAACTAACTGCTTTTGTACCGTTTAGCTTTTTTTACCTAAAAATTAATTCAAATGTATATAAATAAATAAAATAAATTATTTGATATTCGGTGCTACCTGTAGGTCTATGACTGCGGTCGAAATGGAATTGTTTTGCAATTTTTTTTATTTCTGCTGACGAATCAGTGTCTATTTTGGCTTTTAATTTATTTCAAACACGATCATTCTTAATGAGTAGGCTTCAGATGCGCGCATGATCTGACACCTACAAGTTATTTGAAGAAATTAAATTTAGAAATATTTTCAGTCATTTTTTTCATAAACTAAATATCAGCACAGTTTTTTTTTACTTAATTTTTTAGCCAAATGTTATTAAAAAAAATAATTTTCTAAAATAAATTCTACTCTGACTAATAAATACTATTTTTCCTGTTTAGAATACTTCAAAAATGGATACACACTATATTTAAATTCGGGCTTAAGTAGCTCTCGCAATCATTATGGCCAACGTGTTATCACACGTGAAGCCGATTTAGTCACTGCCCACGAATTTGGTCACAATTGGGGCTCAGAACATGATCCCGATATACCAGAGTGTTCACCAAGTGCTTCGCAGGGCGGTAGCTTTTTAATGTATACTTACTCCGTTAGTGGATATGATGTTAATAATAAAGTAAGTGAATCACAAAATCGAAAAACTTTATAGTTGTTTAAGTTTTCTCTTATCATCCTACTAGAAATTCTCCCCCTGTTCTTTACGTTCTATACGCAAAGTTTTGCAAGCAAAATCTGGCCGCTGTTTTTCAGAGCCCGAAGAATCATTTTGCGGCAATTTACGTGTGGAGGGTGATGAACAGTGCGATGCTGGTCTATTGGGAACAGAAGATAATGATGGCTGCTGTGATAAAAATTGTAAATTACGACGTAACCAGGGTGCTGTCTGCAGCGATAAGAACTCACCGTGTTGTCAGAACTGTCAATTTATGCCGGCTGGTGTAAAGTGCCGTGAACAGGTTTATGCCACTTGTGAACGTGAGGCAAGGTGTACTGGTAACCATGCAGAATGTCCAAAATCACCAGCTATGGATGATGGTACAATTTGTCAGGAAAGAGGACAATGCCGCAATGGTAAATGCAGTAAGTATAATTTATTTTCTTCTAAATATATAAATTTGTTTGGACTAGACCTATAAAAATCACTTTTTTAAGTACCTTATTGTGAAACTCAGGGTCTACAGAGCTGTATGTGCGACATTATACAGGATGCTTGTAAGAGGTAAAATTTAATTTTATATAAATACATATGTATTATTTCCGAGAATGCTTTATATTAATTCTTTTCGGTATTGTAGATGCTGTCGTATGAGTATAAATGAAACTTGCTTTCCTGTAGAACCCCCAGATGTTTTACCAGACGGTACTCCCTGCATACAAGGATTTTGCAATAAGGTAGTTTTGAATCACAAATATGTACATACATATGCATATGTATATGTACGAGTATATACTTATGTACATAAATTTAAATTTATTTTCAACAAGGGTGTTTGCGAAAAAACCATACAAGATGTTGTAGAACGTTTCTGGGATATAATCGAGGAAATAAATATTAACAGAGTTTTACGATTCTTGAAGGACAATATTGTTGGTGAGTAAAAAATTAAATAAATAAAAATTATGAATACTGATTTTTTTCCTCTTAATAAATCAACATATGTAATTAAGTCGCCGTTGTTTTGATCACTTCCATATTTTGGATACCAGCTAGCTGTGTTATTTCTTATTTTGATCGTAAAAAATTAAGGCACGAGTTAAAGCAAATCGATTGGAGTCAAAAATTAGATTTAATACATCCCAGTGATAGACGTAGAGTAATACACATAAGGTGAGCGAAATGCATATTTTTAAGCGTTAAATTTAATGTCACTTGATTTAAAATTTTTTATTCTAGAGTACCAAGACAAAAAATTTCCGTGGCTCGCATGTAAATGATGTTGATTTAGATATATGAATTTTTAATTCTCAATATTTTATATATAATTAACTTTATCTCCAACCATTAACTTCCCAAATTTTTAAAAGATAATGCAATAAATAAATTTCATCTTTTCTGGATTTTGTTTAATTCTTACATAAAACTGAAATTAGTCAAAAGTTGTATTTCGAACTTAACAAAATGGTTTAGTATTACAAATTATGTGAATGACTTACAAATGCGATAGCGTTCTCTTCGAGCAGTCGGTCAGTTTATATCGTTTGAGCAGTCATGATTTTACTTTTTTTTTATTTATTTATTTTTTTATTTATATATACTATACTTTACAAAGTAAATTTGCAAAATATATTTAATAAGCCGCCGGGTTACTAGACCATATGCGCTCGCAAAGAAATTAAGGAATAATAATAACAACAAAATTTTACATATGAATAATGTTTACAATAGTTTTAGATTTTTTTTTTTTTTTAAATATTAAACTGATGTTATTTATTAGTTATGAGATTTGGCCTAAATCTCCTGGATCTTTTGTTTTTGGAAATTTTTCTGAATTTTGGATAAGTTTTTGGTGACCTCACAGTCTAGAATCTTCTCCAAAGGTTCGTTAGCTCTTGAAATTGGGCATTCAACCTTTTCAACTTTTTTTTTATATTTTATTAAATAAATATTTATAAAATATAACATTTTATTCGAGTAAATACTCAACAAAAATAACTTAATAATTGATGAGGAAAATGGTTCCGCGCATGTTTTTTATGCACAATTGATATTTAAAGGAAAATGAATATCATATTTGCATACCCTCATAATTTTACGAAATTCTAATATGCACACCAGTAATTATTTATAAATATGCTTCAAAAATTCATAAATATTAAAAAGTTTGAGAATTGTATTGGAAATAATAAAGAGTATGCGATTTCAGTATTGTTGAACTTTTTTCCCATATGTACATTGCCAATTATTGAATTTCGGCATTAAATAATTTTTAATGCTGATTATTGGATGACGAGCGGTTTAGGCCAAATACGATTTGTCGTTTTCTGTATTCTTTATAACTTCTTAAAATCTGATCTGCTAAAAGTTGAAAAAATATAAATTGAAGGGAAAAGGAATCACTATGTGAAGCATTGGAGATCGGGGTGGCGTTTTTCCAGTAACTATTTTAAATACAAAGACCTAATTCACGTCGGGCAAATATATGTGCACATTAAATATATGACTACATATACAAATAGAATTCAAATAATATTTTCGTTTCATTACATTTATTTTTCTTGCTTTAAGTATTTCTTTAATATTACATATGTACTTATAAACTTAAAATATACGGGTCTGTTCTAGAATCCGAATTCACTCGAAAGTGGATTACTTTAGCATTTTTGGTGTTCTGCAATTCAGATCCACATAATTTTTATTAATAAAAACATGTGGATGTGAATTGCAGAACACCAAAAATGCTAAAGTAATTCACTCGAAAGTGAATTCGGATTCTAGAACAGACCCGAATCACTTAGAATTTGTGGTTGTATTTTTAGGGAGGAATTTTGTTTTAAGAGGAGACTTACTAATTTGTATATAAAAATCTTAGAAGAAATGCTATTCAAAATAAAGCAGAATAAGAAATTTCTTCAAAACTTCAGATGTCATTGGTTTCTGAAGAGACCATTACTTCTTTTTGCTATTTTTACCATTTTGTTGTGGTGGTGGATGTTGGTCGTCTTCATCATCATCTTCGACATCATCATCATCCTCATTATGCCACTCTTCTTCAACCATTTCATGGACTAAATGCTGGCCGCATATATAAACAGGACCGGAGCCTTGTATAAGCTTGAACGTAACAGAATCACTAGGGAATTCTAAATTGGGACATAATGTACGAGTTTCGCCAGCTTTCAACACAGCAATTGGAATTTTAATTGTTTCCTTTTCATAGCCCTTAACTTCAGCCTAAAATTGATAATTAATTATGAATATTTATGTAAGTATGTGCTTATGATCTGTGGCATCATTGCAATTTCTTTCCACTTTGGCTTACCTGTACCACATTGAATTCGCCGCTTTTGGCGTCAGCTCCCAGGCTTATTTGTTTAATAATCAACTTTTGATCTTGTACATCTTTGTCAGTTTCAGCAACCTCAAATTGTGCCAATGGGTCCTTTTCGCTTAATTCAACACCTTTAAAGGAAATAATTTTTAATATTAACCACTTCGAAATCAAGGTTACTTGTTCATCACGCTGCTGGCAGACATTTTTATTGTAAATTCGCCGCCATAATGTAAAAATTTTAATTCAACATTGATTTTGTGCTTACCGTAGAAAGATTCTGTTTCCATTTTAGTGTACTATAATTTTCGAATAAAAATTTATTAAAAACTTATAAAAATTACTCCTCTGGTATTTTATATACAACTGTACGATGCTTTAATCTAGTTTTTCTACACGTGCCGCTTGAAAAAGATAGAGGAAGAACTGCTTGCATCTAGAGTTGTAAGATCACTGAGTACTCATGCGAAATAACTAACTACTCTGTGTCTTCAGGGCTGTAACTGCTTTTAAATCGCGTAACCCTACGTCTTCACACGCAGTCTACATTAGCTTATTATTTGTTATAAAATTTATCAGGAGAACAATTTTGCTAGTATAGACCGCATTTTGTTACTCTTATAACATTATCACAAAGGGACCGAATTAACGGACCCAAGTGCGTCACGTCTCAGATGTGGCGGCCCTCGAAACCTACTCTTATAACATCGTTATCAGAACAATTATCAGAACAACGATGTCAGACATCAAATGTCATTTTTCAATATGAAAAAACGAGACAACAAACAAAAGCTATTTGCTGTCTCTGCCACTCCACATTAAAATTGCAGTAAAACAGCACATGAACATTTACTAATATTCCCCACATAGCAAAAATGAGCAAATTTCGTACTGTTATTCTGCTGGCGCTATGTTAAAGGGCTATTAGACGCGCATACTTGTCTGCAGACATGCACGATGGCATACTTTGCGTTTTGCTATTACACTATCGAACGCTGACGGCATACTTCAGTACTTATATATGTTGTGTGTATGTTGGTGTGCGACAGACATCAGAAAATCAAACATTTTTGAAAACCAACAGACATGTCTGACGTACTCGACATACATGCTATTAGACAGTGAGTTTTGGTATGCCATCGTACAGTATGCGTGTCTAATAGCCCTTTTAATGTTATAACAAACAATAAGCTAATGTAGACTGCGAGTCAAGAACCATCTACTTGAACGTGACATTAACGTAACGTCGGCAAAGCGTTCACATAGTTCATGATTTTCTATTTAATGTGTTTTTTGGGTATTTTTTAAGTGGTAATCGCATTTAAAATTTTTTTTTATGGTTTTCGCTGTTTTTTGTGTAGTATTTGTTGCAAAACAATATTTGATTGACTGTCAAAGAGAAAATTACATTGAATGACCAACCTCATGACGAACATTGTTGCTCAGACGTATGTTCGGGCATTGTTGTCAGATCATGGACAAAACATGGACATAAGCGGTCTACATTAGCCATATGCGATGTCCGACATTATGATCACACCAAGTTCATGGCTAAAAGGGCTATTCGACACGTATACTTTTCTGCAGACATGTACGATGGCATACCAAAACTCACTCTCTTATAGCATGTATGTCGAGTACGTCAGAAATGTATGTTGGTTTTCAAAAATTTTTGATTTCCTGATGTCTGTCGCACACCAACATACGCACAACATTTATGTGTACTGAAGTATGCCCTCAGCTTTCGATAGTGTAATAGCAAAACGCAGAGTACGCCATCGTACATGTCTGCAGACAAGTATGCGCGTCTAATAGCCCTTTAATAGCCCTTTAATGGAGTCGCTGAGCGTCCTAGATGGAATCAATATGCATTTGTTTGTTTAGTCTAGGGTCACACACGACGATCTTAATTGCCCAACTTTTTCAGAATTCTCTTTTGAACTTGCTTTTATGTTCACACACGACGATTATAGTTGGGCAATTCTTCTGTTTTGTTTAGTTTTTATTTTCTTACAATTTGACATTTGTGCTTTCATAAAATAAACAATTTCAATAAAATATACAAAATGTAGTAAGCTTTTACTAAAAATTTTTACTCTATAATAATTATTTTATTTTTACATATTTAAAACGTGTAATTTTTGCGTTTAATTGAAATTATAAATGATGTACACACAAAGAAGCGAAACACCGAATGAAAAGGAATGTCAAATATTCAAATAAAAAAAAACCAATGAGAGAATTGCTTGAAATAGCCGGGTACCGGCGATTATTTTCCCCTTTTTATTCCCCTCACCGCAAACTGAAAAAAACATCAATAAACTCGAGAATTGCCCAACTAAAATCGTCGTGTGTGAACATAGACTTATTTCCCCAAAAGTAATTTCAAAAGTCTGGCATCACTTTTTAAATTTTGACAGCTCTGGTTGAAGAAAGACGAATAAAAGAGGAATTGGCAAACTTTTTTTAAATTTTTTTCATTAACCCCGCTTTACCGGCTTTGAAAGCACAATTTTTTTTCTTCTTCGTCTCTGTGGTGGAAAATATCATTTTGTGTGCAAATAACACGAGTTACGTGAAGAATTTATTATACAAATTTAATCCTAAAGAATCCATAAAATCACAATGTCTGACGAATCATTCTATGGTAAATATAAATTGTACAAAAATTTCATAGTAAAATAACGTTATTATTTCACGAGTTACCAAAGAGTTCGTCTGTGAAAAATTAACATAAAAATGGCGGCTAGAAAAAATGTATTTCTGTAGTTGCAAAAAATCGAGTTATTGTTTTTGAAATTACCATGGAAATGTGAAGGATATTAATAATGTGTTTGTGTTCTTAGGTGTTACTTTGAAAGGCGAAAACGACTCGGTTGAATGGGAAGTATTATCCAATGATGAGGATTATCCCCGCGGCCAAAAATTAATCATCAGACAAATTCTTTTGGGTGCAGAAGCAAAGGAGGATGAATTCAATGTTGTAGAGGTAAATGCTATACATTTTATAATTAATTAAGAGACAAAATATTTATGTAGGCTTTGTATTTACATACTTGCATACATATGTCATATGTACACATAATGTGTGCGTTCAAACTTTGTTTTTTCACAAAATTTATGTATGTAGTACATGGATACAAAAAAGTTCATAGATATAATATGGTTTATTTGGAAGGTTCACTCAGTGACATTGTTATATACATAGTATATATTTGAATATGTGTATGCATAGTTCTTCTTAGTATTTTGCTTTGTAGTGTATATTTTTGTATGTACAGTATGGTATTGCATTTGCAAAATTAGCTTCATTAGTACGTCTTCTCTAAGTTTTGTTTATGCATTAATATAACCACCATTATCTTCTACTATTCTGAACGGGTTTAAAAGGATTTAATTGAAAATTAATTAATTTTCTGTATCGTTGCTTCATATTGTCTTGGTACAATTTAAATAGAATGCCTTAAAATTTCAATTTTAGTTTTCTCTTCACCCTTGCTGACGGTTATGGTCGAAAGTTCCGAAAGTTGCTAAAAATAAATAAGCTCCTTAAGGCGGGAAAACGATTTTTTAAAGAAGTTTAAAAATTTTAATTACACCTACATATGTACATTAATTACCAATATTAAATATACATATATACATATGTATGTATATTAAATTTATTAGTTAAAAAGAACAAAATTTAAATTTTGTGATAGTTTAACTAGATGATTGGACCGGCTTCGCTTGGAAGCTATTTTCTTGTATGGGGGAACCATTCTACCCACTCATCTACCCATTTTCCAATTTTGATATTCGGACGTAGCACCATCTGTCCTTCAACAACATAAATAATTTTGTTCTACTTGAAATACGGACGATGGCACTTTTCGTGAATGAGGCGGACGTAGCGCCATCTTTCTGTCAATATGATGCGATGTTTCTCGTAAATGAGGCGGACGTAGCACCATCTGTCCTTCAAGAACATAAAAAATTTTGTTCTGTTTGAAATACGAATTGGGTTAATAATTTAGTAAATACGGGAATTGCCCCCTCCCCCCTCGTGTCCCTAGCGTTTTAAAATATACTTTAAAACCTAATAGGTATGAGTATCAAATATGCATAAAAATTTTCATTAAAATCGGTCGAGCCGTTTCGGAGGAGTTCGATAACAAACGAGATTTTTATATATTAGATTAATCAAATAATTAAATTTATGAAGTTTCTATCAGTGATGCTCTGTAAGTCCCTGTCCAGACTTGCAATTTTATTAGTTGCAATTCTTGGTTTTTTAGGTGAGAGAGGTAAGAAGCTTGGGGAGGGGTACAGAGTTTCATGTGATCGGCAATTCTCTTTTGCCTTGCAATTCGCACTGGGTTCTATGTGTATTTGACGTTTTATTGTATTTCTTCAATTATATGAAAAACAAAATAAAACGAAAATTAAATTTATATGTGATGCATTACAGTTTTTTAAGTTAAAAATATTGAAAATAAATTTTTCTGTGGTGGTGTAAATACAAAAATTGCAAAATTAGATTTTTATAATGTGGACACTTATGCAATTTCAAAGCAGAATTTTAAAGAATTGCAGCCAATAAAATTGCAAATCTGGACGGGGACTAACACTAATTTTGGTTTAGCCTTAATCGATTAACATCTATTACGCTAAAAATATATAAAGTAAAGATATGGTACAATTTCATTATACATTTTAAAAAAAGCTACTCTTGAATAGTTTCTTTTATATATGACATCGGAAACTTCTCTTTTTCAGAAAAGTCTTGTTTGAAAGTTGCGTATTTCTTTAATCTACCACTAAAATTAAAGTCGATTCGACTGTCGTAATAATACCTAATATCAATTATGATATATTAAGGCCTAATCGCTTAAAAATCTGTTACAACAACAATAAAAACAACAACAACATTAGGTCTCAAGTGGGCTGAGATCTATTTTCTTTTTACAGTAACCTGCTTGCTTAACTTGTTTAAGTTTTCTAAAACAAATAGACGAAACCCTTGAAGAAGTCAACAAACAATTGACAAAACGTTGGGTAAAAAATGTAATAAAGCTGTTTTATTAACATTAACTACGTTAGTCCTTATTAGCTTAAAGAAGTAAAATATCATTAACAACAAACGATTTTAAATTGAATTGATTTACGGAACAGTGTGGAATATCAATTTAGAAAAATATATTATAGATTCATATAAAATTAAACTAAATTCAACATTTAGAGACGGTAAGAAACTTAATTCGTACTTAAACTATTTCTTTAACTTCCTGATTTCCAATAGAGTTCTTACTTAGACTTGGTCTTGCTTTAAATTCGTCTACAATTTCTGTTATTGATTTTCCTCTCACAAACATTTTTCTATCTGCATGATGTAGTCTGCATATGACACCAGCAGCGTCAATATTCCAATTCCAACATATCAATTCACTAGAGTACATAAGTAAATCCTCCTTTAATGATAAAATGTTCTGCAAAAGAAAATGGTTATTATTTTAATTTAAAAAAAGAAAGTAATTTTCAAATATACCAAAGCCACGGTAGAATCAATGCTAGTTATTTCTTTGCCATTGATCACAATCAATTTAATGTCTTTATTGGTGTCCACAAATTTGATTACTTTTGATTTCAAATACTCAGCAGATGAATAACAGAGATTTTCTTTAACATCTACAATGCCCACTTGTATAGACTGAATTTTTTCATTGTGAATAAACATTTTCGGCCTAACGCTTCGGTATAAAATAAAAATCAAGTTTGATAATATGCCGCATACCATGCCATATTCTAGACCCCAAAAGAGGCATGCAATGACTGTGATTGAAAACGGCAGTAAATCAAATTCTGAAAAGAAAATACTACATATATATATATTAAGTTCTTTAACTAAAACTATACATTCTTACTTTTTGATTTCCATATTTCCCCAATACGATCATATTCGACCATAAAAATCATGGCCGATATAATTATGGCTGACAGAGTCGATTTAGGTATGTAGTAAAATGTTGATGTTAAGAAAGCCAGAGTTAATAAAACTACGGTACCAGTTACAGCACCTCCCAAAGTGGTCTTTACTCCACTTGAGTTATTGATTGCAGAACGTGTAAATGATCCAGTGATTGGCATTGAGGAAACAAATCCACTGAAAACATTACATAGACCGATAGCTATCATTTCTTGCGAAGCGTCGACTATTTTGCCCCTCGCTAGAGATAAACAATAAAATATTAGAAAAGATTTTTGTAATCAAATATAATGCTTACAGAAGGCCTTGGCAATAGCTATTGTTTCCAGAATAGAAATTAATGGTATTGTGATCAATGATGCACGCAAACGTGTCACCATATCTGTGAAACTATAAGTTGTACCATTGCTTACTGTGGAGAATGGTGGCGGCTTGAAAGGTGGTATACCCGATACTATTTTTTCGCTAACGTTAAATGGCAACCAATCCTCATGACTTAAAAGATAACATATTAATATACCCACAATTACTGCAAGAGCATTACGTGATAGGGATACATATTTCATTAGACTTTTATGATGGCACGGAACGTCTTTAATTTTCTATTATAAAAATAAAAAATTTTATAACTTCTTTGTTTTTTTAAGTAGGTTAAAAAGCTTCTATTCTGTCACTTACACGCAATACAAGCAATAAAAACAAAGTAACAACACCCAAAATAGCATCATTTCTTTTAGTCTCTGTTATATGGGTAAAGAAATTTATCCAGGAATCCAAAAATTCATTTGAAGAACCTTTAAAATTCCTAATTATTAAATAAAATTAATAAAAAATATAAATAAGCTAAACTCACTCTTTATGCCAAATAAATTATTAATTTGTCCACTACCTATTGTAACAGCAGCTGCAAGTGTAAAACCTGTTGTTACTGGTACCGATATAAATCTCACCAATACACCTAAATTTAAAATTCCCAGAAGGAATATAATACAGCCCGATAAAAAACATGAGAACACCGCATAATCTGGACTATCCACAATATGTGTTTGTATCATCAACGACATAATGGCAGTGGGTCCTTTTGGCAAATAGTAAAAGATTTAATTGGAATTTGAGGTATATAAATATCTTGTGTTTAACTTACCCACGGTTATATCTTTACAAGTACCAAAAAATATGTATACAAAGCATCCCATAAATGCTGAATATAATCCATATTGTGTAGGCAAGCCGGCTACTGTTGCATATGCAATGGCCTGTGGTATGGCTGTAAGTCCAACAGTTAGACCGGCAACAAAATCAGATAAAAGAAATTGTAGCTCGTATTTTGGCAACCAGGTCATAATAGGCAGAAATCCTTTAATGGTTGCTGTTGAACAAAAAGTTGTCGAATGCGTTTTTATAATTCGAACAACATTTGGAAACTTTTCGTGATATAAACTGTCTGCAAAATATTACGAAGAATTTAATTTTAATTTAGCTTGCAATAAAATTTATTATTTTACATATCGTGTATATCAGACGGGAACAATTAAAAT
This sequence comes from Lypha dubia, assembly GCA_947311025.1. Classification (NCBI taxonomy): domain Eukaryota; kingdom Metazoa; phylum Arthropoda; class Insecta; order Diptera; family Tachinidae; genus Lypha; species Lypha dubia. Next base: position 9,149,107 of record OX371260.1, on the reverse strand, counting down.
AAGGTTTATTATTGATCGCTTGGCTAAGATAAATCAGAAAATTAATTTCATACCAAAGATTCGAAATATGTAGTGAGTCTATTCTATTTTTTATGTTGTATTTGGTTGCAATTGTTAAATGAACCCTTTCTCATTTGAATTCGGAAAACTGTACCAAAAATTACCCTTGATGTTTTTTTGTCGCTGCGCTGCAATCTATTCAAATTAAGTCGGCATAATAAAGCGATTACGTTTTCAATTTGACATTAATGTTTGTTGTTTGAAAGTTTATCGACCTTATTTATAAAAAAAATTTGATTTATTCTAATGTAAATTTCCATACAAAACAAAAAATTTTTAATGAATAAGGCAGTATTTTTTTTTTAATTTGTATATTAACTGAGTAAAGTACATCTTCATTAGAAAGCATGTACATATGTACATAATTTATACGTTCTTTACACATTTTTTTGCAAATTGGCTCAGCGAAAATCCGGGGAAACGCATATTTTTGGAGTTACAAATCCCCTCAGAATAAATAAATCACCTGATGTCGAAGAAAATTTAATTTCATAAAAAAATGTAAAAATGGTAAAGGTCGTATTGTTAAATTATTTATTCCGAGAGTCCGTAAGCAAGAAAATGCTAAAAGATCTGTAAAGCTTTAAATTTAATTGATAGACTAGATAAAAAATGTGTAATATTTTCACACTTTGGTGTAGCCACTAGCACTTATCAATATAATTAATTACAATTGTCATCTTTCTAAAGGAAGTCGCACTAACAGGCAGAATTTCATTAAATGCAAATAAATTCTTCACGTGGTGAAATTTTGAAATTTGGTTTCTTTATTCCACAGAAGAATGAATCTGAACACTATTATTTAAGAAAAAAAAATGTACATATTTAAGCAATAAAAAAAATTTATAAGCACATATGTATTGCACAAAATTTATTTCCTAATTATCAGCTAAACAATTTGTTTGACTTTAAAAATGTGTCAAAGTTTATCAAAAAAAAAAAGTAGTATAAATTCTAATTTTAAGAAATCATCTTCCGGTATCAACATTAAATTAAGCACACTACGCAAGATAAATTTGTTATTTCAATAGATAAATAATTTGCGCAAACTCGAGTTCATACTATTTTATTCGCTCATTGTTAAATAATTCACTCGCGTACTATAGGATTTACTTAAATATGGAATAAAATCAAGGCTTGAATAAATTTTCTTATCATTAAAATAAAAAAAATAATAAATTCACAATTAAACTTCTTAAAATATATGTATACCTTCTGAATCTGTCATTCTATTTGATCTATTTTTAATATAGTAAGTTGTTTGTTCGTTTTGATTAAAAAAAATTCCGCGTCCACTCTACATAACTTTCAAAAATAGAATGAGTATTAAATTTGGTTTTGTTTGTAATATAAATTGTTAATTTCGTTTTAGAGGAGATGTTTTCTTTTGTTTATTTTTATGCGTACATACATCTGTACAAACGTTTAAGTGGAGGGTTCAAACAATAATCAAATACTTTTTATTAACTTCGACCGCGCCAAATTACGTTGACAAATGTTATCAGTTTTGAAAACTGATAATTTGTTGTTTTTACTGATGGAAAGATATTTTGTTAATTTGATTAGTTGCATATTGTTAAAAGGAATTTATGTATGCTTATTAAAATAATCACTTGATGTTTTTAATAAAATAATTAGATAATAAAACACACCGCCATTTATTTTGTGCTTTGAATATTTACAAATTGTCTTCCTTAAAAAGCCTTACTGTTATTCATGCTTCCTTCTATGTGCTACTACATACCTATATCTATGTATCTTATGAATAAACTATATAAAGCATGCAAATACAGTTTAGGAAATGGTTAACAAACCTTTGAAAAATACCTGCGATAAAGCTGACTTTTTTAATAATCTTCTTCTTTCGTCAAGCATAGGCTGGCACATGCGCTTCTAATGCCACAAATCTATTATGGTCTAGAAGTGGTTTCTGGTACTATGGGTTACATTATTGCTAGGTTACGTCGTGCTTTAAATACTATTGTACGCTATGTTTTCAGTGTTGGGCGAAGAAGACATATCTCTGGCTTTGTTAGGACCTTCATTGGTGGTTCATTTCAGCGGTTTATTGCTTTCCGTAACCTATTAGTTTTCTACAGAGTCATTAAGAGCGGACAACCGTGTCAACTACGCGCAAGATGTGTTTTCTCACGCTAGTCAAGAAACCCCCAAATTGTTATTCCAAGAATTAAATCTAACTTTTTTGAAAGATCTTTTATTATACGAGTAGCTAGGTGTTGGAACTTTTTACCTATTGAACTTCGTTTATTTTCTCATTCCAATAATGCGTTCCGCCTGAAACTGTTAGCATATTTTTCAACCCTGGATTGATTGATTGATTGTTATTTCAGCTTTTACTACGAATTAGTTGAAGCGATTTACCAAGATTCATCAAGTTTAACTGTTCCAATTATGTCTGTATTGACATTCACGCTAATGTGTATCATTATTAATAGTGATTTCCTATACTTGTCTGTACGAACCACCCCTCGGGATATGTATTTCTACTATACCTCTTAATCTACTAACTTTTCTTTCTATCTACTTGGGCTGGGGGGCCAACTTTTAGACTTAATTATTATAATTCTTTTCTATTATTTTGTAATAATTTTTAAGTATTTAGTTATTCGGGAAACTGTTACTGTAATATATATTTTATTTGGCCCGATGTGGCTTTTTATTAGAGATGTGCGCGTGAGTAAAATTACGCTCACGATCACGCACGATCACGAAACATAAATATTTTTCACGCACGCTCACGCACGGCATGATTTAAAACTTTCACGATCACGCACGCTCACGAACGCAATATGTCTAATCACGTACTTTCACGCACGACGGGAATAATTTTACACGCACGCTCACGGTGAAATACAAATTTTGCAATAAAAGATTTAGCATATGCTAAAAAATTTTATTTTGTAATGAATTTCTTTATTTACTTCAAGATCATCAATTAAAAAAAAAATTGAGGAAATGGTCGAAAAATTACAATACAAAAGATAAACATAATATAAAAAATCACGCACGGTATAATATTTTTGAATCACGATCACGCACGCACGCGTGATTTTTTCAATTTGTAATCACGAATCACGTGATTACGAAAATTTCACGACATTTGCACATCTCTACTTTTTATATTACTTTGATTGAATAAATAAATAATAAATAAATAATGTATATGTGTGAATTATCCGCAACAAATGGGTAGCATTTGAAAACTAAATTCATACATTTAGAAATAAATTCCTTTTTACAAGAAAGCTGATAATTTTGAAGTCAATATATTTGGTTTTGCATTTGAAAGTGCGAAAAAAAGAGGAAGGAAGGAAAAAATATGTTTTCGAATTGTAAGATTTGAAATTTATTGCTTTGATCAGTTGGGGCCCTGAGTTGTTGCATGCACATTATTATTTGGTGTTGAACTATTATTTTAATTATAAAAATGTATGAACTAATCAATCGAATTCAGAATTCGAGTTTTATATCGAAATTGTTGAAATGGCACTTATCATGAGGAGGTGCTTGAAAGTAAACAAAGTACGAAAAACTCAAAATTTTTCTTTGAATATATTCTAAAGTTCCTGCGTAAGCACATAATATGTACTTCTGTATATGAGCCGTTTATTTTGAAAGTGGCATAAGTCACTTTTTCAAAAAAATCGAGTTAATTGCAACACTAAATAAAATTGAACGATACTTTTCATTTGTTAAAAATTTTGCAATCAACAAAAAAAGTGACTTATGCCACTTTCAAAATAAACGGCTCATATACAAATGCACTTATAATCAAAATAGCAGATACACCTTCATTTAAACAAAATAAACTCAATTGAAATAACTAGAAAAACCAAAATATAATAATAGATATTTATTTATAATGATTTCGAAAAAAGTTGTTTAACTGCCTGTTCGCCGATATCGAATTTGTTTTTGTTTCAAATGTAATTGCTCGAAAGAAAGAACTTCTTCGATATCGGCGAACAGGCACTAAATATCTTAAAGTATTTCGGATTAAGCAGCTGCATACTTCAAAGGATATTCAATTTTTTTTTTTCTGGGGAAATGTAAAACTATTCAATGTTCAAATTTGTTGAATGTATATACATATGTACATACATACATGTAAGTATGTACATATATGTATATGCACGTTATTTTGATTTTATAATTTCAACTGCACACAACCCGTTAGTGCAAAAAAAAACTGACGTAATTTAGAATATTGAACTTAAATATTAAAATGATTTTAATCTACGTTTCTTTATAGGTGCACACTGTTAAAGACAACTTGAAGATCCCTATTGCCGTTTTGAAGGCCGGTGAAACACGCGCCGTTAATCCCGACATTGAATTCTATGAAACCTCAGCTACATTCAAATTGATTAGAGGTAATGGTCCCGTTTATATTCATGGACAAAATATTAAAGACGAAGTTGAGGTAGTCGATATGGATGATGATGAAACTGACGAGGAAGATGATGGTGAAGAGGAAGAAGATGAGGCACAACCTAAAAAGAAACAAAAAGTGGAAAACAATGCCGAAGGCAAAAATGCCAAAAATAAGAAGAAATAAATTTTTTAACAACACCTAGGACTACCTCTCTTATTAATTATATATAATATACATATATAAAGCAACAACAACAAAACAAAAATCACAACAAAAAAATTGAAAAGAAAAAAGAATTCACACGTCTGTTAAAAAAATTTTAAAAATCTTTTTCCCAAAAGGTTCTGTATGTGCAAAGTTAATTCATGGTCTTGAAAGTATTTTAAAGACTGTTTTTCCTATGGGATAATTTTCCAACACATCATATTATTAAATTCCGCTGTATACAATTGCAGAATAGGAAAATTTTAGAAGAATCCAAGCTCCTTGGACCTCTTTTTAACTGTATGAGTATTTTTCCATCTTTTTTTATCAGATCTAACAAACTTTAAAATTTGCTTACAAATTCTCTAAAAACGTTTTTTTTGCAATATTATTATTGTAAAGTAAAAATTTTTATTAATAACTTTTTATATGGACAAGCAAATAAATGCAGCTACTTAAGGCAAATGTTTAACAACTAGAAAAGGGAAAAGAAATTTATTTTGGTTGTTTAAAATAAAAATAATTTAAAATTAAATTAATTATATTGAAAGTAAAAAAAGATTAGTACTCAGATTGGTGCACGTGCTGGCTGCATATTTCATACATTAAATGCTAAGATTCCAAGAAACCATACATTTTTATAAAATGATATTAAAAATATTCAGTTTTTCTTTCTTAAAAAAAACTTATCAGTATAAGATAAATTGTTTAACAAACGAAGGAAACAAAACAAAAGCGCATGGCAAATTCCACTAAAAAAATAAGAACTCTGAAATAAATTCCGAAAAATTTGAAAACAAAAACAAAGTTTTATTATATTTTGAGATGGAAAAAAATCTATTTAAGAGTTTTTGGTTGGGCTGAACTCGTTATATTTTATGGTAGTATCAACTTCACAACTGCTATAGAAATAATTTTAAATTGACAATCAAGTTTAGCAAAAGTGCTTTTCATTTTCTCTCTAAAATAAATAGTAACTGCAAGAATTAATTTTCTTTCAAATAGGAATGGCTTTATTATTTGATTCTCTTTTTAAATATTTGGTATCCTTAATAAACGCATTATAATTTTTTATTCTATTTTATAAAAGATGTATAATTGTGATTTTACAAATCATTTTAAACTAAAAAAGAATTAATTTTACTACTATGCAATCATTTCCAATAATGCAAAGTAACGTATTATTTATTGTATGCAGTTTTCACGTGTCCCTTTACCGTCCGGCCATCGAAATTGAATTTTATATAGCAATTGCAAAAGAGGCAATTAAACTGGGAACGAGCTGTAGTTATTTTAAGTTTGTAGACTAGGGTGGTTGTATAATGCTTGTAGTCTTTCAGGTGGTATAAAAAATTAAAAAAACTCAAGATGAGTATTCGATTACTCAAAATGCATCTGTAAGTTAATCTTAATGCAAAACGGTAAAAAAATTATGTGTGCAAAACAAAATAAAAACCTAACAGCATAGTGTTTAACATTTTGAAGGCATAACCTTCAATCGTTCGAAGGCGGCTTTTTCCAAGCCCGCACGATGCTTGGGTTCGGCAATTTGTATTAGTTCATAAGCACGTTGACGCATGTTTTTGCCAAACAAAGAGGCAATACCATGTTCAGTAACCACATAGTGGACGTGGGCACGTGAGGTAACAACACCAGCACCTAATGGATTATAAAGTTAATACATTTTACTAAATAAAATATTTGTTTAAAGTGAAATTTAATTATTTTTACCAGTTTTAAGAAAGGGTACAATTTTACTTTCGCCCTTGTTAGTAACGGAGGGCATTGCAATAATTGGTACACCTTTGCCGTCTAAACCTTCAGCGGCGCCTCTAATAAAATCGACTTGACCACCGAAGCCAGAAAAGAAACGTGTACCGATAGAGTCAGAGCATACCTGACCAGTCAAATCAACTTCAATGCAAGAGTTGATGGCAGTCATGCGGGGTTGTTGTTTAATAACTCCTGTATTATTAACATAATCAATAGCATACATTTCTAAAAAAAATAAAGAGTTAATAATTCAGTCGATATCAAATTAAAAATATTCCTGGAGAAAAATTTACCAATAAATGGATTATCATTGACAAAATCATACAAGGCTTGGTTGCCAATCAAGAATGAACCAACAATACGGCCTTGATGCATTTTTTTCATGCGGTTGGTGACGGCACCAGCGTTTACTAGATCTACAACACCATTGGCAAACATTTCAGAGTGAATACCCAAGTCCTTGTGATTATGGAGTTGAGACAATACAGCATCAGGAATGCTACCGATACCCATTTGTAATGTGGCGCCATCGTGTACTAAATTCTCTGCAATTAATCTACCAATTTTTGCTTCAACTTCGGTAGGCCCTTTGGCGCCGTGTTGTGGCAAGGGAGTGTCAATTTCAGTCATTGCATCAAAATGAGACATGTGAACAGCAGCATCACCAAAGGTACGTGGCATTTGCTTATTAACTTGAGCTTGAATTAGAAAATGTTATAATTTAATCATACGTTTGTACATAGAATTGATTTAACGTTTTATTATACCAACTTACCAACAATTTTTTTCGAATGCAATAGAGCTGCTCTAACACAGTCTACACTGGTGCCCAACGAACAAAAACCGTGACGATCTGGTGGGGACACATGCACCAACGCAACGTCGGGTTGTACAATCTTACGATAAAACAAATTAGGTATTTCGTGCAAGAAAATTGAAAAGTTGTCTCCACGACCCTCGGCAACAGCTTGACGTACATTACCTCCCATAAAAAAGGAATTTGAGCGGAAATGTTTTTCGTTTTCCGGCAAAGCATAGGCAGCAGGTCCTTCAGTGTGCATATGGCAAACTATTACGTTTTCTAAATTGCATTTTTTCCCATGTTCAACCATCGCACTTATAAGAGCGTTAGGTGTGGCTGCGGCACCAGAACAAAAAACAGTGTCACCTGTAAACGAGAAATGAAAAAAAAAAATAAATACTAAGCCGTTCTAAGAAAAAAACTACTTTTTTAATTTATTACAAAAATAAATATTTATCATTCATTTCAACTTCATTTTTCCGATTAATTTCAGTATTTGAGATATTTTCGTGATTCAAAACAATTTTATACCTATAAAATTGGTGGGGAAGGGGGTAAAAATTACATGGCGGTGGCTTAGCCCGCAGTTCGGTTACAAATTGCATGTACATACTATGTATTTAAATTCAAATCAATTTTATGTTTTATTTTGTGTCATTTTGGTGATATTAATATTTTTATTTATTTTAATGTACAGTTAAACCTCGATTATCCGGCCCTCTATTAACCGGCATCCTGACCGCTTTGTTTTATAACCTCTATTATCCGTGCAGAAAATGTATGTTTTTTTAAGTCAATCATTCACAAACATTTATACATATGTACATAATTCAAATACTTCGATTTTTTATTGCGAACACGTGTTTATCTTGTTTTCTTCTATTATCGTAAGTATTTAAATGGACTCCATGAAAAATGGCCCCAATGAAAAATGGCCGCAAACTAAAAAATGAAAAATGGCTCCAAACTGAAAAATGAAAAATGGCCCCAAACCAAAAATGAAAAATTGCCCCAAACTTTTGTATTAAAAACAACTATACAAACTTTGGGGCAATTTTTCCTATTTTTTGGGGCCATTTTTCCTAGTTTGGGGCCATTTTTCATTTTCGAGTTTGGGGCCATTTTTCAATTAACGAAAAATTAAAAATGGCCCCAAACTTTAGGAAAAATGGCCCCAAACTTAAAAATAAAAAATGGCCCCAAAAAATAGGAAAAATGGCCCCAAAGTTCGTGTTGTTGTTTTCAATACAAAAGTTTGGGGCCATTTTTCATTTTTGGTTTGGGGCCATTTTTCATGGAGCCATTTAAATGTATGTATGTATGTACATATACCAAAATTTAATGTTCTAATAAAAATAAATACATGTATGTATGTATGTATGTACTTTTTTGTATTTTTATATAGCCAATATTAACCGTGTTTTTCGATTATCCTGAGAACCGGATAATCGATGTTCAACTGTATTTCAATGCGAAAAGCTGTGTGCGTCAAGAAGAATTTGAAGACTTCCGTAGGTTTAAAAATATATTAAAACACACCAATATAAAATCGGCTTATTACATGAATTCGCCGCCTGCTAATAATTATAAAACAAAGCAGTCATTAATTCCCTTCGTTAAAAACAAATATTTTTAGCAAATAAACAAACCTACATTGCCCACGCCATCTAGTGTGAGACAAAAGCTTACATACAAGAGTATTGCCATACTGGAATTAATTAGCAAACTTTTATACTCAATCAGAAGCAGCTGATACCTGTCACTCGGCATTTACGCGTGAAATCTTTAACAAGAAATTTACTGCCTTTGCAAAATCTGTTTTGATAAAAATTATAAAAATGGCTTCACTATTCCTTAAGCAAATAAAATTTAGTCAAGTAAGTTGGAACTACTTAAGTTCAATTAAACAATCAAGCTTTGAAACACATTTTAGGTGAAACCACTGGTCAGCAACACATTTCGTAGCGCCGAACGCCGGCTTTATGCCAGTGATGCTCCACCAGCACGTACTGAAAAAAGTAAGTTTTTTTTACTTAATACCGGATTTTTAACAATAAATAATCTGTAAACTTTAATATAATATTAAGCTATAAACACTGTTTCTCTATTGGGTCGTGTTGGAGCTGACCCACAATTACGTGGTAATACTGATCATCCCGTTGTTACATTTTCCTTAGCAACACATACTAATTACAAGTAAGGTTTAACAACATAGGTATTTAATAGTAAAAAAAAATATTAATTGAACATTATTTCTGTTTATCAGGTACGAAAACGGTGATTGGGCACAGCGCACTGAATGGCATCGTATTGCCGTCTTTAAGCCAAATTTACGTGACACAGTGATGGAGTATTTGAAAAAAGGACAACGTACAATGGTTCAAGGCAAAATTTCTTATGGCGAGATAACCGATCAACAGGGTAATCAAAAACCAAGTACAAGCATTATTGCAGATGATGTTATTTTCTTCCGTGAATCATTCTAAGTTTTGTTTAAGCTACACTTATTGTTAAACTTCATATTTTAAGTTTAAGATGTTACATCTTTTTGCTCACGTGCCACTTAGCATCAGAATTTTGAACTTCATTTATGTAAATTCGCATTAAAAACATGTATTTTAAATATGAACTTATGCTATTTTTAAAATAGAATATAATGAATTTAATATAACAACCCTCTCTTTTTAATTAAAATTTAATAGTGCTTTTGATAATTTGGTGACCATTGTGACCTAACACGAGTTATGACCAAACTTTTGTTTTGCACATTCATGTTCAATTTAAATTTGCTTAATATGTGTATATTTTTAAAGTTTTTCATCGGTTTTACACGAAAACTTTTTCGGTGGACTATTTTATACTTCATGAATAAAAGGCGCAAAAAGACATATAGATGTGTACATAAATTCAAATTTTTTACAAAATTCCATCGTGCTCTAAGTTTATATTTTTTAATAAAATTTTAAATAAGCAAAATACTAAATAAAAAGAGTTTCAGACAAATTAAAATATAAATTCTAAAATTGGCTACGAAAATTTCGGTCAGTTCTTTGACGAAGAAAAATTAGCTTTCGAAATTTAACAAGAATCTGTGCAGTAGAAGTTTTAAAAATAAATGTGACAGAAAATCTTCATAAGAATTATTTAAACGTACATATACATACATACAAAAAAAACATTTACTACTTTACGGACGTGTCAGTCAAAAGTGATGCTATTAACCCGAAAAGAATACCGGTTGTTCTCGGCGTTCAAACGACTGATTTAAATAATCACGATTATAATAACAACCTTCACCTCCTATAAAAGATAGAAAACATGTTTTTAATTTAATTTTCAATTGAACATTCATTGAACGCTTTATGTTTCTGTTTTATTAAACAATTAATCTTTAATTGAAACTTTTTTCACACATGTAAGCAGAAATCAAAGAGTATTAAAAATGAACAAAAATAAACGAAAGATAACGGCAATATATTTTACATATGTATGTATGTGTTTCTATGTATTCATACATATTACACAATTGTCAACTGAGATGTAAAAATAGAATTCCTATACCCAACATGATACAAATATTTGTTTTTCTTTTCTAAGAAAAATTCAATATTTCTGGTGCTTAACATTTTATAATTCTTAGATTTGAAATATGTTTTTGTGTGCATTTTATCCTCTTAATTTGATTGTTTGTAATTATCACATATAATTGGCGCTAAACAAGAAGCATTTGACATTTTTTTGCTGAAGTGTAAATTATAGAATAATTATGACATTTTTAAAAACTGTAAGCCGGATCGAAACTGTACAATTTCGCTAGTATGACTGTATTATAGCTTTGAATCTAAATAAAAAAGAATTGATTTAAATCTTTGTAACATAAAATATTCATACTACTCCTTTTAATTTTTTTTCCATTCCATGCATATCTTGTGATCATTATACATTCAAAATTGGAATAGTGTTAGGGTAGCTAAGGCTAAGCTAAGCTAGAGGTATTTCATTTATATCGACATGTATTAAGTGAATTGTACAGGCTGCTTTCTGTTATTTAATATGTTATATTTTTTTGCTAAATATTAGCTCTTCCTGCAAATTTGTTTTCTTCTTTTGTTTAAATTTCTACTTGCGGTTTAATAATTTTTGTGTTTTTAATTCTGTCCACATACATGAACATAAGAATGTGTGCAAGTACAAAGATCAGATTTAAAAGTTTTAATTTTATTTTATATATTTTAAACACAGAATAGGCGCTACTATTTTTTAGTCAGTCTACTGCAGCCGATCGAAAATTATTATTTATTTATTCATTCAATACATATTAAGCCAGTACCGCTAATGATGCATGCATTTTCAGATTTATATGCATGACAATAATGTGAAGCATATAACTGAAGTTAAAAAATGAATAATAGAGATACACATTACTAGTAATAATTGATGACTGATATGTACATACATACAGTAATGGGCTCCCATCCATACGAGTACCTAAATATTACCAAAATTATTTTGGTTCGAACAGAATATGCACTCTTATTTCATCATATTTAACGTTTCAAAAAATTGAGTTTGTATATAATTTTATGAAAAGTACGATCACAAATAAAAATTATTATTATTATTTCATATTACAAACGTAATTCTAATGTGGAAATTTTTCAGAGATATAACATTAAGGCTATTATCTAATGCACCATGGTTTATAACCAATAAGTGTTTACATAAAGATTTTAAAATAGTCACAATAAGAGAGGAGATTAGTAATTTTAGCAATAGACTCGTAGCATAGACTCAAAAGATTACATATACTTGATCTAGCTTTCATAGGCTAGTTGTATATACATATATTTTTAATATCAGTATTGTATACATACATATAAATTCTATTAATAAATATGTACTTATGTATATGTATGTACATACATATATATGTACTTATTTACTTACTGTTTTGTTTTTTGTTATTAAGCTCATTGGAAATTAATAATATAAGTTATTGTTAATTATTTATAAGATTTGCTTAATGTTTCTTGTAAAATAGATTGCAAATAAATGAAATTGAAAAGAAAAAAAAATATTACAAACTTTTTCGAAGCTATGAATGTACATACATAGTATATTTACTTGAGTAGCAAAAACCATTCAAAGAATTTTTATTGCTATTGTTATTTATTGATCAAAAATAGCATACGACAATTTTGAACCTCCTACTTGAATTACATGCTATCTCGAGAACAGTAGGTAGTATGTAAGTAATTCAAACATGATTTTTTATAATCAGAGTTTAAAGTAAATGTCGAATTGAACTCATTCCATTTTTAGTTTGTCCCCCACTTATTAGTCTCGTTGTCAATAATATTCATACTAAAACCATCGGTTATAGGGTGACATTGAAATTTTATGAATACTGACTGAGGTGTCGAGTATTTTAAATCCCTCCCTTAATCAAACTGACTACAAATGTTAGTGTATGTGTGTATTAAAACACAATGGTTTTTGAATGCGAAATATGTTTAATAAAAGCATTGTTGTTGTTACTATCGCTCATTACCAAATGCACTCAATGCATACGAAATTTTGTACGCAGACAGACTGCATTAATGCTTTGCAAACAAATAGAATTGCATTGGCCTTGTTTCATTAAAAATAATGTCCAGTATATAAGCTAATTTAAGAAAAACCATTTTTAAAACAGCTTTTTGAAAATAATTTTTTTGTTGCAGAGAAAGCAAATGACGTTTACAAAAGCGATTCAATCTTAAAATTTTCTTCTCATATATACATACATATATTCAATTGTAAATATTAGCAACAAATATATACTGGTTAATTAAAGCATATTTAAATTCATTCCATTGACGAGTAAAAGTAGCAGTTTCAGTTCTTGATAAAAAAAAAAACATTGTGTGGGTTACATAACCACTTAATATAAATTTTCTTGTTCTTGCATTCGTAACTACCTACGTACTTCTAAATTTTCGAATTGGGAAATTGCGGCTGGAGACCAGCTACTTATGTGTAAATATTTAGAAAGAAAACTCACCAGATTGTATACATTGTACAGCTTCCTCGGCTGGTACGTTTGGCGGCTTCCGATTCAAAGGGTGTGAGATTTCATTGGCATATGAGAAATAATTATTGACGCCAACAATCATGGGTTGTCTTCCGCCATTGACGACAACACGTCTTAAAGTTTTAGTCAACATTGATGCCATTCTTCTACTCGCCTAAATACTTTTATTTCAAAATTAAATTGTTACTTAATTAATTGACAGTTTTTCTTTAATACATATGTATAAAAACACAATTATCTTTATTCAAATTTACATTGAAAACAAAACAAGTTTCGTATTTTATTCTTGTTGTTTTTCAACACATATTTGCTAAAGAAAACAGTCAGTATCCATACGTATGTATGTATTTTTAATGAAGATTTTATGCACAAAGATTCTTGTTCTGATAAATCCAATTCTATACATAATGCCAATATTGTTTATTCCCACTCTCTACCAACCGTTTTGTTATCACACAAGTATTTTCTTTGTTTAGCACGTCCGTCTTTTCAAAAGTTAAATTTGGACTGATTTGTTTAATTTCTTCTCATATACCGAAATTATTTAATTTTTGATCTGCTCTCAAATTAAATTTTGTAATTAATTTATTACGTCCAATGTTGTTATAAAAGAAAAAGTTTCAAAAACGTGATACAACAATAACAGGGTGAGCTAGATAATCTTATATTTGTAAGTGCTGTCAGTTATGTATAATGAATACCAACTAATAATGTAAATCTTAATTTTTGATTAAAAATATTATTAAAATAATATGTAATTGTCGGTTGTAACGAGTTATTACCAAAGTCCCAACCAAGGCACAGTAAGCAGGTACCCCCACTCTTCCAACTGACTTGCTTACATGCTAGAAAAGTCTCATATATTGTTTATTTGTATAAATATTGTTTATAAGCTACATTGGCTAATGTTAGGCGAATTCAATACTAGTTGGCCTCATTAGCCTACGTCACCATCAATTGTTTTAAATCGAAATGGCTTTTGAGACCCGGACTGTTAAAATTTGTATGTAGAGAGCAATTATTTGCAAAAAAAACTGGTGCATTTTTTTTGACATATTGATAGCTTTGTTGCGGGTTGTTGTTTTTTATTACTGCAATGTTGTAGGCATAATACCACCTAGTATTATATTCCCTCCCATTGAGCTTATGAAAGTGTGACAATGAAGAGAAGAGGAGAGGGGTTTTTGTTGGCATAATTTTTCAACCAGCTACAGCCTAGCAGCACAAAACCAATACGTACACATTTTTAAAAAACAAATGATGATAAAGTCTCCTAAAAGTGGTAGGAGCATCCCATGCAAAGTTTAAAATCACAAACTTGTTAAGTCTTAGGTGTTAAAAAATAAAGTTTAACTAATTAAACAACATATAGCCCCATTAATTTAAAATATCTATCCAAATATTATTCGTTATAGTTTTATTTTTAAAACATTACCAAGATTTTATATATTTACACACATATGCGTATATGTATATACATATATATGTACATATGTATTATTATATAAATTTATTAAGTTATGAGACTAAATAAATATTACTCGCACGTACCCATATACTAATAACAATATGTACTTATAAAAACTGTTGCAAGATTATATTTAAATATATATTTTACATTAAGAATAGAATCATCGGTAATCATTAACGAATTGTGTTGGATGATATTATATTCAATTTAAAACTCAAAACTATTTGCTTAACGATTGCAACGTATGAGCTGCCATAACTATTTCCGTTTTATGCTTTAAACGAGTTTCCGTTTAACGCGATGGCGCTACTCTGTTGTTGTTGATTTGCACTAACCTGCTTTCAGTTTTCTTTCGTTGTTCTTGCGGTGTGCGTGTGTTAGAAAGAGATTTAGTTTTTGCGAAGTAAAACTCCATCTAAAAATAATATTTAATTAATAAAAAGTTGTTTAAAATATAGTTTAAACATCAAATAATCGATTTCATAGGGAATATAATGAAATATTGCAAATTTATTAATGTTTTATGGTTATGAAAATTTGTGTCGGTTGTTCCATTGTTTGCTTTCCTTCTCGGTATTTTTTTTTGCCAAGTGAAAAATAAATGGCGGGAATGTTGGTATTTGTAAAAGCGCTTTAACGAGAATAAGCTTTTGTGTTATGTTTTTATCATAAACAACTCGCAGTTGTATTATTGATGCTTTTATCAAGTTTTTTTTTATTTGTAATATAACAAATTAAAAATTAAATCGAACGTTTTTAAATACGAGTGTGTATGAATGAATAGAACAGAAAAATAGTGCAAATATTTGTGTAAAAGTTTTAAAATTTCAGCCAGAAATTAAGGTAAGGCTATATATAAAATATTTATACATATGATCAAAATTAAAAAAAATTAATTGATTTTAATTAAAAAAATCGTGTTATCAATGAAGAAGTCAATTAAATTTGCACTACTAAAGAATTAACAATATTTTTCCACTAAAAGTGAATAAAATTGTTTGAATTAAACAATTGTAGTGTTAATTAGACCTGTATTTACTTTCAATGCGCCAATAATCTCTATTTATGAGAATTATATATTTAGCAAAAGCTATAATACAGTAACACTTCCATGTAATCAAAAGGCTCAATATAACTAAGTTTTATTGAATTTCCTAAAAAAACAATACAATCTCGTTCTTGCAAAGGTTTTCATACAAAAAGTATGCTTTCAAAAGCTTCTTTGAAACGAAGCCAGAATATAGCAAATACAATTTTTAGGAAATTGGTTAAGTTCCGGTATTAAAGCCTACAAGTTTAATTTCCACTAAAATCGTAATAAATAAAATAGTATTATAAATAATAATATAACGCATTTGTTTCGTTTTGCTTTATAATTCCTTATGACAAGGATTGACTGTTGCGTATGCACAAGGAATCGATAGCTATTTTTAATAGCGAATTTTTAATTACATACTTACATAAATATACATACGCATATTTTCGAACATACCAAACCTAGATTTATTCTAACCAATAACCTCTTACCAAATATGGCAAAGCTTAAAGTATTAGATGGTTTTTTTAGAAAAATTCAATATTCGTTGCCAATAATATCAATACTGGATACCGTTGACCTACAGTACGAAAAACATTTCTAAGACCTTAAAGCTATAAAAAAGAGAAATCATTTATATCCAACTGCAATTTGAGTTGTTATTTGTTGTTTTAAGTTTTATTAAAAAATAGTTAACAAATAGAAAAAAGCTGCATGAAACACTTAAAAATGACAAGAAATTTGTTAGAATTAGAAAAACTATAAATACTCAAAAAAACTTTACAATTTTAAAGTTAAATATACAAAATATTTAATTTAATTAAGAAAATAACATCATACACACAGTTTTATACACATTAAAAAATTTTTCACATGCTAACTAATTTACAATAATTCGCTTAATTATTAACAAAATTAACCTAAAAATGTTTGACGAACAATTTAAAATTTTGTCTTTTCTAGTTATCATTTGCGAAACAGTAGAACTATGTTATAACGATTCATTGTTGGAAACATTTATACAGTGGTCCCTTTTATAGGATTTAAATTTTTCTTATATTTTTTAAATTTTAACAAATTTTATTTACGGCTGTTTCGTTTGTTCGTTATACAAAAATTTAAATTTAAGTTTTACTGTTTTGTGATTAATGTTAAACTTAGTTTTTGGTAACGTTTGTTTATTAATTAAATAAAATTAATTTTCCTACAATTATTGGCCTTGTGTTTTTGAATGCATGTCATCTATCGTTTTTTTTCATTATTTTATTATTTGCTTAAACAAATACTTAACAGCTAATTCAGTTGTAATTTTTTGGTATTTTGTATTTTTTAGAATTTATATTTATAATTTAGTACTTCAGTTTTATTTTATTTATCATAGAATAAAGAATTTGAGAAAAAAGTATGCTAAAAGGATCTAGCTTAGTTTCTTATAAAATTTATCATTGTGCTGAGATTTTAATTAATTGAATTTTAAAGAATATATTTCAAAGAGAATTTACAATTGGAGCGTTAAGTAAAAGGCAAACAATTTCAAAACTACATACATATGTACTTCACTAAACCTCTTTTTTTTATAAAAATATTTAAAAACAATTTTTGAAAACAATTTTTGAAAACATTATGTGGTATATTAAGAAAAAAACGCTATAAACAAAAAAAAAAAAACTGTTTTGCATAAATGATTTTAAAGTGTTTATTTTACTTGCAGCTTAAAGGCAAAATAATATACAATTATCCTTTCAGAAGTCAACTAAGACAAATTTTAGTAAGATTATTTTTCATTATCAGCTCAAAAATAAAGTTATTTATACAATTTTTTTATATTAAATGAGCGATTTATTGAACATTAAGATTCTTCTAAAAGGGTTCATTGTGTAAAGAAACTTTATTTTCAAAAAGTTATTTTTAAGGTTTCTCCTTTAAAAATGTTTGAAATGACCATTTATTCAACTCTTTTTTTAAAAATAGTACTATCTTTAGTTGCAAATCAATTTTGTTTAAAATGCATTGTTTTACGAAGAACATTTTTTAAAAATCTTTATTAAAAAGATTACAGATGTACCATTTTAGGAGAGAACATATGTTTTTCAAAACATTATTTTTAATGGGCTTCAAAAAATAATTATCTAGAAAGTACTACTGCTTTCATCCACTATCCTTTTTTGGAAAAGATTCTTTAAAAAAGCACTTCTTGAAAGAGGTACTTTTGTAAGTTTCTTTTATGGAAACATTTCCCCTTTAAGAGAATTAAATTAAAATACACCTATTTCAGAAATATACCTTTTAAAAAAGGTACCTTTTCAAAAAAAAATTACATTTTTGCACAAGTATGCGATTTTAAAAAGATGTTCTTTAAGACTTTGTTTTATCCAAAATTTTTTAAAACATACATTTTAAAAGGGTACTGTTTTTAAGAATGTTTTTTAAAGAGATAACGTTTTGCAAAACATATGTTTTAAAACATGATATTTTTTAAAAATATAATTTTTAAAAAAATATGTAGTTTTAAATTTTTTTTTTTTCAAGAAACTGTTTTGAAATATAATAATTTGAAAAGAAACGTGTTTTATATATACTTTTCGAATAGATGTTTTTTTGCTCATTAAAAAAGAAATTATTATAAATGCAAATTTTTAAAAGCTTAATTTTTATAAAAGGTAATTTTTAACATCTGAAAAAGGTTTCAAAAGACAACTTAATGTTTTTTCCAAATGGTATTTTTTAAATATTTTGGAAAGTACTTTTTCAAAAGGAGCAGTTTAGGAACAGTTTTGTAAAAAGTGGTTTTGAATGAAGTATGTAGTATGTATTTTGTTAAAATAGTACTTTATCAAAATTATGCTCTTTTTAAAGGGCCAAATTTTTCAAAAAACAACTAGGTTTTGAAATAAAAAAAGAGACCTTTTTGAAAAGGTACTTTTTAAAAAAGCACTTACTACAGAACTAGTCTGTTGGGAAGATATGTTTTAAAAAAACTTACATATCATTATAATTTACTTTTTAAACAGCCTTTTTTCGAAAAGAAACTATCAAAAATTTATTTATTAAAAAAAAATTGTTTTTTTGAAAAGTACATACTTGAATTAAAAACCAAAACACTAATTAAATGCTTTAAAAATTTTTCCTAGAAGTTAATAAAATTTTTAATTGGAAAAAATTGTTTTATTACTTAAATCTTTATAGCTTTACGCTCCCATTAAATTTCTTTGCAATGGCGCCTTTCATTGTCGCCTATTTGTTGCATTTTTTCTTCTAAAAAATTATTTTTGTCACTTATGTACGATCTAAAAGTATTTTTATCTGTTGATTTACAAATTAAATAAAACTATTTTTATTTACAATGAATTAATTCATCTAGTAATTAAAGTCATATTCATACACAGTTCATGATCGCGACGATCACCCCAACCGCCATTGCCTTTGCGCAGCTTTGTTTTTTTGATTAGACTGGCAACTGTAAGGGTCAGTGATTTAGGAAATATTTGTCCAGATTTTCGGGCAATACGTAAGACTTGCTGAACTTTAGAAATCACTTGATTTGATTCACAATTTTTCTTTTTATGATGGATACCGCTGAAATCAAAAAGGGAAAAGATCAATTAAAAATATATATTTTTATAAAAATTGTTATTGTAATAATGTGTTAATATAAAATATTAGTAGGGGGCGTTAAATGTAATAAAAAGTACATCTGTAGTTTTCTTGAAAAAACACACATCATTTTAATATGAATTTCAAACCAATCCAACAAAATAGGAATCAGATGTTGGCAGGAAGAAAACAAAACAATGAAACAGATCTCTGATAAAAAGCCTTATGTTCTTATTAAAAAATAAATAAAAATTTGCATTTTATTGCGAACATTTTTAAAACGTTGAAATAAATAAATTTTGCATAATTAACTTGAAATTAACAATACTGGACGTAAGTGGCTACTCATAACAAAATATTTTTTTTATCTGAAACTCACCATTCTCCAATATGAAAAACTCTGGGGCCTTTTACAATCATTGCATGCAATTTATGCTGTAGACATTGCTGCGATACATGTTGCAATGACCAGTCCCAATTGTAATCATCATACGAACAAAAATGCTGTCGACATTTTCGAATACTATTCCAGGTGCTGCGATTAAATGCAAAACCCATATTATGTTTACTACTTATCCAGGGCATAACTTCTACCTAAGGATAGAAAGACAAAATAAAAGTGTAAGTTTCAGCGTTTATTTATTATTTGCAAAATATTCTATTTTTTATTTAGCTTAAGAAAATTAAAAGTAAAATATTATGTAAAAAATAAAGCAATATGTGCACATGTTATATGGCGAACAGTGTGGGTACATTAAAGTTTTTTCATTATGATTCTAAGGAAAAAAGCATGCAACATTAAGTTGAAGCACGTGGTTGGATTAATTCTTTGCTAAATTTGAAATTAAGCTGACAAATTACTTTTTAAGCTACGCAACTTTAGTTATAAAATAATTTTTTATTGCCATTTACAAGGCGTGGTGATGAGATGAAGTGTTATTCTATGGTGGTTTCCATTACACGTTCGTCGCAACATTCTTGTTGTTCAAGTATTTGCATCAAGACACATGTCCCAAACAAGCAATAGCGAGATCTTCTTTAATTTCTTATTAGATACCTACTTAAGACGTTTTAAAAGTGGCAAAAATAAGTTTAAATAAATTTTGTGAAACTTCTGAAAAGTATTGAAACATTCTTTTTAAATTCACCTTTTTTTTTTAAGAGAAGCTATTAAAAATTGAATTGCATATAGAGTTTGTTTAGAACTCTTATAGGCCTCTATTGTTTACACTAGTGTGTGCCAATATGGGTAATACAAACTTTCTTTTCTTATCTACTACGAATGCTCTATTAGTTTATCTATTAAAAATTATTAGGAGAGTCTAGTATTTTGTGCAAAGCGCCTTTTAGAAGTGCAAATGAAAACTATCATTGTAAATTGGTTTTATGAAAATTTTCATTGGAGTTGGTAAAAAATCTACGATATTTTACATTCACACATTTTGCAACAGAATTTGGTCCAAATCAATAGTGGATATTTCATTTATACGAACAAAATTCATAAAACTAAAATACTAGAGAAATTCTAAAACTGAATATAATTAATTCAATACCCTTGCAGTTTTACCAAGGTATCCTGAAAGGTACATATATCAACAAAATTAAATATGTATATATGAATGGTAATTTAATGTCTATTAATAATCTAAAAAACGGTTTCTAAGCTTATGAAAATTCTACTAAAGACATTTTTGAAAATTAAGCAATCAATAGAGAAAAAAATAAAAAAAAAAAATTCAATAAAAATATCATAAACTTTCTAATTATTAATATTTGCTTATATTTATACAAGCTAAAGTTCGTTAATTTAATATTCAGAGAAATGTTTTAGATATATTGTTAAGATGTTTCAAGCAACAAAGGAAAAATTTAATATCTAAACATCCCTCTAGATTTCAACTACACGGCCGAATAGAACAAGTGCTGTTTTCGGTAGAAGGCACTAAACCTCGTCAGTATTCATGTGTAAATGCTTTCAATATTTGTTAGGTAGCTTTTTCTTTCTAAATAAAACCGTTTAATTAAAAAACAAATAAAAATGTATTAACATGAACTAGTAGTCGATTCTGGTCTTAAAACATATTTGTTCAATTCTATGTAATGTATGGTTGTATGATGTACAAATGTTGTATGTAGAAACATGTTTACAATAAAATTAGTACATATTTACAACATTTACAATACTTGCAAAAGTTGAAGAAGACACATCCTTCAATTTTTATAATAAACAATTTCTTTGCCCTGAATAGCAAAGGAGACAGACTTGTTCTATACTATTTATCTATACGACTATGTATTATTAATATCCTTTTCCATTACTAAAATTGTATCCTATAGATATGCTTTATCGATTAATAGATAGATGACTAGTAAAATTACAAAAGTTAATTTACAAATTATACACAAACATACGAGTATACATAAATACCTCAAAGTACTTGTTAATGCCCAACGGTCGTTTTGGCATTTGTGACATGCGATATTTAATCTGCATACAGAAATACACATCAATTCTTATACATGAACGAATAAATATGTACATATATATAAGTACAAATAAATTGCATACAAAAATATATTAAACACTAAAGTATTTTATATGATCCCAGTGAACATTTTTTCATAAAATCTGTAACATTTACTCTTAGTCTACCTTCATACTCTCCTTTGAGCACACATGACATTTCTAAATGATCTGACGATTGAGTCTGATAGTTAGGGGCTGTGCACATATTACGTAACGCTGTTTTCAGAGATTTTATACCGCCCCCGCGTATATTCGATGCGAACAAATGTGCACTGTTTCAGCTGTTTAGCTGTTTAGTTTATGTTGTTGGTGAAAGACATAAACATTAATAAAAGTGTTTTGCAATTAAGTGGAATTAAGTGTTCGATATCACTTGAAATGTTGACAGTCTCATACGTTCTAGATGATGTGAATGATGACGCTCGCCCTGGATGTCCCAGCATAAGAAAAAGCGATGAATGTGTTTAGAAAACGAAAAATTGAAAGTTTCATAAAGAAACGTCGAATTCCTTTTCAAGAAGTTGCTGAGGATGTCTTCATATGGGTTGGCTGATCTCAGCAATTTTTCGGAAATTTTGAGCAATAAGTTTGTCCCAGCAAAGTTCGTTCCAAAATTTATGAATTTTTACCAAAAAATAAAAAACGTCACATGGGCATCCATCGATGCCAAAGTCAAATCGTCCCAATGGAAGAGTTAATGGGAACTAAGACACGCAAAACACCTCTTACACAGCTGAAACTGTGAACATATGTTCAAGACGAGTGCACAAACATAAAACAAATAAAAAATTCACTCACCGAATGTACGAAGACAATTTATTTCTTACACAGACCTCGTCTGATAGGGATTCTAGTTTTCTTAATAATTCTCATTACTTTACAGAAAGGTTTTGCATATACTACGTAAAACATTGTAAAATTTTATAAAATGAGCAAAAGAGAAAGAGAGAGAAGATAAATCTAACGATTTCTTGATGGCATATCGTAAAAAGTCTCAGACAAGGCAAATTCATAACAGGTAATTTTGAAAACACAGCTGATCTACTTTTTTCTTGCATAATGGAGGCCGACATGTTAAAACGGGGGCCGAAATGTCATATGTTTTTATTGTTTGTACTTTGTTGTAGTATTTACTTTACCTGTTATGAATATGCCTTGGTCTCAGAGATATTATGTTAAACTTTTCTCTTATAATAATACAATATTTCGTAAAAACATTTAGAGGAACCGAAGCATGACATGTCGAAAACATCTTTAAAACTTATCGGATAATTTTTTTCACAGCTTGTACAGAAGTTTATTGGCAAATGTTCGCTGGGATTTTACTTAGATGTGATCATAAAGAATATAAACATTTAGTATAATTAAATTATAAAGTTCAAACAATATATATATAGAGTAGTATGAAGTATGTATGTATGTACATTAAACAATAAACTTATTATAGACATTCAGGCATACAAACGTACAAATGGGCGATAAATCAGAACTATGAAAAAACAACAACTGTTTATAAAGACAAACGAATCAATTAAAATGTAATTACTATACAAAGTTGAAAAAATGATGTACAGATTTATCGGACACGGTGCTTTCAAAGGAAATGTTATTTAAATTCATGAGCGAAAGACTTGATATGTGTTCCGTTAACAAATTTCAGCAGAAAAAAACACTAATGAGAATCAACAAGATCTGTATGAAATTAGAAACGAAATATATTTTGAATACATGTACATTAATACGATTACATACATATATAAGTATGTATGTATCTACATATATGAATATGTACTACGTTTTATTCTTTTTGAAAAAGGCCCTTTTTTAATGTCGTAAAATATTATTAAATTCCAAACGCCGAAATATTAATAAATTTCTTCAAATAACAGTACCTTCTCTGCTACCCTTTTATTACAACTATTTGTACTTTTGATGTAAAACATTTTTTTTAAATGTTTTGATTAGATAAATATTCAAACAAACAAAGTTAAATTAATTAGCACTATTTAAAAGGATAAATCACATGTTCATTGTGGTTAATCTTCTATGTTACAACAAATTATAAAACGACACGAAATTATTTATAACTACTATTAAATTTAATGTGTAAAATTGATAAATGAAATAAATGTTCAAAGATCATGCAATCAAAATGAGAAAATTTAATACTAATGATATCAATTATGGAATTAAAATTATAAAATTAATATCAATCAATTAAGAATGATATGGACGAACTTTGAACCAAATAAACAAATATAGTAGAACTCAAACGAAATTTTTTACATGATCAGGCGTAAGTTAAAGTAGAGATGTGGATGTGACTGAATTTTAGCTCGCGATCATGATCGTTCACGACCAACAAATTTAAACATTTTTACAGTGACGCACAGAAGTCTTTTCGGCTCACTTGCTTTCATCCATTCCCTACAAGAACAATGACGGTCATTTGATGCATCATCTGATGGGCATTGCTGATGGGTATACCGTATACCCATCAGCATTCTCTATCATTTTATTAAGGGCAATATGAAAAAACTGATGTAAACATTCATGTACGTGTGATTTTGTTTCTCTTTCATACTTGTGGATTTCGTGAACTATAGTAAAACAAAAATCTGAACTCTGCTCACTCACAAGTATTTTACTAATCAGATCTGATGTAAACATAGTCATAGATGCAAGAGTGTTAGTAAATAAGTTTTGTGTGTGTTAGTTTCCATCAGCAATTTCTTGTAGGGTTGCTAATACAAAACAATTGTCGCTTCAGAGTTTTTTCTAGCATCTAACAACCAGAAAACAATTTTGAATACTTTAACTATGAACTTTTTTTTTACCATATTTATCCGAATCGGGTCCAAAAACATAAGCAACAAAATGATTTTGTTTGTCTACCAGTATATTCTTTTAAACAAGTAACTGTAAAATAACCTACATTTGCTAAGACTGTTGCATTTTTCTCATGGCATGACCCCAACCCATTGAACCAATTAAATTTAACGTAAAACTTAATTTCATCTCCAAGCTACTCTAGCGCATAACATAAACTAAAAAAAAAGATATTAAGAAAACTATATGAAAAGCAAACAAAGAGCAAAAAATTAGAAAATTAAATATTTATGTACAAACATGGTTTTTCTTCTTAATGAGTTCTACAGAAGCTTTTAGTTTAATGTTTTTTTGTTTTTGTACGATTATGTTTAGTATTTTGTATTTGGTGGATACCTTCTGATAGACAGAATATAATGATGGTAAGACATGATAGCTCCATGTCTGTTGTGCACCTGATTGAGAAGTGCTCTTAGTTGTAGTGCTCGCTGCTGAGGTGATGGAAGAAGTGCCTTGTGAAATTGTATTTGTATCACCCACATATGATTTTAATTTATTACTAGCATTATTGTTATTATTTTTAATATTATTATTGTTGTTATTGTGATTATTTATAATATTATTATCCTCTTTATTATTATTATTATTATTATTATTATCATAATATCTATTTTTGTTATTGTTGTAATAATGTTTATTGTTGTTATAACTGTTATTATTATTATTATTAATATTTTTATTGTTGGTATTAGAAGAAGATGATGCTAAAGCTGATTGCGATGATAATTGTAGTGATTTTCTATTCCTATGGTACGAATATCCTAATAAATTGTTAGTAGAGATCAGCGAAGAAGAAGCGTATTGATTGCTAAATGATTTTTGTTTTGACTGCAGCACACGCACACACACAAACATATATAAATAAATAATAAAGAAAAATATGTTGAACACTATGAATAATATTAAATGTAGATGATGACTGTTTTCATTTATAAGTGTAAAAACTTAGAATATTAGAAGACACACACTTTAAAAATAATGAGTAATTAATTGCAATTAAAACGATAATACTTGGCAAATTCTTGTCTATTCAGTAAAAACAGATAAGTCGTGGTATTCCTACAAATAGTATATATTTTTATTAAAAAAAAATATATAGTATTATTAAAAAACACCTTTTACAAATTCAAGAGTAAAATTTTTAAAAAAGTATGTACATTTCTAAGAAAGTATAATTTTTTATGAAAAACAGAATTTGTTGATTAAATAGTTATTAAAAAACTACATTGCTGAAGAAACATCTTTTTGCACAAATTACTGTTTAATAAAAAGTACATAAGTACATACATACATACATATTTGAATATGTGTACAACTTGTAACATTTGTATGAAAACGTTTTTTTGTTTTGTGTTCAGTTTATCGATTTAATTGCTATTTATTGATGATTGAATTTTGTTTGTTTAATATTAATTTTCTATAATTGAGAATGAGAAGAAAGGAAATAAAAAACCTTAAACAAACACAATTTGGAGAAAATTAGACAAATGCAAACTTTGTTAATCCAAATATTACATAGAAGTTTTCTAAGAAATTTTGTAAAAGTTTGAGTTTAAGAAACTTTAAATCGACAAGGAAACCAAAATATTTTCTTATATAAACTTTTGATTTAAGTATTAAATATTTAAAGCTTTCCAAAGACTTAAAACTTACCTTGCTATTGTATGTGTAATAATTAAATGTTTTCAAATAGGTGCCCAATGATAAAATATTACATTGTGGACATAAATCTTTTGTACGTCCTTGCATCATTTCTAACAGATATAGAAAATCTTCGGCCACATAATGATCTTCTTCCAGGAATAAAACTAGTCCTGAAAGAAATATTAAATTAAACTAAGTTGACTATAATATTCTTAAGATAGTTTACAAATCAAAAAACGATTGACAATTTAGACACTTGATATGTGAAACGAAATACATACTTTGGAAGCAAATCAATCAAAGCGAGTTGTTATCGGACAAAGTTTGTTTCCGTATATATCAAAAAGTTCTCTATATATTGCCTGATTCTTACCTGTATGATATCTTGTCACTTCCAATTGATCAAATACCCGATTGGCTTTCCACCACCAATGATGTTTGGTTTGGGTAAATTTTGCCTCTCTATAATGTCCATAAAGATCAGGATATAAAGCGTTGTTACATTTCCTAATAATGGCCCTGCAAGAAATTTGAGAGTTTTTCGAAATATAAATTTTAACTTTTTCGGTCAATTGCTGCTTACTGATCTTTTTTAATATCACGCGGGCAATCGTCGGGATCTACTCCCGGGAACTCATGTGAATGTGTTTGTATTGAATGTGGGTAAAATATCTGAAATTAAAAAAAGTTTTAATCAAAGAAATTTTTAATTATTCATACTTAAGTTCGTGTAGTTTAATTTTTAATTAAATGCATTTTTTGATTAGAGAGAAAAATCGTGAAGCTCATAACTTAGTTATTGAACAAAACTTATAAAATTAATTTTCTGTCTTTAACTTTTATATTACAGTGCATAACATGAAAACAATAAATAATATTTTATGACGGCGGACAAAGTTTCTTCAAAAAATTAATGCAAACAGACATATATACATATATATATATATATAGTAGGATAATAAATTTTTTAGATTTACTTACCTGCATAACTTTACAAAAGTCTATACTCTGCACTAAATCGTTAATATCTTCATCATAATAATCATGTGAAAATATTAATAGAACCTTAGAAATATCACGAGCTTGGGCCAGACTCACGATCAAATGGCGTAGGTATGTAATACGTGTATGAACCTGTAACATCAAAAGGACATTGGATAATTAAAATTACAAAATCTTTACCAACACAGAAACAGACAGTCGAGTCGTTTTGTGTTATTTTGCTTTTTTATTTTATACAATGGCTGATAAAGATGAACGATACTTACTTGTACTACAATTATCACAGAATCATTTAGCAACGGCCCAAATGTATATTCATTTAAAACTAATTGCATCTCATTATATTTGGCGATTTGTCGTTTTATTTCCGTATTATTTGGAGGATGATATAAATCGACAAAACTAACAGAACCTCCAGCACCGTTCGATAAAGAACCATTATGTTGTACTAAAATAATGAAATTAAGTATTAATTAAATGTCAATGCAAATGAAATCAAAGGAATTAATTTGATTGCAAATTTTCTGTTTAATATTTTCATAAATGCTTTTGCAAAAAAACAAAAAAAAAAATTTTTTTATTTGACAGTATAGTTAGGAAAACTGTGCAAGAACTATACAGAAAAAATGTTAAAACAAGAAAAAATTAAGAAAAATCGAGACTCAATTAAACAATTAATTAGTTCTCAACCAATCCCGAATATCGCAGTATTAACACATCAGGATTAATTGAAAAATTTACAACGTTTTCCATTAAGAAAAATTGCATATTAATTAAAAATTTAATTGAAATATTAGAAATTAACAAGCAAATTCTTAGAACCAAAGTCGCAGTCATGTACATAGAAAATGTAAAACACGATTAGACTTACGAACATTGCAGATTAAATCAAAATTCTGATTTTCAATTGCATAAAATTTGTAAAAAAAATTTATTACAAATTTAGTTTTTGTCGGATGATTAATTGACTCAATTTAACCGAGTTTTAAATTTTGATTTAATGTAAAAAGTGCAAAATTTTTTTTTGGAATAGATTATTTGTCCTGTGTTCTCAGAATAACAAATAAATTTTATTTTATTTATAAGAAATGAGGCATTTTTATGATGTCTTGTATTCAATTCTATTGATAGCATTGTTTCAAAAGAAAACAAAATCAATTACAAATAATAGTTTTGCTGAGTTAATTGAAAAAATTAGAATAATTGCTAAAGAAAATGAAATAATTAACATAAAACTTACGACTAGCTGCTAAAGTTTGATTACGAGTTTTTGGCGTTAGAAATTTATGCAATACAGATGGCACCATTGACAGTATGGCATCAACCGAATCATTTGTGGGTTCAGTCAACAAAGGGTCGCGAGACTCAGCTATAATTTATATTTTTTTTAATAAAAAAGTAAGTGAAACTTATTGAAAATGAAATGTTTGAATTTAAAAAAAATATACTTACGAAAATTAAAAGCATGTAATTGCAGAAATAAAAATATTACTAATGTTATCACAATTATGCCACGAATATAATAAGTGTTACGTTTGCGATGCATTGTCCCCGTATTAGGTAGAGTCAAAGGTATACGTCGACCTTTAAAAGTCAATAAACGAACTTACATAACTAGGCCGATTTATTTAATTTTTTTTTATTTTGTCACTTAACACTCTTACCTCTCATGCTGCTTAAAACTGAATGTTAGTTGTTCTTTGGCCCGAGGTATTTTGACTATTAAAGTATCATTTTGCCTACAAGTAAAATAAGATAAACAGTTGGCTCATTTTGATATTGTAAACAAGCTGATAAATACATATTTTTATTATAAAATTTACATTTATTTGAGCATGTACTCAAGTATTTATGTTTTAAATTTTATTTATTTGTTACAGGTTAGCAATATCTAGATATATATTTCGTTGGTAGCCATACCAACTCATCAGTAGATATTTTACCCTTTATGTTTAAAAAATTCTAAAGCTCATCTATTTATACAAAAACTCACAAATATATTTTTGTGAATTACAAAGCTTAAAAATAGCTTTCAAAAATTTTTTAAACACACACAACAAATAATTTTCCATTATGAATGTGTTTACTTTTCTACACCTATACAATTAGACAACCGCTGGTTGTCATTAAAAGTATATATAAGGCAAAAAATTAAAAGTAATTACTTTAAATATTTAAATCTCTCCTTTACAAAATTTACATTTATTTGAGCATGTACTCAAGTATTTATGTTTTAAATTTTATTTATTTGTTACAGGTTAGCAATATTTTTATTATATACATATTAGATAGAACAAGCTGATAAATACATATTTTTATTATATACATACATATTATATATGTATACCCGGTGCGCTTCGCTAACCCCCTTCAAAACTATCATTTGTACGTATAGCTTGATACTTCATTATTTTAGAGAATTGCACCTTTTCGCCGTCCAATAACTTCAAGATTTTGTTAAAGGTTGTGGTTTGTTCTAAAAGTAACCCACAGATACGAGTACGAATTTCGTTAGGATTTTCGTTTTTTTTTTATCTTGGGTTAATAGAGGGACCCCAAACGGCCAAAAAAAGTCATAGTAGAGGAGTTTTAAGATGCAACCCTGAGGAGATATTAAGACAAAACCACTTTTCGTATTAATCTCATAAAAAAAAATTGTACTAAATCGGGCTTGCCCTTTAGAGCTGATTTTTGTATGATAGAGTGTTAGTTAATTAAATTATCTCTTCAATCATGTGTATATGTAGCTTAAGGGTTGAAATTGGTTTTTGACCAGTTTTGCATCATTAAAATGAAAATTTGTAATTTTTCCCTACTTTTCAGCTTTAGCGGCTATTCAATACGAAAAATGTCGAATTGACTTCTGTTTTTCTTTTTTTTTTTGCGAAATATTTGTGAAATTTCTTTCTAAATGGTGATAAAAATTTTGTGTCATGTTTCTAATCAGAGAAATATTAGGTAGACATTGTTAACATATTTCGAACAACAAAGGAAAAATATAAAATTTATGCATCCCTTTTGTAGATTTTTTAACAGCACTGGCTGCATAGAAACAAACGTTGTTTTTCGGTAAAAGCCACTAAGCCTCAGTATTCATGTGCAAATGCTTTTTCACTACTTGCTAGGTAGCTTCGTTGAACGTCATTACATACTCTATTTATACACAATTATAAATACAAATAGAATACGCGACTTATTTCTACTGGATGTTGCTTTCTTTTAGCTTTTCAACATAACGCTTGTCTCTTTGTGCACCAGGAATCGGTGTCTAGCAATTAAAAACCAAATTATTAAGCAAAAAAATAAAAAAAATATAAAAAAAAATCCGTCAGTAACGTCACGCAATCTTTTTTTGCAAAAATACCCTGCTATATGCAAATAATGCTTCATTTAAGCATTGATTACGAAAGTACTTCAAAAATACTCAAAAAAAAAAATCAGCTCATCCAACCTCTTTTCTAATTAGTTAATGCATAAAAAAATATTTTATAAAAATTTGTCAGTAACGTCACCAATTATTTGCGGCTGATTACTTTTAGCCCTAATTGATTGGTCCAAAAGCCAAGCTTTGTACACAAATTTGCTTGCTAATCAATAGTCCGATTTATATTCTATCCAAAAAAAGTAATCATTTGCTTAAAGTACAAAAAAATAACAACAAAATTTACATTTTTCGCCGACATTGCTATATTTTCGAACTACGCCTTGCACGTGCCACTTATGAAAAGAATGTAAAATGTCAAAGCAGACACAAATTTTGCACTGGCATATAGTGCAGCCATACTCTATACATATTTGATATTTCAAATGTAAAAAAAAATTTGGGCTTTGAGACAGAAAAAAAAATCTATGTGGTTTCATTTTTCGTGGCCTTGCCCATATCTATTTGTCTCTATGGCACCCGTTCCTTCAGCCCTATCAACTTAAAATTTGGCTGAAAGTTGTATTTTGGTTTAAAAGTGACCTGCACCGATATTTTATTTGTCGATTTTAAAATACAAATGTGGCTGAATTGTCTAAGGCGATGTGTTACAGATATAAGTACATATAACTCAATGTTCAATACCAATAAAGAAGAAAAAAAAAGGCACGAGCTACTTCCTAATATAAGGGTCAACGTCGATGAAATTGATGTGAATGACCCTACTATAGAGAGAAAAATAAATTTAAAATTGAATTGAGTAAGGAAAAAATTAAATTTATCTAAATATTAAAAATATTAATTCAATTGTATTCCAGCATGATGCATGATGATGTTGGACGGCGGATTCATTCATTCTATAGAAAGCCGTTAATTTTCGCATTAAGCCGGACGGTTTTTTAAAATTACATTTTTCGCAATTGAATTAAATGTATTAGAATTGAATAATCCGTACTTAACTTAATCTTTTTGTTTTTTCTGTATACCATATACATATGTGCGCAGGTATGTACATACGGAAATGAATACACAAAAGATATATCCTATATTTCCGGATGCAAGACAATGTAAATATGTATGTATGTGAGCTATGCGGGAACTTTCGGTGTGATCCTCGTATAATACTTGCTTAGTATGACCCAAATAACTTTCAATAATTTGCAGATTTTCATGTATGTATATAGTGTTAGCTATTGTACATATGTATTTACATAAGTACATGTACAAGTACATACACATGTACATACATTTTCTAATTGAATTGTAAAATATTAATCCACTAAAACTCATCGGCTCTTATGAATGTATATCAACATACATATGTATGTATATACTTACGTATTTCTATAGTTTAGAATAGCTTTGAAAGTTTTCTTCTGTGAAATCTAAATTCAAATAATCCGTTTAGTGCAAAATCCTATTAATTTTGCAAATGCGATGAATAGTAACTAATAGCATATAAAATTATGTGAATACGAGTACATTTAGAAATTTATTATTTGATCAACATATGTATGCATCAATTTGCTTTAAATATGTAAATAATAGAGTTGTCAATTATTCGCCTTTCAACTTTGTTCGAATAATTCAAATAATTGATTTTGTTCGTTCGATCAAACGATTAAAGCTGAAAAATTTTTCGATTAATCGATGAGAACAACGAATAAAAAATGATTTAAAAAATTTATTGACAAAAAATAAACATTTCATACAAAAAACTTAAAAATAAAATAGTTAATATTTTTATTAACAAAAAAATACATAAAACTATTAATTCAAATAAACATGCTTCATTCAGTCAAAAAATATCAAATGTTTTTTTTTTTTTGTGAGATCAGACAATTTGGGTTGTTCTTAAGAAATAATCTTTTACAAATAAAAGTTGAATAAATTTTTTAGCTTTCAAACGATTTTTGATTTTGGTTTTTGAAATAAATCTTTCGCTAATTGTCGAGGTAGGTGATATTGTGAGAAGAGCATAAAATAGTTTATATAATTTTTCTGTCCTTTTTTTACATTTTTTCAAATATACCATATCGTCTAATATATCGCTGAAGGTATTTATATTTTGAATTTTTAATACTTTTAATATAATTATTTAATTCGTATAAAAGATTGTTAATTTCATTACTAGTAACATTTTCTTTATCATTACTTTCATCTGAATTATTGTGGTTACTTTCAACATAAAATAATCTTGAGTATAATTTATCCACACAAAAACATAAATGTGAAAATAAGGCCAAGTTCGTATCCAAAAAGTTTCGGCCGTAAAAAGTAATGAGATCAAAATAAGGACCAAGTTTTTGATAGGTATAATTCCATCTCATTTCTAGGCAAACTATAAGCTTGGCAAAATTTTTCAAAGAATTCTTTCCATATTAGAAAGGCAAAAAATTTTTGCCAAGCTTATAGTTTGCCTAGAAATGAGATGGAATTATACCTATCAAAAACTTGGTCCTTATTTTGATCTCATTACTTTTTACGGCCGAAACTTTTTGGATACGAACTTGGCCTTATTTTCACATTTATGTTTTTGTGTGGATCTCACTTCTTTTTTCTAAGTTGTTTTCGTATAAATATTTCAAATTTCAGCTTTCTAGCTATACTGGTAAGGCCCCATACAAATAAGGGCACCCAACTCCCCCCAGGTGAAAAGTGCCCGTTAAAAAAACATTTTCGTTAATTTCTCATCAGAACCTACCTGTGTACCAAATTTCAGCTTTCTATCTATACTGGAAGTGCCCCATACAAAGAAGGGGCAGTCAGGTCCCCCCTGGGAGGAAAGTGCCCATTTTCAGATTTTTCTGGTTATTTTCTCACCAAGTCCTACCTGTGTACCAAATTTCAGCTTTCTAGCTATACTGGAAGTGCCCAATAATATTGATGAGTCAGTGAGTCAGTGAGTATGTACTAAAATATGGACTTTTCACACCTTAATATCTCGGGAAGCTTCTACGGTAGAACTTTCAAATTTAACCTGTGAGGTCACCTCTGTGGGGAGAAATTATGTATGTTTCAAGTTTCATTATATTATGATCAAGAGGAGCAAAGTTATGAGGGGGTTAAAAACAGCTCGAACTGTTTCGTGTAAATAAACACACTGTGTGGCCGAACTTGGCCTGGCGCACTACCGTGCGCCTGGATTCTTTAGTTTCACTTTTTTAAGAATATTTTAAAAAACTTTCATTGCTCGGAAAATTTCCAGAATTTAAAAAATATTATTAACGTATTTAAAAATTTATACGTCCCTCATTTATTATTATTTTAATACGTTTTCGTAAATCTGTTGCAAAAGAATTATTAATTTTTTTGTTGTTGATCCAACAATTAATTTTGTATGCTTTAGGACACTTGTTACATGTGACTTTGTTTTTTTTTTTTCATTTTTGTGCTTGGTAAAATACTTCCAAAACGAGCTCAATTTTTTGGCTTTAGTGTATTTCTAATTTATTCACCTGAGAGTGAAAAACCCCCATTCTTGAAAATTTTTTAACGTTTCATTCAAAACATAGCACGACTACTATGTAGGTAATGCACAGTTCGACAACAACCGCAAATATCCAAAATAATATGTATTTGGTTGATATAAAGTACTCGCTTTGTTTCATATCGTACAAACAAATTTAAACATTTTTGACGTATGCATTTTAAACTAAAAAAAGTTGTTCGATTAATTGACATTAATTAATCGATTTATTCGGCATCGATTAAATCGGCATTTTAAAATTATTCGAACTAGAGTTTCGTTTCTTTGATCGATTAATCGAATTATTCTTAATCGGTTGACAACTCTAGTAAATAAAGCAAAGAAATAGTTCATTATGTATGGAAATTTATGTCTTGGGAATTATTACAGTCAACTTTTTATTTCATTTCATATGTATTCTACTATTCTGTAGGTGAAAATGAGAACGAGTAAGTTTGCATGAGTACATGTACATAAATACTTGTATTCATATACGTAGGTACATATTTTTATTTCTTATAATATGAAAATATATGTGTACTTACATACGTACTCGTACTTGTAGGTCACACAAAATAAATAATAAAATAATGATGTGGGTTATTTGATACGTTTTTTTCTTGTTGTCACAAATTATAAGAAATAAAAAAACTGAATTTTTCTTTTACATTTTTCCCCTTTAGATAAAACGATTAGATTTATTTTTGTAATATGCAGAACTAAATGCATATGTATTTATATGTACTCGTATATTTGCTAGAATAACGTTATAACTCAAAAAAATATCATACAAATACCTTGTAAAAGGTCTTTCATTAAGAATGATATAATGCTATTTTAAATTTAAATAAAACAACAAAAGTTTGATATATCAACATCATTCCTGTTTCATTTTAAAACTCGTCTGTGATAGCCCCAATTGTTGAGTCTGTTAACTCACGTTCAAAGTTTTCACTAGTGCTGGCAATTTCTGGTACTTTTACGGTACTAATTACGCCATTCCAGTCAATATGTTTAATTTCATTTTTAAAAGTTAAGCTTTTAGGCAAAGTTGTAGATTATTTATCACAGAGTTTTATATCGACCGATAAATTTTCATTGCATTAAGCTATAAAAATACAACTCTGAAAGTATTTCGTACTCAAAAAAAAAAAAAAAAAAGAAATACGATACTCTGTCCTAGTACTCAATACTTTGCCAGCACTATTTTAAACACTGCGGCGTATAATCTGCAAAACAATTTCGAAACAATTCTAGCAACGCTGCATCATTACACTGCACACTGTACTAAACATTGTGAAACCCAGAATATTTCGTCTGCTTAAGTGATACTTCACTCCACATGATCTCCTTAATATTTATTATTAATATTGCCCATGGGCCGGTGCTTCAAAGTTTAATTTGAAGTTACAACACTATATTTTAATGAAATCGAAGAACTTGTTATCGAAACTCGATATTTTTCACTTATAAAATGCTTTTCACAAAGAGCAAATTCCTTTCGTCACCGATGTGCCAGTGAACCTCAGTACGCATTACAGAGAAAATACGTTATTTAGCCAAAGAGTTCGAATAAATTTCCCGCAGAGGTCTTTCCAGCACCATTTTAGTATAATAAAGTCAAAAACGCTAAGACTAATTCCCAGCGTTGCCATTTTGGTGCTTTTCGGGTATTTTCTGGTGCTTTTTTACTTAAGCAATACCCGAAATTTTGTTAAATACCCTTTTTAGAAAAGCGGGTATTTATAGTGCTTTTAAGAATTTCTCACAGTGCTTTTAGGTGCGTTTTAAATAATCAACATTTTTGACACTTAACCATTTTCCTACTATTCTTTAAACACACCTAATACTTTTTTAACCAACTGCGTATTATTTGCATCTATATTTTGATTAGTACTCGCAAACTGTTAAGAGTTTGAATTCTAGAATTTCTCAAGCACCTTTTTTTTAAATTCGTGCAGAAATTTTTATTATTTATTTGTTTTGCTTTTGTACCCGAAATTTTTTTCATTTTTAACCTTTTTACCCTATTTACATGGGCTCACAGTGCTTTTGATGTTGCAAGAGTTGGAATCACTGCTAATCCCTTATACTCCTTAACATAACATATTTTCTAGAACAGAAGGGATCATTCACAGAGTTCTAACAAAAATTTGAAACTCATATTTTTTGTAAAGGACCGATTTTTTGAGTTATGATGTTATATCAGCAAATAAGCGATGCATATGGATGAGTGTACAAAAAAGTTTGTTGAACTTAAGCTATGTACAGACGATTGGCAGATCTTACGATATTGTCAGAAAAATGTTCAGAAAATGTCTCACAACCGTCTAAACTTACAATTTTTGTCTTGCAACGTTGCAAGAAAAAGCATTGTCAGTTCATTGTAAGACAATAATATTGTCAGACATCTTACAATCGTGAGAAAATTAATGCATCTGACAATGGCACCATTGTAAGATAATTTTTCTGTTGGCAATGCTGTCCATAAATACTATTGGATTTGACAGTTCTGACAAAGCTTAACAACGCATCTGGCAATTTTTCCACACAACAAGCTGACAACCGTGTAAACTGACAATTTTTGTTGGCAGATAAACTTATTGTCTGACAATTTTCTGACAATGAAATTGTAAGGTTTTCTTACAATCGTCTGAACTAACAATTTACCTTTTGGTAACAATTTTTCATTGTCAGTACGTTGTCAGCATATTGACATATCTTACAATATTGTAAGATCTGCCAATCGTCTGTACATAGCTTTACTTACATATATTCCCATGCACAAACATACATACATACATATGTAGATATTATATTCATTCTATCGTAGGTATAAATATACCTACTTATATATGTATGTTTAAACGAATATTATTTTATATTTGTGTTAAGTTTTTTGTAATTTGAGTTATGTGATTGCCGTCATTTATTTACATACATTTTTAATTGGAAACTTAAATATTGCATAGATAACTTTTTTGGAAAACAATAATTGCCTAAGTATGAAGTATCCTTTTATCGTTCCTTGTGTAATTTCCACAATATTCATATGAGGAGACTCATAATTCTTTAGGGAGTTGTATGAGCTATACCTATGTATATATCCTTCAGGTGGTTTTCCGAAGCAACAAGAAAAAATGGAGACTTGGGTCTTAGAGTGATGAATTAAAATAAATAGAAATAGAAATAAAAAAAATAAATATGTAAATATGTATGTATACCTACATACTTACGTAGTATATAAAATACTCATACATGATTTGGTATATAAGATTTGGCCCAGCCACATATACATATAAATTTTACTTGTTCTTTTAGTAAAGAAATAATAGCCCAATTCACGATCCAGTGCATTTGGTCTAGCATCGTAGCATTTGCAAATGGGATATAGGGATATAGGATATTTATGCTATATACTAACAAAATGTACACAAATGCATATGCTACAACATTGCATATATGCTACACTTTTAACCGTAGTTTACATATATATCCTATGCTTTTGCAACACTTATTTCAATCAATCAGTGTTGCAAACTCTAGTGAAAAAGGCTGCTCACAATAACTGACAAATTTTTGCTATTGCATATATTTGCAATCAAAATGCACAAAACTCTGAATTGGGCTAATATATAATTATAATTAAAAAATAAATTGAAATTTATTTGTAACATATTCAAACTTGAGTGCGACTTGCAAAAGTTCTGCGAAATTCTCAATTTGGTCCTTCAGATGTGTCCACATCTGGTTTTCAAAAGAGTAGCATTTTACCCCTTCTTTTAACAATTTAAAGTGGCGTTCAGTTAATTATTATTTTCTCTTCTTGCTTTGCTAATTTAAATATGTGAATATGAATACTTACAAACATATTATGTATGCACTTACATGCATTCTTGTAAATTGTTGAAGCTCATTTGAGCTATTGTAAGGTCAATGTTTGTTTTTCTTATATGT
Source organism: Lypha dubia (assembly GCA_947311025.1). Taxonomy (NCBI): domain Eukaryota; kingdom Metazoa; phylum Arthropoda; class Insecta; order Diptera; family Tachinidae; genus Lypha; species Lypha dubia. The sequence continues at coordinate 9,110,789 of OX371260.1, read as the reverse complement.
ACATATTTTTCTTTAACAAAAATTTCTTGGTAGGTATGTATTTTCTTTTTTAAACTAACATTTTACAGCACACAAATTCTCTCAACCTTACCCTCCATTATAAAAATTATAGATTTTTATGCACACACTTAATATACATACATACATATGTGTGTATACGAGTGTATGTACATATGTACATGACAGCAATTGAGTTGAAAAATTTTGCAAATCGAATCATAATTTCAATAAACGCCAATTTTATTTAACCAATACAGCTAAAAGAAGGACATTGTATTTACGCTAGAGACCTCATAAAGAATATGTATGTATTCTTGCTTCTTATAGGTAGTGGATTCGATGTATCACTGTCAGTCCGAAGTTCAGAATATGTTTCCGACGACTCGGTGGACATTTTGTGAATAATTTTAGGTTAAAGTACTTAATATGCTTTTGAAGTATTAGCTACCAGATATTCTCGAATTCGGCTCATTTATAAATGAAATATAGACAATAGACCGCTAAAAAAAAAAGAAATAGAAAGTTACTGATTTCACCTTGGTTTCTAAAAATCTATTTTTCACAAGATTTCGACGTTTTGAGCTCATGGAAACGTATTCTGACTATTTTTATGTTTGTATATGCTGCCTCTCATTGGCGACATTCTAAGAAAATTGACCTCAGTAAAGATTTCGAAAAATTTTTTAAGATAACTCTTTTCTATTCATTTTTTAATATCAAAAAACAACTTCTGCAGCAAAAAATTTGATTCAAATCGATCCAAGTTTTATTTTCGTGGTATCGAAAAATTAAAAAAAAGGTTATTTTCATTACTGTAAAACTTTTTTTTCAAAGTTCGGCTTCTTCTTTTAAACATAAAAAACAGAGCATGCCGCAAATTTTATACCGGGAATTTTCAGGGATGCATACACAAGTATGTACGTTTTTATGTAGCACAATAAGTAGACGCTTATCTTTAGATTACATATAAAATTTTTTTCGAATTTTCGAAGTATGCATGTATATATGTATAAATTTTTAGACCAAATGAATCAAATATTTATACGTATGTATGTTGTGGGTTCAGCTGATCTATATGCATTTTCATATGCTATTGTTTCCCAACTCATCAACTATCTTTTGCCAAAACTAAAAAAAATGTTTCTGTGCTTTTAGAAAAACTTTCGAATAAGAAATGCGAATTATTTGTAGACCAAGGCGCATACATCTAGACTAGTTAAACCCATAACACATACATAAATACTTTTTTTACGCAAAAATTTATTTTGTAAATAAAATTTTAAGTTAATTTCATAATTTTGTAGCAGTTTTAATTCAAAATAATTATGCATACTTTTCGCATGGATCTCAAGCGTTATCCATTACTTTTATTTAAGAAATAAAACCAAATAAAAAAATAAAAGTAAATTAAGTTGTAAATTCATTAAAAAAAAAAAATTAATTATGTAACACTTTTTCTAGATGTCTATAAAGTCTATGATGTCCATAATGTGTAATACTGCAGTATTATCATTTGCATATTTCTTCATGTAAACAAGTTGTGCACATAACTGTTGTTTGTAAAATATTGAAAATTTTCCAAAAGAAAACAAAGAAAAATACTTATGACAACAGAAAAAAAAAACTTACAAAACGAAGCAAATGTTAACGAGTAAAAAACACTTGTGAATGTTAAGAAGCATTTAGTAGACACTTTATTTTTTCAGGCACGTTACAAATGTGACGTCGAATGTTAGATGCCATTAGTGTTTGCTATTATGATGACTTCATCGCTGTTTAAAGTCAAATCTCCAGGCATTTCTTTAATTAGACCAAAGTCATTGGGTGTTGCTAAATGTTCAATACGTGCAGCTGATTGTATGTAATACCACCACAAAGAAAAAAAAATGGTTTAATGCAAATAGTGGTAGAAAAAAACTAATTTAACAACAGCGTAATTTGAACTTTAATAGAAATAGTAAATTTCTGTTTTATTTTATTATTTAAAATTTAATACTAAACTATCGTTAAACTAGATATTTTAGCATGATTCGTAGCTTAAAATTAAAATGATTAAATAAACAATTTAAAAACCTTTTATATTTAAATATTTATTAAAAATTATAGGATAGAAAATACCGTAACAATAAATGGAACTAAACAAAACTAAAAAATAGGCGCTAAATTATTAACAGCAACAACAATTTGCATAATATTAACAATAACGTATTTATTTATGTAAATCACTTTTTAAATATACATATATCGATCTTAAGAAATCCAATGAACTATTAAATTGAATATAATGTGAATTCGAAATGACTCAAGCGTCGTGCGTCTAATTCTTTTAGAATATAACTTTACGAACTGTTGTCAATGGAATTGAAAAACAAATTAGTTCGAAATAATTACATAAAAAACTAAATAGGTATACTATAGTTTTGTTATTTTCCTGGAAAAAATATAAACTAGAAATAGATCGAGCCATAAATAGCTCTCGCTTATTGTCGCCCACTTTGACTATTTTCTAAAAATAGTATGTAGTCATCCTCCTCAGAAATCAAACTTTACACAATTTAAAATGCTATAAATAATTTGTTACAACTCAAAAGGAGGACCATATTGCCTCCATACCATTTTAACTCCTTCCTAAAAAAATATGTAAGTACGTATATGGTTAATTCTTGGAGAATAATTATTTTCAACAAGTTAGAGAAGCAAAAATTGTAAAAGTTTCAGAAACTGAGTTTAAGTCATTCCAACCAAAAGAAAAAGTCCAACTAGCCTACCGGCAGTTAAGGGGAAGTAGCTGGCCTGCAAATCGTCTATTCTATAAAATGCCATTTGAATTGGTTTAATTGCTTTTTTAACAGAGCAATTCTAACACCTGTATTAGCCTAACTGAGTTCTGTTAAAATTTATTGGTTTTCTCGAATCGTTTTTTACAACACCAGTAGTGAATAATTACATGTGTTGAAATATCAAATACTCTGGGAATTATTATATACATAGAAACAAACTAGTATTAACGTGATCATTAATTATCCACCCCTTAAATCTTTGTAGTTTGTCATGCATTTCATGATAGCACTATAAAACTTTCAGTACGTAAATACTTTTTCGTCCGTAATATACTATTAATACGTAAATACATGATTGATAAGCCGTAAAGGCTTTGGGGATTTCCGCACTGAAAACTAACATTTTCGATTACCGTAGCAACCGTTAGGGGCGTTTGAAGCAGCCATCACCCTTCCTGATTTGTATCATATATTGTGGTATGTTATTTATTGTTATTTTATGGAAAGTGTCTTCATAAATAAAACACTTTAAACAATTTAACTATTACCTCATTTTGCGTATTTGAAAATGAGGTTTGATTACCAGCTGAATTCTTTCCATTAAAATTAGTGTTTTCTCAAAGCAAATTAATTATTTTTGTTATTGTTTTTATACTTGTATGTATGTTTTTATGTGTGTATATATGTTATGCTGTTTAAAGCATTTTTCGTCATAAACATTCAATATAAAATTTTTAGTTGCCATCCATTTTCGCCTTGTTATTTACAATGTCATAAAATTATTTATTGTACTCTTGTGTATGTATACCTGTACATATTTATTTGAAATGCAATTTTCCAGTAGCGAGAATTGGTAATTAATAATCATGAATACATAAAAAAAAGAAGTTTGAAATTTGACATATACAATTCTTTATATTTTTTGGTCTTATAAACTTTTACCACCATATTAGCAGTTCATTTAAAACTAAAAAAAAATGTATGTATATACCTCTTTTGATCTGATCGGACCTAAGTGTCAGCCCTGGCTGTTTATGTACAATATATCGTGTTAGATTTTCTAGGGTCATATACAAGATAACTAACAAAAAATTGAAGTAAAATTTTTACATATTAAGTGCATGCATGTATGTACATATATGTAAATACAATAAATGATCTAAAATTGGCCATAATATCACTTGGGACTGTAAGAAGTGAAAAAAGTTAATTATTATTCTTCAAGAGGTTAAAAGAGGTATTACATTTTGTGTGTACGGAAACAATTTTCCATCCCTGAACAGTGTGTCTGGAGAAATTTTACAGGTAACTGTTTTAATTCGTTAATTCGGTATACCTATGTATTCCGATTTATATACATAGATATAATTCTGTTTTTTTTTTAATAATTATGTTATCGATATCTACATACATACTAGTAATGTTACGAATATAAATTATTAGTATTCGCGAATACGAATACGAATATTTGAAACAGTATTCGCCGAATACGAATACGAATATTATTTATAAGTTTTAGAGCCACGTAATATTTCAGTGCTGTTTGGGAGAGCATATTTCCGCAGATTGCGCAGACACATGTCTCGGTGGACTTTCACGCATTTAATTTTAGTTCTTCCATTTTTTAAGTCCAACATTCCTCTACTGAGAATTGATTACTAACTTAACATGATGTGAATTTGCATATCAGACATTAACTTTTAAATGATAGTTACGAAATTTAATTTTCGTTTGTTTTTTAAAAAGATTATTATCTTGCGTCCAAGATAAATGGCTTTCTTTCTTTAAATAAAAATTAATATAAATTAATATATTTTTGTGCATTTTATGTACTTCTATAAACTTTTTGTATGATTTTTTTTGGGAAAATGTATGTGCAAATTATTCGAGAAATATTCGCTTGAATTTGGCGAATACGAATACGAATATCCTAAAATAGGCGAATAGTCGAATAATCGAATACGAATACGACTATTCCTAACATCACTAATAATAATAATACTAAATACATATAAATAATTTTCCATGCATTGGTTTAACCTTTCATCTTAGTAGATTAAATTGTTTAACGCTTAATTAATATTCACAATATGTGTATTCTGTTGCATTTTTTTATGGGCTTTGTTCAAAATGTTTTATTGAGGTTATTGCATTACGTGTTATCTTTAATAGATATTCTACGTTTGTTTGTTTGTCAAGAAATTATTTTTTTTACACATTTCCATTCTCAATTGCTTTAATAAAAATCAATATAAATAAATCATTGCTTTAATGGACATTAAATTTATAAAAAATAATAAGGAAAAATGTTGACAATTGTCTAAAAATTTATGTGACTGTGGGTTGTGATGCAATTGTAATAAATTCTTTATTTTTATATTTTGGTCAATAAAGTAACCAAAGTGTATTAAAACCAAAATGACATTTTTAGCACTCCCATTATGGGGCACAGCAGACACACATTTCTGCTTAAATATTTTATTTTGTTTTAAATGAGTCTCGTTACTAAATATGTAGTTTATTCGAAATAGATTGTATGTATAAGAAGTGACCAGAAAATTTTTCAAATCAAATTGGCCACAGCACGCCTAAACTTATGGATTCTATACGAAGTACGTATACGCTTCTTGTTGTTATTTGATTTTATTACCAGCCTGGTAACGATGTCGAACGAATTTTTCTTTCGTACAAATTACATTTAAAACAAAAACAATTTTAAAAATTATGTTTTTGTTTCAAATGTAATTTGTACGAAAGAAAAATTCATGTAAACAAGTCGCTATGAATTTACATTAAGGGTATAACATGTTAATAAATATTTTTCCACATATCAAAATTGAATATATAATTTAAAATTCTATATGAGGTACTTCTTTCCGAATTGTTGCGTAAGTAGTGCATAAGCTGGTACAAAAATATGGTTACGACACTTAAGTACATATCGTCACCTAAAATTCTAAAGGACTTAATTTGTGTCTAATTACTAATTTTAATTCTGTTAAGAACACCACAGTATTTCTAAATATTTATATAAAAGCAACATATTAAGAAAGTATGTATTGTCTTGTCAGTTACTACCTTTCGGATTTTAGGGGACGATATGTATGTACGCATGTAAGTACGTACATACATACATGTGTACATAAACATTCACTTCTATTTAGTACGTATTCATTGAATAACTTTTAAGTAAATCTTTTCGCAACTACTTTTTATTTTGCTTTTTACACTACACGTCTGTTACGGTTCATTTTCTATGTACGAGTATTTAAGCTTTTTAGAATTTATTTTTAAATTATTTAAAAAATCACACTTAAGTGGCATTATTTATTTGCGAATATTTTTTATATAAATTCTGTTTGCTTTCAATGAATCAGGCACGAACAAGTGGAAATGAAAAGTGGCCGAAAACCAACACAACAATTTAAATTAAATTATTTGGTTTTTCTATAATAGATTAATAACACATTCACAATACAATGTCTTGTGAAATTAATCATAGTATATGGATATACATATGTATGTATTTTAACCGAACCTGTACATTTACGAAATGTAATAAAAAAATATATTAGATATTATTAATCATCAACTCTTTTTTTTTTTTTTATTGAATCTTCAATTATAAATTGAAACATCAATAAGTTTTTCAAATCTTAAATCTAAAAATACTTTAATATATGTTTAGCCAGTGCTAAACAAAATTTTTAATTCCAACTGTTGATTTTTGATGTTTTACATCTCTCGTGTACGGCGGAGAGAAAGAGTATCCCTCCCGGGTGTGGCCTCTATAATTTAGAATGTTGCGCGCAAGTGGATTTGGGTGCAATACTAATTTTTCAATATATTTTTTGTGTGTTGAAAATACTGTCTTCAACAACGGAACATCAAGATCTTCGTGAATTCGCTGATTTCGGATATACCAGGGGGCTGCAGTAATTGTACGTAGAATTTTGTTTTGTCGCCTTTGAATTTTTTCTACACTTGATGCTGAGGCAGTGCCCCATAACTGGATTCCATAGGATCATATTGGTTTCAGGATCGCGTTGTATAACAAAAGACTTAATATAGAATTTCTTCCAATAAGCCAATTCATTTGGGCTGCTTTTAATTTCATTTGTGTCAACTTTGCGTCTATATGCGATTTCCATGTTAAACGACGATCAAGATGAACGCCTAGATATTTTACTACAGTGTGTTTCGCTATAGTCTCGGTGTTGATTTGTATAGGCTGGCATGTTTCCCTGCGTAAAGTAAAAGTAACGTGTACACATTTCTGCTCATCATCAACTCTTGTCGCAAGAATATCATTTCGAGTTATCCAAAACATTAGCGAAATTTTTTCATGAGCAAATTGTTCAATATTACCGATTTAATTTTCGTCGCCTTTTTTTATGTTATCGTTTTAATAATCAAAAGAACATTTTTCGGCATTATCGCTTCGATTTTCGATATCGATTAAATTTTCTATAGAAACTTTTCGACATCGATTAAATTTTCTAAAGAAATTTTTGGATTCAGTTTTCTATAGAAAATATTTTGATATTATCGATTGAATTTTCTATAGAAACTTTCTGACATCGATTAAATTTTCTATATAAACTTTCCGACATCGATTACATTTTCTAAAGAAATTTATTTAATTTTCTATAGAAAATGTTTTGATATTTCGATTGAATTTTCTTTAAAAAGTTGTTCGATATTAACATCTATTTAATTTACATAAATAAAAAAACAGTTTTGTATTATTATTGATTAAATTTTCTATAGATAATTTTTCATTGTTAACGATTTAAATATTTTGATAGCGTGTAAATAGAATAGAAATGATTTTTTTTTACTTAACATATCATATGTTTTCGTACAATGTTGTTGTCGACATTTGTCAGATGCTTCTTCTGATTTTTCTTATTTTTTTAGTTTTGTTTATTTTTAAATAAATTTATTTTATTTATTTTTAATGTGTCAATGAAAACAACACACAAGTGATAAAACATACATAAATATTTTACGTTACAAAAAATAGAATGAAAGTAAAACTTGATAGACATATTTTGTTAATACATACATACTCGTATGTACATAATCTGATTAAAACTGGATTTTTTTCAATGTAAAAAGGGTATAAAAATATACATAATAGGAGCATTTGTGGCCACAGCTGTGCCGTGTAAACGGTTGTGTAATATTTTTTGTAATATATTTTGTAATAAAATATTTTGAAATCTAAATATTTAGTTGACAAATTGTTAGGCTCTTAAGATATTAATCCTTTTCGAACTATTAGGGGGGAGTCCCCTGAGTGCGAAAGTACATTTTGATTTTGAAGCTTATGTTGGGGCCTATGTTAGGAAAATTTTGGTAAGACGACTTAAAAAACTTAAAAAATTGCTAAAAATGGTCAAAAATCGTTACTTTTGATCGATATTAATGGTTTAAATTACGTGAAATTTTGAAAAAAAGTCAAAACATTCCGTAAAAGAAAGTTAAGATGGCAAAAAAAACTAATACAGTCGAATAAAAACTTTTTAAATAGCGCAGACTTAGCTATATCCATGAAAACTGGATATATACCGATTTCTCAAAAACTGGAGCCAATCTGACACTTCCAAATGTACTTTCGCACTTTGGGGACTCCCCCTTATAGTTCGAAAGGATTCATCGAAGTTCATTTTTTTCGGGTCAAAAACTATCACAGTGTAATTAACGAAAAGTTTTTTTTTTGCTATACCCTTATTAACTGTTTAGTGTAGTGTATATATTAATTTAAATATTAGTAAATAGTCCCTACTAGCATTTGGAAGATTGTTTTATAAAAAATCACCTAACTGAGTCTTCCTCGAGTACTTTTGACGATTAAAAACTGATTAATCACTTGCGGGCTTGAAAAAAGACTCGAAAATGATTCGTGGAGATAAAAAATAAATATATTATGTTTCATTGATTTTAAATTAATTATTATTATTAATTATTTTTCCATAAATCAAATAAATAAAGAGTTTTATGTCTACGTGACTCGTTAGACAACAGTTAGACAGCAAACCAGCACAACAATTAATATCCTTTTCCTATAAAACATTAACGTATTTCTTATAACACAATGCAAACCATGGATGATCAGCAATCTCACCAGAAAAAACAAGCACGAAAAATATTAGGAAACATACAAGTACAGAACATACTAATACTGTACATAATTTAAGTGGTAATATACGGAGCCCAACTGTTCAGCAATTATCTCCTCTAAATAACAAAACATTTATAACCTAATTTTAGCCGACTCGGTCAAATCAATTACACCAATTAGTTTACTACAACAACAGTAAATGGAATGTTTACGCATGAGCAATATAATAAATCCAGAATTGCATGCTTTATGGCCTTATGGAACTGCAACTTTCTTATCGCCCGTGCTTCCAACACGTAATATGCCGTTGCCATATGCATTAGCAGGCACTTTGCCCTATGCGGCCGTGCCCATTTACCAAAGCTTATCTAATGCAAGTGCTCGGCCATGTACCGGCATAATCATCAAGTTGTTTTCGTGACAGTTGTTGACGAACATCTAGTCAGCAACAACAACAATTTCAACATAATTTATTGCGGACCAACTCATACTCAATACCACTATTATTATTACTTTTTTTATAAATTCAATTCCTTTTTTACTGTTATTTTTTTTTTACTAAACATTTTTATATTATTATTTATTATATAATTTAATAATAATTGAATTTATATAATTTTAATAAACTGAAGACATTAATAATTTAAATCGAAAAATATTTCTTTTCGTAATCGATTACAAATATGACTGAAAAAATGACTCGAAACTGATCAGATAAGCGGGTAATAAAAGACTCCCCAAGAAGAGTCGCGGGTTTTATTATGATCAGAAAATGAGCTCATATATGATTATTTTAATCGCGCAGAGGAGTCATAAATGACTCGAATATGATCAATTTTTTCATAAAATGCTTGTAGGGGGCAAGTTTATAAAAGTTTTAAAAATATGTATGTATTTACATTAATCAAATCAATTCAACTTACCTGTCTAAATGATCAAGAAGAGGTATTTCCTGATGAATTTATGGTTTTATTTTTCTTCCTTAGATGATGACGAAGTACCAACGAGTAGTTGAGTTAGTTTCTGTTTTGTTTTATTTCTATCTAAGCTTTTTTTTTTTGTTGTTTGTTTAGTTGTTCCTGTATACCCTCAGGTTGTATGAATAAAATTCATTAATGAAAATTGAATATGAAAATAAATCATGTTGTTGCAGTTGTAGTTGATTTTTATTTACGTTGCTGTTGGTAACATAATTTTCCTTTTTTGTGTGATGTTGCTTTTGTATTAATGTTACGGCTTTAAAGGAACAGGAAGAGATACAATTTAATGGTGTGTTATTCGTTCGACAACCGAAAAACATATACACATTAAGTTCACACACATACATACACAATCACAAAGGCAAAAGGAATAAAAAAAATCGATTTTTCACGTTTAATAAAGCAGCTTAAAGGATGGTTGAATGAATGCGATGAGATGTTGCTGCTGATGAGTAAAATAATAATGTATTTTTTTTGTTTAATATAAAACAGCCTTAAGAATTTTTTACATTTCAAATATTTTATTAAGGATTTTTCTTTCACAAATAAAGTTTTAAATTATTTTTTTTTCTTTAAAACTTTGCTTAATACACAGCAGGATTTCCCAATACTTTAACTAAATATAATATTTTTTACTTTATCTATTATTTTTATTTAGCCAAATAAAATTTCACTAATTTTCTTTTCATCTGTAGTGCAGTCAAATCCATTCGTATAATTTTTTTTTAATTCCTATTAGATTTTTTTCTAATTTTCGTTTGTATTTGAAATTTATTTATTTATAAATAATTTAAGCACATTTCTTTGTGTTCCTTCTTGTGTGTGCCGAGTATACGAATGAGTATCTTTTATGTTGAAGTATCTATGAGATATGTACTTAAATTTTTAATATGGTTTTGTGTTGTTGTTTCCTTGCTTGTTTCTGTCTGTTCTTTTGATGTTGTTGTTGTTCGTTTGTCACAACCTCTCATTTCTTTGGTTTTGTTCGTTGTTGTTGTTGGAAATTTCTTTTTCTTTTATAATATTTGCTATTGTTTTTGTGCATCTGCATCTTTAGTATTTCTGTAAATAGTGGTACTGATTTTGTTTTGAAGTGTTTTTTGTTTGTTTTTTTTTTTGTATTTACGACTATTGTAAATATGTTTTGCATATAAAATCTGGAGCTGCCACCCTCTTTCCTATTATATTTTCATAAAATTTAGTTTCGTGCACATTGAATTGAACTTTACAGAAATAACATAAATAAATACAAATACCGGGAAACGGACTAGAACAGCGGAAAACTGTTTCTTTTAATACCTACATATGTATGTATATGGAGCTCTTAATTAGAATCTGCACTCGCTTTCTTCAAGTTGCTGTCAGTGTTTTTTCAAGATACCTAAATACAACGTTATATAAAAATGGAGGCAGTTGCAAGTAAAATGTTAACGTAACTGGAGAATGGTTTGCCCTAATCTATTAAATAAATCATTGGAAACTATACAAAATTCTTTTCTTTAATCTTTAAGACTTTTCTAATCAGCTTAATAGTTTTAGAGATATTGGCTCCTACTCACGGTCATATAGAATTTATACTTCAAAAGTTTAAAGCCAGAATATTCATACAAAATTACTTGTTTTAAACTCTTGACATATACATACCTACTTTGTTTATTACTATAAGTATGGGTTTAGCAACCAACGAAATGCAGCATATAGCTGTATCGTTTTCTTACTTCTTGCAGTTATATTTGTTTCGCCATTTTTCATTAAGTAATCATCATAGTTTTCTTTTTTTAATTTAATAAAATAAATCTTTTCTCTTTTCTAGGTAATTTTCTCCAAAAACAAAACTAGCGACTACGTAAGTATACCTTAAGATAAGTAATTAAATTAAAGCCAAAATTAGTTGGTGGCAACACACTGTATTTTAAGCCTTTTATATACATACATACATACATATATATGTATTGTTAAGCGTTACATTCTTCGTGCTACAACAGACAGTTTACTCATCGGTTACGCGTGTAAAACAAAAATAATAAAAATAATTATTTGTCAATTTATATTTTCATCGTATGTACCGCACAGTGCACAGCAAACAAATAACGAATGCGGCCAACCGGTGCTTTCGTTGTCTTTGGCTTAACTAATCAAACTAAAAGTGTATCTGTAAGATACTTGTGCACCTTTCTATTGCAAATAATATTATGTATAACACTCTGTGTATTGAATTCATAAGCAAACTGATGAGGAAACTCTCTTTTTGGGGTTACTCCCCTCCTGTGCTAGGCCAAAAATCCAATGAAAAACAATGAAAACACACATATACATACTGATGTACAGGCTTGGAAAACTGAGTTTTTCAAAATGATACTGATGGTTACATTCGGAAGTAAATTTCAATTACATATGAGGAGCCGCAGAACAAAACGCAAAAGGCATAAAATTGTACAGACTTTCACATATACAATATTAGTTATTTTATGGTTATTTTTTACAAAAAGTACCTGAAATTTTTATGTTATTAGTTTGGCTCAAAGTAAATAAAATTTACTACAAATATAAATTAATGTATATATTTTCGAGGAAACATTATGCCTGAAAAAAAATTTTTATGGAAGGAAATATAAACATATATAAGGTGGGTGGTTAGGACAGAGCAAGTAATCAATATCATAAATTTTTTAATGTTATTTAAGTGATGAAGACATAGGCACTGGTCATTAAATAGTTCCTGCTGCGATTTATACGGTTATGTGTATTATGTTGTCGGCTAACAGTATCGTTGGATAGATATACATATATAGCTTAAGAAAGTTAATGTGTCTACTTAACATTGGCGGAGCTTGCAGCGGCACTGTCCCAAAATTATAAAAACCCGCAATAGCAAAGTTCTAAGCGAATTAATTTATTCTATCTACCCTATGCTTTTCCCCAGTTTCGGCGCAATGCATTGTATGACTAGGAGTCATCGCTTGAGTGCGGTTCCTTATAAAAATAAGAGTAATTGAATTAAGGTGTACATTTTATATGATCGCAAAATAATGTTAGTATCTAAAAGAATGCATACAAAAGTCGTAGTGTAGAACCAAAGCTTCAAGAAAATCAATCCATTGGAGATGTAATATAAAAAATAATTCACAGATTAGAGAGTAAATGCTAGAAGTTCCAACCCTGTGTATTATCAAATACATTTTTTCTATCTCTCTTGGTTAATTTTTTATTTTACTCTCTTCGTACTTTGGGATTACTTTCAGGGGTGGGAAATGGCTTTTTGCTTTCGCAGAAATTTAACTCTTTAATGATATAAAGAACGTACCAAGTTGTACTTACTTTCATAGTGTTAGCCATTCCAGCCCTGCGTTGGTATATATTAGTTAATTTTGGTGTTCGCAGTTGCTTTATTTGAATATTTAATCGTTTTCTTTATCAGTGGCATTTAGCATCTTTTCTATTTCCTTCTTAAATTTTTATCTAAAAGATAAATTGTATTTTAAGGGTTGTTTATATTTTCTAATGGATGTTGAATTGGGTTGGTTTTTTAATTCAACGAATTTTTATGAATGAAATACATTTGTAACTTTTACTTATAACTTGATTATTAACTGAATGAAGCTTAAGAATATAATATAAATTGGCTGTTTAACTTTTATTATTATGAAATTATATATGTATATGAATATAAATACTACCTACATACATACATACATACATACATACATACTGGTGATGTTACGAATAACAATTTTTAGTATTCGCCGAATACGAATATTAATTTTAAGGTTTAGAGCAACGGTTCTCAAATGGGGGTCCGTAGCAACCATCGCAGGGGTCCGCATGAAGAGCACAAAAAACAGCGTTTTCAAAAATAATACAAGTTTTTATTTTCGATATATTATTTTTTTTTTTTATGTTTTAAAATCTTCAAACACAAACAGCAAAATATTAGTGCAATCGTTTACTCTTCACTTTTTAACTGTCTGTTATTGCCAAATAACAGCTGATATGGTTTTTATTGCCGTTTAATTTAGTTTGAAAGAAAAGAAAATATTGTGAAGACTATTTAAATTTTAGCTTTACATATTTAAATAAAAACGGTGAAGTCTACAGTACGTTATATGCCACAAAACTATTTCGAACGATGCGATAAAACCGTCTAAAATGGATAGGCATATTTAAGCAAATCATCTGGCTTTGAAAATAATTTCTTTTTACTCTTTTGCGTTTTTAATTCAACCTAAAAAACAAAATACAAAATGTGCTTCAAAGGGGGTCCGCGAAAAAAAAAAAAAATTCAAGGGGTACGTGAACAGGAATTTGGTGAGAACCCCTGGTTTAGAGCCACATAATATTTAAAATTTAATTGGAAAAAGACCTCCCTTGGCGTCAGTAACAATAAATTGAAAAAACTCTCACACTACTTTAGGTGTACATACATACATACATATGTATATCATTATTATGACATTGAGATGCCGAATTTGAAGACCACTACTGAACATTTTAAAATTACATGCATACTTTGAGATTTCATTTTTCTTACTCTGATTGCGATTTTAATTAGCAATGTTTGGGAGAACATATTTTCGCAGATTGCGCAGCGACGTTTCTCGGTGGACTTTCACATACTAAATTTTAGTTCTTTCATTTTTGAAGTCCAACATTCCTCTACTGAGAATTGATTACTAACTTAACATGATATGAATTTACATATCAGACTTTAACTTTTAAATGATAGTTACGAAATATAATTTTCTTTTTTTTTTAAGAAGATTATTATCTTGTGTCAAAGATAAAGGGCTTTCTTTCTTTAAGTAAAAATTATTATAAGTTAATATATTTTTGTAAATTTTATGTCCTACGTTTTTAAACTTTTTGTATGATTTTCTTTGGAAAAATGTATGTGCAAATTATTCCAGAAATATTCGCTTAAATTTGGCGAATACGAATATCTTAAAATAGGCGAATAGTCGAATAATCGAATACGAATACGAGTATTCGTAACATCACTAATACATAAATAACTATTATTTAATAAGATTTTAACGACAGAAAATGTTAAGATTTTAAAGGACTGTTTTGAAAATTATACTTTAGGAAAAAATTGGCTTAAAACAGTAAAAACAATTGTTTTCAAAAAATATAGGTATGTACGAGTACATATTTACGTGTATGTATCTTCAGTAGTTGTAAAAAATTTTAAATATTCAAGCGCATAATTATGGTTACATAAAAATCATAATTCCCAAAATTTTTATGAGAATAATTCTCTAATCAAACTGTGAGATACTACAAATATTTTTGATTAATTGTTCTAACCTTCTGACTCTTTTATTAATGGTTCTTTTTGACTTTTCCTTAAAACGGAGCGCAAAGCTTCCCTTCGGGTTGAAGTGTTGTACAAAAATATTTTATAAAATTTTACTATAAGCCTTCTTAGACAACAAACGTCCAAACCAAACTTAGATATTCTTTCGTGTATGTAAAGAAATAAATTTTAAAATTCTAAGTTTGTCAGTTGTCGGAGTTTGGCCATAAAATAACTACATACTTTAATTTATCCCTTCAAAACTAAAGATTTTTTGGCTACATTTTTTTAAATCAATGTTGGGTATATATTTTCTAATTTATTTGGAGATACATATAATATAAAATTTAAATAAAAGTTTCTTAAAAAAAAGTTATAATAAATTAGTTTAATCATAATAGTATAATGAAGAAATCTTGTGTGTATGATTTTTTTTATTAAATATCAGTCCGTTGGTATAATTGCTTTTAAAATTTTGTTTAATTTCCTATAGAAGCCACTTTGGCACTTTCTTTCCGCACATACTCCTCATCGGCTAAATATTGTACTTTGCCTACACGGCTGCCCGATTCTGTGTCGTACTGGTACACACAGGGTACACTGTTCGGTATATTTAATTTCATTATATCCTCATCAGTTATACCTAAGAAAGAGGCATTTGTATAGAAATTAATAAAACAAAGAAGAAAATATAACACACCTTCAATATGCTTCATTAGGGCTCTTACTACTGTTCCATGTGCTACTACAAGGACCTTATTTCCTTGAAGTACTTTTGGCACTATTTCATTATCCCACAAAGGAACTGTACGCAACATAACCGTTCTTAAGGATTCTGCAAGAGGAAATTGTTCCGCAGGTATATCTTTGAATTTCGGATTGTTACGTATTGTATTGAATAATGGATTGTCGGGTGTTATTGGTGGGGGTGGGGCATCAAAAGAACGGCGCCAGATTTGTACCTTAAAACAAAAAACAAACAAAAAAAAAAACTGGATAACAAATGTGTTTTAAAGGAAAATTAATGGACTATAAGTAATTTTTAAAATTAATATCATCTAAAAATTGACTTTTAAAATAGTACCACTTGCAAAGTTTCGTTTAAGCTAGTAAAAATTATATTTTGAAAATGAGCATTTTAAAAAAGTTTTTTTTTAAAGTAAATTTCCAAAAACTAAATTTTAGAAAGTAAATATTAAAAAAGTACTTTTTAGTATGTACATATGTACATAGCTTTAAAAAAGTTCCTTTTAAAATTATATAATTTAAAAATATACCATTTTAAAAGAGAAATTAAAAATATAGTAGATTAAGAAAAAACTTTAAAATAATAAACTTTCAAAATTAAACCTAGTTTTGAAAGAAAAACTGTCTGGAAAAAATGTTACTTTTTAGAAAAATATAACTTCCTATAAAAATTAGTTTCTGAAAAGTACCTTTTAAGAATGCGTTTTAGAAATATACAAAATAAGTTCTATTTAAGTAAAGTTACTTTTAAGGAAATACTTTTAAAAGACAATAACTAAAATAACTTAACCTTTTAACTAAGGGACTTTCTAACGGCACTTTTTACCAAATATAGTTTAAAAATGCAAAAAAAATAAATAACACGAAGAAAAATTTATCTTATTCAAAGGCCATCATTTGGCAAAAATTACTTTTTCAGAAAAGAACATTGCGAAAAAATATGTTTGTTCTGATAGAAATACCTTTTTTTTAAAGAAGTGCTTTTCATAAAAGTTTTAAAAGTATGTACATACATACATATACACTTTTCTATTAAAACGATCCAGTAGTATCCACTTAACAAAATATACACTGACCTCTTCTTCACCATATTTGTTGGCCATTTGTCGCTTATTGAAACCAGTTAAATTTCCATAGTGACGTTCATTCAGACGCCAATCGCGTATGACGGGAACATTTTTATAATTCATTTCATTCACAATCACGTCGACCGTTTGATGAGCTCGTTGCAGCAGGGAAGTGTAGATATAATCAAACGACATTTTGTGGTCACGTAGACCACCAACAGCAATCTTAGATGCATCTTCGAGACCTTCAACATAAAAATATTGCATAAGCATCAAAACAGGACTGAATTAATATAATAGATTCAACACCGGTCGAAATCTCGATGTACAATTTGAAATAAAATTTCAATAGATCATACCGATCGAGCTCAATATTCTGTAAAAACATTTCTAAATTTTATATTAATTTTACCTTTTTCCGTAAGTGGAGCATCATGCCAACCGCAAAATAAATTATTTTTGTTAAATTCACTCTCGCCATGGCGCAAAATTACTACTTTATTTATGGACATTTTGTACTATATATAATAATAATGATGTTGTTGTTATATTTTTGTTGTTTTTGTTAGCGCTGTTGCTTTTGTTGCTCTTGATTTGTGATGGTTGTTCAACGATTTTGTGTTGTTCCTGCACTTTTGGTAACCACTCGAACACTAAGTTGTTGCAATGAAAAGAACGTTAATTTTAAATGGAAAATTGGTACAAAGAAAGATACACAAAAATAAAAAGACTTTCTAAACGCAATACAAAATTAAATAGAATTAAATAAAATAAATATGTACTGAAAAATCAAACAGAAATACAATTTAATTGAGTTTGCAGTTGCAAATAAATATTTAGTTGCAGCCGTATGTGTTGAATGCTGCTGATGTGGTGTCGTTGTTGTTATCAATTTGAAACGAACAACAACAGTAGAAAAATACAATAGAGGCCAAAATGTAGATACTACCAACTGATTTTCAGTTTGTATTTCTTTCCGATTAACATTGTTCATTTCAACGCAAAGTAGCATCAAGACGGTTACAGCTAATTTAAATGAACTGCATTCAAAGCAGAAAAGAAGAATTAATTAAATAAATAAAAAAATGTTTGTTTTGTATTGTTTTTTTTTTCTTCCACTATTAACAACCACTTCCATTAGATGCGAGGTAGCATCTCATTGCATTCGTTTTTTTTTATTTTTATTTTATTAGATGATGCTTCTTATTTAATTTCTTCTGCACTTGTTAATAGCAATAACATATATATACATATACTTATGTATGTCTCTTCTGGGTATTTTTTAATTGATCTTCATTGCAGCACATGCAATCGAATTTGTCAACAATTTTGTAATTTAATTAGAAAAATTAAACATCTCTTTATTATATTTTTTTATGCGGAAATTGTCAACAACATTTATACGATCTACAACATCTGCAACAGGTGGTGAATTACACATATATTTTTTGGCGGACAAAGCGTGTGTCGCGATAAGCTTTTATGCGGTAAATTTTGGAAATAACGAGAAAAACCAAATACATAGTAACTCTTTTTTCGAATCTGTAGCTAAAAAGTGTGCAATAAGAAAAATACATGAACTTCGTTTCCAGCGACCTACAATTAGCTAAGAATTTATATATTTTTTTAACTTATTGGATATTTAATTCTCTCTAGAAAATTAATTTACATCAAAAATAGAATAATTTAAATTTATGTTATCGGGAGTTATTGGATCGTGATTCCACCGAATAATTTCCTTAGCATTACCATAAAAATTTCTCAAAAATGTTTGGACCAGTCTTGGGCCGTAATGATTACATTTTTTAAATTCGTTATATTTTATGATCGTTTTTTTTCCTTTAGTTGGGCTTGTTTGTAGCTTGATCAAATATTTTTTATTAAATCGAGGAACAATTTGTCCCCCATAACATAATCTTTCGTGATATTAAAATATAAATTAGAAAGGAATTATAGTGGGTTTTGAACTTTCTCATATTAGTATAAACTTGATCCACATTTTATGTGATTTTTACCAAAATTCGCAATTTGTGCAAATCGCACATAATTGAAAAAAAAACATATCACGAAGATTTGAATTCAATTACAATTTTTATGATTTTAATTTTATTTATTCTATTGCGTCGTTGCAAAATGACGACATGAATAATTGTAGGTGCTAAATCAGTGCTCTATATTATTATGACAATTTCTTGTAGTTTTCAAACATTTTTCTCCTCTATAGATTTTTTTCGTATATCAACAAAAAAGCAAATCTCATTACTTACAAGTTATCAGTTTAACATAGTTTTATAGTTTTTCTTACTATTTTATTTACAAATTTTTTGATGTGCAAATCTTTTCGTAAATACAAATGTATTTGTTCGTACATATACAATTATTTTCTTTTAAATCTTTATAAATTAAATTTGCCGCAAAGTATTTTAGAATTTATGAAATTTTATTTAATTTTTTAAGTAAATTTACTACGGTCAAGAAACGTTTTAAAAAGAGAAATGCAGTTCTCATAAATATTTCTGTTTTTATCAACAAGACTTATTTTTAAATATTACTTTTATTAAAGTGGTTTTACTTATCTATTTAATACACTGAAAAAAATCCACATTGTTAGCAAATACAAGCTTCTATTACAGCAGATGCGCTAAGAAAATTTGAGTTTATAAAACTAAAATTTTCTCTCTAGAGGTGACTGAATGTAAAGAACGATATGAGGATTAATTTTGCATTGTTAACACAAAATTTTTCATTTTTTCTGATTGAATGTTTGAGTAAATGCGCGATATGTTTTAAATGTAAATATGTATTAGAGTTGTCAATTATTCGCCTTTCAACTTTGTTCGAATATTTCAAATAATTGTTTTTGGTCGTTCGATCAAACGATTAAAACTGAAAAATTATTCGATTATTCGATGAGAAGAACGAATAAAATATGATTTAAAAAATTTATTGATAAAAATAAAAATTTCATACAAAAAACTTTAAAATAAAATATGTAGTTAATATTTTTATTAACAAAAAAATACATAAAACTATTAATTCAAATAACATGCTTCATTCAATAAAAAAATATCAAATGATTTTTTTTTTTGTTAAATCAGACAATTTGGGTTGTTCTTAAGAAATAATCTTTTACAAATAAAAGTTGACTCAATTTTTTTAGCTTTCAAACGATTTTTGGTTTTGGTTTTTATTAAATTAAATTTTGAACAAACTCTTCCGCTAATTTTCGAGGTAGGTGATATTGTGAGAAGAGCATAAAATAGTTTATCTAATTTTTCTGTTCTTTTTAGATTTTTCCAAATATACCACATCGTCTAATATACCGCTGAAGTCTTTTTTATATTTTGAATTTTTAGTACTTTTAATATAATTATTTAATTCGCATAAAAGATTGTTATTTTCATTACTAGTAACATCTTCTATATTATTACTGTCATCTGAATTATTCAGGTTATTTTCAACATAAAATAATCTGTGTAGTCTTATAAATAAATAAGTATGTAAGTACATATACATATATATAAATATAACCTATGTACTTATGTACATATGTTAATAGTAAAATATTATTATTTATATAAAAGACTTTTCGTACGATAATTTTACCAAAAGAACGGTAGGTAATATTTTAAGGCTGTACGGAACTTGGAAAAAACAAGTACATATTCAGGTTATTAGCGAATGAATACTAAGTAAGCATATGTGTGAAGTTACTTATACCGTTACTCCCATAATATAAATATATATATATATATATATATATATATAAATATATATATATAATTGTATATATAAATATATACATATGTAGTATGTACATTAGTGATGTTCCGAATATCAATTTTTAGTATTCGCGAATACGAATACGAATATTTAAAACAGTATTCGCCGAATACGAATACGAATATTTCTTTTGAGGTTTATATTTCAAATTTAATTGGAAAAAATTTCTGCCTTTGCGTTAGTAACTATAAATGAAAAAAAAAAATTTGTGATTTAACATTATTATTGCATTAAGATGCCGAATTTGAAAACCTCTACAGAACATTTTTTAATTATTTTACTTACATACTTTCAGATTTCGTTTGTCTTACTCTGTTTGGGTTTTTAATTAATAATTCAGTGCTGTTTAGCGAACATATTTTTGCAGAAGGCGCATCCACCTGTGTCAGTGGAATTTCATATATAAAAAGTTTTAGTTTGATTCCTGTAGCTTCTCACCCTTATACATTCACATATGAACAGAATCAAAACATCTCACCGAGTTTCTTTAACCCTAATCATACCAACATGTATCTGTGAGCCACATTTTGATGTTTAATTCAATGTAGTAAGTAAGTAAATATTCGGCATACCGCAACCAGACTTCTTGACTTTTATTTTACATATGTCTTGTATAGTTTAACAAAAAAAGTATTTAAAATTATAAATTATCCTATTTTTTATAAGTCAAAACAAAAAATGCAACATAAACTACTGACATGTGTCTCCTAGACACATTCATTTGTTGCTCCCCAAATACGTCAAAGGTCACGAAATAAATTACAACGGCCTGTAGTTCAGTGCATGCAGCAAGTTCTTCAGGAGGAAGCTTCACCAAATGTTACTAATTGTTCAACAATTAAAAGATGCGATATGTGTGATGGTATAAAAACATTTGTATGCAAAAAATGTGTTGAATAAAAAGTTTCGTCCAAATTTATTTGATTTTGATTAATTAAAGCTTTTTCTTCAAAATTTGCACATATGTGTCTCAGAGACACATGTTGGTAGGATTTCTAATAGTTTATGTCGGTATGATTAGGGTTAAATATCATGCATTTAAGTTATACGAGTATATTCCAATTTATTGCCGATAGATCAGTGATGCCAACTCTTGCAACATCAAAAGCACTGTGAGCCCATGGAAATAGGGTAAAAAAGGGTAAAAATAAAAAAATTTCGGGTACAAAAGCACTAACCTAATTTTTTTTTGGGTCTGGTGGATCAAGACAGATCTATTGCTTTTTCATGGCTTTTTCTGTGACTTTGTCGGAGTAAATCGCTTTATCGAACTTTTATTTCACAATTACCACAAATAAAATATGCTTTTAGTTCATATTTTGCTGTTCTAAGCAACGTTTTAAAAGCTGGATCATTTTCCCAAGCTTTTCTGTATAAGTATTTGTTTTTCGATCTGAGGGAAAGCCATTGTTAGATGAAGAACTTTAGCACATATCAACTTTAACATCAATGAAGAACTTACTTTTAATAACTGTGCAGCTTGATAATAACCAAGGCACTTTCTTGCATAAATTTGCATAAAAAAAAATCAAAGGATATTTACTAATATTGAAAGTAAGATCACTGCTAAACAAATAAATCATAAAAATTTCTGAACGAATTTAAAAAAAAAGATGCTTGAGAAATTATAGAATTCAAACTCCTAACAGTTTGCGAGTACTAATCAAAATATAGATGCAAATTATACGCAGTTGGTTAAAAAAGTATTAGGTGTGTTTAAAGAATGGTAGGAAAATGGTTCAGTGTCAAAAATGTTGATTATTTAAAGCGCACCTAAAAGCACTGTGAGAAATTCTTAAAAGCACTATAAATACCCCCTTTTCAAAAACGGGTATTTAACAAAATTTCGGGTACTGATTAAGTTAAAAAGCACCAAAAAATACCCGAAAAGCACCAAAATGGCAACGCTGCGATAGATGATGTACTTTGTTCAATTCACTGCTGCGAAAGCATTTTTAATTTTATTAATACATTTGAGACAACTTAAATTATAATTTATATATATTTTAGTTTGTTTTTTAAGACGGTTATTACTTTGCGTGAAATACAATGGGTTTTTTTAATAAAAATTAAAATATTTTTTTACATTTTATGTACTATTTTTAAACTTTTGTATGATTTTTTTTGGAAAATGTATGGGAAAATTATTCGAAAAATATTCGCTTGAATTTGGCGAATACTAATACGAATATCTTAAAACAGGCGAATAGTCGAATACGAGTGTTCGTAACATCACTAATGTACATACATACATACATACATATGTATGTATATATACATATTTCAAAAATAATTTAGCTACAATAAGCCCAAATATGCAAAACTTTAAGGGCCGATTTCCATCTCTGGCATCAACTTCAAAATATTGATTTGTGTTGCAACAACCTTGAAGAAATAAAGAGATTTTTCTCTTGCCTTACGACGATTTTCTATTATCAGTGTGTGGCAAGTATGCATATAACAGTAAATATGTATGTACTTAAAATATGTCTCTGAACCCATTCTGGTCATAATTAGAAAGATAAATTTTATAATTAAAATAATAACATTAAACAAATTATCGATAAATAACTTGCAGTATTTAGTGGACGAAACAATTACAGACACATTTTAATACGTTACATTATGTTAAGACGTTGAATAGTTAGTGCTTTTCCTATGAATATCCTCGTTCAAACAAATTTCTACTGCGTTTTCTTACTCACGATTGTCGGTGAATTTATTTTTATAGTTCTTTTAGATTTGGCTGGATTTTGTACTGTTTCAATTTTCAAAATGAGGTAGTTTTTCACATACTTTTTATTGTATAAAGATTTAAAAGCCTTTCAATTACATATGTATGCACTTCTTATTAGGATGCTTTTGTATCAGTAATTTCAGTTTTGGCGTTTGTTTATGTTTTATTGGTAAAGGTATGAAGAATATGAAGCGATTGGAAAAACAAAACAGAAAGAATAACAGTATTTGGCAGTCGTTGGCTCGTGTCAGTTTATTGGAAATCAATATGACAGTTGTTTGTTTTGTTTGTGCAAATTTGGAATTTAGTGTTGGAAATGGTTTCAACAGATTGGAAATTATGGTATGTACAGTAGAGTTTATTAGTATATGCGTAACATAAAAATAATTGTTTTAACATAAAGCTTATTGGCTGGAACAAAAACATACTTTTACAGAAAACGTGTTTTCAATTTACAATTTATAATGGAAAAAGAAAAAGTATTATTATAACAAAAGATATACATATATACATAAGTATGTATGTAAGAAATTTGTACACTACTTAATGCAGTTTTTCTTGGTTGTGCAATAAAAATCAAAAGCTCTTTTGATTTTACCCAATATGACACGCACATACAAACTGAATTTATGAACGCTTATAGAGCTCCTTGAAACATATATATTTTATTTAGGAGTTCAAAAATAATACATAATATTGTTTATTCTTTTGAGATTAAAGATTTTTTAAAAATACAATACAATCAAATTCAATTTAGGTACACAATTTTCTATTTAGGTACATTCATTACATAGTTCCTTTCAAAATATATCAGACTGAAAATATATACTTCAAACCTTTAATTTAATAAACCTTTTTGTTTTAAATTAGAAACTGAATCGGCAATAACTTTGGCGGAAGCTTTTAGGTACCCGCCACTTAAAAGCATAACTATCGGTATGCTACGAGATCGGCAAGTGGCAAAAACAAATTCATCGCGTTCAATGACACCCTGGGAAAAGAAAATAAAAATATATGTTTATGATACTCTGTTTCCAAGAAAAATATTTTTTAGCACAAAGTAAATAAATAAATAAATACTTAAAATCTTTTCTAAGCATACCTCTGGTGTTATTGAAAGATAACCCAAAGGGTCACCTTCCAAAACATCTGTACCAGCATTATAAACCACCAGTTGAGGATGGAACTCTTCAAGAGCGTAAATTAAACCTCTAAAAATACATATATTTTTTAATTGTTATGAATTACACTTTTAATGAAATATTTTACTTCTTTAGCTTCTTCAAATAATCTTCATTTTTAGTTCTTGGCTGTAATTCGACGGCATATCGTATTGCCAACTTAGCCTGGTGATCTTTGGGATATATACGAAAATTGTACATATCCATTATGTAAACAAAGGCATTATTCATAAAATCCCTTTCATGACCGTTACCCTGATGGGCGTCCAAGTCTACAATCATTATATTTTGTACATAACGCTCTTCGGAGAATATGCGTTGTATTAATAAAGTAATATCGGCATATGGACAAAAGCCTCCGCCTTTATAGGAACAACAGTGATGAAATCCACCACCTAAATTTATGGCCCATCCATATTGCAAAGCCAATTTGCCAGCCATAATAGAACCGGCAGTTTGAAATCGCATTGGTTTTAAATAGCCACACTGTACACAGCCATTGGGCACAAACAATAAAATGGGAATTTCGGCAATTCGCGCTACATTTAAGCTCCATTTTAAACTGCTCAAGTACTTGGGCGTATGCACTTTTAATAATTCTTCTCGTGATATTTCCTCGGGTTCATAAAATTTGCCCTTGACGACTTGGGTTTCCAGCAGAATCTTTAAATGAAAAAAATAAGTGTAAATAAAACGTATTTATAATTTATTTATTCGTTCACATTATGACATTACTTTGGCTATATTTTTGCCTTTTTGAGCATCAAATGGGTGTAATTTTTCCAATTTAGCAAAATGCACTCCGTATTTTTTACTATAAACAATGGGAAGTTGTTTTCTCTCCCTGGCATCCGGTTCCGTTTTGCTTGGTTTTTTGTCAGTTTCATCCTTAATATCAGTTCGTTTTATCCAAACTACTTCTGCTTTTTCCTTTTTACTGTGCACCTTTTCAGTAAATTTTTGCATTATTTAGTGAATTTCTTTAGTTTTCACGTAGTTTGGCATCATTTTCCAATACCAACAATAATTTTGCATAAAATGAAAATGCAAAATAAAAATCACAAAATAAAACTAAGTGTTGGGAAACGGAAAAGCTAAAGAATAGAAATATAAAAGTGCTGGGCAGCACTATTTTAAGGCACAGTGATGTATACATTTCGAATATTTCAGGAATTGAATATTCGGGTGGTACTAAACAAATTCATCTGCGATATGATTTTTAAGTACACCCAACAAACATTTGAAATTGGATGCTTGTATCATTTAATATCAAGCACAATTATCAAATGTGGCAAAACAGAGGTCTTAGTTTAACATTTTAATTTAAATTGATTTCGAATTGAATATAAACATATGACAAGCCAATGTTTTGTCAATTAGTTCTTAAATTATATTTTCAAATTATAAATAAATTAACATAAAATTTGGTTTGATGGTTCGAGGTTTTGGGTGTAATTTCCAACTACATCGTTTAATATTTTCCAAAGCTTTTAAATATAGTGGGACGTCCCAGGTTTGGCCTAAATATATTTTGTTGAAACTGTCTTTTTAATTTGGAATTTATTATTCAGACTTTATAAATCATAATTATGTATTTCTTATTCCTTATTGTACATATAAATATTTAATTAGATGTTCTAATTTATCTACGTATTTACATATGCACATGTACATCCAAACAAATTTGTATTTGTGTTCAATAGCCGCTAACGTTGAAAAAAATTTGAGAAAATATTTTTGTAAATAATAGGTTTGAAGACATATTAAAGTGATCATGTCCTGATGAAGGGTATATAAAATTTGTCAGTGTAGATTAGATTATTATGTATTACTTCTAATTCAACTTTTGTAAATCAAAACAAGTGTTGTTTTTTTATGAAAAATTACTTTTGTTAAATTTCATATATACTCACTCGCTTATTTGTATTTTATTCAAGAACAATTAAAAAAATTCTAAAGTATCGTTGTTTTATACTTTTTTTTATTTGGCTTTACTAAATTATGGTTACAGTTTGTTTATTTATTTACTTCTTTAATTTATAAAAAAAAAGTTATATTATTTAAATACACAATCTATAGTCACACATTAATTTTTTTATTATTTTATTAGTATTATTTATTGTTTGCTGTGGAATACGTCCACATTTATTCTTGTTAAATTCTCTTGCAATTGTTTATTTTATATTTTTAAAAAATTTTATTTGTTACGCAATTGGCTAATCTCCATCCATTTTATAGTTAACCCATAAAAAATAAAAGTTTTTAAAAACATAAATTCTTGAGTACTTGCTCAAATAAAATTTTATAATTGTTTATTTTATTTCAAAATTTTATTTGCTGTTGTTGTTTTTGTATTTTAAATACACGTTCAATTTTTATTTGTATATTACATATGCAAAATATTTAAAAAATAAATGTTCTTGCTTTTTAGTTATCATAAATACTAAATGCTGTTCTACAATTTAAAGAGTTCTCTTTTCTCATTTCCTTTTCAGTAGTTTTGATTTATTATAATGACATACGAATAAGCAGTTTTAATTAGGATTAAAGTAAAATAGATAATTTTATGCAAATAATATTTATCTAGAAGTGCCCCTATTATATACAAGTTAATAAAATGTGTACGTTAGTTTTGCCATGTTATGGATTAACTCACTATAATACAATTTGTATTTGTATTCTCTTTAATAATTATGTCTTAAAATTTCTAATAAAGAAATAATGTATTTTTTTAGTAGTTTTATTAAATATTTACGTGTTTAAAACTATTCAATCAAAAGAAAGAAACAAACTTCTATAGATATAATAGGCGAATTTTCAGCAGACAATTTGTGTACGATTTCATAATTTCGAGCATAGCATTAGAACGGTCATACTGGTTAGTCGAAATATCTGGACATTTGTAATATTGATTACAGCGTTTGGGTCAGTATACCGGGGTAGTATAGCATGTTAAGTGTCGCACATCTAAATAAAATACGTTTTTGTTGCTTTTATATTTAAGTTGAAAGGTTAGGAAATATAAGACAAAGTTTTAAATTAATTTCTCATAAAAAAATTGAGAAAGTTACTAAGGCATACTCGCACCAACTTGCCTGAAAGAAATCTTACTGAAAATGTGTTTTAAAATCTGAGGGACATTAAAAATATATGCGGCGTAAGCAAGCAAATAGAGTCACCTGGGCTGTAAATTCCTTGTGGCCAAGAATTTGCCTTGGAATTTTACTTTGTATTTCATTTTGATTAAATAGTTTTTCTTTTTTAATAGCAACTACTAGTTATAAATCATGAAAAAAACATAAAATCTAAATATAAATTAGGATGGATTGTTTATGTTGTAAATATTAAATTGTTTTAAATATATTTTTTAGTTCAGTGCTTGAGTAAATTTAATAAATCAAATCATAGCAAAGAAACTAAAGAATTTATATACACAAAGATTTCCTTTTCTTTTTTTGACAAATTAAATACTAGTACATGCGTACATGTAAAAGTTTCTGAATTTTTAAAACCGATTGCAATAATATCGAAAAGGTTTGACTTTAACTTTGTGCAATAAAATAAATAAAAATAAAATATATGTTTTGAAGATAATAAACGTTTTGCTTAACAGTTTAGTTATTATTGCTACAAAATTAAAAATTAACATTTTGCTTAGCTGTTTTATTTTTGTAGTGCAGTGTAAGTTGTGTTTTTAAGGCATTAACAAGCCGTAGGTGGGGTTAACCTAAAAATTCAAGAAAAAATATATTTTTTAAATTAAAAAGCATAGTCGAAGAAATTCAATCAGGAATGAGAAATTAAAAATATACATGATTAAATGGTTAATATTACTACTAAATTAACTTGAATTATTTGGGTTTAGCTTAACTTAATTTAATTTTTTTTATATATCTTCCTTGTTGAGTTATTTTTAAATAAAAATTATAAATATTTTCTAATAATTATGTGAAAGAAACTGTAATTTTTTAACCTGTAATCAGCAATTGGTTCGACTAAGCGAAATTTCAGCAAATGTAAAGCGAGTTTTCGCAAAAAAAAGATTTAAAAAGTGATTTGGTACTCTTTTTAAAATCACGAAATATCACCAACTAAATAAGGTTATCAGAAACGGGTAACGTTTTCAAAATTAGTAAAGTGAAAACAGAAATACGTTAGCCGTAGGAACCCATTTATTGTGCAAATTTCCATAAGGACCGGTTAAATAATAGTAATTTGAGAAGTAAAAGCATTCGAAAAATTACACTTACTTTTGTGCGCGCCCCAACATGTAACAACAATTTTACAAATCAGTGTGTAGTCTAAGGGCGAAACTTTAATAAACACGCGAATTGATAACCTCATTCATTTTTTTTGTTTTAAATTTAAAAAAATTGTATAATAATTTTTAAAGCTTTAGGTCGTTTTTATATAAACAATTTTTTTAATTTTAATTTTTCGATATTTCGCCACACCGTTGCACAGTGGGTGAAACGCTCAATCTAGCGGAATTAAATTAATATCTCGCCTGTTTCTTATCCGATTGGCACCATACTTTCAGAAATAATTCTTTGTATATTCCCTAATATATTTGTGAAGTATCGGAAAAATTGGACCACTATAATCCAATATTTTACTTTTTTCATACAATTTTAATTAAAATAGTTTATACTCATATTTGAACACTTCTAATTTTTTTATTTGTATATTTATTTTAAAACTTTTTTATGTAAATTTAGTAAATAATAATTATAAAAACTGGTAAAAGAAATTATTCAGAATCTGAGCTATCATTGTATGAACCTGGAGGCTGCAACTCAGCACAAGAAAGAAGATTTTTAACTTCTTTGTCTAATATAATATTTTTTTTGGAAGATCTGGAAGTAGATTTAGATAATGATGATATAAAGGGATCTGAGGAAAACAGGAGCGCATGCAGCAGGTCCTCCATTGTATGTAGTCGAGAAGTTTTACGTGTGTGATGCAAGCGGAAATTTCGGACGTCTTTATTTCTAGCCTCAAGTGCTTCTTCCGACATCATGCCAATTGGAAGCACAACATTATTTATAATTTCTACTCCATGTATTACAATTTTGTGAATAGAACTAGGCATGTAAAACCATGGATATTCATTTACAAATATTTCAGCTGTTTCAAATGCGTATTGCCGAAAAGCATCTGGATTAACATCGTGTCCACAAGCCATAGCACGCAAAATTACGCTAAATCTTATAATAATATCTTCATTAACGCCTGTTATTTGGGCAGCCAAATTAGGTTGTTGAAAGAACCTTCTGGCTGTGTTACCATTATTTGTATTGCCACAACCAGCCATTGGTATATCCACTAGTAATGCCATTTTCTTTCTTAGCTCGGTTTGTATGTCTACTTTCCTTTTTTCAGCTATAACTTTATCGGAACCACGAATCTGCCACTTTTTAATGGGAAGCCTGTATGAAATATGAATGACACACTCAAAACAACGAATCCACGCGTGAAGAGTTGATAAACCGTACTGGAAAAAAGTTTCGTTTACTGGTAGATTTTGGATCAAATTCAGATCGTTCATCATTTTCGGCGTGGCTTTACAAATTCCGCACGTTTGTGATGATGTTTCCACAATAGTACTAAATACTTTTCCATCTATCATTGTCATGTAGAACTGATGATGAACTTGGAATGTGCTCACACTTGTTGGTCTAATATTAGATATTTGAGTTTGAACACTCTCAACCTCGGTATTGACCACGCTGAAGGTTTCCTTCTGACAACTAATTATTATTGGTCTGCAGAAGCGAGTTGATGAAGGTCGCGAATTTTTCCAAATTATGTTGGATCCGAATTGCACTTGCAATGGCACAATGCAAACCGTAAACATATGCTCATAGATCATATTCTTTTCAGGATCACTATATCTTTGCCGGTAGGTGGAATGTCCACTACTGCCATCACATCCCCATTTATAACTTGCAACTACTTTTTCAAGATTTCCATTGGTACTGACATTTTGAAATAATTCAGGGTGTGCTGCAACGATCCTAGCAATTGTGTGGTCCACCAAGCTCTGAAGGGGCACTTCAGCAGACAAATCTGTCACCAATAATCCACTAGGATAGCACCTCTGCTTAGCTAGTCTCAAAACGTCATAGCTTGGGTAAATGTTGGCACTTCGAGCTTTGGCACCAGCCTGCATTAATTTGTACGAGTGTTTCGTGTAACCTCCATCAATATAAAGAGCCAAGGCCTCTTCTGGAGTATATTTTATAGGTAGTAGGTTCTCAGATTCAATACTTTTTTTTATTTTTGCAGCCACTACTTCACTTGAATCCAACATAGAAATTACCTTGGATGCCGTTCTTTGCCCAGTCCTGTAAAGACTAGAGCGAGTTGCCGCAACTAGCTCGCTACACGAAGATTCATTTATTAATGAAGAAACTTTATGGACCTGAGTTTTTGCAGTACAAGTTGAAAACTCCTTTACCGGTCGTCCAACTTGTGTAGAAGTTGTTGGAGCAATTAACTCAAGGTCTCCATCTAACCATTCTTTGTTTCTTTTTTCAAAATATACTAATCTCCTACTGCAATCTTTCCATTTTTCCACTAACTTGACAATAAAAATTCTTAATTTTCTACCCATTGCACGGCACTGTTCTTCGCTATGATTATTTTTATCAATTATGTTTCTAAATATGTGGTTTTCTACTGCCAAAAATTTTTTAGACGGAACAGCTTCATTATTTGATACTGACATTGCACCTATGGAATAATGGAATAAAAATTAGAGTCGGAAAAAGTGGCAAAAGATTGTGGCCATTTTACATTCACAAGAAACAGTACAAACAAAATAAATAAGATTTGGGCCGGACACTTTTGGACAACAAAAGATCTGCTCTACTAAAGTTCACTAAAGGACATTCAACGGAGGACACCTTCAAGGCTATTTTCTACTGATATTTGTAACAACAATATATAAAACACAAGGCATTAACACTTTTTTTTTTAAATACGTACCACAAACTTAAAAAAATTCACTTTACTTGGCAAATATGAAAATACTTTTTTACAAAGCTCGTACTGCACTATGTGAAATGGCGGGAAAATTTATTGCTGCACCTGTTGACACATATGTTATGTTTGAAAGCTCACAGCTGTTCGAATATATTAGTTATGAGAAAACAAAAGTTATCGATAAATTCAGTGGGATATTGGTTATCAAAAATACAAAAAAAATTTGGCAATTCCACATTTCAAATTTGAATTAAACGACGCTAGATTGACCGTTTCACCCACTGTGCGTTGGTTGGCTTCTTCAGGAGAAATTGAGTTAAATCTAATTTATAATAATTTGAACAAATACCAATCAAAATATTGAAAAATATTTGTCAATTGAAAATAGATTTTTTCTTTTTTCTTTTGAAACAAAAAACTTCAAAAATAAAAAAAATATTGAATTGAAGAATGCTGATGACATGGTTTAAACAACGCCGAAACCATGCTTTTTTTAAACCAAAATTAAAATTTTTCAAAAATTCCTAATTAAAAGCAATAATTCAAGTCAAGGCGAATTATACCTATCCTTTCCATGAATACCCTTCGAGTTTCACACATAACATGTCTCGTAATTGGGCTACTTATAGAATTCGCCTTGAATAAAAAAGTATTAAGCTTGAGTCAAAATAATATATAATGAAATCGTTTATTATGGCAAACTTAAATAACCTTCGGAAACGAATTTTTTTTATTAAAAAAAAAAAAAAAATATGGGAAAAGACGATTTCAAACTTTTATAAGAAACCCATTTCACCACGATTAGAGAGAAAACTCTTAGATTCAAAATTTCTGTAATTTTTTAGTATCAACTGAGAAGAGCAATAAAATAAAAAATAAATATTTCAAAATAAATAATGAAAGTTTAGATGTTATAAAATTATAATGAAATAAGTGGATATAAATCTTACGCATCAGTGCTAACATTCGGCCCAGGATCTTCGAATAAAATTTCCGATCGTGTACTAATAATATAAATCAAACAAAACGATAAAATCAACACCAACAATCCCAATGTTAACGTTAGAATTTCATGGATACGTGATGGACGTAAAAATATGCGGGAACTCAAAGAACTCCAAGTAGATTCAGACCATGTAGAATATTCACCCGAACTCCAATTGTAATCTACAAAAAATGAAAATGAAAAACATAAACCAGTCAAAACAAATAACAAAACAAATAATCCAGCATTCCCGCAGAATTAAATTTTAAAATCTATACATACCAGGTATAATAAATGCTGGACTTAAAGCAAAAGAATAATTATGTGTGGTTAAACCACATTCTCCCTGTTTGTTATAACCCGCGAACCAATATGTGGGCAAATATGTACAATTGTCTTTGGAAACATTGGGAAGTTTCTGTGACAATAAATAACCCATAATCCGATAAGTCCATATGGTGGCTTCCTGAGTATCACGATCGACACTGATATAGCTTTTGAATTGATACAAAAATATATATAAATAATATGATTTTAAACTAATATATAATGCAACATCCGCAAATTCCTTACCGATTTGGTGCAATTAGAGATAATTTTTTAAAACTGTTCGGCTTAGAGGCCGCAAAAAATAATGGACAGTTTTGTGATTTAACGAAACAATATAAAATTTCATCTATTAATACCGGACTGGGAAACAGATCGTCAACATACTCTTTCCCCGTTAAAATTTCATACAAGGCCATGGCAATTACGGCCGATACATTTCGCATTTTCATTTGTACATCATCTGTATTAAAATATTTCAGAGCATCATCCCTGCCCATTAACTTGGTGTAGTCTTGCAAAGTATTGGTGTAATTATACTTTAAATTTACCGCATCATCATATACCGAATGATAGAAACGATTGGTGGGCGCTGCATTTAATATGGCCGCTGGAAATGAGAGATTTTTTCTCAAAAATGATTGTGCCGATGTTGGTGGCATTTGATAACCTATAGAACTTTCAAAATTTATATTAAAATCATATCTAGGCACAGTAGCATAGTGTTCCAATTTGCGCAATATCAAGCTCGCGTATGGAAATTCACTAAGCGTGTGAAGTTTTATGCTTGACATTTCGTCGAATGTTCCCAAATCCAAAACAAATTCAATATTATCAAATGTAATGGGTGTTGTGAGTGTTGTGACTGTAGGAAATTCTTTCTTTTCCAAATCGTAAACGAATCTTTGCGAGCCAATGTAGTCGTACGATTCGCCATTAAAGATGACAAAAAGTATATTTAGATTATCATCTTTAAGTTGACTTTTATCTGTTAGCAGACGTGAAAGAGTATGGGCAACACTGACAAGTATGGTGTAACCTGTTAGTGAATCCTTTGCTCCAACACCTGAAAGTAAAGTATAAAATTCAAATTAATAATAACTAAACCATGACTTTTGGATCGAACTGTATGATTTCTAAAACAAAATATATTCAATTATTCGTGGTGATGAATAAAGAAGGCGGCGGACCAGCTAAGGATACTGAAGCCACAAATGCCGTTCACTTTATGGAAGCAGTTGACACTTAAAATATCTACAGGATCAGATCGTGCGTTATATCGATGCTTTCTTACACTTTTTAGGTAGGTCTGGCTCGCGCTTCATGGCGAGAAGATAAAGATTTGTTATGGAGTGGATATTTCGTACTGAAATTTTTTGAGAGTTATGAGAACTGAGAGGGTGTATTAGGGTATAAGTTCTTCGAAAACAGTGTTACGTAGTATGTGAATAGTCAGCCCTAAGAATGCATCGCATCGTTTTTGGGCCGTTGTCGTCATAAAAGTCTAGTTGTTTCTGCCAAAAATCTTCTCTTCGAAAAACGAAAAAACAGTTTAATGGCTCGATTATGGATGCCAGAAAAGCACTAAATAGCAACTGAAACCTCTCAGTTACCAGTTGCCATCCGTAATACAATTGTCAGTAACTGACAACGCAACTGGAGTTCGGTTGCCATCCATAATCGACCCATAAATGACTTGGAAACAGATACTTTAAGAAAGGAACAAAAAAAGTTTTTCGCCAAGTCCCTGAAGTTGAACTTTATTAGAGCTCAAATGACAAATATATACCCAGAGAGAAAATTACACAATTCGGTGTCAATAGTGTACCGATAACGTTTATGGTCAAGTTGTACATGCCGTTGTCAATTTGACAACGAAATATTGACAACATAATCGTTGTCAAACCAAGCATATATGTGGTCAAATTGATAACGAATTGTAGAAGTAGGCAGAAGTCAATTGTAGAAGTTTCAATGACCATTCGATCTTAAAGATCCCGTTATCCGTCTGGCAGAAAACAGCCTCTCAAATGTGAATACATACATATGTGTCTTGGCAACTAAAGCCTTTATTATGTACTGTGATTTACTTCCTATTTCAGATCGACCTGTATATATTCCGACCTCTATGTAAATAATTTTTTATTTTTAAATTCCAAAATTTCTGATATTTAAAAGTCAGTTAATAGTTAATTATTATTAAATATATGTACATATCTATATTTTCAGATCAGTAAAGTTATTTCAATAATTAATTTATATACTTATAAAGTACTAGAGGACTAGAAAATTGAGCCATTCACAAAAGTTTGATGTGTAAATTGTTATTGAGCTTAAAGGTATTTGTAGGCACTATTTATTGCACACAAGGCCACCAAGTTAATAAATAAATAAATAATTTCATTTGTTTGTTAAAACTTAGTATAAAATTATATATAAAACGATATTATTTCTTCATTCTTGTTTAATACGTTTCGATTGTGATTCCGAATTTGTGACATCAGCCGCTATCAACTCCAACTGATAGTCCAATTCAAAGTCAACATCATTTTGTAAACGATCACATATTACCGCTATAGCGGTTTTTTCTTGAGCTTCAGCTATCTTGTGTTCCACCAAATAAAACATATATTCATCGTATAGCAGACGTATTAAATGAAAACTTCCAAAACTTGAGGCTGATCTTAGAGTTAAATCTCTGATAACCATTGAACTGTAAAAACTCCATTTTAACAAAAACTGTCGAGCTGCTTTGGGATAACAAGGTTTGCCTTTGTATTCCTGAAGAGCCGAATCCACCACCAATTGTAGCCATGAGGCCCACTGTTCCAAGGAACTTTGCTGTTGGAGAGCAACTTTAAAGTCATTTTCTAAGTGTTGAACCATTTCTGAATCACACTGGCACACCCAGGCAGCCTGTTCTTGTACATTACGAAAGTCAACACGATTCAAATCAGTCAACATTTGTGTTATTTGATCACTGTTTTGGAGTACAGCTCTTGCCGCCTGAGCCAAATGATTGAGTGATGTATAACGCCGTAAAGTTTGACAGAATGCCGAAACAGTTGAAGTCTTTATCTGAACCATTTGATCAGGTATACCCAACATGGCGTCACACAGCCATGCTTCCATATTTTTGGCAAAACTTCTTATGGCTTGAGTCAAGGCATTGGGTATAGATCTCAAGACATCTGGTATTATAACA
The DNA here is from genome assembly GCA_947311025.1 of Lypha dubia. Classification (NCBI taxonomy): domain Eukaryota; kingdom Metazoa; phylum Arthropoda; class Insecta; order Diptera; family Tachinidae; genus Lypha; species Lypha dubia. The sequence continues at coordinate 9,074,590 of OX371260.1, read as the reverse complement.
TCGACCATATTTTGAAAGAATTGATAATCAATATCACGCACAAACTTTTGGAGGGTTGAGGAAAGACAGAGTAATTGTAATTTCGAGCGAGATAAATTGGGCAAAGAATCATGATGATCGGCAGACCAAAATTCTCGCCACAAATATTCAATAGTATTGAATTCTAAATTAATTATGGCATCCAAAAACTTTTCACAATGTTCCTGATATTTGAACCGAAAAAGTTGCAAATCTTGAATATTTATGCCCACCGAAAAAGTATGATCCAGTTCTAGTAGGGGAAAGGAGGGTAAAGCTCCAGTACCATCTCCTAAAAACTGAGCACAGGCAGCATATGATTCCGGTTTAAAAATTAACTTTTTCGACGATTTATTGTTGTGATGGTGATTGGAAGAACAGCTTGCAGCTGACGTTTGATTGTTGGAATTTGATGAAGCTGAAGCTTGCTGGGAGGAGGAGGAAGTAGAAGTCTTTGAGGGTGAAGTGGTGGTTTCCTCTTGACCTTGCTGCTGCTTAAGCATAGAGTCAGCTTTTATACGTATACCGTAGTAGTGATATTTTGAATTGCCACGAGTACCCAAACGCCGGGTACGTAAGCCCGTGAATACTGATCTTATTAGTTTTCCGAAACTAGCCGCATTAACCGGTTCTATTTTGCACTCATTGCAGTGTTGTATGTAATGACTGTAAAGCGTGGATCTTGGTAAACTAACCCCTTCTGCCGTTTCGTAGTTCTGTGACAACCATTTAATGGTTGCTGAGGCAATTTTGTTTGAAGCACCCATATGATTTAGATCTGTTTCCATTGAATTATCATCTAGCTCATTTTCATTGGCAGAATTCATACATTGTGATCCTACCATAATGTTGGAGGAATTCGGAGTTTGAGGAGAACTTTGTAAATCCTCAGAGGAAGTATTAATTAACACACTTTCTTCTACGGGCACCAAATAGGGCATCAAAGTAGTGGAATTGTGTGAAGTATTCCCGGTTAGTTGATGTGCGCCATCATTATTAAAGTTGCCCGTTGTTGTGGTATAAAAAGTTGATTGATTTGTTTCATACTCCTGCACTGGACAAAACGGGTACGTTATCTGGGTTGGTGTGGCAGTTGTGGCCTGATACAATTGATCAGCATCTACATATTGAACTTGATAGTTTTGTCCAGCATCTTGTGTAGATACTGTTACGGTGATAAATTGTGGACAGCTTTCATCTGGGTTAGCATGATGAACCAAATCCACTACTCCTTCTTTGATGGCAGCCAAAGTATCCATGGTAGCTTGAGCCTCGTTGCTAGAATTGTCATTATTATCCATAGGAACAACTACATTTATAACCGCAACTTCTTCCTGCTGCTGTTGCAGTTGTTGTTGATGCTGATGCACATGATTAGACTGCTGCTGCTGATAATGCTGTTCAGCTTCGGCTAAGGCTTTGTGTGTTGCCATAACATCTTGCAAGGATTCAGCTGTAATGTATTGATACTCTTCATGTTGTGCTGTTGTATGACAAGCAGAAGAGGGGTCCCTAGTTACCACGAGTGCCGCTGAGTCGCTTATAGTATTATTAACGACACACGGCAAAACCGTTGATTCCGTTGTTATAGTATCCGTAGCCGGGGACACAACACTCAATGTAGGCGAATTTATTATTCCGGCTGCTGTTGTCGATGTTAAAACAAAATTTCTAGGCGCTGCTAAGCTGGTGGTCATATTGGAGTTCTAAGCCAGCAAACTGATTCTCCAACAATTAAAATGTGTCCAGGAATACCTTTTCCTTTGATTTTGTATCCTTTTCGCTGAAAATTACGTTATTCTTACGTGGTTTAATGTTCGCGAAGAAATAATTTTAAGGATTTTTCCAAAGGATGTATATAGTATATATTTTCAGTGTTGTTTTCCTGACGTTGGCTAGGTAACCAACAACAACAATTAGCTTTTGAGAAAATAACAATTGCCTAGAATATACATATACTCCTAATTACGGTGGTTGTTTATTACGCTTGGCTGACTATATTCAATTGTAACCGTCGTTTTATTTTAAATACTGAAACGCTGATGAAAATGCACTTGTCTAACTTATTAGAAGGAACTAAAACATGGCTCAAGCAGGGATCATGTGTATATCTGTGTGTGTGTGTGTTTACGTGTCAACATTATTTGGTGTAGTAGCGGCAATGGGGGTGTATGGTTCACCTGTTATGTGTGTGTTTGAGTGTTTTAATATTCAAAACATAATTTTGTGTTTATTTATTGTTGTTTTTCTTTACAAAGAGTTGTTTGTTTTGCACAAATATTGTAGTTCATTTATCATTTCATTTGATTATCCTTTGAATATTGCGTGCTGCAGTTGGCGATTTTGTCTTTTTTTTTCTTTGTTTATTGGTGGATGATTGTGTTAACGGTTTTTGTTGGAAAATAAATAAATTTTCACTTTTTTTGTATGTCTATAAATGAACTGTCTAAAAGCATGGTATGGGAGATTGAAAGTTTTCGTGAAAAGTATTGCTATTTCCGACAAAAAACACCTTCTATGTTTGTAGTTAATTGGTATTGAAAAAGGGGTTGATATAACAGGTAAATTTTAATGAGATAACTTTATTTTGGGGTGGGAGAAATTTTCACATATATATTTTTCATAAAGAACACGTGTTGTTAGGTTTTAAAAGTAAATTTTTAATTGTGTTTATGTAGATATTGTTAATAAATAAAAACTCAATACACAAGCAACAAGATAATTTTATATTTTATTTATCAATTTAACGATTTAAGGGAGTCTGCTGTATATCAACTTTGCATTGTGCCAGAAATAGGGAGGAAGGATAGCTCGTTTTGTTCATTTTAAGAGCATTTCTGCAGCGCCTCTAGTGTTAAGTGGACGAGTTAAATTTCTTAAGCTGTGAGCAGTAATTTTATTATTTGTTTTATTACGGTTCCCGTATCGACTACGACTATTGTACTAGATTAAAGAAAATTGCCACATATTTCTTTAATTTATTACAGCAGTCGAAGTCGAATCGAAAACCGTTATAAGCCCTGTTATTTTCACCGATCTTCGAACGATGCACAGTGGAAAATTTTAGTCCTTATCGGATCAAAAATCTGTAACTTTTTTGTTCTTAGAGATAGAGTTCTGAAATTTTGCACGAATAATCTTAAATGTATTTGCTATTATTCTATAAAATATGAGCCAAATTAAAGCAGAACTTATTTCACAATAAAGGTAAGAATTTTATTTTTTGTATATAGAGATGACTTGAATATGTATTTGGTACAAAATAGTAACTTTAACTGGAAATAAATTTTTTTATTATATTAACATTTGTAACGTTTTAATTTATGTGATGTAACTTTAACCCACACCTAACTTAATATAATTTTATTGATTTGCACTTTTCCCACTTTTAACTGGGTTTTGATTTTATAAAATTAAATTTACATATTCTGTTAGGTATAGTGTAACTTTAAATATTTAAGTAATACTTTAACCGTGACATTTTTGTGGTTACTTCATCAGTTTAAGCGTAACTTTATCCAAATTTTTACATAGAGAAGTATTTTTACGTTTCTTTGATGATTTTGATGATGTTTCATAAGAGTTACAGGGTCTTCCTCGATTCACCGTACATATTGAAGGTTTCACTATTGCTGGCAAAGTTCTGCAAAAGTCTCCATTTAACCACTCAGCATTTTTGTTTTAATATTTTTAAAGATCTGTTTGATTTCTTCCACCGATTATTAAAACTTGGTATGACAGTTTTTTTTATATTATTCACTATATATTTTATTTTTTCTTCGGAAAGTTGATATTTTTTTTCAACAAAAAAGTTAATACTTTGTGTATTTCTCCCACTTTCAATATATGTATCAATTATTTGACGCACTGAACACTTAAAATTATTCATTTTTAATTAATGTAATACTGATTTTTAATAAACTCTTCACAAGAAAAAAACACAGTATAACCAAAAAACATATATGTATTAATTGTGACAATTCTTAAACTTTACATCAATAGCCTACTAGTCAACTTTTTTATATAAAGGGATTTTTATTATTTGCTCAATTTTTAAATTTTTTTTTAATCTAGCAAAAAAAAAATTAAATAACAATACAAAGCTACTTTAACAAAAATCATTTGTTCAATTATCTAAATAACTGAGTTTTTTAACGTTATTGAATGTAACTTCTTTTTAGGCAGGAATACGCAGCTAATATTTTTATAGTATTTTACTAATATATTAAGCTTTTCAATTTTTTACATATGAGCGCAGAGCTCCTAATTAAAAGCCTTACCGAAGTTTTTACATGCAGCCAAAACAACATTACATCATTCAGAAGCTAAAATTTCAAACGTTTTCACTAAAACCTGATCTGCTATTTATAAAATCGGAATCTACATTAAATCACCGTTCCAATAAGGTATATAACTCCTTAATTGTAATGTGAATTATATTAAAAATATGCTCTGAAATATGTTTTATTTTTATAGTTATAAATCGTTGTCGTAAAAAGATGTGAATACGGTCTTAATTTCCGAGTATTGCTATTGGCCAAACATCAAATATTTTCCTCAAATTATTAAGTTCGACATCTTAGCTTTTCGCAAAAAAAAAATTTGCTGAAATTCGAACCTTTTTAAAAATGAATTATGGGCTGGTCTTACTCTACGATTTTCCACTGTGCGATGTAGTGGCTGTGCACATATTACATAACGCTCCAAGGGGGAAGGTACACATTTGTTACGGATTGCAAATTTTGCACTGAAAAATGTGTAAAAAGCGTTACGAATGAATAGCCCCTCAGTCGATTCATTTATTCATGGTATTTTTTTTTTTTTTTTGTTAAATTCACCTTTTGAAAAGAGCTTTATTATTATTTATTTATTATTAAAGGCTTTTGTCAAAGTATACATTTTTGCACATCGAATATAGGCTTACATAGTAATAACGATACAGCTTGTTACCTCTATGATAGAAAAAACGTGCTGGACCACATCTTTAGAAGCGTGTTTTGTGTTTAAATTTAATCTTCTATTAAGAAGTCATATTAAGGCACTCCATTAAAATGTACTTTTTATTAAATAAATATTTCTGTTAAAGTTTCTTCTTTTATAAATTACTTTTTGTACAAGATACTTAATTATATTTTTAAGAAAGTTTTTCAAAAAATAAATAAATTTATTTGTTATGAGTTAGCTCAACCTTAATAATTTAACAGAATGGTGCAGCTTTAATTTTTTGCAATTGAATATTAGTAAATATTTGAATACTAGGAGCCGCAGGACACAACGTACTTTTTCACACATTTCCAATTTTTGGGAAATTTATGTTTATTTATTTCGTTTCACATTAATCGTTACGGATGTTTGATATCAAACCACTTTTATATTGAAAAAAGTACGTTTTGTTAAAAATAAAAGTAAAAAAATACGTTGTGTTAAAAATAAAAGTAAGAAAGTACGTTTTGTTAAAAAAGGAAAACCAGCATGTTTTGATCTGAGTTTTTTTATATGAGTCTTTCGACTAATTATTTTTAAACATGATCTAATTATAAAAAATTATACATTGAAATTAAACATGGTATAATAAAAACAGGTAAAGTCGTCCTGCCTGTTGTAGAAGAATATTTTTGTTTTACAAATGTCAAATTGTATTTAGCAGAGCAACAAGCTGACTAAAAATTTGTAGCGGCGTCTAAGCAAAAAAATTTATTTCAACCAGCCGGTGAAGTATAAAAGTTTATTTAGAAATTTCATATATTAAATAAATAGAAACTGCTGTAAAGAAAATTTTAATATCACATTAAGAAACTTAAACCAACAATGCATTTTTAACAGCCGAAATACCTGTAAAAGCAGTAAAAAACCGATGTGTTTGGCAGAGGCTCGAATTCACAAAAGCGGCGATGTTGTCCGGCTTCGAAAGCGATCGGCTTGTTTCTCTGATTTTGACACACAGAAAACATTGTACACTAACAAAATGCCTGTAGTTTTTGTGACGTTGGATTTGTTTTAGGGACAAGACTACCTTATTTATTATACCATGGAAATTAAATTTTTGTTTATATCATCTAAAAACACAAAAATATTCTCAAAATTATACTTCAAAAGTAATCTAAGTCAATTTGACTGCTATAAAACTTGAAATATATACTTTTTTTTTGACATTTTAACATACATGTTTGCTTTTTACGAGTTCTCACATTTAAATTTTTAAGGAATCTTGTAATTCTTCCATGTTTTAATTATACTATTAAATATTTTTGTATATATGAAAAGTAATATTATCAGTCTCAACTTCAGTTTTATTGAATTAATGAAAATTCAAAATTAATACGAGTTTTTTTAATTTAATATACATATTTATGTAATGTGCAAATATTTTGGAAAGAATTTTAACCTAAATTCTGAACTTTTTGACCTCTTCATCAATTTCATTAACTGCTTTATTAAAATTTTACGTTTATACTTACCATAAACACCTTCAAACATTCCCGTCGTATCCATTCGGGTAGTAACCAGTATAAATTTCTCTTTTGTATTAACAACGTTGACATCATTTTCATTTACAATTGGTCGCGGAAATAAAGTGGCATAAATATTTTTACCTTTCAAAGGGTCACAATATCGTGTTTGTGCTAAATTGTTAATAAAATTACTGCGACGCCAACACACTTCTGTGCTAACAGCCGCACTCATAAAACTATTTATTTCAACAGCACAAAGGCTGCGTAAATGTTGATTCTCATAATCGAAACTATTGAATTTTGTAAAACATTCTATTAACTTTACTACAGTCTCATTATTTGGTATGATTATAATGGGAAATGGGAAATCTTCATACAACAGACCAGATCCCCACGGATTCCAGGAATCATCGGGTCTCTGGTCGGAACAAGTGGCAGTTTCTTGAGAATTAGGCAATAGAATACCACTATATTTATTTGGGCATTTAAGTTCGTGTGAGAATCCCCCACCTTCACTTGTAAAATTATCGAACATGTTTAACACAAGAACTGCAGAAATGTTGCCGGCACCCTCATGCTTTAAACGCATCATATTTTCACGATTGAAATAGTCGGAGTTTAAAATGGCTGCATAAGGTGGAGCTGGTGGGGAATTTAAAAGAAACTCTAATTGATTTTTATCATATATGTAATGTAATGCCCCTACAGAGCCAGATTCAGCAGCTGAAAGAGAATTTATCAATAGATATTTACAGCCAGTATGTAAGAGATATTATATGAAATACTTACAGGAACAGCCAGTTTGGTGTGTGCCATTGAGGCGTCTGAAACAGGTACCGCCGAAAAAGTTTTCATAAATTTTTTCATGTAATCGTTTGCTGGAAACTATATTGAAAAAGTTAAATAAGAGGCCAATTTACATAAAAAGAATTTTACATCACTTAACACAACATGAGTCACTACGACAGACATAATAATTTGTACAAGTATTTTGGCAAAAAATTTCAACAAGTTTCTTATTGGTACTAAACGCAATTTGGAAAAATTTGCGGCAGTAGTACAAGTTCTTTGCCAATTTTAATTTTAGGAAGGATTCAGAGAAGGAAACTGTTAGACCCACCTTCAATAGTCTTTGTTTGCAACAAAAAATATATGATAAAACACCAATTTACAACCTTGTTCGATTGTAGCTCCATACCTACTCGTATTTCCTAGCTAATATAAATTATTAATGTATGTTTTTGTTTTATTTTTAACAAATTGTTTTCTTTTCCTTTTGCAAAATCAACTTAAAAATAATACATCAAACAACAACGAATGAAAAGACAATGCTTCTTCTTGTTTGACAACAAGTTGTCAAAATTTCATAGCACAGATGTTTTAAGTCTCAGAGTTGTGTTTACTTAAGAATAGTTGTACAAAGAGGTCATACTTCAGTTACATACTTAAACAAACGAACGAGTTCTATCGACAAGTTTGAGCGGGTAAAGTTTACTGTTAAGTGCAATTGTGAAAAAATATATATTTGTAGCTTTTGCTGGCAAGAATAAGTAATCCAGTCAAGAAATTATTGTAAGCTTTCAATATACATATTTTTAATTTCGTTTATTATAAGATTGTTTTTGTTATATTGGAATTAGAAAGCACATGATATGTTCGCCTTTTACTTACGATAGCGTGAATGAGGATAGACATCTAATATCTGGCACAAATTGTTCTACATTACTTTATCTGCAGAAGGTTTAATATACATTTGTAGTAATTTTAACTGCTGGCATAACTTCGTTGTCATTTCCAGATCTCAATACGAAACCTTGATAACGATATTTTTAAAGGAAACAAAATTAGTTGGTTACGTGTTTAAGCACCCATTCTTAATAAGGATTCCGTTTCCAATTTAAGTCCGTAAATAACGAAAATGCATTTTTCTTTTTGTTCTTTCTGCATATCTATTGATTTGGGCAACTTATATCAGATTCTTCTAAGCTATACCTGTAGAGCAATAAGCACTGCAAGAACTTTTGCAAAAAGCGGTGAGTTTTTATAGGTAATTACATACCAGTTCAGATGAGTATTTGATGTACATACATATATAGTTCAAAACCATTACTAGGTAAACCAAATGGTATAAATGATTTCCTAATTTAAACATTAAAAAATGGAATAAAAAAGTTCACAGTGAGGAACTGACACTGGTGATTTTTGTCCTTCGCTAAGGTATAATTATTTTTATTTTTTTTGCAAATGCATTACAAAAGGATTTAAAATTACTCTATTAATTACTTTAAACACTATAAAACACTAGTAAAAAGCGGTAGACCATTTTTAAAACAATGTATCTTCCGATCTAATATATTCGCCAATATCGGATTGATGGAAACACACTGTAGACATAGGATCTGCAGCCTTGCATTCTGTTGTTGATCTAGCCAGTACACCAAAGCCGAGAGGCAAATCATTCATGTTGTAAACAATAACACCCTGATATTGGCCTGCATTTTCTGTAATACGTCCCAAACCAGATTTGGGAACATGATTGCCATAAAGATATTGTTGTTCAAAAGATTGTTTAACCCATACTTTATATTGAGCATAAGGAGCGAGATAATATAAAGCTGTTATGTGGAATTTTAATTTATTGGTTTTGGAGAATTTTCCGAAACAAGTACCAACACAGACTAGTTTTTTGTTTCCAAAACATTCTGATAGTTTAAGAATACGTTCAGAAACGTAGTACACCCGATCTAAATGTTCTCGAAAGCAGTAAGTGCCATCAGGTCGATCTATTAGCTGTTTAACATTCGTGCCAATACTGGAAAAATAATGATGCTCTGTTATATACATACATATGTAAAGATGAACACAAAAAGATGTAAAAACTTACTATTTTGATAGTTTTTCAAATAAAATTTTAGCTCTTTCTTCACTTAAGCGTTTCATTGTTATTTTTTGTAAAAATTGTTAATTATTTACTAATATTTTATAAGAAAAAGCAATAATATTCAACACGTTTCTGCAAACAAGCTACAGAAAAAGTATTTATTTGCTGTCACATAGTTTGTTATTATTTTTTGACACCACGTGCAGCATAAGAACTGTATAAACTAGATTGATGTACAGCACAACTGTCCCCCTCTAGTGTGAGAAATTTGTCAAAAACAAAAAAGTCTGGGTACTTTTTAAAGTCTTACAGTTACTTTTTTATATTATTAATTACTGTATAATATAATCCATTTAATGTGTTTAAATTTATTACTATATTCTTTTATTTTCAGTTTAAATTTAATCTGGCGTCATTGCGGTTTGTGTCATGGGTATAGTTCATCTTTTTCTAACATCGTGGTCGTTTGAAGATTTGTTTGATTAAAGTGTTTGTTTGTGCGCGTAATTTTATTAAAAAAATTCGTTTTAAATCAAGTACATACTGTTTAAAAAAGCTTAGAATTATAAAATGTGCTTTGGCATATGTAACTTAAAGCGGGAAAAGAGTTAGTTATATAAATCAAATAAAATTAAAGCAAATGTAAATATATGTGTGTATATATGTATGTACATGTCGCACACTAAATCATAGGCAGACACAAACGCAAAAATCAAAAATGTTCAGTAGAGAAAAATACCGTTGATGGCTGTACAATTAATGGTAGCAAGACATATTTTTCCAGTTAAGGAAGATGGGAATAGAAAATAATTTTTAATGACGTTAGAAATTTAATATGTAAACAGTTTTATGACATAAATGGCATTTTGAAAAATTTTGAGTTGTGCGTGTTTATGATTTAGTGTGCGATATGTACGAATGTAATGCACATTTGCATCCATAGTTTGTATCATGGTGTATTGCATAAAAGTTTTAGGAGGTGAAAAATATGTAAAAGCCGAAGCAAATTAAACCGTTTAAAAAGAAAGTGCAGTAAAAAAAAAATCAAAAATTGGTTGTTGTATTTGCTTGTGCTATTTTATATGGATTTGAATATTTGGGCCAGTTTAAAACAGTATTAATAATGATGCCAATTTACTACGAAATGCGATGACAACATTTGATGTAAGAGGTAAGACGGGAATATTTTAAGAGAAATTCAATCAGTCCATCATGCTTGAACAAATAATTGTGAGATATAATTTCGTAAATGTTAAAAGAAAATTCTAAAATTTAGATGAACAATTTACCTGAAGCTCATTAATATAAATAACTAATACAATACAATTTTCTTCACTTTGTTTATTAGTTAATAAACTCGTCCATCTCTATTACGATATATGTACATACATATGTATGTATGTACATACCCACCAAAACAAAAGTTCCGATTTTGTAACAAATTCGTTACGACTAGTCGGCAAAATCTTCCGATTTCGGAACCAAATTCGTAAATATTTCGTAACGAAAAACATATGAAGCGGTCGACATGACTTCGTAAAGATACGTAGTTAAGAAATCGTAAATAAATGTAGAAAAGATTTCGTAAAGAAATGTATGTTGTTTAGACTATTCTTAATGTTTTCGTAAACAATTTTATGTCATTTTCTTTTCTAAAAATAAAATGTTCCATAAATGTTACATGTGATTTGGCAACATTTTTAATGGCGTTTTCTTTTCTGAAAAAAGTGTTGCATTTATGCTACATTCTTTAATTTTCGTGATCCATTCTAAAAAATATGTAACATATTTAAAAGCGATTTCGTTCCTTTCTAATTATGTTGCACCAATATGTTGCATATTTTGCCCTCTACTATCAAGTCGGGGTGATATACTGCCCATTTTTACAACTTTGTTTAGTATATTTTTATACAAGTAAGAACTTGTATTTTTGTCATTCTACTTACTTAAGCGAAAAAACTTATAATTAAAACGATAATTAATTAATTAATGTTAAGTAATGTTAAGCCTCAAGTATTTTGTACCATTGTGGCAATAAAAAATGTACCACTTTTTAAAGGTAGGTGCAAACTGTAAAAAGTGTTACACATTGAAAGGTCAACATTTTTGTTCAGAAAAGAAAACACCATAAATGTTCTTCCCTCTTTTAGGAACTGTTGCATATTTTACGTTTACAAAAGAACATAAATGTTAGCAATAATCAATAAAGTAAAGAAACAATAACAAAACCATCTGTTAATATAATGCTGCACTTATGTCCCTTTAATTAAAATGAGTGTTGAACATGTAACATTTTTTTTCTTCTTAAGGGTAACATCATGAGAAAAGAACGCGTTACACTTTTAAAATAGCACATATTTTGCAGAAAAGAACAGAAAGATATGCAGAAGGCAACATAAATGCAGCATATTACTCAGAAAAGAAAACGCCATTAATTGTTAAACACTATTTGACTTATTAATTTTATTAATTTGTTCTTGTTGTTTATATGTATGTATATAAAAAATTTTAACTGATTTTCCAATACTTACTTAATAATTAAATTTTTTAAAAACATTTTTCTCTGCACACACTCCAATTAAAAAATGCAACTGTAAACCAAATTGCAAACTTGTAAACATCAAATATAACTTCAGACATAATACCGAAAGGTCTTAAAGAATTCGTAACAACAAATTTGTTTTTAGAAATTCTACCGAAATGTCTTAACGAATTCGATACGATAAATCTAACTTCCGAAAAAGTCGAAACCTTTGGTTTGGTGGGTACATTCATGTATATATTCCTTTTAAATTTCAGAGAGCTCAGTTTTTACTCCCGTTTGACCGATATAAAAACATCAGAAAAATGGTTTTAGTTGTAAATTTTAAAAGCTTTTATGATTTTCTTTAAAAAAAAAAAAGATTTTAACTTGCTTTTTATTTTGGTTTGTTCGATCACTCTTATGTATGTATGTATGTATATATGTCCTTATTTATGCTTATCTTTCTTCAAAAATAACTTGGCATAATGCTAAATTAAAACTTTTAATTAAGATAATTATAAACTTAAAATTTAATAATTAACAATAACTTAATAATAAAATAATACAAACACAATTTGTTTTCGAATAAAATATCACTAAAATAACATTTTCGATTAAATTATTATTGTACCGATTTGGGTTCACACAATAACATTAGGGGTAATCCCGTGTCTAGAGCATTAATTACCTGATGTATAATTCTGGAAAATGCTGATTAATTTTTTTTTTATTAAAATACTATGCTTCATATATAGTTGCACACAACTCAAATTAATTTTAGTCGTTTAACCTGAGAAAAAAGCACTAGCCTTTTTGGAAAACTTCTCTCTTCAATATATATTTTCCTTTTGGTTTATTTTTTGTTGAATTATAATAAATATATAAATACATAAAATTAACTACGAAGTATTTTACAGTTACAGCTAAATTAAATAACTAAAGGAAAGAATTGCTTTGTATGTGTTTTACACACTGTTTCTTATTTGTAGTATTGAAATTAAAACTATTATCACTCAAACTCTTTCAGTTTTATTTTGATTATAATCCCTTTCTTTTAATAATTCATCCAACTGCTGCTGCTGATAGTAGACAACAAATTCTGACGGCGATAAGCTCTCAAATATTGCGCAAATACTTGGTTTTAAATTGTAAAAAAATAACAATTGTTGGCGTAGAGCAAAATCTTTTAGAAGCGATTCAATTACAGTGGCCGCCGTAAAATCGGCACCGTACACATGAGATGCATCTATGACTACTGGAATGCTGTTGCGTATTGACTGCTTATTTACCAAATTGCGCACATAATCTACAGATGGAAATATTATACATCTATCCGGTGTAATCATAAGATATTCGTTGCCGCCAGGGCTGGTTAGTATTTCGGTGGTTAGTTTTGGTCTAGCCGCATGATACAAAATAAAGATCACATTTAAGCCAACACCAATCAATATGCCCATTTCCAAGGGCAGTACTAAACATGCAATAAAAGTGCCTACTCCGGGTACCAAATCACTTTCTGTAAATAGAGGAAGAAATAAACATTTTACATGAATAATTATTTTACGTTAATTGTAATTTTACGTTATTTTTTGTTAAATTAAATTTATTAAAAATTAGGCTGGAATTCGTTAATTTAAATTATTCTTGCAAAAAACAATCTTTTAGTGCACGTGCCACACTTGAAAATAAATAATTAATTTGTGTGTACGATATCCGTTTCCCCCAGATTTAGCTGGAAGTTGTATTTTGTTCTAAGTTAAACCCACCCACACTAAATTTCGAAAGTCTCAATATTGTATTTGCGCAGATATGGGGTAATTATTAACTATTTCCTGTTACGGTGGAGGTACATAACACGCGTTCTACGCAACGCCGCTTTTCACGCGGATGTCAAAAAAGTTGAATTAGTGTAATTGTATGTGACAAGTTACACAACACAAAGGGTAGAACGCTTAAACGCATAGAACGCGTTGAATTACTTTCTACTTTTGTAAGCATCCCACGCGTCACTCAAAGCGATCAGCTGTTTTTGATAGCCGTTTTGATGGTTATTTTGCTGCTCAAAACGCTTCCAATGTAACTTGAAATTAAGAAAAGCGTATAATGCATAGAATGCTTCAAACGCGTAGAATGCGTTGACGCTAAAATGCGTGTTATGTACCACCTCCACCTTTGTACCTCAGAGATTTACCTAGAAGTGGTACATAAAATTTAGAGGATATCACTATTGGGGTTGCACAGATATTGGAAAAATTACTAACTAAGTGAGTAAGGGTAGGTACTAGTGTCCTCCTTTTCCTCCTTCAATTTTATTCTAAGAGGAACCCATATTAAGTTTTGGGCGTATTATTTATGTAGTTGGGCGAATATAGCCGAACTGCTCTGTATGGGATGGATACCTTTTCCACCCTACACAGCGGTCATAAGTACGTCAATTTCAAAATTTCAAAATGATCCCCCAATATCTTACTTATAAGCTAATTTCGGTCAAAATTTATCAAACTAAATATCAAAATTTCACGAAATTCCCGGAAACTTGGCACCTGTGGGGGTGATTCTGTGAAAAACTCTACATCATGAACAGAAAAGAAGAAAGCTCTGTTAAAGTGGACTTACTTTTCGCCCTCCACATTGGCTTAATAACGCGCACTTCCACCATAAATACAACAGCTGCTATAATAATGGCAGCCAAGGTAGCCTTGGGTATATAATAGAAATAAGGCGTAAAGAAAATCAAGGATAAAATAACCAAAGCTCCAGAATAGATGTTGCTCAAAGGTGTACGAACACCACTGGCGTTATTGACAGCACCACGACTTAACGCTCCAGTGCCAGGAAAACCTTGAACAAAAGAATTTGCAATATTGGCAACACCAATAGCAATAAGTTCCTGGGAAGCATCAACAGGTTTGCCATTAGCTGAAAATGAAACACGATTATCATCAAAATAGAAAAAAATTATATTATTAAGAAAACTTACCAAAAGCTTTACAAATCGCTATATTTTCCATCAATGAAATCAGGGGCACCACAATCAAACCCGAACCCATACTATGAACCATTTCGAAGAAAGATTCCTCTTTGCCCGTAATCGTATCATTAGCGCTCAAATGGGTGGGCGGTAAAGCAAAACTAGGCAAACCTTCTGGTATATAACCAATAACTTTGAATGGGGTAACCTCATGTTCGGTATGTAAGAGAATACCCATTATACAGCATACAATCACTAATATGGCGTTACGCGATGTACCAATAATCCAGATTATTTTATTTAAAATATTTTGAGTTTTAGTCCGTAATTCAGGTTCTTTAGGCCCAATTTTATATGAAGACAAAAGCTAAAATAATGAAAGGTTTTTTAAGAGACAGATATTTTTTTTAAATCGTATAGAAATCAAATAACAACTTACCCTCATTACTAGCAATATTACTATACAAGTTATACCCAAAATGGTATCAGTAGCGCTGATAAATTTTATATTATCAAATATTTGACCCCAAATTTCTATGAATGTAGCGCCTTTGGCTGATATTCCAAAAATATTCTTTATTTGCGATGTTACAATTATTAATGACACGGCTGATGTAAAGCCCGACGATACCGGACCCGATACGAAATCTATGAGAAATCCCAAACCAAAAATACCCATTAAGAGTTCAACTGTGCCACACAACAAACACAATAACACCGATCTTTGCCAAGAACCCTGGGCCGCTTGATATGTTAACAAGGCCACAATCGCGGAAGGACCAACAGGTACATCTTTACAGCTGCCCAAAAATATATAAACAAAGCAACCCAAAAAGGAACCATAAAGACCGTACTGAAAGATAAAAACATAATTAACTGTTTGTTACATTCTTAATATATTACAAACTTACTGCTGCTGGTAATCCTGCTATACCCGAATAGGCTAAAGCTTGTGGTATAACGGTTAAACCGACTGTAATGCCGGCCACTAAATCTCCTACAGCATCATCGGAACTATATTTGGGCAACCATTTAAATATGGGCAAACGTTTGTGTAGAGTTTTCTTATTAAAAGCTTTATTCGAACGTTCTTCCAGCCAACTTTTCGCCCTTTCCATCCTTTTAGCTGTTGGTATTATTTTTTTGCCATCTTCTGTCACTGGAAAAGAAAAATTTGAAATGATGAATAATGAAATATAAAGTACTTGCAGCTGCTGTTCACACAATATTTGGATTGTCGACTTGAGTATGAAGAAAATTTATATGAAAGATTCTCAGCTTTTTTTTTGAATAATCGTTACTTTAATTTAGAAATTACTAAGTAACTAACTTTTTAAAACATGTGTAGAAGGTAAAAAAAATCTTAACAAAATCTGAAACTTAAATAAGATTTTTCCTTTTTTTAAATCTTTTATAAAAAGTTAATATTTTCGTGTAGTGCTGCGGTTTTTTTCAGTAATGCTGTACGAGTTAATAGGATATTTTATGAGACTGTGCCAAGAAACAAATTTGAAAATAAAGTGTTAACTACGTCTATTCCAAATTAAAGAATAAAATTAATCAGCCGTGTCACAGATGCCGTTCGGAATACTGTCAATTCCGTATTTTTCATTCCGTTCGAAATTATTTTTGGTGCCTTGGATTCCAATCGTTTTCATCAATCCGAAAAATTTTGCTTAATCGATTTTTAAGTAACCAAATTGGCAACATCAGGATTTTCACTGTATAAAATAGCAACAAAAATAGCAACAAATTTATCACGAAAATTTTATTTTCCTGTAAAAATTTTTCTAAAGAGTTTTAAATATTTTTAAAATAATGGGTTAGAAATTATTTAAAGTATACTTTTTTTGAAAAATCAGTAATAAAAAAATATTGCTTTATTGAAAGAAATTATATTTTGATAGTTATTTGTCCTTTGAAATACAGAAAACTCCCATTCCCTTCATGAATATAAAAGTGGTTTCATTCCGAAAATTTTTTCGTAATCAATTTTCTGAAGCACCAAAATACTGATTGGATTCCGTTTCCGAACGGAATTGTACGCTTTCATGAACGGAATAGGAGTTTTCTGTATTTCAAAGGATAAATAACTATCAAAATATAGGCTGACTTCGAAAACGTCAATTGCTTTGAGTTTGAACAAAGCAGCACATTTCTTAACGCCGCAGTAGAATGATTATACAATTTATACCATTTCAAAACGCCGCCCGCCGCCAAGTAAGAAAACAAACAAGCCATCGATTTTATAGTTGATTCATTGTTTTGAAACTTTGCTTATGTAAGTATGTGATTTAAATACAGTATCAATACAGTATATAAACTTTGTATATAAACGTTTTAAAAGTCAGAAAGAAAGTATTCAATAAAGCAATATGTTTTTATTACTGATTTAAAAAAAAAAATATTTTAAATAATTTCTATCCCTTTATTTTAAAAATATTTAAAACTATTTTTATATAATTATTACGAATAAACGTAATTATTATTCGAACTTATATTGATGTACATATGAAAAGTAATATTATCAGGCTCAAGTTCAGTTTTATTGAATTAATGAAAATTC
The DNA here is from genome assembly GCA_947311025.1 of Lypha dubia. Lineage (NCBI taxonomy): Eukaryota > Metazoa > Arthropoda > Insecta > Diptera > Tachinidae > Lypha > Lypha dubia. The sequence continues at coordinate 9,057,178 of OX371260.1, read as the reverse complement.
AAAATTACTAAGAGGTTTTTTATGTTGAAAAATATCCAATCAGTTTTTAGCAGAACGTATCAGTACCGATTTCATGGCCGCTACACCTCTCATCAGCGTACAATTGTCCATCTTTAGAATTTTCGTAAAGTGGATACTAATTGGGAAATAATATAAACTATTTAACCAAGATTTCAAATGAAATAGAATACGAGAATTAAATTAATTCATTTTACCCATCACTGGTTGGAAATTACTAATAATCAACACAAACTCATAGTCCGTTATCACTTTTAATTATTTACAAACATATAATAAAAATAAGCAACATGGCCCGCTATTAACGATGCAATGACGTCATCTCTCCTCTGGTCAGTTTAGAGCAAATTATTCCCTCAACTGCTCTTGATAATTATATTAAATACATTCAGCCGATCTCAATCATGACCATAAGCGTAGCTAGACTGTTATTCTGTGGTGGGAAAGTGCACCGCTTTCGCCAAAAGAAAAAATAAATCCTGTTTTTATTAAAACAAAATAATTTTTTATTAAAACAAAATTAAAAAAAATATATCACAAAAATACAGTTTGCAATATATGTAACAAAGCATATAAAAAGTTAAAGGTAAAACTTTCCTCTTCAGCCCCGTTATTTATTGTTAAAATTTCACATTCTTTCCCGGCTTTCTAAAATTTTCTTCTTCAGCACTTTCATTAACATTACATATTTGTTTTTTCTTTAAAAAATAAACGGTTATTAAACATAAACTGGATATGAAATTTTAATAAAAACTTACTGAAGAAGGTTACTTTCCTAAACAAAAATGGCAATTTTAAATAAAGCTGGTTGAATTTATGTATTTGATTTTTGTTTACTTTGCTTTTATCTTCTTCTTTTTCTTATAAATGGCAATCACCATAGTAGGATGACTTATTATGTTGTCTACACGAGAAAAAAATGTTGTTAATTAATTAATTGTTATGCTATTGAAAATATCAATACACTTACAAAAAATTTTAAACGAAAATAGCAATTTAAAAAAAGGAGATAGTCTGGGGTGGGCAGAAGCGGGTCTGGGTGGGTTTTACAAGGGGACTATGTGGCTCCTGTATGTGACTATAGATAAATATGCCGATTTAAATGTATTCAAACATTTTTCTGCAACAGCAGTATTTTTTCGCTGAGCATATTAAAAGTTCAGGAAAAACTAAGAGAGATTACGAAATCGGAAGCGGCCGCTTATGAAATCATTGGTTAACTTTATGTCATTAGACTGTGAATTACGGCCACAAAAGGGTTAAAAATTCAAATATATTTCACCTTAACTTGTTCGTGCTGTAAACGTTAAATATTCTGTGAATTTTGAAAGTTTAAATTCTTTTTAAAAATATTCCGTGCTGATTGTTTACAAACACACGCAAAGGTATTCTCCACTAAAATGAAAACGATAACTTTATGGTGTGCTAAATGCAACAAGCTTGTAATTAATATTATTGTTAATAAACAGTTTTAAAACTATGAAATTTTATGAGTAGTTATTAAAAATTATATATAAAAATATTTTACATCATTTTTGTTTTCAGAAAAACGAATACGAAATTGAATATGAATTTTATTTTGGCTTTGAGAGTCGAGTTTCAAATAAATAACGAACAAAATTCGATTGCTAAAAAGCAATTACATTTTTATAATAAATATTTTATTATGGGAAACAAATAACGAACTGCAAATTTTTTATTTAAATGAGTTTACATCAAATTGTATTGTCTAAATGTGTTTTTTTTTTTATTATTTTGAGATTATAGAATAACCGAAAGTTATAGGAATAGGAAACTGCCGAAATCTAATTACTGCAAAATATATGCAAACTTTCAAAACTGTTTTCTAGTTTTTAAGTTTTTTTTTCAATTTACCGACCGAGCGTCGTCACTGTAAAAACTTTTGCCTCTTAATTTTAAAGGCAATAAATATTTCAGCCGTAAAAATAGATGGAATTTAATTAACTTCAAATTGCAATTAATTACGAAATAGAAAAAAGCTGAACGTGTTCAACTAATGCAACAAAAAATTCTCAAGTTGGTAAAAGTTTTTTTTTTGTTTCTAACGCTTTAATTTCCATTTAATTTTTCTAAAAGAAAACTGTTTGTAATTATCATGCGATAGTTTTAAATCACAATGGGAAACTGATTGGGAGGAGTGTTTTCATTTTATTGTCAAGCATTTGTTGTTTTAATGGTTGAATGATTTCCCGATTACGTTGAAATGAAATTTTACTGAGATTTTTTTTGTGAAAATATTTCATTCTATTGAAAAGAGGATTTTTTTTTTGTGCGGGCAGTTAGAAAGTAAAAAAATTCGCAGTAATTTCGTAAAATTGAAATTCTTAAGAAAAATCTGACTAGAATAGAAGGAGTTGCACAAATAATTATTTTTGCTCTGAATTGAACTAAACAAAAATTAATTGGTAACACAAAGGGGCTAATTTTATATAAAAGTGCCTTTTTAAAATAAGTGGTGTTCGAAAAATTCGTAAGTAAACCAAGGTTGCGTTTCGAACTGTGGGATTTTTGTTAAAAGTATTTTTTGACAATATATTTGTTTGAGAAGAAGGGACGTTTTAGCAAACGTGATTTATTTAATGAATTTTTGAAAAAGAAATTAAAAAAGAACTTTTTGTAAAATGATTTTTGTGCGAAATATGATTTATAGAAAAGGTACTTTGCAAAAAAGGTTCTTTGTGTAAATGGCTGTTTGTGTAAAATGTACACTGTGACAAATTAATTTTTTTTGGGAAAATGTTCTTTGTTTAGATGATACTTTTAGGTGGGAAGAAGAGATGCTTTTCAGACAAGTGACTTTGTTGAAAAGAAAAGAGGTGATTTTTAGGATGTTTTATCTTTTGAAAAATTCATATTTTGAAAATTCATTATTTTAAAAGTCCAAAAGCTCACATATTTTCAAAAGTTCTAACTGTAGATAGCAACACATGGGACGTGTTATATGCAAATTTCACTCTCACATCAAGATAATCTTTCTCTCAGCGGTACACGAGCGTAACTGTTACAGATCAGATCAGATAATATTTAAAGCAAAATGAAAAATAAAATCCCAACGACTTACAAATGTTATTCTTCATGCAGAAACTTATTCATTGATCGGAAAAATATTTTCAAAACTTCTTCAAACTTTTTCCAATAAATAATATTATAAAGTTGTTTTTTCTTTTTTAAAAAGAATTGAAAGCACTTGAAAAAAAGTGAACTTAAAAACTTCTATCAAACAGTCACACTTATTCATCCATCTCAAGGCAACAAGATTATGAAATTAATTGTTCCAATAACTACGATTATTAATTAATAAACATTTTCCATTTTATTGTTTTAAAACCGGAAAAATTTAAATACTCAACATACAGCCGTGTCACAGATTCCGTTCGGAATACTGTCAATTCCGTATTTGTCATTCCGTTCGAAATCATTTTTGGTGCTTTAGATTCCAATCGTTTTCATCAATCCGAAAAATTTTGCTTAATCGATTTTTTATGTAATCAAATTGGCAACATGAGGATTTTCACTGTATAATATGGCAGCAAAAATCGCTTATACATGGCAAAGCTTCAAAAAAAAATGAAGAAAATTTTGTTGTGCTGTAAACATTTTTTTTAAAGAGTTTAAAATATTTTTACAATAAAGGGTTAGCAATTATTTAAAATATACTTTTTTCTTAAATAAATAATAAAACCATATTGCTTTATTGAAAGAAAGTATATTTTGATAGTTATTTGCCCTTTGAAATACAGAAAACTCCCATTCCCTTCATGAAGATAAAAGTGGTTTTATTCCGAAAATTTTTTTCGTAATTAATTTTCTGAAGCATCCAAATATGGAATGAATTCGGTTTCCGAACGGAATTGTACTCTGTGACATGTCTGTAGCAAAAAGAAAGTTTTGCCAGAAAACAAGCCGATTTTCAATAATTTAAGTGGAGTAAAATAAATAAAAATCTCATGATACACAAAGAATTTAAAAGTCTCTCTTCTAAATTGTTAACATATCTTTCATTTGAACAATTTCCTTATCTGTACGAGTATGTTCTCTTGTACAGAATTACATACATAAATACTTATATGTGTTTGTATTTTATATACATATGTATATATATATATATATATATCATAGGAATATTCAATTACTAGTTGCAAAATATAATTGAATATTTTAAAGTGAATTTCTTCAAAAAATGCAATTGAAAACATCAAGCGTTTGTTATATCAATTAATCATTGAGGCGGAATTAGATTTCACATACTTTTATTTCATACAAATGTTTATATTTTACGGTACTTAACTTTTTAATCTTTTTTCAATAATAAAGAAAAAGTAACAATAAATTAAGTAAATAATTAAAAAAAAAACATATGAAGTTTATTAGAGTAAACTTTATATGACTTCTTAGCTGGCACGCAAAACAGGTTTAAAGTTTTCTAATATAAAAGGCTCGAAGGGAGATCAAACAATTGAAGATTTGAAATTGAAAAAATTAAAAAGATAAACAAATAATAAATAATAATAAATTTGTTTAAGAATTCTTTATGTTTTACTTTACTAAAGAGCTGTATGTTAAACATTTCAATACACGTTCATATGTATGTGTTACAATATGAATCATAACTTCATAGTACGTACTTCGTTTCATATTGCAAAAAAATATTTTTGCATTAAATTCTCTTCTAGATTTGCTACGATACGTCACGCCACGCTGCGCCGTTCGCCCACTATTACTGTCAAGCTTATAAAACTGCATAATTGTAATTTCTATTCGAATGCATTTTATACGTTATCAATTGCATGGAGTTGTATTTATAACATAAATTAATATACGTCATAATAAATAGTTAAACAAAAGAGAAACAATCTGGGTAGAGTTTTAATTTATTAAGTAATTATTTCAATTTGCATAACAACATTATCTATTCCGACAACTCAGCAGACTTCGACGTCATTTCATTTAGAATATATGACGTGAATAGTATTAATGGTATTATTTATTTAACAAATATGCATCAAATTGACAACCCGTTCTTTTAAGCCATAAAATTATGCAATTGATTCAAAATTTACAATTGTATAAAATTAAGAATAAAGTTAAAGCAAAATGTTACAAGAAAGTGATATACTCACATATTATTGATGAGCGTTACTCACGGTGATTACTGTGAAATATGCATGATCATTTACGATCATGCATGAGTTAAAGTTTTGAACGATTATTTTCTAATTAAAAAGAAACCTATTAAGTAGTAAATTTCTTACTATATGTGACGCGCAAAATAGTAAGGGACCTAAGGGTAAAAAACGGTTTTGTTCAGGAGAGCCATTTTAAAGATTTAAATATGTGTATCTTTAGTGTACCATCACTTTCATGAAACGCGCATATCTCTGGGAGGGAACACTTTTGGGGCATGGGATCGGTCGCATTCGATGCTCAGATGTTGTCCACATAAAAAAAAAAAAGTGAAAATTGATTTTTTACCCTTAGGTCCCTTTCTCTATGCGCTGTCATATATTCCAATACATAGACTTTTTAATTTTTTCTCCAATTCCAATCAATTGGCAATGGTGTATGGTGTATTATTGTTTTTATGTCGGCTTAAAAACATTTTTAATAAAATTTAATACTCAAAAAGTTTTTGTTTGGTTGTTTTGGAATTTATATTACCCTACCAGAAATAAATTACCTCTACTAACACACTCAAACCTTTTTACCAACACTTTTGCAATAATTTTACGTTGCAGAGTTGTGTTTACTTGACAATTGTCATGTTAGTCTTTCTAATGGTCATTTTACTGGTAATATAACTTCTCATTTGATCGGTAAAATGATGATTATTTATCAATCATTTTTATAAATGGAAATCCCAAACAGACAAAAATATTCTTATATATTTGAAAGTAAAATAATGTAAAAATAAAGAATTTTAGAAAAATATGTAAATAAATCCGTTGAAATATGTGTATGGAAACTATTAATAGCACAGCAAATACAAAAGGTAAGAAACAAAACGGTTATTATTAATTTACAACTGAAAATATAATTCTTTTTTATAGATTGTGGCTAGACGAAGAAAGTTATGTTGCGGCTGATGATGAAGATGCCGGTGAGAACCCTCAATATAAAGAAGATATGGATGTGGATAGTCCTAAGGAAGTGGTGCAATATAAATATAATAAATTATGTGTATTTAGTTAAATAAAATAATTACTAAATTAATTTAAAGTTTGTTTATATGTATATTTTATACAGTCACAAGTGACTGCTTTATCCAAAGTCAATGAGTGGTAAAATGTGACTGCTTTATCCAAAGTCAATGAGTATGTTACTCACTCGAGAAAAAACCACAAGTGCGAGAGAAATGCAAAATCACACGTACACAAAATAAGTAGTCAAATTCTTCATATTGGGCCGCGTGAATAAAAAGGTAGCTAAAGCTAACACTAGCAAATTTTAAGTTAAAACTAGATTTGAGGTGATTAAAAATTTAAGTTAAAGCTAGTACTTTTTGTAGTCTAGCACAATCTAGTTTTTCCAGCGTTTGCTGAAAATATGTGTGAATAAAAACTAGTAAATACTTAAAATTACTAGATTATGCTTTGAATATTTTAAGCTACTAGCTACGTAGTACTAGCAAAGATTTATTCACACTTTTTGTAGTTTATACTTTTCAACATAGCTAGTACTGAAAAGTTAAAGCTAGTGCTAGTACTTAGTACTATGTAGTATAAACTACCTTTTTATTCACGCGGCCCATTGCTCTTAAGAATGTGACTTGAGGTTGTGACCACTTGAGCAAATTTACTTATCAATAACCCTTCACGTTCTGGTAGGGTTATACATTTTTTGTTGTAAATATTTTGTGAGTTTTTTTTCACTTACTTTCATATCGTCACATGAAACGTACAGCCATGTAAGTTACATATATTAAAAAAATGGCGGTTCAATTAATTACTTTACCATCATGCTCCGCGACATTATAATGAAATAATATTTCTTAAAACTTTTTTTATTCTCCAGATATCATCATTATTGCTTTAATTTTCCAAAATGTAAACTATTGATCAAATATCATACGATCGTTTGCTTGATATGTATGCTTCATATATGATGCATATATATATATGTATATATATTTCAAATATATTCTTATACATATGCATTTATATTTGAACTTAGTATACAACCATATATCCGAAATTTCCGGATCCATTGATTTTATTTAAACAGAAGAATATTCCAAATTAATTTTTAATAAATTTCATTTGGTATGAAAAAAATTAAAGGTACATTTAATGACAAGGTAGTTTTAATAGGCACAGCTGATTTCAGAAATTTTTCCTTTGCTCCTGTCAAATTTGCACAAAATTTTCGTTGTGAAAAAAAGAATATGAAAGCAAATTAAAAAATCTCATTTAATTTTTTGACAGGAGCAGGCAGATACACCAATAAAACAACATATTGTTTTTAATATTTTTTATGTTTTATTTGTTTTTTAATATTAACACCGCCTGGTAAGTAAATGTATGTACCTTGAAAATTATTTACGCCCCGGTAGGGTTGCCATCAGGCATACATTACTATATATAAAATCTTCAGAAGTTTTCTTTTTATTCGTATTCTATTCAAAGAAAATGATTTGATTAGTTTGAAAGTTATGATTCTTGCAAAGCAGAAAGTCAGAGCGAGCCACTATGCATGCGTTGCAGAAAAAAAAAAGCATACATAGTTAGAGCAGATAAAACTTTCTTCATACATAACTAGGGTATTCACACTATAGTCATAAAGTCATATGTCATAAAATAATAGCACACCAAAATATGACAAATGTGAACCACCCGTCATAATTTAGTGTGCTATGTATGTCATAATTGTGCCATCTGATAAAAACAAAAACATTTAACAACACTCCATTTTTTAGTCGCATTAGGGCGCATCGTTTACATTTTGGCTTAAATGTAAATATTTTTTAATTCAGCCCGACTTGTTAATAAAGAAAATAATAAATTATCTGTAAATCTTCTAAAGTGTCCTTTATCAATTAAAATTTTCAAATTGGTTTTTATCTATACGAACTTGCTGAAATAAATATAATCAAAAGCAGTTGTTATCGGTAACATGAGCTGAACTATTTTTGTTTGGACGGCGGTAAGTGGAAAGACGTTCACAAGCTGCCAGGCACTTACACAAACACATATTTTTATTCTTGTTTTATTTATAAGTAGCGAAGGCTTGTAAATATTATCGCCCGGTCGACTGAAGAGTTTCAGCTGCTCGACTAAAGTTTCTACTGTTATTTTCTGACAAACTATAAAAATACCTTAAAAAGTCTTATTATTATGTGACTTTTTTGCTTGAAACACAACAACAATTTTTTAAACTGTTGTAAAATAATAAGACATTATGACAATATGAATGATATGACTGACTACAGTGTGAACACCCCAAATGTTTGTCATTTGATCCATACCATTTAAAAAAATCCTATTTACTTACATATAAATTCATTTGATCCTTGTGAACCATCGCCATTCGCAATGGAACAAGCGGCTACTTCATTCTCAGCAACGTTTGATTCATTCAAATTTGTTGTTATACTAATAGAGGAGCATTTGAAGCCATCATTGAAATAGACATGATCTGAAGCCGGATTTAACTTCATTTTCAAATACAATTGATTGCGTAGCGCAATGTCTTTCACTTGACAGAAATCAAATTAATTTTCTTATGTTTATATATTTTTTTTTAAAAAAAGCTTCAACCTTTTACTATTCTTTTTTGCAAGTGTTGAGGTAATTGTGAGATTTTTTATAAAAGTATTTGAACAATTTTTGTTTAAAAAAATAACTATATTATTTTTCAAATAATTAAATTATGATTGGTTTTTGTTACTTTTTTTTATGACTTGAAAATAAGCGGTCAATAAACCTTGATGTAACTAACGATCGTGTTAACTTGACGGCAATATTTAATTTAACAAAATTATTATTTATTTTTTTTTTTTGTGTAAATAAAACCACTTGTTTTATTTTTATTACTTCAAGGATTTTATGGGTTCTATTTAGTTATTTATTTATTATTATTATTTACCCAATTAGTAAATATGAAAAAAAAAAAAAACAAAAAACCTTTAGCTATTGCAAAGTATGATTTTTAATTATTTTCAATTTCAGTTTGAATTTACAACAACAACATGTCGCGACTTTTTAAATGTCGCGAATTCGTTTTAATTTTTAATTAATATTTTGCATAAATTATAAATAAGAGAAATATTTGCACCATAAACAAAAATTATAATTCACTCATTTAATACCAGTTTTAATGGAGTTTTGGATTAGCAAATGTTTTATATGTATGTATGTATGTATGTATGTATATTTATCATTTAAAATATATTTTTCTCAAAATTTGTTCTCGCGTTTTTTTCTCGTTGCATTTACAAACACTGTTTTATTTTATATTTAATTTTAATTTCATGTTGATTTTTATCTAGATGCTTCGTTTAGTTTTTATTTTTGTTTCCAATTTCCATTTGTTTTGATCTTGTTTTTTATTTAATTTATTTTAATATGTTCATAACTATTTCTATTTATCGTTTTTCTTTTAATTTTTTTGGGAATATAATTTATTATTGTTTCTTTTTTGTGTTGCGTTATTTTTGCAATTGTTACCCGTCAATGTTTAAGTCACGACTGTTTTTGAACTTGGCTCGAACCTTGTCTTTTATAAAATCAAAGCAATTTCGTTTTTATTTTGTTAGCTTAATATGAAATGGAGAAAGAAAAATAAATTATTCATTTCAACTCTTATTTTATTAAAGATATAGAGTTGCCATATTTTTTTGCCCAATGAATAAAATACACGATGAAAATAAAATGAGAAGGCCAGCGACAATTTGTGATTGCGCTCCTAAAAATATATACCGCCAAAGAGAAAGTAAAAAGAAAGACATATTGCTTCTACAATGCAATCTCAAAAAATTAGTATTGAAGTTAAAATTAAAAAAAAATTTCAGAAAACTTTCTTAATTTAAACCGAAATTATTACTATAAAAAGGCTTATATGGCATGGCCTCTACACTTGCTAATATTTTTGTAACTTTAACGCATTCGCCATTCATCAATTTTTTTGCGTTACCCGTAGATAAATATATACCAAGACAATACACAAACAACTGGAGTCATGTATGTACATACATATGTATGTCTGACGTTGCTGTACCAGAGACTAAAAATTATGTATATAAACAAATTAAAATTACTTACTCACTATAAATTATGGCACAAATATATTTCATAATTTTCTATTAAAAATTGTACATATCGATGGCTTAATATAAGAAAGGCGTAACTCGATTTTTTTTCTTCAAGGTTGAAGGACAAATCGCAATAAAATCCTTATATTTTAAAATACATATAAAAATATTTTGGTGCAATTTATAATAAAAAGTCAACAAATCTTATGCTTCAATTTATTTTATTTTGACATTTGTCTAAAAGAATAGGCAAAAACACTATTTGAAAAAATCGAGTTACGCCTTTCTTATATTATCTGTCACTCATAAACGGCCAACGAGCATTAACCCACTAAATTGTCATGATAAAGCCATTGATATTCTCAATTTATCGTCAACTGTATAACTTGCGATAGATATAAGCGTCGTTATAAAACGCCTGAAATATATAATAATATTTTTGCAATCATAGCGTCTTACAGATACCACTTAAGATATGGCAAAATTTCTTTGATGATGTCAGCATGGTAACAGTTTTAACTGACTTGATGACATTTGTCATGATCGGCCGTTATCAAGCTAAAGATAAATATCTCTATTAGTGTACTGATAGCTCAGAAGAATGGAGATCACTTTCCGCGGCATGTACTGGTTGTAAGACAGCGATGATAAAAAAAAATTTGTCAGTATTGTAGTTGTAAAACTGAATTATCCAAATTATTTAGTGTACGATACCACTGTCCATAAAAATAATTTTAAGAAAATATAGTTTTTATACTGTCATGAAAAACAAGCCAAATCGTACTTAGATCTAATAAAATTTACCAATAGAAGTAAAATTATTATTTTATACGATGCACGCGTACCTGTTAAAACCGTTCTTTCTCTTTCATCTGGCAGCACAATATGGTTTTAATTGTTAATAACTTTTGTAAAATACAACAAACAAATAGACATATTGACGCTCATATTTTTTATTTTATTTCAATCGCACTTTTTATGCCAACATTGCCGGCTCAATTTGTCGTCTCTCATTTTCATGTTTAATTCCAAATAACGTGAGTGAATAAAAACTCATATAAATTGTTTTGCTTAGAAAAAAGCTGATACAACAAAGTGCTACTGTTTTGTTTACTCTTTTATTGTTTGTTGTACATATTTCCGTAGTAGAGTTGGAAAAAGCTGATAATTATTAATACTCTATACTAGTGGATATTATTAACTATCGACTCATTACCAGGGATCGTAGAAATAATCGTTATTTTGAAAAATAAAAGTTAAAATATTGCCGCAAAATTTCGGATCTTAAATATCCGTTTAAATTCGATCGGTATTTAGTCGGATAAATATGATAAAAAATTTCTTTCGCCCATAAATAAAATATAGAACATGGGCCTGTTCGGAAATGCATCACTGCGCCGCATCTGATTCTTTGCACGATCTGAAAATAAACGGCAGGTAACACTGCATATGCTGTTTTGTATCAGCTGAGCAAATTAATCACACATGGGCATCAGTGATGCATTTCCGAACATATATAAATAAAGAAATTAATTACAAAATAAAATTTTTTAGCATCTGCTAAATCTTTTATTGCAAAATTTGTATTTCACCGTGCGCGTGCGTGCAAAATTATTCCCTTCGTGCGTGAAAATACGTGATTAAACATATTGTGTTCGTGAGCGTGCGTGATCGTGAAAGCTTTAAATCATGCCGTGCGTGAGCGTGCGTGAAAAATATTTATGTTTCGTGATCGTGCGTGATCGTGAGCGTACTTTTACACACGCGCACACCTCTAGTACAAACTGTTGTATTGGTCAACAACATGCAAAACAACAAGTCGATTCGTGAAGCTTTAACCGCACAAGAACACAAATATGAAAAAAAAGGCCAAGTTCCTATCCAAAATATTTCGGGCGTAAAAAGTACTGAGATCAAAATAAGAACCAAGTTCTTAATAGGTACAATTCCATTTCATTTCTAGGCAACCTGTAAGCTTGGCAATATTTTCCCAAGAATTCTTTCACATATTAGAAAGGCATGATAGTCCCCCAGATGAAAAGTGCCCGTTTATTCTGGAAATACCCCATACCAAAAAGGGGAAGCCTATTACCACCAGGTAAAAAGTGCCCGTTTAAAAATTAGTTTTGTTAATTTCTCATCAGGACCTACCTGTATACGAGATTTAAGCTTTCTAGCTATACTGGAAGTGCCCCATACAAAGAAGGGGCATGATAGTCCCCCCAGATGAAAATTGCCCGTTTAACTATCATTTTCGTTAATTTCTCATCAGGACCTACCTGTGTACAAAATTTCAGGTTTCTAGCTATACTAAAAGTGCCCCATACAAAGAAGGGGCACCCTAGTCCCCCCGGGTGAAAAGTGCCCGTTTTCAGATTTTTCTGGTTGATTTCTCCTGTCTACCTGTGTACCGAGTTTCAGCTCTCTAGCTATACTGGAAGGGCCCAATAATATTGATGAGTCAGTGAGTGAGTCAGTGAATATGAACTAAAATATGGACTTTTCACACCTTAATATCTCGGGAAGCTTTTACGGTAGAACTTTCAAATTTAACCTTTGAGGTCACCTCTGTGGGGAGACCTTATGTTTCATTATATTATGATCAAGAGGAGCAAATTTATGAGGGGGTAAAAACAGCTCGAATGGTTTCGTGTAAATATACACAGTGTGTGGCACTACCGTGCGCCTAGATTTGTTGGATTTCTTTCGTTTTGTTGGCCTTCCAAAAAGTAGCCGATTTTATCACTTAAAAGTTAGAATGCAATAAACAAACGCTGCAAATAAACGTTTAGAGTTTTCTTTAAAATATATTTTTGAACAAAATTTGTTTTGTTTATTAATCTTCTTTGATTTTTTACATTCACTGAGAACTAATAGCGGGAATAATTTTCCACGTGAGATTCATGATAGCATTTTTCACTTCGAGGGGAATAAAAATTTCACAGGAACAAAAATTCCACTTATTATTCAAGATAGGGGTGAACATGAATGAATATGTACTTACATATGTATGTATGTATCTAATTTTGCATTTCTAATACTCGGAAAAACACCAGCTATTGAGTGAGTACTCAATGCTCTTACAACTCCATTTTGGAGTCAAGTGGCGGTAAGCAAAAGAGTTTTTTTTTTTGCTTCTGCTTTTGTACTTCGCAAATTTCATTTGCGAGTTTATGTATGAGTAAATGATTTTTTGGAACTTTTCAAACATAAATGATAGAGATCTACTAATTAGTTGGTCAAACGAAATGCATATAGATTTGCTAACCCACAACAAATAAATAAAATTTTTTAAAAAACATAAATTCTTGAGTATTTGCTCGAATAAAAAATGCCATACATATTTTGTTCTCAGAAATATTTCAATTTCATTTGTACAAATAAAATGTTTTTTTTTTTTCATTTCTTGTTTACATACTCGTAGTATGTTTTATTTGCAATTCATAAATATTTTTTAATTTAATGGATCGTATAGCATTTAATTTTTAATTTATTTGCTTTACTTTCAGTTTAAGATTCCACACTCTTTTCCACTTGTTTTTGTTTTATTAATTTCTAAAGAATTTGAAGACGTAGGAATTTTTTAAACAGGCATTATTTTTTTAGAGTTTTGCGTTTTAGTCTGTTTACTGTTATTTTCTGAAATATGCCACCTTTGTATTTATTTGTTTTCAAAATTTTGCAACTTATTTAAATTGTGAATAGTTTTGATGATCTGTTTATAAGATTTTGAAAGTTGAAAACGTAATACTACATTAAGAAAATCTGTTTTAGTTAGAACAAAGCTGTTTTGTTTTTATGTTTTAATCGAAATATTTATTAATGGAACTGAGCTTATGACTTTTAGCAAAAAACAATAAGTATCGTAATAAAAAACATATGAAATTCTTGAGGAGCAGAACAAAACGTAATTTGAAACCGCAATAATGATTATTAAAGTAGTAGAGACACAAACCACATTATCAGCACAGAAATTTTTACGATCAGTAAAACTGCGTCCAGCATTTAAGTAACAGCCGTCTTTCATTCGTATTAGTTCAAACCATATTTAGAATTCGAGATTTATTTGCTAGCGAAACATGACCGCTCGTCTTCATATTGCTGACACTTAGTCATCATATGTAAGTATGTATGTCGCAGCAACATCACAAAGAATATTTTATTTATTTTATATAAGCTAATGAGGACTAAAATTCTTTATGTTAATAAAAATGCATAGTTTTTATTACATATTTTCCTGACGTTTAGTGAATTTTTTGTTTACTTCTTCAAGGGATTCGTGTTATACCTTCAAAACACACAAACTTTAAGGTAATAAATACCACAGTAATTTCAATGTTTATAATATTGCTAATCTATAGTTAGCGCTTAAATTGCGTCGTAATTTAGGTTGGTCTGTAAGACACTCATTTATGCAAACAAGTTTTTGGTCACCTGAAAAGGATTTCATCAAAACCGATTTGTATTCAATGTGCTAAATACCGATGTGTTTGGACGATCAATACCAAAAAGTCAGCAAAATATAAGACGTAAAAGTACCATTGCTTATAATGATAGCGTGATGCAAATGTCGGCATTGCACTATTGAGAAGTGTTATGATATCTGTGGCCATAAGGAAAAAGTGCTTAAGCCGTATTTTATAGTTTTGTAGAAAAGCACTTTTAATGGTTTGAGTGGGTTTTCATAATAGTTTCCCATTGTACTTTAAGTTGGTCAGTAGTTTTTCGATTCTTGTGATTTACAACAACATGGTTCTGCCCATCATTAAAAAAGGTTTTCAATTTGAAATTTAATATGTTAAAAGCCAAGTTTAGCCGTTATTTCATATTAGATAATTAGTTAGAAAAGTTATAAATACAAATTTGCCCAGAGATACTCTTGAATATGGAGAATACGATGGTGATAATGGCTGACTTCCAAAACGTTCGTATATAAAGTTTGTATACAGTATTGCTACTGTATTTAAATCACATACATATGCGGAGTTCCGAAACAATGCAACAACTATAAAACCGATGCCTTGTTTGATTTCTTACTGCGTTAAAAATACTTGGCGGCGGCGTTTTGAAATGGTATACATTGTATAATTATTGTACTGCGGCGTTATGAAATGTGATGCTTTGTTTAAACACAAAGCAGTTGACGTTTTGGAAGTCAGCCAATAACTCAAAATTAACTTATCTCGACTTAAGAAATTAATGCAACAATAGTTCTAGTTGTGACATTCAATTAAATTAGTGTGATATGATAGAATTTCTATCGGTGCAGTCAGATTGTGGGTCCATGTTTTGAACCGATCTTTAGATGGTACCATTTTGTTACCTTTCTGATACAAATAAGTGTTAAGTGGGATGTGCAATTAAGTATTAATTAATTTTTTTTATTTCATCTGACCAATCAAAATTTTCCAATGACTTTGACACACATATTTTTTTTCAAAACATTTACCAATAGCGCAGCAGCCGGTCACTCACTCAGTCGGACATCGTAAATAAATTAATTAAAATGTTATTGATTTAATTTCATACTTCAAAAGAAAAAAATAAATTATCTATGTCACATTTTTACAGGCTTGTATTAAGGAATATATCACGTGGTAAGATGAGTATAAAAATTCAATTTAAAATAACTAAATAAATATTGCAATAAACAATGTATCTACTTGTTTATATTTATAAGTTTAATGAACTTTTGTTTACATAGAAATAAAAATAATTGGTTTTAGCAGTTTTATTTATTTTTTTTTTGTAAAAATTTATTTTCTTTAAATAAGTAAAGTAAAATACTAAATATTTTTTAAGCTATAAAGCTTAGATCCCACTATCGGCACAATGTACCGATTTTAGTCGGCTCACTGCAATAAAGTCATAAGTACTAAACCAAAATTGCATTATTACTCAATTAAGTCTGGAATAAGTCTATGTGGCTTTATTACCAATGCAGTGTGGTGCAATTATGTCCTTATATTTCAATTAGTTAACAAAGAAGACAAAATTAGCTTATTACTTATAACTTTATTTTAGTGAGCCCACGAAAGTCGGTACATTGTGCCGATAGTGGGATCTAAGCTTAACAACATTCAAGCTTTATGGAATCTTTCTATGCGTCAAACTTGTTTGTATGCACTGATAGAAAAGCCGTTGTAATGGTAATGTAATTTGACATTAGGCTTCTTAGTTTTTAATCTGATGACACTTTGTCAACATTGCGACCTCTATATCATTTGTTTAATATTACCTAGAAGAGGAGTGACAATAGTTGAGGCGCCAATGGAAGGATCAAATATAAACTGCGTGGAATGCAAATTTTGCCTAAATCGGTTAAGTATGTAGATATGTATCTCGTACATACCTCGTTGTCAACCTATAGATTTTCTAGCACTGCGGGCATGATGTCAACGGAAAGTTCCAGGGATAGCTTGCGATACAAACTGTATCTTATGTTTCTTTCATTTAAAATACATACATAATTGCACAATTATTTTAATGACACATTCGAATTGTAAAGAATACAAATACACTTTAAGTAAATAAATTTACACTTTTTTGTATTATTTAAATTTTATAAAAAACTTTACATTTTTAACAAATTTGATATGAAATAAACTTTCATTGATTTGCATATTATCATGTGTACATGTGTATTAGTTAATATTGAAGATGAGTTACCAGTAGAAAATATCTATAGACTTATTAAACTCGGATTTTGGATACTACAACAACAACAAAAACAACATCTTAGCTGATTTGTATGCGACTCCAATAAGTTGCCAAAATCTAGGAAGTAAATTATGAAAATTTTTAAAGTTAAAAAGTAAACGCCTTGAAATATAAATGAGCGTGGGCGTATGGCGAATATAAAATGTATGGCGCACAAGTTAAAATTATTCTAAAAAGTATAATTTATGGTGTCAATAAAATATCCAGTGATTTGCATACAAGTTCGTGTATAATTAGTTTCAAAGAAGAGCTGCCAATGTGTAACCATAACAAGCAGATATCAATTTTTATAAAAGGAAATATAATTATAAAAATACTACACTGACAGAAAAATTCCCATACTTGCTGTGAAATATGACATCAATTCTGTGACAAATGTATTTGTAATTGAAGACGTGCCCAGCACGTCATCATGTACAATCGGATGATCTATTCAAAATATCAAAACTTTGGCGCAAAGTTATTTTAATGACGAATATATTAATTATTTTACGATCCATAATATGTGAAAAAATTCTATACATACGAGTACATACGTTTCCTTTAAATTGCTGTTAGTTTTTGCTTTATTGATAATCTTTGGCATAACACTGTTTTCACAATCCTTATGGCACAATGAGGAGATGGATCAAACTACAGTCACATCAATGTATATTTTGCAGACTAAACTCAAGTCGAAGAAAACAAAATGTGCTGGTTATGTATAAGCGCAAAAGAATCCCAATTTGAAAAACTTTGGAAGTATATCTTAAGAAAGCCCTAAAAAATTCCAGTAGGAAATGTAACCAACTTCAATGAGAATATATTAAAATATGAATATAAAACATGCACTCGTATGTACTTTAATACTTTTCTAAAAATTTCTTGATTTTACCTCATCTGTACTACACAAGCTGAAAGTTTAACTAAAATTTATTTTAGACATAAATCAAACTTTTAATTACAAGTTTTTTGCTATTGTTTTTCAAAATTTGCTTGTATGATTTTCCTATCTTAGTTGGAATCTAGTTATTTGTTGCAACAAGATCACGGTTTGTCATTGATATTATTCACAGCTTTATTTTTGTCGTGTGTTACGCACACATACACACAATCGTAAACTTTATTATGTGTTATTTTCAAATGTTAATTAAAATATTTAATGCTAAAGTTAGAATTAATAATTCAATTAATTTTTTTCAAAATATAAGACAAGTTTCATTGGTGCTGCAAACTTTCAAAAAAGTTTTGTCTTGTTTTGCAAAAAACTTTTTAAACTATTTTAAATATTTAATTTGCATGTAAATACTACAAATATTTTAATATATTTATAAATTATACTGTCTGCCTATTTGTTGGATTTTGTTTTTCTTCAAGTCAATTGTGTGAACAAGCGCATACACACACACACTCACAAAATTTGAACTGAAATTCGATCACTTGTTATAAATGTTTGTAGTGTAACACAAATAAATTTAAAAAGTTAACGCTCATTTGTTCAGCGATAACGAGCATCGAGTTCAAGTATTAACACCCAATACTACCGGCTGCTACAGTGATGCCAAGATCAATTAATCCTGCTTATACTTCAAGCACCAACAGTGTTTGTGAAAATGGAACTGGATATACTCGTATGTACATACATATATAGTCTTAAAAGTGTGGATTTTTAATTATTTTGCTTAAAATTGGTTTAGAGCATGTTTAATGTTTTCTAGTGCTGATCGTGATCTCAGGCTTCAAAATTTATTGCATACATACATATGAGGACTTAGTGTCATATGTATGATAACACTTAAGTACTTTGATACAAATGTAAATCTTATATGTATAAGCTGTGTATAGATCGGCAGCCCTGCGAATAGGTAGCACATTTCGAACTGTATCGGACGAGGCTGCTTTTGTGGTCGCCGGCATGAAACATATCGATGTAGATAGAAGTCGATGAATGGTGTGACAGATTCATGCATACAGAAGTTGCAGGACCGTTGGACAGCATTTGACGAAGAGACATGGACTTACTTACTGATAACTGACATCAGAACATGGACCTAAATTTCTATATTATACAATTTTTGAGTGGCCATCGCTGCTTTAGGTCATATTGAAACCATTTCGAACATGATAGTGTCCCGTTTTGTCCGAAATGTGGTGAAAATGTTGTTGAAAATGCTGAACATGTGTTCTTCATCTCTTCACGATTTGAAAGTTGGAGAACGTTCTTAGAAGAACTCTTAGGGCGTAGCACACTTCCAATTATGTTGGAATCTTTGCATAACTAGGCGCATGTTTGTAACTTTGTGAAATTGGTTCTATTGGATCTTCGTAGGCTCGAAGAGATTCGTAGAAGAATCAATATAGTTTAGATATGGTCTAGGACCTTTCCCACCCCATGATGTAAAGCCTTGCGGCAGTGTAAAGGCGTATTTTTTTAGGTAGTCAAGAATTTTGTCCGGCTTATAGACGTTTTGTAAAAAACAAGCTGAGTATGGTATATGTACTATAAAAAACACTAATTTGACATCACTGAAAAACAGGTGAAGTGAGAGTTTCCAAAAATAAATTAATGTTTGCTTAACATGTTTACTACTGGTTTTTTTGTTGTTGTTAAATAAAATATTAATTATTTTGCAAATTTTTTTTACGATAGGCGCCATTGTCATGTCACATATTTTGTTAACAAGTTTTGTAGTGTTTTCGCGATATTTTTGATATGTTGTAAAAAATTAATTTTATTGTAGTTAAGTTTCAAGTTTGGCGCCCTATGCTCCAGTGGGAGTTAAAGGAACATATATAAATATATATTTATAAGTTTCAAAAGTTTGGTATTTCCTTAAAAATATATACCTAAATACAGATACGAGTAAATATATTTTAATCCTACAGTAGGTCATTAAGCCAATGGAGGGAAGAAATATGCTGAACATTTTTGTATAAATTAGAAAAAAAAATGAAGAGTTTATGGTGTTTGGTTTATATTCATCGTCGTTACTATGACAGAAGAAAATCTTCAGTTCTACAGAACAGTGTAGTTTTTTTTAATTAGGACCAGCACTCAGGGGATGACCCCTACGTATGCAGTGCATTGCGCCAGAACTCAGGGAGAGGGATAGGGTAGAGAAGATAGATGTTGAAAATTTAGAAGGCTTAACTCTTTTACAACTCTGCTTTGCGCGTTATGTTAATTTTTATAGCAGTGTTGAGGTGCCTCCGGTGTGAAGTAGACGTATTAACTTTTTTAAGAAGAATTAGCAGACATTTTTTCAATTGTTTTACTTCGTCGATGTTTCTGCTAACCGACGAAGGAGGGTGATGTTGTGTACATTAGCTTGGAACAGCATCAATCGCTGTCGGGACAGTTATTTAGTGACCAGTGCTATGCCTTCATTACTTAAATAGCCCGACAACAATTAATACAATGTCTCACTAATGAACATTAGAGAAAATTAATTATGTTGATTGATAATACATCGTTTTTATATTATTGTGACATAGGCCCCCTTATGTGCCGTCTTGATCCAGTTTTAATTCAGCTGGGAGAAAGACAAAGTAAGGAACACAAATTTCTCTGTTCCTCTCCCAGCTGTTTGCAGGTTGCCTAAAAATGAGATGTCATCGAACATTATATTGATCTGATTATTTTTAACGGTCGTAATTTTTTCAACATTTAAGTTGTTGTGCAGTTACAGTTAACAATAATCGTATTAAAAATATACCGTTCAAACACCTGTCTTACAGCAGAAAGCTGCTGGTACACTTTTCAATGGAGTCTTTTTTCCCGTTCATTTTTAAAGGAGAGCACAAAAATAATCTCTAATCAACTGCAGTATGTTTCAAAAAGCAAAGTTATTAGTTAAAAGAAGAACAAAAAAATTTTGAATAAATTTGTCACAATGTGTGAATTTCATTTTAAACACGCTTCTTTTAAAATTTACACAATTTTCGTGCCATTTCGGTTTATTTTATTCGTAAGAAACATTTGTTTATACGTTTTTGTGTATAAAACTTTTAAAAAAGTGTGGCGAGATCTTTTGTTAATAAATTATCTAAGCATACAGTACACACACACACATACATACTCAAGCAAATGTATAACGAATTGCGGTTGTTTTAAATTTCTTTCCCCCTGTTCGGCCATAGGCGCCTATTTATCTTACGAAAAGCTCGTTATTTGTCATGGGACAGACAATTGAGCGAACTTAGAAGTCTTTGATCTGTTGTCACAGAAACAAGCGAATGCCAGTTATGAATTACAAATTAGAATATAAAACATTCAAATGCTTATCGTTTAATATTCATCTGAAGAATATCATTAAATGTTTGAAATTCAAATTGAAATTTAAAATAGAGAAAAAATAAACAGCTCACGGTTATACATATTTATTTTTTTTTTCTGACTATTGCACAATTTTCAAAAACTACATAATACTCATAACAAACACAACGATAATAACAAACCGACCAAGATTGTTTAAATATTTAAAAAATTGCATTATTTTTTTTAAACGTTTATCGAAAGATAGTAATCCTGACGTAACACTTTGTATTAAAACGTTAAGAAATTGAGTGACCAATAAATTACAGAAAAAAGATTTCTAACTGACACTTACTTTCGTGTTTTTTTTTTTTTTTTTTTTTTTGCAAAACGTTGAAATAATTTATTATTAATTATTATTAAGCTGTTTACTTTAATTAAATATTTTATTTGAAATTGTTATTAAAAATGAAAACAAAAAAACATCTGTGCTACTCGTATTCTCCAATCTGGAGTCAGATTGTGGTTTTTCAAAGAATTATACGTTCTAGTTGTATTGTTTAAGTTGTAATTAATAGCCCTTACTTATTTTTCATAAATATTTCATAATCTAAAATTAATTTTTATTAGCCAACAGCGGTGCACGTGTCCATAATTGTAAATATGTGTACGAGTATATTGGTGTCTCTATGAAAAATGGATCCAATAAGAATTGGCCCCTAAATGCAAAACTAAAATGATTCCAAACCAAAAATTAAAAATGGTCCCATAATAAGGAACAATTTTGTTTGTTTGTAGAAACAGCACTCAGGGGCACGACCCCTACTTATGCAACCTGATATTCTGATCCTCAGTTTCGCAACTATTTAACAAGTTGTGACGAAGAAAAACAAACAAAATTAGATTTTGGCAAACTTTCGAAAATGCCATAACGTCCATTAGCAAAATGAAGCTTCTTTTTTGTTTGTCATAACGCCCATCGACTTTATGACATATAACGCTTCCATAGACCGTACTATTGATGCATTCATTTATTTTTCTATGAATTTGACATTTCAACACCAAAAAAATACATTAAAAACACAGTGTTGAGGGTGTCAACGACGAAAATATCATTCGGCAGCTAATTACGGTGTTAAAAATTTTTTTCTGCTAAACGGAATGTTATTGAATCATTTAAAATAAACGAGGTATTAAATTGTTAATATTTCAAACAACAATTCAATTCAGGTTCCCCGTGGGGTGGGGTGTGGTGGTATATTTTACATAAGAATGTGATCAAAATTGTTTAATACTTATTAAACTTGATCTAACTAAGTACATATGTATATGTGATTAGTGCTGTTGGTATCCGAAAATTCGAATTATATTTAATTTATCAGGGATCTAAGAAAAACAATAAAAATTTAGACATTTTTAACCGCCCAGAAAATATCTCTATAGCACTTTTTGTTAAAGTATGAAAATATTTTTTTTTTTAGAACAATAAAAACGTTAAAAAATTTTAAAATTTTACCCCCATCATTATTTAACTAATTTTGTATGCAACTGTTTCCTGGTGAAAAATTCGCGGTCATAATTTTTTTTAAAGGCAAATTATTTCCAAGATAATAAACGTAAAATTTATTTAAATATTTTAGCACAATTATTATTATTATTTTAGAAACTTTTTATTTAGTTTTACTTTTGTGTGTGTGTGATGAAATTTGTGAGAGTTTTTTTTTTAAACAAATCTACACTGGCAGAAAAATGCGACAAATAATTCTTTTTTGAATCTGTGGTGGATGTCATCATAGCAATGGTAGCCATCTTGTGATCAATATGATGACTAATTGTCAGCATTATGGATGTAATACCATGTTCAGGCATGCACTCTTAATTGAGTCAATTTAGTCTTAATACATACTCAATTAGTGTTTTTTAACAGCTGAAAAATAAATATTGCTTTTATTTGTTAAGATTTAAATTTGTAGATACATAAAAAATTGATAAAAATTCTGTTTTAAAAGACATTTTTTATTATGTTATAATAGAAATGTCGAAATCTTGCAGACCATGTGATCGGGGTTTGAGTGTAAAATAGCATTTCGTAAAAAAGGAAGTTATAATTTGATATTTCTACAACATTTTTTAGTTTTGTTTTTATATGTATTTTTTTTTTTTTGTTAATACAAAAAATTTTATTTTTTTGTCATTTAACTTGTCATTGTAACGAATTTTTTCTTTCATTAAACATACTTTTCACTAAACTTACCTTTGGACAAGAGTTGCATTTCGTATTTTACTCAATTAATAACATAATTTATTAGTTAATGCACATTTTACTTATATGATAAATTGAGCACAATTAAGACTTAAATTGAATACATTTCTTAATTGTACAATTAAAGCGTATGTCTGAACATAGTATAAGATATCTCCTTTGCTTTTGTGATCTCATAGAAAAATATTCGTTACAGCAAATCTATTTGCTATTAATGCCATGACAAATGTCTTCGTTTTTACCCCAGAAGACTTGTCATCATTGATGAGTCCTGAATTGCTAAAATATTCTGGCTCAAATGGTATCTTCACAGAAAAAAATAAAAATTGATTTCAATTAAAAAATTTGTGATATCAATTAAAAATTTAATTAAATTTGCACCAGTAAACAAATTATTAGTATCAATTAAATTTTTATACATGTATTAACTAAAATTATTTATTACAATTAAAAATTTAATTAAATAAATTAAATATTTAATCAAATTTTTTTATATTTTTAATTAAGGGGTTAATTGAAAAAAAAAATTAAATATTTTTTTCTGTGTTCTTAGCAATGAAATGACGGACGCGTGCTCTAGCTTAGACTCAGTGACCGTTAGTGAAAATCCCAACCTGTGTCGAACTTTTGATTTAAATAGATGAAGAGACAAAAACGATAACAAAGTCAAGTAAGTGGATAATTTCCACAACTTTGAAAAATTAACTTCTGGCTCATGAGAAAAAGTCATTAAGGTTCTTTATCCGTGTTGTTGCGGTATACTGTGCGTAACCTACACAAATACTACTGCAAAGTGATTTATGTATTCATGTCTAGGACTGTAGGAAGTTAATTTGAGGATCTAAAAACATGACAGAAAATCGAATAAATTAAAATTTTTTATCAGTCGCCGATAACAAAATGTCTTAATGATGTGGATGAAGATCGAAGACAGCATAGTGATGTCAAATGCCAGAAGATGCAAATTGAAGACACGGTGTAGGAAAATAATGAAGTAAATAATCAGCAATCAATACACAATACCGCATGAACAGACCATCACTCATTACCACCTAACATATCTGAATTTCTATCTGGGTGGTTGTTTTTTAATGCAAATCAAATCTATTAAATTTCTTATGATACAAATTCATACATTCATTCTTCAAGGTTTTGTTAAAAAAACTTCCATTCATTTACATTTTCTTGGTGTCAAAATTAAACAATCGTGCTGAGAAATAGAATTAAAATACAATTAGTTTAAGTGTTTAAAAATCATGTGATTTCAAGTCGTTTTTAAGCGATGATGATTTTCTACCCCTAAAATCGGCAACTAAATGAAGTGTTTTAAGGAGAATTAAATAAAAATATGAATACTAATCGATTTCTAACGATAGTAGACTAATAAAAACTCAACCTTAATCTTGATCTTGCTTAAATCATCAATATGACAACAACAATAATATTAATATTTTTTTTAAACAATTTAAAACGGTAATTTAATTTTAATGGTATTTAATGGCTTTTGATTGCTTTTAAATGTGTCTCCCTTAAAAATAGTGAAATCTTTTTTCGTTCAAATATAAAACTGTATTTAATTTTGTATTTATAATTGTAATTTTCTAATAATTTTGTTGAAAATATTCGTTAACATGTGTTATATTTAAGTTAATAATCGTAATTATAAAAAAAAAAATAATTTCTCAACGAGGAAACTTATCTCAAATAACGAAAAATTTCTTTTTACAAATTATCTCTCTTTTTTATTGTCATTTGGCCAAATAAAATAAAACCAAATTTTGTATTAGTTGAATTTGAATATTTTTATTTTATTTCCATTACAATTTCATCACACGACTCGACTTTTCTTTTTTTATCAGCAAAATTATGTCACGCGTCACATAATTTGATCATGGAACAAAAAGTAAATTAAAATGAAATTAAAATTAGTTGAAATTAATTTGCATTCATTTTGTGATTGCTGGTAATTTTTTTAGGTAATTTTACTTATCTTTTTTTATTTAAAACTTAAATAAGGTTTATAATACTAATACACTGCGAATCACTTAAATAAGGAATTATTTATGATATAATTTGGGCGAATATTTATTATAAAGCAGAGAATAGAGAAAGACAAATAATTTGCAGAATTTCAAAGTAGTGAATTGAAAGTAACTGCTTACACAGTTAAACATATTTTACAGTCGAGGCATTAATAACTTTTGGAAAACTTTACAAGAAACCACTAATTAATGACAATCGTAAACTTCTGCGGACCCAATTTGCAACGAATACAACGACGTGATCGGATACGCGGTTCAAGGTTTAGTATTTGCATTAAACTATTTTTATAATTTCTTAATCCGCTTTCTCTGTACAAACACGAATGAAATTTAAAAAGAGAATTCAACAAAAATTGTCAAAGTAAACTTTGAAAGTCTATCCGATGGCATAATATTTTCATAACAATTTAATGACCTGCTCCCACTGTGCAGTATTTTCAATACTTACAAGTGTATAGATTTGTTATTCCACTTTTCATTTTCTCTTACTATATGCTAAAAAAAAATCTATTGTGTGTATTTTCTAATTTATGCTTTAAAATGTTTATTTCTCACAAAAAAATTGTGAAAGTGATTTTTAAAAGTATAAAATTTTAAATGACCAACTTGTTCAGTACAGAGGCAAATACAGATATTCTTAGGAAAAGTTATTTTAAAATGCAGAAATGTAATTAAAGAAAAAAAATATCCAACGTAATTATTGGCATTTCATTAAACTTTTCTTTATTAACAGCTTTTATATAAAATTAACTTAAATTCAAATACTCCAATAGACCAGCAGAATGGAATTTTTAAATAATCTACTCGGAATTTAAAATTAGCGAAAGTTGTCATATTTTCCAATAAATTCCCTATCGGGCTCCTCATGACAGATGTTTTTCTTTTTGAATCATATTGTCTGTTATTTCTCGTACACAAGAGTTTTTAGTTATTTTCTCACTTATTCATCAATTAAGCGTCTTTAGAACATTTAACCAAACTTTAAGCTTCAGTTGTACGAAGGGCACTCAATAAGTCTTTTAAAATTGGCACAGCAACAACTAAATTTGAGTTTTAGTAACTATATTTATTGTAAATAAAGTAAATATTTTATCTAAAAACTGATCTGACTTTTTCGCTAACAAATTTATATAAAAATTGAAGCGGTAATCTGTTAAAAAAAAGTGAAAATTACTACTCCAACAAAGTAGCGATCTTAAAAAGTAGCTCTACAAAATATGCACATACTCAAACAAGCTAGTTTTTTTACGTCTAAAAATCAAGCGATCGACATCGTTCGACATCGTGAGCCAGGCAGTAAAAACCATAAAAAGCTGTACAAAAATTTACTATTTCGAAAAAGTACCTTTACCAAAAAGGCACATACAAGTACTTTATTCAAAAAGGCTCTCGAACAGAAACAGCTGTACAAAAATGTAAATTTTCTATCTATCTTGTTCAAAAATAGTTTTTCAACAAAGTACACTTGTCAACAAAAAGTGGTTTTTGCAGAAGGTATTTTTTCCGAAAGAAGACATTTCTAAATTGCATCTTGTTGAAAAACTTCACTTCATGTCATAACGTGACTTTCAAAGCTGTCTTATTGTCCATGAACGCAGTGTGGTAAATTGTATGAGTATTATGACACTTTTGTAAGTGACATAATTCAATGGACGTTGTGACACTTCTGGGAGGGACATAAATCAATGTTATGATATGCCAACGCCTTCCACATACGTCCCTTCATGCTTATGTTCTGAGCCACTGTAAAAGCTTGTAAATTTTATCGTATTTACCTGCTTTACTCTTAATTTATTACTTTAGAGAGAACTCGCAGAAACGTGAACATCCAGTGACATGAACTACCCAAAAACATGAACATTTTTTTTTTTACATTGACAACTTAAAAACGTGAACAAAGGTTAAATAAATTCTCTAAAACGTGAACTTGTTCCAAACGTTTAAATTTAATTCTGTAAGCCAATGTAAAAATTTTGGGGTTCCCCGCTGAAGAATTTTTGAAGTGAATATCCATCCACTAAAATCATTTTTATTTTGTTATATAAACCCTTTGAATGAAATAATTTTAACAGACCCTTTTTTATTTTTAAAAATTATAATTTAATTTTTCAAAAGTGTAATTTTCAAAGCGAAAAGTGGGTTGTTTCACTAAATCTTCTGTAGCTTAGTCGCTTTTGCACCCATCTGGGTCCTGTTTGGCGCAAAATGTTCGTATTGAAATAAACTAATGTCCGATTTAAAAAAACATTAAAAATGTTAATTGTTTGGTTTTATAAAATAAGTTGAAAAGAACAAACTTGCAAAAAAACATTAACATTTTTGTGAAATTTGAAAATTGGTCGACTGTAACTCAGTAGTTTCTTGACAAATTTTTACACACGACCCGTACTTGTTTTAGTAATTTTTTTATCGTTCCTTAAAAAAAATTAATTCATAAATCGACGAATATTTTTGAAGATATTTGCATTTTAGTGACATCATGTTTTTAAAAAACAGAAATAACGGTTATTTTGGAATATCTCGAAAACTGTTCTACTTTTGACCATTCTGACTTCATATTCCGACTCAGCGGACGATTTTACATAGAGATTAAGTGTCAGATACATTTGGTCAAAAAACTGTCTCGTAGTGTTATTTATTTTTTAAAAAACCACGTACTTTATTTTAATATAAAACAAACGACAAAAGAGACTAAAAAAAGTTATAGAAAATGCAATCTAAAACGTGAACAAAATCAAAACCGTGAACACCCGCGGTAAAAATTAGTTCATGTTTCTGCGAGTTCACTGCATTTGATTAAATAAATTTGCATTGAGTGGAAGGAGTTTATATTGAAAAAATTCATTAAGTTTATCAATGTACACAAAATGTGTAAAAAAGTACTAAAATTAAAAAATAGAATGCAACAACATATTTCACAATTTCTAAAAAAGAAAAGTTCGTTTAAGGCAAATGCTTATCCGGGCGAAATGACCGAAGGTTATTACCTCGAAACCGTCTATTGCATCGTTGTATTTTTCGGAAGTTTGGAATTTTTTAAAGTCTCATCATCATTCAAGAATTCTTTCCCATATTAGAAAGACAAAAAATATTGCTAAGCTTACAGGTTGCCTAGAAATGAGATAAAAAACTTGGTACTTATTGTGATCTCAGTACTTTTTACGGCCGAAGTTTTTTGGATAGGAATTTGGCCTTATTTTCACATTTATGTTTTTGTGCGGATTAAATTTTCTGCGTGCAAGCTTGGATTTTATTTTAAAAGTAATTAAATAAATTGGGTTGATGTCCGGCATTTATTTCATAAAATAAAATTAACAACCGCTATAATGTTTTCATGAGTCACATTTAAAAGTTAAAATATGTAATTGAATTTTTTTTATCAGCACCAGCAATTAGAAATCAATTATATTTATATTTTGGTTTTGATTTATTAAGCTTACAATTTTAAAAGTGCATGTCAAATTTTAAATCTGTATCAAATAACAGTTTTATAGATGTGTTCGGAGTAATTTTAAATTAATCATTTGGTGAAGAAAATTCTGCCCAATTCTAAAGAAAAAAATTTGCATAGAAGTTCTGCGTTTCTTTCTTAAAATCCCGATCACAAAGTGAATTCTTTTTTCTCGCTATTTATGCTAGAGGGCTGCTCCCATGTTATGTAACTCTATATACATAATTAGGTCATATTCATTCAAAAATTTCCCAATAGTGATGCATATTGAGAATAATGGGGAATCATAAGTATTTGGCATCAACATGTAGTATGAGATTCACATATCCGAAATCTCTAATATTTTCAAAATCAAAACGTGCTAAAATTAGTATAGTAATAGTAGTAATAATAGTAGTGTTTGCAATGATTGTTGCTATTATTTAAACAACAACATTAATTGAAAAATAAACATCAATTTTCAATTTAATTGTTTTATTTGTGTACAAAAGGGCGTAACGTCAATTTTATTTAAATTTTGTTAGTTATTTTCATAACTTTGCAATTCGAAATATGCCAAACCGTACATACATACATATTTGTAGTTTTGTGTTGGGAGAGAGACAGATGAGGTAAATATGAAGTACCATTATTGCCATATTCGCCGTTTATAGTAAATGTAAATTACTTATAGAAAAGCCGACTTGGTGAAAAAAAAAAAAATTTCCCTTATCGTGAATAAATATTTCCCTCGGCATTTTTTCACTTCTCACATTGATTTTTTCACATTATTTTTGATGGGGAATAGAACAGAAATTATATTTATTTTTTCTTATAATTCGAATATTAAAACGTAAAAAGTTTATTTTAATGAAAAGATCTGATTATAAGGCACAAACTGATGTATTCCTCAACAAATGCAGCTTTGTGAAGCTTTAAATTGTTCCTCTTTTACATTCACTAAAAACTGATAGCGGTAATAATTTTTCACGGGAGATTCAGGATACCATTTTTCCCTTCGAGGGAAATTAAAATTTAACGTGAACAAAAATTTCACTTCTTATTCACGATAGGGGTGATAGACTGCCATTCTATCGTTACGTTGCATTTTTTTGCGCTATAAAAAACGTTACGTTTTCCAATGGCATGACAGGCCATAGTTTTGCTTCAAATCCTTACGGTCGATTGTTATCATTTTTATATTGAACTAGCTGAACCCCCGGCTTCGCACGGAAGATATTTACTTTTATAAATTTCGATTTAAACTTAAACTGATTACTCACTGACAGCTGTCAATGTCAGCACACAGTATACATACCGCACACGCTCATAGGCGCCTACGTATTTGTTGTTGTTGTAGCTTCTATCGCGGGCTTTGAGGCGACCGAATCAAGAAATTTTGAAACGTTTGTTTCTTAAGTCAATTGTGTTTGAAACGAAAAAACCTGACACTAAGTTTGCTTCTTAAGTCTTTTGTTTTTTAATTATTAAAATGGCCCAATGTATGTTAACCCCTAAAGTATGCTATTGATTTTGATTTCATTGACATACAGTATTGCCAGAAAAACAACGGAGTTATTAAACAAAACGTAATAATATAATTGCATAAGTTGATAAAAAATGCTATGCAATAGCTTTACCGCGGCAGTCCCCGAGTGCTACACGTCTTTTTCTATACTAATTATAAAGAGGAAAGATTGATTTTTTGTTTGTTTGTTTGTTTGTTTGTTTGAAATGCATAGGCTCCGAAACTATTGGACCGATTTAAAAAATTCTTTCACCGTTGGCAAGCTGCACTATTCCCGAGTGACATAGGCTATATGAAGTTTTGATTGGGCAAAGAGGCGTGGGACAGCCCATATAACCCAAAAATTTAACTCGCCATATTTTGGGCATTTTCTGACCTACGTCGATGATATTTGATACATATGGTATTGGCATAATTTGGAATACGTACCAGGAGAAAATCGGGTGGGACCACGCCCCTTTTTAGGAAAATTAAAAATCGTAATATAGTCTTAACTACTGGACCGATCGTCATTAAATTTTCACAATAGGATATATAAATACTTTTAATTTTATTTTATAACGAGGGGGTAGCGAAGCACACCGGGATAAGCTAGTATTTTATATGGACAAAATCACATGTTGTAATGAAAAGTCATAACTCACGAATGCGTAGACCGATTTCGTGCAAACTTTAGATAAACCATCTACACGACCATACGAACGAACCCTAAAAATTTAATCGAATTCGGTTTGACCGTTCGTGAGTTATAAAGTTACAATACACTTACAACAACAATTTTGTATATATACATATATAGAATAGATAAAAAAACCTTATTACAAATTTGACTTCGTCCCTTTTGCTACCATTTTATCATAAAAAAGTTAACGTCGCGCCTGAATGGAAGTGTCCATATATATGCACCTATTATATATATATATGTATATGTATGTATATATATATACATATATGTATAATAATTTAGATAAGATGTTCATTATTTTAACAACATTACTGGATGTTATTAAATTCAATTAGTTTTTTGATTAATTCAATTGAAAAAAATCCAAGAAAATATTATCAATTATTTATTTATGTGCTACAATTTTCGTTATTGGCCTAAATTAAACTAATTCTTTCATCAAATTTTCGGTTTTTGTAACTGAATAATATATTAAATTTTTACCGTGATCCTTTACAAATGATAAAAATGAACAATCAACGTGATCATAAATATTGTAATATTTCTCTCACAAGAAAAATTTTAATTTAAATTAAATTTCAGTATTGAACTTCAGCCGAACAAACTAAATTTCAGTATTTTGATTACTCACTAAAAACTTGCAAATACTCTTAGTGATTTTTCCCACAAAAAGTTAAAAATTTTATCTGGCAACTATTTAATTTTCTATTCGTGCTTAAATTATTTCGTTTTTGTTGTAAGTATTTATGTATGTATTGATAAAAGTGCCAGCTGGAATTGTCTGTTACTTTTCGTTAGTTTATTTCTGTCTATTGATGCCAATTTTTATTTGATTATTATTTTATTAACGTAATGAGAGCGATTACTTATTAGAGCAAATTAAATTTATTTATCGCATTATATATTTAACAGGGCTGCCGTTGCACATTATGAAAAAAGTCTAATAAAAGGGGTATTTTTTATAAAACGGGACAAAACGGGGTATTTGAAAGTAAAATAAGTCCAATTGTATTGTAAACATACAATACATATGTATGTATGTACATAATAAATCAAGATTTAATTCAATTCAAAAAAAAAAAACGAAGAGATACATATTTGTTTATTTTTTTACCTTTATAGCCTTATTGAGTTTAGTTTTTAATAGTAAAGTAGAAGATCTATTTTTTATAAAAACCAACGAAGAAAACAATTTTATTTTTATTTTCAATGCTTCGATATTTTATGTTGCACTTGTTTTTCAATTCTAAAAATAGTTTCTTCATAAAATTTCATATATCCCGGCAAATATCGAACGATTTTTCTTCCTCTTAATTTCATTCCGTATCGATATTTTTCATAACGCTTGAACGCTTCTTTATCGAACAAATCTAACGTGAAACTTTTAATATTTTATTATATTATTTAGTAAAATGTAATTTAATTTTCAATCCTGTTAAACAAAAATTAAAGTAACATCATTGATTGGAAATTTTTTTATTTTTAAGCAAGAGAGGTTGTACAAAAAAGCTGCTCTATTCAAACTGATCTGGATCGATTGTTGACAATTTATTTATTCTATTTACACTGTGTTTATTGTTGTTGTTGATGTTGGACGGATTAACTTGAAAATTTTAGAGAATAAAAGTATGTTTTATGTATTTGCTTTTATTAAACAAAAGTGATCTTGTTCAAACTTGTACATTAGTGTACATACATCGTATAGACAAATAACCGGAAGTGATGATCTTATTTTCGTGTACCGCTGGCAAAAATATTAAACGAATTATGTACTTAAAACTTGAAAATTTTAATTACTGGGAATTAATAAACATATTTTCATACATATATTTTAAATCACATATTTTTCTATATCACACTTTTAGAGATATTTTCCCAAGCAAACACAAATCTTATTTAATCAATAATTGTCATTTTTTATATTTATTATACATCGAATTAATCGTGGCTGCATTGTTTTTTTAATTTTAAATTCTTGTTTTTCTTTATAATTAAATATTTTCAATGCAATATTGATTTTAAATATTAATAAAATAATATTTAATTAAAGTTTTCTTTAATAATTTTCGTTTATACTTTACGTGTTGCATCGTTCAAACACCGGAACTTAATAACAACTTTTGTTTTATTTTAGTTTAAAAATTTGTTTTTTGTTTTAATTAAAACTATAACACAAGTTGAAAGTTAGGAATCAAAAACTGAAAAAGAAAAACAATTCGTCTGTCACTTGTTTAAAGTGTTTGAAACTAAACGTAGTATGTACAAATGGCTGTACAAATATGTATGTACAAGTATGTACAAACAAAATGTACATAATTGTGTAATAGAAGTCTTAATACATCGCACTACGAACTCATACTAATTGGGATTAGTTGTTGCTTCTAAGAGTATTTAAAAACAATATTTAAAAAACACGAATCATGATTTTTAAAACCAAACGTTACTGAAAACTAATCTGACCGCCCTTAACCCTTCCAAAAATTTTTAAATATAAAATTTAACTAAAGTTATTGGAATTATTTCTCAAAATTCTATAATTTGGTCAATCCTAATTTAATTCATAACATGAAATTAAAAAAATCCATGTATTGGACTTCTTTTAAAGGAAAATTATCGCTCCTGCTTTTCTCGATGACACACTCATGACACGACTTTTCCTTCCATTTCACATGTGTATGGTTGCCAACCATTGGTTGGTTGGTGTTTCATAGTTAAATTTGTTTTTTCTTGTAACAAAACGTTTTGCAAAAGCTAATGAAAGTCTGAGAGATGTTTGGCTTGGCTAACACATTGGTTAAATAGCTTGAATTATGTACATAAGTAGGTATTAAAGGGCTGCGTGAACGTGGTCATCAATGAACATATGAATAAAACTCTATTTCGAATAAAAATCAGAACAGCAAACAAACTGTTGCTTTGTTCATAGTATGAGTGAGAACATTTTGTTTCACTTCGTTAACACAAAGAGTTTGCTCATTGAAACGATTTTTATTCGAAGTTCTCGCTCTCATCTCACAGTTTCTTATTAATACGCAGTAGCAATGTTGCAAATTTGGTGAAATCATGTAATATTTTGCATGCGCTGCCATGTGTAATTACTTGCATATGTAATTTCAAGGTTTAGCTTTTACACGCATGTACGTATGTATGTATATACTATTCATATTACGAGCACTAGTAGTAAATCAAATTCAATATGTATTTTAGTTTGTTATTTGCATTTTTAAACAACATAAACCTTCAATAAACGTTAATAAATAAAATAAATCATTAATGATTAAACTGTAAATTTTTTAGAGTTTTTTGCCTTCTTATTTAGGATTTAGTTCATTGTGTATGTTTAACGTATTTCTTAAATGATTTTCCTTTTTCCTACAACTGGCAACACTGATCTTTGAGAGCATATTGTTTTTGCATGAACATTATTGATATTTTTTCAAGACAAACACATTCGTAAATGTTCGTTCGCTCTTGTATAAGTGAACACACAAACTTCATTACGCTCGTCTCTTAACTATTGTGTGTTGATTCTTCTCTGTTCATAGTTATTCATCGGTATTGAATAGAAACGAATGAATAAAGGATAATGATGAAAGTTTCATGATCATCATTATTAAGTTTCACGCAGCCCTTTAATAGGTATTGTTAAAAATCCAAAAGCTACCTGAAAACAGCTTATGTTGTATTTCATGTAATATTCAAACCAGCGTTGCCAGAAGCTTTGAGAAGAAAATCAACATATGCAGAAAAAAAATTATAATTTAAATATATTGGCATATGGATTTAAATTATTATTGTTTAAAGCATTTATAGCGAAACGTGTACTTAGAGGCTGGTCACATATTACGTAACGGTCCACGGGTGGGGGTTAAAGATTTGTTACGGATTGGAAATTTTGCACTGAAAGAATTACACAGTTGAAATAAACAAATCACAATTTTTATAAATTAGAAATCATAATTTAAGAAAAAAAATCATCAAATCATATTTTCGTTCAAAAATCATTAAAATATGATAAAATCATCATTTTGGCAACGCTGATTCAAACCATGTATGTATTGCTATTATTATTGAAACTATATATTGAGAAGTTGGTATCAACCTTACATAGTGCTTTTGTCATACCTTTTGTAACAGCCCGGCTAGCTCAGTCGGTAGAGCATGAGACTCTTAATCTCAGGGTCGTGGGTTCGAGCCCCACGTTGGGCGAAAATTTTTTTTGTTTTGTTAAGATAATTCTTAAGAGTAATATAAATTAAATTTTATATAGATAATTCTTGCAACAAAGCGATTACAAAACACTAGTTTGCCTGCCCATTTTCATCATAATGTGTGGCGTTTTGTAGCTGGTTAAAAATAAATAAGGACATTTCCACAGAAATGTCTACTTTTTGCTACGTAACGTCACCATGCAACTAAACTTGTATTTTAGAGCCATGCTGCTCGAATTTCCCTACTGTTAATAAATGTTGACATAATTACTAGTGTATGCTAAAATACATAAAAAGAAGATAAAATACAAAATTTTCTTCGAGAAACAAGCTTAATGGCTTGGTGACGTTACGTGACAAAAAGTAGACATTTCTGTGGAAATGCCTGTATGTAAATCTCAGCAAATACAAATCGAAAAACTGCAAAAAATTAGATGATCGAACGTATTCTATTTGTAAATAATTTTTGTCTAATGTTCATACAGAAATTATAATGAGAAATTTCTTAAACGGTCATACAACAACCACAACTACTATTATTTAATGGTACATATGCAGAACATTAAAATGCAAAACCTAAATAAATTTCAATGCTCTAAAATCAATTTACTGAATCTGTTCTCTCTTCTCTTTTGTTTTCTTCACATTCCTAAATCCAAATGTATAAAACACGTGTATTGTTTTTTTTTCAACTTACATGCGTGACTAATATGTACGTGTAAATAGATTAGTAACAACTTTAAACGCTTATAGCTCCCAAAATACTGAACCGACAACAACCCACAATATCTCGTTCACTTCTGTGATTTATAATTTGGTATTAGTTTTGCCAAAATCGGTTGCATAATGTGTGTATAGTGGCCAGCATAAAAAAATTATTGCCTATTATGTATTTGTATAGATTTTTACTTTGTATGAATTATATATGGAATCAATTATCCTCAACATTTGGATATATTCAAAACTTTTTAGTTAAGAATACTAATCATTACCCACAAGGTGGGTGGAATTGCATGCCAAACCTTTTTGTAGTCACATTGGCCAAAATCCATCAGTGATCGTTGAATCACCAAAGTACATACAGATATAATGACCACTAAAAAAAGTACGATCTTACCAACTTTCACACATCACTGCTTCACACTCATCAACCACAATGCGATTTATTCTCTGTACATAGCAGATTGATCGGCTAGACACGCATGTAGAGAGAGGGCGGACATTGGCAACTGATCGTCAACGTTTCTATTAATAATATTCGATTAGATAATGACATTAACTAATAAAGACTATCACTATATCATAGCATCCCCTGCATTTAATTATCTTTGAGCGCGCGCTCCCGTCAAGCTATATTTTATTATATATTGCAATACTTGCACCAGGAAAATACAATTCGCCCAACGTGGGGCTCGAACCCACGACCCTGAGATTAAGAGTCTCATGCTCTACCGACTGAGCTAGCCGGGCTGTTAATAATTGGATACCGGCAATGAAACGGAGTTTTAATTATAATGATCGATCGCTAAATATGTGTTAATTTAACAAAAATTTGCTGAGAGTTTTAAAATTTTATATCCGACAGCAAGCAAGTTAAATGAAAGTGAACACGACAGTAATTAGTTTATATATTTGAATGAATTTTTCAGCATATGTTTAAGATTAAAAACAATATATATTCATTAAAACAGAAAGTTTCCTTGAAAGTGTATACATTTTCTACACACATAGTGCAGTTTATTTTATGTACACGACAGATTGATCAGATAGACACGCATATAGAAGACACCAACACACTTGCAACTTAACCATCAGCAAAAGCGATTCTATTAATAATATTCGATTATTAATAAAAGCGAATATGGAGGGAGGGAGATCTCTCTCTCTCTCTCTCTGGCAATATTTATGTTTGTGCGCCGGCTAGCGATATTTTACTACATATTGCAATACTTGCGCCAAGAAAATACAATTCGGCCAACGTGGGGCTCGAACCCACGACCCTCAGATTAAAGCTGGATTCAGAACCAAATTTTTGTCCGGACAAAATTTTTTTTATATGAAGTTTGGCGTTTCTCTTTTTGAGAGTGAGAGAAAAAGAGAATAAAATTTGTTCGGAACATTTTTTGGTTGAATTGGTTTAATTTTATATTTTGTCTGGACAAAGTTGAAACAAGATGCCACCTATTTTATTTTCTCAGCCAAAGTTGAAGCGAGCTGCCACATTATGTTATAAGTATGTATAATAAAAGCACATAGTAACATATATCCAGTAAAATAAAAATAAAGAAAAGCTCAATTGCTAGTAAAAAAAACTAGCTGATTTTTATTAATTTTTTTAACATGTAATTTTCTTATTAAACAATAAAAAATAAGTGCGTTTGACATATAAAACACCAAATTTAATTCATCTGTCACTGTACTGCAACCTTATAAATTTAATAAAACACGTGTATTTCATACGGTAGCTTTGATTTTCCAGACAAATTGTTCGAAATGAGTGAATCGAGTTGCAAAAATGTTTCAGAACAAAAAATTTTGTCCGGACAAAAAATTTGTTCGGAAACAATGGGTGAATCCAGCTTAAGAGTCTCATGTTCTACCGACTGCGCTAGCCGGGCATTAAACGTGTTGCTGCAAACGCTGATATCGAACTTTTGGTGGTGGTCAATAACGAAAAATATATGAAATTCTAAATAGTATAGAACATAAATTCATAAATACTTATATGCCAAGATTGTAAATTTTTCTAAAACTTGGATTTTCGAAAATTGATTAAAATAAGATGTACGGACAGATGGATACATTCATTGTATAACTAACATATATTATTCGGTTATTAAAGGTTTGTTAGAAACTTCACTTTATAACTTATAAAATAGGTGACCCCGCTTAGTTTAGCATACTCGTATTAGTTTTACAGAAAAGCGTGGAAAGCACATTTATACATTATTAAATTAAATTTTAAACTAATTTGTTACATGTTCTCGTTGTATTGTAACTGAAAGTAGATCGCGAATCTATAATTATTCAGATGAAATTTTACAAATTTCGACTATATTTAACTGCCCGGCTAGCTCAGTCGGTAGAGCATGAGACTCTTAATCTCAGGGTCGTGGGTTCGAGCCCCACGTTGGGCGAGAAGTATTTTTTCGAAATATAGAAAGCGTATATAACGCTTGATCGCGCTTCAACAGATATTCGCACCGAAAATGGCCAGCTAAATAAATAATCTTATCGAATGTTTAATTTAAATACAATAAATAATTGACAAGTTTTCGTGCGTACATCCGCATTTGCCAAATAATATCACAAACATTTAATTTCTGTTTTCTTTTTTAAAAAGTAAGACATTGTTAAATTAGTAGAGCAAATAAATTTGACACACTTAGAAATAGCCATCAAAAAAAGGGTAGCCAATATTTTTGCAGTAACATGCCTCTGTGAGTGATCGTGTGGTGTAACATTTATTTAAATAGTCATATAGCCGGGAATTTTTCATTTACAATTTTTCCAAGTAATGTACATATTTCAACAAGTGATCTCTTGTGAAAATTTAGCATTATCTTGTATTATACGAAAAAAAAAATTGCAAAATTTTAAAAGAATCCTATTGCCATGCAGGAACCAAACGCTTGCGTTGAAAGTGGTTCGACATTTATATGAATACAGTGGCACTTTTTTCTTATTAGTTGTCACTTTATTCTTTAATGTTAATCTACCAGCAATAAAGAATTTCTACTCAACAAATATAATATTATTTTTACATATTTCCAGGTCTTGTTGGCTGTATAACAGGTAAGTGAAAAATCATTTTTCCCCTACTTTTTTGTAATTGAGAATTTCAGACCACGAAGTAAATAATAAAAATAATGTATAAAATATCCGAAAACAGCTTATGCATAGCCCATGATTTGTATGCCCATGATTTTGCTGATCCTGTTCTTTATTTAAATATTTTTTTTTAAATAAATAGAAACGAAGACATTTGCATAATTTTTTAAGCAAGAAAATATACAGCTGCTATTAGTGAATTTATGTTACAAACATTTTAATTTATTTGTTATAGGTTGGCTGCTAATGTCAACTTATCAGTTGATCTTTAAACGTATTTAAAGAGTTTTTAAACACGTCTGCTTATGTCCAAACTCAACAACCTTTGGCGAACAATAAAAACCTTCATGAGGCAGATAAAAAAATAAACCACTTATTTACAAAATAAAATTCCTTATTCGAGATAATCTCAAGATTAAATATTTGAAACATAAATTTGTAAGATTATCTTGAATAAATTGGTTTATATATTGAATATGGATTTTTTAAACATTTTCTTTTAATAAACAGAAATCAAATGTGTTTATTTTATATACATACATATCCATATATACCATATACATACATACATATATATTTTTACGTTAGAAGTATGTATGTATATCTTTATTACATTCAAAATTCTATTTCCGTTAAAACATGATACAGAAACTTTAATCTCTTTTTTGTACCTCAATGTTGCCAGCACTGTTTATGTTTAATTTTGCTGTCGCTGTCTATTCACCACACCACACCATACATAAC
Source organism: Lypha dubia (assembly GCA_947311025.1). NCBI lineage: Eukaryota > Metazoa > Arthropoda > Insecta > Diptera > Tachinidae > Lypha > Lypha dubia. The sequence goes on along the minus strand of OX371260.1, from coordinate 9,017,205 downwards.
TGTCAAAATCATAGACAGAAGAGAAGTTCGAAAGACAGACAAATTTTACAAACAGTGTATAGAAAAACAAGAACAGTGGAACACGACGGGGCAGACAGAAAATAAAAGAAATAAAAATTTTATTATTATATTAATTTTTTAACTTTATTATAAAATTAATAACAAATTACACACCACCAACAAAACCCTCAAGAAGACGCGAAAAGTAATTAAAAAAAGGAAAATTGCACTGAATTGTAAAAAAGAGAAAGTGTTTTAATATCAATTACCTTAAGAAAAATTAATTTGTTTAAATCCAAAATAGTGTTGTACCAAAAAAGTAAAATAAAAAAAAAAACGAAGACTGAATAAAAGAAATACCTACATAAAAAACAACAACAACTAATAAATAGCCAAAATGTGTGGAGGTTTTACTTGTTCAAAAAATGCATTAATTGCTTTAAATATTTTATATGTGGTAAGTAAAAATATTTATTACTAAAAGTATTCGGTAAGTACACAAGTACACATGTGTATTATTAATTTTTTAAGAAAATTTTCAACATTATCAATAGCAACAACAATAGAACACACTTTTAGTATTATAATTTTTCATGAACTACTGTAATTCCCATTGTGTTTGTTGGCCTCCACAATTGCACAAATAATTTAAAAGCAAAGAGATAACATATTTTGTTTTTGTATAAAAACATACATATACATACATAAGTACATATGTATGTACATAGAATGAGTTTTCTACCTTTGAATTGAAACTTATCGATTTACATATGTACATATTTCAACCCTTCAATAATATTTACGCTGTTGTTTGTTTTTTGTATGAGATTTATAGGTACCTATCTTTGATATTTTTTTTACATATAAGAAATACATATGTATGTATATTACACACATTCATACATACATATATATGTACATGCACACATAAATGAATTTACACATGAACAAATAATCTCTTACTAAAAATTCTTCTTTGTTCTTTTTCTCAAAAAAAAAAAAAATAAATAAAAAATAAACACACCAATAAAAAATCGAAAGCAGCTGTTGTGTGAATACCCTTAATCTTCTTCTCGATTACTTTTCGGATTACATATCTGTACTTCAATGGATTTAGTTTCATAAAAAACTATGGTAGTCCTACTGAGTTCCATATGTCGTTTACTGCATCCATACAGATGTGCTTATGTACATAAATAGATACATAAGTTATTTTCTTCTTACTCTGTTCTATGGCTACTTATTAATTAACTGCGACACATTTCATTAGTACTTATACGAGTATGTACTAACAAAAGAACTATCTATGTATTTCAGCAGCTGGTTTGAAATTAACCTAGGTAGGTATTTATAGTTCTCAAAAAACAAAATAAATCTACAAAAAAATCAAGTTTAAGAAATCTAATAGGTACATATTAGAAAAAAAGTTAGAAATCTTATTTTTTAGAAATAAATAAAGAGTTTGAACAAAATTTCGGCGAATTACCGACTTGACTATTTTTCCACATTTTTTCTGTAGTTTTTATGCATTTTTATTATGCATTTACGAATTATCGGGACTTCACAGTATTTATGCAAACTCTTAGAGAAAACTTTTGAAATACGAGAATTCAACCACTAATAAATTAATTTTCATCTTAAGAAATTCCATTGTTTCCATCAATCGTAGTAAAATAACTTTTATACGAATAATTGTACTGAACAAATTTCGTTCTAATAAATTTTAATTTAATCCTTTAATTTTAATAATTTTTCTACGAATGATTATTTTCGAACAATATCAATCGAAAACTTTTTATTCGAATAATTTTCATTCGAATGATTTGTATGTACATCTATCTATATATATAAAATACAAAAAATGTTTGTACCCATGTTCGCTATAGACTCGGAAACTATCCAACCGATTTGACCCAAACTGGTGTCATTCAAAAGGGAATTTATAGAGGATGGTTTTAGGCTTTTAATATTTCAAGTGGGCGTAGCCCCTCCCACATAAATTGAATAACATCATATATCTTGACTATTGTGATAGCAAGAGTTTTGAAACATTGCAATAGTTCATATGTTACTAGTGTGAATAATCAGGACAAAAATGGGCGTTATCGGACAAGGGGGCGTGGCAGCTCCCATATAACCCAAAAATTGAAATCGCCATATTTTGGGCATTTTTTGACCTACGCCGATGATATTTGGTACATATAGTATTGACATAATTAGGAATACGTACTAGGAGAAAAGTGAGTGGGACCACGCCCCTTTATAGGAAAATAAAAAATCTTAATATAGTCTTAACTATTGGACCGATGGTCATTAAATTTTCACAATAGGATATATAAATACTTTTAATTTTATTTTATAACGAGGGGGGTAGCGAAGTACACCGGGATCAGCTAGTTTTTCTATAATTTTTATTCTTATAATTTTCATTTGAATAAGTTTTATTCGAATAAATTTCATCTAAATTATTTTATACGAAAAATTCGTATTCGAATAATTTGTATCGCAATAAATTTGATTCTAATAATGTTTATTCAACAATTTGTATTTAAATACATAATATCATTTCGAATAATTTTTATTCCAATAACTTTTATCAAAATAATTTTTATTCGAATAATTTTTATTCGAACAATTTTTATTCGAATATATTTTATTCGAAAGCTTTGTATTCGAATAATTTTTATCCCAATAATATTGATTCGAATAATTTTTATTACAATAACTTTCGATTAAATGCTTTTTTTATACTTAAGTTTATGTAAGAAATTTTTTTCCGAATAATTTTTAATTGCATGGTTTTATTTGAATAATTTTAAACCAATAATTTAGTGGAACAATTGGTCTTTTAAATAATTTTTATTTCAATAATTTTTAATCGAATAATTTCTTTTTAGCAAAAACTCCCTCTTAATAAGTTTTATATGAGTTAATTTTCGAATAAATATTTTTAAACAATTTTATTCAAAAAAAACAATAAAATTTTCTTATCCATTGACATCAGGATTTACCTGTAGTACTCTGAAATTGCTTGCATAGGACATATAATTTTTTGGATTTTGTATTTCGGTAGGCTACATTTTTAAATATTTTGTATTTTACTTTAAATTTAATCGTGGCAATGTTTCACAACTGGTTTTATAATTTTCTATTCTGTTGTTGTTGCCATTGTTATATGCATGTTTTCCATATTTATGCATATAAAACACAATATATATTTAACAATCACTATTATATATGTATGTACTATCTTATGCATATAAATACATATGTATGTAGTGAGTATGTAGATGTGCTGTTTAATTTAAAAAATATTTGTTCATGTTTTACAGTTGGTTGGTTTCCTTTTAATCGGCGTTGGCGTTTATGCTCGTGCTGCTTCAATTGTTACAAATCTTCCTATAGTTGGCGGTATATTGGCGTGTGGTATAATTTTGATATTAATTTCCATATTGGGACTGGCTGGTGCCGTTAAACATCATCAAGTTATGCTATTTTTCGTATCCTTTTTTAAAAAAATTGAGAAAAACAAAAACACGGAAATGAGACAGAAAATCACTAAAAAATGCAAAAATTATTTGCGACAAGGGAAAACAGTGGAAAAACAAAGTTAATAACAAATGGAGGGTTTAGCACTGAGAGAAATATAATTTTGTTCTAAGGGCAGAGAAAAGAATCTTATCAAGTTGAATATGTATTCAGAAAAGCAATGGAAACCTTTTTTTGTATTATGTGATGCCAAATCGTAAAAGTTATAATAGGTTTTTACTCGCTTATTTCTTAATGTCATAAGCCCGATTAACTAAATGCTCTATTATGCATCAAAAAAGGGAATATCTCATAGTAATCTGCATAATTGGGAACACGCAATATAAAAGTTCGGAATTTGCACCATTTTCTGATTGCAAGATCACGATCTTATCGTCTTTTTCAAAAGCTCTGTAACCGTTAAATACAGACTGTATTTATTTTGTATTTTTAATGGAGTCATTTACATATATTTCTTAATTTCATTTAATATTTTTGCCTTTTTTCAACAAATTTCTTTATCAGAAATATACTCCAACCTATTAGTCACCCCCACAGATGACACTGCTGTATGTATGTAATTGTAAAAATAAATCCATTAACGAAAGAATACACTAAATACTTAAAAAGAACTTATGGCGTTGTTTGTTTTTTTGATTTGTCTATTTTTAATCAAGAATTTCAATAAACAAACAAATCTTCTAAATGTTTGTTTTAATTAGAAGCAAAATTATATTAAAAAACAATTAAAATTGGAAATTGCGAACGAGACCAAGTACTCATTATAACGGTAAATTTAATTAAGCCAAGATAATTATTGTGTCAATACAATTATCTAAACGTTATATGAGTAACACTTTATGTGTGCATGCTGCCAGCATATGACTAATACTAGGGTGTATAAAATGAGTGTTTTGACAATTAATCCCAGCAGTTGATTACATTTTGTTGACTTTACCACTCACTCTACAAACAACCAGACTGTCAGACAATATTACTCGTAATTATTATAATGGCGAATTCGAAGTAATAAAGCTAAAAGAGAGTATAGCTGGCAATAAAGCTAAATGGTTGGCTAAACGGTCAGCTGTCAGGAAGGACGGGACAGACACTGTGTGTATTTTGATAAAATGTTATCAACAAATAAGGCTATCAAATTTACTTTAAACCCCATGACGTACTTTGCTTCCAGCAGCAATGAATGTACAAAGCGATGGACGGTCGGACATCAAAAAGAACGAACGATAAAATAAAAGCCATTCACAGAAAACCTCTAAATTATTTTGCAAACAAAATATAAAAATTGACATCCTAATCTACAATTCAAATAATAATGGAAAAAAAAAATAATTAAATCAATCAAGAAAGTGGTGTGTCTCTTAACTTTTAACTATTTGGAATCGGCTGTTGCCTAACTAACAGTACATGATCATACTGTTTTTACTCTTCCTGATACAATTCTCCATTGCCAGCTCTTGTTTGGCTGTTAATTCCGAACAGCAACAAGAATTTGCTGAAGAAGGTTGGAATCGTGTACCCGACTCAATGCGCAAACAGGTGCAAGATACTTTCCTCTGTTGTGGCTTCAATTCAACCAGCGGCGCAACAGCTGATGCTTCTTGTGATATAGTCAATAAAGTGTGCTGTAGCACAACGTACGACGTAAGTTGCCGGTGTGCACCATGTTTGCCCAAGTTAGAGGATAAAATCAATTATGTCTTTAAGCTATGCGGTGGTTTGGGTATTTTCTTTAGTTTTACAGAGGTAAGTTTTAAAAAGAAACGGCTATGATGATTAAGGGTAATCACAGATTGGATATAGAACGGAAAAAAAAATTTTTGAAAAGAACAAACAATTAGCTCATTTTCAATATTAAAACTAAGAAAATTTACATTGGCCATACAACAAAAATAAATAAAAATTTTTTAAATTTAAAATATCTTATAAAAGTAATATGTAAATATGTATATGTAATTATTACTCTTTAAAAAAATTGCCCTAAAAAATTACTAATAAAAAAAAACTCAAAAAAGTACTTTTGTAAAAAATACATATAATGAAAATTTCTTTAAAAAAGTACCTTGCTAAATAAGTATTTTTTAAATATAAATAAATTACATTTCAAGTAAATTTTCAATAAATTACTCTTCAAAATAATTACGTATGAAAAATGTATCTTTTAGAAGAAGTCTCGTTTGAAAAAAAGTATGTTTTAAAACCACAATTTTTATAATGTTTCTTTTAATAAAAGTACTTTTCAACACTAACGCTTTAAAAAAAATTCTTCAAAAAAATCATATAGAAAAGTACCTTTGAGAGAAGAAATTTTTTTGGAAAAGTACCCTTTAAACAAATAGAACTTAAAAACACAATTCCTCCTAAAAATAATTTAAAAAAATAACTTTTAAAAACATTATATTTCAAAGAAGTACTTCGTTAAAAAATAATTAAATAGTAAAAGTAGGTTCATACTTTTAAAAGAAGTATCTTTTAAAAGCGCACCTTTCAGAAAAGTAGCTTTGCTTTTTTATAGTACCTTTGAAAGCGGGCCTTTCAGAAAAGTTTAATATAAAAAAAAATATTACCTCTTCACAAAGTAATGGTTAAAAACTGTATCCTTCTGATAAATAAATTCTAAGAAAGTTTAATAGAATAGGTACCAACCAAAAAGGTACCAAATAATTTTTTTAACGGTCTTACTTTATACAACAGCTTTCTCATTAAAAAATGTACTAACTAAAAGAAACTATTTAAAAAAGTTCCTCTTATACAAATTACTTTCAAAAAAGTTGTGCATTTAAAATAAGTATCTTTTACATAATGTACTTTTTTAATACGGTACAAATGCCAACATTAAAAAAATTTCTCTTTTGATAAAAGTACATTAGAAATTTTTTTTTAAAAATATGCATTTTAAAAAACATCTTTCCTTATTAAATAAAGCGCATGGTATTTTGGTGGTATGTTTTCACTTTATGAACCAGCCTAATGTATGTACTTTGCGTGTAATAATAGAAAAAACAAACTATTTCCAATTGTGCTTACCCGCGATATCATACCGAAATATTTATTTAAATTGAATAATTTTGCAACTTAATTATATTTCATTAATAAATATTTTAAACAACATCTTTTTCTCTTCCCAATTGCTTTACTAATTAAAAAAAAAAAAAAACAAAACTAAAACTCAGTTCATTGGTGTTTGGTTAACTGTGCGTTATCGTAATCAAAAAGATCCTCGTGGTTTACCCAGTGCATTTCTATAAATTCATCTAGATTCTTGCAACAATATATAAAAATTAATAATTTATTATTAATTATACATTGATGAAGAACAAACAAAAAGAAAATGATTCTTAAATAAAATATTCTAGTCACTTTATGAAATGACATATTTCTCGATTTATAACAAAAATTAAAATAATAAACGATCATTAAGATTCTCATTTACAGACACACAGTTACGCAATAATTAGTATTTTAGAAGCATTTTACAAGGAGAAAAACATAATAATATAATTGAAAAACAACCATGTACATGTTTATAAACATTATTTATTAAGTATTCTAATACATATACTTTTAACACTTATCAACATTTATTTGTTCGTAGCATTTATTCATAAAATGATCGATAATTAATCATGGATGATGATGCATTCATTTACTTAAACACGTACACACATTATATATGAATTAGGGGCTGTGCACATATTACGTAACGCTGTTTTCAGAGATTTTATACCCCAGCCTCCGTAACGCTTTTTAATAATTTTTCAGTGCAAAATTTCCAATCCGTAACAAATCTTCAACCCCCCCATGGAGCGTTACGTAATATGTGCACAGCCCCTTAAACGAACAATACTTACAACACTCATACATACTTACATTAACTTATAAATATTATAAAAGAAATTGAACAAGAAGATAAGATATTACAATTTAATATACATTTATAGGGTGAATTTCTAAAGGCGGAACTTTCTAAATTGAGAAAAAAGTCGGGATAATATTTTTAATTTTTTTCATTATGATGCAATTTTATTACAATCCAGTTTTGCACGCGTATGTCTAATGTCTAAGATTATAGATTCATTACCGCATATGAAAGTCTAAATTCTGCTTTTGCTATAAATTGATCGAATAAATCTATTTTGTATAAGTGAATTTAAGCGATTTGCAAAAGTCGAATCAGTTCCTTGCAAAACTAAATTGATTTGCATTAGCATCTTCCGCCAAAAGAAAAAAACAGAAACAGAAAATGCACCCAGTATATTAAATTTAGCTTTTAATTCAAGTATTTATTATATTTAATTCTCCCAACCATAATACGTTCTTAACTGTATACAAATTTTTTTTCTTCCTTGAGAGATTATAAACACAATTGCAACGGCTCGGCGGAGCAATTAAAATATAGTTTATTTGTTTTACAACAGATTTTATACCTGATATAAAAAAATTTGTATTAGAAAAACAAATTCTATGTTTCTTAAGCTACGTTCACATTTATCAAATATTTGTCGATAAAAACGTAACCAAGAAAAAAACTAATAATTTATTTCCTTTAATTCCAATATTTTTTTAATTTTGGGTTCGAATTTTTTAAAAACTGTATAAAAATACTCTTTTGGAGAAGAATTAATTTTATTTTGTAATATAACAATCGTGTTAAATGACACTATCCCTAAGCAAAACTATTGGTTACGTTTTTTTGGGCAAATATTTGATAAATGTGAACGTAGGTTTATTAAACAAATAATTTTTTTATGATTCATTGCTATTCCCGATCAATTGTGTTTGTTTTCGTTGAAATTAATTTACTACAATTTCTTACTCGATACTATCTATCATATCTATTATTTTTATCATCATGGAAATGAAAGAAGATTTCACAATGTTCTTAAACAAAATAACAACTAAAATTAGTTTGGATTATAATTTGCAAGCAATTTCACTAGCTAACCTAAATTTCGAGAGCAATTAATAACTTGGTGAGCTAATCAGATTTATATTTATATGTATATACATATGTATGTATTTGGTTGTAGTATGTATTAGTAATTCTTGATTTTATTCTATGTGATTTTTTGCCATTTATCTTTGGTTTGGTTTCAAGTAGCAATTTGTTTATTTGCTTAAGAGGTTATAATTATAAACAGTACATTATTATAAACAATGTATTTTTTAATAATATTTTAATATGTATAATACTTTTTTACAAAAGGTACTTTTTTCATAAAACTTTTTTTTGTAAAAAGTACTTTTTTTAAACAAAAAGGTACTTCTTTATAAATGGTACTTTTTTATAAAAGGTACTTTTTTATAAAATTTAATTTTTTATAACAGTCACTTTTTTATAAAAGATATTTTTTGTTGATTTTAATCTTCAGTCTTATCATTTCATACATCTATATTTTGGTCAATTATTCTTATTTTCTTACAACTTTTATTTCCCTTTTCATTTTTTTTACTTTGATGTCAGTAAAATAATTACATATGTATATGTACATACATAATTAATTAATATCATTACTCTACTTTACAGGTACTTGCTGTCTTTTTAGCCCGTCGTTATCGCAATCAACAAGATCCTCATTATCTGCCAGCCCGTGCCATTTTTCCTCATAATTATTTGTACTGAAGAAAAAATATAACAAAAACAGTAGGAATATCCAAATTTTAAAATTTTATGATCTAATGAGTCAATTTTGAAAACTTCTTATGATGAAAACAAATATTTTTACCACCATGAAGTTTGTTTTTAGAAAATGAATTAACAAAATGTATGTATGTATGCATGTATATGATTTATACAATGTACAACTTTAACATTAGTTCATGCTTTGAATTACAAACCCATACATGTTGTATATCGTATTTACACTATGCAACTTTGTTGCATGCAATTTTCATTTTAAGTAAGAGTGTTGAAATAGAACTGTGTAAAGTTTATATTTCTTGTCTGTCTTTGTCATTGAAAAAAGGGTAATAATGCAGTAATACATACTATATACATATTTGTTTAGTTTAATTGTAAATTTAAGCTTATCAATGTTAAAAATTTCAATTGCACTATTTTGTTTTCAGAAACATATTTTCTAAAAATTTAATTTAAATAAAAATGTATGTTTCTTTTATGCAAGAATATATAAAACTGGTGCACCAATTGCTACATCGCTAGAGGTAGTGCATTCACGGCAAATATTTGATTTTCGTTGTAAAAAGTCCGAGCTAAAGTTTTGCTAAAAACCAAAGTGCTGATTTTGTTTTTGTTTTTAAACATTTTTCTGTTTTCCAGATTATTTTTTTATAAAACCAATTTTTGAGATTATACCACTATAGTCTATATTTTGTAGTCTAACCGTTTTATTTATAAACGATTATTAAACTAAGTGTGGGTTTAATATGGTAATTTTATATAATTTGTGCTTTAATTTTAACAGCTGTTTATGAATGAGTCGTTACTAAAATAAGCTATTAATACTTTTGCTCAATTTACTACATTGAGTTGTATTGTATAACATTTCAAATAATTTGCTACAACTACTATTCACCTAAAAAAACAAAACAAATGAAAACCTTAAAAGAAACAATCATAAAACTTTCAAGAAACAATATCTATTTACCTTTATCTATAAGATACAAGATATAAATTATAAATTTTTTGTTGCATATAAGAAAAACTGTAAACCGAGATTATCAAAATTATTTATAAAATATATAAATCAAACAATATTGAAAAAATAAAAAAAGTGGAAGTAAATATTAGAAAACAATCTATGTCTACATAAGAAATTACAAAATATTAAGAAAAAAAAACTAGTTGTCTTTATGTGAATTGGAAAGATAAATTGTAGAACAAAACAAAAAAAAAATCGAAAAACTATATTTGAAACTATTTGTAGTTTTAAATAATTAATGTTGATATATACTATATATATATATATATATGTATGTATATGTACATATGTAGAAATTAACCATAAAAGTTAAAAATATTAATAATTGTTTTTCAAAAGAATTGTATACAAAAGCGGTGTTTACACGGTCATATTTTTCGTTTGCTTTCAATAGTTAAGAGGGAAATACCGAAACACAAATTTGAAAATTTCGCTTGAGTTCAGTTGGAAATGGACCCTATTCTATTTTCATCTCATATACTTTAAACAATAAATTTAAATAGAGCTATCTATTGAAATCAAATGAAAAATCAAATATAGATGTAAAGACCGCGTTAGCTTTTTCTTCCTAAATTATTTATTGTTTCCAAAAATTGCTTAATAGTTTTATTTTCTCCATATTCTTTCAGTTAAATGAACAGTGAACAAAAAGTCAATCATATTTAATATTAAGAACAATTTTAAGAAACACAACCAAAAATCTTTCCTTTTCAACATACTCGAAATTATGTTCTTTTGTCGTTCAGATTCAATCACCACTCATTCTAAAATTTATTCATTAAACATTTGTGAAGAAAAAACCTATAAAAAAAAATAAAATAATCTCTGTATTCTGTGCTGTGATTGAAATAAAAACACATCCATAAATAAAAAACTCAAAAATTGTTGTTTAAATGTGGAATGTAGAAGCAACTTATGTTTAATATGTGAATTACTAAGCCAGGGTTTAGTTACTTAAGCTACGTTCACATTTATTAAATATTTGTCCAAAAAAATGTAACCACTAGTTTTTCTTAAGGATAATGTCAACTAACTTAGTTTTTATATTAAAAAATAAAATTAATTTATCTACAAAAATATATGTTTATACAGTTTTTAATAAATGCGAACTCATAATTAAGAAAAATATTAGAATTAAAGGAAATAAATAATTAGTTTCTCTCTCGGTCACGTTTTTTTCGACAAATATTTGATGAATGTGAACGTACCTTTAAGCTACGGTCACATTTATCAAATATTTGTCAAAAAAAACGTAACCACTAGTTTTGCTTAGGGATAGTGTCGTTTAACTCGGTTTTTATAATACAAAATAAAATTAATTATTCTAAAAAAAAGTATTTTTATAAAGTTTTTAAAAAATGCGATCGCAATAACAAAAAATATAGGAATTTAAGTAAATAAATGATTTGTTTGTTTCGTGGTTACGTGTTTTTCGACAAATATTTGATACATGTGAACGTAGCTTTAGACTGAAATTTAAATGTAGTTTAAACTCAATAGCAGTAAATGCCTTTCCCATACATGCATGTATTGCACCAAACAAAAATATTACAGTACTACGACAAATATTAAAAATAGCTGCTTTTGCGGCAGGATATCGATCACAAATATAGGGTATGGCGTGGTAGTATCAACGCACAATTTCAAGTGCTTAAAAATAGTTTATGCGCTTTGCTGACGATTTTTTTAATAAAAATTGATTGCTGTGTTGTTTGTAAAAATTTTTCTTATCTTTATTTTCTAATAATTCTCATATCTTCTTTGAGAGTTTTTCTCTGAGCATATGTATTTTTTATAGCGCGGTTGTCTGCAGGGTAAATATTTAAGATATTTGCGTATAAGGGATTTTTAACTTTAGGTTTTTGATTTTACGCCGATTTTCGAAAAACGATTTTTCATCAGATCTGACCTTTTTTAAGAAGTTTTTTTTGGGATCTGCATGTTTCTTGGGATCTGAAGATTGCTGGACCGATTTAGTGAACCGATTCCAATTGGTAGATATTCATAATTTTCAATATTAAAAAGTGCGGCAAAAAAGTTTAAAATAAATTTTAATCTGCAAGACGTATCAAAATCAGACTTATGTGCGGTTTCCATAATACAAACAATTGGTTTATGTAGAAAATTTGTATGAAAACCACTAATTTTTTTGTGTGATTCCCATACAAAATTTCTACTAAAGTAATTTATCTGTATTGTGGAAACAGCACCTTAATAAAGTATGAATGATTAAAAATCCCAAAAAATCGCTTTAATTAACAACTGTAAAAGTCGTTGTAAAATTGATTTTGCGTAGAGTGCAGTAAAATGTCAATATGGAAAATTGCAGCTAAATGGATTTAAATTTACATAAATTTTATTTAATTCTTATATAAATTGTTACAATTTTCATCACAAGTCATCTGAAATATCCCCATATTTAATGCCATATTTAGCATTTTAATAACAATGCAAATGTGGCCATAAAGATGTGATTATGGGTCCCTTAGAGATACATACTGAAAATATAAAAAATAAGCAATAATAATAAATCTGTAAAGGAAGAAAAACAAAAAAAAAAAAGAAAACCATTTTTAAACTAAATCGAACACAAAAATGATTTACAGCAGACAAACAAAAAACCAAAGAAAAACTTAAACGGACAAAACATGGAATGCATTCCCTGAGGAATTGTACAAAACAGCTGCAATACGGGCAATAATATTCTAAAGATAAAGATAAAATATAGAAAACAATTTTTTTTTTACAATTAATTGTGGTGGTATTAGCCGAAATTTTATAACAATATCTATTAAGTAATCTATGATCAATCACATATGATTGGCCTGGTTTCGCTGTATTTTTTTATCATTCTCAGTTTCTTATATTAGATTCTTTCGTTCACTCAAACTTTATAGCATGAGTATGCAAGAATTATTTCAAAACTGACAGCCAGTGTCATCAGAATTAAAAAAATGTTGCTCTAAAATCGCTTGAAAAATATTTTTAGAAAAGGTGAAATTTAAAATGTTCAGCTCAATCGAAATAAAAAACGTGTAAAATTAACTGCTTGCGGACAGTAAGAAAAAAAAAACAGGATAAGCTCAATAAAACTGATTTTTTTTTTTTTGCAAATTAGCTTTGAGTTTTTTGTTTGATTTGATACGGAAAAAAATGTCTTAGTTTCCAATCTCAAATGCACCAGTTTGTGAATAGTGCTATTTTTTTTACTGCAATGCGTTCGCTTAGAAAATCGACAGAACGTTCTACATTTTACGGCTTGAATGACAGCTTTTCCTAAACTTCAGTTTAAGTAGAAAATTTGTAAAGAAGCCACTCAAATATTCTTTGTAGATGAGTGGTTCTTATGTGTAGCAAGTATGTACTTTTTCCCTCATTTACTCAAGACTGAAGAGAAATTTTTCTAAACTTGAAATAAGCACAAAGGATACTTGCATAAATATTTTAGAAAAAGCTTTTTATTTTAAACGTGTATTTGTCAGTTATTACCACAAAAGCATACTTATATAGTTGAATATTTATAAACAGACGATTATGTATGTATGTGTAGACAAATATCCACATAAGTTGACTGTTGTATTGAATTTTGTTTGTCTGTGTTCTTTACCAAAAAAAAAGTAACTAAAAAGCCAAAAGTTATATAATCGAACGTTGACGTGAAACTGTTAAATAACATTTTGAATACAAAAAAAAAAAAAAATTGCACAACTGTATACATACATACATCCATGACTATGTTTGTATGTATTTATATTGTATGTATAGTGTATACTCGTATGTATTTAAGTTCATGTGTACTGAATAACAACTTTGAGTGGTGTTTCGGTGCAATGTTTAGTGTTAAGAATAGAAAACCACCTTTTATTTTACTCAAGGCAACACTCGTAGCTAGTTGCACTTTCTATTTCTCCTATTCTATTTTGAGGGTGTGGTACACAGTGAGAAAATGTTAAGAATGTGTGAAAGTACTTTTAATATAACTTTAACATATTACTTAATAGTAAAATATTAATGTGGATATACCTATAACCATTGTTTAATTAATATTGTATGTAATTAAGTAATTTAAAAATAAATTAAATTTTGGTAGGTTTTCAAGGGAAACATTTTTTTTTTGTCTTAATGTTATTTTGCTTTTGGCCGATTTTCTTCACTTAGTTCTATATAAAGTTGTATTTGATTCTATAAGAATTAGGCGAGCATTGATACGATAAGAAAACTAAAGCGCAAATTTTTTTTTTTTTTTTTTTGATAAATTTTTTTTATTTATTGAATCTTCAATTATAGATTAAATTATCAATAAGTTTTTCAAATCTTAAATCTAAAAAATATTAAATATAAGTTTAGCCAATGCTAAACAAAATTTTTAATTTCAACGGTTAATTTATATTGTTTTACATCTCTCGTGTACGGCTGAGAAAAAGAGTATCCCTCCTATTCAGCCGGGTGTGGCCTCTATAATCTGAAAAATTGCGCGCAAGTACATTTGGGTGCACCTCAAGTTTTTTTGTATATTTTTTTAGCGTTTTTTGAAAATACTGTCTTCACCAACGGAACATCTAGATCTTTATGAATTCGATGATTTCTGACATACCAGGGGGCTGCTGTAATTGTACGTAGAATTTTATTCTATCGCCTTTGAATTCTTTCGACATTTGATGCTGAGGCAGTGCCCCATAACTGGATTCCATAGAACCATATTGGTTTCAGGATCACGTTGTATAATAGTAGTTTACAGTCTAGGCTTAGTATAGAATTTCTTCCCACAAGCCAATTCATTTGGGCTGCTTTTAATTTTATTTGTAATAACTTTGCGTCTATATGCGATTTCCATGTTAAACGACGATCAAGATGAACGCCTAGATATTTGACAACAGTGTGTTGCGGTATGGTCTGGGTGTTAATTTTTATAGGCGGGCATGTTTCCTTGCGCAACGTAAAAGTAACGTGTACACATTTCTGCTCGTTAACTTTAATACGCCATTGTTTGAGCCAATTTTGCAATTTGGATATATACCCTTGTAAATTGCGGGAAGCTTCTACAGGATTTTCGTGAACGCTTAGAAAAGCTGTATCATCGGCAAATGTTGATGTATGAATGTTACTGCTTAACGGTAAGTCAGAGGCATATATTAAATAAAGTAATGGACCAAGGCAGTATCCTTGGGGAACTCCGGCTTCGATCGACTGCGGTGGGCTTAAGAAATTGCCTTCCCTAACTACAAATGTTCGTTTCATTAGGTAGCTTATTAAAAGCCTAACAATGTTTGCGGGTAGATTTTGCGTTAATTTATGTATAAGACCTTCATGCCATACTTTATCGAAAGCTTGAGAAACATCTAGAAAGAGCGCAGAGCAATATTTCTTCTTTTCGAAAGTGTCTCTGATAACATTCACAAGTCTGTGAGTTTGTTCAATAGTGCTATGTTGTCTGCGAAAACCGAATTGATGATCTGGAATGCATCCACTTCTAGTCACTATAGGCATCAGCTTGCTCATATACAGCTTTTCAAATAGTTTTGAAATGTTGGGCAATAAACTAATAGGCCGATAGGATTCAACCTTCGTATGATCCTTGCCGGGCTTTGGTATCATAATAATCATCGAAACCTTCCATTCTGCAGGATATTATTGCAGCCGTAGAATACTATTAAAAATGAATAGTATAATTCTTTTTGCAAATATTCGGTGTAAATACTTTTTCTAAGTGCTTAACAAAAAGAGCACCTTTTTCAGCATCAGTTCTTGCCCAGTCACCATTCGAATCTCGTAACGGAGGTTTGCAAATCACTGACCTTTTAAGTCCTCTGGCTTCACGCCATAGCGAATAATCTGTTTGTCGCGTTGCATCGAGTTCTTGAAGAAATTTTTGCAGCGAAG
This sequence comes from Lypha dubia, assembly GCA_947311025.1. Taxonomy (NCBI): domain Eukaryota; kingdom Metazoa; phylum Arthropoda; class Insecta; order Diptera; family Tachinidae; genus Lypha; species Lypha dubia. The sequence continues at coordinate 9,001,117 of OX371260.1, read as the reverse complement.
CTGTTTTTTGTGTTTTTAAAACTTTTCTGAGCTGTTTGGTGCATTCCTTTAGCCTTAACTTTAGCTGGGGGGATCTGTAACGTTGCCATTCTCGTCGCGCTCTCCGTTTTTCAGTCAATAGCCTTTCTATATCTACAGAAGAAATGTTGTTGAATCTTACTTGTTGATTTGGTTGATTTGAAGAAGCATTAATAGCAGCTTGATTAACATGTGCTTCAAACAACCTAATAGAATTTTCTATGTCAGTAGGTGTTCTCAACAGCATATTTTCCGTGCAATGAGCACTCAAATATTTCAGCCAGTTAATACGTGTAGATGTCAGCGGTAAATCGCATGTTGATGTTGCAGTTGTGTGTGAGTAAATAGTGATAATAGTAGGCGAGTGATCTGAAGCTAAATCCAATGATGCTTCAACTTCAATCATTTCGCTGGGCACACCTTTCATAACTCCAAAGTCGATAATATCAGGAATTTTTTGTCGATCTGTTGGCCAATATGTTGGCTGACCACTTGAAACGACATTCAAACCCATTTTTGAAATTGTGTCAAACAAAACACGACCTTGGGACTGATTAAACGTGAACCCCAAAATTTGTGTTTAGCATTGTAGTCGCCAGCTGCTAGAAAACGGGACCCCAGTGTTGTATAAAATGCGGTATATTGACTCTCTGAAATTGAGAACCTGGGAGGAGAATAAACAGATGATATCAATGGTTTTGATAAAAAATTTTCAATGCAGATGTTTGTTGCTTGAAGATAATCTTCACAAAATTCATTTAACAGGTGGTGTTTTATTCGCGTTTTTATTAGAATTCCCGAGCCACCACAAGCTCTACCTCGAGGATCCTTGGTGTCGTAGAAATTATATCCACTAATTCTAAAATAGCTTCGAGACGTCAAATGAGTTTCTGAGATAAGCATAACATCGATTTGTTTATCCAGAAGAAAATATTCTATTTCATTTTTATGTTGGCAGATGCCGTTTACGTTCCAAAAACATATTTTCAAGTTCATGGTTTGCTTAATACAGCCTGCAACAAAGTAGACTGCATTTTCAACATTTCCTGCATCATACAGGACATGTTGAGAGTAAAAGTATTTACTGTTTGTATTAAGCTCTCAATTAGGGCTTCAATACGGCTAAAATTAGACCCTGGAGCTTCGTTATTTGGGTCCCGGTTTTTGCGCTGTATTGTGGTTACTTTTTAAAATGTTAGCGTATGAAAATTTATTATTAGGATGTTGCTGAGCAATAGTCGCGTTTGATTTCAATACGTTTGAATATTGTTGCTGACTGGTAGACGGTTGAGGTAACTGAGGGTAGCTTAAAAGTGTGATAGGCTGAGCGGGGATAATAAATTCTTTTTTGTGCGAGGAGCGTTTAAAAAACGAGTAAAGAGGGCAGCCTCTATAGTTGGCAGTATGATTTCCGCCGCAATTGCCACATTTTTTCGCCTTGGGATCACCTTTTGTTTTGTCACAGGTAGCGGTACTGTGTAGCTCACCACATACAACGCAGACTGTAGGCAACTTGCAATAAGTTTTCGTGTGCCCAAATTCTTGGCAGTTTAGGCATTGGATAGGTCCAGCTCTTTTATGTGGCTGCTCAACGGTAACTCTCCGGTGCAACAAATACTTTAGATCATAAATTGGATGTGATTCATTTTTTTTTATCTTTATGTCACCTGGCTGTAACTCGACTCTAAATATTGGTTGGGGGATTTTTTCTCTATTTTTGATGTTTGAAACATTTTTCACCTTGAATCCACTATTTTCAAGGCCAGAGTTGACCTCTTCTGGATCCACGCTAGAATCTATACCTTTTATTACAACGGTTAGACCTTTAGCACTCTTAAGCTGATATGTATAAAAATTTTTATTTTTAGTCTCAAAGTCTGATACTATTTTTCTGTAATTATTTTCTTTCGATACCTGAATTTTTGTTTCATTAATTTTCCCACGCTTGATTGGAGTTACGTAAAACTCATATGCTCCAATTAACGAGGCTTTTTACCAGAAAGCTGGAGTTCTGTTCTCTTAAATAAATCGGTGCTGGCTTACTCAAACTTGTATTAGTTGTGTCTTCATCACCTTGTTCAGTTAAAATCGCGAAACGATTTTCGGAATTTTTTATATTTTTCCCATCTTTGGGAACTTTTGCCGTTGACGCAATTTGAGCAGATTTGGTGCTTCTTCCCCTTTTTAACACAGTTATGTATCTATCCATACCTGTTTGAATTTTATTATCACTATTTTCACTTACTTTATCCATAATTTTATTCATTTTGTGCACGTTGGTCACTTGGGTATTTATTGTTTGTTTGTTTGATTGTACAGCTAAGCTGACAAGTTTGCTAATAGGTGTAATTGTTGTTGCTTCTTGATCACTATTTAACATGTACGGCGAGCATGATCGCGCACGAATAGTTGTGTTTTGTGTAGAATTCAGGTTTGTGTTTAATTCAATTTAATAAAAGCGCAAATGTTGGCGATAACGAATCGCAGTAACTTCGGAAGACAATACCTTAAAGACAAGTTTGTTTAAATATAAAAAAAAAATCTTTAAATTACGAAAACAATTAGCCCTTACAATCGTTAAAATTTATTTAACTCATTTATATATTTCCTGTCTTGTTATTCAAAAGATACATGGGAAATACTTTGCTTGTATAGATGCCAGTGGTCTGTGTGATATTTGAAGTACATGTTGTGTTGTGCTTAGGACAACAACTAAAGTTTGTTAAACACACACACACTAATTTGATAACAAGTTCTCGTACACATACAGACGGTCTCTTTCAGAATGTTACAAATAGTCAGCGCTTTTCTCGTTAAAGGATATAAGTGTTTAAAAGGAAGTTCCTTTTCAATTTTTTTTTCTTTAAACGACTACAAAAGTGTTTTAAACACTTCTCTGCTCATTTGTTGATTTTGTTAAAAAAAAATAGATACCAATGTGCATACTCAGCATATGACCACAGAAACATGCATATTTCGTGTGCTGAAATGCAAGGCCACCTAACTAGCGAACAATTTCAAATATTTTATTATTAACTTAGCTTATTATTATTATTATTATTATGTGATATGCGATCATAATTAAACTTATTATAAAAAAAGATGTCTCCTTAATTTATTTTATTTTAGTGCTATTGCATTTTAGCTAACGATATACGAGTATATAGGCATTTGGAGACGCTTTTTAAGCCAACCTTTTTTATTTTCTTTCAGTAATTGTTGGGAAAAATTCCGACACAGAAAGGTTTTTTTTTAATTAAGAAAAGTCATAATAAATGTGTAATTTTTCATGTGGTTGTGTCCCTTTTTGATTAAGCTGTCCTTTTCTTAGTACAGATTAATAAAAGTTGTTCATTATATCGCACCAACAGATGCTATTGTGGGATTTAATGAAAAGCTTTTTACTTTGAGTTGTTTGTTTTGAGGTTGTATTCCTTTTGTTTCTGTTGCCTGGAAGAGTATTCCGCGGTAAGTGTGTTTAATATCTATTTAGGACTTTTAGCACAACGACTAGTAATAATTGCATACTAAAATCATTTTTACAACTGTATTCACATGTATTTTGCACAAATACAAACTCATATTTATTTCGTATTCATTTTAAAAAAATTTTACAATTTTCTTCTTAAATAAAAATTTTTTAATTTAAATTTAATAAATAAATACAAATAAAAATTTGACACCTGAAATTAAAAACAAGTGGTTTGCAAAAATTGTCAGCTGGGCTTCTAAGACTACCTTATGTTCATTGTATCATGCAATCAGATCATGTACATTCGCATCAAATGATCGAAATGATTTACACTTGTTGATGAATTTTCTGCTTGTGCATAAAAAGCGAACGAGTATAAAATTGAATAATACATGTTTGTGATGTTCTTAAGTCACGTTGAAGAGAATAAGTAGGCTCGATCATGATTGTTGCAGTTCTCTGGTGCAGACACACACCTCTCAGAAAAGAAACGCACCATCAACAGTCAATGATATAACGTTTGATCTTAGGTTTGTTGGGATGTGTGAACATTTCAATTAATATATTTAAGATTCACAATTAGTTGTATATCTTTTCAAATGGACATGTCTTTTTCCGGATATTTGTGCATTTAGCTGCCAGTCAGTCATTTAAGTTGTCTTTTTGACTGCTGTGTTAGATATGCATATATGTTTTTTTACAAAGTCACACACACACACACACATCTTTGCACAAATACCCACGTTTGGCTGTATAAATAATTGCATACTTTACACATGTACAGCAAGTAAAACTTTATCTCTACGAGCTGTAGCGCATTTGCTAGTTTATTTTTCTATATTTTTTTATTGCATTTGCAAAAGAATATCCTTAGACCAATTTAAAATATTCTAGCTTTATATATTTTTCTGAAAATAATATTCCTTTAAAATGAGCATTTAAGTATTTATTAATTTTTCGCTCTCAATTGTTTAAGGCGGCATATATGTACCTACTTTTGTTTTTAGCATTTCATGCACGAACAAGGGTTAAACATACATACATACATATTTTTATAAATCATAATTTTTTTTATTTTTTTGCAAGACATTTAATAAAAAAAAATGTGGTTGAACAAATTTTTGAAGGACAAAATTTGAAATGATGTTTCATGGAAATAAGTGGGATGTGAAATAAATGTGTGAAAATTCTGTAAAGGCCTTGTTAGACATAAATATATATGTATGTACATACATGCATACATGCAAACATTTGTATGTACACATTTAACAGCTAAAATTTATTGTTTTGCTATACCCCACTAATATTATGAATGTGAAAGTTTGAATGTTTAAATATTTGTTCCACTATAACTCGAAAACAGTTTAATGGATTTGGATGAAATTTAGTAGACGAGTAACATAAAGGGAAAAAAAGGGGCAAATAGGAGGTTTTGTTACTTTTTTATAGTTACTAATATTTTATAATTGAGAAGAAATTATTACGTTTGGTACTTTTTTTATGGTACTTTTTTACTTTTGGTGTCTTTTTTTTCAATATTTTTCTTTTGAAGGATTTTTATGAAATTTGGCCGATGTTTCTCATGTGGCCCAGATTGAAATATAGGGTAATTTCTAAGGGCTAAAAACGGAACAAATTAATACTGTTGGTACATTTTGTTTAAAATATTTTTATTTACATTAATATAAAGTATAGTTTCTGGGTGGTAAAATAAGGACAGCTGGTTGTTTGGTACTCTTGTTTACGTTAACATACACGGGACTTTGTGGGGTAAAAAGTTGGGTAAAAAGTTGGTTCTTTTAGTACCTTTTTGTTTCGTCGATAAATTTGATATGCACGCAGTTTTTTCCTTGTGTAGAAATATCAATTTATATTTTAAAATTAACATCTGGCAAATATTTGTTTTTGAGCTGTAAAAATTCATTAGTGGGCTTCTTTAAACATTCATAAACACGCTGGTATCTCTCCTTATTATTTTTAAATGATTTCCTTCCAATAAAATGCGTCACATTTCTTTTTAATTGTGCTATCTTTGTATAATTCTTCATTAAAAATTGTTAATTAATACTTTGAACTATAAAGAGTAGTTGATGAATTTTTTTATTCAAATTTGACATTGTGATGACATTTAACGAAGACAACATTATTCATTAATACCAACTTAATAACTAATAGAAAAAAAATTCAACAAATAGTTTAGTTCCAAGAGAATAGAGAATGTCCACATCAACACAGAACGTAGATGGTAATTAAGGCACCCCAAGTGGGTTTCTTTAAATAAAACGAAAACACTAATGAAATAGATATCATATATTGGTTTTGTACAACAACAACAACAACTACAGTACAATCAAACCCAACAATGGCGCTTCAAATAAAGCATACGTCATTATTGTCTCTTGTTTTAATGAAATTAAATCCATATTGAATAAGAAAAAAATTTTTAACTTACAATTAATTATTTAAAAAACTTTCATGTTCTAACATGTTCCATTTTGCGCTCCATCTAATTCTTAACCCCAATGCCAGAGTTACGCCTAATTCGGTTTCCATAATAAAATGTCATTAACTAAAACAGTAGGAACATGTTATGTGACTCATGCTTTATCGAAAAAAACCAAATATTATAATTGATAAAGATAATTAATGAACATTGTACATTGAACTTAACTATTTTCAATGCCACTGATGCAAGTACACATTTTTTAGTGTTCACAAACAGTCAACCATGTGATATTTGAGCAAAATTTCTCCCAAAAATTCAATTTGCAAGATAATAATTATTAACTCTGAGAGCGTTATATCATTTTTAAAATAAACAAAAAAAAAAAACCAAAGAAATTTTTAATTTTTCAGGCTTAAGTTCGTTTTCTCTAAATATAATTTTGTTATAAATTAAATTATTATTTAAATTAGAAAGAAAAATCTAGTGGCTCTTAATACTTGAACAGACAAAGAAAAATTAGACTGCGCGGAGGGTTGAACTGACATCGATGTTTCGAGACTAACCACATTCTTATCATCAGAGCTGTCTAAGCCTGAAAAATTAAAAATTTCTTTGATTAAATATCACTCAGTTCGAATAAAAAATTCACAACTTATCAAAAAAAAAAAACTCTGAAAAGCATACAACAGAAATTTGTCGAACATGCCACAAAGAACCACCTTAACTTTGAAATATTTTATTTTTTGGAGTTTTTTTTAAGCAGCAAAATTTAAAAACATTCTTTTTTTTAGTTTTTTTTATGATTCTGATAATTAAATATAAACGAACATACATACATACACACCCACATTTAAGTTAAAATTTTTTTTTATGTTTATTGCTTCATCATTAATGTGCTGCTACACATGATTGAGACACATACTAGTACAGTAGAATCTACATATGAATACACCAGTAAAAATGAAAAAAGTGAAAAATTAGTTTCCAAAGAAGATATTTTTAATATTTTTAATATGAAGCATTGATTTTCTCCAATTTTCTAGAAATTTTCCTTTGTTTTATTGGGAATTTATTTAGAAACCGAAGAATACTTAATTCATATTAGAAATTTTATTCTTAGGGCATATTTTTGGCTTATTTTACCCCTAACAGCAAATTTTGCTTATTTTTGACTGCATCGTTTATTTAGGTAATTTTTACTGACAGCTTTGCAGTTTTTTAATAATTTTAGTGAATTCTTGAAAAATCCATTTTTACCGATTTTTCTCTTACTTACATTTTAAGAAAAATACAAGATGAAAATCCTCGGTTTTGTGCAAATATTTAAACTATTTATGATATTTATTATGAAAATTAAACACGATTATTTGATTTCTTAATTTTTGCTGCATATTTAAGGCGCATAAAACACAATTTTGAGACATATTTTCTGTCTTCCCAGTTAATTAGTTCCTCTTAATAATAATTAAAGTCCACCGAAACAGGTGGCTGCCCCATATGCCCAAACAGCACTGAATTACTAATTAAAAGCGCAAACGAAATTTAAAAGTATGTAAAACAAATAATTTAAATATGTTCAGTAGAGGTATTCAAAGTGTCATACAACTGTTAAATATCTAAAATAGTGGGACAGTTTTTTTTTTATTAAATTTGATACATTAAGTGGCTCTAAACCTTAAAATTAATACATAATAACAAAAATATTGGGATATTATTTCAAAAAGCACCTCTTCAATTCAAAAATGTTAGTTCCTTATTCTCGTTACAACTGTATGCGTATAATTAATAATTTAAATTGCATTGCAAATAATATGGCGTATTCGTTTTATAGCAAAATTATACATACACTCTATTTACACCAGTTGCTCTTTAACGCTAATGACACACACTCACACACAGCCATAAATACATATTAATAATTTATATTCATCTAATATGAATTCTTAAAAAACTATTCCCAACTACGTACTTTACTAACAAATTTAAAATGTGTGTTTAAAAAGGAGGAGAACTTAACTGATGAAGTGAGTGGTGAAGTCAAGAAAGGTTTGTTGGAAAAGTAAACAAGAGATAATGCTAAAAAATCGTGAGCTTTTAACAGCAAAGGAAAAGAAAATTCTTATTTGAGTGGGTTTAAATTAAGCTTCGAACAAGAAGTTGCCCAGCTCTCTTCAGTATATGTGAGCATAAATAGTAAAATAAGAGAATTCATTAAAAAAGGAAACACGTTTTGTATTGTGGTTAGTTTTACTTGCGTTGCCATGACGACTACACACATACATACATTTTTCTTAAAATAATACCACTACATAAATAGAGAGACAATATCTCATAGCGATGGAATGTTCATAAAAATATTTATATATTTTTTATTACATTATTTAGTTAAATTTGTTTAGCCATAAAATAAGTAATAAAGATATTGAGTGTTTTTGTTAGTCTTTTGAGTTGGTCTTTTTCATTATTGTTGCTAATGGTTTGCTGGAAATATGACTGCTTCATACTTAATGGCTATTTATTCAACATTTTCCCTTCCGCTCTCGCTCTCTCTCAGTGTTAGGGGTTAAAAACGTTTTAAAGGTTTTATTTATTCACTTTTGTTTGTGTGTGTTTTCCTTTACTTTCTTTCTGTTTAAAATTTTCTTGTATACATTGCAAATTCCATTGAGCTTTGCTACAAATTCAGTCAGTCAGTGTTGGACATTACGGAGTGTTGGATCATCTTCATATAAAAAAAAATAAGGTTTTTATAATAAAATTTTATACATATACTTTTGGCATACAGAAGACCGACAGTGATAAACATATTTTAGACGTTCGAATTGAAAAACGTAAACAAATTGAATGGAATACTAGTGTTTTGTATGTAACAAATTATTATTATATAACTGAAATAAGTTAAAACAAAGCAATTAAATTTATCAAAATCTTTAAAAAAAATTTTCAAGTTAAAATTTAAAGTTTTGTGGGAAAGGAGAAACGCAACTGCCGTAACGGAAGCTCCAACGACATACATACATATCATCTTTATAACTTTTCTTAGTAAGTAAATAATAAATGTATCTTGTTTTTTCTTTTTCTATGTAAATTTATTAAGTAAAACTTTGACGAAATATATTTTTGAGTGGAAAAATCAAAAAAGAAAACTTGTCTGGCGCAGTTTCCTTTGTACCTAAATTCATATAAATTCTTAATCAACTAGAAAATCAATAGTAATTTTTTTGATTTGTATTTGAATTCGTATTATTTGTTAATTTTTATTTATATATTTTTTTTTTGCTAAATCAATTTATACATATGTATGTATAATTTCTCTATTGTTGTGAAGCTTTTAACTCATGTGTAAATGTATGTATGTGCTTCTCTCTTATTACTGTTTCTTGTAAAGTACCCTTATATTTTGTTTCCAAGTAAATACTAGAACAGACATTAATTTCTCACCCTATTAACAGTGAGTATGTACGTATGTATATGTTTAGTAATAATATGTAGGTAAGAAAAAAATATATTCTCTTATTTATTTGGCTTAAAAGTTTTCTAATTAAAAATTATTCAATGTGTGGCAGGGTCATAATGTTAAATAAAGTCTAGTTTTGTGACTTCCATTCAAAAGTAATACATTATGATATTGGAGTGAAGCTACACTTCCTCAAATTGGTTAAAGCTATCGAAAGATATCGTTTTGACAAAATGGTAGCAACTGCACAATAAGTTATAACAGACAGACCTGCAGAAAAGTTGGTCGTTTTTAATTAAATAAAAAATCTAAAATTCATTAACAACATTATCTTCAAGTCAAAATGTTTTTTTAATTCGCGTAGTAAATTCTGAGAAATCAAAAATTTTGTGGAAAAAAGGTGTTTGTTCTTTAAAAAATTCATAAAAATATAAAAAAAAAGAAAATATTGCAAAAATTTTTTTTATCACTTAGATGATTAAGTTCCCAAAAAATTAAGCCATTGATTATTAAAATTTATCTATAACTTTTGATTTTATTCATAATTAAAAACTTGGCAGCTACATTTCGCTTATATGTACGAGTATATTAATTAACTTAAATTTTATATTTAATCAATATAATTATATAACTAATTTTTTATCAAGCTTGAGGACTTGTGTTTCTATAAAAATTAACAGTAAACTCAATTTTTATTAATTCGATATTTCGCTATTTCGAGATAAGAAAATCTTTCTTTGATATAATTTATCAGTAGAAGTAGGAGTTCTATTATGAGGGTAATAACTTTTATTAAATCGTTTAATAGTTCCAATAATTAACACCGTACGAAAAAACCAAATGATGTTTCATAAAATGCGGTTTAGTGGAATGTTTCAATTTGAGCTGTCAAATACTACCATATTTTTATGCTTCACAAACAATTTTGTGGAAAATCTAAGAGAACTAAGTAAACAGCTGATTAAAAGTTGAATTCCAATCCATAACAAGAATTTGAGAACTAAAAGTCATCTATCGATTTAGTTGTGAATCATAATGAGGAAATTTTTTTAATACATGCCATAAAAGTTGTTAATTTGCTTAATTGTCTGTAGCTTCAGAGTTTGTGAAAAATAATTTGTAATTTGGGTTTTAAAATAAACAGCTTTAATTGCAGATAATATCCAAATTAACTTTTTTAAAAGTGTAAAATTTACATATATGTATGTATCTGTATGTACGTATTTAGGTTACATGTTACCTCCGTAAATATTTAGGTATGTGTGTCATTTGTACCCGTTTTGTTTTCCAATGTTATATTAATTACTCATGAACTGTTTTTTTTGAAATTCAACAAGCAAATAAAACTTGTCTTCAACTGAATATAAAAAGGTAGTTTTTGTTATTTACTTATTTTATTTGAAATGTTCTGATTTTATTAAAATATTAAATATTGGAGAAATAAATATTGTAGTTTTCGTTACTTTCGATGTAGTTATCAATTTTCTATGCTCTTCATCAACTGCTTATAATTTATAAGTGAAAATCTTGATAAAATATAAGATTATTAGCTGTCACTTACTTAGTATTATATGACATTGGCTTCGATCACTGCTGCCAATTACAATATTTAATCTATATATCGTCAGCTAAAATGCAAACGGACCTAACTAACACAAAATCCAAAATCGGTTTTTTGGTTGATTCTGATGCATTGCATCAAAATACACAAACACAAAAAAATTAAGACTTACCTGACCAAAATTAGCGATTTTATTAACGAAAAACAAACGGCCCTATCTACAAAAGCGTTTATTTGATGAACGCAAAAAGACTTAAGTGATCGTTTGTATGGGCAACATTGAAAAATTACAAAAAAAAAAAAACTGATAGATTTGACCGTTGAAGAAACTGTTTGTTAAAGGAAAATGAAATTAGCTACAGCTTAAGGCATTTTATTAAAAAAAAATTAAGAAATTCATCTCAAAAGTGATTTTGTAAGAAATAAAGGAAAATAAAAATGGATATAGCAGCAGACACTTTTAAAAACGCTAAAGAAAATTAGAGACACTGTAGTCAGCAAACCCGGATGAAGGGAAAGGAATATCAAGGTTTTTCTAAAGGAAACGTGAAAATTTTGCGTAAGCCTAGAGAAATGAAGGATGCATGTAAGTCAAAGTTTTGCGGAAAATGTTCGATTAGATATTGTTCTTATTTTTCGGAAGTTATTCGTAAAGAGATTTTTGATTCATTTTGGAAAATGTCACTACCAAAAGAAATATTAATTTGAAAATTAATTCATATTTTCTAAATTCATTCTTCAATTCTTGATACTTTTTAAATGAAGTCTTTTTTTGTTTAATTTTAATGAATTATTTTAATTTACTTTTTGTGATGCAATATTAAAATAAATTAATATATAATAAAAATGTTTATAATTAAAATAAATGATAAAACTATTTTGAATTAAAGTGTAGATGGGGCCTTTGGTTACAGAAAATTAAGGTACAAAAGGATCTAACTAACAGAGCCATTCAAATATCACAAAATTTGATTTTATTCTGCCAGAAATCAATTTGTCACATCTTAATTAGAATTGAATTAATTAAAATTGTTGTAAAATAATAGAAAACTATACGAATTATTGCAAAACTCTATGAAAAGCACTCCTAAAGTTTACTCCCCAAAAATATTAATTATTCAATTTAAAATTGCTTTATAGTTGAAATCTTGTTTGGAAAGTTTAACAATTGTCTATAAATAAGGTTTTGATTAGAGTTGTTTTTAAATCCATATTCATGTATACATTTATACATACTATTTTGTAGCATATTTGTTGGCACCTCTGAATAATATAAAACTTTGAGGCTTACCATAAATATTGTTTTATAACCTTAAGGGGAAAATTATGGAAATGTTGTTTTTGTTGGCTCATTACTTTACTTACCAAACTAAATTTGTAATTTCCTAATTTTTTTTAAGTCTTACGTTTTCAACTTTGAACAGATTATATTTATATTCTTCTTGGTTTTTATTTTACCATTGCTGGCAAATTTTTTGTTTTCCTTTTTAAGTAAATTGGCAAGTTTTTTTTTATTGAATAAACTGAAACTAAAGTTTTGTTATAAACGAACATGTCTGTGCATGATTACCTGTGTTTTACTTATGTACTAGTGATGTTACGAATATCAATTTTTAGTATTCGCGAATACGAATACGAATATTTAAAACAGTATTCGCCGAATACGAATACGAATATTTCTTTTGAGGTTTATATTTCAAATTTAATTGGAAAAAATCCCTGCCTTTGCGTTAGTAACTATAAATGAAAAAAAAAATTAGCGATTTAACATTATTATTGCATTAAGATGCCGAATTTGAAAACCTCTACAGAACATTTTTTAATTATTTTAGTTACATACTTTCAGATTTCGTTTTTCTTACTCTGTTTGGGTTTTTAATTAATAATTCAGTGCTGTTTAGCGAACATATTTTTGCAGAAGGCGCATCCACCTGTGTCAGTGGAATTTCATATATAAAAAGTTTTAGTTTGATTCCTGTAGCTTCCCACCCTTATACATTTACATATAAACAGAATAAAAACATCTCACCGAGTTTCTTTAAATATCATGCATATAAGTTATACGAGTATATTCCAATTTATTGCCGATAGATGATGTACTTTGTTCAATTCACTGCTGCGAAAGCATTTTTAATTTTTTTAAATGTATTAAGACAACTTAAATTATAATTTATATATATTTTTGTTTGTTTTTTAAGAAGGTTATTACTTTGCGTGAAATACAATGGGTTTTTTTAATAAAAATTAATATATTTTTTTACAATTTATGTACTTTTTTTAAACTTTTGTATGATTTTTTTTTGGAAAATGTATGGGAAAATTATTCGAAAAATATTCGCTTGAATTTGGCGAATACGAATACGAATATCTTAAAACAGGCGAATAATCGAATAGTCGAATACGAATACGAGTATTCGTAACATCACTATTATGTACATACATATATTAAGAAAATCTATGTTTTAAAGAAAACTTTGGAAATTACATATGTAATATGTATATACTAGTAATGTTGTATGTATTTGTTATCAATATCTTTTCTAGTAATAAAAGTTATGCCAACAAATATTTTCTTATTATATACTTAGTATATAATTTATAACGCACACCATGCAACTACAGTCTTATACTACGTATATATTGCGAAAATGTTCTTGTATTAAATTTTTTCTGGTGTACGATATGAGATATTTTGATAGTCTAGCTTCAAACTTTTTAGTTTTCTTGAAATTTTATTATAAAAATTGTAGTAAATAAAATATGACGAACTACTATGATAATAGACGACTTATAAAAGATAAATATCGTAAATTGATTTGAGAAAAAAGAATAAAATTATATAATCGTATTATTCTCCCATTTCACAATCAATGATATTGTTTTCTAAAATAATTCTGTTTTCCATTTATGATTTTCTCTGACGTTTCCCCATCAATAAAATGAAATTTATTTCTCTTGTACAAATCGATGATTTGATTGATTCTCCATCATTTTCTTTAGAGTTGCTACTGGCGGTGAGTCAATTCTTAATAAATAAACTTTAAAACGACAACGAAATGAGCAGGTGCAGGTGCAATTTAAAGACAGACAACTTTGCCATCGTAAAAGTCTTAAAAAGAATTACAAATTTTATTCCATTAGGGATGCTTTTACATAAGATCGGATGTACTTAATTTAAAATATAAAATTTAAGAGAAATGGTCTGCAACAGTTTATTGGTCCTGTCCGTGATCATTCATTCAGGAAAAGTAGTACCTGTGTCTCCTTAAGGTCGTTTAACCATCGAACAAGTTCAAGTAAAATTAGAAGTTCGCTGTAAATATATTGATAGCTTTAATAGCAGAAGGCCTGTGTTGCGAAATATCCATCAAACTTCTCAGTCAGTGCTCATTTTTCATTTTATTCCTTTCAATCATTATATTAAAAAATATTTGGTTCTTATAATATGAACCTTGAAATTAAATTTATAAAAAGGATATACAGGAGACATAACTTAATTGCATTGTTTTATAAATATTTTTACATAATATAAAAAAAGAATAATTTAAAATTCAGTTTTTATAATTAGGTTAGGTTAGGTTAGCAGGCTGCTGGTAAGAGGAAGATTAGTAGATTCCTTGATTTATAATTAAGGATATATAGTTTTTACGCATGTCCGTATAGTGATTTTCTTAAAACATTAAAATTTTCATATTTGTAATATCAAAAACCAGCCTAAAAAGTTTAAATTATTTACATACATTCATATAAATTTTTACAACAATTTGTCCTTGAACTTTTTTTTCATTAAAAAAAAATAATCATTCAAATAATTGAAATAATACATGTTTGTATATTAAACTAGTTAGTAATAACCACAAGTTCGTTCTTTCTCTGTTAACTCAATTATATTCAGAAGAAGAAAGAAAAACAAAAAAAAAAAGAAACTAAATTCTAGCAAAACAATTGCAATTTGTATGCAACTGAAACAAGAACAAAACAAAAATAACTCTAATGATTGCAGTGCAAGAAAACACAATAGACGAATAATAACGAATAATGACAGCAACAAGAAACAAACTCTTGACTAAACTAAAAGCAGCCAATAATATTGTTATGCATGCATACACATGCATACACTCTCACACATTTCATTGTTATATTTTTACCTTAACCTATAATAAAGATGTTGCATATTCTTAGGCAGTTTACTTTATATTAGTATGTTTATCTCTATGTATTATTTTTCAAGGGCGTGCGTATGTATGTTTTAAAGTGAATGAGTGTGTGCAAAGTACTTGAGTTTGTGTACATGTGTGTATGGGCTTGTGGATTTCTCCATTTTTTAATAGGATTTTCGTATAAAATTCTTTAGATAAACAAAATTTTATTGAGCAGAGATTTTTTAATGAAAAATATTTGCGCAATAATTATACACTAATATATGTATGTATATATATATATATGTACATCCGTATGTATTCATGTAAATTTCTTTGTAAAAAATTAATATTTTCTTGTTTAGAAATTCCTTGTGGCTACGCTATTTACTAAATTACCTTCAGTGTGCTGTGCAACAAAACAAAATATATATTGTGGTTGGTTTGTGGTTATACTTGAGTACATGGCGTTATTACTTTTGCAACAAAATACACTTATTGCATTTTTGCATTAAAAACCCGGTAAAAGAAAAATCTGTTTCCAAAAATGTTATTATGCACCATAAATGTTGATAAAAACTACTAATTTTTCGTCAGTGTATCTATCTCTGCGCTCGTATAATTAAATTGAAGAAAACTATTTTTATTTTTGTAGTTTAATATTATTTTTCAATATAAAATACAATTATAATAATTATTTTTCTATTTAAGTTTATTTGTTTAGCTGATAGTTATTTTATCTAAGCTAGTTGATTTATGTTATGTTCGCGAACAAAACAAACAAATTTTTAAACAATTTCTGTTTTGCAAAATCCAATAGTGACTGTAGCAATGTGATAGATATAGGGATCATGCTCAAACATGTATTGTCGTGATTATTTGCAAATATAATGGGTAATCATGATGTCTTGAATTGTTGTTTGTGGTCGTTTTTCTTTTTTAATTTTTTATGAGTAAAGAAAAAATACAATGGGATTCGCGTTATATTGAAGCGAAGAGAAATTTTCTTTTACTTGGTTAACACAAATTTCCAATATTATTTACAAACAGTATCTTTGTTAGTTATGGAATAATCTTTATACGTATGTACTGAGTAGTCGCCCTCTCATCAGCTCGATGGGATTGATGTTATTTCAATTATTAGGACACTTGCCAGCTTTCAGAGATGTCATTTATTTAACCAAATTTTATATTGCACCGCAGGCGGCACATGTGTATCTCAAATATGCACATAATATGTATAACTGTAGTTAACAGTTTGTACATTCTAACCCAGCAAACTCTTACGTGACATGAAAGTAGTTTAATCAGCTGGTTCGATTTAGGTGAAACATGCATGATTTTAACACATTCGTGGCATTGGAGATCATGTGTTTATGCACCAATTTAAATAAAACGCAATACTTCAAATTGCATGAACTAAACCAATACAAAATGATTTATATACGTTTTTTCATTGGTAAAATAAATTAGTTCTAATACGTGACAGATATTTTTCATGTGAAACAATTGCAGAAATTAATGGGTTTTTCAGCAGTTCGACAGTGAATACATTAAGAACGCAATATAAAAAATACATTCTTAAGAAGTCATGAAAATCACTTCATTTAGAACCCATTAAATTTTATTTTGCTGGGAATTACAACTGTTCCAAATAATTTACTTAATTAATTTAACATTAAAATTTAACAAATTTTGAGTTATTGAAATTTTTTTTTTCGTATTCATATTTATTCTGAGAATGCGATATTGGTTTTAGAAAATCAATCAATTATTTCAATTAAATTTTTAATTAATATAAGAAATATAGGTATTAATTAAAATATTAATAAAACTCACAATTAACTCTGTTTAGTTATTAATGTGATTGGATAGAGAACTAATTAATTTTTTAATTGAGTATTCGATTTTCTCAATTAATTCTTTTTTTAACATCGATTAACTTTAATATTATTTAACGACGATTTAACTTTAATATTTATTATCATGACAAATTAAAAAATAAAAATGATTGTTCTCAGGTTTAGGCCTTATGGGCTTAATTTTAATCTATGATTATGTCAAATATATATTTTTCATATTTTAAATTCAAAAGCAGTTTTATAATTCTTTAAAATACAACAAACAAGTACATGTCCTGTTGTCTATTTTTCTCCTCATATTTTTTTCAGTATTTTGCTTTGAAGCGAAGCAAAAAAAATTTCATTTTGTGTCTCCTCGAATTAATGAAAGAAAAATAAAGGAAAGTATTGAAACATAAAGTAATTTATCATGTTTTCAAATTTGATTTTTTTTTTTTTTTTTTTTGTGATAATTTTATTATTTATTGAATCTTTAATTATTAAAATTGAATTATCAATAAGTTTTTCAAATCTTAAATCTAAAAAAATATTAAATATAAGTTTAGCCAATGCTAAACAAAATTTTTAATTTCAACGGTTAATTTATGTTGTTTTACATCTCTCGTGTACGGCTGAGAAAAAGAGTATCCCTCCTTTTCAGCCGGGTGTGGCCTCTATAATTTAAAATATTGCGCGCAAGTACATTTGGGTGCACCTCAAGTTTTTTTATATATTTTTTAGCGTTTATTGAAAATACTGTCTTCACCAACGGAACATCTAGGTCTTTATGAATCCGATGATTTCTGACATACCAGGGAGCTGCTGTAATTGTACGTAGAATTTTATTTTGTCGCCTTTGAATTTTTTCGACATTTGATGCTGAGGCAGTGCCCCATAACTGGATTCCATAGAACCATATTGGTTTCAGGATCGCGTTGTATAATAGTAGTTTACAGTCTAGGCTTAGTATAGAATTTCTTCCAATAAGCCAATTCATTTGGGCTGCTTTTAATTTCATTTGTGTTAACTTTGCGTCTATATGCGATTTCCATGTTAAACGACGATCAAGATGAACGCCTAGATATTTGACAACAGTGTGTTGCGGTATGGTCTCGGTGTTAATTTTTATAGGCGGGCATGTTTCCTTGCGCAACGTAAAAGTTACGTGCACACATTTCTGCTCGTTAACTTTAATACGCCATTGTTTGAGCCAATTTTGCAATTTGGATATATACCCTTGTAAATTGCGGGAAGCTTCTACAGGATTTTCGTGAACGCTTAGAAAAGCTGTATCATCGGCAAATGTTGATGTATGAATGTTATTGCTTAACGGTAAGTCAGAGGCATATATTAAATAAAGTAATGGACCGAAGATACTGCCTTGGGGAACTCCGGCTTCGATCGACTGCGGTGGGCTTAAGAAATTGCCTTCCCTAACTACAAATTTTCGTTCACTTAGGTGCTTATTAAAAGCCTAACAATGTTTGCGGGTAGATTTTGCGTTAATTTATGTATAAGACCTTCGTGCCATACTTTATCGAAAGCTTGAGAAACATCTATAAAGAGCGCAGAGCAATATTTCTTCTTTTCGAAAGTGTCTCTGATAACATTCACAAGTCTGTGAGTTTGTTCAATTGTGCTATGTTGTCTGCGAAAACCGAATTGATGATCTGGAATGCATCCGCTTCTAGTCACTATAGGCATCAGCTTGCTCATATACAGCTTTTCAAATAGTTTTGAAATGTTGGGCAATAAACTAATAGGCCGATAGGATTCAACCTTCGTATGATCCTTGCCGGGCTTTGGTATCATAATAATCATCGAAACCTTCCATTCTGCAGGATAGTATTGCAGCCGTAGAATACTATTAAAAATGAATAGTATAATTCTTTTTGCAATATAAGGCAGTTGTTGAAGCATTTTGTTGCTTATTTTGTCGACACCTGGGGCTTTTTTGGTGTTAAGACTAGTGATGGCCTTTTCAATCTCCACAATGTTAAATCTTAACGGTATTTCTGGTAAAGAGATGACTGGTGGCAGTTCAACAATATCAGTAGAAATATTCGGTGTAAATACATTTTCTAAGTGCTTAACAAAAAGAGCACCTTTTTCAGCATCAGTTCTTGCCCAGTCACCATTCGAATCTCGTAACGGAGGTTTGCAAATCACTGGCCTTTTAAGTCCTCTAGCTGCACGCCATAGCGAATAATCTGTTTGTGGTGTTGCATCGAGTTCTTGAAGAAATTTTTGCAGCGAAGCTGTTTTTTGTGTTTGTAAAACTTTTCTGAGCTGTTTGGTGCATACCTTTAGCCTTAACTTTAGCTGGGGGGATCTGTAACGTTGCCATTCTCGTCGCGCTCTCCGTTTTTCAGTCAATAGCCTTTCTATATCTACAGAAGAAATGTTGTTGAATCTTACTTGTTGATTTGGTTGATTTGAAGAAGCATTAAGAGCAGCTTGATTAACATGTGCTTCAAACAACCTAATAGAATTTTCTATGTCAGTAGGTGTTCTCAAAGGCATATTTTCCGTGCAATGAGCACTCAAATATTTTTTGTATTTCAGCCAGTTAATACGTGCAGATGTCAGCGGTAAATCGCATGTTGATGTTGCAGTTGTGTGTGAGTAAATAGTGATAATAGTAGGCGAGTGATCTGAAGATAAATCCAATGATGCTTCAACTTCAATCATTTCGCTGGGCACACCTTTCATAACTCCAAAGTCGATAATATCAGGAATTTTTTGTCGATCCGTTGGCCAATATGTTGGCTGACCACTTGAAACTACATTAAAGCCCATTTTTGAAATTGTGTCAAACAAAACACGACCCTTGGGACTGATTAAACGTGAACCCCAAAATGTGTGTTTAGCATTGTAGTCGCCAGCTGCTAGAAAACGGGACCCCAGTGTTGAATAAAATGCGGTATATTGACTCTCTGAAATTGAAAACCTGGGAGGAGAATAAACAGATGATAACACAAGTTTTTGATAAAAATTTTCAATGCAGATGTTTGTTGCTTGAAGGTAATCTTCACAAAATTCATTTAACAGGTAGTGTTTTATTCGCGTTTTTATTAGAATTCCCGAGCCACCACAAGCTCTACCTCGAGGATCCTTGGTGTCGTAGAAATTATATCCACTAATTCTAAAATAGCTTCGAGACGTCAAATGAGTTTCTGAGATAAGCATAACATCGATTTGTTTATCCAGAAGAAAATATTCTATTTCATTTTTATGTTGGCAGATGCCGTTTGCGTTCCAAAAACATATTTTCAAGTTCATGGTTTGCTTAATACAGCCTGCAACAAAGTAGACTGCATTTTCAACATTTCCTGCATCATACAGGACATGTTGAGAGTAAAAGTATTTACTGTTTGTATTAAGCTCTCAATTGAGGCTTCAATACGGCTAAAATTAGACCCTGGAGCTTCGCTTACTGGTACCGGTTTTTGCGCTGTATTGTGGTTACTTTTCAAAATGTTAGCGTATGAAAATTTATTATTAGGTTGTTGCTGAGCAATAGTCGCGTTTGATTTCAATACGTTTGAATATTGTTGCTGACTGGTAGACGGTTGAGGTAACTGAGGGTAGCTTAAAAGTGTGATAGGCTGAGCGGGAATAATATTTTCTTTTTTGTGCGAGGAGCGTTTAAAAAACGAGTAAAGAGGGCAGCCTCTATAGTTGGCAGTGTGATTTCCGCCGCAATTGCCACATTTTTTCGCCTTGGGATCACCTTTTGTTTTGTCACAGTTAGCGGTACTGTGTAGCTCACCACATACAACGCAGACTGTAGGCAACTTGCAATAAGTTTTCGTGTGCCCAAATTCTTGGCAGTTCAGGCATTGGATAGGTCCAGCTCTTTTATGTGGCTGCTCAACGGTAACTCTCCGGTGTAACAAATACTTTAGATCATAGATTGGATGGGAATTATTTTTTTTTATCTTTATGTCACCTGGCTGTAACTCGACTCTAAATATTGGTTGGGGGATTTTTTCTCTATTTTTGATGTTTGAAACATTTTTCACCTTGAATCCACTATTTTCAAGGCCAGACTTGACCTCTTCTGGATCCACACTAGAATCTATACCTTTTATTACAACGGTTAGACCTTTAGCACTCTTAAGCTGATATGTATAAAAATTTTTATTTTTAGTCTCAAAGTCTGAGACTATTTTTCTGTAATTATTTTCTTTAGATACCTGAATTTTTGTTTCATTAATTTTCCCACGCTTGATTGGAGTTACGTAAAACTCATTTTCTCCAATTAACGAGATAAGGCTTTTTACCAGAAAGCTGGAGTTCTGTTCTCTTAAATAAATCGGTGGTGGTTTACTCAAACTTGTATTAGTTGTGACTTCATCACCTTGTTCAGTTAAAATCGCGAAACGATTTTCGGAATTTTTTATATTTTTCCCATCTTTGGGAACTTTTGCCGTTGACGCAATTTGAGCAGATTTGGGACTTCTTCCCCTTTTTAACACAGTTATGTATCTATCCATACCTGTTTGAATTTTATTATCACTATTTTCACTTACTTTATCCATAATTTTATTCATTTTGTGCACGTTGGTCACCTGGGTATTTATTGTTTGTTTGTTTGCTTGTACAGCTAAGCTGACAAGTTTGCTAATAGGTGCAATTGTTGTTGTTTCTTGTTTGATGACGAAGAAAAATGGGTTTTGTTGGCAACAAAAAAAAAAAAAACAAAAACATTTCTTTCAAGCAGCACAGAAAATAGTTTTAGGCAGAGAAAAATCAACATTTATTGTGTTTTTAATAAAGACGAAAACAAACAAAGAAATTATTAAAAAAAACAAAATGGTTTAACTTCAATATTTAGACACTATATTGGTTTTTAATTATTTAATTTACTTATCAATTAATATACTTTTTCTCTCTCTATTTTTAGGTAAAGCTTAACAATTTTTAACTTTAACAACATGTCCTTGTCATTTAGCGGCAATAGCCAGTCCCTGTCCGATGAAGAAATTGACGAGTAAGTTGTTCGGCTATAAAATATTATTATGAATGCAAAAACCTTTTTTATTTAAACAAAGAATTCCAATAATTATAAGTTTTACTTTAAATTTTGAGTTCACCTGAGAATATGTATATATAAATTGGTAGTTTCTAAAACTATGCTTTGGCTTCTGCTGAATAAATCGAATTAAAACTGCTTACTTCTATATTCCAACATTGACTAGAATAGCCTTTCTGCCACAGGATCTTATAGCGAATAATTATAAAACTTATATCGTTCTTGCATGATTTAACAGCAAATTGCTTAATATTAGTTTTTACGTAGAATTTAAATCCTGTTTCGAAACTTATTCCGATAAATTCAGAATCTATTAAATAATTAAAGTAATTTAAGAATATTACATTAAGTTTGTCACAAAAAGTAACAACAACAAAAACAAAGTTGGCATTCTTGATTTCAGCATTAAATGTAAAATAGAAAGTGTTGTTTTGGCAAAGTAGTTTTATGCATTTTGTATGCATACTTTTAGGAGCAAAAACAAATATTTATTTTATTAACTTCCTGTGCCAAAAGACTGCAAAAATAAGTATTGGGTGCCTGGAAACAGTAAAAAATTTCATACTTTCTATGGCATGAAAGAAGTAATTGATAGTTAGATACACTTTTGGAAAAGAATTTTTTTTAAATTGAAATTTTCAAATATGTATATAGTTTTTGCAAATGTTATTTATGAAATATCGAAGCAATTTTTGAAAATATATATGTCTTTGAAAAGTTACCTTTTCAAAGAAATTTTTTTAAAACGAACCTTTTTTAAAGGTATTTTTTTCTGAAAGTTATTTATTTTAAAAGATACGTTTTGAAAAAGGTACAGTGTCCAAAGGCACATTTTGTATAGGCACTTTTTAAAAACTTTTTTTTTTCAAAAGGCATATTTTTATAAGATACTTTTTTTAAGAAGTGTTCTATTTTGAAAGGTACTTTTTTAAAGGCACATTTTAAAAAGAATGTTTCAAAGAGTATGTATTAAAAACGACAATTTACTAAAGAGTTACCTTTTTAGCAGGTAATATTTTAAGCAAATTTCATTTCAAAATGTATTTTAATTTTTTGTTTTAAAAGTACTTTAGATTTAAAGGAACTTTGTTTTAAAAAGTACTTAGTTTTAAAAGTCAATTTCTAGCACCTTTTCTTTAAAACGAAGGGTTATATATTAAAATTTACTTTATTTAAATGTTACTTAGATAAAAAGTACTGGTTTTTAAAAAGGTACCTTTTCAAAAGGTGCTTTTGGTGTTTTTCTAAAAGATCAGGAGAAAGGCACGGATATGTCCCAGTTTTTTGGTTTTCAACAAAATGCGATTGGTATTATATGCTTTTTTTATCATATATATATATAAAAGTTGAATACTGACTATTAAAACTTATTATTATAATTAATATTCTTGTTGCAAATTAAATTGTTTTAGTTTTATAGTTTTAACTTTCTTGAAGTTTGTTTTACAGAATTTTTATGAAAACAGCTTTTAAATATTTACTAAATAGCGATGCATTTAAGTAGAAAATTATGCAAACGGGTTGTTGTTGAAGAAAACTTATTTTAGAATTTATAAATTTATTAATTTCTTTTCTCTATTTTATTTTTTAGCCTGGTTAGGTAAGTTTATTTCTTCGAAAGAAGTATTACTATGAACAAAAGTTAAAAGTATAGTAAAGAAAATTTAGTGCAAATAGAACCCTCCTTTAATAATTTAAAATTACTTTATGTTTATAGCCAATAGTTGTTTATTTCATAGTGCAAGTAAATAAGTAAATTATATTTAATTTTTATTTCCTTGTGTCATCTCTTCTGTTTCTAATCAACCGGTACATGCCATGACAAGGCCCTAGACGTGATACAATACTTGGTTTGGTGTAAAAACAACTGTTTTTTTAATGGCACAAATCAACAATTTCCGGCTTGCGGCATTAAGGAAATTCGAAATCCTTCAAGCACTTTTCATGCAAAAAATCTTTTTCATTTTCATCTTGTTAAAGTCATTGATAATACTAGACGTCATCGTTATCGTCCATCCATCCCTTACAGTTTAAATAACGTGAAATCCATTTGAATTCGTTTGTCTTCTATTTATTCTAAGAAACGGAATTAAGAATGATGGAAAACAAGCGAAATGAGATTTTGATGGAAATTGATTTAAATAAACAGATTTTAAATGTGAATAATATTAATATTATGGCGAAAAAAGCTTTTCATTTATTTTTAAAGCAGCTTTAAAATTTCCATGCCATTTTTTTGAGATTGATAAAATAAAAAAGTGCCAGCCATGGATTTTATGAAAATGAAAAAAAAAGTATGATGCAATTAATTTCATCGCTAAAGTTCAATTTAATTCAATACTTTTAGTTTGTGTCTTACATGATAATCGATTACTTAAGAGGTGCTTAGTGCGTCTCCTCAATTCAATAATTGATTACTTTTATGTTGTTGTGTAGCCGCATCAAATCTAGTAAAGAAAAAAAGTATATATGTATATATTGAACTTTAATTGAAATGTCAATTTTTCCAATGAATAGCAAACTCGTTCCATTATCCTCTTTCAAACACTTCTTGTTGATGTTGTTGTTGCTGGTGTGGCTCACCACGTACGCATTTAAAATACATTTGAAAAAAAAAAGTTTGTTTTATCCTCCAGCCAAACAAAAATAAATTGAGTGTTTTTAAACTGATAACACACATGGCGATTTGAAGTTTATTCATTCAAAAATTTTTCATAACATTCATGTCACCGAAAGAAAATTTTTAATTTTACAATAAAATATCAGTAGTGTTATGAAGTTTTTATTTTATTAAAATAGTATATATTTTCAAAAGTATTTATCTGTCGAACCAACATTTAGGGGAGGATGACCCCTACTTATTCAATTCATTGCGCACGAACTTAGGGAAATGGATGGGAAAGAAAAGATAAATGTTAAAAATGTAGAAGACTTAATTCCTTTACAACTCTGCTATTGCGCGTTTTGTTAATTTTTAAAGCTGTGCTGCAGCGCCTCTGCTGTTAACAAGACACATAGAAATTCTTAAGCTGTCTGAACTGTCATTCTCTTAGTTGTTTGACTTCTCCGAAGGTTCTGCTGACCGACGAAGCAAGAATTTTTCAAAATCACCTATAAAGTAAGATTTAGGTTTGTGTGGAAAATTTATTTAAAATGAAATAGATTTGCCCTAAATTCAGTTTATACTAAACTAGCTGAACCCTCCTTCGCTACCCTCCTCGTTATAAAATATAATTCCTATTGTGAAAATTTAATGACCATCGGTCCAGTAGTTAAGACTAGATATATTACGATTTTTAATTTTCCTAAAAATGAACGTGGTCCCGCTCACTTTTCTCCTGGTACGTATTCCTAATTATGCCAATACCATATGTCAAAAAATGCCCAAAATATGGCGATTTAAGTTTTCGGGTTGTTTGTCCTATCAAAACTTCATAAAGCCTATTTATTCCTTCCAGAGTCACAAACAGACAGACAGACATTCATTTATATACTTATAAGTTAAATAAAACTAAGTTTATTCTTTGTTGAATTCTTAAATTGAACTGTGTTTATTTATTAATCAATATGAGTTTTTATAGTTTTGGTAATTACAATTATGCTTAATATTATTGTTAAGAATTAATTGGAAAGCAAGAATGGAAATAAAAAATAATTAGTGCAGACGTTTGTCAGCGTTTTTGTATTTTGTGCAAAACAGAGTGTGAGTTGACTTGTGTTATGATTTCCTGGATTCTAGGAATTTCATTCATACAGACAGACATGAAAAAAGGTGCTAGCACACTTTCGTGTGAAATGCAATTGGGGTATTGCAACACATGGGAAATGCAAAAGCAAAGTATTTGGAAATGTTCGAATAACATTTTTGGATTCCGCGAATTATATTAGCGGCTATGGGAACAATTTATTTTAAATAATTTAGTTGTTCACTAAGCAAAGTATTTGGAAGTGTTCGACTAACATCTCCTGGATTCCGCGAATTATATTAGCGGCTATGGGAACAAGTTATTGTAAATAATTTAATTGTTAACTTATATATAGATTATTGGATTTTGCCACGCCCCTCCGCCCGCAGACCGAAAATCAAAAATCAGACTTCACAGTGTCACCCGCCTGAATATTCTTAAGATTCCTTGATAATTTCATCCAAATCGGCCCAGCCGTTTTGGAGTCCATACGTTACATACATACACACATCCTGTTATATATATATAGATTTCATTTAGGTGTAAATGCAGTATGAAATTAAAATCAGAATTTTATTTTACATATTTATTATTGAAATGTATTGATTCCACATTTTAAAATTGACGCCATAAGAATTCCAAGAATTTTACGATTTTCTCTTTAAAATATAATTTTTTTAACTTAAGCCTACGTTCACATTTATCAAATATTTGTCGAAAACAACGTAACCAAAAAAGAAACTAATAATTTATTTCCTTTAATTTCAATATTATTTTTATTTTGGGTTCGCATTTTTTAAAACCTGTATAAAAATACTTTTTTGAGGATTAATTAATTTTATTTTGCAATATAAAAACCAAGTTAAATGACACTATCCGTAAGCAAAACTAGTGGTTTCGTTTTTTGGACAAATATTTAATAAATGTGAGCGTAGCATTTTTTTAAGTGTTTGTTTGTTTGGTTGTTATAGTCTTTAAAATGTACACAATACCATTAAGATATTGATGCCACAGAAAGGTTGGTATCAAATGTTTGCAATATTTCACAAGTCTTGCACGTATGAAATCAGTTATTTTGGTTCGATTTTTAATTACTCATCTAAAAATGTGTTGCTATTCTTGTATCTGGTTTTTTGCATATTAACCAAAAACCACAAACATCTCAATAATCAGCAGACAAAAGAGAACAGCTCTCCCCTTTATTTAAGTTTATTTATTCTATACTTATGTATGTATGTATGTGTATACTGGTATAGTTATTAAAAGCAAAAAAAAATTGTTTGCTAACAAAACTATCAAATCATAAACAAGCCAACAACATTGAAATAAAACTTGGTTTAAAAAACTGAACAAAGTAAAGGCAGTTTGCAACAAAAGTGTTCGACACAGTTAAAACCGAAACAAAACAAAAAGTGAAGCAAACAAAAGTAAATATTAAAATTTGTAATCGCACAAATTGGCAAAAAGTGAATTGAAATAAAATTCACAGTCTGCTGCAACGAATCTAGTACTTTTGTATAAATGGATAATAATATTTTTTTTTTTTTTTTATAGTTAAATGCGAATATAAACTACGATTTCTTGCAAGGTGGTGGAAGTATCCACTAACTAGGCTGCATGTCTCTGCTCATTGCCGATGCTATAACGGCGGTTGGGTTAAATTTGCTTCATATTTTTCTTGCAATTAATAATAAAAGGTTTTCCAATAAAAGTGATATGATTTCTTTAAAGAAAAAACACACTTATTGTTAAGGAAATTCTAAAGTTTTTTATTTAATGTGAAGTACAATCGATACAATTAAGTTCTAAATAAAACGTCATTCAAATTGCCTCCACGACTTCTTCTGCAGGAACGAATTCGATTACCCCAATTTTCGAGCACTTTTTCCACTAAATCAAGTCGTATGTTATGAATGGCACGTTCAATATTGACTTGTAAAGCTTGAAGAGAGTCTGGTTTATTTCGAAAGACCAATGACTTCAAATAACCCCACAAGAAATAGTCTAATGGTGTTAAATCACAACTTCTTGGAGGCCATCCATTATCACAATTTCTTGAAATAATCGAATCTCCAAACTTTTCTCGCAATAATTCAATTGTTGCATTTGCTGTGTGGCACGTAGCCCCGTCTTGTTGGAACCAAATGTTGTCAAGATTAACTTCTTCCAATTTCGGCAATAAAAAGTTGGTTATCATTGACCTATACCGCTCTCCATTGACAGTAACGGTGTTACCAGCTTCATTTCGAACGAACTACGGACCGATGATTCCACCAGACCAAAAACCAAACCAAACTGTCAATTTAGGTGAATGTAATGGTTATTCATTAATAATTTGTGGATTTTCTTCGCACCAGAAACGACGAATAGCGAGCACACTTGGACGATTATTACGACCACAAAATGGCAAAAGCGCACGAAAAGTGGCAATTGCAGAACGATTATTTTGATAATAAAACTGAATAATTTGTAAAAGTTGTTCTTGCGTATACCTGTTCATGATGAAATTGTAAAACACTACTGAATACAATGAAAAACAAATGATATATTACAAATGGCCGAAACGTCCCTAATGGAAAACCTTTTAAAATTAGTAAACTGGCCACGGCCAAATGTCTAAAACTTTGGATAAAGAGAAGCTTGTTTCATGTGTAACTTTTGTTTTTGTCGGACGGAGGGTATTAAAGCTTTAATTTTAACAATCAAACTGTAGCAAAGTACAGTTTGAAATGGTTTTGTATAATTTTAGACCTTCTCCAAAATTGATGTCTGTATTTATAGGTTTGTCATTCCGTTTAATATTCACAATATCCATATGAAACCCATAAAGTATATCTATTCTGGATCCTTTAAGATAAGGAGGTTAAATGACTCATGCCGGTCTGTCCGTCTGTCGGTTTGTCTGTTAGTAAAATCGGTTTTCCGCAGCCACCAAAAGATTTGAAGATTTCGGTCTTGGATTGATGTGTAAGGATTTGTCTTCAGACGATTCGTATAGAAATTCAGTAAAAATGAAATTCCGGCATACCCTGCATAAAAAATTAAATTAATTTGTTCATCACTATCGTTCAAATTGTTAAGTGCAACATCTGTTAAAATTATTTGTTTTTATTGTTTTTAATTCTGTATTTTTATTCTCTTTTTGTTTTGTTTAAATTATGCAGGTTTTATTGTGATTTGTTCAGAATTTTTATTTTTTTTCTATTTTTATCGTGAAACCTTCAGAGAAAAAGGGGGCCTGCCTCTTATTAAATATGCTGGAGAAGTATTTTTTGTTTTTTTTTTTTATTTTATTTTTAGGAATTTTTCTTTGATGCAGTTTTGGTTTCTCATATTCAGAATTGAAAGTATGTAGGAGTATGTACATATTTTGAATAACCAAAAATAAATTCAACATAATAATAAAGAATTTGGGTAGAAATAATGACGTGAAAAGTTAAAAGTAAAAAACCACCAGTGAGTGACTCAGACCACACACACTGTCTGTTGCATATAAAATTGCATTACGTGTACGTGAGCAGATGGCTGATTACTTTTGACTTGTGGAAATTAAATTTTGAAATTTTATTTGTTGGTTAGGTGTTTCTCATGCATACATATACATGTATTTATGTGTGCGTAGAAACGCTTACATATTTCTCAACATTTATTGCGCAAGAATTTTTTTTAATTAAAATCAGAATCATTAGTATTAATTTATTTTAAAAAGATGTTAGACAATAATTTTTAACTCAATTACAATATAATATACGTAGACTTCTCATTCATTTGTAATTTAGCACATGCGATAACTTGCCTCGAAGGATTCGATGTTAATGAAGGAATTTTTATTGTGGTACTGTAAAGTACAGAAAGCCTTATTGCAACTAAAAATATTGCAATACATATTTTATTTCATAGATTTAACCAAAAGTGTCATCAGCACTTTTTGGTAGAATTTTTTTAAAAGCATCTTCAGTTGAAAAAGTTTGTGAAGAAACGGCTTGCTTTGGACTCTTTCGACAGATCCAAATACATACGTACTTACTTATACACATATGAGTACAATTTTAGATATGTTTTAGTGTATTAGAAATTATTATAATTGTTCTTACTATGAGATACCAGAGCTAATAAAATAATTTCTAAACATTACATCATTGTCACTTGCATTTTTTCTACAATTATAAAGTAAGAGTTTCTTATAATATTAAGAAAAAAATCTAATATAACATAAAGATGAGATTATGTCAGAAAAGTATAAACACCAAGTCAGTGTAAAAAATTTTATTTAAATTAGAGAAATAGTGTTTGAAGAGAAAATTAATATGTATAAAAGAGTGAAATCAAATTTAATGAGTGATAATAGATAAGGTATCGATGTATGTATAAAATCTTACACAAATTCATTTCAAAGGGTTTTAAAGTCCTTCCCCCCATATTATGGTATTCATGTATTAGATAAAAATTCTATTGATAAAAATTACTTGAATTAATTTCAAACCTGAATTTTTATTTTCTTTTTTTAAACATACAAATGTACACACTAGTAAGCTGACATGTGATCGCAATTCTTAAATGCACCTACATATGTAGATATATATAAGGTTTTCCAATAGGGATAATATGATTTTGAAGTGACGTTTCGGCCATTTGTAATAAATATGTCATGATCTATCATTTGTTTTTCATTGTATTCAGTAGTGTTTACAATTTCATCATGGAGAGATATACGCAAGAACAACGTTTACAAATAATTCAGTTTTATTATCAAAATAATCGTTCTCCAATTGCTTTTTCCATTTTATGGTCGTAATAATTGTCCAAGCGTGCTCATTATTCGTCGAATTGTTGAAAATTTTGAGCTTACATTTGCTTTACATAATGTTCAAGTGCCAATAAGAAAAAGAACCGCTCGAAGTAATGCAAATATTGCTACCGTTCAGGCACTTGTTGCTGAAGACCGCAATTTGTCGATTCCAAGACGTTCTAACCAACCAACTTTTTTGATAACCAACTTTTTATGGCCGAAATTAGAAGAAGTTGATCTTCACAACATTTGGTGCCAACAAGACGGGGCTACGTGCCACACAGTAAATCAAACAATAGAATTATTGCGAGAAAAATTTGGAGATTCGATTATTTCAAGAAATTGTGATATTGAATGGCCTCCAAGAAGTTGTAATTTAACACCATTAAACTATTTCTTGTGCGGTTATTTGAAGTCATTGGTCTTTCGAAATAAACCAGACTGTCTTCAACCTTTACAAGTCAATATTGAACGTGCCATTCATGACATACGACTTGATTTAGTGGAAAAAGTGCTCGAAAATTGCGTTCTTCGAATTCGTTCCTGCAGAAGAAGTCGTGGAGGCCATTTGAATGACGTTTTATTTAGAACTTAATTGTATCGATTGTACTTCACATTAAATAAAAAACTTTAGAATTTCCTTAACAATAAGTGTGTTTTTTTTAAAGAAATCATATCACTTTTATTGGAAAACCTTTTATTATCTTTTTGAGTGATGAGAATACGAAAATTACTTTACTAATATACTGATGTGTATCACAACAAAACCCTGATATTTTTTTGTTGTAAATTTTCGGATTTGTGCTTCTAATTTAAATTTATGCTACGATGTATAAAAATAAGTTATTTTTTATAAAATAAAATCAATATTTTGTTTCCGCATTTCACTCCTTTAAATATCTTCTCTTTCTTAAACGCTTGCAATTTAAATATTCTCTCACACATGCTGGTAGTCATTTAATATAATCATCGTCATCATCATCATCATCATCCGTTTAAATTGTGAATGAAATTTTTATACAGTTGGGGAACTATTTCTATACTGATTTTAAGATACAGATAAGTTGGAAGCCGCTTGTGTGTTGATCTTAATGTAGAAATTTTTACTACGCTTTAGAGTAAATTCCGTTTCGTAATAGAGAAAATTTATGGAAATTAATGCAGTGCTGAATGAAATATACACACACATATGTACATATGTATGTATGTATACAGTCGTAATGTAAAATACTTAAAATTTTTTTCATCTGAATATTGTTTTGTTTTAAAGCTTATGCATGCAAAAAATGAAATTTTATTATTTTAAATGATTGCATTTTAAAATTCTTGCAATATTTTTGTGTCAAGCATATTTTGTCAGAAAACATGTCTTCTAATAAAAATAATAATTTGAAAAAATTAATGGTGTTTTCTTTTCTACACACAAAATTGCAACTTGTTGAAAGGTAAATGTATACAATGTCTTGCCAACCCTGTAATAATGCAGCTTGTTATTTCACTAGAAGAAAACACAACTTATAAAAAAGTGGAACGCCCTGTTTTTAACAGCTGACAGCTTAGTTTTACAGGGCACTATCAACACTGTCGATTTTTACGGGGCATAAAGTGCAATGCCTTCCACCATTAGTGAGGGCGATTCTTTTAGAATCAAACACACTGCCCTTTTAGAAAGCAAAACATTTTTAAGAAACGAACACCAAAGTACATTTTCTGCATGGAGATGTACCATTTTTTTGTAGAAAAGAAAACACCATAAACCTGTCAGTTTAAAATTTATTTTATTAAACATCACTCAGTTCGACTAAAAATGCATAACTTAATTTCTTAAAATTTTATTATCTCATCAAAGAAACTACGTACAGTACAAGCTCGATTTTCGTGACTAATTAAAAGCCAGACCCGTCGCCAAAAATGAACAATTTTGTTGAATAATTATATGTTATTTTTAAAATTAGAATTGTTTTTATTGATATAATATTTACATATTAAACATTTTTAAAGAAATTGGAGATTTTAAGCTGCTTTTTTGGCAACTTATTTATTTAAAATAACAGCATAATCGCATTTCTTCCTATCTTGGGTACTCGGCTTTCTTTAAAGTGCAACGTTTTTAAATCTCTCATTTTTGAGAAATCGCTGGCTTTAAAATATGCTGATCTTTTCCCATATTAAGAGATGTATTTACACAACAAATGATACGAATAAACTGGCAAAATTGAAGATCAAAATCATCCATTAAGGTTAATATACCAAAAGACGGGGATTGCCCTTTTTTGTTTATATATGCAAACATTAAAAGCAAATGTAAAAAACAGATAAAATTCGCGATTCTAGAACCTGTAATTTTGAAAATTAAGCCGTTGCGATAACCGGGTCGTCGCGATAATGGGTAGTCGCGAATACCTAGCTTGCACTGTATAAGTAATTATTGCATTTAAAACCCCTGGCTTAATAGCCAATAATTTTTTAATATATTTTTTTTAAATTTCAAATTAATCACAAGTAAATCTTAAAAAATAGCTTATTCTGACATACATAATGACCCACAAGTTTCACATTTTGCTAAAGAAAAATGTATTAGCAA
Organism: Lypha dubia; assembly: GCA_947311025.1. Taxonomy (NCBI): domain Eukaryota; kingdom Metazoa; phylum Arthropoda; class Insecta; order Diptera; family Tachinidae; genus Lypha; species Lypha dubia. Next base: position 8,968,086 of record OX371260.1, on the reverse strand, counting down.
AGATTTCGTTGCAAAGCCAGCAACAATTGAATAACTTGTTACAGAAAAATTATTTGAGGAGAAATAATTATTTTCACATTCCTTTCAAAAGGACAAAAAAAAATGTCTCTGAACATAACCAGTTTTATTTACTAATAAATCAAAAGTGGCCAGGTGTCTTCTTTTGGAATATATGTATGTAAACCCTTCTGATAAAATATCTTCAATATATCACCACTAATGTTTGCTATGTTGCTACTTCCCTATTTCTTTATTTGTGTTGTTATTATATAATCTAAGTTTCTTTTCTTGGTAATAAATTTATATAAATGATGAGCTTGAGGTCACTTGAGGTTTTATAAAATCCCAATACTTTGCTACTTTCTTGCAACACAAAAGTATGCATGTACTGATACTTCTAAAGTACTTTAAAATTATATTTTTAAAATTAATTCGTTGTTTCGGACTCGCAGCACTGCGTAAAATGTTGTAAATATGATGAAAATCGATTCTTTGATAAAAGATGACGGAGTAAATAAATTAAAAAAAAAATTATAATTGTAAAAATTAGTTTCAATATTCGTTTACTTATTTTGAACTTTAAAGGCTGTGCCATATGTCGAAAATGTTATATAAGGGTCGCGCTTAGCGATAAGTACCACATAATACGTAAAATTTGTTATAGAATGTGTAGGGCTGTTGTGTCTCTGCGGCAAGAATATTATCTGAATTTTTACACATGTCAACAATATTGTGTAGGGTATTTAAAATACCTACTCACTTGCACTACCCGCTCATGCATACATGCATGCAATATGAAAATATACTCGTACTCATGCAACAATAAGCACTTGTAAAGCTGAACTTGCACTCTAGTTGACTCTTAAGTTGTGTCTATATTTGATAAACAGAAAGAACTTTTAGTTCCCCTGTGTGCCCTCCCTCCAGCAGGGGCAAAATAAACAAGTTGTACTTTTCGTTTTCTATTTTACTTAAATACTCGTATACAGATGCAGTACTAGCAATTGTTTTCTTTGCAATCACATGCAACCAATACAAACACCCATTTTTGCTATACTACTTCTCTTATCATATAATGAAATGAGTGACAATGCGACAAACATGAATATGCATGGATGCAAGCATGCATTAACAAGACTGCACAATGTGTGAGTGATCAACAGCATTCTGTTATACAGTTAACTGTATGCCAAAGCTAATTAGCTCAGCTTATTCATTTTGTTTGTTACATTGTGTGTGTGTGTAAGTTACTGGGTTAGTATTTTGCTCTCTATGCTGTTGGCTCATATAATTGTATTCTGTTTTGTACGAGTATATTTTGGTCGACTCTTTCTGTATGATTTTAGCTGTGTACCGTCAAAGAGCCCCATGATTTCTTATTTTATATATTATAAAAGATCATAAAACTACTGCAAAATCTATCAGTTGAATTTTACTTCTCAACGAGTGTAAAACGTGGCGTTAGTTTGTGTCGTTTGCATATAAAATAAAAACGTTGAAAAAGAAAACATCACAATATATAATAAAGATCAATTTAGAAAATTATAAAACAAACAAAAAAACAGACTAAAAATTAAAAGAAAATTTAAAAATAGTGTACATATTCAAGAATTATGCCTCCTACCGGTATTTCACTTGATGAAGCTGATCATCATCATGATTACAAATCATATTTTGAACATAAACACAGCAATGAGGATAGCGCCCATTTGGTAGCGACCGAAGAAGATGAGGACGAAGATATATATGCCGAAGTTCGTAAAATAACCAGGTACATACACAGAAAATAATTATGTGAAAAAAGAGTGAGTAAAACTTAAAGGAGTTCTTTGGTCCAATATGGCAAAAAAAAAATCGTTACAAGTATTTAACCTCAGCTGAAGCAACAATTTATTTAGCAGATATACTTACATACATATGTACATATGTACATTTAATGAATGTGTATGGCTTAAGAATGTGGCAAAATTTTTAAATTGTTTAATCAAGTGTTTTTATTTTGAAAAATTTTATAAAAATTCAACAAAACTTCCTTAATCATTATGAGTAACAATATGCATAATATTTTTTTCGGATTTGTTATGTTTTACGTCTCGTGAATTTAATTTTTATGTGCTTTCATCTTGACCTTCTAAATTTTAAAAGTATTCATTCAGTTTTTTATATTATTTATATTTTATTTTGAATTGCTTTAGACTTTGACACGTAAAGTATGACACTCTGTTCACCATTTAATATAAAATGCTGTAAAAAATTTATAAAATTAAAAAATTGGATAAATTGTTCTTCAATAATGTTGCTGAAACATTAGTCTCTTTATTTTGCAAAAACCATATAAAATGTAGTTGTAACCTTTCAATTCAACAATTTCATATTAAAACAGGCAATTTATGGTAAATTTCTTTTAATACAGATATTTTTTACAAATTTATTAACATGTAACTCTGAACTATGAACAGCGAGACAAGCAAACTTCTCAAGCTTATGAAACAGAATAATGTGATGTTCTAAAACTTGGTTTGATATTTTGGGTCAAAGTTCAGGATCTATAGCGGCTTCAAGTAAAAATTAGGCAATTTTACTAGAAAGGGCTTTCAGTTCAAAAAAGTTCTTTAGTTAAGAAACCACTATTGTCATGCTTTTTTTTATATTTCAAGATGTCTAGGTTCCATTTTAAAATTCTGCAATCGGTTAAAAATTGCAAAAGATACAGGCTGCTGAATATGGAATTTTTAGTGTCTTTAAATAAGTGAACCGGAGTGTATATACATACATACATACGTACATACATAATTATGTATGTACAAAATATATATGTATTTCGTTTTTAAAATAAGTATATGTAAACATAATTTGCGTCATTTAATTTCTATTGTAGTATTTTTTCCGTTATTTCTATTAATCATGTTTAAAAATGTTTTTAATCTGTAAATAAAAATATTTTTACTCATCACCATCACGTTTTTGCAAAAACCTGTTGGTTTTATTTTATAAAAAAAAAATACATACAAAATTTTACAAGACTAAAAGAGAACAAATAATAATGTAGAAATAAAACTAAAGAAAATTCAAAAGACATCTCAACATAGACATTTTAAAGAAAGTGAGTACACGAACAACTGTTCATCGACGAGATCTAAAATGATTTGTTCATGCGAAAAGTAACGAAAAATTATAAAGTTAGAAACCTTGAGCTATGAGATGAGCTATAAGAGGTCATCGTTACCATATAGTGTTTGAAAAATTATTTCGGAACTCTCGCAATTGTGGATCAAGGCCAAGGCATATTAATATTGTATCGCTTCAATTCGTGTTAGATAAAAACAGATTAAAATGTCAACTAAATTTACTATAAAATGTGAGGGAGATCAAAAATACTTGAGGTGAACGCAGGCGAATGCAGTCACCTTTTCTGTCCATGTCCTCTGGTATAAATCGGACTCATTCAAAATCTTGAAAAAATAATAATGTATTTGTAACGATTTCGCAAAATATGTGATTATATATAAATATATATATATTGATTCCTATGGTTCCAAGTTGGAACAAGTAAAGTAGCAAATTTTTATTCAGTTCTTTGTGTTATACAGTTTAAAATAGTTGTGGCGCATAAAATATTTTTGAAAATAGTTTTAAAATGGTAAAATAAAACAAATATTTAACCAACTATGCCATAGATAAATTTCTCACTTTTTATTTTATTTCCCAACACCACGAACGACCTTGACCTCTGTAATCATCAGCAATACTCTGTTATTTTGAAAAATACTGCCTCAAATATTATGCAAATTCGTATAAAATGATCATAATAAAAATCAGAATGTTGAAATACTCGTATTTGTGTATATATCAAACTTTTATGAATGAATAACAAAAATAAGTATTCACATTGGAAAAAAAATTCTTAAAATACATCATGTTGACCACGAAAATGAATATAAAAGTGTGTTCATTTATTTAAAAACATTTCAAATATGTGATTCGTCCTGTGGTATTTATTATTGACTTCATATTTTATGTTTACCCGCTGCAGCAAAACAAAAATTAAATTATGAAATTCGTTAAAAAATTTTGGTGGGAAAAAACGGTATCTTCCTGATTAGAATTCAATATCAAAAAAGTCAACAGCACTGCAAAAATAAGGCTGACTTCCTAAATGTATATTTACAATGTATCAATACAGTATTAATACCAAGTTGATACATTATTAATACCAAGTAGTTACTTTTTTAATACGTTGCACACTAATACTTTGCAACCCTGAAATTGTTTAAGAACATATACTTATTTGCAATGTATCTATCATTCATAATAAATCGAACAATGGCGGAAGAGTATATTTTATTGAAAATTTTTTTTTTGATTTGTGCGAACAAGGAAACTCTAGCTCCCATACTGCTTTAAACATTATTAAAAGAAAACATAAACGACTTGCTGTCTTGTGCTGCGTGTTGTATTTATTTTGCATTTAAATCTATTTGGATGCCTTTCTTGCTTTTTCTTGCGTATTAACTACAACAGTGTTGCAAATGGGAACAAAATACATTGCTAAAATTTTCAGGGATGCATTTATGAACACGCTACAATGTATTACTACAAAGCAACATGCATTTAGGAAGTCAGCCTAATTTATTATTTATTGCCACAAGTGATGATAGTTCTACTTATTTAATAACATCATTTCCTCCATTTGTTCAACTTTAAAAATATATAATTTTAATAAAATGTTGTTGTTTGTTTTTAACCAAAATAACAGCAATTAGTAAGCAATTTTATTAGGGAAATTGATTGTTGATTAGAATTTAAAACGTTTACGCCATCGCAATTACGAAATAATTACATGAAAGCTTTATTATTATAAAAAGCTTATCGGAAGATTATGTTGTTCTGTATCTATGTATTTAACTGTAACGGAGTCCACATTAGTTTTTCGAGCGAAAAAATCTCAACAAATTTATGTGATATTTTAAGCGAATAATTTTTGGAAAAAAAACTAATGTCATAAAATTCAATATTATTGGATATTAGGAAAATGTTTAACGTAATAAACACGTTTCTGTATCATTAGTAGTTTGGGCAAATGTTTGCCAAGTAAGACCGTACCTTAAATTAACAAATATTTCCTACATAATTTTATACGTAGAACAATTATCTGTATGTTTTCTTTCAGAGTATAAAAATATATTCTCTATAATGTATGCCACAGCAAAACATGTCTCACTTTCTATTAATATTTTAGCAATTTTCTTGCAATTACGTAATATTTAACAACAAAGCTGAAAAAATAATCATATACATATATGAAAATATATGGAACATATACATATGTATGATGTGTATAAGTTTAATGATCACACAAAACTTTTTTTTAGCTGTATACACAACTTTGAAAAATGAAAACTTAACAAAAAATATTCCAATATGAAAAATATGATGAATTTATGGCACTTCATCTAAATACAAACTAAACTAAAAAATTTAAATTTAAATATATGTCAAAAATATCTATCTGTCTCTCATACTAAATATAATATATTGTATTTGGTTGCAGAGAACTTCATACAGCTGCTTCGTAGTGTTCATATTGGCATATTTTTTGTTAGAATATTTTTCAGTAGTTTATATTGCTCATATTTGTATAGCTAAATATTTTGCAATTACAAAAAAATTACTAAAAATCGGAAACTAATAAATTTTGCGGCTGTGGAATCTATATATATAAAAGAGTTGCGTGAGTGACTGACTGACTGACTCATTCATCATCGCCCACGCCAAACTGCTGAGCCTAAACACTTGAAATTTGGCAAGTAAGTTCCTTTTACAGAGTGTAGATCCACTAAGACGGAATTTTGGGAAATTCGAATTTTTAGGGGTAAAAGAGGGTAAAAACGGCCGAAAAATTACATTTTTAAAAAAATCTTAAAAAAATGGTCCCATAAATATCAAATTTGAAACGTAGGTTCCTTTTACGACGCAGACTCGAACCAAAATATGTATTTTTGGAAATTCGCATTTTAAGGGGGTAAAAAGGGATAAATATGGCCCAAAAAGGGACATTTTTAAACATGGTCCCAGGAATATGAAATTTGGAATGTAGGTTCCTTTCAGGTAACGAAGTACCGTAAAATATTATGAAGTTCAAAAATATAAAATATTTATTTTTACATATGTATATGTACATACATACATACATATGGACATACATATATATGAGGTAAATATTATCTAATATTTTTAGTTTGTGTATTTTGTGTAGTTTTTAATATTCTTAGCAATCCTACATATGGGCACCTAAGAAGCGAACATATTATCCAAAAGGAAAGACCAAAATAAATATTCTAAAAGCAATGGATAACATGAATTTAATGAAATTTTTGCCTAATTTATCAATGCCATTTTTATTGCCACTAAATCCACTTCTGCACTATGACTTACATATATGCACCAATTTGTCATAATTATATCATTCATATGGGAAAAAAAGTAAAGAAAAGCACAAAAAAAATCTTTCAAAGCTTAAAGTTAATTTTCTTGTTAAATTAATATCCACCCGTAGAGCCAAAAGTCTATAAAAATTAAACAAAAAAAAACTAGTTAAAGTTATAAAAGTAGATTTTTTTCGAGCAAAATCACATGTTAAAATGATTTATTGTTATTCTGGGAACTTTTATTGTTTTTATTTTTTTTATGTTTTAGTTGCAAAAACCTTTATTCAGAGTTTTTTTTTACTTTGAAAAATTTTGCATGTTTGATGAATAAATTTTATTAATTGAATTTTTTATGGCTTGTTTGTTTGAATTTCAAGATATTCTGATGGCACAGTTAAACTACGTAATCCCAATATTGAACTTATGGATCAAGATATTTTATATCATTTGGCCTTGGGCAGTGAGTCTCATGATTTGCATGAAATGTTTGGTGATGTTAAGGTGAGTCCTATTGCTTTTATTGAAAATCGTTCGCGGTGTTTTTGGAGAAACAAAATAGAACAATGTTATACAAAGCCTAAATTTTATTTGATTTTTTTTACTTCAGTTAAAGAAAATGTTTCTCTAATTACCTAAAATAAATTGCAAAATTACAATCGTTAATTAATCATCATATCTAATTGGCAAATGCTATCATATCACGCTTTTAGTTAAATAACATCATATGTCGAAAAATCAGAATTGTACGTTAATAATAAAAACCCATGGTCGTTTTTATTATTGAGTAAAAATTTTGTTAAAATATTTCTTATATCCAACTTTTGATAGAAGAATAATATAGTTGTTTTTCCCATCAAGTCAATCTACCAGACAACTTCAAAATTGGTTGCAGTAAAATTAGTTTTTTTCAGTTATTACATTGTTGCAGCAACTGTACATAAATATACTAATAAGTTGAATGCAAAAATTATAGATTAAAAATATCGCGATTGTTATGCAAATCAAATTCAACTTTATTTTCTATATTCATTCAATCCCACTTTTGTTTGCAATTTAATTATATTCATATCTTTTTTTTTTTATTTAAAAATATTTGTTACATATTTTTAATAAATAGTCATTTAATATCGCCCAATTAGTTCAAATGTCAGTATTTATTCAAAATTCTAAAAGACAAGAAAAAAATTGAATTGTTCTACTTTTTGCAAAAAAAAAAAAAAAAATTATTTATTTTTTCTTAAAAAAACACAAAAAAAGGAATCGTTAAATAACAAGTTTCAAACAAGTACTTTGTTTACAGTAAATAACAAAACAAGTAAAAGATTCTCATCTACTTTTTATTAATAAATGCCTGGCCCACGATCTTGAACGAATTTTTCTTTCGTACAAATTACATTTAAAGCAAAAACAATTTTAAACATTTTTTTGATTGTGGGCCAGGCAGTAAGTCTGCTAATATAAATGTTGTTTGAAAGTGATCATATCAAGTGCAATAAAGAAAAGCTAAACAATATTACAACAGAACAGCACATGTGCGCTGCATTTTCTAGTCAGCTGTTACTTTTATTTTTTTGAATTACATTGAAAAAGAGTTACACAACTACGCAAAATTCATGTTGGTTTGTTCTGCTTTATTCCTTGGAATATTGATCAAACCTAAACTTCTTTCGACAACTCTAAATTAAAAAAATGCTGAAGCTACCCAGCAAAGTTTTGTCTATTAGAATGAAATTGCGCTTACATATCCACTGTAATTCACTACTTATTATTTTAATCACCTGCAGATAAAAAATATGCAGATATTGTTATATCTAAAATACAAAAAATTATTGATATAAATCCATAATATTTAAATATGACTCTTGAATTCTGGGAAACACCCTTTTTTTGTTAAAAGAAAATTTTTGATTTTTATATGTTAAATTTTCCAAAAAAAAAAAATTATAATCCCAAAAACAGCCAACCTTAGCATGCAACGAATAACAAACAAACAAACAACATGGTGTGATGCTTAATCTGAACTTGATGTTAACGAAAATTGGTTTTAAACAAAAAAATTATATCATCAAAATAAAAAATTTAAAAATAATTATAATTCGCAATGCGCACACTTTGCTAAAAATCAAATAATTAGCAGAGAGATAAGAAATAAAATCATCAACTTGAAATAATAATAAAATGCAATCAATGAAATTGACAGACAATTCCTAAAGCCACATTTTTTATGCCAACTAAACAGACATTCATACAAATAAGTGCATTCATTCAACTTTTTTATTAATCGTTTAAATATTTTTCTCCATTCTTTCTTTTCTTTCTAAATTATTTAATTAAAAAAATAAAAACGAAAATGAAAACCAAAATCAGTTTGTTTGCATGGGCGGGACACCAAAGCGCATGGAAAACTTTGCACATTTCATAATGAATGAAATCGGCTATAAACTACCAGCAGGTACAATGTTGCAGGACATTAGTGCCTACTCGTATCGATATTCCATGTACAAAGTAGGTCCAGTGCTTTGCGTTAGTCACGGCATGGGAACGCCCTCTGTGAGCATTTTAATGCATGAATTGATTAAACTGATGTATCACGCCAAGTGCCATGATCCCGTATTTATACGTATTGGCACTTGTGGTGGTATTGGTGTTGAGGGTGGTACTGTCATCATAACCGACGATGCCTTGGATGGTCTGCTAAGAAATTCGCATGAATTCGTAAGTTTTCTTTAAATATTTATTTTTTTAAAAAACACTTAATTACTTTTTTTACTAAAAAAAAAAATCCAGACCGTTTTGGGTCAAACCATTCATCGTCCCGCCAAATTGGATAAAAAACTGGCCAGAGAACTTAAATCGCTTGCGAGTCAAGATGATCCCTATGACACAATTATTGGTAAAACTTTGTGCACCAACGATTTCTACGAGGGTAAGACAGCACATTAAACTACAAAAAATAATCGTTTATAATCGTTTTTATTAGGTCAAGGCCGTTTGGATGGTGCATTCTGTGAATTTTCCGAGGCCGATAAAATGGAGTATTTAGAGAAGTTACGCGAAAATGGTGTTGTGAATATTGAAATGGAAAGTACTATATTTGCAGCTCTAACATTTCATGCAGGCATCAAAGCTGCCGTTGTGTGTGTGGCACTAATTAATCGTCTGAATGGTGATCAGGTAAGCAAATTCAATATTCTACCAGCAAAATAACACAGATACAAAATTGATTTTATTTAACCCACGCAGTTAATTTTTATGAAAACACGTTTTGTGCTTGATTCTTTCTTACTGAAAAAAGTCGTTTAAAAATAGAACAATAACATTTTCAAATTGCTTACGGTCTTGTCAGAAATTCAACATTTGCTCCCCATGCAGCACTATACCGCACTATCATTTGTCTATGGGGTGTAAAATACTTTTGTATTATCACTATTATGGTTTCTATTGATCATATTATGTTCCACAACTTAACTAAGTAGAGCTGCCAATGCTACAACTCAATTATTGAGCCATGTCACAGAGATCTATTCCGTTCGGAAACGGAATTCAATTTGTATTTTGTTACTTCAAAACGCGAATAACGATAATAGCTTTCGGAAAAAAACCACTTTTGAATAATAAAATTTGTCTGTTTGTAAATTTAAAAATGGTTTCATTTGGAAAAATCATTTATTTAATCGGTTTTTTTAAGTATCAAAATACGGATTGAATTCCGTTTCCGAACGAAATAGATCTCTGTGACATGGCCGATTATTTTTATTCTGATTCACAACCAGTTTTGCTGAGTAACAACTTATCGAAGTTGTTCAAAATTAAATTGAGTTTCAATCCACAATCAGCATTTCACAACTACAAATCAAATCACAACTTGTGTATTTTGAATCTCAATAGCTGCAAAAATTTTTTGAAGCTATTGCATGACTTTTATCGCGGGCTTTGAGTCCGGCGACCGAAACAAGAAATTCCGTAACGAAAAAACCTAATACTAGTTCCACAAATACAATACACACTAAATAACACTAATGTCTTCACTAATCAGCCTAGTCAACAACCACATCAGCAAATGTGCTGCCACCTGGTAATGAATTTCCCGAAAAAAATGATTTGCAATGCAGTCCCCGAGTGCCACACGCCTTTTTTTATTAAAACTGAGTTTATGGAGAGGAACTTAACTGCAAATTTAACGAAAATATGATGATAAAATTTGCTAAAGCCAATCATGTGCTATCAGTTTTATCTATAAATATTGAATGTGCGAAATACTTATTTTTAAGCGACAGACACTATGTGCCAGACGCAAGACTTGATTCAGAAACATTAAAATCATAAAAATTTTTATATATTAAAAATTTTAAAATGGATATTGAAAAAAATAAGAGAGAGAGAGAGAGAGACGAACATTAATATCTTTATTATATATTGCGGAATTAAGAAGTTATAAAAATCCCGCTTCGTCTTTTCTTTGGATTTTATTTTTAAGACCTAAATCCCGAAATATTCATAAACCTGCCCCGATTGGAATTTCTAGTCATTACCATTAAAAATATACATATACATACATACATATGTATATGAGTATTTGCATAGAGCGCACAGTTTTTGTTGCGTATGTTAATCAAACGATTAAGCTTGTATTCACGATCTATACAGTTCTAAAAATTATATTTGGCATATCGTTTTTACAAATGATATTCCATTAAAAAACAAAAATATTTGATATTAAAAAACTTATGAAAAATTTATTGTAATAAAGCAAAAACAATTTCGCATTTATTTTATTTCAGGTCAATGCCCCCAAAGAAGTGATGTACGAATGGCAGCAGCGTTCCCAAATATTGGTGGCACGCTACATACGCAAAGTATTAGCCCAACAGGGTCTACTGAAAAATTTTTTCGGTCAACAAGGTTCCATAAAATCTCCCAGGCGTTTCAAATTGGTACAACAAGAATCTCAAGCTCATGAATAAATTAAAATTTAACAAAGAACTACTACAGCTACCAAAACAATTACGATGATGAATGTTTCTTTTGTAGTTAAATTATCTTCACACACACACGCTACACATACTCACACTCACACTCATTGATCGACATTAATTCACCATAAACTAAATAGAGAAGAAAATAAATTAATAAATTCGACAAATACAAAATAAATGAAAATGCACTTAGGATTTACAAGTTACAAGTAATCTTCTTTTCACTTATACATAAATATGTTCTTTATTCCTCTAAATTAACTTAAAATATTATACTATTATATAAATTATATTACACTATACTTATTACATATTATTATAATTATAAACAAATAAATAATTAACTTGTATGTATTATATGGAATTTAAAAAAAAAACAAAAAAAAAAACACTACAATTAATCTATAAATTATCAAAAGGAAAAAAGGTTTTAATAACTATGCATTTTTGGCATAATTGTTGGTGTGTTTTCTTTATATACATATACATATATTTTCTTTTGAACAAAACAAAAATATCTGTTAACTTTATTAACAAAAAAAAACTATTAATTCTAAATAAATTAAAAAAGAACAATTTGCTTAATCAATATTCCATTCATAATTCCATATTTATTGTAAAATAAGCCAGCCTTCTTCTCATCGCTTTAAATTTTTCCTTTATTATATTTAAGTTTTACTATACATTTATTTTATTTTTTTTTACAAATGGAAAGAAAGCATTTAAGTAACAATAAAATTTAGTTTCAATTTAAAGTGGATTTAGTTTTAATATAATTTTTAATTGTTTCACTATTTTACATCCTGTTCGTTTCGCAACAGCAACATTTAGTGAATATGATAAATGTATGAAAGCAACATGCGGGCCCAGCAACTTTGTTGATATAACACTTACTGTACAATAAGCAAAAGTAAATAATGCAAATATGTATACATGCATGCATCTGTGTTTTGAAAGGTTAATACTTCTGGCCCTTTTTTTCGGAGCAGGTTAATTTCCTCCTTTTACACATTATTATAGAAAAACGTCTTAAGAAACTCTTTTTACAAATTTTCATTTTACAGGCTTTAAGTTTTGCTAAAAAAATGCAGAGCAACACATTGATTTTTTTATAACGAAAATTTCAAGTGTCAATAACATTCGATACGCGCTGTATTTTGCTTAGTATTCTGTAGCGCAACGTTATCAAAATACCACCATAATACATTTGATATGTGGAAACTTATGGAATATTTCTTGCAAACATTTTAACATACGCAATTTCGACAGCTGTTGATTCTTTTATCTTGGTTTCACAAAATTTATTTAAAAAATTGCTTAAAAAGTTTTATTGGCAATCCATAAACTAGACATTTATATCAAACCCTCGCAAATGAATTATTCCACTTGTTATAATAATCTTATTAACAAAACTTTTAATGATTTACAAGAAAGAATTACTTCTAGAGTATTCTACCAGTTATCATCCTTACATTTAAAATCTTCAGGTCTAAAGAAGTTTTGTAAGGGATCATACGGTCATTGACATATATATACATATATATATACCTACATTGATAAGTATGTAATACGTACATACTTTTAAATTGAACATATGTATTTTGTATAAAAGCTTTAGCTAAAACTTCAGGACAACATAATTTTCTATATGTAGAAATTGAGGTCTGGGTTCTATTTTTGATCACTTCTTATAGATCAGTCACTGTAAACCGGTTATAAATATAATTTTACTGAATACTCTAAATGCATGCACCCAACATTTGCTAGCAACATGAAGCCAAGCAAATGTTGCAGTTATGAGTTCAGACAACACTCTTTAACATTATTTTTATTTCGTAGTTTTCTATTTATATTTGATTACTTATAAGCCAGAATATGAATTCACTAAATCTCTGTAATTGACAAAAAAAAATTTTTCCAAATTTGAAATGAAGAAAAGAAGAAGACCTTCTTGATTGTATAAAAAGGCGTGAATGAAATAAGCTGTTAAAAAACTTTAGCATTTATTTCTACATTAAATTAATAAATTTTTAATGATTTTAAAATTGTTTCTATTTTTAATTTTAGTTTGGTTACATAGAAATATATTATAGTATATACATACATATACATACGGAGTTTCTTAATTTAATATCAATTATAGTTTCGATAATTTAAAATGCCATGCAAAAAATATTCCCATACACAATGCATCAAAAAAAAAAAAGCAACGAAATATATAAAAAGCCAATATTTAGTATATACATACGTATAAAATAAGCATACCCAAAAATAATGTAGTGAAACATTTTTTAAATAAAATTATAATTTATTATTTAACGGATTGTTAGTTTTGTGTAAAACGTTTATACCAAATTATACACGTTGAATAAAGCTATAAAAAATAAGTGTTAAAAAAATATGTAATAAAAAAAACCAATAAAATGTATTTAATAAAAATCTAACTTAAAAAAAAACAATATATTTTGACAATGAAAACTTAGTCACAAAAAAGCCCACCTTTTTATAGCGATGTTTCTTAGACACATTTTTTTGCAAGGCGATAACGATAATCAAACGAAAATTTAGACATTAGAGCAAAATATTGTTAGTATTTGATATCTTTATTGAATGATTAATGTTTAAAAACTTTTAAATATACATAATATGTTGAGGGGTTAGCTAATCTATATTAGTCTTTAGTTTCTCTTGCTGTTCTGTTCTGTGCCGTTCTGTTGAAAAATTTGAATAGTTCTGTGCGTAGTCGGGCTTAAGGATTTCTTTAAAAATGGTATTTCCGGAAACAGCTGCTAATTAAAGTTTATATGCATTGCCAAATCGAGTCATAACAGCCAAAATAGCTTAAGCTACAAAAACAATTTTAACTTTAGCGACAAGACTTATTTATTAAAAATAAATCAAAATTGAAAACAACGACGCTTAAGCTAATTTCGCGGTTACGGCTCGATATGGCCTTGTTGCTCTTGGCTTAATTGTACAGCACCACTTTTTTTAAACTAAAATGCTAAAAACGAAAAATTGTCACAAAGTAGGAAAATTTACCCGAAATAGAAAAAATTGCCAGAAAATCGAAATAATGGCTCCCAAAACATTTTGTTGCTCTTTTGAATGAAAATATTTTGGGTTAGAAAAAATTTTTGGGATCATTTTTGCCATTTCCTGGATATTTTTAATTTCGAATTTTGTTATTATCAGGGCAAGTTTTTTAATCTTTTTGCTGGAAAAGCTTGATTTCGCTTATTTTGTACCTTTTTTGCAAAATTGCTTTATTTGCTACACTCTGCTTGAATTAGCTTTTAATGCAATTTTGCAGCTCTTGATAATAATTTTTGAGTCCTTCTGTTGCAAATAAAAAGCAAAAGTATGTTTGTCCTTTTCTCATACGTGCAATTTTCTATTCTTTAACTCTTGACATTGCTAGCATTTGTTTATGTGTAGTTGTGGTTCTGAAAAAACAGTTAGTTTCTGGTTGACTTGTAATTTGTTTAAACTGTGAACAATTTTCTGTGTAACCAAAAATGCCTAAGGAAACTAAAAAAGAATATAATGGCCGTATTGTGAGAGAATATCCAGGAGTGTTTAAAGCGCCATGGCCACGTATCAAATTGGCTTGACAAATAACATGTATGTGTTGGTAAATATTATTTTGCTTAACACAGCAACGTGTCAAATTCATGCCGTCAAATTTCATTTGAAAGTTATTTTTGAATGATAAGAACGTGTGATGTTTTTGGTCGCAAAATATTTTTTGCTAACAAAATTTTCTTAATTTTATTTATTAATATTTATAATATCAATTACCTTATATTTTTATATGCAATTGACTTACAGAGCCTTTATATTAAATTATTATGAAAATAATTAAATATATTTTGTTAATTTTCATTCAATATATACATACATATAAAAATTTTCATAACATTTACATTTTTTTCAACATTTGGTTTATTTTTAATTGCTCTCCATAAAGCAGGCAAACAGCGATAAAATTTAATTAATTCCAGTATGAAATTTTTTTATCCATTTTTTATTTATTGCGTTATCAAATTTTCCGCGTACGATATTGGCGCTGCAAAAACTAAATAAAAATAAGATTTGATGTAATTACGCAGCTACACATCAAATTTGCTTCAAATTACTGTATAGACGGCAGTGAATATCTAAATTGTTTTGATTTTCGTCAAACTCACATGGACATATACGTGAGAGTTTTTTTTCACTAACACAATCAAAGAAACCTTGGTTTGTCAAGCCAATTTGATACGTGGCCATGGCGCTTAAGGCTGATATGATAGTTCAATTCTTTTTTGTGTGATTTGCAATTGTACAATTTCTGGATGAAAAGCATATAATGTTCAGCAGCATTTAGGAACGGCTAAACACAAAAAGTTCGTTGAAAAAACTAAAACAACTGCTTCACAATCATTGTTGACAAGTTACTCAAGTGACCCGAGTATAAAGCAATTTAGCATGGAGTTATTCCAAACATTTTTGGCAGCAAATATTCCATTACATAAAATAAATAATCCAGACGTTAAATCTTTCTTGGAAAAGTACACAACATTCTGTACCATCTGAGACAGTTCAACGATATAAATATGTACCCACACTTTATTAAAAATATAATTAAAAAATGCAAGTGAAAGCTTTTAATAAAAAAATCTGGGTTTCTGGGTTGTGCGATAATCGAAGATATTTTCTTTTTGAAAATCTAAAAAAACATATGATTGTGCTTTGTAATAAAAAATTATTTCAGTAAAATAAGTGAAAAGTGGGTACATTGTTTAATTTTTGGAAGCTTATTTGAGCTTTTTTTTGCTTATTCTTGGGCTTATTTTGTGTTTATTTTGTGCTTTTTTGCTTGCTTTTGTTCTTTAATTTTGTGCTTATTTAAACTTGCCCTGGTTATTATGTTGGTTTTCTTGTCTTAATTTAACACATATTCTTACGAATAATAATCATAACTATAACAATGGACCTGTTCGTAAATTCATCACTGCGCTGCATATTATGCGCAGTACGTTCAAATATGCAAACAGTGGCAACTCTACAAGAGGTATGCGTTCAAAAATGCAGCGCTGAAGTATATTATGCGCAAATAAACGCAAAACACAAATCATAAAAATGGCTGATGCAACGGATGATTACGATTAAAATTTTTTATTTTATTATTTGTTTTGTTTATTATTTCTTAACCTTTTTCTTTCTTTAAATTAGACAATTTTACATCATTAGTTTTATCGTCCAGCCCAAAAATTAAATTTATTTTTGTTAAATTTTTTCGTTCATAAATGCAAACATTAAAATGCGAAAAAAAGAAGCATAAGCAACAGCTGATTAGCAGTGGCAGTGCAAAATAATCAAATTATGCAGCGCAGTGATGAATTTACGAACAGGCCCAATTACTCTTGTATGCTTTTAAAATGTATCAGTTAGTATGAATATAAAGTTAGTATAATAAAAAGCAAATTGAGTCAGCTGTGCCAGAAAGGTCATTTTAGATATGCCTGGAATAATACATACATACGAGTATGTATGAGTTCTATTCTAGACAATGCTAAAATATTAACAATTTTAATTCAATTAATATTTATTAATATCTGTACAGGCTAAAGTTCGTAAATGTTTATAATCAGAGATATATTAGGTAGACATTGTTAACATATCGCACCCTAAATACAAAAGGGTCACAACTCAAAATACTAAAATTTTCAGGAGAGACAAAATACTGTGCAGAAGCAACACACTTAACATAAAAATAGACATAACTGTATTTTTCCAGTTAAAGATGATAGTGATGTGAAAGAAATTTTTGCAGTAGTTAGAGATGTGTACTCTGAATTAATTTATGGAAAAAAGTCAGTTTTGGAAAATTTTGAATTGTGACCCTTTTGTATTTAGGGTGCGATATTTCGAGCAACAATATTTAATTTAATATTCCTAAAGGCCGTGCTTCACTATCCTACACAATCGTACGATTCATTCACAGGAAAATATTGCAAAAATCTGACCGACTTTAAAAAATCGTTTCAAAATGGTGTTAAAGATGCCACACTATCATACACATCTGATGCCAAAACATATGGTTGACAATAAATACTCCTCTGATCGCATGAAAACTATCATTTTATGAAAATTTTCATAAACTTTTGCAAATCGCACGACTTGCCAAAAAAATCTGTCACACAGTTGCATTTTTAGTCCACACTACCATACATTTTTAGCACAAATGTCATATTTGGCATATCGCGCGACTGTGTAGGATAGTCATTTGAGTCATTTGATTTTTAATTCCTTATTAAATTTTCCCTGAAAACATTACACACAGTGTAAGGATTAATATTATATTTGTTAATAAAATTAACAAAACAGACCTGATTAATCCCTTAAATGAAAACTGTTTTTATGTTTGTAATTGTGAAGATCCCGTATATCTGTGTTAATGTCGCCATCAAACTCACCAAAAACAGACTATCTCTTTGTACACACTGTCGAAAGTACTATGAAATTAATAGATTTTAGGTATAAATTTTATTAATTATTGAAATTTACGTAAATAAGTCTGTTTTGTGTCCACTTGCAATACACTTGCAACATTTTGTCACAAATATTCCACGCAAATTTTTGTTATCATTTCGCTTGAAATTCTGAACACAATATCGAGCTTAAGCCTAGTTCTCGGTTCAAGCTTGGGAAAACTAATTTCATAGGAATTATTTGACAAGTAACCAATGTTATCTATACCGTGATTTTGCAAACTTTGTCGTTTTTATTTCTTAAAAGTATGCAAACAACAGGGAAATATCATGAAGAGAAAAATCATTAATAAACTTACCAGCACATAATCACATTTTTTACAAAAACCCTCTATTTAAAATTTTACGTCATCTTATTTTAGATTGTAAAAAAAATTTAATAACAATTATGTAGATCTCTTGGAAAAAAATTAACTAAAGAGTAGTGGGTACAAATAAGAAACACTTAAGTAAACACAGATGATTCTAGGCACCTCGTGGTTTGATTAAAATTTGTCATAAAAAAATGACATGAGAATTTAATTAATACATTTCATAACGATTTAGAAAAATTTTCGACAACGATATCTGCAGAACGAATCAACCGATTTTAGAGAAATTTCGAAATATATTTTTAATCAATTTTATTTCGGAGTTAATTAGATATTGGTTTCGATCAGAAAGCTGCCTTAATATCTATACGCTTTTCAAAATTGTAATAAATATTTGAAGGATGGGTGCGCAGCAATGATTCGTGCAAGCAATACTTAGGGTTGTACCATGTAGAATCCCTTCTTCGAAACCAATTTCATCACTAACGGACTGGTCCAGAATGTTGAACGATATCGGTTGCTGGATTTTTAGTCGTAATAAATATTTAATAACCGGTTTTATTTAATTTACCATTTTTTTACTGGCAAAAAATCTAAAAAAATTATAATAAAATTAATAGTTAGAAGGTCGAATATTAGTGATTTTTCGTTAACAATTCCAGCACTATCGATCGGTCGACCAAGTTTTCATTATGCATTCTGCCGTATATAAAATATGTATACGTAAATATTAGTAGCGTAACTAGCTATGGAACTAATCGTGTGGACTCTAAATGTAAATAATATTTTTTTAATTTTACATCAAAATAATATTGAAATAAAAAAGTTTAGCCAAACTAATTTTGATAATTAAAGATATACATATATATAAAACCGAATGTGTGTTTGTTTATTTGTTTGTTTGTTTGTTTGCTCCTTATAGGAGGCCAAACCCTCAGTCCGATCTTACTGACATTTTCACAATATTTAACTGGAACTCTCGGATGAATTATTGGCTATATGAAGTTTTGATTGGACAAAGAGGCGTGGCACTGTCCATATAACCCAAAAATTTAAGTCGCCATATTTTGGGCATTTTTTGACTTACGTCGATGATATTTGGTACAGTGGGTGGGACCACGTCCCTTTTAAGGAAAATTAAAAATCGTAATATAGTCTTAACTACTGGACCAATCGTCATTAAATTTTCACAAAAGGATATATAAATACTTTTAATTTTATATTATAACGAGGGTGGTAGCGAAGCACACCGGGATGATCTAGTTAAAGATAATTGAGAATTACATATGTACATATCTGCTACATATATACATATAATTATATATAGACTTACATATTACTAATTATTTATAGTAATTTTAATTCTATCGAGTTTTTCCGAATTTTAATTTTATATACATATGGACATTTCCAAAGAAAAGTCTAGTTTTTCCACCTTTCGCTACCTAATTGAACTACTACATGACGAATTAAATACTAGGTGGCCCCATTAGCCTACGTCATTATCGGATATCCAAAAAATTATATACCTACAAGTACAAAATTAAATATTCGCAAGTATTCAACATGTGTACAATAATTAAATGAACTTACATACTTATATTTGTTTAGCCATACGTAGTACCTAAATACTCCTTTCAAATACATACATACATATATGTATAAATATGTACATATGTAGCTCCAAAAAATATATTTTTTCTTTCTTTATTCAAGTGTATTTATGACGCTTTTAACACAAGTATTGAATTACTCGTACAACACAACACTTTTAAAAACACAATTCAGTTGATAATTCTAAGTTCATACATAAACAAACATATGTTAGGCAACCGTTGTTGATGCAACCCGAATCCACGTTGCAGCTACCTTTGCTGGATGTATGAATATGGAGCTCATTGAATTTCGTATTGCCTGAAAAAACAAAACATGTTGTTTTGGCCGCCGCTTAGTTTATCACGATGCTTTCCCAGATTGCGCATGCTTACGTACAGATATACATACAAACATGCATATTGCTCGTCATAACTTAAAACTCCTTTAACAGAAATCATGTTTAAAACTTTAAATTTTCTCACAAATAAAGTAGGGAGAAAAAAAGATTGTATTCTCTACGATACATGTTCATCACCATGTTGAAGGCAAGAAACGTCACCGCAAAACTAGGAAACAGCGAGAAGTCAAAATGGGCATGCAGAGGAACACAACAGGGCGGGGTGATCTCCCCACTGCTATGGCTTCTTGTTGTTAACACAATTCTTCTCAGACTGAACACTGCGGGAGTGAAAGCTGTGGCTTATGCGGATGATGTAGTAATAATGGTATCAGGGATGTTCACGGACGTGATAAGCGATATCATGTCCAGTGCCTTGGGTACACTCAGCACATGGGCTACAGGTTGTGGTCTAAGTGTGAACCCTAGCAAGACGGAGCTGGTACTTTTTACTACTAAGACCAAAGTCCAGAGCTTTAGACTCCCTCGGCTACATAATCTGGAACTGTCTCTATCGGACAATGCAAAATATCTAGGAGTCATCCTGGACACAAAACTATCGTGGAAACAAAATGTGCAACACAGGGTCAAAAAGGCCACAGTTGCCTATTACTCCTGTCGGAGGATGTTTGGCTCCAAATGGGGCCGAACCCCTAACATGCTTAAATGGATGTACACGGCAATTGTACGTCCTATATTAACTTACGGATCGGTAGTATGGTGGCCCGCCACAAATAAGAAATATGTGGTAGACCAACTATACAGAATACAGAGATCTGCTTGCATCGGGATTACTGGATGTTTACGTACTAGTCCTTCAGAGGCTCTGAATGCTATGCTAAATCTGATTCCGATCGACCTACATGTATTGGCGGCATCCTCAACCAGTGCGGCAAGACTAGCGGCATCTGGGAGGTGGAGATCAAGGACCTATGGCCATGCCAAAATCCTAGATCAGCTACCACCGACACTGAGGAAACCCACCGATTACATGGTACCTCATCTGGACTTTGACAGTACGTTCAAAGTTCTTATTCCATCCAGACGCGAGTGGAAGGGGGGAAACATAGAAAAAGACTTTAACTTCAGGACGTATACTGATGGATCAAGAATGATCTGCGGTGTGGGCTCTGGAGTATTTTCGAGTGACCTTGGAATAAAACTCTCACTCCTGTATTTCAGGCGAAAATATTAGCCATAAGGGAGGCGTGTAGGGTTTTGATTGACAGGGGTGTCCAAGGAAGAGTCGGCATCTTTGTCGATAGCCAAGCGGCACTTCTGTCTCTAAGGTCACACACTACTTTTTCAACCTTAGTTAGCCAGTGCAAGGACGCGTTATCCAGACTAGGTAGTCAGACTGACGTCACCCTCATCTGGGTTCCCGCACATAGCAACTTACAAGGCAACGAACAGGCGGATGAACTGGCCAGGGCTGGATCTGCCATGGACGTCTCCACTGCTGAATCGGTAGCCATGCCATTTGGCAGTATTAAAAATCTCATTCTCAACCATTTCAGGCAGAAAGCTGAAGACAGGTGGCGCAGGTTGAGCACGTGCAAGGTGGCTAAGAAAATGTGGCCTTGCTACAACGTTATGCGCACAACACAACTAACTAACAGGAACCGTAGGGACATCTCGAGGCTCGTCGCAGTATTGACGGGGCACTGGGTTATCGGGAGACACGAATGCCCGGCCTTACACCATTCGAGACTCAAATTTCTAGGCAACAGCATAATAGACGATCTCTCGGAGGTATCAGGGATAGGTCTAGGTGACCTTATTAGATACCTTAATTCGACGGGATGGATCTAGAATCTTACTCCGAATCTGAGGCCTGGATTCGGACCTAAATCAGGTTGACACTGACGAGTGGAGTGGTCTGTCAAAACGGAATCTCATTGATTCTACTTGAATGCTTACGCGTAGCAGGCAGCCACGTAAACCAACCAACGATACAATTTAATATATTCAAATGCTTATCTCAAAACTTGCGTTTTTAAAGTTATGATGTTGCTGCAGCAAATGGCGATATGTATATTTTTGAAGAAGTGGGAACGAAAAAAATTGTTATTGCTAATAAAGTGCTTGCTCCGTGTATGTTGAAACAAAACATCTTGCCCCAACACGTTGTGTCAATCATAATTTTCTAAGTAATTAACACTAAAGATATAATGTGTTTATTGAACCCGAAACAATAACATGTCAATTGTATAGAAACACATACATACATGCATACATCTTACCTTTTGTTTATATCGTATTCAAATAATCTTTTTACTCTCCAATAATTAGTAGAAAAATTACCAGCTTTGAAAATATTTATTTATTCATCTATATGATATGACTGACAAGATTATAGTTGCAAATGTGTGCGTAAACTCGTGTTTAACCCTAATCATAATCAATCATACGTGGAAATTTGAAAATAAAAGTGGAAGTAATAAAAAACAAGTAAATTTAGAGAAAATTTGTTATTAAAAACATTCTTTACATACAAAAGTTTTTATAATATGTTCATTGTAAACATTATTATGGCAATAATGCTACACGTTCAATATATATTGAACGCGATCCAGTATCGCGATAATTATTGATCGTGTAGAATGCAATATTGATTGATCGCGATCCATATCGCATATTGCGCTGAAATATGAAATCTAAATCGCGGATAGCAGATCACAGGCTTTTTTTTTCTACCACATCTGAAATCTTCAACACTAACCGCAGAGCACAAAAATATGTAAATACTGACGTTATACATATTGAACATGTAGCATACGCTCGCGATCCATCAAGCCATTAAAATGGATTATGATCCACGTATCACAATATATATTGAACTTGCAGCACTGCCCTAATATTTGACAGCATTTTTAATTGATGCACAATTAGTTTGATTTGATGAAGCCTCTTCCTGAAGAACTTCCTGCATGCACTGAACTATAAGCCTATGTAATTTATTTCGTCACCTTTGGCGTATATGTTTTTTATTTGTAACTAGAGATCATTATACCAATGTACGTATCCATATGTTCTTAATTTTTAACCAGCGAAAGTCTCAATGCAGAGGAATTTTTCAATTACTTTTAGTTTGCAGTTTTGTTTTGATGGTTAGCTTTAATTGTATCATTGAATTCAAACTATTTTGTGTTGATAATTGTGCAAAAATATTGTTATATTGGAATAGTTTTCATCAGTTGATTGAAGTTTGTATCTTCATATATGAATTAACGTTACCCATAATTTTTTTAAATTGTTTGTAAATTTCTTTGTGTTTATAATTAAGGAAAATTATTGTAATATATTATGAATGTACCCACTCATATACCTACGTGATTTTTGTTTACACATACTCAACATCATACGTACTCACGTCACTCACGTGAGAGGTGTCCATCTATAATTAATACAAAATCTTCTTTCCATCCCTGAAAAAAAAGTTTTGCAAGAGAAATGAGAGGAAAATCAGAAATCGTATGAACCCTCGTTGCCAGATGCTTTTTAGCATATTGATGATTTTTTTTACCAATATATGATATAATGATATTTTTCTCAAATAATGATTTTTATTTTATTAAACTATGAATTTTTTTTTAACATGTGCATACATGTTGAAAAAGTTTTTCTCCAGTTTTTATAAACAGTTAATTTTTAAAACAATTCTGTATATATGGTACACAAAATTCATAGTTCCAAGTTAAAAGTGTTTTATTCCTTTTTCGCAAAGACGTTTTCATATATTTTGGATTTTGCTGTGTTTAGCCTTTTTGTAATGCCAAATAAATTTGTTTAAATTTTGTTAGCAAAAATCTTGTATCAAACTTTTACCTTCGTGAAAAATACATGTGCAAACGTCTATGCAAATACGTAGGTTCGTACATATAAAAGTGTTTACAGTAAAATTACAAAAAATATTATTTATTTTTATTGATGATGCATAATATAAATATACTATATTTCTGGGGAATAATTTCGGTGATTTTCAGTTTATGAATGGAGATTTTTGGGGGAAAATTGGAGGCATGAAGCAATATTTATCTGGCTACACTGATTAGAATAACAAAACTGTTTTAGAAGAGAAGAGAAAAACGTTTTTCCACGACAATATACATAAATAGCGGTAAGATTCTAATAAACAATTTAGTCGCTTCGGAGGCATAACAGCATAAAGACGGCAAAAGTATTTAGTTTCATTTAACATTTAAAAAACAAAGGAAACGGATAATAAAATATTGAAAATCTAACGAGTATGTGAGTGAAACTATTGAAAAATTGAAATGAGTGTATTACGAGTATATCGAGTGATAACCGCAAAAATAGCTTTAGCGACGTGGTTTTCAATTTTAATTTTTTATTTAAGAAAATAAATAAATTTTTTATTTAAGAAAATAAATAATTCGCAACTTTTGCATAATATCTTACATTTTCATGGCCACACACGGAACCGCTACGAATTTATAGCAAAATCAATTTTTTTTAAGAGTGCATTGAATGATTCTTTGTATTTTTTCGTGACAGAGGCTTGTCACTTAAGCTAAAATTGTTTTTGACGTTTGAGCTATTTTTGCGGTTATGACTCGATATGTAACAGTTTCCAAAATAAGTCGCAACGAGATAGTGTGATTATAATTTACTTCTTAATACACCTTCATGCATTTAAATAGAAATATACAATTAGTAAATGTTACCCACGCTTTTAATTTTCATTATTCGAAAATAATATTATTTTTTGAGGTTCAAGTTCTTTACAAAAGCCGCGTACATGTGTACCATTGCATAGAAATTACCGGTGAAATAAAACCGGAAGCAAATCTAAACAATAGATGTGTAAATAGACACTGTGGCGGCCAATGTAGTGGGGTAGTGATAAAAAAACAAGTGTTAACAATTGTTTGTTTCTAAAGTTTTAATCAGGGGCACCGCCACACAATTGGCTTTTCTAATAAAAGTTGATCGATAATATTTGATTTGCTTTATCAGTTTTAATAAGCAAAACTTAAATCTCATTACATTTATAATAAATTATTTTGTATATTTTTCGCGTTTATTGACTACACAGTACAACAAAAAAAAATAAAATTTTTAAATACCAAAATTTTACATTTATTTGAGCATGTATCCAAGAATTTATGTTTTTTAAAATTTTATTCATTTGTTGCGGGTTAGCAATAATAAAATGAAATAAAACATTTTTAAATACCTATAACACGCATCTAGCGACTGATTCTGATAGGCGGTACTAAGAAAATTAGCTTTGTAAGTTTATCGGTGTTTGAAAACTGCACAGAGATTTTTCTCCCATTTAGTTCGTGTCTAAGTTATAGTGCTTTATGTGTAAATTATCTGGTACAAGATACGAAACACTTTCCATATTTATTAATTACGAGTTGAAAGAAATAACGTACATTTGACAACCATTTTTGAAAAAAAAAAAATACTTACCAGCTTTTGAGCTTTACTATAATATACTGTTTTTGATAAATATTTTCGTGAGAAATTGTACTCTACTTCATTTTTGGTTAGGAGCAGTTTTTGACCATTTCTCAAAGAAGGAAGAAAAAAAGACGAACACTTCGAATGCAATAGATCAGGAATCTTTGTTTCCCGTAGGACAGATGTTAAATTTAAAAATGTATATATATATATATTTTATTGGAACCATTATCAGAACCTTACTACCATGGTATAATAAAAACAGGTAAAATATTCCTGCTGATGTAGAAGTGTATTTTGTTTTACAAATGGCAAATTGTATGTAGCAGAGCAACAAGCTGATTAAAAATTCGTAGCGGCGTCTAAGCAAAAAAAAATATTTCAACCCGCTGGTGAAGTATAAAATTTTATTTGGAAATTTTATATAAACAATAAAAGTATCTGCTGTAAAGAATAATTGAATATCACATTAAGAAACTTTAACCTAACAATGCATTTTTAGCAGCCGAACTACTTGTAAAAACAGTAAAAAGACGATGTGTTTGGCAGCGACTCGAATTCACAAATGCGGCGATGATGTCCAGCTTCGAAGCGATCGCATTGTTTCTCTGGTTTTGACACACAGAAAACATTTCACACTAAAAAAATGCCTGTTTTTTTTGTGACGTTGTATTTGTTTTAGGGACAATACAACCTAATTTATTATAGCATGCTTACTAGACTTTTGTGTTGCACAGTGTTATTTATCTCGTTAAAGCAACCATAGAAATTATTAATATACTTATACTACATATGTTTTAATTTCCTTCTAATATAATATTATATATTTTCATACATGCTGGTTTCAGATAAAATAAAAAATAATGTCAAATACATCTGGGTAAGTTTAATTAATATTGTAATGAGTTTTAAAATAAAAAAAATTCGATGTATTAAAATTGAAAAGCAATCATTTCAGTGCAATTAATTTAAAGAATCACAATTTGGATGCAATGAATTCAGATTATTTGTATCATATTGATATAAATATACCCGATACCAAAAATACTACTGATATAGAGGAACGCTTTGGCGATGTTAAGGTATGTATGTATGCAATAACTCTTATCGCAAATATAGTTTGTACTTTTCCCATTTAACTGTTAATAGAAAACAATTCAGGTAGAAAGATGTTCAGTTTTTATTTACAATAAGGGTAATAAACTGATAAGACTGACCCACGTTTTTCTTTTTTTTTTAAATAATCTTTTTTCAGTTTGTTTGCTTGGGTGGCACTAGAAATCGTATGCAAGATTTGGCCAAATATCTATTTGATCAGCTACTAATTGATTACAGTAATGAGGAATTAATAGATTTCAGTGCGACAGGAAATCGTTATTCGATATTTAAGGTATTTTTCTTAAACAAAAAAATAACACGAATTTTAAGAATATCATAACTATTTCTTTATTTCCTGTTTTGAAGGTTGGTCCTGTACTTTGTTGTTCCCACGGTGTGGGAATGGGATCCATGAGTGTTATTTTACATGAACTTTTGAAATTAGTTCGTTATGCCAAATGTCGCGATCCCATTTTTATACGAGTCGGTACATGTGGTGGCATTGGCGTACAACCTGGAACAGTGGTGATCACAAGGGATGCTTACAATGGCTATTTGAGAAATGAGCATGAAATTGTAAGTAAATCAAAAGGGATTTAACTTTACTATCCTGATAGAAAAATAATAATACATACAAACATATACAAATCGTTACCTTAATATAAAAAGGCCTTAACAAATTTTGTTCTCAAATCGCGTTTGTTTTGTTTATTTCGATAATTTACAGGGTTAGCTACCGAAATATGATAAATGCGCGATTTAAAAAAACATTGAGTTAGGCCCATTCTAAATTAACGATACCTACATACCAGAAGTCAGTAATAACTACAGAAAATCTGAGTAGAGTTCCATCACATGATTCATAATTTCTTATACGCTTTCATACTTTTCGTTTGAGCTACCCATCATACTCATACTTAACAACATTTATGCCACTGTCTTGACTTCAACTTGCCTTAATTCAGTATGTAGAGGTATGAATCGCACACGAACATTAAAATACTCATTATGGCTTAATATAAAAAAAGACGTATGTATGTAATTTCATTTGGTTTTTGCATTCAAAATAAAATAAATTAGAGAATAATATATGCATGCATAAAAACCAAATTAATACCTAAAATTTTACCGATTTCATTACGCTCTTTCCTTCCTCCATAAGTCATATTTATTATAACATATACACATATCCTTATAAATCAATGTTATTGTGAGCATTAGGTATCCTCTCCCCAAACAATTTTAGAAAATTCCACCCTGGGATGTAAAAAATGTATTGAAAAATGTATTTTGACATCTGAGGGAGATCAGAAATACAAAAATCGAAAGTAGGAGAGTATACACATCTAAGCTGTCGAGGCCAATTGGTATGAACTCGCCTTGGCTAACACGTTTTATTTGAAAACTAAATAAACATTAAACAATCTTCCCATTTAGGCCATTTTGGGAAACAGAATTGTGCGGCCAGCAAAATTTGACATAAATTTGGCACAACAGCTATTAAAATGCGCCCCAGGATCTGATGATTATCAGGTTATTATAGCCAACACAATGGCGGCTGAATGTTTTTATGAAGGTAAAATAAATAAATATGTAACATAAAATATAAGAATTTGTAACAAAAACTTTTTTTAACGAGCAGGACAAGGGCGATTAGATGGCGCTAGTTGTGACTACAGCGAAAATGATAAACTGTCATTTATACAACAGTGTTACGAAAAAGGTATATACAATATTGAAATGGAAGCCACCATGTTCTCGTCACTAACCCTACATTTAGGAGTCAAGGCAGCCGATATCTGTGTTACGCTTATAAATCGTTTAAATGGAGATCAAGTTTCCATTAGCAGTGAAGAGAAGCAGAGATTTGAACAAAGGCCCTTCCATATCGTGGGAGCCTTTATAACAAAAATACTCAAAAGTAAATAAAAATTTAGTAAAAAATTATTTTAAATGATGTATTCAAATTATTTTTAATTTAATAGTTGTTTAATTAAGTTTTATAATAAAAATCTAGTTTATAGTTCTTCTATAAGCCTTTTAACCATTTTTACAGGATTATTTCCGGGCAAAATTAGTTTCTCGTCATCAGTTTCTTCTACGTTATGGCTCTTCAGAGCAAATTTTTTATTTTCAGCTTTAATCATATTTTTACCCAAACTTTCAGCTGTTCTGAGCAGTCTGTTGGGTATCACCCGATTTGGCTTTATCAATTCGGCCAAATCATAATTACAAGATTTGGGTTTTAATTTCATTTGGCTTTTGGATATTTCCAATGGCTCTGCTTTCTTTTTAGTTTTAGTTGATTCTTCTTGTATTTGTAAACGTGTGGCATTCGCTGGTGGCAGATCTTCAAACTGATTGCGCAACTCTGTGATTGCTTTCAAAGCTACAGCATTTTTGACATCTAGTTTTAATACATTTTGGTAAAGTTGATGGGACTGCGAAAGAGAAGATATGGTGAAATTTTAAAAATATTTAAAATTGGAAATCCTTTTTTTCTTAATATTCAAAATTAACTGCTTAGCCCACGATGTCGAACGAATTTTTCTTTCGTATAAATTACATTTAAAAATAAAAAACAATTTTAAAAATTTTGTTTTTGTTTCAAATGTAATTTGTACGAAAGAAAAATTCGTTCGAGTTCGTGGGCCAGGCAGAAAATAATTTTGTCCTTCATATTTAGCAAAAAAAAAAAATTAGATTAGATTTTCTTTCAAAACTATTGAAATTGATTATTATGAGACTGATTATTAATTTATTATTATGAGACACAACATTCATATATCTAATCCAATCTAACACAAAAATCGACTTAGGCGATTGCTCCAACACCGCACACATTTGAATAAACTTAATAAAAAATGCTGTGTTAATTAAAATATTAATCAAAATAAATTAAATATAATTCCAAGATTCAATTAATAAGTTAATTGGACAATTTTAAATATTCAAATAAAATATTAATTGAAATTATTATTCCACTTAGTTTCAATAACAAAACAATAAAAAGGCTTTAAATTAATTTAGTAATTGAAATCAATTTAAAATTTTTTCATGCATGGTAAATATGTATTGATCAGTTGGTTTAGCAACCAATGAAATGCTGCCTATAGATTAACTAACCCATAACAAATAAATTAATATTTAAAAGATATCAAGTTTCATTGAAATTTTCGTAGGAGCAGCAATCTTATCTATATGATTTAAAATTCGACGAAACAATTAATTTACTATACACTTTAGGTAGTTGTTATTGTAATTGAATAGTATTGAGTAGCATTAGTAGTTATTTCGAGTAGTTATTACCCTCGCTCGTGACAGCACCACACGTGTACTAAATTTTGTTTTTGTTCCTTTATGTTTTGCTTTTAGAAAATTCTTTATTTCCATTCTACTTTTATATTTATGGCTCACTTAATTCTAATACGGTTTCAGAGACGGGGTGCGATTATTGTTGCCTTCCTGAGTTTTAATGCCAATTTAATTGTTTTTTTTCTCCTTTAGACGAAATTGTATTGATTTAATTTATTGTGTTTTCTTAATCTTTAAATTTATTATTGAATACAGTAGAATTCGCATAATTCGAATGTATAACATTTCAAGTATGTACTTTGGATGAGTGAAAAAATTCAGTACTTTGTCAATTTATCAGTACTGTTTTCATCTTGAAAATACCACAGTACTCAAATGTCAGTTTTATATTTTTTTCTCATAAATTTTTTTTATTTCATGGTATAATAAATTAAGTTTGTGACGTTGCACATATTTGTTAGAGTAAAATGTCTCATGTGTGTCAAAAACAGAGAAACAAGGCGATCGATTCGAAGCCGGCAATCACCGCCGCTACCAAACACATCGGTTTGTTAAAACTTTTAAAATTTCCAAATAACTTTTTATACTTCACCGGCGGAATGAAATAATTTTTTTTTTTTTTTTTGGCGCCGCTATAAATTTTTGTTCAGGTAGTTGCTCTACTAAATGCAATTTGACATTTATAAAACAAAAATGCACGTCTACAGCAAAGTATATCAATATCAAGTATATGCATCTCGGCAACAACATAAACAATAAAAAAACAACAGGCTTCTTGTTTGTGTAAAATAAATTTACAATTGTCAAAAATTGCTCAGTAGCAGAGCTGTAAAGGAACGATTCATTTTTGAAAGAATCTACGAATTGTAAACGCGTTTGAAACTTTTTTTAAAACATTCAAAAGTTTTTTAATAAGGATCCTAATTCTAATAATTACTTTTCTTTAAATCACCAATGAATTCAATCAAAATTTAATTCAATTAATCTTTTTAGTGATGTGAATGCATGCAACAATTTTTCATTCATGAGAAATGCATTTGTGTTTTAATTCAATTCACATTTTGTATAAAATTAATCAGTTAAACTTTTTGTAAATCATTTTGAATTAAATACCAAATTTTAATCATTCTTTTACAGCTCTACACAGCAGAACTTAAAGAAAATTGTGTAGAAAGAAAAATGAAAAAACTTTGATCAGCTGGGCTCTTGCATGAACTTGTATAAATATACTTTGGTCTACAGCAGGCAAGACAGTTTTACCGGTGCTTTATTCCTTGCGGTTTTCAACTTATACATACGAATACATGTAGCAACATTGAAAACATGTCAATAAACCAAAAATTTGAGATGAGGCCACTTCGAATAACTTCTTCTTTTATACGGCGTTTGTTTTTAAGCAAAATATTTTTCAACTAAGCGGGTTTTCTTTTAACCGAGTATAAAAGCTTTGAAATTGATCCAAAATGAAATGTTTTTTTTTTTAAATTAAACAGCACTCTCTTATCTGAGTTCGACTGTATACCATTCAAGTATTTTATTTTATTAAGCAACTGAAAACCAGTCAAATGTTTTACAAAGTGTGTACTATTGTACTTAATATTAATATATCGTCAGACTGGACAAAAATTTAATCAATCATGTAAGATTAATAGTAAAAACCGATTTGTTAAAAGTTCTTGAAAAAGAAAATTTGCTTTCCATTGGCCAATTTGTGTGTCATAATAAATACGAAGCGAATTTATGCCATATAATATACATACATATGTACATATGTATGTATGTACGTATTTCTTATTATTCCAATTTGTGACATTTTAACTCACCTCTCTTCTTCTGCCATAGGCATAATTACTCTCTGCTAAACGTAAACGAGCTTTTAAATTACCCGGATCTAGTTTCAGAGATTCCTCACAGTCCTTGATTGCATCTAAAAAATGTTGTTGCCTAAAATCTAAGAATTAAATTAAACAATAATAGAATTCAGTATTAAGCAAAAAAATTTTTAAATAAATGTCTACAGGTCAAGGCTCTATTGTTATAGGCTGCTACGGCTTTCTCTGGACAACACTGTATTGCACAAGTATATTCCTTCAAGGCATGATCATATTCCTTAGAGCGAAAATATTCATTGCCACGTAAACGGTATCTAAACAATTGAAATTTGCATTAATCTCATCTCATGCAAATAATTTATTTCAAGCAATTCACTCTTCTGAGATCTTTTCCTTTTCTATATCCGTTAAATTCAACCATTTATTTAAAGATTTTGAATCATCTTCTGTTGTTATTTCTGTGATCGTTAAAGGCTCTTTTACTATTTTCTCCATATGTAAACGATTTTTGCGCTCAATTTGTTCTTGTTGACGTTCTTCTGCCAAATCTAAACGTAATATTTCCTCTTCAGCATCATATTTATCCCATTTATTATAATCTGTAGATATTAATCTTTGTCCTGTTGTAGTTTCATTTTTAGTGGTCTTTAAATTTGACGATTTTTCTTTAGCATTTTTAGTTTGCAAAATAGTGCCACCTTTTCGTATCGGTGGCATTTGGGTATCGTTAAAGTTCTGACTTTTGGCGTCTTTTACCAGTTTTTGTAGACTTTTGTCGGTTGTTTTAATATCATGATTCCAATCCTGCATTTAATATTTTTAATAAATTAATCAAATAAAAAAATAACTGATTAGAGAGAACTCACATAAATAGGCTGTAACTCATTCGGCTCTAAGGCCTCGCGTCCCTTTATTTGCTCTTCTACTCTAAATAAGCGGCTGTGCGGTTTTAGCTCCTTTAATTTCTCTTCTGCACATTTTGTTAAATCGGGAAAATATCCCTCCTCATTGGATCTCAAAATATGCACAATTTTTTCCATTTCTTTACCATCTTTACAATCTTTTATATATTGGAAATCTAAATGATGTATGGGAATGCCGTGACGCTGTAGAAGAGTTTTTCTAGTTTTATTTTCCATGCCGTCGTTATTTTTATTTCATAATAGTTTTAGTTTTTTTTTTCAATATTTTATTTTCGAAATCGATTTTATAAATTAAATAATTTGTTTGGTTTCCAAGGGTTACCACAAGTCAAATTAATTTTAAAGGTGGTGCTACTTCTACGCCAGTTGTAGCTTTCCAAAATGGTAAAAGAGAATTTAATTAAAATGTAGTTCAAGGTAAATTTATAAAAGGTAAATCTCGACAGTTAAAGTGATTATTTTCCCCTGGATTCGCCCCTTGCATTTGTGCCACAGTTACTTTGTCAAATGCTTTGTTGGCGCATTTTTCGACAAAGTAAGTGGAGGTTTTTCAAAGCGAATTGAGCCGCGTCTTCCTGTTATGAATTTGCCCTGATGTAGTTGTAGCAACAGCTATCACACACTAAAATATAAATATTTATAAACAAGACGAATTAATAACAGATGTTATCATTGACAGCTCGGGTGATTATTTTCGCTTTCTTTCGCCAATCTATGTGTTTGTAATCCAGATGTGATGCAAAATATTTTGGTAACACACTGTTCGGTAAATATTTTGAAGAGCCAAAATGCGAATTACAGCCCGTTTTCGATTAAATTCGAACACTGTCAATTGTGTTCATGCTTAGTAGTGTAAATACGAAGTTAAATGGCACTAATCCTTTTTTAACAAATATTTGATAGGTGTTAACAAAGCTTTATGCATTTTAATTGAAAATTTAAAACAACTCCCTGCAAAAAGAATTATGCAAATACGCATCTTTTTTTTTTTTTTTTTTTTTTTTAATTAGGACCAGCACTCAGGGGATGACCCCTACGTATGCAGTGCATTGTGCCGGAATTCAGATACCCCGTTTATACGCATTTCTTATTTGCAAATAAAACTATTTGCAAAAACTTAACTCACTGTTTATACGCAAATAGCATTCAGAAATATTGTTGTATTTTTGGTAATGACACGCAGTAAATATATAGTCATCTGGTAGCATCACACATCTTATTTGCAAATAGCTTGTTATTTGCAAATAGTTTTCGAAACATTTTAAGTTACAATAAAAAAGTAATACGGCAACGCTTTCCACTCTTATTTGCAAATAAGAAGTGCGTATAAACGGGGTAAGAGAGAGGGATAGAGTAGAGAAGATAGATGTTGAAAATTTAGAAGACTTAATTAACTCTTTCACAACTCTGCTTTGCGCGTTATGTTAATTTTTAAGGCAGTGTTGAGACGCCGCCTCCGGTGTTAAGTAGATGCATTAACTTTGTTAAGCTGTATTAGTATTAGCAGGCATTTTATTAATTGTTTTACTTCGCCGATGTTTCTGCTAACCGACGAAGGAGGGCGATGTTGTGTACATTAGATTGGAACATCATCAATTTGCTGTCGGTACAGTTTTTAGTGACCAGTGCCATGCCTTCGTAACTTAAATAGTCCGACAACAATTAATACAATGTCTCACTAATGTACATTACAGAAATTAATGATGTTAATTAATTGACTTGCTCTGGCCAGGGTTTGAACCCAGGCCCCACGTCATTGTTTCCTTAGTAGTCAACGCGCTAACCACTTCAGGCAACACCACCCTCATCTGATTGGTTTCAACATGATTGACTAGAAGTTGTTTTTAATATTTTTATTTACAAACTAAATTTTAATCTTTTATTTACATATTAATTTATCTGTTATTTCTAATCGGTTGTCAGCATTATATGCACAAACATTTAAACTATGATTTTACAGCACTAAACTTAATTAATCATTATTAGCAAGTTTATACCATTTGTCCCCAAATTGAGGAAAAATTATGAAGTTTGATCAGGGTGTTTTTAAAATATTAATATTATTGTCAAAATAGTAAAATGTTAAATTTTCATCATGATAAAAATCGAAATGCACATAAAATCAAAGTTGGAAATATCTATAATAATGTTTAATTTTTTAATAATACATATGACAAAAATTTATTTCATTTTATGTCTGCCATCATTGATAGACAAAATGTTTTATGTTTGCCTATTTCAAACATGGTATAATAAATAAGGTAGTCTTGTCGCTAAAACAAATACATCGTCACAAAAACAACAGGTATTTTGTGAGTGTAAAATGTTTTCTGTGTGTCAAAATCAGAAAAACAAGCCGATCGCTTCGAAGCCGGAAATCATCGCCGTTTTTGTCAATTCAAGTCGCTGCCGATTTTTTGCTGCTTTTTCAGGTAGTTTGGCTGTTAAAAATGCATTATTTAAGTTTCTTATGGCTCGATTATGGATATCAACCAAACTTCAG
The DNA here is from genome assembly GCA_947311025.1 of Lypha dubia. NCBI lineage: Eukaryota > Metazoa > Arthropoda > Insecta > Diptera > Tachinidae > Lypha > Lypha dubia. Next base: position 8,932,738 of record OX371260.1, on the reverse strand, counting down.
TTGCGTTGCCAGAAAAGCACTAAATAGCAACTGAAATTGGAACCTCTCAGTTGCTATCCGTAATAGAATTGTCAGCAACTGGAGTTCAGTTGGCACCCATAATCGACCCATTAATGTGATATTAGGCTTTTCTTTACAACAGTTTTTTTTTATTTAATATATAAAATTTCCAAATAAAATTTTATACTTCACCGGCGGGTTGAAATAATTTTTTTCTGCTTAGACGCCGCTACAAATTTTTAATCAGCTTGTTGCCCTGCTACATACAATTTGACATTTGTAAAACAAAAATAGTCTTCTACAGCAGGCAGGACGACTTTACCTGTTTTTATTATAGAAAATTTGAAAAAAATTTGATCCTGATAAATATAAAACGTCATATTAAGGAAAAACTAGTATTATATTTTCATATCTTGTGATATGAATTTGTACTTTGCCGATTGCATTCAGGAGATATTTATATGAAAATGTTCTAGATATTTTTGCAGATTTTTTTTATAGCTAAACATTTTTATATGGACATGATATTTTAAAAATACTTTAAGGAATACGATAACATTGCTTTAATTATTATTATATTGATTGATCTGTTAGCAAGCAAAGATCCGCTATTACGGAACTTTTTATTTAACCGCTATTGTTTTCAGCGGTTCTATGGTGTAATGGTTAGCACTCTGGACTTTGAATCCAGCGATCCGAGTTCAAATCTCGGTAGAACCTGGTAAAGTCTATCATACTTTCCCTTTTTTTAATTATTAACGGCGTAAATCACATAAAAATTGGACTAAAAAAATTTTTAATTAAATCGTATAATTTATACAAAAAGAAAACTAATTTTTCGGAAAAAGTGGATATTGCAACATTGTCCTTATGATTTGATTCGCAATCATTTTTAGCACTTTTTAATGTTGTTCATTTTCTTCAATTTAATACAAATAAATTTTCATTTAATAATATTTGTTTTTTTTTTTCTTGCTTTCCATTAAATAAAACTTTGATCTGATAAGAGATATGACTTTATGTAATACGAGTACGTAATGATAAAATGTCACATCATCAAGTGTACTTACATTAAATAGAATGATGAACAAATATTATATGTACTAGTAGATGATTACAATTTATTTCACATTAAAAAGGGGATTAACTTCAAATAAATAAAAAGTGCTTTTTATTATTAAAATAATTAAACAACATGACAAATGAGTTGTCTTTATATATACATACATATTAAAATTGGAACATTTTAAATTGTTATCTTTACATATTGATTTTTATTTAAAGTTTATTTTGGAGCCATAGTAAGTCAGAAGCCTTCAGGTTCAATTCTACGACCGTAAATACAATCATAAAAAACACTTGTTCGAACCAATCTCCTCAATTTTTCTTTGTTTGCAAAAACGCCTACTCGCACAACCGGCATCTTTTCATTTGTTTTGATTGTGTGATCATAATTAAAATAACCCCTTACTTTTTATTGATTTGAGTTTTGTTGCTGATTTCGTTAAGAAAATTTTTGAACCTAAACTGATTAGTGACGTTCTACATTAATTTAAAAAGCATTGTTAACGCTTATATTCACCACATTAAGCTTTAATTTAAGGTGTACCTATATCATGTATTCAAAAACATATATGTATATACAAGCTGAAGCATCGACGTGCATATAATGTTGGTTTTACAAGGTGCACACTCTCAGCTAGAAAACTATTTTAAAATTTTTATATACACAATCTAAAGAAATTCATAACTTAATTTGCTTAGAATAAAATTTAACAAAATTTTGCTTAACAATGGTTTAAGTTATTAGGTTATTGTTATGAATGTATTACCGATATGTCGCATGAAATTGCTCTAATTTTGATACTAGATACGAGATACTTGAAAGTATTCTGAGTGTTAAGCTACGTTCACATTTATCAAATATTTGTCGAAAAAAACGTAACCAAGAAAATAACTAATAATTTATTTCCTTTAATTCCAATATTTTTTTAATTTTGGGTTCGAATTTTTTAAAAACTATAAAAATACTCTTTTGGAGAAGAATTAATTTTATTTTGTATTATATAAAAATCGTGTTAATGACACTATCCCTAAGCAAAACTATTGGTTACGTTTTTTTGATAAATGTGAACGTAGCTTTAATCGAAGAAATAATTAGGGTAATCACTATTGGTTGAAAACTGCTCTTGCATACGTTACAGATCTTGCAGGTAGGTATAGCTTATTTACATACTTATGTAGGTATTGCATTGCTGCAAACTGATGAAAATAAGCTAGACTTGCACGATCTGCAATGATTACAAAAATAAGAGTGATTTTCCCTTAATGAAAAAAAAAATAATAAAAAATACCAAAATGATCAATTTCTCATTTCTTTTTTATATATATTAATGCGGGTCAATCGAAATCTATTGACCGATTTTCAAGCCATAGTGGAACAAACATTAATAACTTTTATATTTATAAACAAAAGACTCACGTGATTAACATAAAGTTGATTTACTTAATTTTTTCAACACACTTCTATATTCACCACGAAACTGCAAAAATTTCGTTTTTAATAATTTAGCTACTTTCAACTACATTATTTGTAAATTGTAGTTCAATCGGTTCTATGGTGTAATGGTTAGCACTCTGGACTTTGAATCCAGCGATCCGAGTTCAAATCTCGGTAGAACCTTCTTTTGTCTTTTTTTTTTTTCAAAATTTAGTACGACCGATAATATTAGTACATTATCTCAAATATAACGCCAGTGCTGTGCACTTTGTGACAAAATCACATACATATACTTATATTGTAAACTATTAAAACCTTCAAAATTGTCAGTTATTTCACTTTTGTTATAGTTTTTTCTTTTTCATTTTTAGAGAACAATATAGGTAGTATTTATAAGTCGCAAAATCTCAAAATTTTTTAGATTACATACTTATAATCAACTGGTTCTAATGTTGTAATGGTTAGCACTCAGGACTTTGAATCCAGCGATCCGAGTTCAAATCTCGGTAGAACCTGGGAGTGAAAAGATCCGATTCCCTGTCACATTTAAAATTTTGCAGCTACGTATCAGTTTTAGGGATCAAAAAGTTTCAAACTCCCTACTATATTATAAAAATTAAAAATGGCTGACACGAGAATTCATGAAGAATGACTTACTTGGTAAACCAATCAACAATATGTTGTTGGTGTTTCTTAAAGATCCAATAATAAATATGTATGTACGTTTTTAAATTCGTTTTTTAAACAAATTGCAATTTTAAGTCCTTTAATATTTAATTATTTAACTAGAAATTAAAATCGACACAAATATAGTATGTTTGTAGGTATCAGTAACAACGTGACCAACCTGTCACAAAATTTTTTTGAAATGTATACTTTCGAACATGAAGATAGTATCAGCTATCAAAAGTCTTAGCGAAATGCATGAGTCAATAAATTGATTTGTACAGTATATTGTAAAATGGTTCCAATACCTTGACCAACCTTATCAAGACACAAGACGAGTATGACATTTTCTGGTACATAGTATTAACAGTTATTTTGGATAGATTGTTAAAATATTGCCCATGTTCTTTAAGAAGTTAGTGCCGAATATGTATTCCGAATTCTCGCAGATGCATTATAAAAGTTATATGCTTTTATTTGTATTACGCTTTCTGGTTCCACTGTGACCGCTTTCGGAATATAATATTCACTTAGTTGTAAAAATGATAAATTCTTTAAAATATAATAAAAAAAAAACAGCAGCGTCACAATGTAAATTAATTAATATGTATGTATTGTTTATAAAATAAGGCGAAAAAACACTCGCCCAACGTGGGGCTCGAACCCACGACCCTGAGATTAAGAGTCTCATGCTCTACCGACTGAGCTAGCCGGGCACATATCTTAATTATTGTATAGAGTAAAACTTAAAACGGTTTCTGCTCACAATATAGCTGTGAATTTATTTTTATTCATACATATCGATGGCTTAATATAGAAAGGTTTTTCCAAAGGCAATGAGGGTTGCCCTAGTAGTTCCGATTTTGAAACCGGGGTTGAATCCGAGTGAGACAAGAAGCTATCGGCCGATTTCTTTGCCGTCGGCTTTTGGAAAGTTATTTGAATACTTCCTCCTGGCAGCAATCAATGATGTTATTATTGATAAGGAAATTTTGAAGGATTTTCAATTCGGTTTTAGGAAAGGACTTTCGACGACACACGCGCTGACGGTATTTACGGACTATGTTGCCAGGGTTCTGAATAGGAGATGCCCGACATTGGCTGTAAGTTTGGATTTTTCCAAAGCCTTTGATACGGTTTGGCATGAGGGGCTGATCTACAAACTGATGGAAATGGGATTTGGCAATGGCATCTGTCGTATGGTTAACAGTTTTTTAAAGAACCGAATGTTTAGGGTCCGGTTTGGAAGCGTTCTCTCTCATGAGGGTTCTATTTTTGCAGGAGTTCCGCAGGGGTCGTTGCTGGGTCCTGTTTTATATAATATATTTGTATCGGATATACCTCCACCTGCTTCAGGCGATCTTTTGTTGGCCTATGCTGATGATATCCTTATGGCTTCTACTGGACCAAGGGCAAGAACAGTTAATAGTCGGATGAACCGATATTTGGTGACATTGACGGAGTATTTTACAAGCTGGGGTCTTAATCTCAATTTGCGTAAGACAGTGGCGGTTATGTTCAAAGGGCGACGGAAATATATATATATCCGAACTGTAGGTCGTATATACCTTGTTTGACGGTTGGTGGGGAGATGATTATTTCATCGGACAGAATCTTGGGGTTACTTTTCACGAAAACTTCGAGTTTCATAGACATATTGATGACATATTGTTGAGGGCCAAGCGCATATATTCTGCGTATCAGAGCATATTAAAGCGCAGAGGTGGCCTTAGTATAACAGGCCGTCCACACCAGCAATAAGTTTGGCAATTATTGCCGTGGCAACCGTCAAATTTGATTGCCGACACAAGATATTTGCGTGTGGACCGCACGAATATAGCTATAAACACATAGATCACAGCGAGCAGCAGGCAGCAATGTGTCACAAATAAAATAAACGAGTTTATATGAAGTTGATTATTTTGACGACAGCAACACAGGTTGTTGTCTATGCTACTTTTGCTGTTGCTGCCAAATTAGACTAATTTATATTTCCATAAGCAGCAATAAGCTGATACAAAGCTGCCAATATAATATAAATGTTACAGCAATGAGATCTTAAAATATTTTATGTTATTTAACCGAAAATAACATAACAAAATTAAAATAAATAAATAAATTGATGTGCTTTTATATTTTTACTCGATATTACAACGTTTTGAGGTGGTAATTTCGATTTTATTCTTATGAAATATTTATGTGGCACCTCTGAAGTATGTAGTAAAACAAATATTTAAAAAAATAATATCAAAACTTCAAATTCGTTTGTCTGCTGCTGTCGTTCTCAATATATTTAAATAGCTAAGTACATGTCAGCAATTGAAGCCAACTGCATTTGAAGACTTCTGTTGTGAAGTCTGCTGTGGTCTATGTGTTTATTGCTTTAGTGTTCAAACACATGTTTAGCAACAATTGCTAGAAGATATTGCTGAGCAATTATCTCTGAACACATGCTGTCAAGTCAAATTCAATTGTGATTTCTATGAAAATTGTTTTTTATGGGCAAATAGAATAAAAAAATTAAAAATCAAATGTATAAATAAATGAAAACCAGAAAAAAGTGAAACATTTTTAAAATAAACATTCATACTATTGATTAAGCCCGTAATTAAAATTTACAATACAAATAATATACAACCTTATTCAGTAAAATTTTCATATTTGTGATCTAAGATATCTACGATTTCCGTACCACAAATACATATTTGAACACTGGCAATTTGACGTCTAAATTCTGCCGACGTTATTGCTTGTATTAAGACACATGAAATTGCTGGTCTGGACGGAGGGTAAAGGTGCGTCTTTTAATATATCGCCAGGTTATACGTCCACTCGTCTCCTATGCCTTTCCGATCTGGTTTGGAATATCTTCATCCCAGATGGAACGGCTTAGGAGGTGGGAACGTATGATTCTGGTGGGTTGCTTAGGATTAAAGCCTTATATAGGTCGGAATGGGGAGTTGCGTAGGCCATCACGTTTATCTATTTACAGGGCAATTGATTTTGCTCGGATAGATGTGTATATGATGGAAAGTGCACTAAAGTTTATTGAGAGGGTGCAGAATTCAAATAATTCTTTAGTTGAAGAGTGCTTCTCTGAGGTTAGGAATCTTGAGGCCATTCAAATGTCAAAATACCTTTCACCGGTGGATGTGTTGACTCTTAGGCGAGCGGGACTCCTTTATCAAGGTGCAGACTTGCTGTTTTATCACAGGCGAGTTAGAACATTAAATATAAATGATACTGTGTATATGACAACTCAGTAGAATTATTTTATTTACTCCTTTGTTTTAATTATGAATTTGTTTGTTTATATTTTGTTTGTTAGTTTTATAAGTTATTATTTAGTAATTAATTTTAAGTTCTTTAGTTTCGTAAGTATTATTTCGAGAGCTTCCCTTTTGTTTCCTTTTTTTTGGGAATTTATTTATTTATTTATGATGTATATTAAAATGTAATTATTAGTTTAATAAGATAGTTTTTGAAAAATACTTTAGTACGAGTATGTAAGGAATTTTAAAAATTGTTTTAGTTTTAATATTAAAACTAATATTTTGTAAAATGTTTTAGGAAAATCAATCTGAATCTGAATCTGAATATAGAAAGGTCGTACATGTACGACCATATGTATGTACATACATATGTACAAATCTTATAAAATACAAGAACAACTAGGAAATTAATTAACACATTAATGATCCAAACACAAACTATGGGCAACTACATACATATTAATTAGAGAGATTATGAAAATTACTTTGATCTATAATGATTCCTGAAATGATTTCGATGTCTTCAATTTGATTTGATGTAAAAACATATAAATACTAATATATACATACATATGTATATCTATGTAGTTTTTCAACAGATTTCCAGTTTCATTCTCAGCCTGTAAATGAAATATTATGTATATATATATATATACATAAACACATATATAAAATCTTGTGAATCAGGACAAAACTATGTATGTATAATAAATAAAAAACTGAATTTTGTATCTAAATGTAGTACATATGTATTGTCATACTGTACTATTTATATATTTGGGCTATTTTTAACACGTCAACATTTCATATCAGTGATGGAAAAATGAAAAATTGATATGGTACTGTCCGTCAACAAAAAGAGTATATTTTTCAATATTGTGGTACTTTTTATGAAACATTTATTTTTATTCAAAAATAATATTAAAAAGTACACAAAATTTAACATTTTCGTTACCCATTAGAAGCAGTGGTGTGCAAAATATATATGTATGTTTATTGACTAGTAATGTGTAAAGTAGCATGTTATCGAAACCATGTACATAGTTAAAACACATTAGAATGGATTGCTTGAATGGTCCAATTCACACGAGATTAATTGTGCTGGCATAACATGGCAGCTTGTAGGTATTTTCGGTGAAGAGAGTCGTTATTGGTTGGCATAATTTTTCAACCAGGTTCAACCCACATTAGCAGCACAAAACTAATATAAACACACTTACGAATACAGGTTCTGTGTTTTCTTTTTTACAGACCGTATTTAGTCGTTGGTTAGCTATCGTCGAGTGAACATGAATTTCAAAGGAGAAGGGGGTTGGTCACGCCAACAAACTTTATGTATTTCTTTTTTAATAAAACAGTATGAAACATTCTCAATTCATTTTTAATTTTTTTATAGGTATTTTATATTTTTTTATTTTATTTATAAGCATAAAATATTTTTTGTAAATAAGGCGGTTTATGTTTATTAATTGTTAATTGATTAAATTTGTCAATAAATCTTTTAAAAAACATAACATTTTTTAACGATTAATTACAAAAATTCTCAGAATTTACTTAAAAAACTACAAAAGTTCTAAGAGAATCAATAAGTTACATTCACAATTAAAATAAAAACTTTTAAAAATGTTGGCTAAATTTTTTTATTAGTATAGAAGTTTTGATGCAATTTAAAAATTTTTTATATTGATGTTTAAAATTTTCCCTCATTGCAAAACTATTCAGTAAATTCGCTTCTTATACTTGAAATTCCTCTTAAAATAATTGCCAATTCATCATCACTTATTCTCGCTATATTTCTGGCAATTATGTTCCGTTATGCGTATAACGAAAGACAAACTTCAAATGAATAAAAAACACTAAGCCACACAAAGCTGAGTACACGTATATATTTTATGCCAGATTAATTAGTATCGTATGTGAACAAAACAACAAAAATTGTGCGGCATAAAAATTCATCTCGTGTGTGAATGCTCAATGATTATAAAAATAACGCAGATTTCTAAACAGGGAACAAAGCAAAACAAAAAAGTAGTACTAAATATAACGTAGGGGTACTGTGGTATTTTCGTTGTGAAAAAGTACTGAAAATAGTACAAATGTACTAAATTTTCCATCACTGTTTCATATAGAACCTGGAAAAAAGAAACTACAAACTAACCATGCAGTATGCCATTATTAATTTATAATTATTTCTCACCTCTGTGGTAAACAAGCTAAACGTAGTTAGGGTCGAAACCTAAGGAATGTCTTTGATAAGTCTGTCTATAAAATGGCAGCACTCTCATCTACAATATCCAAAAATAAAACAAGCAGACATTCAACAAATGTCAACACGCAGTTTGTTTACAAGCCGAATTAAATTAGACTTGAAATTGCATTTTGCTCTCATAAAATTATCATTATTTTATACTAAAAATTAATAAATTTATTTAAATTGTGTTTTCATCTGCTTATTAAGTTCTAAAGTTTGTTATTAAATAAAAATATATATAGGAAAAGTGTTTTTTTTAAGTGAGAATCCAATTCGAAAAACAATAAAAATTTTATTGTGGTGCGCGGTAATGAAAACAAAATAGAGCTCCCGTTAGAATATATTGATGTGTCTCAACTGTTGTTGTTTTAAATATCATAAAAATGTGAATGTGGTTTTGTGTAAGTGCACATCGGCTAATGTTAAAATTGAAAATAATACAACTGAATTGAAACTGACGGTTTATGAATTTACATTTTATTACATACATAAATAAGTAGGTATGTATGTATGTATGTATGCGATTCAAATAAATAGGAACAATTGCATACATACATTTTTAAAAATTTTCGACAACGGCATCGGTCGAACAAATCAATATAAGGACATAAAGGGTTTACCAATAGGTACTTGACAACTTTGAATATAATTTGTGAACGTACTATTTCACTGACAATCTCACTGTTACTTTCCTTTTTTTACATAATTTACATAAATGTTTTAATTGTATTTCAAGTCGATATAAATTTTAGGAAATAGTATCTCAAATGGTTTAAAAACAGTTGCCAAGTCCTTATTGGAAAACTCTTTATAAAATTTCATTTGAATTCAATAGATTTTTTTTAATATTCATCAATCGGCAGGCAGCAGAAAAAAAAAATTTCTTTCGCCCAACGTGGGGCTCGAACCCACGACCCTGAGATTAAGAGTCTCATGCTCTACCGACTGAGCTAGCCGGGCTGTTATGAAAATTTGACTAAGAATGTATTTTGATATTATGCTCATTAGTATTGGTGTGAATTCTTTGACGTTAGATATTAAATTATTAAGTCAAAAAAATTCATAACAGAACGTAATTGTTATCATTTGTTGTTCGTATTTCTTTCCGATAATTCTTTTATTAAATCCTCTCATGATATTTATTTTAAAATAAAATTTCACTGATTATCTCAATCATGTCCGCTATCGAAGTACATATTTCACATTAAAAAACTTGACATTAGTATTTAACTATCAGGGCCCAAATAGTTACATCCGTGAACGTACAACTCGTCACGTAATTTCCCATCCAATTATACGGTAATTACGTGACGAGTTGTACGTTCACGGATGTAACGATTTGGGCCCAGTTTTTTCTATTATTTCACTCAAATCAAGTGTTGTGAGAGTCCAAGTTTATTGGTTAAGCTTAGATCCCACTATAGGCACAATGTACCGATTTTCGTCGGCTCACTGAAGTACAGTTAATATAATAAGCTAAATTTGATTTATTTGTCAACTAATTGAAATATAAGAACGTAATTGCACCACACTGCATAGGTAATAAAGCCGTACAGACTTATTCCAGAATTAATATAGAAATAATGCAATTTTGGTTTAGTACTTATGCCTTTATTGCAGTGAGCCGACTAAAATCGGTACATTGTGCCGATAGTGGGATCTAAGCTTTAGAGGCTGCAATCACATTTATAACAAATTTTCTGATGTTCATTAGATACTACGTTTTTAAAGAATTATGTATGTCCTTTTTTATAAACGATTGTTATGTAAACCGGTTTTCCTACACACAATTCGTACACCAAACCAACATTAGCCTATCCATATCTCTTTCCCGAAGTACATACATACACATGTATGTATGTATGTATATATTGAAAACAGTGATTGATTTCTCTTTAGAAATAAAATGCATATCAAGGTTAACGTTTCTGTGCTGAAGTATGATCACTTCATACACTGACTGATAAATTGAATTAGATCAGTTTCTTTAATTTTTATTGAATTCTTATGTAATTCAAGTACATGATACAATTAAAAGCATTGAATTATTAATTACGTTCAAATTCAATTTAAAGTTACGAATTATTCATTACTTTTATTTATTTATTATTTAATATTTTTATTTAAATTTTATTGTTTTAACATTATGTATGATTGACATAAATTATAGAATAATATTTTTATGAAAGCTTATTCATATTCTCTGTATAAACAAAATGTGCAAAAAAGCTAAAAAAAAGAAACTGTAAAATAACTTTGAGGCATTTGCTTAATTTTATTATTTGCGTTATAAAGATTTAAAAAATAATATTCATCTGTAGTTCGATTAGTTTACTTCTAAATCTATTTCATCATTAAGATACGTTATTTCTTGTGAAATTTATTTAAGGACACTCAGTTATTTTATTATTTATTTCCTAATAGTTTTTACTCTTTTAATAAGGCTGCCTTTCGTTACTTTATTATTTTATTTACTCGTATATTTAAATTAAGTTGATGTTAAATTGTTAATATTAAGCCGAACGTAGAAGATAATATTTACAAAGGAAAATTATAAGAAAAAGCTAACATTCATTAAACAATCAAATCGAAATCAATTTTTGGGGAGTGTGCTTAAACGTAATGTTATGAATTTATGAATATATTTTTTATTTTTATTTTATAGTTTAACTTATATAAAGATGAAACTATATTTATACTTAGAAGTTATACGTAACTTTTTATTTAAGTTAAATTTAATTATTAAAATAAAAACTTTTATTTCACTTAATAGTTGTCGGCAGTTAGTAGTAATTTCTTGAATATGTATTTAAGTAATTAATATTTTAGGTTATTATTTTAAGTTCCTCTTTTATTCGTGTTCATTATTTGTGGCTTTCTTCTATATTTGATTAAATTTCAAAAGAAATTTCAGTTAAAATTTTGCTTAAAACTATTAACATTTTACATCAGCAGCATATTATTCTGTATGTTGTGTAGATGTTTCTGGCAGAGAATTATATATTTTTTTTTTTGAAAGATGAATGACACAAAAAAATCTTTTTTTTCTTCTGCTAATTCTTAATATTAATATTAATATTATTTGAATATAGGAACAATACTTAAAGTTAAAAATAAAACCAAATGAGAATGATGAAAATCATAAAGACGCTTTAAAGTTAACAAAAAATAAATAATTTATATGTATGTATAATAAAGATAAAGATTTAATAAAACATACATAAATATTTAGCTTAAAAGCTCAATACTAAAATTTGTTTAAATAAACTAAAATTATATCACTTTGTTTGCAAATAAATCTTTCAACCGGAAACATCGCAACCATTTCGGTCACAATATCTTTAAGTCTTTTCAAGCAAGTTGTTTCCAAAAAACTTTTGTGTGAGTTGAAATTTGCAAACATTTGAAAATTTTAAAAACTTATAATAAAAGATCGTTCGTTTTTTTTTTATTATTAAAAAAAAAAATGGGTGTAACAATTCAATATCATTGGCTTGGTCAGAATTTAAAATATGTTAATTTGAAATTCACGTACAATATCCTCCAAAAAGCCTTTTAGACTATAATAAGAACGGCTACGCCAGTAAATGTTATTGTTAACCTGTTCCATGGCAAAATCAATTGCTGTGACCACTGATTTTAAGCCCAGTTTCTGTGACTTGTCTCTAAAACGTTCCAATTGCTCTTTGTGATAGTCTTTGCTCATGTAAGTGGTAATAGATTTGATCATAGAGCTTAATGTAGAAAAGCCGTCACCAAAACTAAAGAGTAGTGAAAACATTCATATTTGCGTTCTTTTTTCAACAATATTTCTAGTTAACTTACTATTCTGCTATATCTTTTATATTTGTTTGTAAGAAATCGAGTGCGATCTCAAATCCTATGGGATTTTCCGCCACTGCCTTGAAAGCTCGTGCACCATCTTGTTTCAGTATACCTGAAGTTGGATTAATTGTCATGTTTAAATATCTGGAAAGAAAAAAACAGTGGATATAAATGTGTTTCTATTGTATATAACACGTTGTTTTGGCAACAAATCGCCAGTCGGTTCTATGGTGTAATGGTTAGCACTCTGGACTTTGAATCCAGCGATCCGAGTTCAAATCTCGGTAGAACCTTTACTTTTTTTAATTATTTTATATTATAATAATTGTATTGAACATGGAATGTACTTACTTGGACAATAGCCAAGGCTTGGTAGTGCAACCCAACGATGATAAAATTTGTTCCTTTTCCGAGGCACTTGTTGTACGTTTGTATTGTTTATAGGCGAAATACCATTCTTGGAAAGAACCTTCAGCCAAAGCTGTACAATAAATTGTTGGCTTCATATTAGGCGTAATGCTAAAATCAAACGATAAAATACATAATTAAAATAGGGGTTAATATGTATGAAAATTTAAATTATGTACATATCGTCAGTTAAAACGCAACCTGCCATAACTAACAAAAAATCTAAAATGGGTTTTTGGGTTGATTCTGATGCATTGCATCCAAATACACAACCACAAAAAAATTTAGACTTTTCTGACCAAAATTAGCGATTTTATTAACGAAAAACAATCGGCCCTATTTACAAATGCATTTATTTGCTAAACGCAAAAAGAATTAAGTGATCGTTTGTATGGGCAACATTGAAAAATTACAAAAAAACTGATAGATTTGACCGTTGAAGAAATTGTTTGCTAAAGGATAGTGAAATTAGCTACAGCTTAAAGCATTTTATTAAAAAAAATTAAGAAATTCATCTCAAAAGTGCTTTTGTAAGAAATAAAGGAATATAAGAAGAGTATTAATAAAAAGCGTCATGTCAACGTGCATATAGCAGCAGACACTTTTAAAAAGGCTAAAGAAAATTGGTGACATTGTAGTAAGCAAAACCGCATGAAGGGAAAGGAATATCAATGTTTTTCTAAAGGAAACGTAAAAATTTTGCGTAAGCCTAGAGAAATGAAGGATGCATGGAAGTCAGTTTTGCGGAAAAAGTTCGATTCGATATTGTTCTTAGTTTTCGGAAGTTATTCGTAAAGAAATTTTTGATTCATTTTGGAAAATGTCACTACCAAAAGATTGTCATTTTTGCTATGAAAATTAATTCATATTTTCTAAATTCATTCTTCAATTTGTGAAACTTTTTATATGAAGTCTTTTTTTGTTTAATTTTAATGAATTATTTTAATTTACTTTTTGTGATGCAATATTAAAATAAATTAATATATAATAAAAATGTTTTTAATTAAAATAAATAATAAAACTATTTTGCATTAAAGTGTAGATGGGGACTTTGGTTTCAGAAAATTAAGGTACAAAAGGACCTAACTAACATATCCATTCAAATATCACAAAATTTGATTTTATTCTGCCAGAAATGAATTTGTCACATCTTTTTAAATAATGCTGGTGTAAATCATGCTGATTGAAACTATACTTTTGATTTAAAACAGTATTTCGCTTCTCCTGTAAAATTTCAAATATGTTAGTTGGGGCCGTTTGCGTTTTAGCTGACGATATATAGCTTTGTCATCATGAGTGTACATTGGTGTTTATTTTAGAGATGTGCAAATGTCGTGAATTTTTCGTGTCACGCGTGACTCATGCGTGAATCACGTGATTCGCTCAAAATAGTTCTAAATGTTAAGCTTTTTCTTCTTTTGAATTTTTTTATCTTTGCTAAAATTACATCCATTCCATATGTAATTACGTACATACATACATATCTACAAATGTATGTATGATTGTGGCTTCCCCGTTACAAATGCAGACATTCAGCAACATACATACATACACCTTTGATAATCTTGAGTTAACCTAAACCTAACAACACTAGTATTCCTTTTCAATTCCTTTACACATAAGTAATAAATTTAAATAACCTGCCTTGGCAGACAGTGCTAGATTTTTTATATTAAGTTTATCCCCTGTATTGTTAATTTTTCGGGCATTTCCTGAATTTTTTTTTAATTTAATTACTGATCGTGAAGTAAATAAAGAAATTAACTACAAAATAAAATTTTTTAGCATCTGCTAAATCTTTTATTGCAAAATTTGTATTTCATCGAGAGCGTGCGTGCAAAATTATTCCCTTCGTGCGTGAAAGTACGTGATTAAACATATTGCGTTCGTGAGCGTGCGTGATCGTAAGCGTAAATTTACTCACGCGCACATCTCTAGTTTATTTACATAGATTAGCTTAGTTAGGTGCTCGAAGTTGCGATCAAAACGAGAACGATATGTTACCTTAACGTTGGTACAAATTATAATTTAACAAACCCCCAATGAGATCTTTAAGAATTTTTTTGTGGTTGTACAGTAGACGCTCGTAAATTAGAACCACTTTGTTCCCTGGGTAGTTCTAATTTTCGAGATATTCTAACTTCTTTTTTAAATAAAAAGCAACACAAAAGTGCATCTTCGTTTAGAAAATACAAAAAAAAAAACACTTCTGCATAGATTTTTTAATTGTATTTATTGAAAGCGAACACAAAAGATACCAATTTATTAAAATTCATCGCAGTTTAATAAATAAATATATCTTAAAAATACATATGTATGTATGTTTATATATAACTATTATTTTTAATCATGTCATCAGTGGTTTGTTTGCTTTTTGGCTTTATTAAATTTTTCACAATAATATCGTTGCGGAGCGCCTACAGATACAATTTTTCAAGTATTAAAAACAAACAAAAAATACAAATACAGTCAGTTCTAATTTTAAAGCATGTAAAGTATTAAAAACGTTAATTCTAATTTCGGAAGGATTCGAATATCCACGAGTTCTTATTTACAAGCGTCTACTGTAATAAAAAGAGCTAAACTGTTGTGAAATAATCTAAAAAGCTTTATTTGTTTTAAATATTTTTCCACGTAAATACAAAAAAATAAGAAAATAAAAAATTAACTGCGCCCAACGTGGGGCTCGAACCCACGACCCTGAGATTAAGAGTCTCATGCTCTACCGACTGAGCTAGCCGGGCATGTGAGTGTTCTTGTCAAATACTAATTAATAAGAAAGTTTAGAAAATATATATAGTAGAATATTCAATTTGTAATTTTAACCGGTTGAATACATGGTGTGGGAAAATATTCTAAAATGCTAAATAATTTACAGAGTGACTCAAAATATATTAGTTGGCCATTTATGAAATTTCTGTTACTCTTTGCAATTTAAAATATTATTATTATGTAGAATTTTCAATTGAATGATATTTGAAATAAATGCACTAATTTTAATATACACACTATGGGGAAGCAGTTTTCGAAATTGCTTCCGTACGCACAAGTTTTGCAAACTTACTGAAAAGCTTTTCCTTATAGAAACATGTTGTTTTTGTTAATTTCCACATTTAATCAGCAATTTCTGTATTGAGTGATATGGTGGATTTCATATCAGCTAATATGGAAAATAAATTCAATATTTAAATTTAATTAAACATGTAAAGGAGAAATGACATATTTTATATTTGTTTTCAGAGATTTAAGTGAAAATATATATTCAACTGCTATCACCTCTTCAAATGTCGCAAGGAGTTGATATTTCGAGATTTGTATACATAAATGTTTTTCTTTATTGTATTTTATTTTATTTTTTTATTAGTTTGGACAACTTTAAGTTGAAACACCAGCTTTAAAACTACATATTCACTTATTGTCTTTGCAAACATTTGGGATGTTCATACTGTTGCCATATCAGTCATATTGTCATAATGTCTTATTATTTTACAATAGTTTAAAAAATTGTTGTTGTGGTTCAAGCAAAAAAGTCATATAATAAAAAGACATTTTGAGGTATGTTTAAAATAACAGTAGAAATCTTAGTCGAGCAGCTGCAACTCCTTATTCGAGCAGGCGATAATATTTACAAGCCACAAGAATGTAAACAAGACAAATTCATTACCAGGTATATGCACGACCAAGGCGAATTAATTATAAGGTGGATGCAGTGGCGTATTCACGCGAATTTATACATTACCTACACTGTCAAATTTGTTACATATTTTCCCGCGCCATTTTAATGTAATAAATAAAAGTACGACAAATTAAGACTGCAATGATATCTTGTGAAACCTTTTGCGTTCACACTGTACAACCGATTCTGTCAAAAAAAATAAATAAATAAATAAATGAAACATTACTTACGGATTAGATTTTGGATCAGCCATCCATTCTCTGTACTTAATATGGGCAGCATTATAGCAACGATCATATTTAAATTTACATGCAAGTTTGGCGACTAAAGCACGATGTTGTAGTTGTATATGACTCTCATTATCAGGCTCTTGTAAGCCGTAACGATCAAATGCTGGTCTTATCAAAAATTTCATAAATGCCTAAACAAAAATATGAAAACAATCGTCAATAAATTTCAACACCATAATAATTTCCCATACTGACTCACCCTGAAAGTCTCATAAGCAGGCTCACGATTTAGCATATAAATCAAATAGTTCAAACCTTGTTGAGCGGACGACCACAACAGTTCATCATCAGTGGCAGTGAATATCTCCATTAAGAAAGTCAAAGGTATATCGTAAGATAAATATTCAGCCTGTGACAAGTGTAAAGCATCATCCAAAAGTTGAGCTCTAGTTACACGCGGTAAAGAGGAGAATTTCTTTTTTAAAGCCAACCAAGATGTCATATCGTAGTTCACTCTATAGTAACCCTGTCGATTCAGATTAAGATAAACTACATTTTCCGAATTATTGTCCGAAGTGAAGGCATCCATAATAACCAATTCATGACCATTATCCATTAGCCAATGGGTGGGTATGCTATCACCCTTGTGCAATTCATCGGTTTCGTAAGTAATCGGTACAATCCATTTGCTATCATCTGTCATATTTTTAGAGGGTAAAATATAACGTTCCTGGGTAATAATTAAATCAGCATCACGTCTTTCTACGGTAACTACTGGGTAACCGGGCTTCGAAATCCAAGTGTCCATAATGCTCTTTACCTCCATATCCTGTGGTAAAGTTTTCTTAAGATGACCCTGTTTAGTCATGTACTCCCATAGATCATTACGATTGGCATTTTCATAGCTAAATGATTTCAAAAGATTTTGCGTAGCATCTCTAAAAGCTTCATTGCCCACGATTGAGTTTAACATTCTTAACAATATTGTGCTCTTCGAATAGGTAATGGGATCAAAAATACGTCTGATGTCATTGGTGGATTTTACATCGAATGAGATGGCATGAGAACTATTATCGGAATCATGCTGCATAGATTCTTTAAACTCGAATACACTAAAAGTATCCAAAATTTCAAATTCAGGATGAACACTATTCAGAGCAATATAGCTCATATAGCAGGCGAAACCTTCTTTTAGCCATAAATCATCCCACCATTTGGGTGTAACCAAATTGCCAAACCATTGATGGGCCAATTCATGAGCCACTATTTGAGCCACATATTCCATATGTTCTGACGAAGAGGCTTTCTCTAAATCTTCAGGCACCAAAAGAGCGGAATCTCTGTTAATCATATAAAAAAAAGAAACATGAAAAAGTATTCTTATTTCATAATAACTCAATTTTTCAAACCTGAATGTTATTAAACCCCAATTTTCCATAGCGCCAAAACCAAAATCTGGCACAGAGACCAGGTCAATTTTAGGTAAACGATTTTTTATGCCAAAGTATCCTTCATAATATGGCAAAAATTTGCGCACCAACGAATAAGCATAACGTGTCATATCCTTATTTTCGGGTCTAGTCCAGATTTCCACACGAGGCACTAAATTGGCTTCAAGATCCGAAAAATGGGACTTTACTAAGTTAGATACAACAAAAGCTAAGAGGTAGGTAGGCATTTTAGGCGTGGCCATAAAATCATCTCTAGTAAAACCGGGACGTTGGATGCTGAATTTCAATTGAAGATCATTAATGAATTACATATTTCAATATTAAATAATAAACGAAATTCTAACTTACGAGGTGTGATAAACAGGCATATTGGATAAAGCCATTGAAGTTCTAGTGGGTCTGATAATACTGACAGTGAAATTTGCTTTCATATCGGGGCGATCAAAGCAAGGGAACGCTCTGCGTGCATCGATCGGTGAGAATTGTGTGCTGATCATCCATCTATGAATGACAAAATTAGTTTTATTTTTGTCGATTTTAATTTTATTTTATTTTCAACTTACTCTTGCTTTCCAGTATCGAGATTTATGTAACTAGTCTTGTAAACTCCCTGTAAAGTGTCCATAATTTGACTGACAAAGTCCATGCTTAATACCAATTTTAAGTCTTTTTCTTCTCCCACAGCCTTCGTTAAGGTTATAATAAATGTGCTGTTATCTACACCGTATTCACTATCGAAATCCAATTCAACTTCTTCTAAACTTGTTTGATTCTGTGCTCTGATTATGCGCACATTTGAGATCGATACATTATTAACATCCAATACAATGGGCTCAAAGGTGGCAACACGCCTATCACGTGCTATATGTATGGCAACGCTGCCATTATTAAGCGATTTTTTAAGATTAGGCTCAATAATGAGTCTGCAAGTGATAAGAGGGAAATAATTTTGTTAAAAATAGACATGAAAGTGGACTTGAAAAGTATAATAATTTAAAAATAAAAATTAAAAATAAATTTAAAATATGGGCATTTCCACAGAAATGTCTACTTTTTGTCATGTAACGTCACCATGCAACTAAACTTATATTTTAGAGCCATGCTGCTCTAATTTTCCCTACTCTTACTAAATGTTGACGTAATTACTAGTGTATGCTAAAATAAAAAAAAAAAGATAATATACAAAATTTTCTTCGAGAAACAAGCATAATGGCTTGGTGACGTTACGTGACAAAAAGTAGAAATTTCTGTGGAAATGCCCATATATATTTTTGTATCAAAGAAATCGCAATATCTTTACTGCGCTCTGCGGAATTTTTTCCTACGTATTTCAAACGCTGTATTATATTGCAGCGTTTTCGATCTTTCCTGAAAAATCAATCCTTCGGAAGATTTTAGATTATTTCCAAATAATTCATATTTTTGGAGTGTTTTCGAGGTCGTTAGTGACATTATGGTTTTATAGTAGATTTCATGTTTTTTGTCGACTTACAATTTTTTTTAAAGAAATATTTACGAGTATGTATGTATGTAATTTGAAATGCATTTTTGAACATTTTTATTTTTTTCCGAGTAACTTTTTAATGTTGAAATATTTTAATTATGTGTTTCAGGTACATTTTCGAAAGTTTTAATCGAATTTTGAACCATTCGGTTTTCTATCGAAGATACATAACATTTCTTCTAAACTTTTGTTTTCTTCTGTAAATTGATAATTATGTTGTGAATTTTTAAGATATTTGTGGAATTTTCTAAATTGAATCAAATATCGAATTTTTGGAAAATAATTTCTTAATCCTCAATGAAAATGGTTTTGGCATTCTTGCATAATTTCTTAAATGAACTTCTAATCTGCTTTGTGACTTTGGCTATTGATGCCAGACAACCCACAAGCCAACACAAGCTATGGTAGATAAAATAAAATAAAACAAGACGAATATTATTAAGGTTTTCCATCTCCAGCCTCTGTCTAAAAAAAACACGGATGTAAAAATCGTAAATCCCCCAAAGCATCCTTCATTTTAATTGTTGCTTTATTTGCTTACAAAAATAACACACATACGTTTAATATCAATAAAAGCAAAAATTGTTTTTATACGTAAATAAATAATTTTTCGATTCAATTAAGCAGACAGTTGAAAAAATATTTATTTTAATTTGTAGTGTCGATTGTTTTCTGTGGAAATGCAAGCAAATGCAAAAATACTGTTCTAAAAACACCAGCCCAGAAGCACAAAATGTGTTAAAAAAATGATTAAATCATAAAAGTTAAACAAATATCAACGCAAATACTTGCGCATATCGACGATCGTTTAGTGTCAAAATATCGTAAGGCACGAAAATGAAATTTTTTATTTTTATTAATATTTTTGGAATTAAAATAAAACATTTTATTCAAGTAAGTACTCAAGAATTTATGTGTTTTATGGGTTAGCTAATCTATATGCTGAATTTGCAAATTAATAAATTTTTGGATATATTTTTTTCAAGTGTCACGCCATAAACTTCTACAGTCTGTGTTTTTAAACTTGAAAAACTTTTAGATGTTGTAAATTTTAAGCTAATGGTTGGTTCACTGAAACTTTGGTTCGATAATGAAACATTTTTTTTAAAAGAAGTCATGTATGTATGTGACAATAAATGTTTCTAGTTGAATGCTTTTTAGAAAAAATACTGCATGCGATAAATTTTATTCAATGTGTATTGAAAGTACATATGAAATTCAGCCAAACTTTTTTTATTGTCCAACTTGGTATTATCCAACAGGAAGAAGTTACGGTTAAAGTATGTATTCGTAAAAAGGTCCGAAATTCGGTAAGATGTCCTTCTAATGCATATATAAGAAAAAAGTATAGCATGCGATATTTTTTAAAAAAGGATAGACACGTAGTCTGTCATGTGTTTTACATCCGTGTGCGAGTGAATCCTTTCCGAATATTTTGGTGTCCTGACATTCACTTCCGAACAATTTTTTCGTTTTACTTTCGACTGCACTAAGCTGTGTGAAAGCAAACACAATAAAACTATTTTAATTTGAAAAAATCTTTTTTGAACTTAAGTTTATCTACCTAATTCGAAAATAAAAACCAACATATTTTGATAATAACACATGGAAAAGGAGATTTAAAAAAATTCCCACATTAGCCACCAATCGAGCAGAAATATTCGGTAGTATGCCGGACAACAAATATTCTATTTTGTGATTTCGGAAATTTGCATTATAATTGAAAACGTTCGGAACTCATGACAGACACGATATTTTACTAATCACATTTACCACCACACACATCGCTGACAATGATTTTGCGCTATGAGATCGATATGCTTAGATATAAATAACAACATACAAATACATACATACATACATACATACATACATACATACATACATACATATATTTTTTTAAAGAAATTAAAATGACAAATACATTTTCTATTTAGGAAATACGGGAAATGTTATTTGAAATTCTTACCACAATCACGGGCAATTAAAATTGTTTTTCTGCTATTTTCGATTTTAAATTGCGATATTTCGAATGCCAAAATGTCAATCAGTCAAAAGTGAGCAAATTTTTGTTCACTCTTTTCTTTGAATTTTCGTGTGAAGCACATGACGTAATTTCTTATTTGCATTCATTTAATGCAAACCATTCGCGCTAATGATTGAAGAAAGGTCAATGTAGAAAGAAATTTATTCGTATTCGATATGCTAATTTTGAGGCAATTAAAATTTAATGCCAGTCTAAATATTCTTTAATTTGTTTGCACAATCATGTGATCTACACTTTCTTGAAAGCAATGCAACAACGAACTCGAAGGACTTATCAGGCTTTCTTTCCATCGGCTGTTATTCTAACATGATGAACTGACTGATTGTGAAAACTGGGTGTCTCTTTAGACTAAAATTATTTTTTCATTTCGAAAATTTTTGCTTAATGTTTGGTCCCTTATTTTCTTTAATTATAATTGCGCTTGTTTATATTGATTGACTCTTTATACTGAAGTCGCTTTTATGCCAGAATTATTTTGCATTCCACCGAGTTTTTAGCAGTTTGTAGCTTTCCTGAAGCAATGAAAATCGATACTTGATTACTTCAATTTAACTAAATTGTTAAAAATATTGCTTGTATTATAATTATATCATTTGAAATTGAATTTATGAAGAGATTAATATTCACCACTGCTTTGTCACCTTTAATATTGCATTGCATCATCTCATGCTTAAATCATGAGATTATTTTTTGATACAGCCAGAGGGAAAATATGAAACCAGAAATTTCCCTTCATTAATCTAATCAACAACATTCATTCAGCTAAAAGTATGTAATTGTAATGACATCAACACTTCATCAAGTATTATTACATCAATTCCTTTCTACTATTACCGCAAATGATGTCATTATCATACCATGTCTATGGACACCATTAAGTGATCATCATAAACATGAAATACTAAAAGGTGTCATAATACAAATAATTCTAAATTACTAGTTTGCATGCAACAACGACTTTACTCAGTTCGTGTTTAACACACAAAAAAATAAAAGATATCGAATCTTTACAGAGAAAATCAGCAGAATGAAATACATACTTCAATACATTCTCATGATGAGTAAAATAGTTAAGGAAAAACAAAATGTTTATGATCGTGACAAACAGTAGCAGCACTGCAAGCGATTGTCATCATTACAACCAGTAATTATTTAAGTTAGCAGTTATTTGAAAAACAAGAAGAAGAAAATAAAAATCAATTTATAACGTATTGAATTAATTGCTGACGATCACGTCATTGTTGCTTCGGGCAGAAGTCAACAAACTGTTTTTGTAGCATCGTTTGCATAAAATACATTTATTTTCTTTTCAGCTTAACAACTTTAACAAAAAGATTTGCACTCAAATCTCACTAAGGAAATGTTTACATCTATGACCAATTTGACGATCGCTGCTTTGCAGTAACAACAATAAAGTACGTTTAAACAGTGACGTTTTGTGGAATTTAACATTTATATTCATTTTTCCATTAATTGAAAATTTAATGCAGAATAATTTCTGAGAATGTGGAAAAGTTAAAATCTTTTTATTTGAATTTGTATGCTTCTTGACGTGTAACGCGAGTGATCATAAGCATTTATAATTTTAATATTTGTTTAGTATGTACTTGTATTTTGTATCAATGATCAGATGCACATTTCTATTGCAGATAAGAGACTAAGCAACAAGTTTTAGCTATTTTCATTCTTTTTTTAATATTAAGCCGCGAAACAGTGTAACGAATTGTTATTTGATACTAATTTTCCTGCTTGACGCTTTTCATGATCATGGTGAAGGGCAAAATGGGGACCTGAAAGCTTGTCTTGTTGAGCTAACACGAGCTTACAGCTTAGTTTTGTTTCTAAATGTATAAGTAGATATGTATGTTATTAAAATTTCTTGTGTTTAATGCAACCCCACTCAGACACCTAAGAATTTCTTGCTTAATTCTACCGCGTCTAAATCCCACTTCATGCCACTGTGTATTACATACTTCTGCAGTACACATTATCAACATTAAAAAAACCATATTTTCAACAAAACTCAAACCGCATTCTCTTCGCATTCACAACCAAGCGTATTTCCTGGTTTCTGCATTCATATTTAATTATAATGTGCACGAGTATGATCATCATGATCGCAAACATGCAATTCAATTTCAATAGACAACCAAAAAAAAAAAAAAAACATTTATTAACTATTGTTAAATCGTACGATCTCTTGAACATGCTTAAGTTAAGTTTGTTGTCTTGTTCTATTACCAATAACATTTTCTTAACTGACTTTTTCTACAGATTCAACATATTTTAGTTTAAGCGGTTTCTTCTTTTAAAGATTAAAAATAATTGTTTAAATACAAAAAAAGAAAAAAAAAACGCTCGCGTGATTGTTCTTTGTAGAAAAATAGAGAAAAATTGATCTGCCATCATTAAAAGCACAAATTTCGTTCATAAATTTCAACTGTTGCACACACATGTCATAATCATTTGCTACTTGAAGCTGCTGCTGCTGTTGTTCTTGCCTGTTGTCAAGCTGTCAAAGGCATGCGTTCACATGTGCGCTCAATGAAGAGCAATCGTTTGAAAAGTCTCATATACAAGGCATGCTTGTGTTGCGATCAAAGAAAATCTTTATTCGAACAAAAAATGCCCAACTAATTTTTTTAAGCGCCCTGCGCCTAAAGTTGGTTTTTCTTCTATTTGTTTTGCTCGTTTCAAGTAGCTGCATTCATTACTTAAACAGCTGTGGCATGTTGCCAATAATGTATGTCAGCAATAGCTGCAGCAAACATCAGACAACATCACCAACAGCAAAAACAAGAACAACAATACACTAAAATTCATGACATTTAGACAATGAATGAATTTGTATGAATTCTATTGTATTTATTCAATTTTCAGATGCGAATAAAGGATGTGCACGAAAAAAATTGTTTAAAAAACGAGTTAAGCGTTTTAGTTCCTGATCATTTTCCATAGCTCTTTGATCGAACACGAGGTTTGATCTTTAAATTTACTGCTGCATTCTTTGTCATATGAAAGTTTTCATGATATATTTAACGTGGTAATGATTTAATATAGTGTTAATTCCAGCGTAATTTCTTCTGAATTACGGTGAAGTCATTCCATTGATCTATAACAGATCTTCTAAATCTGCCTTTTTCCTTATTGCCACAGATATGTCAGGCTTAAGTTCGTTTTCTCTAAATTTAATTTTTTATAAATTAAATTATTATGTTTTTCACCAGACTCAATTAATGATAGAGGATCTTTAACTATTATGATTGCAACTGCCGTGGTGGCAGTGATGTTTAAGCTGTAAACAACTCTGATGATGAGACTGCGGTTAGTCTCGAGACATCATGATGTTAGTTCCACGCTCCGCGCAGTCTCATTTTTCTTTGCCTGTCTGTTCAATTATTACGAGCTTCTAGATTTTTCTTTCTAATAAAAATAATAATTTAATTTATAAAAAATTTAATTTAGAGAAAACGTACCTATTTCTTATATATTCCAAATTTAATTGCATTGTTATAGGTTAGTTAATCTATATTCTAAACAAACAGATTAACTAACCTATAAAAAAGAAATAAAATATTCCAGATTGTTTTTTTTTTTGGTGTGTTGGACTATTCTAATGCCTAAAGTCTTAGAAGAGAAGTGCCATCTTTCTACCACTGTAGAAAATATTGATTATCACAAAATTTTTTGTTGATGCAATTTAAACCGTGCACATACTTTTGTGTATGTACATGGAATTGCGTGTAGGATTACGTTTTCTGTTCACGATTCTTTGTATTACCCGAAAATTATGTTTGTATGTATTTTACATTTATTTAAAAAATGTTTGTTTTCATAAAATACCTGTGTTTTGTCAATGTTTTAATTAATTTGTTATTGTTTCTTTTCCTTTGTTTTTTCAATCTTTGTTGTTTAATTGTGCTTCTAAGCATCATTTATTAGGTGGTGCCATTGTTTTAAGTGTGTTTTTTAAGTGCTGGCGTTTAAGGTGATGATGAATGAAGTTCTATAATTTTTTTTATAAATATGTATGTTTATTGTTTGACCGTTGTTAATGGCAGCTGTGTAATTTACTTTTACTTATGTAAGAGTAGTTTTCAATGCTTATTTATAACAAAGTTTAGTATTAATTAATTTTAAAAAAATAATTTACTTGTTATATGTTAGCTAATCGTTGGCATTTCGTTGGTTGCTAAATACCAACTAATCAGTAGCTCTTTATCACTATGCGTGAATTCATTTTTTTTTAATTATTTTTGATAATCTTGAGTACTTACTCAAATAAAGTGCTATGTCTTATTAATTGTTAAATATTTACTGCCTAGCCCACGATATCGATCGCTTGATTTTTAGACGTAAATAAAATCGGTTATTAGTGAAACGCAAGATTCATTTTTTACGTCTAAAAATCAAGCGATCGACCTCGTTCGATATCATGGGTTAGGCAGTTAATTTAAAAAAATGACAGTTAAAACTTTGCTGGTGATTGCAAAATATAATTGTTAATTAATCAGCTCATCACTTAAATTGTCAAAATTAACCACAAACGAATAAGCGATTAATTGAATTGTTCATAATTGACACTAACTTCTACAATCTTCTTCAGCGAATTCTGTTTATTATTTAATAAAACATAAAATAAATGATAGATTTTTACTTACTTGTAATGTAGCGGCAACCAGCCTTCGAATAACTGTATTTTACGATTTTTAAATTGACCTTGATTCTCACCAAAAATATCATTATCGGGCGGTATATCGCCCACAGGTGCAGGTTTACTATTATATTTTGATTTGGGCATTGGCATGCCCAACATACTGGCTGTTGCAATGGCACTTATATTTTGAGGTTGTATTGAATTTTGTACATTATGACCATTTGTGCAACTGAAAGAAATGTTAAGAAAATATTAAACTAAGGAAAAGAAGTAAAAGTATAATTTATAAATAAATTTTCATATTGAGGTTAATTAAGAAAAATGATTTCATACAAATGATCACATACAAATCAAAATTGATTTTTATTTCCGTTTTCAAAAGAAATATAAAAATCTTAAATTCTTTTAACTTTTGCTATCATTTTCCTCATTCTATTGTTCATGTTTTATTTAGTTCATATGAAAAGCAAATGTATCCTTACCCGTGTGGTATAGTGTTGACTGTCACGAAATATGTTATCAATATGGTGAATATTATGGCCAGTACTGCTATAATCGCTGTAAATGTGGCACAAGTTTTCGATATAAATATACCGGACGGTCTACCATTAAATACATATTTTTGGCCATTTTTCGTTTTTAATTGTCCTCCTGCAAAATATAAAATAAAGGGAAAGAAATTAAAAATTGAGCAAACATTTACAGACAATTTTATTTAAAATAATGTGCTGAGTTGGCGTTAGTAAAATTGTTTTAATTGAAAGGCCATCATTTATAATTGGCATCAATTGAAGAAGAAAATGGTGCGTTAAAATTTTATCATGATTTTGCAAAGTTTTTCCATTAAAATTCTGTTTGTTTGAGCAAATTTTCTTGTGAGGCATCACTTTTCATTTATTTATTAGTTTGTTGTCATTTCAATAGATTCTTCTAATTGTTTTCTTATTAGAAAAATCAATTTCTATTGTTTCTGGGTACTTAGTTTCGTGCAATTTGTTTTGTTTCTTTTTTTTTCATTTTTATTGCAAATGACATTTATTTCATCTAGTTTTTTTTTTATTAGAAAGATAGGAATTTTAATTTTATTTTGTAATAAAATCTGATGAAAAATGACATTTATAAGTTGTGAGTGAACATGACACATTTAAATGGAGGATTTTTTTTTATATCTCAAACTTTTTTAGTGAAAAGAAATAATAAATATGAATTACTGCCTGGCTCACGATGTCGAACGAACTCACTCACACTCATTTTTAACGAAAAAAAACGCTATTGGTGCTCTCTAAAAATACAACTCGAATGACAACGAAACGTATCGAAGACGTAAACAGTTTAGTACAAATTCGGCGCTCACTAAAAATTTTAGTTGTCATCACTGCGATAAGATCTGTCAAAATCAATCATTCGTTTATTGGTTGTCGTCTTGTTCTGATTAAAAAAACAAAAAATAATTTCTTTAATAAAAAACGGAATAAAAAAGGAAAAAATGGAAACCAAAAGGTAAGCTAATAAATTTAAAATAATATTTTAATTAATTACGAATTACTTTGTACTAATTTTTTTCCAAATTAGCATTAAAAAATCAACAACGTCCCAGCTACAGGCGCTAGTAGAATATATGGAAGCAAACCCAGACTTTGCTAGAGGACGCGTTGTTTTTGGAAATTCAAAAATGTCAGTAGAGGAGCAGTGGAAAGCCCTAACGAAAAATTTAAATTCCTTTGGACCTCCAATTCGTTCCGTTGCAGAATGGAAGAAGGTATGAATATATTTTCATTGTTAGATCTAAAGTGTATATGTATGTACATTTGTTATTTATTCACAGTCCTGGGCAGATCTTAAGTCACGCACGAAAAAAAAGCTAGCGGAAAATAAAAGAAGCATTATGGAAACAGGTGGTGGCCTTTTTCGAATGAATCCGTTGACAGAATTGGAGCAAGTAATAGACCGAACACTGTTTCTATCAAAAGCTGCAGCACCAAGTGGCAGCGTGTTTGGGTTTTCAATCAGAAACAGTTCGCAAATTACTGAACCAATTGACGATTGCTTCGTTGCATTAACGGTCACACCACCCAGAATTTCCAAAGCAGTATTAGCTGTAACACCATCAAGGCAAAAAAGCAACCGGGAGCCGTCCACTGAAATCTACAAAGAAATCGATAATAATAAGCTGTTACAACACAATGAAAGAAATAAACTTCCAGCATCAAATATACAACTAAACACAGGAGTTGTTACACCAACAAGGCAGATAGTCCAGGAGCCATCCACTCAGGAACAGGTAGATGTATGGCCGCCACACAACTACTCCCAGCAACAAAAACGACAGCTCGATGAGCCATCTTTTTTATCGTCTTCAAAAAAAAGAAAAACCGTTGCTGAGGAGCAAATAAATATCATCCGTCGACAGCTTAAGGTGGGTGAGCAGTCTGCAGCTTTATCCAAAGACCAAGTGGATGTGACGAAAACTTTAGTGGAAGCCACAAAAACCCTAGCTACTGCTGCCCAGAGAATGGCAGATGCTGCTGAAGAGCAGGCAAAAACGTCAGCTAAGATTGCCGAAACTTTTGAACTATTGGTTCAACATTTAATGAAAAAATAAACAAATGCAGAAATAACAAAAAACCCAGTATTTTTAATAAATAATAATAGTAATATACATATTTATATTTCTATAATAATGTACATATTTATATACATATATTACCTAGCAATAAAAAAAATCACCTGAAATTAAAAACGGTTTTAATTAATTTACATTTTATAACGTTTATTTGTAAAACAAATAGAATAAAATAAAATATGAAATAAGAAAACAACTATATATAACTATAAATTCGTTATTATTTAATGTCATTCTAATAAAAGGCAATTAATAAAAAGAAACCACTATAAAAATAATAATTTAATTAAAATACCTTAAATTAATAGTAATAATAAAATAAATAAAAATGAATTCATGAAAAGTAAGAACAATAACTTATTAATAACAATATATGTACATACATATGTAAGTACACACAAAAACTAAAAATTAAGAGCAACATTACGTCGAATTGCTGATGCAACAACTTCTTCTTCGGTAATTTCTTCTTCTATATCGGAAGTATAGATGCCACTTTCGACCGTTACGTCCTCAACGTTTTCAGCAACTTGAAATTTTATGCACATATTATGCAACGCGCAACATGCATTTATGATTTTTGTTGCCTGTTCGGGCCTATAGTGCAAACCGCGTGAGCAAATTATACTACGGAATCGATTTTTCAAAACTCCGAAGCAACGCTCTACTACATTACGTGCGCTTATATGTTTTTTGTTATAACGCCTTTCGTGGTTGTCCCTCATATTTCTAAAAGGCGTCATAACATAAGGCATTAACTTATACCCTCCGTCTCCTGTAATATTAAAGATATACATATATACATATGTATATAAATACGAACTTAGCATGTTTTTTTTTTAAATATAAAAACAAATGTTACCTAAAATCCACGCATTTCTCTTGCCAGCTTCAAATTGGTCCCGTAGTCTATGGTTGGCCTCACTGTGTTCCCATACAAAGGCATCATGGTTGGAGCCGGGATGCCGTGCGTCGACAAACCTGATAACCATTCTATGGTCGCAAATCTAAGAACAAACAAAATGCATTCACATACATACATACATACATACATATGAAAATATTTAAAACAAATAAAGTATGAGTGTAGAATTTTATTTACCACCATTGCATTTAAACTGTGGTATCCTTTCCTGTTAAAGTATAGAGGACTTAGTTCGGCGCCAGGGGACTTAATCCGTATGTGTGTCCCGTCCACACAGCCAATTATACCCGGAAAACCAGTTCGGTCAAAAAAACTTGCCATTATTTCCCGCTCTTCCTCTGCAGTAGGCATTGCTATCCATTTGGGACAAATCCATTTCTCAAATAATGGCAAATACTCAGCAATGATCCGGCCGACGGACGCTCTTGCTGTTGACGAAACGAATTCGTTTCCCAACGTTCGTTGGTAACTACCAGTAGCCAAAAACCGTAAAAACGTTGCCAGTTTGATATCTGGCCTGATTTGTGTGCTTCGGAAGCCAGACTTCAACTTCGGCTCCAGTGTTTCCAACAGCATTAGAAATAAATCCTTGGATACGCGAAAGTTTGCCAAAAACCTAAAAAGAACATTTTATTAACGCATGTTTATTAATATGAATGTATGTATTTGTTATTTTCACTGCGTGTCGTACTTACAGGTTTGTTGGCATATGGAGAACATTACTATTGTCCCTCAATTGCCTAAGAGGTATGTATTCCTCATTCTCCTCCATAAAATGTACAGCCATGGATATTCCAAGCATATTCAACAACTATAATGTATAATATACTTATATTTTTTTAGACGTTTGAATATCACATAGAACTTTAAAAACAATTCACTGCTTTACTTACCCTTTGTGCACTTTAAATATCAACTTTTTTTTATATTTTACAAATAATCAAAAAATTCGCCTTACAAAAATATTTGTTTATATATGTATATTTTTTCTGTCATTTCTTTCTTTTTAATAAAGAACAGGGTCGCATTTTTATTGAACAATTTTGAGCATTTAGCCGATTTATATTTTAAGTTAGCGATTAATATTCAATTTAGTAGATGTGGCAATATACAAATTTAATAATTGCTAAATTTGTTACGTCAATAACGTAAACACCATGCGAACGACAACGAAAATATTATTGAGTCTCAAAATCGAGTAAAAGTGAGTGACTTGTTTTCTTTCGTGTTCGTTTGCGTTCGACATCGTGAGCCAGGCAGTTAATTTTTTTCAACTTTCCGTCCCAAATATTTAGAGCCAGACTCCTGCATACATTTTTTTGTCGCCTAAAAAGACATTAAATTAATAAATATTTTCTAAGTTTATTGGAAGAAAAGTTGTTTAAATGTTCTTACAACGATCGTAACACTTAACAAAGAGTTAACTACAGGTGATATTTGGCAAACATTATTTATGTAAAAAACAAAACTTTTGGCCCACTGTGAATTTCGGTAATAAAGCCAAAAAATGTAGAAAATTTCTATCACTGTTTAGTGTCTCTACTTCTCCTGTCTAATTAGTAATCTGTAGTTAGTATTTGTATGTAAATATTATTAATCTTTTTTCCTTTTTATTTCTTTATAGATTTTCAGCTTATTACTCCTAAACGTTCGGTAAGTCATTTGATAAATATATTTTTGAAATTTTTTGATAAATCGTTTTTAAGATCGTAAAAGAAAATAAAACTGTTATCTACGAATTGTGGAAACAAGATTTTATTTAACTTCATGATCAAAATAATTACTATATAGAAATAAAATGAAATCAGATTTTATGCTAAACAGCAGCAACTGTGAACATGTGTTCGAGACGTGTGTACCAATATGAAAAAAATCGCTAAGCACCCGCCCGTGCAGTTTGAAAATTCACAAAGAAAACTTCTCAACAGAATCTTCAATAGATAATAAAAATGTTATTTTAAAAGGTATTCCTTTCTGCTGCCTGCTAGTATTCAAATTGTCTTATTAACTAGTGATGAGTTGTTTATGGTCCTTCGAACTAGAGTTTTGTTAATTTTCATATGTATATTAATTGTAATTTTTTAAATTACTACGAATTTTCGTTGACAATGAGTTAAGCAAAAAATAGAACGTCATCGTAGAACATGCTAGATTCGTAAAGTTTCCACACACATTATATGCTACTAAGGATTGCTACTCGAAGTTGCTATTCACAGTTGGTACTCAAAAAAGTACTCGAAACTGGTATTCAAAATTTCTATTCCAATTGCCATGGTAGTTTACCACTAAAAATTACTATAAAATTTTGCAACTGAAAACTGCTACACAAAACTGTTATACCCCAAATGTTGATAACCTAAATTGCTACTTAAAATTGCTATGCATGCAAAACTGCTACTCGAAACTTTCTCTGGTAATTGCAAATCGAAACTGATACAAAAAACGGTACTTAAATATTGTTTTTGATAATCTGAAAAAAAATTTTTAAAAGAAAATTGCTACTTGAAACTGCTATTCCAAATTGAAAATAGATATTCAATACTGGTATTTTGAATTGCTACTAGAAAGAAATCCTTTTCAAAAAGGATACTTGAATTGCTACTCAAGATCGTTACTTAAGCTTACATTTTGCATTTGCTCGAAATTTGAATTGCTATTCAAAATTGCTGTAATTTACACCTAAAACCGGCAACATAAAACTGCTACTGGAAGCTGCCACATAGAAATGTTATTAATTTTAAGTTTGCATTAAAAATTGCAATGCAAAGTGGCTACTCAAAATTCTGCTCTAAGGTTCTACTCAAAAGTGCGACATCCAAAGTTGCTATACGAAGTTGTTACGAAAAATTACTTTTTGCAATGCATTACAAGTTACCTTCACTGTACCAGCAGCTTTTTTTCAAATCTAAAGTAATTATAAAATAAAAATTCACGTGACTTGTGGCAGATTCTCTTCCCACTTGTGGTATAACAAGTGATGTACCAGTTATGCATCTCAGTTGCTACGTATTACGAAAGTATAAATATCCAGTTTGGTAGAAAACCCACCGCATCTAATTTCATTTTATATTTATTGTTGTTCTTAAAGATCATTAAACTCTTTTCCGCTTAATAGTCATCTGTTTTTAATATTTTCTATTTGTTTTTCCTGAATTCTTATGACAACATTGATTACTGTTAGATTTTAAGTACGTGAGTTGTGTTTGTTTTAAAGACAAACTAGAGATGTGCAAATGATTGGTCTAAATCTCAAATGATCGTGTATAAAATTTAGCTCACACAGACGTGAGTATTAGAAAAAATGGTGTAAGAGAGAGTTTCATGATAAAAAATTATATGTATTTTATATATTCGTCGTTTCTCTAGCACGCCAGATGAATGATCGTGTTTCTCAAAAGAAAGTTGAGAATAATCATCCTGCTGAAGAATAATGTGAATGCAGTTAAGAAATTAAAACCATTTCGTTCAGGGATCAGAGATTATCATTATAACGATTTTGCGTGAACGCCATAACATCACTATAACATCGTCCAGACAAATCTTTAAATTTGCTATTTTTATAACATTTGTAAAGTTTTGCACAGTTCTTCCATCTTTCTACAAATAAGTATTTTGTGTAAAAAAATTATTTATTATATTAAGTGCGAAGAATGGTTGTGTTTGTATATAAATGCGTAAGTAGGGTGCCCACGTGCTTGGCATATTTTATTTTCGACTACAGAACATTAATTTTAATCCACTAGAATGTTTATACTCGTATGTTTGTTTGTTCGTCTATTTGTACTTAATGTCTTTGGCTGAAAATTAGTTTGTCTATTTAAAAGATTGTACTTCAAATAAATTCTAATTCTGAGTAACTCATAAATTCATACGTTTGTACATTAGTACATGCTTTTGAAAAAAAGTACCAATCACTAACGATGGTAATGATGTTTTTTATGATCTGCAGCAATGAGACCAAAATCTAAAAGATCTGGGTTAACTGTTTTTGTATTAATTTGTTTTTGTATGTACTTTAAAGAAGAGAGTTCAAAATGTTATAAAATTTCTAAAATTTTAGAATGGGACTTTTATTACCTAATAAAAATCCTATGTTAGTAAATTTTGTCATTTTAGTTTGTTTGTACTAAATAAAGAAGTTGAATTTAATCGTCAAACTCTTTAAATTATAACGATCATTAACTATTACCAAGGAAGAACAGAAAATTAGAGCAGTTTAATATTTCGGTAACTTTTTTTTTTGTGATATACAGGGCAGTAACATAACTCTTATCTGTCAAATTTTGGGAAATCTTCATCTATAAGTTTGCTTTTGGTAGCTATTGAAAATATGAACACTTATTTTACAAAAATTGGGAGGCAGTAAATTTTGTGTGTTGATTACACTTTTTGTGTGTGTTCAAAACCATTAAAAAAACTCTGCACCATCAATTTCAATGGTTAAAAAGTAGTTTACTGTTTACTGGGTCTCGTGAGGGTCGTACCAGCACAAATGATGCCTCAAGTTCTGGTTGCTGGAATGAATATACTAAAATGAAAGTGGATCTTAAGCGCAACCGTGTAAACACTTCAAAGGAGTGATTGGCAATGGTCAGACGAAAACCGGCGAGTTTTTCGCCGCTTTGTAACTGTGGGTTCAACATGCATCCATCACAGTACACCAGAGAAGAAGAGCAATCAAATTAGTGAGCATCTTTGGCGGAACGCGGACCATAGAAGGCTAAGGTGGGTATATCAGCTAACAAATTTATAGTAACAGTTTTTTCTTTGGATGCACACGGTATTATTCTCGTCGAATTCCGTGAAAAGAGTTAAATATTTTTCGAAAATTTTGGGCACATTCATCTAGCGAAAAAGAAAAATGTATTTTTCAATTAGGATAATACACGCGTGTACAGTGGTGTAATAACTGTAGGAAAAAAACATGATTGCGACAACGAACTGCTACTATGTCCAGTACACTCTGCAGTTTTATCTCCCTGCAATTATTTACGGTTTACAAGTTTGTTCAATCCAGTTTACCGTAAACCTTAAGAGGATGTAAAACTTTTGGTTATCATCAACTTCCTCGGGCAGAGTATATCTGCATTCATTTTAATAACTTTTAAAAAAGACGTCAAAATTTTAGTAATAATTTTAGTATCGAGAATTGAGGAACAAATTTGAAACTGAATAAACTTGTTGAATGGTTTTTATTCAAAATAATTCGACTTGAAGCAAAGGAAGGAAGGAAGGAAGCAAAAAAAAAAAAGGTACGGTGCAATAATTTCTAAGATTAAAAAAAATTACTGCTTTGTAAACGTTGTCAAACTTTAAAATTCGCGACCATACGATGTTATAAGAAAAAATAAATTTAATAACATATTTCTGTTTTCATTAATTTCAATATTTTTGAAAAATTTTTAATATAAAAATTCGTTTTAGTGGGTGATACATTTGTTTTTTGTTAGTCTACTTGTAGATTTGTGAAAATAATCATGCCATCCATGTGTGCTAAACTAAATTATAAATATTCTAAATTGAATGTGTTAATAAATTAAGCAGAAATCATTAGTTTACGTTATAATTTCAATAGTTGGATATTTATAAAAATAATTAATATAAATTTTAAAATAAAACGGAAATTATATAAATGCACAACAGTTCGGTTTCTGGTTAATTAAGAATAAAAACTTTTGATTCTGACAAATAAACATTTTAATCATCAACAGGTTGGGGAAAAAAAAAAGATAATGAAATGTGTTCTAAAATAGAAAGAAAAAAAAAACAAAACAAAACAAAACTGTTTTGTGATAATTGAGTTGATAAAAAAAAGTAGTATTGAAAGCTCTTAAAAATAAAGTGACAAACATGACTGGCGGCATTTATTAAACAGACAAATGAAAGTCTTGTTTTCAGATAAATCATCATGTACAAGTTGAAAAAAATTTAAAGATTTTTTAGTTGTCGGCTTTTTTTCTCTCGTGTAATAAAAAGAAATTAAGCAATGTGCAGCCTGCCTGTTTATATTCAAATTATGATGCATTGAAAAACAAACGAAATCAGCATTAGAGTTTTTTTCAAACAATTAAAAACTTTAGATAATTTTGTTAAATTAAATATTTAGATAAAAAAGTATAAGGTGTGTTAGATCATATACGACTGACTACATAGAAACAGCAAACAAAATATTAGGTGAAGAAACAATAAAATTATTAGAATAAATCTCCACATGTTGAATTTGTGGTAGTTGGCGATTGCTTCGACTTATTTTATAATTGATTAGTATTAGAGCAAATGAAAAAGACCACAACAACTACGTGAGTTTTGTTTTGTTGAAAAAGTATCGCCAACACATACCCTTAAACTTTTCCTTAGAATAATATTCAAAATAAAATTTATCACGAAATTTATTTGTATCATTGCGCCAATTGAAATCGCGTAACTTTTGCACGAAACTCTTTCGTTTTTTCAACGGTTTTACCGTGGTCTCATAAGCCGGTGCCAATTGTTCAGATTCCCCGTGATATAAAGACGACGACATTTTTATCGGTGTTGGTGCTAAATCCATTTCACTTACTGCTGCTAATGGTGGAAGAGGTGATGGCGAACGTGTGTGTTCCATATGTGATTTGTTTAATGAGTGGATTGATTTTAATGATTCTTTATGATTTGCTGCAAGTGGAAGAAATGAGAGAATAATGGAAAATGAAAGTTAATTTTACGAAAAGAAAATGTCAAAAGTCAAATTGTTGAATGGAATTTAGATGGATTAATTTTGAAAATTATAATAAATGTTACAAGTGTAAATGTGATTTTTAATACGGGTTTGCCAAATGATGGTGTGTCATATGGATCTTTCTGTTTTATGTATTTTATTTTTATAAAAAAAATTTTACTCCAGTCTAAAGTTCATTAATCTCCTTTCTTAATTTTTCCTATTCTGTACTTTTTGACGACAGAAATTGTATGTTTGCATCTAGCAAATTTTGAAAACTAAAACAACATTAGCAATCATTTGTTCTATATAATTTCTTTTCACATCAAATTGTAAAATTTCTTAAATGAAAAGAATAACTTGTATCCTATTTAAAAAAAAATTCTAAATTCGTGATCGAAAGTGAACCTGCCATAGGACAAGTACTAGCATCCAGTTCGAGTTCTAGAACTTTGTATTAGAGAGTATATCTTCTCTGTCAATGTACCATTTTGATTTTCACCAATCATGTGACAGGCACGTTGACGAATGGTCAATAAATGGATATTTCTAAATAAACTCCTTCTTCATAAAATAATTAAAAATTATTGTGTATTACAACTCTCTTATTTTAAGTTTTTGTTTGGATTTTCAAAATCTATTATTTTAACCGAATCAGCACTTCAAATACAATATTTCATCCTTTCTAGGTGCTGAAAATTTATATTTTTAATAAGATTGAACAGATAAACAAATCCTTTTAAACAAAAAAAAAAAAAAAAAAAAAAAAGTGTGGCACTCGGGGACTGCCGCGGTAAAGCTATTGCATAGCATTTTTTATCAACTTAAGGTACGGTCACATCTGTCAAACATTTGCCCAAAAAAGCGTAACCACTAAATACGAATGAAAACACTTTTGATTTAGATACCTGTTTATTACGTTAAACAGTTTCCTACATAATTTATAGAAAATGTAATAGAATCTTATCTTATTAGATGCTGTCCAACTTAATAAATAAATGCATAAATCAAAAAGTTTTTCATTCGTATTTAGTGGTTACGCTTTTTTGGGCAAATGTTTGACAGATGTGACCGTACCTTTATGCA
Source organism: Lypha dubia (assembly GCA_947311025.1). NCBI lineage: Eukaryota > Metazoa > Arthropoda > Insecta > Diptera > Tachinidae > Lypha > Lypha dubia. The sequence continues at coordinate 8,894,920 of OX371260.1, read as the reverse complement.
ATTTCAATTTCAATTTCAGCTTTCTAGCTATACTGGAAGTGCCCCATACAAAGAAGGGGCACCCTAGCCCCCCAGGTAAAAAGTGCCTTACCTTAGTATCCTATGTCCTTCTCCTGGTTCTGAGCTACCTGCCTACCAATTTTCAGCCAAATCAGTTCAGCCGTTATTGAGTTATAAATAGTGTAACTAACACGACTTTCTTTTATATCTGCTTATTCGACGACACTTGCTAGTTTGGAAACACTTAGCCAAGACACACTTGTGTTTAGTCGACACAAAGTCTCAGCAAAGACACAAACCACATTCGGGAATTCCCAAAAACTTGGACAAAAATCCCCTCCAAATCCCAGAAATCCCGGAAATTGCCCGGGAAAAGTGGCAACACTGGACGGGACTTCTCAAAAACTCGGACAAAAATCCCTTCGAAATCCCGGAAAATTTCCCGGACACTGTAAATTTAAAAAATATGTTTTCACTTCAAAAAACAAAAGACTTAAGAAACAAACTTACTGTCAGGTTTTTTCGTTTCAAAAACAAAAGACTTAAGAAACAAACGTTTCAACATTTCTTGATTCGGTCGCCTCAAAGCCCGCGATAAAAGCTATGCAATATCTTAAAAAGGATATTTTAAACTTGCATATTTATTTAAAAAACTGTTTTATATATAATAAAGGTTTTTTTTGCCACGAAATATTCTACTAAGACCACGTGAAATTACACTTAAGGATGATGTTGAATTTAGCTAATGTGTTTTTTTTTTCTAAAAATATAGGTATAAATATTTTTTTTAAAATCTTTTGATTACTAAAATGTAAAACCATTTTTAAGCAAATCAGTTAGCATCAGACTGTTACCATGTTATTCGGTTAATATGAGAAAAAAATTTTAAATAAAAAATATAACAGCAAAAGCAAAATATAAAAAATTTCATAAAGAAAAAAATTCGAAAACGGTATAACAACAAAATATTATTTCTGTACTCAACTTATTTTAAATACACAATTTCAAATAATTTAGTTTTTAGTTCAACGAACCAAAAGCTAAATTTAAGCAAAATACAATTCTCAACTATTTTTCACTTTTAACGAAAAAAAACCATTTTGTTTTTGCACTAAATTTCTCTTAATAGATTCCTGAACCCTCAAACTAAATATTTTTCTTTCTAAATTAATGCAATTTCTATTTGTGAGTTGTATGTTCGCATAAGTGTTCAGTTGTAGCTTAAAGGCGCCAACAACTTTACAATTGAAATAAATAATAAAAACAATAACAAAATTCTGTCTAAAATTATGTATATTTAGAAATTAAATGCATTTTTTACAATAAAATCTCGAGAGAAAAAAATCGCATTAAAAGTTTGTAATGAGCCGTGACGTTTAGAACATGAAATTCAATTTGAATATCATGTGAATGAGACACGCGTTAAAATATTTTGTTTGTGCTTCTGTTAATGTTTGATTCGGTGTTTTTTGTTGGTTTTTTTTTTTTCGAAAATATCACTTTTCAATTAGTGAGTGATGTCACAGTACGAGCAGCTAAATTTATGTGCTTGAATTACATACACACAAATAGATGATATTATGGTGTTTGTTTTTTTTTAATTTCTGCTTTTGATTGACATTGTGATGTTGAGTTAGTTGCGTTTCCGCTTACTTTGCAATGATAAACAATTTAGCAAATTTTTTATTTCGATTTTTATTTATCTAACAAATTGCCATGTCTATAAAATTGTTTGGATTAAACAATGTGTGCGGTCTAAAGGTATGATCATATTGGAGAAACATTTGACGAAAAATGTCAAATATTTCCTTAACCTACGTTCACATTTATCTAATAATTAACTAATAATTTATTTCCTTTAATTCCAATATTTTTTTAATTTTGGGTTCAAATTTTTTAAAAGCTGTATAAAAATACTCTTTTGGAGAAGAATTAATTTTATTTTGTAATATAACAATCGTGTTAAATGACACTATCCCTAAGCAAAACTATTGGTTACGTTTTTTTGGGCAAATATTTGATAAATGTGAACGTAGCTTTATTGTAGTCTGACTATAAAATATTTATTACAGGCAAACAACAAAACAGCTGTGTAATGCCAAACAAAATTATTTGCTGCCAAACAAAAATGTGTCTAATGTGAACAAAGTGTGACCACTACAAGGCAAATATTTTGATAAAACCATTATTAGATCTTACAAAATTTTTGTAAGAACAAACATAGTCAAATAAAAATATCTCTAAAACTACTACTGATGCTGGCTGATAAAAACTTTAAAAAATTATGTTGCTTCCTGCTGCGAGAAAAGCGAAAAATCTCTATGAATTGCAATATTTTTAAAAAGCCAAAATTAAATATAACAAAAAAAGCGTCAACTTGCGAAAAATTAATATATATGAATAAAGCCATAATATTAAAAAAAAACGCTAAAGCCTTAAATAATGCAAAACAATTCTTTCTAAAACGAGAATATGGCGAAACTTTGCAAATCTTGTTAACAAAAAAATTACAAACACACAAACTTGCACATAAATTAATCAGAAATCGCAAAACTGTTAAAATAAATGGTAAAAACGCGAAAAATCACACTTTGCAAAACAAAATTGCTTATTACTTGTGTTGACATGTACAACTCGGTGTTGGCTCAAAATTGACCACGAAATATGAAATAAACGTGAAAGTAATAGTTTTTGTGCAATTTGCAAAAATATTTTGTTAATATTACTTTTTGGTTGCCCAACGGCAAAAACTAATCATTAGCAATGAAATGTTTGTTAAAAACAAATTTATGTTTTTTGATAGTTTTTTCTAATATTTTGTTAAGGAAAATATTTGTTCAAGTGTGACCACCGGGAAAATATGTTTTCCCATGTTAGCACCTGCCAGCTGTTTCATCAAACAAAATGGGAAAATAAATGTGCCTAGTGTGACCACAAAACAAGTTGTGTATTTATTTACCTAAATTTTTGTTACGCACGAACCAACATATTTGAAGCAAATGTTTCCCCAATGTGACCATACCTTAAGAATACCTCAAATAAATTTTGCCAACTTTTTATTTCTGTGTATTTCTCAAGTAAGATTTTAATAAAATACTTTTTTATTTTTACGAGAAATTCAGCAAATGAATTTTATTTTAATACGACAGGAGTAAATATTCCGCAATAATCCCAGTTGCGTTATCTCTCAGTTGTCATATTTGTCTTTATAAATTTCCAACACAATTTATTATTATGATTAATTAAAACAAACAATAAATTTCACTTAAAAATATTGAGAATCTGTCCCTATTTAGGTCAGTTCACTACGAAAAAATGCAAAATAAATAAAAAATTAAATAAAGAAGCAGTCTGGACTCGCAAATTTTTTTAAGATAAAAAGCTGACAGAAATGTTTTGCACAAAAAAAAGAACTGAGGAAACTGACCTCATTTTGGAAGCATTAAAATAACTGCAACTTAAATTTTTGTGCTTTAAATTGAAATGAATAATTTTGGCATGTTACTCAATTTCAACGTTTACTTCACTTTTCATTGAATCTTAATTAATTAAAGCCATGCCAAATTAAAAAGAGGCACATTAAGCAACAATTACTAAAATCTCAAGGTTTTTTTTTAAATAATTAAATTTAAGAATGACAACTTTTTAATTTTAATTAAACTTAAAAAAATTGTATTCATGTGCTGCAGTTTTTATGTCTTGTAAATAGTTTTTATAAAAACGAAACCACTGTTGCATTTAATTGATGCAAAGCAAAATGCCATCATGAAATTATAATTAAATTTTTATTACGATATGGTTTCTTATTTTTTTGTGGTTTCACTTCTAAAACGGTAGACTGTTGATTGCCACCATAATTTTTCTAATTAATTTAGCCACGTGACTTATAAATAGTACAAAGCTATAAAATTGTTAAGTCAATTAAAATATGTGTTTGAAAATGTTTGAACTAATTTTGTAAATGTCAGAAATTTATTAACTATGTGGCAGAATACCAACACTGTACGACAAAATTGCTTTTTTTTTTTTCTTTAAAATAATTATACTCTAATGAGGGATAAATCAACTTGGGAAATCTTGCACTTCTTACATTTGAGGTAGTGAACGTGTTCATCACTTCAATGTAAAACTCTACAAGGAACCTTTTTGTAAACCATTGGAACCCTTCAACTCTTCGCTGTCAGGGTATATTTTTTGTCCCTCTCTTGAGAAAGCGTTAAAATAGTTCGAAGCAGTAATATTGCAAGCTAAAATATTCTATAATAAATTTGATCACAATAGTCAGTTTGGAGTTTAACTTTCTTTTGAGACTAGCGGTATACGGGACTTTTATTAACCCCTTTCAAGAAACGACTTAAAGAACGAATACTGCGAAGAATTAGGGCGTTAAAATGCGTCACAAAAATGTTTCTCGTAATGTTTTGAAAAAAAAGTGTTGTACACACTTTTAACTAAAATTTAAAGGTTACAAAATGTCCTATACCGATTCTCCTAAAATAGAGGGCACACATAAACTTTACAAATACGAATACATATTAAATTTGTTGTTATCGCACTGTGTAATGTGGATACATCGCAAAATGCAAGCAAATACAATGTCGGTATTCAGTGTTTGGCGCAAATGATCTTGTGAAAGTGCAAATGTAAAATATCGTAGCTTTTGATAGGATCCATCAACAAAACACACAGAGTTGCCAAAAGATTTAATTAAAAAGCTGCACTATTTTGCATTTACACTTTCGCAAGACCATTTGCACCAAATGTATAGCAAAGAAATAGGAGAAATCTATCGAATTTTACTTTGCAAGACTACAGTGGAATGATGGACTAGAATTATATGAAAATGTTTAACGAAATTCGTTGCGTATTTTTGTTTTAACAAACACGACCCGTGAAGCGATTTCCTTAAGTGCAAAAACAAACCCAGGGTCTTTTACCGGAATCGAACCGACAGCGTCCGTACTAATATGCTATCATTTTTACCTATCAGTCACTGCGGCAGTAGGAACATTTTTCTCACACCTTTTATTTAACCATGCCGACAAGAAGGTCATGAAATAAATCCAGTCATAAAATACTCAAAAATAATGTTAAAAATAACCTTTCTGTATGGAAGTAACAATTAAAATTCATCATATTAACTGATTTAGCCAACCATTCAACACCATGACAAATTACATAAAACTACATTAATATTTTAATTATTAAAGTTTGATGTCATTGTAATTAAAAAAAGATATTAAACAAATAAAAAAATTAGTACAAAAAAAATAAGAGATATGAAATGAAAATCCTCAGACCGCATAACAATAAATATAATTTTCCAATTCAAAGAACATCTAAAGTATCAATTACACATACTGAAAGCAAACGCTAAGAAAGAAAAACTAATATAAATGATAATAAATACGGTATTTGTTTAAATAACTGTAAAATAAATATCGGCAGATGTTCACGATATCAAATGATTTTTAATACTCGTAAATTAAAAAAAAAAAAAAAAAACAAACTATAAAACCAAGTTTTATTTCAAATTACAAATCTGAAACCACAAATAATTTTTATAATAAAAGTTCAATAAACGTATCTTAAGTAATTCGCTTGTTCTCAGTTTAATTACAATTTCGTATCTAATAGCCACAATTATAAGTGAGTACAATCAACTTGATTATGATCATAAAAGTACAAAGTAGTTCTACGATATAAAGTTATTTAATATTTAGCAAACGGATTATTTTACAACCAAATGGCAATAAAATTACAAACAATTATTTGTTTTTCCTAAAAATATGACAACTCGTATGCGATCATACAAACAAAACTCTCTGACTACTCAACTTACAAGTTATTACTCGTATTATATTTATTATTTACCATAAACTTGGCATAGACCATGATGATAATGATGATCAGTTGGTTTAATGATGGTGATCTGTCTTTTAAGCGGTACCAATAAAATTGTAATGCTACACACCCATGTTTTTTTTTTTTTGTTATTGTTACCTCTTGCTTGTTGGTTATAATTTTCATGTAGAACCTGGTGAATAAGAGTATCTTTGCCAATCTTATTTTGCAATTTTTTGTTATTGGCTTGATGGGCTTTATTTTTTTTTTGCCATGTGTATGTGCCTTCGTTCCTTAATCGATAATTTATGTCACATGCCAATATATGAGTACCTTTAGGTAATGAAGTTTATTTATTTGTAACATATTACAAATACTCTACTGTATGCATGCCCGCCATAGGATCTTGAATTCGCCTTTAAGATTCTTGCATATAACGGGTCCGCCATTTAACGTTTTTTTTTTCAACTAGTGCTTATTTCGTGAATGGTAACACTTAGCTCATGTCTGATTTGACAGATAATTAGTTTAATCCTTCCGCTGAACGAATATGGTTGTGTATCCGCTTCGCTAAGTGGGCCTGCGATCGACTTACAGAAAATGCTGATTTTGCCAAAAAAATCATCTCTACAGATGAAGCTCATTTTTCGGTTTCAAAACAGACGTTTTAATTTGATCTTCGTATTGAACGAACATGTAGAGTGTATTAAAAGTTTACCTTCTATAGACAATAGTATCCATGTTTGCTTTTTGAAATCTTTTTATAAATTTCTATTTGCTTTTTGTATTAACAATAATCCCTCTCTCTGCCTCTCTAACTCTCTGCTAGAACACATTTGTTTTTCTTCATAATTTAAAGACTTTGACTTTGAACTTGAATTGAAAAAATTTGTGTTTGCCTTTGGTTTAATATCCGCATGCACGATCCAATCGACTTTGTTTGATTTATTTTGTACATGCATTTAGTTGGTATTATTTTTAGTCGTGAATTTATTTATGCGTAAAATCTTAATATTATTTATAAATATTTAATATCTTAAATGGGCGGCGGTTGGTTCTACATGTAGATTTGTGTTCAAAAATGTTTTGACATTAAATACGACAACTGCCTGCTGTAAAAAGATATTTACAGACTTTTTAACATAAATACATTTGGACGGAAATCATTAAGCTTTTGATGACAAGCACATCAGAGTTTGTGTGAAAAGAGCAACTTCTTATAGAAAATGTAATTTAAAAAGAAAAAAATTTAAATTTTTGTTTGAATATTTTAGCTAATACTACTTAAGGGAGTGCAAGTTAAAGATTTATTAAGTTTGAAAGCTTTTTTTATTACAAAGTTTCAAAATTATGAATTATATGGTATGAAGTATTTTTTTTATATTTTATGAAAAGTAAAATTGGTAGAAAATATATATTCGTATCTCTACAAGAGTACCTCTATTCCATTCAATCATGGAGGTTGATGTGGCTTATGCTTGTCTAATGTAATTTTTTTTCTAAAGCCCATAATAATGGAAAAGATAAGTAGAGTTTTTCACGGTACTGAAAAAGATTTAACTGACATCATGACAACTTAATTGTGCGCGAGACTTTAACCGGCTTTTTTTGTATGAAAATAAAAATTTTAATGACTTAAAATTCGTTTTTTTTTAAACGAACAACTAGAAACTTCGAGATATGCCAAGAGAAAGAGTGTTTTCTTAAACAGAGAATTTTAAATACTTAAATAATTTTTCATCATTTATTGCAACATTTCATGCCATTAATGAAATTTTACATTGCAGAAATGCAAGAACGTTAACGTAATGATTTCAATTCTATTACGAACCGTCTTCCTTTTATATTTTGCACCAGCCAAACATACTTTTCGAAATTTATGCAAACAAAGTCAGAGGAAAAATAAACTTCACACTCGTTACAAACACGGTAGTAAATCAATTTACAATACTATAATCAGTGAGACTAATTAGCCGTTTGTGACAAGAACAAACAGCACCATTTGCCAATGACCTTGACATTGATATGAAGAGAATTTGTAGATATAACACAAATACATTTGTGGCAACGTTTGTATGTATGTTTCTTTATTGTCTTGCTTATTACGCTTATTTCTATCGAAGACTGTTAAATTGTTTCAATATCTATCGAATATTGTATCTTGTAAATATTTATATTATATTTATATATTTATTTGAGTCTTAATGATGTAAATATTTGATATAATTTTGTTTTACAAGGTCTTTTAATTTGAATCTTTTTTTGTCTTTTGTAGAGGAAACAGACTAAATATTCTCTGGGAATTTTATGCATTAAACCACAAATCAATAAGGGTTTCTTTGAAGTTGTGGCATAAATGTCTATTGATTTATTGTTTACGCCACACAAATGTTTGTTTGGTTTCCGTTTTTTTTTCTTCTTATATTTTGGTTAAACCATTCTTGACGAATTTTAAGGTGTTAAAGTAGAATTTTTTGCAAAATAATTTGAGCACTTATTTAAGAAATTACAAGAATTTAAAAATATATTGTTGAAAAAACATTGCTATCAGTCCTTTATTTCTTCTATCTCAGGCTTGGTTTGCTGATCTTGCATGAAAATTTTTCGTTTTTGAAATGAATAGAGAAACGAGAATCTATAAAATATTATTCGAAAATGTAAACAATTCCTATCCTGCTGACGTTTCTTCAATAGTTAAAAAACCTAACGAAAAGTTTTCAATTTCAATTTTTGAATTCATAATTAGTAATTAAGGAAAAATCACTCGTTTTACTATTTTTTATTTATAAATAATTCATATGTATATTCTTGCTTTTCACTTTTATATGAAATATTTATTGGTTTCTTATTTAAAACTTTTTTTTCGCTTTTAAATTATACATAATAAACGTTTCAGCTGCTACTGCATTTTTCTTATCTTTTGAATCAAACCTCTTTCAGGCGCATGTGTATACGCGAGTATCAATTAGATGCAACAATGATTTGTTAAACCGTCAACCAGTTACACAAAACAAATAAAAAAATATTTGTTTTTATAAAAGTAGATAATTAGATACGAGTACATACTTTTACTATTTGTTGAATGTTTAATAGATTTACGGCTGGAAATAAAAAAAAAATTAACGTTTTGTATTTAGTTGGCTGATGTCGTGTTGTGCACTCATTAGACATGTTGTGTACTTTTTGTTTTATTATTGTTCTATTTTTTTTTAAGATAACCTAATTTTATATTTTATAATTAATAGGTTCGTTTGTATGTAAGTATGTATGTATTTAATTTTTTGATTCGACTACGAATACAAACTGTTCTTAGGTGATTTTCTTTAAATCATGCACTGTGCAAAGCATAACAGCTGAAATTGTTCTAATATTTTTCACTTTGGTTGACGACTTATATTTCGTTAAGATATTTTCAGATTAAAAGTTCAAACCAGGAAAATTGATAGCAAGTAAATTTACAGTCGGATAGAAACATTCGCTCAATACACATAACTTCGTTCACACTACATATTAAATAAAAGTAAAACTGTAGCAAAAGTACCAGCTTTTCCTCACTTTTAAAAACTTTATTCTGTTATGCCAGTTTGGTTGATGTAAATTTTTTTCAAAATTCAAAAATTTTGTAATTACTTCATTAAGACGAGAAATATTGATAATATATATAATTTCCCTCCAACTGAATTACGTTTAAACTTTATTAAACACAAATAAGAAAGTTGTAAGACATTTGGTGAAAATTGCTTATGATCGAATATCTTTATTGCACCCCAAACTGAATTAAAGCAATTTTGTATGAAATATAAAAGCGCCATTTATGACCTAACGGAACATTCTCCTGCTTCCCACACGATGTTTGTCTTATGCCGCATTTTTCTTATATTTTCTTAAGAATTCCCTTTTACAATCATGCATATCTCTCGCGTTTTCGTGAAAATCTTCTAGTTATTTTGATCATAATGTCATTTTAAAGTTAAAGTTTTGCAAATTGTATGCAAAACAAGATTTCACATAGTTTCACATTTTCCATTAATTGAAAAAGGAACAACCTCTGAATTTAATAGCAAAAAAAGTATGTACTTATGTATATGGAAATTGAATACTAAGATAAAAATGCCCTTAGTGAATTCTGCATAACATACAACATGTGGCATCTACCGATTAGTATACATACATGCTCGTATGTATGGAAGTTTGTCTTGTACTTAGGTTGCATATGACAACAAGCCTTAAAAATGTTTAATTGCCGTAAGTAAACAGCAAAAAAGAACTATAATGCCCCCTAGTAAAGCAAAAACCGGCAAAATTCTTGAAAAAAAATTCACTTATTTTTATGCATTCGCAGTAAACATCCAACAAAATCATTTAAATTTTTTTTTCTTATACTCATGGGATACAATTTTGCGTAGAAACTTTGAACATTTTTAATTTTTGCTAAAAAAAAAGAATAGACATTGTGATATGGCAGTACAGTAGTCCCCCTAATTATGTAGCGATTGAAGCTTTGGATCATCTATTAAAATTAATACAGACAAATCAATAACAAATTATCTTGGCTTTTGAGACGCAACTCAAATCAGGAAAGTTACAAAAATATATTTTTGCGATGTAGGCAAAGTTAAAGTAAATCTAGGGTTACTGTACTATAAAAATATTTTCAATTTGTTGCTTGCTCGACTGTAAGTTACACGCCTACATCCTTTTTGACATCAGTTTATATTTCTTCTTCTTCTTTTTCCAAGACAAATCTTTTTTAATACGCAATAAGATGCAAAATCACGTCTAAAAACAAAAACTTTTTATACAGACACACTGGTGTGTGAGTGTATGGATGTGTGCGCAGAATGACAAAATAATTAACATAAGTAAAGTATCGCTGACGACATTAAGATTGCATTATTTACTTTATTCTCAGGTATTCTCGTCTCACAAACGTCTTTATAAATACGCATTAGATATGCTAAATTGAATACAAAGTGTGACACTTACAAAAAAGTAAAAATATTATTTTTATTTGAATTTTAAAGATATTCATAAGGAGACAAACTCACTTTCCATATTAAAAAAAATGTAATAAATTTTCAATCCCTTTGATATGCATAATTTACTAAAAAGTATGTATTTAGAAAATCTTACAAAATCTCTTCACTATTCAAATATCTATTTTGTCATGGTGTCCCAAATTTTTTGAACGCCGAAAACAAAGAATAATACATTTAGAATTTGCATATATTTAAATATTCAGTGAGAGAAATGTTGTAATAAATGACCTAATAACCTTTTTTTCATATAATGGATCAACTAGAAATTTTAATTTTTTACGCTTGTAAAATTTCTAAAAAAAACATTTAAGTGTAGGCCTGATGTTAACCTTGATTTTATGTTAACAAAATCTTGTGCAACATTCACATAAATTGCTTTTGAGACGAACAGCAGAAATTAAGGCAAAGTTGTTCAAATCATTTTTAAATAGATAATAAACTCGTAACAATTCCAAAGTCATGTTTTTTTTAAAAACAGATTTGTCTATTAATGTTTTTTTTGTACTCTTTAATCGACCAGGTTAAACGAAATATCGATGGAAAATGCTTAACGCCTCCAGTTGCTGGAGAAAGATCTGAGGTAAACATAAAAGTATGTACTAGTATGTGTATGAGAGGGAATAGTTTTTGTATTTTGGTTTTTTATTAATGCAGTCTACAAGAACCCTCTTAGTTAGACATTTTTTTTCAAAATCATAACACCTTGCACTATGGGACCTTTATGTTTTTTAGCTGTTTAATATGTTCCTTGTATTTAATGAAGTCGGGATCTTGTCAGATTTGGTTCATAAGCAAAACCGAAAAACACAGACGTATTATTTATATCTTAAATCTAATCTTTTAAAAACATTTATATTACGTGTACACGTGTTATTAGTAGCAATTGAAACTCTTCCAGCTCGAAAACTACTGAACCGATATACATTAGTAAAATATAGATTGTGCACATCTTACACTAATCATCTTTTAATTGTCGTATGTTTTTTCCAAGTCCGCTATATTATGCGGATGTAAAAGCGATCACAATTAGTCGATTTGCCTAGGAATTTTAAAAATTCAATAAGTAATTTAAAAGCTGAAGGGAGGTATTTTTTGTACAAATATTTTGTCACAACATTATGCAGCTTTTTCAGGAAAGGGAAAAATTCTAGTACAATTAATTGTCTAGTTAAAAAAAAAATTAAGATGCTGCATTGTAAGAATTGTTTTTTAAATGCACATCTTCGGCGGAACAGCCTAATCCTTTTTGTATATATGTATATTACAACAGCATAGATGTTCTATACGTAAGATGTATCTTATGTAAAATGCTCCATTGTTCATTGCTGACTTTTCATTTTCAATTCGATTAGAAAACCCAATGTGGTACAAACAAGTTTACACTACAATGTACTATATTGATTTTTTTGCTAGAGGCGAGAGCAAATGAAGTAACTGAATTGCTAATTGCTTAAATTACGTAATACCTTTTTTTCTTGTTTGGCTTTTTCAGTCATGTTAATCATGGTCGTGTGACCGAATAACGAACTGCTTCAAAATTTTCACAGTATTCGATTCATTTGAGGGATAGTAGTGTTATTGTTTTAAATGCATTTTTGTTGTAAGTGTGTAATTTTTTCTATTGTTGCATTTTTTATTATTAAAATAAAGTTAATTATATTAACACGGTTGTATGTACGATATCTATCTATATATGTAAAAATGAATGTCTGTCTGTCTGTTTGTTTGTGCTTTATAGGAGGCCAAATCCAAATCTTCCTGAAAGTTTCACAGCATGTTACTGTGACTCTGGAAGGAATAATATGAAGTTTTGATGGGACAGAGAGGCGTGGCACCGCCCATATAACCCAAAAATTTAAATCGCCATATTTTGGGCATTTTTTGACCTACGTCGATGAAATTTGGTACATATGATATTGGCATAATTTGGAATACGTACCAGGAGAAAAGTGGGTGGGACCACGCCCCTTTTTAGGCAAAATTAAAAATCGTAATATAGTCTTAACTACTGGATCGTCATTAAATTTTCACAATAGAATATATAAATACTTTTAATTTTATTTTATAACGAGGGGCTAGCCAAGCACACCGGGTTCAGCTAGTACAACATAAAATTAATGAAAAAAAAAACTTAAAACATGTGAAAAATGGAATGTGTTTTAAAGTGTATTTCATGCGCTTTTTCGGCAATTCAAATTTATTTATTGTTAGGAAACAATTGCATATCATTGTTAGCACTTTGAATTTTTATAGGTCTGCTAATAAAACATAATGGAAGCGTTGTCGAAGTATATAAGCGCTCAAAATAAAAATAGTCGAAGAAAAATTCTGTAGAGTTTTACTTCATTTGTAGTGAATTTGTAATTCGTTTCTGACTTACACTTTTGATTTATATTTTTAATTTATACAGGTGTTTGTTAATTAATTTTTTTTGTTTTTTATTTTCGAACTTTGAAATATGAGTATTTTCACACAAACACACACGTTGTAATTGAACGCGACTTGTAACATAGAAATTCTTATTTATTATTAGTAAAGTTAATATTTTTTGGGGTTTTGAGGTTAATTGAATAAAAACGTCATTTTGTATCAACGATGAATATTTTTCATTAAACTGTCCAAATAGCCAATTTTAAATAATTAATGATTAAATGACATTTTAATTTTATTAATGAATAATTCTACTTTAATCTATAAACAATTTGAATGCTGAAATAGTGTATTTAATTTTAAACTGTTTTAAACGTTTAAGACGATTTCCATAATCGTTAAAATTAATTCAAACCGTACAAACATACTCGTATAGATTCATAAAGATAATTTTAATATTATGAGTTCGTATATATTCGACTTAAATTTTAGCAAACTAACATGATCACAATGTACGAAGGCAGTTTATGATTTATATATTGGGATATGTTTGAGTTTATTTTTTAAAATTTATGTTCAATTGTTATTAACGAATATTATCGAATTCGCATTTGCAGTGTATAAACGGACGTATGCATTTTTTTTTCGTTGCTGTATGTAACGAACATGTTTGACAAGCTTACAGTATGTGGTAAAAAATATTTTTATAATACTAAAAGAAAATATTCGAAATTTATAGAATCTGATTACCTGTGAGCTGTTTTAAAATTTTTTAGGTTAAACCGTCTCTTACCTAAAAAGAACAAGAAAAAAATTCATTAATGAAAAAATTATGACAAATATTAAATATTATATATAAAAGAATCTACATAAATCAAAAATAATTAAAAATAAATGTTTGATATATAATATCTCTTAACTTAATATTATTATTGTCAGGACACGAAAACCGCTAACTTTTCCGTGTCAGTTGAACTAATTTTTTGTGTAAGCAGCACTTGGTTACACTCATGTAAAAATATTAACCAAAAAAAAATGTAGACTTATGTACCGTATTCGCATTATGCAACTCTTCTGGAATGCAGTTTTCATTTTAAGTGAGAGTGTTGAAATAAAAATGTATACATTTTACATATCTTCTCCGTCTTTCTCACTAAAAAAAATGGAATTGCATATAAAAAGTTGTGTAGTGTATATACGATAATAAAGTGTGTAATATGCGTATTCATGCAGATAGAAATTGTAACAAGTTTTTTCAGTTTGGAGAATAAAAATATTGCAAAATAAAACGTCTTTTAATTCTAATAATTTCACCTGAAGTATAGCCCCCCCTTGATGTGACAAAATATCGAAAGTTAATGAAAAATTGTCTTTGATAATTTGAAATAAATACGTTCATACTTTCAAACTATTTTTAACAGACTTGCATTCGTTCAAATCAATATTTGAACTAAATTTTTTTTATTTAGAAATACTAGAGAATGTAAAAGTGAAAATTTGACTGTATGGAGGGTTGAACTTAAAGTTGTCAATAAATTTCACTGCAGTTGGTATATTTTTGCATATACGCTCACAGCGACACAGAAGATTACTATACTGTTTTTATGATTTTCGCCGTCGACTATTGTTCCCATAAGCGTCAGTTTTTCTCATTGAAATTTGCAAAAGTTTTACAAAATATAAAAAGTATGAATAATAATAAAAACATAAAATAAAATTGAAATGTGTGTATGAATTAACAAAAGATAAAAAATTCAATTCATTCATAAATCTTTTTGTCGCTTTACTGCAAGTTTGTTCGTCAACTAATCACGTTTCCACTGAAATATTTTTTTAAATATTTGCAAAATTGTATGTGTGTAAATATTTTGTAATTACATAATAATATATTAATTAATAAACGTTTTTTAATTGATTACTGTGACCCTTGTTATTAGGGTATTTATAGCTCGTGCCCAAGCGGAATTAATATTTTTATATTATTATTATTACGAATAAACGTAATTATTATTTGAACACAGTAATATGTGAATTTCCCTAATATAGAGTAAAAATAACAAAAACGTTAGAATACAAAGTAGAATACTTTGATGATAACGGAGTATGAGTTTGTGTTGATTATTAATTCTTTCCAAACAGTAATGAGGAAATTTCGTACTAACCAGCACTGTTTCAAGGTAGAATAAAAAATGAATTAAAAATTAATTCTCATATTCTATTTCTCTTGAAAACTGGTTAAATAGTTGATATTCTTCTCAATTAGTATCCACTTTACGAAAATTGTAAAGATGGACAATTGAACGCTGATGAGAGGTGTAGCGGCCTTGAAATCAGTACTGATACGTTCTGCTAAAAACTGATTGGATTTAAATAATAATATTTTCCTACATAAAAAAACTCTTAGTAATTTTGAATTTTCATTAATTCAATAAAACTGAACTTGAGCCTGATAATATTACTTTTCATATATACATCAATATAAGTTCAAATAATAATTACGTTTATTCGTAATAATAATAATATAAAAATATTATTTTTTTTAATTTTGTATCCAAACTATTGAATCATTTGTACATAATTTAATGTCATTTTTATCTTTGATATAAATTTGTAATTTAATTAGCTATTCTACAAATTTAACACAATGAAATATTTGGCATTAAGTTTTTATTTAATTTTTTTTTTTTTGGCTCGTCTATCTCCCTTCCTTAGTGCAAGGGAGAATGATTGTAAAATAAAAAAAATATATGTATTGTTATTTTCGAAACTAGTATAAGTCCACTTACAAAAAAAGGGATGATCTTTTGCTTGTTTGAAAATAAAAGTGCTTCCTTTTCTAAAATAATCAGCCTTTAAAAACGCAACATTTTATATAACACTCCTTCAAAGTTAAAATACACTTAATTTTTTACTATAGTACAACAAAATGGCTCTTAATTTATACTTATTTCTAACAGAAAACGACTTATGACAGACAATACGATCGTCAATTTATTATAATGACATAATTTGTTATTGTGTCTACAAAAATTATTTTACATAAGCCACAAAAATTATTAAAAATAATATTGTCAGCCTTCATGCTGCATTTAAGAATGATTCATATCATTTGAGTGACATCTTACCTAAGCACACACTCTCACATAAACTGATTCATATGATAAAATATTATAAATAATTCCTTTTACAAATCATCTCGTTTATTTAAATTACTGCATAAAAGTGTATTTATAAATATATTATCCGTACACAAATATTATAAAAATATTTTACAAAGAAAAAAACGAAACAAATAACCTTTAAAACTATTTTTCGCCGAGTGTGTAAATGCATTGTTGTCAGCAGAAGAACAAAAAAAAAATTACAACAATTGCAAACATTTTATATACAATTTTGATATAAAAGTCGTGCGGCAATGTCACTGCTAAAGTGAAATTGTTTGGCTTTAAGCCAAACTATGAGCAAAAAAGTATCATCTATACTTATAGATACTAGTATATATTTATAAAATTGCTGGCTATAAATTGTTCATTTGAATGTTTTCAAAATGAAAAATAGACTAGAAAAACTTATGATTTGTTCGTCAGAAAATTTTAATACTGCTTAACGTTTTCAGTAAAAATGTTTTATTTTTGCATCAATTAGATGAAAGTTTTAAATATGTCACATTATTTTAATCTTATTTTCGAAGTGGGCAAATAGAATACAAAACAAATACAAATCATGTGAATGTGAATCCACTTTGATAGATATTTGAGTATGATTAGGCGGAAATTATGTCAAATGGTTAAAATTAAGTCAAATAAAAAAGCAACAGTTTGTGTGAAACGAAACAACACAACTGTGAGTAAAAGTAATAAATGTAATAAATGCGTGTATGGACTACTCCACAATGGAGTAGGACTACTCCAAAACTAATCCAAATGTATGGGAAAAACATGGTCCAATTTACATTGCGATGTCCTAGGGCTGGACCGCGTAACCCAAAAACTACTCCATGTTACTAATCCAAGGGGTACCCACCCTCTAAAATGTGTTTCTTTAAGCTTCCATGAATTTGTTTTAATTCAAACAGGGGAGCTGCCACAGTATTAATTTAACTCCAAACATTTTTAGTGTTGCCAAATGGTATTTAACTATAAATGTGTGTACAAATGAAATGATCCACGGCTGCATTACATAGGAGTGATCCAAAAACTACTCTTTATATCTTTATCTTTATGTACTCCAATAATTTTTGTTCAGTTATAAAAAAAAAAATCTATATGCTTTTATTCCGCCAGAAAATTTGCAACTATTATACTAAATAATATGAGAATCATTAATAAGCTTTAAGAGTTCTAAATTCTAATTTTTGCTTAAAACATACTTTTACTACAGTTTAAACGTTAACGAATGATCAAACATATTACACGGATGTCTATAATAATGGGCTGAACTTGTTCGACACAACGCTAAAACATTCATTGCTTCAACTACCTCACGTATGCTTTTAATTTCAATATTTTACATTAAACTTCAATGAATATTTTAATTGAAAAAACTTATGCTTGCATTTAATAAACATGCTTTAGTAAGAAAGCAATGTATCTTGCTCAAAAAATGATGACTTCATTGAAATTATCTTAAATAATTTATTAAGTGTAACAATTTATCCGCACAAAAACATAAATGTGAAAATAAAGCCACGTTCCTATCCAAAAAAATTTCGGCTGTAAAAAGTACTGAGGTGAAAATAAGGACCAACTTCTTGATAGGTACGATTCCACCACATTTCTAGGCAACCTGTAAGCTTGGTAATATTTTTCCAAGCTTTCTTTCCATTTTTGGAAAGGCAAAAAATTTTGCCAAGCTTACAGGTTGCCTAGAAATGAGATGGAATTGTACCTGGTATGAAATTTCAGCCTTCTAGCTACACTGGAAGTGCCCCATACAAAGAAGCGAAACCCAGGTCCCCCTAGGTGGAAAATGCCCGTTTCAGATATTTCTGGTTAATTTCTCACCAAGATATATATATATATATATATATATTGATGAGTCAGTGAATCAGTGAGTGAGTGAATATGTACTAAAATATGGACTTTTCACACCTTAATATCTCGGGAACCTCTGTAGGAGACCTTATGTTTCAAGTTTTCTTATAATATGATCAAGAGGAGCAAAGCTATGAGGGGGCTAAAAACAGCTCGAATGGTTTCGTGTAAATATACACACTGTGTGGCCGAACTTGGCCATTGAATGGAATTTGTAACAATACTAATGAATTTGTTAATCTTCTAAGCATCTATTTTTGTAATTCTCAAATGCTTTGTGAGACTTTGTACATAACATAAATGCATTTGTAAGCTATACAAATTTATTTGAAGTCTAGTAATGGTTTTGTAAAAGCACCAATGATATGAAGGCATAGACATACATACATACATACTTAACGCTCACAACAAATGAAAATTTTTCAACAGGTATCATTTTTTAATGGTTATGCCCACAAAACTCAATCATTTGTGAACTGATTTTTATGCCGGACTTGATATTTTTGATGGCACCGTCCTAAACAGAAGCCTTGGTTAGATGGGTGTTACATAGAGAAAAATATGAACTAGAAACTAGCTTAACTATCTATTATCCACCGTCAATTTCGTTTTTGATATTTTTTCTTATTAATTTAAACAAAACCATATTGCAAATTAATCTTAAGTGGATTTATTTAGTTGCACAATAAGTTGCTGTTATCGAATGTTGCAAATTACGCAAATTATATTAAATTTTGATAATTCAGCATATTTTAGACGAACATAATTTATTAAAATTATTAAAGGAAACCGCTTTTCAAGATAAACTCAAAAACTAAGCTCTGCAATTTAAAGCATTAGAAAGATAAACATCTTTTTGAACTATAGAATTGTATAATATTTTTATTTATTTTTTTTTCATAATGAAAACATTGCAATAGGCCACAGGTAAGAACAAATTTGTATGGCTTTTTGAACTGATTTGCAGATTGACTGACTGACTGACTAACCCACACTACTACGGTTGGCTTGATGGTAATTTGTTTTATGGGGAAAAAATAAAAAGTATATTTTCTAAGCTTTTCTAAGAGGCTTTTGCAATGAACTGGAAATTATTTTGAATCATTTATTGGTAACAAAACTGACACTTAAAGGCAGATTAAAGGCATGATATTTAAGCCTGTTTAAGTGAAAAAAATTTAATATATTAAAATGTATAGAAAACTTCAATAAATATACATACGTATGCGTTGCATTTTATCAAAACAGAAATAATTTTTAAATATTTGATTTTTGATAATACACAAATTTAAAGTGCAGTTGTTCTTTTTTTTGTAATTTATTATTTAAATAATTTGCTATTGACTTTGAATGCTCACTCACGGCTAGAAGTATGTATCTTGAAAAACACTAAAAAGCTTTTAACCCAATTTCAGAATTTATTTTTGCCATAAAAATTATTTATTTGCTGATTTTATATTTGAAAAACAGTTTAGAAATAAAACCAGATAAGAAAATCGTTTAGAAATGTAATTAACTTTTTTTATTTTAATTTTTACAACAAAATTGATTTATTATTTTGAGCCTGGTTTTGGCTGTTGGCGCTTAAATTTAGTTGTTTGTTGTTGTCTGCTCGTAAACAGTTTCGTTAAAATAAATAACTAAATACTTTATACTAAAGTTTCATTTAAATTACACTCAAATATTTGTTCTATTAATTAAAAACTGTTGTTTTTGACGCTTTCGATACGATACAGACGACAGACTTTGCTAGATCGTCACTTGTTTCTTACCAACTGCTTGCTGTACAGTGCGTATTCCAGTCCGCTTTAACAATATTTTTTAAATAAACTAAAAATTAATGGTAAATTAGGAGTACAAATAAAATTTAAAATTCATAAACAAATGCGTGAATTTGGTTTGTCAAAAGCATTAAAAATTGTCAATAACAATCCAAACAGACAATCAATAACCGCTTTAGCCCATTCGTATCTTTATTAAGAAACCCCGTAGTTAAAGAAAATTTTTTTATTGTATTTGTTTTAATGCTGACAGCGCAGGGAGTCACTTTAGTCTCATGACTTTTCTAATAAACGAACGTATGGCGTTAGCGATTGTGTTTAGATATGCATAAATTTGTGATGCAGTTTTTTCTTTCCATTTTTTAATGTTGTAACAGTAGGGGTATTCAAATATTCAATTCAAAATCGAACAAATTCCATAGCGAAAGAGGTTGCTAAAAATAAATAAAATCGCCTAACTGAAAAATTTCTAAAATAGGAAAAAAACTTTTCAAAATTAATAAAGAAATTAGAGCGAGATATTTTATAAGTGGAAAAATTACTAAAACAAAAAACTCTAAACCGAAAAAAACTGAAATGAAAAAAATCAACGAAATTAAAAGAGTTTTCAAAACGAAAATAAAAATTAAAAGAAACGCCAGTAAAAACTGACAGCAAAAGAAAATCGCCATTTTAATCGCCCAATTTTATTGAATTGATTGAATAAGTCTGTTGTATAAGAATATTGTTTAGAAAATACAATTTATAGATTTCGGGTCTTCCTGCTATTTTTTTTTGATAAGCTTCGGTACACGAATTAAGTAATGAATTTTTAGTAGATTTGAGTGGTGATTTATCAAAGAAATTTTAATTTGTCAGGCTTAAGTTCGTTTTCTTAAATTTAAATTTTAAATTAAATGATTATTTTAATTAGAAAGGAAAATCTAGAAGCTCGTAATTCGGTATACGATATTTTTTTATCACAACAAATCTCTGGATTTGCGGCATCGCGATATGAGGTCACTTCAACCAAGCTTCTCGGCTACCAGATTACAAGTCAAAGCATTTTTCAGAACTACCAGACTCCTTATTTTTTCTGTGTTGCCAGAAAAGCGAGAAAACGAAAAAAATATTTAGAAGGCTGGGACCACTAGGCACGCATAGGAACCAACATGGGAGCACTTGGTTTATGTTGCCATGTCAAAGCTTTTTACAGTGTAGTCAGGCTTTTCATGATTTCTTACATATTTAACTCTTTATTCATATTAACATCCTTATTATTAAAATTATTGTGGTCTTAATAATACGATTTTGATATGAGAGAATCGGTTTTATTGTGCACTTTAACTTTATCAATCGTTTGTGAATAAGGTAGTTAGTATGCAGCTCCAATAATATATATGTAGTATATCTTTTGCAAAATTAGTTCTAATTTTGAACCTGACGTCATTTCTTTATGATCTTACGAGTTGCTGTGTAACCATTTCAGAATTTCAGCCATGCCAACAATTGAAACATTTATTTGCATTTATAATTGTTGGAATTAGTACAAGTACTTGTTGTAAAAATCAATTAAAATGCAAATCATTATTTATTTATTTATATTGGTGACGAAATTTTTTGCGTGTTTTGCATGGCCATGGAGCAATTTGTTGCAAATTTGCAATTGACAAAACAGTACATGCAACATTATTTAAAAAAAAAAGTTTTTCTCCAAATACTTTATTTATTAAATCATAATTTGTTCAGATTATAATTACAAAATAACCTTATATTATTCAGGAGCCGACACCTGCTAAAGGAAATCAAAAGTTATTTTTTTTTAAATATTGAATGACCACAGGGGAGAACCTATTTTTTGTCATAATAATTTATATTGAAAATTAAAATTTATTAAAAATTAAATTTAGATTTCAATTTCTTTAAAAAACCATACGTCTAATTAAAAAGGCAATAATATCACAAAAAGAAAAGTTTTATTTTGTATTTCCTTTTAATGTTTCCAATATAAAACTTGAATATTCGATCCACTGCAATATAAAATAATTAATTAAGATTTTTGTTTACAAACAGTATCGCAATTAATCAAGTTTTGTAATAGAAATTCATAAAAATGTTTGACAACCAACTCCCACGCAAAATAAGTCGCAAACAAATACCGGCTAACCAAATAATCTGAACAATACTGGGCGTAGCTGTACAGGCAACTATTAAATTTAGATAAAAATTTAAATGTTTTCTCCGCTTAGGAATGATATTAAAGAAAAGCTACCATTTTTAAAGTTTCAGCATTTAATTAAATAAAAAACAGGCCTCTTTGTTAGTTAATTTGTGATAATTAAAATCAGAAACTTTTAAGAAAGTTACATAGAGAAATTTAAGCGTATCAAAGCAAAAACAAAGCTGAATTGATAAGTAATGAAGGTTTTAATTTGGAATCTATAAAGATAAAATTATTAGATTTTTAATCAAACTTAAAAAAAAATATTGTTTAAAAGCTTACGAAATTATATTGGTGGTAAAGAAAAACAAATTTGAAAGTAAATTTTTTAAAAATTCACCTTTTTTTTATTTTTAGCTTTCGATTAACGACATTTAATCCCCGTTAAGATAATGTTGCAAAATAATTGAAATGTCATTTCCAGACAATTGTAATTAATCAAGTAGTCGGCAAGGCTAAAATACCGGAGCTAAAGCGTTTTATAACAACACGTGTGTGTTCGTTATGAATTTGAAGTAGAACAGAAAATAGAAAAAATGATTATATTATAAAACTTAAAAACAGTTTAATTATCTAAAGCAACTTCAGGGACGCAATGTTTTTATTTAAAGTTTTGTTTTGTTTTAAGCTTATTAAGTTCTCAAAAAACCTTGAATAAGTTCACTGTATATACACGAGCAGTTTTCGACGACACTGAAATTTCATTGTTGGATTACCCTAAAGCACATATTGTCTGACGTAAAACATTTTACTGCCAATTTCGCGGATAAACTCGAAAGGTGTTGCAAATTCTTTTATTTATTACCAGATGGCAGAAAAATAGGCGTTGCAAGGAATGTAACAGACTTATAACTTATTCAAGGACCGATATACTTTTACACCATGTGCCAAACATGGACTCGAGCGGTCTGAATTAGCCATATGCGAAGTACGACATGTTGCTCATACCAAGTTCATGGCTAATGGAGACACCCAGCTAATTAAAATAGAAAAATATACACAGTAATGTGCACGTTTATTGAATTATTTGTACACAAATTCATGTGAAAAAGACTGTTGATCCAAATAACATTTGCTAATCGAAGTGTTTAATGATCTATTAAAGTGTTCTTTTAATTACTTTTTTAATGCGTTGTTTTTTATTTTTAGATTTTTATTAAATAAGTCTTTAAATATTTAAAATTAATATTGTGATTTTCTTGATATCAAGGTCAATATATGTTCACAAACATGTGTGATCAATATGTTTGATCGTGGCAAAACCTAAAATATATAAAAAAATCTCATGCGTATCGCGGTGCCAACAAAAAACTTTTGTTTCCAGCGATTTATTTTCTTGTTTATTTGTTCATACTCACTCATATTAAAAGTTTTGTTTCTTGTGAAAAAAAAAATTATGATGAAATGAATACGGAGAAATAATCAAAGTTTGTGTATAAAATAAAAGTGTTAAATTTTATCTAAACATACATTTCAGTGGCGGCTGCTGATATCAGGTGTGCGAAACGCCAAAGACTGAAAGACTGACTGTATTGAGAAATTTTACTTTAAGTGTAAAAATATCTGTTTTGTAAATGAATGTACTTAAAAAGGGGTATGACTGATTAATAAAATTTTAAGAGGAAATGCTTTTCATATGAAGCTTAACACTCGTGGGTCACAAGTGAAAGTTTTGATTGATCATTCAAACATCGATCTAGATATAAAAAAATTTTAAAACATAAAATATTCATAATGCGATAAATAAGTTTGATATTTATAATAACCGATATTTAAGGCTCTTCGTCGAATCATTATTATCTGTTCTTAAAGTTTTATAAAAACTCGGTCCTAGTGATCAAATTCATAACTCAGTTAATCACCCTCATTCTATTAGGCGTCGGCAACAACGGCGGCAATTTTAAGGCAACATCAATAGAACACAACGTCAATACTAATTTTGTATTCCCTAACAGTATTGTGACGATGTTGACTGTTTATCGAAACATACAACACACATATCTAATATTTGAGTCAGATGACATTTATTTGACTATTTTCGGTAAAAGAGTTTTTATATAAATAAAATTTTTGTGCTTACATTAAAATAAAAATGATTTTTCTTCTCGATTCGGACTCCAGTGACGAAGAAAATAAATAAATTGACAGTGTAAAGAACACTGCTGAGACAGAAGTCTCATATATTTAGCTTGCCCGATGAGATGCAAGTAACAAATTTTAAGCAATAATTTCCCAAGTAATGAATTTTTTATCCTTTTTAAGACTTGAAAGTTATTTTCGGTTCAATAGACCATATTTTAAACATACGAGTATATTAGTAGGAGCAATTACGCTGCGAAATCCTCTGGCTAGTGATGGATTCATTTTCAAGTTCTTGCACATGTTTCTCGAATTGGCATTCACTTGTTATTTAAATTTTTTCCATTAGTTTATTTAAACCAAAAACACAACACAAATATATAAAATTACCAAAAACGAAGAATAAGAGACAACATTAACGTTAATTTTTACAAAGTTTTAAAACACTACACTAAAAACTCGACGTCAATTTTGCTTACAAAATACCAAACATATGTAAAAGTTATCGAGAAATGGCAATATTGCCACATAGAATACCGATTGGCAACAAAAGATAAAAACGGTGTTGTCTTCTATTTTTTTTAATTAGGACCAGCACTCAGGGGATGACCCCTACGTATGCAGTGCACTGTGCCGGAACTCAGGGAGAGGGATAAGGTAGAGAAGATAGATGTTGAAAATTTGGAAGACTTAACTCTTGCACAACTCTGCTTTGCGCGTTATGTCAATTTTTAAGGCAGCGTTGAGGCGCCCCCGGTGTTAAGTAGACGCATTAATATTGTTAAGCTGTATTAGCAGGCATTTTATTAATTGTTTTACTTCGCCGATGTTTCTGCTAACGGACGAAGGAGGGCGATGTTGTGTACATTAGCTTGGAACAGCATCAATCGCTGTCGGAACAGTTTTTTAGTGACTAGTGCCATGCCTTCGTAACTTAAATAGTCCGACAACAATTAATACAATGTCTCACTAATGTACATTGGAGAAATTAATGATGTTGATTGACTTGCTATGACCAGGGTTTGAACCCAGACCCCAAGTCATTGTTTGCTTAGAAGTCAACGCACTGACCACTTCATCCAACACCACCCTCAATCTATTGCCGTTGCCATATAACATAAGGGTGAATATTTCTTTAAATATATTTCAAGAAGATCATAACTGAAAACTATGAAACAAAAAACAATCGCCAAAATTGAAATATATAAAATAATAAAAAATAACTTGAAAAATATAATTAAAACAGAAAAAAGCGCCAAATAAGAAAAGTCAATACAAGCGCAAACGTCAGCAAAACTAAGAACAAATACATTTTTAAAAATTAAAACAATCGCTGAAACGGATAAAATTACCACATGTATAAAAATCGTCAAAATGAAAAAATTGCCCAAAAGGAAAAAAGCACTAAAATTAAAAAAATAAATATATATATATTAAGGAGACTGAAAATCCTCAAACAGAAAAGACTGCCGAAACGAAAATAGGGCCAAAATTAAAAAAAAAAAATGTTAAACTTGAAAAAAGTAGCCAACCAGAAAAATATGGTAAAACTTAAAACAAACCGCATAATAAAAAGATCTCATGAATTGTTGTACATATCGCTGATTTACTAATACAGAGTCATAACTTAAAATTTAAAATTTTGGAATTAATCATATATAATATTGTTCGCCATTTCATGCTTTATATTGAGTATACTTTTCATCTTTACTCGTATGTCTTTTGTACTTTCCCCGTTTTA
Source organism: Lypha dubia (assembly GCA_947311025.1). NCBI lineage: Eukaryota > Metazoa > Arthropoda > Insecta > Diptera > Tachinidae > Lypha > Lypha dubia. The sequence goes on along the minus strand of OX371260.1, from coordinate 8,868,833 downwards.
AGAGAATAAGTCAGACATTTTCTAGATGGTAAATTATTTTTTTTGAGTTACGTCGCTCAATTAGCGATATGTTAGGCATGTCTATATGCCTGCGTTTCATTAGTGATTATACCAAATCAATGCCTAATCTATAAAAAAATGGTGGATATTGCTATTTAATTTAAATGAATTAAAAAATTCAATAAAATGATTGCCAGAGAACTGTTAACACCTCATGTTTTTACATGGAAATAATAAAACGAACAGTAGGCGGCAGCTAATAATTTAAAACTAAACAAAGCCAAGTTAATTAATTTTCAATATCTGTACATTTACAAAAAACAAAGCTCATGATATTTATGAAAAACAAAAAATACTTAAAAGTTTATTTTGGCTTTTTCATAAAGTATTAGGTAAAAAGATAGATAAAAACATAAGTAAACTTTTGTAATGAAATTTAATTATGTCATATATTTAATCATAAATCATGTTGTTCATACCGGCAGATTAAAAATTTCTTAATCGATATAACGCCTTCAGTGGAATTTTTTCAATATAGCTACTGATCTTGTCGATTTAAATTGTTATCGTTAGTACACTGTAAAGGAAAGCGGGTTGTTGTGCCACGGAGCCCTTGAAAAAAATGCTTACCAGTGATAAAACAACTTACATAAGCGGTATGAAACACTTTTTCATATAATTTTTTTTTTTAAATTTGGTGTATCAAAATTCAATATAAATATTCTCTCAGTGCTCACAGACGTTCCGCATCCTTTACTAGTTTGTTCCAAATATGCTGGAATGCTTCAAGATATGTAATCATAATTTTTAGTTCAACATTTAATTTCACACATGAAGTACTAAGTTATGGGGGGGGGGGGGGGAATCGAAGAAAAGGCAAAATAATTACAAACTATAACCTTCAGTTTTTATTAAAAATCATTTCATATCCTTTAACATTCATTAACATGTTTGATTGTGTTGCATGTATTTCAAAGCACTTGATTTTTATCAAATTGTTCTTTTCATTAACTTACAGTTTCTAGCAAAAAAAAAACATTGTGTTTCCAGAGTATTGAATTTAACATCTGATTCATTATGACATCTTTGGATAATGGCCAAGTATGCTAAGTAAGTTGTTAAAAAACTACCATAAACGGCTGGCCATAGAAATTGTTTGGATTCTAACATTTTTCTTTATCGATTTTGTGGCATGTACAACAATTAACACTTTGCATTCTTCCATAAGCGACTGAACAAAAAGGCGAAGATACAATACTGGATGTGGTACTACACACAACTCTTTTATGCTACTCGTACAAAACGATAGACAGACACGCTTGCAAAGTTTGCATATAAGGAATAATTATATTTCTATAGTATTTAGGTGTGCTTTATGTTAAGCTGTCAAATGTTCGTATGTTTTCCTTATGGTAAATTGGCACTTTACCATAAAAATTTCAATATCAAGTGTCAGTTTCCTCTTACTTTTTTTTTTTTTTGCATCAAATGCCTTAACAAGATTTATGTTCTGTTTTGAAGACGGGTTGTAGTGTGTAAAGTGATTCATAGATAAAGTTTAATGACCACAATCTAGATTCTAGAATAACAGGTATGTTTTTTTCCGGCTCAGATATTTGACTCCGAAATGACTTGCGATATTATTTTAATTTATATATTTTTGTTTTTCATTTAATGAAAAAAATTTTAAGGGAATAAGAACGAATTTTTATAACTTAGAACAACTGACAATCAATGTCGAATAGTTAATAGTTAAACAAAATAAAATTATCAATTTAAAATGTACATATGTATGTAAGTACACGTATGTAGGTGTACTTACGCCAGCACCCGAGACACAAACTTTTTATAGAAAATATGTATGGTGACAAATGAATCTTTGTAAAGAATATTTTTCAAATGCCGAGATTAAAACTAGTTTGCTCTTATTTTAACTTCTAATCACTACTATCGATCTATTAGAACCTTAATTTACTCATAATTAAAGTCATAATTAAAATAAAATTTTCTTTTGTTAATATTTTTACAGTCTAAAGTTCGTAAATGTTTATAATCCGAGAAATATTAGGTAGACATTGTTAACATATTTCGAGCAGCAAAGGAAAAATTTAATATTTATATATCCCTTTAGGCTGAATAGAACAAACGTTGTTTTCGGTAGAAGCCACTAAACCTCGTCAGTATTCATGTGCAAATGCTTTCACTACTTGTTAGGTAGCTAACCTTTAACTTTTTCCAAAAGAAACGTTTTCAAAAAGAAATTATTTGCGAAAAAAAGCTTTTGCAAAAAACATTTTTTTAGATTACCTTCTTGTTGTAAAAACAAGTTTTTTCTTTGGCAACTATTTTTAAAAAGAATTTATAAAAGTTACTTTATTTAAAGTTTTATAATTTACATGTTAAATGACACTTAAATGCATTTTTTTGTAGCAGTGATAATTTAAGAGCTACTCATAATCTTGCCTTATACAGAAGTTGTTATATTAAATTTCTAAAAACTTCAGTAAAATATATTTTTCTACAACAATAAAATCAGGAACAAAAGCCCTAAACAACTGGTAACGTCCTTAACGAATCAATTCAGTTTGTTTTCATTCCAACTGGCATGAAACCCATCACACATTAATAATGATGATGATGTTGATGATCTCATACTTGCATACTCGGCAGTTTTTTTCTGCAAAACAAAAGAGACCTTGAAGTCTGCATTTTTTTTTTTTTTGGCAGACTGCATAATTTTAAAGGTTTATAAATTTTCTTAGAATCACAAAAATGGTTAAAGTAAGTTTATTTGTTAAAAGAAAAGACAAATAACTCTTTCCTAAAAAAAAAAAAAAAATTAAATAAAATTAAAACTTGTTTCTGAGTTTTAAATCTCTTCTCATGTTTGAACTTCAACGATGAGCACGTTTTACGTAGCATGTAATCAAATAATAAAATTCTGATACACTTAATCGTACTGATATAAAAACATCAAAATGTATTAAAAATCATTTCAAATACATAGAATTAAAGTTAATTTAAAAAAAATATATATTTAATCAAGTTTTTTGATGACTAGTGTGTCGTAAAGTAAAGAAATTAAGAGAATAAAAAAACTATCAGTCTTATCAAAATCAACTTAAAAAACCACCCACTTTGTTAAAAAAAAATGTTTTGAATTCATTTGCAGCTTATTTAAAAAAATTTTTTTATACGATTGACGCTTAAAAGGTTTATTGACCTTCTTGGAAGAATTTCGACAAGCAAGTTTATTTTCGGGTTTTTAGCTTATAACTATAAATATACAATAGTTTTATTTTAGGGAAAAAAAAATATCGCAAAATGTTGAAAGTCTACTATTCTGTCTGAGTTCTAATCATTACAAAAGATATCTAATTTTTTCAAAATGAAGACTGAAAGAGGTAATTTACAATTCAAAATTAAACTTTGAAATATGAAAGTTTAAAAATAAAGAGAAATCTATATATCGTTAGCTCAAATACGAAATCACGCAACTACACTTTTGAAAATTTTACAAGAGAGAGTGAAAAAACTATAGAAATTTGTTCAAGTGGCTGCAGTAGAACACTTTCTGTTATCATTTTTAATTTCGCTAATGTTATTGACAAAGACAAGACGGCCCTGCACGATGTAGCCAGGTCCATTTTGTATAGTACGAGCGATCTGCTCATGCCTTGTAAATGTCGTGCAAAACTGTTGGTCACAGTGCACTGTTGTATTGAGACTCATGCCAGGTCTATGTTACAACGACTACTGTAGAAGTTGTAAGATGAGGAGGAGACGAAACATCATTAGGATTATAAATCTGGGCTAAAGTACTCTTGATCGGCATGGTTTGACTCGGCGACAGGGCAACTGCATGAGATTAACAAGTAAATTGATTGTGCCCTGTGTGCTATAGGGTATCACAAAGGGACCGAATCAACGGATACAAGTTCGTCATTTCCTAAGCTGTGATGGCCTCCGAAAGCTAACCTAACATTATGGCAAAGGCTTGTACATTTGTAGAGAGACGATCTCCAATGTAACTTGCAATAATTAATCAAAAATGTGGTGCTGCATTTTAGCTAACATTCAATAAATTTTTTTTCGCAAAGTGAATGGAAAAGGGACAGCCTTTTGGAGATAAAAATAACAATTCCAAAACTCATTAAATTCATTTGAGCCATTCTCGGAAATGTATGTTTCAATAAGTTGTTTATTTACCGGTCCAAAAAGTATGCAAATTTTTAATTTCTAATGCTCATCTTTTTAAAAATAAAATATAATTAATTAATTAGTTTCATGTTAATTAAACCTTAAATTCTTTTTTTTTTTTGTTTCTGCTTTTTATATGTTTTTTGTTTTAAATCAACCATTATTTACCTGGACTTTCCACTCCCATTATGGCATCGGAATCCTCTATAGAAGTAGTAGCATTATTAAAGAAACAATTACAAGAAATTTTATAAATATTTATATCGTAATTTTCGCAAATATTCTATTTCAAAATAGAAATTATTGGAACAAAAAACAAATTCTATTTTAAAATTGATTACACTAAAACAAACAAGTGGAAAGAAAAAAATATAAGTGAAATGAATTTTCAAAACTGCAACGGTTTGATGACTAATATTTTTTGAAAAACAAAACTGACTAAATGCTAATTTGTCTATTTCAATTGAATAAAAATGTGTTAAATACAATTTTTGTATAAAATTAAATGAAAATGAACTGACTTCAAACAGAAAAACTAAATAATGAAATGTCAAAATCTTTTCAAGCTAAAAAATGTTTTTCTTGAGAATTTTGTAAAGTGCATGCATGAAAGCAGAAGAAAAATATTCAGTACCTTGATTCCCCAACCGAATAAAATGAAAACTAATTTATAAACAATTGAAAAATAAACAGAACAAACAATCAAAAACGTTTAATGCAAAGTCTATTTAATAAAAAAAAAAATTGTAAATTCCTTTTAGGTTGAGGTTGTAGTGCAGTTTCATAATTTTTGAAGATATTTAATTTTTTATAGTTTCTTCTGTATTGTTTGTTGTACATTCAAAAGTTAAATAAGAACATGTTATTTTTTTTTTGTTTTCTTTTGATGTGCATTTTAGTTTTGTTGTAAACAAAATTTTTGACTTTGAATTTTCTTAACGTGAATTTAGGGCAAAGTGTAGGGGGTCTCTTTTACGTTAGCGCAAGGTGCCAAAGATTGACATCTGTTTTACGTAAAAATGAATGAATGCATGAACAAATATATGCATATATTTATTAGGAAAACAAAAATGGAAAAAAAGTAATACATACGTATTTTTCTTTATGTAAAAGTCTAACAAAAAGCTTATTTATTTACACATACTCGTTCGTACAAACAGCTAAAGAGAGGAAAACTTAACAAAAATATTGTAATAAGAAAATTTATACAAAACTGCTGTAAATAACAGAAAGTTTTTGAATAAATTTATGTGGCATGTGTATGAGTGTGGTATGCTTTGTGGCATGTATGTACATATATATTTATCATTGCTACATGAATAAGGTGGTAACTACGTCACTGCCACCACCAGCACAGCACCTAAATGACCGGAAAAATGTGGGCAGTTTATTTTTTTACGTTTTTGTTTTTAATTATTTTTTTAATTTAGAAATGTTGATGTATATGTAATTCCCATATTTATCTTTTGCGTAAAGAATTTGTTTAAAAAGATCTTTACAAAAAATATAAAAATTATTTTGTTTATATTCTTGTAGTTAATACTTTTCAAATGTTAATGTACGATTGTTCTTGGATTATAAACAAATAAAAATGCTGTCCAAAAAAACAGATTTCACTAAAAAAAACATCAATCGGAGATATTACAAAATTGATGTGACTATGAAAAGGTTTCTAGATTAAGTACCTTCTGAAATTAAAAAAATAGCGAATTTAATTCTTAATGAATATTTCAGGGCGGACACTTACATTTCTATGGGAGCGAACTGCAAGCGTACACCTCCCAGAAGATTTTATAGGACCGTTCAAATATAGTCAGAAATTTTAAAATTCGTCTATAAATACATATTCTGCGCAACAACTTGGCGGGAGATAAGTTGCCCTTCCGAATTTAAAAAAATAGTATAGGACCGAGTCACAAGAAAAACATACCAAATATTTTTGAAAACCGGTGCGAAAAATTAAAAATATTACAAATTTTGGAAGGAGATCAACTGGCCCACGATTTTCAAAAAAAGTCCAAGATCTCGATCGCTGTCATACTCAGGCAGCATAATGAACCGCAACTGACTTAGTTCGTACTTAATGATACCACTTTAGTACAGATATACATATATATGTACATGTGTATGTGTGCATTTAATATTTAATTTATTAGGTAAGTAATTCTCGAATAGTAATTTATCAAAAGCTTTTTATTAAAATTAGAAATGCGATCACGTTGAAGATTGTATCTGATATACACTCATGATCCCTTATGATGGGAATACGTTAACTACTGAAAAGAGCATTATTTTGTTCTACTGTGAAAGTTTATAATAAAATTGTTTAAAATATTTTGGTCTTATAAAAAGTATTTGAAAACCGTGCTACTAAATAGTTTAGCTGTAGCAGCTTTTTATTTGATAGTTTTTTCTGAACGATCTGCTCACTTTTTTAACAAAAATAACAAAAACATTGAATTTTCATTCAAAATTAATGAATTTTACTTTTAATAAAAACGGAATTTAAATTTAGTAGTCTTATTTAAGAATTAAAATGAATAAAATTTAAAAATATAATATGAAGTTTAATTCAGAAGTCAAACTGAACTGATGTGTCGTAATTTGATGAAATGTATCGTCCTTTTTCTTTGCTACCAAAAATAGTGAGCACTCACTCAACATGTTGGCATGGCCCATCGCTCAGTAATCATAGCGTTCAGCTGATTGTTGAGCAACAGTTGTGTAGCAAAATATTTCTGCTAAACGCTCCCAATGTACGAGTGTTTCGAAATACAGTTGAGCCTCGATTATCCGGACCTCTATTAACCGGCATGCTTCTCGCATTATTTTGTACCTCTATTAACCGTGCTTTGCCTCTATTATCCGTGCTTAGTTCGGTCCCCTGAGAACCGGATAATCGAGGTTCAACTGTATGTAATAAAATGAAAATTTTGAAATTTTTGTTAAAGTCAAAATATATAAATTTTCATGTAATTGAACTTAATTTAAAAAATATCAAATTACTTCGTCGTTTGGTGAAAAGGTGTTTTAAATTGCAAATTTTTTTACATACCGGTTTGCTAGTATGATTTTTTTTTTTTTTTTTGATCATCAAATGTTATAAATTGCTAAATGAACAAGCGAATATTTAAAAAATAATGGCGTATAATTCAGTAAATATTTTAAAATTTAAATCAAAAAGAAAATTTGAAAATAACTTACCTTCATTGACATAACCGCCCTCCATGGTGCCAAATGTGTACAACTTGTTGCCTTCAATTTTTACTGCTTTAAGTTGCAAATTTATTTATAATAAAAAATTTATTAATTTTTAATTTTCTTATTTTGAAAATGTGAATTTCGTTATCAAATTATTTCGTAAAAATCATTTGCCTATATTTTCTGTAAATGGAGAAATTAAAGGGAACACTTGTAATAAAAACAGAAACTAAATTTCTTTGAAAAAATACACTTGAACTCGAATTTCTTATTAAAAAAAAAAGATTTGTGTTTCTATTTTTTGTTTGTTTAGTGCTTACACAATACTTCTAATTAGAAGAACTTTTCTTAAATCTTTTTTAAGAGGAAAATTAGACAGAAATAAGATTTTCTTTTTGGTAAATGTTTTGGTACTCGTATTTTAATTTTTGATTTCAACACTTTTTTTTGAACATTTGGCTCTACAAGCATTTGCTTGTATTTCTTTTATTTTTTTTTGTATTTAACTGCACTTTATAAAATTAAATCGTTTTTTTACGAGGCAGGCTTTTTTACGCTCTTAAAGAAACTTCTTTGTTGTATTTTAATATTTATTGCATATTACAAGTGGTTTTGTTTGATTTTTTGTTCGGTTTTGTGCTTTTTGGTGGGTGAAAATGAAGATGCAACGCAATGCATTTCGTAGTGTTGCACTTTCATGAGGCCATAAAGTTTTATGCCATTTTTTCCAATAGTTTTTATTTAGTTGGTTATTTTTACATTTAACAAACACAATGGCTGGAAGATTGTGCTGGACCATAAAAATCTCAGAGTTGTTTGTTGGAGGCGTTGGACTCTATTTTCTTGAAGTTAATTGCTTCTTTGTTAAAGTTAAAAGTTCACAGCAAACTGTAAAGAAAACAAAATAATAAGAATTTTTTTCGATTTAGTATTTGTGTTTTTATTTAACGAAAAAAGATTAAAGTTTTATTTAATAAAATTGTTCTTATTTATTACTGTTAATTACAATATCATACATTTAATCTGACATAAATTATTTATAATTATGACTTTTTTATATTTTCACACATTGTCGAGAGATAAACATTTTCGATATTATATATTTTCCGCTTCAAAATAATCCCCCTTTGATTTACGTCAAAATTTTTTTTTCTTACAAAAATTGTGCGGGACTCAAAAGCAAAAAAAAAAAAAAGACACGCACAAAATTGTGCGTCTAGATTAGTTGCTTTAAATTTAAAATATTTACTGAAAATTGTTGTATCTTTTAAATTCTGTTAAATTGTTATCTAACCAAATGTTGTTATTGTTGATTATCTTGTTTAACGTTTGGTGGAAATAAAACCATGTTTTTATTATCTTCATATTGAGAATGTAAATTTTTTTAAAAATATTAACCGCAAAAGAAATGTATGTGTCTTCGAAACTAATTACTCAGCTATACCGTTACCGGTTAAACGATTAATTGCCACTTTCAATTAATACAATTTCTCAATTAAATGTTTTTCCATCGTAAAGTAAAAACTAAATTTGTTCAATACTTTTAAACAACGTAAATAGCTTAAATTAGTTTGGATTAATCTCCATTGCTGTCAAAGCTGAAACGCAACTGGTTTCATGCTGATCGTTGATGCAACTAACTGTGATATCCTCACATTGTGATCCCAAAATAATGGAGCTAATCGGTTCGAGCATTTTACAGTCACATTTTTTTTTTTTTTTCAAAACTAATACATGATTTAGAGTTCATTTCTGAATAAGACCTGTTTAATTTAAAAGTCAACTACTATTCAAGCCACACGTTTTGATCGGAGTGAGTTTATTTTTTACTTGCATAACGATCGTTTTTTTTAATAAAAAAAAAATATATGTGTATATTCCCGCAATATGCAATGCTTATCACTTAATATTGTTTGGCGCTCCTAAAAGTATTCATGATTATTGTCTTTAGTGCAATTGCAGCTAATAAAATAAGTCTTTTGACGAATCCATTTAGAATCTTAAAAGGATTTCTCGTTTTTCATTTCCTAAAGAAATAAATTACGGAATAAGAACCACTTGTGATCGGAATGATATTCTTTCACTGAGATTAACCATACAAAGTTTTCATTAACTAATAGCTAATTTGAAAATAAGTATTTAAATATTTCGAATAACCATTAGATTATTCATCGCAATTATAATTTTTTTTCAATTTAATGTGTAAATCATAATTATACTGGTGTGATAAAATCTTAACAAATTATTAATGATGATTATTAATTATTTCAAATGAAATTAATGGACACATTAAACATATTGATCAAAATACACAACAATTTTTCATGCAATAATTTTAAATTTTGTTTATTCATCTTATTTATTAGTTTCTTAAATACACTTTAACTTTTTTTTAAATTTATTTTTCTATTGTAGTATTTTTATGATTTGCTGCTGGTTTTTTTGTATTGTGGGCTTATCATACAAAATATTTGGCATCGCGGTTGATTTCATATAATTTATAGGCAAAAAATACATAAAATTCTCTTTTTCTATTTCAAGATCAAGAGGCAGATTTTTCTTTTAAAAGCGAAAAAAATTGGTGTTCCTGATTCTAAAACATAAAATTTGAGGATTAGATAATTATCTACAACGAATACAAATGCAGATTATTTAGCGTACGTATGATTCCCTAACACAATGACAAATATGGCAACAAATCTTTAGTTAACGTTTTTATCTCTGTTTTGTTATAAAAACAAAAATGTAGGGCGTTTTTGTTATTTTTGCTTAAACGTTACACTCACTTTAATCTAAAAAGAAAACAATAATTCAAACTATAAACTATACAAGTTCGAAAGTATGTACAATCGTATTTCCCCTAACAAGCACCCAACTAGACGTTATGAAAGTCACGATTAAACTATTTATTTACTGACAAATTTTTTATAAAGAATATTTTTCTTCCTTGTGAAAACTCACTTAGGGGGGCTGTGCACATATAACGTAACGCTCCAGGGGGGAGGGGGGGGGTTAAAGATTTGTTACGGATTGGAAATTTTGCACTGAAAAATAAGTATTAAGCGATACGCAGGGGTGGGGGGGGGGTGGGCGGGGGCTGTGAAAAATCTCTGAAAACAGCGTTACGTAATATGTGCACAGCCCCTTAGGCGTAGGCTGGCAAAAAATTAAAAAGCAGACAAACACGCACACACTCGCAGAGAATTATCTAAGCAGTAGTTGTGTTGTCAGCAGTTTGATAAAATACTTATTGTTAGAATAATAAAAATAACAATTAAAAGAAAAAATGAAATAATTTTATAACCTGGTGTATGAGCACCAAAATGATCGTAAAAACACACACTCTCAGTTGTAAACGCACACACTCACTTCACCAATTAAAATTGAATTAATCAATGAATTTATTTTTGAATTTTGATTAAGGCCTTCTGTGTGACAGTTTATTTTTAACTAATAAATTAAGAAAAAAAAAAGTCTTGAAAGAGTTTTCTCCCAAAACGGCATTCAGTAGACTTTTGTTTTTTTTTTTTATTTATTGATGCCCAAATGATTGACCGAGCGCACGACGATTAAATGAATGATGAACAAGATCAGTTTGACAATTAACAACGTGTTTTTCTCGTTTGACTGCTTGTAAACATAAAAAAGGCATGACGCATGGTGGAATTAATAAGGTGCGCGCAAGAAGGAATATGGTTTTTTGTAGGGTTGTGTTTTGACCGTTAAATAATCTGCAAAAATATGGTCCCATGGTCTTGTCAAAAGTTGTTTACATTTTTGGTCGCCATCATGAATATTTTTGTTTACGCTATGCTTTTTGTTGCTGCATAACCACTAAATACATACAAACCACAGCTATTTTTGACAATATCATGTTTTTTTTACACAAACAAAATGCATGTCGTTTTTTGTTGTTGCGTTGATAAGCGCACCTTATTAATTCCACCATGGCATGACGTATAAAAGGCATAAGCAGACAGCAATAATTACTTAGCTTACAAGTAATCAAAAAGATAGGAAAATAAATATATGTAGTGTTTGATAAGCTTTCATGGGGCATTCATGTGCTGCAACCCAAATTATGTATCTTAACATTTTATTGTTCAATGGAGTGTTTCACTTGACATCTTGATCTAGTCTGATACCAGTATACGCATTAAAATCACCATTTTGGAATTGGCCAAGCAAGCTATAATAATGTGTATAGTACAGGACTCTATGAGTAGCCTTCCAAGCTTTCTCGCAGCTTTCACATTTCGGTTATGACATAAAATTTCTTCGGATAAATGGTAGACGCGAGAGGTAGCATGAGCGAAGCTGATAATGGGAGAGGAGAGTTCAAAAAATAATGATTATTGGGTGTGTTATTGTATCTGAGATGATTTCAGTTTTTCATATATATAATAGACTTTTGATCCAATGAAAACATGAGTTCTCCCAGTCAGATTGCGTTTCTAAATCAGTATTATATTTCATTCTTTTAGACTTCCAAAACTGAAATATTTCACTTACATATATACATAATTTTTAAAAAGCCATAAAATAAATAATTTAACAGTTTCATGAAATTTCAGAATAATTGAACAATTTCATGTAAATGAAATCATAATTTTCTCCTGTTAATTACGAATCATTAATTCTATTTGAGCTTCCAAATAATTAAGCCCTAAAACCCACTGACAAAGAACCTACTAATACTATTGTATATTAAAAAGGAAAAATTAAAGAAAAAATTTTAAATTAGAAAATAATAGAAGAAATCATTGTAATGATTTTATAATGATGTAATAAAAATCAATTTTTGTCCACAAGAACACAGGGTTCATTGTTTGCTGATTAACTTGAAATATTATACTTGACAAATTGATAAATAGAACCTTGAGATAAATGACATATCAATTGAAGCAACTTGTTTGATTGGTTACAAGCAACATTGAACACGATTTTGTCAAAAAGACTACCATTTTTTTGTATTTCTTTCTTTATACAATTATTAATTGTTATTATTTTTTTAAACTACTAAACAGTTACAAACACGTTAAACATAGAGCCGGGCACACTTATTTAAATCTTTAAAATTTTAATAAACTGTTGCAATCGACTCACCATCATCACTACTATTCATGCGTACGAGTGAGTGACTGATTCTTATTAATAATGATTCGGTCAACCTTGAATATTTGTGTCTTATAAAAAAAAAAAAACCACCACAACACATTATATCACTTTTTTGCTCTTCTCTTTAATGATTTGTAACGAAAAACAATCTTATTACAACAATTTCTCAAAAAAAAAATGTATGCATATTTTTTTTTTTTACTCTTCGAAATATTTGTTCTAGAAGTATTTATTTGGGTCAGCGTCTAGTATCGATTGTTGATGACAAATCAATTGAAATTGAAAAACATGAGTGAATAGAAAAATTTCAAGTTTTGCTTAATATTTATGATTTCTTTCATTTAATTATTTGAATAGCATATTTTTGCTGAATTAACATTTTAAAGGAACATACAAACAAAGACGTTTGCATAACAAATATTTTTTTGGAAGAATAAGTTAAAAGTTGCAAGTTGTGGGGTGCTCTCATGGCTGGTAGGTAGCAATACTAGTAGCCTAGTAGTCCGGAGCTTATCGGTTCGTTTCCGGACAAAGACCCTGGATTTTTCTCTGCAGAGAAGCTAATCGCTTTCCGGGTTGTGATTGTTAAAAAAATTTTCACTACTAATGCTGATTAGGCAGCATACTGTGCTTTTTAATTAAAAAAAAAAAAATTTTTATAAAAGATGATTCCCATAAAAACTACATTTTATAATAGGTAGTTTTTATAGAAAGTACAAAAAAAAAGGTTCTTATAAAAGGTCCTTTTTCTAAATCTTACTTTTTATAACAGGTACTACTTCTTATAAAAAAAAAAACATTTTATAAAAAGTACATTTTATGCAACATACTTTTAATAAATGCTAATTTTTTTGCAGTGTACATTTCATGAAGGATTTTAAGAGAATAAAATTAGCTTTAAAGCTTTTTGAATTTAATTCACAAATATTTCATGATAAAGCAGTGAGTGTCTCGATGTACTCGTATGTATGTATGTGATTGATTTTAAAATTAAGCGAAATAAATCGAAATACTTAAGTATATTTGCGATTGTACTGTCGCGAGTCGGCTTGAAAAATTAACCAAATGTACTTACTACATTTTTATTACGTCTCCATTAACAAAATTAATAACTATTTATTTTAAGTTCTAGTCAGAGTAAAATATTGAAACAATTTTATTCATCAGTTTCATGTTGAACATAAAAAACGATATAAAGAAACGATAACGAAACTACAAACTATACTCTTGTGACCTTAAACTTTGACACGCAGACCTACAAAACGTTAATACGTACGTCGTCATTTAATTAAAAACACAAAAGTTTTATTAGAAAAGCTTATTGTAGGTATATGCGGAGTACTGGAGACGCTACAAAATGGAGGTTACCAATTATTCCATATATTTGTTAATAGCACAAGTCTACATTTTATAAGAAATTAAACCCTTCGTTTTATTTGACGAAACAAAATAGTTCAGCTTTTTATTTTTTCCTTTTGAAGTTACCGTGTTTTAGTTTTATTTGAGCAAAGCTTAGAAACTTCCATGATGATAAAGTAATAACATTTTTCAGTTAATATTAAGCTTTTTAAATTTATGGATATATTTTGCTTTGTAAGCAGTATGTTTGATTACTACTCGCACACACTATGTATCAGTATCTAACGTAGCATAAGTTTTGAAATAAACTTTTGTAGTCTCTATCACGACTTTGGGACGCCTTTCAGCGAATAAACTTTAAATTGAATACAAAATACAGAACGTAATCATCGTCACCATCATGTGGCATGTAACGCAAATACGAGAATCATTTACAAAACTTTGTTTTAGTTCAAATTGTTTGTCAACTGATTCTCGGTTTATTGCTCTGATAAAAGCATAAGCAAAACTAATGAAATTCAAATACAAATATTTACAAAAATCTCGCTTTTCCGTTTTCTCATTTATCTTTTAAATTTAAACTTTATGTATAAATTTTCCAAGTGCAAAAAAATATAAGAGAACTTTGAAAACAATTCTGTAAACAAAAACTCATCACATGACCGTCAAATTAAATGTTTTTTGGTTTCAATTGAATTTTTCATTATAAACTCTACTGCTCTACTGGAAGAGGTGGGAGTTCTTATCCTAAATGGTTGAGGTGGACAAATGATCTTTTGACATGTACACAAAATGCTTTGATTTCACTCAAATTTGAACGCCTGCAACAAATTACTTTTTATAAAGTCTAGTAAAAATTCAATGTGTGTACGAGTACATATGAATTAATAAAATTAACTAAGAAATAGAAAATTTAAGCGGTGAAAATTTGTAAAATACCCGATCCAAATATTGATAATTTAACTACTTTCTGCACCCTTGTAAATGACTTATAAAGACTTGGTTTGAAAACTTCCTATTTTCCTATTTTTTCTTCTGGTCTGTATGATATAAAAAAATCTGTGGCAATAAGGAAAAAGTTCTTAAGTCAGATTTTATAGTTATCTAAAATGCAGTTTTAAATGTTTAAGTGGTTTGATAAAAATGTAATCGCGTTGTACTAAAAGTTGATCATTCGTTTTTCGATTCTTTTGATTTTTTAACACATGGTTCTGTCCACTATAACATATATATTCAATTTGAAATTTAATATGTTATAAAATAAAATAAGATGTTATTCCATATGAGATAATTATTTAGAAAAAGAAAAGCAGCAAGTAATTGTGCCATAACTTTGTTAAAAATCGTTTAATATAAATAAAACTTTGCCCAGAGCTACTTTTGAGTACGTACTATACGACGGTGATATTAACTCAAAATCAGCTTATCTCGACTTAAGCACTTTTTCCATTTTGCCACAGAATTATTGCATACATATTGATGAAAATCCGTTTTTTTTTGGGGTTTAAACTCTCTTCACAAATTAAATTTGTTTTAAGAAACTATTATAAAATTATTAGTTACAAAATAAACAAAATATAGAGAGAGGACAGTGGCTTCTTTGGTTAAAATATTAACCGCCTAATTTATAAACGGTTAAATATTAAAATGCCAATAATATCAATAGGATTAATCTGCTGGCTATTAATAAAGTTATTGCGGTTTTAATGTACGAATTTTGTATGAAAACCAGATTTGAATCACATGTCTTTGTAATTTTCATAATTAAAATCAGATTCTTTTTATTTGCTTGCACATCCAACCATTTTTCCATCTCTGACCATGTACCATTTGCATGTTACGATTTCCTTTTAATTTCTATTTAAATGACTGCAATTTTTATTTTATACATACATATGTATGTATATTTTATAAATACATAGATATGTAAGTTTATGCATGTATCTCATTTTAAAGCACGTGTTAATTTATTTATTTATTTTTGTCTTTGTGGAGACTGTGCAATTGCAGAAATAAATTTCTGACGAAAAAAAAAAAATAGAATCATATGTTGGACCGTCTAATTGCTTATTGACGCTGTTTGGAACTCGTAAAAGTTAAATTTCTGAAGGTTAATTGAATCGTAAAAATGTTTCCATTTATTCGAAAAATTCTTTTGATTGCTTTTGTTTATTTCAAATGTCAGTTTATGTGCAGTTAATAATCTATTAATTTTTTAGGTTATAAAAAATTTAGATCACAAAAAAATATTTCTCAAATTTACTTCAATGCTAGATAGCTTTTTGGGCAATTTTGATTTGTGTTTAAAAATATTTTCGATATGGCGGAATAGATAGTTTGTGATAGTGTTATTGCGTTTATTAAAGAATTTGAAGAAGTACTAAATATTTTTGTTATAATATTAATTTGCATTTGACAAACCACTTTTATTTGCCCGAAATTTAGTTAAGGAGCATATTTAGCAGTTAAAATGTGGCAACATTCTATGATGACGTTTACCATTAGCAGGGAAACCACATAGAGTATGCATATCGTTTTTCCTGGCTCTGTTTGGTAAACTCTACTTAACTCATTCATTATTAAATTCGAAGGACCATAAACAAGCAGCAATTGACAAAGAAGCGTGGAGTTGTTTGCGCTCGATTATATGTATTTTGTTTGTTCTTCGTTGAAACCTAAACAATTAAAACGTTTTAGTAGATTGAATATTGAAAGTAAACAAAATCGTAAAAATCTCAAATTTATGTGAAATAATTTTAATTAATGTCATCAAATTGACATACTTGTATATATTTTTAGTAAAAAAACAATGATAAGAATAATTGTTAATAAAGTATTTGCAATTAAAAATTTTATTACACATACATACATATGTATTAATTGTTCTTTTACGCTTTTTTGGCAATTTCAGACACTTTTTGCTCAATATGCTATAAAAAAAATTGCATGATTGACAATGATGTCAACCGGAGATTTCAACTTAACAAAATTTATATTTTCTTAAAGTCAATAACTAATAAACAGAAAAGGTGTCATCATCAAGAAAAGCTTTTTTCTGCAAATATTTAAAAGATTTATTAGAAAGATAGCGAGCGGCGTTTGAACATTAATGCGTATTTTTTTTATTATTCTACTTTTTTTAATTATATAATTTTTCTAAGCATTTTTTTTTTGCTATACTCTTTTTTTATAAAGCACCAGCAAAAAAAAAAACAAAAAGAGGCTAAAAGAAATGCACGAGCAAAAGTTAACTTTTTTGCAACTTAACTTAAAGTCTAGTCACGTTCTTTGATCACAATTTGTTTGGGGTAATACGAACTATAATGGACTTTGTGAGTGAACACAACAAGTTGACAGTTGTAAATGTTCGTATCATTCGCTTTGAATGGATTTGCAGGCAGGCATCGCACATACACATTTTATACCTTGTTTGATTTTACTTAACATTTGTTTATTTAATCAGACTTTTGAGACCATTAACTTTATTTTTATTAGATTTTTTTTTATATTTATTTTACTCTTGATTATTATGGTGGTACCGGAACTCTTAGAGAAGCCAAGCGATATAATATTTTTCCCTTCATGTACTCGTACTCAGTGTAGCCAGGTGTGGGGATTTCTCCCCAAATTCGGGATTTTAGCTGGTTTTTATGGACAGATTATCGTGGGGAGGGATTTGGGGATTTTTCATTTTCAGTATCAATTTTGCTTTATTTTACCATTTTCTTTCATACATATATGTTTATGTATCTTGGCGTTTTTCTTCTCCATATTTCGATTATTTAAAGGCGATGGTATTAAGGATGTTGGTTTTTATAACAATTTGTTCAAAATTTTTAAAACCAGACTTTATTGAATTCGATATTGCCAAAATGGATGTCCTAATTGACGATAAGGAAAGAAATTTGGTTGTTGCTAAAATTGATGTTGGTATAGAATGTTCAAAGGAATTAGAAGCAAAACTGTACTAGCAAAAGAAATGCTTAAAATATTCACTGAGACTATGGAAACTTTTGAGTTATTTATAAATTTACAACTCGAAAGCATAGAAAAAAGAATAAATTTGATTCCGTGTATGGAACTATAAAATATTCTATGGATTCAAAAGTTCCATTGAGCACATACGAATCCATTAATTTAAATAAATGTATGTAATAAAATTAATAAAAAAAATTGTTTTTTATGATGCTTAATATACATATCTTTATTGGGGACAAAATGGGGGATTTCCAGTTTTAAAATGGGGATTTTTGGGGACAACACTCTTTAATTTGGGGACATTAGACAATATTTACCTGGCTACACTGCTCGTACTTTGTTTTCGCAATTTTTCTGTGACTTTTGATCTTTTGTTTTTTTGTTTTATTAACAAGTTCATAGAACTTTCAACAGAAACTCGTACAGAGTTTTTCTGTTTAAATTGCAATACAGAAAAGATAGTAAGAGAAGCGGTTCTATTGCTTTTATAAAAACTGAAAAGTTTATATAAAATAAAATGCTACGAGTGCTTATTATTATAGTTTGTTATTTAAATAAACTGTGCTAGAAATGTGCATGCCCCTCCTTTGCAAATTTTTAAGAAATTTATGTTTTTTAAGATATTTTTTTTTTCATTTTTAAATATAATATTTCTAAATCGTGTGTAGTAGGACTTTCAAATGCTCGGAATTTTTGTTCAGTAGCTTTTCAATTAATACTTTAACTTCTGTTTAATGGCATCTTGATTTCATTTAATTTATTTTGTATGTTGTTCTATTATCTATGGAGTAGCAAATTAGTACTACACAGGGAGATGTTCTGTCTCCTCTCCTATGGAAATTAGTCATAAGTTGTATAAGCAGTTTATTTCCATGATATTTTAAGTTTTGGCATATGCCGAATATATTGCGGTAACAATATAGAACAAACACCTGTATGGTCTCTCACTCACTCATTGAGTTCACAATCAGAAGCCTTTATAGATGTCTTCAGTTTTATAAATTTTCCTAAAGACTGGTCATGATCCATATGAAAAATTTTCTCTACTGAAATAATTACTTCGTTATTCATTTAAAATGTTAATTCAGATGTTTTACAGTCTACAACAGATAAAAATATTTTCACCTTCTTTAGAACATCAGCTCCTAATAAGTTTATATATTTTTCAATAAAAATTATAAATTTAAGTGCTGATAAGATGTTGAAAAATTTCATTTTGTTTTGATGTGTCATCTTTGAAACTAAATATAAAAACAAAAAAAAACAATTTAAACTTGATCTGTTAATTAAATTATTGTTTTGACATGAATATTAATTTCTAATTATTCTTGTTTTGCTTTCAAGTTTTTCTTTCAATATAACAATTTTTTTTGTTCAAGTAAATAAATGAGCGTTTATTTAAAATACAGATGTACATAAAAAAATTCAAGAAATTAGAAAAAAAAAAACAATTACTTAATATAAATTTACGTAAAATAACTGACGGATTGTTGCCATAAATTAAAGGAATACCCAGCAATATTTTTGATGACACCTCAGGGGTGTTTTAAATATTTTTTATTGTTGTTCTAAATTTTAAATGAATGAATAAGTTTAACGCGACGACATGAATGATTAATTTGTTGTCTCTTATATTTTTGCTTTTGCTCTTTCCTTTCAATTTGACCCAATTCTTTTTCAATAGTTTCTTTTATTCATTTTATTTGATATTTTCTGTTTTTATTTTGAATTTCCTGCAGCCCATTAACAAGGTTTTTCATATTTTGCCGGTTATAGTTTTTGAAAGCCATTTAATGAGGTATGACAGCACCCTATCACATTGAAGGGCATTACAAAGTCTATAAATCATACATGATATTGATGACATTTTATGTGACTGTTTTCGTTAAAATGTTCATCGCAGTAATTTCCATAATCTTCAATAAATTATTGACAAGAAGCTGTTTTAGTTTAGTATTTATGAAATATATTCAATATTCTCACAGAAACGAATATAATGATTCTTGTTTGTAGCATCCAATATTCTTAGAACATTTTTCTTAATTGGTGGCGTTTAATTAATGATTTTACATCGTTTTATTAAGTTGTTGTGGTGTGTTCATAATAAATTTGTATCTAGTATAAGTTGATAGAATACAGTAATTGACAGAAATTATTTTTAAAAAACTTTCGCATTTTTTGTTAAAAAAGTATAAAAAGTTCAACAACAAATTTTAATTGCTGGGGTTTTTATTATATTCAATAAAATATTAGATCTCTAAACTTTTTCAATTAAAAAAATTTTACTTCTATAATTTTAATTGAATCAATTCTCCATTCTAAATTTTGAGTTATGCATACATATGTATATGTATGTACATATATAAAATTAATCCCCATTATATAAATATCAATTAAAAAAAGTGTGCAATAATTTTATTAATTTTGTAATAGAATCAATAACTAATGAGAAAAATCAAAAATTTTATTATATTGTGGGTTTCCTAATCTTTATGCTACATTACGTTGGGTGCTAATGCTAACTCACTAGTAGATCTTTAACAATGTTTGAAAAGTTTTCGAACTCTTAAGATATGTAAATGTTCAGAAAATGTCTGCCAACCGTCTGAACTTACAATTTTTGTCTTGCAACGTTGCAAGAAAAAGCATTGTCAGTTCATTGTAAAACAATA
The DNA here is from genome assembly GCA_947311025.1 of Lypha dubia. Lineage (NCBI taxonomy): Eukaryota > Metazoa > Arthropoda > Insecta > Diptera > Tachinidae > Lypha > Lypha dubia. The sequence goes on along the minus strand of OX371260.1, from coordinate 8,848,305 downwards.
ATATTGTCAGACATCTGACAATCGTGAGAACACTCTACTTTGCCATAGTCAGATAATTGTCAGACATTGTAAGCTCTTTTTCATTGGCAGATGTGTTTAAATTAATGCATCTGACAATGGCACCATTGTCAGATAATTTTTCTATTGGCAATGCTGTCCATAAATACTATTGGATTTGACAGTTCTGACAAAGTTTAACAACACATCTGGCAATTTTACCACACAACAATCTGACAACCGTGTAAACTGACAATTTCAGTTGGCAGATAAATTTATTGTCTGACAATTGTCTTACAATGAAATTATAAGGTTTTCTTACAATCGTCTGAACTGACAATTTACCTTTTGGTAACAATTTTTCATTGTCAGTACATATCTTACAATATTGTAAGATCTGCCAATCGTCTGTACGTAGCTTTATGCTTATGCACAATTCTTAAGCAAGAAATGAGAATTACAATAGCAAAAGCACAAAAAAACTTATACAAACAACACAACTGTTTATACTTCAAAAATTTTAACTTAATTTCATTGTTGAAGTTAAGGTTAAATTTTTAAAATCTAGTTAGAATATTTGACACTTTATTCGAATTTTTTAAATAAAGTTTCAGATTGTTAAAAAAATCTTTTTTGAATCGTTTAATATTCAAATTTTCGTCTTTAGGTTGAATTTTAGCAACACAATCAATTTATCTGCACAAACAAAATAATTAATTGTTCTCAATTAATATCGTAATTGAATTAATTTTACACATGGCATAAAAATAAGACTTTTTGCTTTATAACAAATTTCTTTCAACATACTGGTCCCATAATTGCTGAAAATTCGAATTACTCAATAAGTTAGTTCCAAAATCCTTAGCGTGAAAAGAACTCAAAAAATGCTAGTAAATTGAGAGTATTTCAAACACTTTATTTCAAAATCTGAAATATTTGCTTCAAAAGTATGCTAAATTGGCTGGCAATGAAAAAAAACCAACATTGGATCTATAATCCATTATTGGGTATTTTAATTGTGTCACCTCCATTGAGAACGCCAGTTCTAGAACTCGAACATGTTAATTTTTTCTTGGGAACCAATCACGTGACTTTTATTTTTACTGGATCTCCTCTCTTTAGAGTTATAAATGGCACACAAAAATTCTGATAAAGCGGCAAAAAGAAACAGCAATTTAATAGTTCTTCGAAGAAAGCATTCACAACACGCAGATTTCCTAAACGTCTTATAATGCCTAAAATGACCTTTACTACGACCATAAAGCTGAGGAATTAGTCTTTTTTTCCTTTTGGCAATTTTAATCCCAAAAAACTATGATACTCTGATCGATAAGTTGTTTTCAAATAAACAGATTTTTCGAAACATCAAAAGCAGAAGACCGCACTTTGTGATCAATTGCTATAAGAATATTTTGTCATCCCCCTATTTTTTTCAATACATTTTAAGCAGATGCAAACGTTTCACATTTAGCTCTCTAAAAAAATTAAGTTGATATTTTTATTGCATTCGTTGACGTTGAAGGTGACAGACGTAAATAATTTTGAACAACTAATAGAAATATACATATGCAACAAAACGAAACTATTTTCTTAAACAATCTAAAGACGTATGAATAGAGTGAATTTTTACTGCTGTGGTTTTTTCATTCAGGGCGAAAATATTCATGAACATCATGGGGCAATAAAAAGTGTTTCATAAGGGAACACTTAAATATGGCTTCCACGATCCAGTCGACGTGAGTAAGAAATTTTAATTTTATAATCCTTCAGGAATTTAAGTACTTTTCATTTTCGACTGTTTGTATTGCAGAAAGTTCACTTAAATGTATTCTTTTTTGTTTTTAAGCTATTGCATAGATTTTATCGCGGACTTTGGCGACTAAATCAAGAAATTCCGTAACGAAAAAGCTAACAAAAAAACCTAACAAAAAAACCTAACACTAAGTTTGTTTCTTAAGTCTTTTGTTTCTTAAGTATTTAAAGCGACCAATGTATGTTAACCCCTGAAGTACGCTATTGATTTTGATTTCATTAACAGTATTGCCAGAATAACAACGAAGTTATTAAACAAAACGTAATAATATAATTGCATAAGTTGATAGAAAATCCTATGCAATAGCTTTACCGCGGCAGTCCCCGAGTGCCTCTTACCTTTTTTTTTTTTAATTAGGACCAGCACTCAGGGGATGACCCCTACGTATGCAGTGCACTGTGCCGGAACTCAGGGAGAGGGAGAGGGATAGGGTAGAGAAGATAGATGTTGAAAATTTAGAAGACTTAACTCTTGCACAACTCTGCTTTGCGCGTTATGTCAATTTTTAAGGCATCGTTGAGGCGCCCCCGGTGTTAAATAGACGCATTAATATTGTTAAGCTGTATTAGCAGGCATTTTATTAATTGTTTCTGCTAACCGACAAAGCAGTCCGATGTTGTGTACATTAGCTCGGATAGCATCAATCGCTGTCGGAACAGTTTTTTAGTGGCGAGTGCTATGCCTTCATCACTTGAATAGTCCGGCAACAATTAATACAGTGTCGCATTAATAGCTTAACTTTATAAATAATTATAGTTTGTTTTACCTAAAATGATTTCTGTTTTTTGTTAAATAGAATGCGAGAGGTAGGCATGTCCTTGCATTGTTAAGAAAAAAATTTGTAACGTAATTTACCAACATAATTTTCAAACTATGTAGTTACTATTGGAACTGTCTTATTTGTCTTATAATTGTCTTCAATATTTCAGTTAAGATATCAAGGATATATAGGGGATGGATTTGGCTTTGCACCGATTAAAAAACAATTATTCTCTAAATACTCGTAGACTTTTTTGAATAGTTATTTAATTAAAATAGATTCTATTACAACCTTGGATATAACTATAGATAATTAAAGCTGAATATTAGGAATGTACATTAGAGAAATTAATGATGTTGATTGACTTTCACTGGCCAGGGTTTGAACCCAGGCCCCAAGTCATTGTTTGCTTAGTAGTCAACGCACTCACTATCCACTTCAGCCAACACCACCCTTGTTTTTTTATATAATTTTCCAATATGGGGTAGTTTATTTTATTTCAACCGTGACTTTTTGAAATACCAGGAACATTTAAATTTTTTGTATGTGGGGATTGCTCTGGATATTAAAGTGCTAGGGAAAATTATGCTTCTGTTTGTTATGGCTATCTTACATTCAATGGGACATTTGTCCAATTATCAGGAAGTTATTACAAAAGGAGGGCACGGCGCAATATGTTTGCTTTATGACTATATTTCTATTCTATTTTAACAGGCCTTGTTTGTTTATTTTGTGGACATGTTCCCTGTTATTTGGATCTCTTTTATATGAAAGGTATCATTTCCAAATTGTTACCACAGCTTAAGAGGATTTTTAACTTGTTTTTCATCCGTTTTTGCTTTTTGTTCGAACTGTTTTAACTAATTTTTATTGAATATATCGAGTCATAACCGCAAAAATAGCTTAAGCCACGTGGTTTTCAATTAAATTTTTCTGTATAATAAATTCTTTGTATTTTTTCGTGACAGAGGCTTGTCACTTAAGCTAAAATTGTTTTTGTCGTTTAAGCTATTTTTGCGGTTATGACTCGATATGTATTAGTTTTTACTTAAAACCCATACTCTTGAAAAATTACCCCTAACAAATATCTTATATAAATATTAATTTGCATTTAAAAAAAAAAGCCATTTAAATTTTCAATTCGCTATTTATAAAAGTAATGGGACCGACTGACAGACTGGCTGACTTAGTGAATGAATAAATAAATAAAGTTAAATTTATTTAAAAGAAAATGTATACATCAAATGTTTATTCTAATAATTTATTGCAATTTAACGAGAAATATTATGTTAGAGTATAATTTTCGTAAGGCTAAAAACTAAAAACTCTATTTAATGGCGTCGCAACCAACCCACTACCACCACCATCGTAAAAAATAACTAGTCCACTTATTCTAAAGCAATTAAAAAAATGTGAAATGGCTTATCTCTATTGAAAATAGAGATTTTCTAAATTTTATTCTATCTTTTCCGTTGTTGTTGTTGTAGATACTTCTTAAATACACATTTCATATTTTCGAAATGATTCACACAGAAAATTTTTTTATCTCTTCAAGGTAAATTCCGTAATATATATTTTTAATTTATTAATTTTCAAGAAAAAGTCGTAAATATCTTAAATGTTAAAGTATTACAACAAAAAAAAGATTAGATTTATCATTAATTGTGTACTCTTGATAATTGGGATACGGTAGCTAGCCAACATTCCGTTAAGAAAAAAATAAATAAAAAAATATTTAAAAATAGTTACTACCAACCCGACCTAATTTACCAAGAAAAGTTCTAAATTTTTATTGATATTGTGCGTGTAAATGGTATACATGTTTCAATATCTAGAGTCCCCCACAAAAGTCAATGCTTTTACACTTGCTTTAGTTCAAGAAAAAATAAGTGTAAGTGTTCTTACTACTTGCTGTTTACTGCGCCCTTAAAAAAACGCTGCAGTACTTTAATATTCCGTTTTATTACAACTAAACGTACGTAAAGATACACCCAGCAAACACTGAAGTTTGATGTGAAAGTGAGAAAGATTTTAAATTAAACTTAAATCATTTGAAAGTAACTTGAAAAAAAAACATACAATTTTTAACAAAAGAGAGACATTATCTCACATTACAAATGCGAAATAAGAACACAATATTTTATATTCTTTTTAATTATGTCCGTACTCTTAATTATTAAATTTTCACCAGACATGAATACCGGACATTTATTTATAATTTTAAAATATCACTAATATAAAATCCCATTCGTTAAAGGTTTATATTGAAATGAATGTTGCTTTGAAAAGATTTGACTTTTGTTTGCTGGGCATACATAAATATGCATTATCATCATCTTAATTATCTCTAGTAGACCTTTAACATTTAAATATAGACCAAAAATGAACAAATCGTTTAATACCGCATTCGTTAAAATTTTTATTATGTTAATGGTATATCATCTGTCAAACTTTTGACAGTATTTCATAGCAACAACGCATGCGTGTCATGTAAGCAAAGAAAAACAGCTATGTATTTTATACATGAATGAAATGAAAAAAAAATTTGTATAATCGTATAACAGTGCGTGATGAATAAATAGGACACATGTTAGCAGTAACATTGTTGACGAACGTGATACATTATGTTTTAACTATTAAATTGGTGGTTGATAAATATGTTTTAATAGATTTTATTAATTATCAGATTAAACAAAGAATTATTAAAAAAAAAAAAAATACATAAATAAAAAAGAAAAACTACGAAAATTGTTTGGTAAACAAGGCTAAGGGGCTGTTTACATATTGCGGACGAATGAATTTGTATTAAAAGCATTCAGTTCTTTTGACTGATTTCCATTCAAACTTTAAACTCCAATCTGTGCTGATTGAATGATTAATTACTTGAAAGCTACACATTTAATTGACTGGGTATGGCAAATTGGAATGTTCTTTATATCAAAGGAACAATTAAACGATAAAGTATATTTTCTTTAATAATGTCTTGTTTGTGATACTCTCCCAATTTTATTTTACAGAAGTGTATATTTTTTGTATATATTCATTTCATTGGCGATTCTGACAAATCATCAGTAGACTAAATAGATTCATATCGTAGAAATTTGCTTATTGGGTATTTTGATAAGTTTCTAGGCCCACTACAGTGTGTCTTATGTAATTATGAAATGATTTTTGAAAGTTGGTGTATGAGGTAAGAGCTTTTGTAACGTTTCAAAATGTAGTTAAAGTCTACTGATGATTGGGCATAAGCGCCTGTGCAATGCATATCGACTGCGAAGACTTTGATTTGAAAAATTCTTTAATTTCCAATTAAAAACAAAAAGTGTTGTATTAACGCAGCTGAAATAATTAATGAAAAAGTGTTTTCAATTTCTTAAATAAAAAATTTATGATACAAATAAAAAAATTAATAGCACTTCTTAAAGATATAATTTAATTTTCATCAAATGAAAATTTTTAAATTCTCACACATTTAAATTAAATTAATTTTATTTATGGACATCTGAGAGAAGTTTTCTATTTTACAGTAACTTAATTCAAAATTTATTGATAGCGATTAAAAAATGAATTAAACCAGGGTTTAAACGTTCACACATTTATTAGCTATAAGTGACTGATATTTCACTACCAATTGAAGAGTTTCTTATTGAAAATGAAATATTCTTAATTAGATATGAAAAGTAATATTATCAGGCTCAAGTTCAGTTTTATTGAATTAATGAAAATTCAAAATTACTAAGAGTTTTTTTATGTTGAAAAATATTATTATTTATATCCAATCAATTTTTAGCAGAACGCATCAGTACCGGTTTCAAGACCGCTACACCTCTCATCAGCGTTCAATTGTCCATCTTTACAACTTTCGTAAAGTGGATACTAATTGAGAAGAATATCAACTATTTAACCAGTTTTCAATAGAAATAGAATATGAGAAAAAATTCTTAGTAATTTTGAATTTTCATTAATTCAATGAAACTGAACTTGAGCCTGATAATATTACTTTTCATATGTACATCAATATAAGTTCGAATAATAATTACGTTTATTCGTAATAATAATAATATAAAAATATTTATTCTTAATTAGTTTATTCAAAGTTTCTTATTCATATTTTAAAAATAGTTTTTCTGCTGAGAAAAGCCGTTAATGGTTTTTATTAAACTTTAGTTATTTGTAATATAAAATAAATGTTTAAGTATATACATTTGCGTGTATGCACATATATTTATAATACTACGAAGAGAACTCTTGTAAAATTCACCCTCAGGGGAAAAATGCTGTATTTATTTGTGGAAATTTTTGAAAAGTTTAATGCCAGCATATATTAAATATTGCTTGAAACTGGGCGTATATAAACAGCTGAAAATAACTTTTTCTTAAGCAGTCATTTGAAAACGCAGTCAATACTTCAGATAGCAAATCTTTTTATTTAAGTACAAATAGTTTATTTAATTTATTTCAACTTGTGTGCCATCTGATAAACAGTATGAGATGTGCTTTTACAACCACATGAGATAATATACTCGTATGAATGTCCAAAGCACAAAATAACATTTGTCATTAATTTTTTTTTAAATTGGTTTGCATTTTTACTAGATTATTATGAGTACTTCTGAATAAATTCTTTAAAAATGATCATCTGACATATAAATTATAAAACTTAGTCTGTCTGTCGGCATATACAAGTATATCTGTCTATTGCACGCAAGATCATTTGTCATCATAATCGTCGTCATACTGTTTTCTATTAAACTGCGCTAAAGTTTTAATTCGTTTGCTTATCACTAACACGAGTTCGTAGCAGAGCGTGTGTTCACTTACTATTACAGAGTGAGTAATGATCAAAAACTAAATACATTTCAGATCATATGAACAAAACATATTACTGGATGTACAAACGAACAATTTAAGATTTTTTTTACAACATTCTTGAAATATTTTTCAGCGATGCATTATGATTGCAAATGCAAAGGAATGAACTCTTTTGAAAGAAAAACCAAAAAGGTAGCAATATACTTTAAAAAAATTCATAGAAATGTTCAGCTTTATTCGTAACTTTTTTAAAAAAACTGGACATCAGATTATGTCTCTGGTAACTAAAAACGTAATTGTGTCATTGAAGTTCATATCACTGATATTATTCGAAAAAGCAAATATGTATAAAGAATTATCACCAAGAACATAAAATCCTATTATGGATAGTAAAAGTTTGCTGAAGTATAGAAAAATAATACTTTGGTTTTCCATTACTTCTAAATGCAAATTTTGGCTTCTTCTTGTCTGTCATAAAACCGAAACAGAAGCGTAAGAAAACGAAAGTAGTTTTTGAAATTTCATCCTGATCCTGGCAAAATTATTCTTCAAACAAATTATTGGAATTTTGAAACCACAAAAGAAAACGAAAACATGTATTTCAGGCTTTTATCCTTTAAGGGTTATATTTTGGTTTCATATTAAATACAACGAAAAAGAAACAAGATAAGAAAATAAATAGCTAAAAATAAATAAAAAAGTAAATTTTGTATATAAAAGTTGGTTGGTTTGGTTGGCTACCAAATCTTCTGCCACCACCCATCCATCCATCATTGGGTACGGAAATAACCAGTATGTCATCAGAGGACAACAAAATTAGAAACTATTCATACTCTTATTATTATTTTATTTCTTTTTTCAAGGTATACCGTATAATTTATTTTAAAGGAGTGTCTTTAACAGTCTGACAATTATATTCTATAAATATTTTTAATCATAAATTATGACAACTACAAATGAGAAAGGATAAAAACAAGGACAAATAATATTAAATATTTATTGCAATAGTATCGATTCCGAATACAAAATTATTATTCACATTCGTGCTTGTTCACGTGGGGAAAAATGATTCGTGGTGGCAAATAATATCAACAACGTGACTTTTAATTATGACCATGACATCATGAATTAAATACTACAAGAGAAGGTTATTTGAATGTCGATTCGAAAATAATTGAACTTTTCTTTAATGAACAAATGTATACCACGCGTTTGCTTTAAAACAGTTTTATGAGAGAAAACAAAACACTAATTTAAAGTTTTCAATTTACTCACATCAACACAATCCTTGTGTAAGAAAGTGCGTGTACAAGATCTTTGCAGAAGTTTTTGTCAAAAATCGCGTGTTTTCTATCTAGTTAAAAATGATAAGTGAACCATTTCTACAATATTTGTTCGAGACTACTAATAAAAATCAATAACAACTTTCATACATATTTTATGTTTAATTTCTTATAAATATTCATTGACAGTAACGAATGAACAAAATTAACAATCAGCTCACCTTAAATCAATAATATGACAGCAATTTTATGGAAAGGGGTTTTTCCGTTTGTATCCTGTTTCCTTGGTTGTTTTTGTATAAAACTTAAATTGTGACACATTCACAAACTTGATATAAATAATTTGAATTAGAATTTCGAACTAAATAACATAGTTAGAAGGGACTGACTATATCTTTTTCTTTGGTATTCGACCAATGTTCTATTGCCATATAATGCCTCAAATTAATTTTAATATATTATTTTTATTTTCATTTACATTAAAAGTATTAACATTGTTATTAACCATAACAGCTGTGTTGCTGCTATTTTTTAATGTATGTTTTCCTTCGTTAAAATAACACATGGAACTTAAGTAAACGTTTCAACTCCTTCATGGCCCCAGTCCTATTAATACAATAAAACTATTTGTATGTTTTTTTAATTTTATTTTGTATTAGAGTCTACTGTTTACACCACTTCAGTTTTTCCCGTATTTTTTCTATATCTATACACTCGTTTAGTGGAACATTGCACAACTAACTACTCATATTGACAAAGATATTTTTGAAATATTATTTTTTCATTGTTTGTTTCTCTAATTACAGAATTCTGTTCTTTTTGTTGTAATTTATAATATTAATATTTATTTAGCAAAATCCGATAAGAACGCGCACCTAAAAGGAAAACCAGGAAATTATATTGAAAAAAAAAAAAAGAAATAAATTCCAATGAAATCGTTGTAGTGTTAAATTATAAATTCATTTTTCTATTGTAATGTTATTTCTTGCCTCATGTGGAAAGATAAAGCATAATATAAATGTATGGTACTTGGCGATATGCGATACTTAAATAAACGTTAACAATATATTGAAAATTTTAATTAAAATAAAAATGTTGTTGGCATAAAAGTTATCAATATTGTATATACTCGTATTGACGTTTGCACTGAAATTAATTTGATCCAATTTGAAATTATGAGTAATAAATAAAATTTCACATAATAAAAAAAATAAGTATTCTTTTATTTTAAATCAGAGCGGGCGATCTTCGTTTAACCACAAATTAATGAAAATTTAATAATTTCCACTTAACAGCAATCATAAACCAAAAACTCTGTTAAATATTCTTTAAATTAAATCCAATTTATTTGAAACACAAAAAGGGATTTCCCTTCATACACATGAATTTGTTAAATAGATGAGAAAAATCACAAATTTTCAAATTAATTTACTATAAAATTTATTGGCACGCGTTTGCTTTGTAATTTTGTTGTTCTAAAAATAAATAAAGTCTCGCCTGGCAGCAGCTGTATCAGTCATTAAAACAATCGAATGTCAATAATAAATAACTACGAGTATCCAATTTAAAGAATTTCATTTGATTTCTTTTTCCACAAAGTGCGGGTGTATTTTATTGCTATTTAGCCCTTGTCACAATTCCCTTAATGAATCTACCATAAAATGTAAATGGATGGATGGATGGCAATTGTGCTAATTTGGCCACAAACTCCAACTCTCTGTTCTATCTGCTATCCCAGTGATAAAACAAATAGTAATTGAGACAAAGAACAATCATCGACCGACTGGCAGATGTCAATAACATTCAAAATAAATACAAAAGAGTTTTGCAAAAAAGCAAAGCAAACAGGCAAATCCATTAAAAGGATAAATAGGATTGTGCAAACATGTGCTGATGTTTTTTTTTTTTTTTTATTTTTTTTTATATCTGTACATGCATGAATGTGTATGAATTATTTTTTTTTTTTGGGGTTTGTATTTGTACTTCATACTCAAATGCAGCATTCAAATGACGGATATGATTGTTTGAGACTAAAAGCCATTTTGGAGCCACCACATCTATAGCAGAATTAAAAATTATAGCAGGTACAGTTTCATTTCATACTAACTTTTACCTGTGACTTCGTTCGCTGAAAGCTTTTCTCTATCTCCATTTAACAGCCCTTAGAGTGCACTGTATTGTATATTAATGTAAAATATAAATTGTAAAAAAAGCATAGAAGTACCAGCGAAAAACGTACCCTTAAAAAGGACCCTATACTTTGGGTAACATCCTATCCATCTACCAAATTTCATAAAATTCCATTAAGAGAATTTCTTAGGAGAAAAATTATCAAAAGAAAAAACCACAAAAAAGAAAAAGTACCAACAAAAAAAAAGGACCAAAATACAGAAGTTTTTCTCAGTTTATCTCTCAGAAAATATGCTAATTTACAAAACCTTTATAAAATAGTATTTAGTACAAAAATAAAAAGTTCTACAATAACCTATTTGTCCCTTTTACACCGCTTAAAACGTACCTTATATTTTAATATGGGTCACATGCTATCCGTCTATCAAATTTCATCCAAATCAAAACGGAACAAATATCCAAACTTTCACTACATTAGTACGATAATTATTAAAAAGATTGGTTAAAAAGAATTGTAATTTCTTAACGTAATTATGTATTTCGTACTAAATGCTTCTGTTTGTAAAGAGATTTGAAAGAATGAATTTGAAAGGAAAGAGTTGGTAATGATCACTGGGGGAAAATGTAGTGCAACTGATTTGCAGATCAGAATAATGTTATTATGTGTAGTCACCGCACTCTCCATCTTCAATAAACCATTTTTTCTCACACGACTGTTACGTTTTTCTCTTTAAACCATAAACCATCCTGAAATTGTTTTATCATAAATAGCATACATTGCGGCTACTGGTTAGTAAGCTGTACTGCTTGCTGTCATTGTTTCTGCATTCTTTATGCACAGCAGACTTTAAGGCACTGAACCATGCCAGATTTTTTATTATTATGCTTATTGCATACACCCTAAACGACATAATTTAGGGCAACGGAAATGGATAAAGTTAGTATGTATATTAAATTAAAATTGAGACACATTTTTAATAAAAAGAATTTGCTAAATTATCAAATAGAAATAATTAAGTACTAAACTGGATTGCAGGAGAACAGATAAAGGAGCTATTCAAGAGCAAGGCTCTGTACTAGATGTAACTTAGTATACTGGCTTATAATTCTTCTCGCCCGGCAGATAACCAAAAAGCCATGATTAGCAGCAATGAGGATTCTTTGCTCCCTAACAAGTGGCGTTTAGAAACGAATTAATCCCCGTTTAAAAATATACACCGACCTACAAGAAAAAGAGAGAAAATTCTACTTTTTGTCACGTGGGAGAACTGCGAAAAATTGTAATTGTGATTTTAATAAATTGGTTTTTTTTTACTAAATTGTGAATAAAAGACACATTTGTCGATCGATTTTCATATTTTATGACATATTTTATTGCCAATGTACCAAGCTAACAGAATAATAATAACAAGTAAAATTTGGTCATCTTAAATTTTTGATATATTAAAAAAAATTAATTTTGTATGAATAATACTGTTCATGTTGATAATTTGTGAATAACTCGGAAACTTTTAAATAATATAACGAAAAATTTAACGAAAATTTAATATCAGATCGTTTATTGACATCGAAAAAAACGTTATCGACTTATCAAATCTATTTGAAAGCCGTTCTTATTTCGTGAATTTCACAAGTTCTTCCCATAAGAAAGTTTGTATGCGATAGAAAACAAATGAAAATGGATTTGTGTTTAGCTAATTAAGGATCTGTATATTTTACATATTCCACTAATCTGCATAATACCTTAACTATTCGTGATAAAACGTGTACCATTTTCGGAGATATTTCTGAAATTAAGCAATTAATACAGCAACCAATTAATACAGATTACTTGATTAAAGGAAAGAATTAATCAATGTTACGAGCGATGCCAATCTCACTTCTGCTAGTCAAGATGTCTCTAAAGATTATCAAGTTGAAATGTTTCCAATCTACTACAATTCGTAATATATCAATTGAAAATTTGACAGCTTCCTGCCGATAATGATCTCAGTATGACTAAAATAATATTTATTAATTGAGTGAATACAATGGCTTCTCGTCAAACGCATTATCTATGTATATGACTTAATTTGTTTTCATCAAAGTCACCGTTTAATAAAATCAATTTGTGTGATTTAAATTTAAATGTGACATATTGGAAAAAGTTTTCCTTTTCACACTTCTTGCGATTTGAAATTCACAACAATATCTTGCATTTAATGGAAAAAAAGCTCGGCAACGTTCCAAAAAGACGGTTTATGCACGTAATGTTTGTAAAATCATATGATTTATGTTAAAAGTCTTTTCAAATAAATTAAGTAAATAATTAATTAATTAATTAAAAAATGCAAATATAATAAATAAAAATTTTATTAATGCGAGTACAGAATGCATAAAAAAGCATTTTAAATGCAAAATATGTGAAGAGTATGAACATTGGCTGGACTTTGTTTGTATAATTAATGAGATATAAAAAAATGTAATTTTATTGTTTTTTTTCTCTCGTTGTTGAAGGTTTATGCAAATTGTGTTTCCTATACGAGGAGATCTTATTTAGCATTTCATTTTCAAGCTCAACTGGAGAATAAATCAAAACTTACTCACCTGCTTCAATTTATAGAATTTTCGTCGTATTGTATAACAGAAATGATGCAGAATATTAATTTTTTATTTATTATTTTATAAAAGTTTTTTCACTTGAGAGTGAAAAAGAAGTGTGTAGACAGCCACCAACAAATAAATGAATGCACTGTGTATTTATTTAAATTTTTCTTTTATTTTTGCTTTTAGGTTGAAGTTATTGTTATTAAAAGTATATAAATGCAATAACCAAAATTTTCTGTTATAATTTTTTCATAGAGAAGGCGATTCATCGATAAAATAATAACCTTTAAAATTTCAAGCAGAACAAATTTTGCTCACATTTCTAATAAAACTCAAAAATTTATAAAATGTGTTAATTTTTACACAAAAATGTTTTGAGACAAATTGTCAATTAACCAGTTAAACAATTTTGTTTGACTTTTCCTCTTCCACTTCTATTCAATATTCAGTTTACGCGTCAGTAACTTGTTTTTTTAATTCTATTCTATTTATTTAAATTTAATAAAACAAAATTTTAATAAAAAAAAAAGTAATCAATACCAACACCAAAAATAAAACACTTAAACGCACACAAATAAACACTTTGTTTACTTTTGTTTTACCTTTAGTTAAAGCTCCCACACTATTTGCTAATAATAAAATATTTGTAAGATACTTTTTGTTCTAGTTTTTCTCAACAACTTTTGTGTTTTAACTTAAACAAAACAACAATTGCGTTAAACGTTTTGGTCTATATTTTAATTGAAAATATTTTATATATGTATGTATCTTTAAAATTTTATACATACATATTATGTATGGTTGTATATAATTAATACAAATTTAAATTCGTTAAATTTAATGTTGCGCTTACATACGCTAACACAACCGTCACGGTAAAGTTAAATTTGCAGACTGAAAATTATACAAACGTTTTGTTGTGCTGTAGTAGCTAACAGATACAAAACAACAAATAACAAAAAAAAAACAAGTCAAATTGGATTGTTTGAAACAATTCTCACAGATACGGCTGCAAGCAACAACAGAACAGCTGTTTTTACTCCAACCTTTTAACATGTTCGATTGTATTTTGTTTTACGTTGATAACAGATCTCTGTTGAAAGAGGCAAAAGTTTAGTTTTACAGTGAATACGAATGTGACACAGTATTTTAAGCAGAATAAGTGACATCATTCGGATATTGTATTGTATTATTTGATGTTACACATTTGCCAATTTTTTTTCTTGCATTTGGGAATATTTATTCCCAAATTTAGGTTTGATTTTGATTGGTGTTAGTCATTATTCTTATGCATAAATAAGAAATACTAATGGCGTTTTTTTTTTCTGAGTAATATGCTGCATTTATTCTGCCTTCTGGATATCTTTCTGCTCTTTTCTGCAAAATATGTGCTAATTTAAAAGTGTAACGCGTTCTTTTCTCATGACGTTACCCTTAAAAAGAAAAATAATGTTACATGTTCAAGACTCATTTTAATTAAGGGGCATAAGTGCAGCATTATATTAATAGCTTATTTTGATTGTTTCTTTACTTTATTGATTAATGTTCTTTTGTAATCGTAAAATATGCCACACTTCCTAAAAGTCGGGGCAACATTTTTAAAATCACATGTAACACTTATGGAACAATTTATTTTTAGAAAAGAAAACGCCATTACTTTATAACAAAACAAAAATTAAGATTAATTTCACTGTTAGAAGTTTGCCATTCCTTTTGAGAATTGCAATCTCAGCCCAATTCACTACATGCACATGTACGATTGTTATTTGACACAGACCCAGTAACAGTGACAACTGAACAAATTTGTAATTTTAATTTTTCGTGCATAATTTTGTTCCACTAATAATTATAAAAAAAAAATTGGTTTTGGAATGCTGGTGGTGATGAATGCAAGTTGACACTGAAAACATTTTTTGTTAAATTTTCAATCAAACGTTTGTTTGAAATAACACTTCATGTTCAGTAAATATTTTTACCAAAAATTAAATTTATTTTTTATGGGTTATCGAATCCAGAGAGTTCGGAAATGGAATTAGTTCTTCAAAAGAGGAAAAACGAAAAAAAAATTTGGTATGAAACCATTTAAAAAAAGAATTAAATTTTCTTTTTCCAAATTTAAAAGTCTGAAAAATTTTGCTTATAACTTATATAAAGCATATACTTGCCCCACTGTGTTACAGTAAATGTGTTAAACAATTTTTTGGATAAAAATTTATATTCTGAACTTAAAATGTTCTTCTGATAAGTGAGCCATACTCATGTTTGGCTACTATTTGCCAAACATGCAGCAGCTCCTACAGCAAAATCCTGTTTTCCCTTCCTTTGCCACACACACACAAACATCTCACTAAACATACAAAACATATCAGGAAATTTAAACAGGATTCCAGCCTTTAATATAATAAATGGATTTATGTAAAAATATGTATGTATCTTTTATTCGTGATATGGGAGATACCAAAATATTTCTCAGAAATAGATTAACAGACTTTTACTTACGGCTTAATGTACACACTGATATGTTTATTGTTAGCAAAAAATAAATAAATTTCGACTTATGTAAGTACATACTGTATTATTATACTGTATTTGTAGTGTTTATTAAACAGTCGTGTTGGCGCCAAATGCCAACACACTTGTTTACCAACTAAACAAGTAAATAAAAATCGTCTTTATTTTGAAGAAAATTCTCTAAAGTTGCTCTTTTGTTTGGCTAAACATATTGATAACCAATTTGATTAATTCTTTACTTATTAACAATCTTTGTTATAAGAAAATCTAATTTATTTTTAATTTCTCTCCTTGAAATCCTTCAACACACTGTTCCGGTAAAACTTTGCCTTCTATTATATTTTTCTTAAACAAATCTTTATGACTTACGAAGCATAAATTAAGTTAAAACTATTTATGTATTACATATTAAAAATAATATACTAAATAGGTATTTTATTATTGTAATAAAACATTTGTTGGATGAAGACCACACAGTAGTTAAGTGTAACGAACTAACCGAAAAATTAAAACTAGGACAGGATTTTAGTACATATTGCGTCACTCGGAAATCGATATTTGTTTCACAAATACATATACACATTTGTATGTATGTGTATACTATATGTATTAGTATGTATGTGTATATGTGTGTGCAGAAGACAGAGCAACAACAAACCAAATTCAAATTCATATGCTTGCTAGTTGTAAGCTTCTACAGGGACGTAAGTTTTTTACGTCAGAATAAAACTTGCTGTATGTCGTTCAAGGGTTTTCTTTATTTATTTATGCATTTAAATTTTAAAAGCATTAAAATAAATAACACGGAGGGATATTATGTATTTTAATCTCGTGTTTAAGGATTAAATCTGGGAGTGTTTTATTTGGATAAGTTTATAAGGTATTTTTTGTTCAGCCTCTTCAGCCGCTATCAAAAATAGGAAGTTACTAATTTCATTGTACGTGAAAGGAAGGCGGCTTCAAAAACCGAAAATTTTATATAAAGATTAACTTCAGCAGAATTTTTTTCTATTCCCGGATTTAAGGATTTTATTAAATATTAAAGTAATTAGGTGGCAATTTAAAAAAATCTAACTATTGCTTAACGTATAGAGATTAATAATTGCGCAACTTGGTAATTTTTCTATGCAGGTCGTCTGTGCTGTATCAACCACACTCAACAAATCATTCATTCATTATGATTCTGTTAGAGATCTATAATGACAGAATAACTCTTAATAAAGAACAAAATACAATAACTAAAACCCTTAATTAATTGATAAGTATCATGTTGTATACATTGTATAAAATAAACCCTTTAATATAAGTCAGTATGTCACCGATGATAACCTTCACTTTGTGCATCCAGAGACTCTCAAGTGTCTTGGCATTATTTCATACTACATGTTTTTATGTTTTCAAACCAGAAAAATTATAATGAGTGTGAAATTCTGAATGAATGCACTTCAAAAATAGACATTTATCAAGCGCTTATACGAAGGCAGATTGAAAATTATATATGTATACAACACTCAGATGATTTTCTTACATTTAATACGAAATAAGATAATTTTTTTTACAATAATGAAAAAATTTCAGACTACACTCGCTTATTAAAGATTCTGCTGTTAACGAACATTAAGTGCCCATTCAAGGAGCATTTAACACTTTTTTAAGAAAACACTTTAAATGCAGAATCGTCAAATAAAAAGAAAAAGCAAGTGAGTTGAAATCAGAGATGGGAAGCATTTTCGTGATTGTTTTTATTCTGGTGTGGAAACTCAAGATTGCGATTAAATTTGTATTTATTCCTGCTCTATCGATACGATATAAAAATATTTAGTTTTAAATTACATTTCCAAAATTTCCTTTAGCAAATTAATCATAAACTTCGGAAATTAAATTAAAATTTTAAATTTGTACGAAGGTGGAATAATATTAAAATTTTCTTTAACGCTCACGATCTCATCTCTAGTTCAACTACAATAGAACAGACAGACATTATTTGTGTGTGTCTTATCTATTCTATGAACGGACGGTGGATGTTTTATGAGAAAAACATACAAATAAACACGTTTACATACATGCATGTATGAACAATATGTACCACAAAAATCAATTAGAATTTATCAAGAAAATTATAAAAAAAAAAAAAATATAAAAAAATAAAGAAAAAAAAAATAAAATTTACAAGTGTTGATGACAAGAAACTCATACACTTGTTGCTGAGATATTCTTTCATACTTTTCATCAGAAATAAAGTATTGTAATCGTGTTACCTCATTGTTGACATTTGCTGGAGTATGTGCTCCGATCCGACAGACTGTATTTAAGTACCACCATGAGAGTAAAGGAATTCAATGCAACTAGTCATCATTATTTGAGTTTCAAAATGTATGTAAATATCCGAAATTGTGACAGTAGTTATTGAATATAAGCATATTTTTCACAAGTGGCAAAAATAACATACCTGTGTTGAGAGAACATGTTTGAGGCAACCATTATCTGGCAGAAACATATGGTAGGTATGTTCTATGTTTAACAATTTAGTAAATATGTATTGAATTAATGAATTTCTCATATCCATTGCCTACTGTAGCGAACTCTATAATAAATTGGCAAATATTTGTTTTAAGTCAACTCTTTTTTTAATGTTGCTGACATCATTCCGTTTTTAGTTTATTTGTAAATAAATTTAAGTGCTTCATAGAATTATTTTTCTTTATTATTTCCTAATTCTAGGAATTTTATTTACTTGTCATCAGTCACTGTTTAAATAAATTTATCCGACGAAGATCCTTTTCTAAAATATAATAGAATAAATGTCTAAATTATTTTATTAGAATTGGAAGGTTTATGCTTTTAAAATGTTACGCAGGCAGTTTGATAATTCCGTGACTTTTCACATCAAATTAATAAAACACTGTTTCGATCATAAAAATAGCCGATTCAATTAATTGTGTTGCTAAAATTCAACATTCAACCTGAATTTTTATACAATCACTAAAAATTCCAATTTTAAATTATTCCAAATTTAAAAAATTGTTAGAAAATTTTGTGTTTGATCGCATGATTAATTGACTCAATTACGGAATTAACTGAAACTAGTTGTAAATTTTGATAAAATAAGTGTGTTCGACTACGCAAAAGTTTTTACTAATTTTTATTGATCTTTACTGCATTTTACTAAATTGCGTTCGTTTACACAAAATAAAATAAATGAGAACACAAATTGAGAGCGTAAAGTGACAGTTTTTAACTTGCAAATTTTTACTGCAGGAATTTTTCGCAGTAAAGTTTAGTAAAACAAGAAAACATATGATTCAAAAGGTAAACAAACAAAAAGTGTGCAATTTATCAAACTAAAAATTTAAGTAAAAATAAAACAAAACATAAAGTAAATGAACATGAAATTGAATTTGTTTGTAAAACAAGTACCTACAGGACTTTCAATGGAAAATAAAAGTTATTTTTTTGTTTTTGTGGAGTTGTTAATTTAATAATATTGAGTACTTAGTAATGCACTTCTTTTTATGATAGTCAGCAGCAGAAACAAATTTTCATGTACTTTTAATAAATTTAACCACACACAAATATGCAAAATCAAATAAAATAAAAAAAAGAGAAATGGAAGAGATTACATAAATTAAATTGTTTATATTTTATTAAAATATTTGTGTTATAAAAAGTATTTAATAGAATACCGATGAATAAATTGTTCAAATACCCAAATTTTATAGAAAAATTCTCAAATACAATTGAAAAATCGAACTTACGTAGCCTATAAGTATGGATCCTTGGCTTTAATTTCCCATTGGTCCAAATGAGTGACAAACAAGTGTTATAGAAAAATTCTCAAATACAATTGAAAAATCGAACTTACGTAGCCTATAAGTATGGATCCTTGGCTTTAATTTCCCATTGGTCCAAATGAGTGACAAACAAGTGTTATAGAAAAATTCTCACATACAATTGAGAAATCGGACTTACATAGCCTATAAGTATGGATCCTTGGCTTTAATTTCCCATTGGTCCAAATGAGTGACAAACATAAATGTGCCCACAAATAGCCAAATTCACGTAGAGCTGAACAAAATTTACACAATTTTAATCTTTAAAATTTTATAGAAAAATCCTCAAATACAATTGAGAAATCGGACTTACGTAGCCTATAAGTATGGATCCTTGGCTTTAATTTCCCATTGGTCCAAATGAGTGACAAACATAAATGTGCCCACAAATAGCCAAATTCACGTAGAGCTGATAGTCAGCAGCAGAAACAAATTTTCATGTACTTTTAATAAATTTAACCACACACAAATATGCAAAATCAAATAAAATAAAAAAAAGAGAAATGGAAGAGATTACATAAATTAAATTGTTTATATTTTATTAAAATATTTGTGTTATAAAAAGTATTTAATAGAATACCGATGAATAAATTGTTCAAATACCCAAAAATGAAAAATTTCCAACACTACATTTATTTTCCATCAGCTGTTGCCTAAATCTTAGGAATTTTTACAATTTTTCCGTTCGCAAATATTTTTTTGGAGAGTAAATTCTGCTCTTTACTCAGTTATTACTCATTTACTGCATTTTACTGTAAAAGTAAACGAACGGACCTAACTTAGGTACTATTAATTGAGAGTTTTTGACATTTGGCATCATTTGTGCTGGTACGACCACTGACGACTGTCAAAAACAAACTAATAGACTCAGCTTTTTCAGTTTTTTTCTGATTACATATTCAGTAAGACTTAAGTGTTTAACAAATTTCAGCTTTATATCTATAGTGGAAGTGCTCTATAATAACACCCAATTCACATGATGACTTTTGCGATGTCGTTTTTACTGAATTCCCTTTTGAAGTTGCTACCAATATCTTTGTGTGTTCAGACGATGTCTTTTAGTTTCATGTCTTTTTTCCCATTTTTGTTTTGAAATAATGTAAGTTACAAAGATAAATAACAAAAGTAAGAAAAATAATGAAAAGTAACAACGAGAAATAGAAGAATAGTCCTGAAAAACACAAATCAAGATATTTTGTTTACCCCTCTTTCTTCCCTACACCGCTCACCAACAAGCAAAAAGAGACGTCGAAAAAGCGACGTCGCAAAAGTCATCATGTAAATCGGGTGTAATATTGTTGAGTATTTTTACGCCTTCATAAATCGGTTAAACCTTTAATGATAGTAGAAGTAAAGTTATGAGGGGAGAAGGAGGGTTGAAACAGTAATAGTAGTGCAATAGTTTCATGTAATATTCAAACTTGGCATGACGCACTACCGTGCGCCTTAATTCCAACATATCTATATATATAAAATTAAGTGCAAAACTTCCTGTGCGCATACTCCTCCTAGACGGCTTGCCCGATTTCAATGAAATTTTCAGGGGTGATTGGGGTCTGTGTGGAGGGTGCACATAAGATATTTGCAATAGTACATATGTTACTCATGGATAATCAGGACAAAAATGGGCGGGATCGGTCAAGTGGGCGTGGAAGCTATCATATGAAATAAATATTTAATATCAAATATCTAGAGTTATATAATAGTTAGAGCCTTCAAACTTTGTAGGAGTGCATAAATTAATAATATTAGCAGCTGAAGTGAAAATGGTCGTGATTGGACAAGTGGGCGTGGTAGATCTCATACAAAGTTTAAACATATAATATCTGGAGTACTATGACAGCAAGAGTTCTGAAACTTTGCACATGTAGATATTAAACTAATCTGAAGAGTTGTGAAAGAGTTGTGTGCGGGATCGGGCTAATGGGCGTGGCAGCTCCCATACAAAGTAAATATTTAATATCATATATCTACAGTACTATAATAGCCATAGTCTTAGAAATTTGTGCACGTTGATTATATTATGAATAGTCATGGGAAAATTGGGCGGGATCATACCAGTGGGCGTGGTATCTCCGATACAAAGTGAATATTTAGCTCATATACAAAATTAATATTAAATATTAGCTATATAGCCTTCAAATTTTGTACGAGTCCATCAATATATATATATATATATAAATGAATCCCTTTTTTCCTTGGTCACGGCATCACGCGTTAATGGCTGGACCGATTTGGACGATTTTTTCTTTCTAATAATCGCCATGGTCCAACTTTTTTCGATTTACCTAAAATCAGAAAACGGCTCCATCGATTTGACTAATTCTTCTTTCAAATGTTCGTATTAATCCATTTTAAGTTTTCATCGAACGAAAAATTTGCCATGCCTACTTTAACGCACGCCCCTTTTTAGGAAAATTAAAATCGTAATTTAGTCTTAGCTACTGGACCGATCGTCATTTAATTTTCACAATAGGATATTCTTACGATATAATAACTACATCACTATATAAATACTTTCAGTGTTATTTTATAACGATGGGGGTAGCGAAGCACACGGGTTTTTTCGGATTTTTATTATTGTTTTGCCACAAGATTGGCAGTCCTGCCTTTTACTAATAAATAAACAGAGACAGCAGGCGAATGTTTACAATTATTAAAAAACATTGACATCGCAACATTGTGTGTTTTTTCCACATTTAATTCAATCGATTTGCTACATTTATTCGAAAAGAATACTTTATCGGACTTACATAGCCTATAAGTATGGATCCTGGGCTTTAATTTCCCATTGGTCCAAATGAGTGACAAACAAGTGTTATAGAAAAATCCTCAAATACAATTGAGAAACCGGACTTACATAGCCTATAAGTATGGATCCTTGGCTTTAATTTCCCATTGGTCCAAAAAAGTGACAAACAAGTGTTATAGAAAAATCCTCAAATACAATTGAGAAATCGGACTTACATAGCCTATAAGTATGGATCCTTGGCTTTAATTTCCCATTGGTCCAAATGAGTGACAAACAAGTGTTATAGAAAAATTCTCAAATACAATTGAGAAATCGGACTTACATAGCCTATAAGTATGGATCCTTGGCTTTAATTTCCCATTGGTCCAAATGAGTGACAAACAAGTGTTATAGAAAAATTCTCAAATACAATTGAGAAATCGGACTTACATAGCCTATAAGTATGGATCCTTGGCTTTAATTTCCCATTGGTCCAAATGAGTGACAAACAAGTGTTATAGAAAAATTCTCAAATACAATTGAGAAATCGGACTTACGTAGCCTATAAGTATGGATCCTTGGCTTTAATTTCCCATTGGTCTAAATGAGTGACAAACTAATTTTATAGAAAAATTCTCAAATACAATTGAGAAATCGGACTTATGTAGTCTATAAGTGTGGACCCTTGGCTTTAATTTCCCATTGGTCTAAATGAGTGACAAACTAATTTTATAGAAAAATTCTCAAATACAATTGAGAAATCGGACTTACATAGCCTATAAGTATGGATCCTTGGCTTTAATTTCCCATTGGTCCAAATGAGTGACAAACAAGTGTTATAGAAAAATTCTCAAATACAATTGAGAAATCGGACTTACATAGCCTATAAGTATGGATCCTTGGCTTTAATTTCCCATTGGTCCAAATGAGTGACAAACAAGTGTTATAGAAAAATTCTCAAATACAATTGAGAAATCGGACTTACGTAGCCTATAAGTATGGATCCTTGGCTTTAATTTCCCATTGGTCTAAATGAGTGACAAACAAGTGTTATAGAAAAATTCTCAAATACAATTGAGAAATCGGACTTACATAGCCTATAAGTATGGATCCTTGGCTTTAATTTCCCATTGGTCTAAATGAGTGACAAACAAGTGTTATAGAAAAATCCTCAAATACAATTGAGAAATCGGACTTACGTAGTCTACAAGTGTGGATCCTTGGCTTTAATTTCCCATTGGTCTAAATGAGTGACAAACTAATTTTATAGAAAAATTCTCAAATACAATTGAGAAATCGGACTTACATAGCCTATAAGTATGGATCCTTGGCTTTAATTTCCCATTGGTCCAAATGAGTGACAAACAAGTGTTATAGAAAAATTCTCAAATACAATTGAGAAATCGGACTTACGTAGCCTATAAGTATGGATCCTTGGCTTTAATTTCCCATTGGTCTAAATGAGTGACAAACAAGTGTTATAGAAAAATTCTCAAATACAATTGAGAAATCGGACTTACATAGCCTATAAGTATGGATCCTTGGCTTTAATTTCCCATTGGTCTAAATGAGTGACAAACTAATTTTATAGAAAAATTCTCAAATACAATTGAGAAATCGGACTTATGTAGTCTATAAGTGTGGACCCTTGGCTTTAATTTCCCATTGGTCTAAATGAGTGACAAACTAATTTTATAGAAAAATTCTCAAATACAATTGAGAAATCGGACTTACATAGCCTATAAGTATGGATCCTTGGCTTTAATTTCCCATTGGTCCAAATGAGTGACAAACAAGTGTTATAGAAAAATTCTCAAATACAATTGAGAAATCGGACTTACATAGCCTATAAGTATGGATCCTTGGCTTTAATTTCCCATTGGTCCAAATGAGTGACAAACAAGTGTTATAGAAAAATTCTCAAATACAATTGAGAAATCGGACTTACGTAGCCTATTAGTATGTGTCCTTGGCTTTAATTTCCCATTGGTCCAAATGACTGACAAACAAGTGTTATAGAAAAATCCTCAAATACAATTGAGAAACCGGACTTACATAGCCTATAAGTATGGATCCTTGGCTTTAATTTCCCATTGGTCTAAATGAGTGACAAACTAATTTTATAGAAAAATTCTCAAATACAATTGAGAAATCGGACTTCCGTAGTCTATAAGTGTGGACCCTTGGCTTTAATTTCCCATTGGTCCAAATGAGTGACAAACAAGTGTTATAGAAAAATTCTCAAATACAATTGAGAAACCGGACTTACATAGCCTATAAGTATGGATCCTTGGCTTTAATTTCCCATTGGTCCAAATGAGTGACAAACAAGTGTTATAGAAAAATTCTCAAATACAATTGAGAAACCGGACTTACATAGCCTATAAGTATGGATCCTTGGCTTTAATTTCCCATTGGTCCAAATGAGTGACAAACAAGTGTTATAGAAAAATTCTCAAATACAATTGAGAAACCGGACTTACATAGCCTATAAGTATGGATCCTTGGCTTTAATTTCCCATTGGTCTAAATGAGTGACAAACAAGTGTTATAGAAAAATTCTCAAATACAATTGAGAAATCGGACTTACGTAGTCTATAAGTGTGGACCCTTGGCTTTAATTTCCCATTGGTCCAAATGAGTGACAAACAAGTGTTATAGAAAAATTCTCAAATACAATTGAGAAATCGGACTTACATAGCCTATAAGTATGGATCCTTGGCTTTAATTTCCCATTGGTCCAAATGAGTGACAAACAAGTGTTATAGAAAAATTCTCAAATACAATTGAGAAACCGGACTTACATAGCCTATAAGTATGGATCCTTGGCTTTAATTTCCCATTGGTCCAAATGAGTGACAAACAAGTGTTATAGAAAAATCCTCAAATACAATTGAGAAATCGAACTTACAGAGCCTATAAGTATGGATCCTTGGCTTTAATTTCCCATTGGTCCAAATGAGTGACAAACAAGTGTTATAGAAAAATTCTCAAATACAATTGAGAAATCGGACTTACATAGCCTATAAGTATGGATCCTTGGCTTTAATTTCCCATTGGTCCAAATGACTGACAAACAAGTGTTATAGAAAAATCCTCAAATACAATTGAGAAACCGGATTTACATAGCCTATAAGTATGGATCCTTGGCTTTAATTTCCCATTGGTCCAAATGAGTGACAAACAAGTGTTATAGAAAAATTCTCAAATACAATTGAGAAATCGGACTTACATAGCCTATAAGTATGGATCCTTGGCTTTAATTTCCCGTTGGTCCAAATGACTGACAAACAAGTGTTATAGAAAAATCCTCAAATACAATTGAGAAATCGAACTTACAGAGCCTATAAGTATGGATCCTTGGCTTTTATTTCCCATTGGTCCAAATGAGTGACAAACAAGTGTTATAGAAAAATTCTCAAATACAATTGAGAAATCGGACTTACAGAGCCTATAAGTATGGATCCTTGGCTTTAATTTCCCATTGGTCCAAATGAGTGACAAACAAGTGTTATAGAAAAATCCTCAAAAACAATTGAGAAATCGAACTTACAGAGCCTATAAGTATGGATCCTTGGCTTTAATTTCCCATTGGTCCAAATGAGTGACAAACAAGTGTTATAGAAAAATTCTCAAATACAATTGAGAAATCGGACTTACGTAGCCTATAAGTATGGATCCTTGGCTTTAATTTCCCATTGGTCCAAATGAGTGACAAACAAGTGTTATAGAAAAATTCTCAAATACAATTGAGAAATCGGACTTACAGAGCCTATAAGTATGGATCCTTGGCTTTAATTTCCCATTGGTCCAAATGAGTGACAAACAAATTTTATAGAAAAATTCTCAAATACAATTGAGAAATCGGACTTACGTAGCCTATAAGTATGGATCCTTGGCTTTAATTTCCCATTGGTCCAAATGAGTGACAAACATAAATGTGCCCACAAATAGCCAAATTCACTTAGAGCTGAACAAAATTTACACAATTTTAATCTTTAAAATTTTATAGAAAAATTCTCAAATACAATTGAGAAATAGGACTTACGTAGCCTATAAGTATGGATCCTTGGCTTTAATTTCCCATTGGTCCAAATGAGTGACAAACAAATTTTATAGAAAAATTCTCAAATACAATTGAGAAACCGGACTTACGTAGCCTATAAGTATGGATCCTTGGCTTTAATTTCCCATTGGTCCAAATGAGTGACAAACATAAATGTGCCCACAAATAGCCAAATTCACTTAGAGCTGAACAAAATTTACACAATTTTAATCTTTAAAATTTTATAGAAAAATTCTCAAATACAATTGAGAAATCGGACTTACGTAGCCTATAAGTATGGATCCTTGGCTTTAATTTCCCATTGGTCCAAATGAGTGACAAACAAATTTTATAGAAAAATTCTCAAATACAATTGAGAAACCGGACTTACGTAGCCTATAAGTATGGATCCTTGGCTTTAATTTCCCATTGGTCCAAATGAGTGACAAACAAGTGTTATAGAAAAATTCTCAAATACAATTGAGAAATCGGACTTACATAGCCTATAAGTATGGATCCTTGGCTTTAATTTCCCGTTGGTCCAAATGACTGACAAACAAGTGTTATAGAAAAATTCTCAAATACAATTGAGAAATCGGACTTACGTAGCCTATTAGTATGTGTCCTTGGCTTTAATTTCTCATTGGTCCAAATGAGTGACAAACATAAATGTGCCCACAAATAGCCAAATTCACTTAGAGCTGAACAAAATTTACACAATTTTAATCTTTAAAATTTTATAGAAAAATTCTCAAATACAATTGAGAAATAGGACTTACGTAGCCTATAAGTATGGATCCTTGGCTTTAATTTCCCATTGGTCCAAATGAGTGACAAACAAATTTTATAGAAAAATTCTCAAATACAATTGAGAAACCGGACTTACGTAGCCTATAAGTATGGATCCTTGGCTTTAATTTCCCATTGGTCCAAATGAGTGACAAACAAATTTTATAGAAAAATTCTCAAATACAATTGAGAAACCGGACTTACGTAGCCTATAAGTATGGATCCTTGGCTTTAATTTCCCATTGGTCCAAATGAGTGACAAACAAATTTTATAGAAAAATTCTCAAATACAATTGAGAAACCGGACTTACATAGCCTATAAGTATGGATCCTTGGCTTTAATTTCCCATTGGTCCAAATGAGTGACAAACATAAATGTGCCCACAAATAGCCAAATTCACTTAGAGCTGAACAAAATTTACACAATTTTAATCTTTAAAATTTTATAGAAAAATTCTCAAATACAATTGAGAAATCGGACTTACGTAGCCTATAAGTATGGATCCTTGGCTTTAATTTCCCATTGGTCCAAATGAGTGACAAACAAATTTTATAGAAAAATTCTCAAATACAATTGAGAAATCGGACTTACGTAGCCTATAAGTATGGATCCTTGGCTTTAATTTCCCATTGGTCCAAATGAGTGACAAACAAGTGTTATAGAAAAATTCTCAAATACAATTGAGAAATCGGACTTACATAGCCTATAAGTATGGATCCTTGGCTTTAATTTCCCATTGGTCCAAATGAGTGACAAACAAATTTTATAGAAAAATTCTCAAATACAATTGAGAAATCGGACTTACGTAGCCTATAAGTATGGATCCTTGGCTTTAATTTCCCATTGGTCCAAATGAGTGACAAACAAATTTTATAGAAAAATTCTCAAATACAATTGAGAAATCGGACTTACGTAGCCTATAAGTATGGATCCTTGGCTTTAATTTCCCATTGGTCCAAATGAGTGACAAACAAGTGTTATAGAAAAATTCTCAAATACAATTGAGAAATCGGACTTACGTAGCCTATTAGTATGTGTCCTTGGCTTTAATTTCTCATTGGTCCAAATGAGTGACAAACATAAATGTGCCCACAAATAGCCAAATTCACTTAGAGCTGAACAAAATTTACACAATTTTAATCTTTAAAATTTTATAGAAAAATTCTCAAATACAATTGAGAAATAGGACTTACGTAGCCTATAAGTATGGATCCTTGGCTTTAATTTCCCATTGGTCCAAATGAGTGACAAACAAGTGTTATAGAAAAATTCTCAAATACAATTGAGAAATCGGACTTACATAGCCTATAAGTATGGATCCTTGGCTTTAATTTCCCGTTGGTCCAAATGACTGACAAACAAGTGTTATAGAAAAATCCTCAAATACAATTGAGAAACCGGACTTACATAGCCTATAAGTATGGATCCTTGGCTTTAATTTCCCATTGGTCCAAATGAGTGACAAACAAGTGTTATAGAAAAATTCTCAAATACAATTGAGAAATCGGACTTACGTAGCCTATAAGTATGGATCCTGGGCTTTAATTTCCCATTGGTCCAAATGAGTGACAAACAAGTGTTATAGAAAAATCCTCAAATACAATTGAGAAACCGGACTTACATAGCCTATAAGTATGGATCCTTGGCTTTAATTTCCCATTGGTCCAAATGAGTGACAAACAAGTGTTATAGAAAAATTCTCAAATACAATTGAGAAATCGGACTTACATAGCCTATAAGTATGGATCCTTGGCTTTAATTTCCCATTGGTCCAAATGAGTGACAAACAAGTGTTATAGAAAAATCCTCAAATACAATTGAGAAATCGGACTTACATAGCCTATAAGTATGGATCCTTGGCTTTAATTTCCCATTGGTCCAAATGAGTGACAAACAAGTGTTATAGAAAAATTCTCAAATACAATTGAGAAATCGGACTTACGTAGCCTATAAGTATGGATCCTTGGCTTTAATTTCCCATTGGTCTAAATGAGTGACAAACTAATTTTATAGAAAAATTCTCAAATACAATTGAGAAATCGGACTTACGTAGTCTATAAGTGTGGATCCTTGGCTTTAATTTCCCATTGGTCCAAATGAGTGACAAACTAATTTTATAGAAAAATTCTCAAATACAATTGAGAAATCGGACTTACGTAGTCTATAAGTGTGGACCCTTGGCTTTAATTTCCCATTGGTCCAAATGACTGACAAACAAGTGTTATAGAAAAATCCTCAAATACAATTGAGAAATCGGACTTACATAGCCTATAAGTATGGATCCTTGGCTTTAATTTCCCATTGGTTTAAATGAGTGACAAACTAATTTTATAGAAAAATTCTCAAATACAATTGAGAAATCGGACTTACGTAGTCTATAAGTGTGGACCCTTGGCTTTAATTTCCCATTGGTCCAAATGAGTGACAAACAAGTGTTATAGAAAAATTCTCAAATACAATTGAGAAATCGGACTTACATAGCCTATAAGTATGGATCCTTGGCTTTAATTTCCCATTGGTCCAAATGAGTGACAAACAAGTGTTATAGAAAAATCCTCAAATACAATTGAGAAATCGGACTTACATAGCCTATAAGTATGGATCCTTGGCTTTAATTTCCCATTGGTCCAAATGAGTGACAAACAAGTGTTATAGAAAAATTCTCAAATACAATTGAGAAATCGGACTTACGTAGCCTATTAGTATGTGTCCTTGGCTTTAATTTCCCATTGGTCTAAATGAGTGACAAACAAGTGTTATAGAAAAATTCTCAAATACAATTGAGAAATCGGACTTACATAGCCTATAAGTATGGATCCTTGGCTTTAATTTCCCATTGGTCCAAATGACTGACAAACAAGTGTTATAGAAAAATCCTCAAATACAATTGAGAAACCGGACTTACATAGCCTATAAGTATGGATCCTTGGCTTTAATTTCCCATTGGTCCAAATGAGTGACAAACAAGTGTTATAGAAAAATTCTCAAATACAATTGAGAAATCGGACTTACATAGCCTATAAGTATGGATCCTTGGCTTTAATTTCCCATTGGTCCAAATGAGTGACAAACAAGTGTTATAGAAAAATTCTCAAATACAATTGAGAAACCGGACTTACATAGCCTATAAGTATGGATCCTTGGCTTTAATTTCCCATTGGTCCAAATGAGTGACAAACAAGTGTTATAGAAAAATTCTCAAATACAATTGAGAAATCGGACTTACATAGCCTATAAGTATGGATCCTTGGCTTTAATTTCCCATTGGTCCAAATGACTGACAAACAAGTGTTATAGAAAAATCCTCAAATACAATTGAGAAACCGGACTTACATAGCCTATAAGTATGGATCCTTGGCTTTAATTTCCCATTGGTCCAAATGAGTGACAAACAAGTGTTATAGAAAAATCCTCAAATACAATTGAGAAACCGGACTTACATAGCCTATAAGTATGGATCCTTGGCTTTAATTTCCCATTGGTCCAAATGAGTGACAAACAAGTGTTATAGAAAAATCCTCAAATACAATTGAGAAACCGGACTTACATAGCCTATAAGTATGGATCCTTGGCTTTAATTTCCCATTGGTCCAAATGACTGACAAACAAGTGTTATAGAAAAATCCTCAAATACAATTGAGAAACCGGACTTACATAGCCTATAAGTATGGATCCTTGGCTTTAATTTCCCATTGGTCCAAATGAGTGACAAACAAGTGTTATAGAAAAATCCTCAAATACAATTGAGAAACCGGACTTACATAGCCTATAAGTATGGATCCTTGGCTTTAATTTCCCATTGGTCCAAATGAGTGACAAACAAGTGTTATAGAAAAATCCTCAAATACAATTGAGAAACCGGACTTACATAGCCTATAAGTATGGATCCTTGGCTTTAATTTCCCATTGGTCCAAATGAGTGACAAACAAGTGTTATAGAAAAATCTTCAAATACAATTGAGAAACCGGACTTACATAGCCTATAAGTATGGATCCTTGGCTTTAATTTCCCATTGGTCCAAATGAGTGACAAACAAGTGTTATAGAAAAATTCTCAAATACAATTGAGAAACCGGACTTACATAGCCTATAAGTATGGATCCTTGGCTTTAATTTCCCATTGGTCCAAATGAGTGACAAACAAGTGTTATAGAAAAATTCTCAAATACAATTGAGAAACCGGACTTACATAGCCTATAAGTATGGATCCTTGGCTTTAATTTCCCATTGGTCCAAATGAGTGACAAACAAGTGTTATAGAAAAATCCTCAAATACAATTGAGAAACCGGACTTACATAGCCTATAAGTATGGATCCTTGGCTTTAATTTCCCATTGGTCTAAATGAGTGACAAACAAGTGTTATAGAAAAATTCTCAAATACAATTGAGAAATCGGACTTACATAGCCTATAAGTATGGATCCTTGGCTTTAATTTCCCATTGGTCCAAATGACTGACAAACAAGTGTTATAGAAAAATCCTCAAATACAATTGAGAAACCGGACTTACATAGCCTATAAGTATGGATCCTTGGCTTTAATTTCCCATTGGTCCAAATGAGTGACAAACAAGTGTTATAGAAAAATTCTCAAATACAATTGAGAAATCGGACTTACATAGCCTATAAGTATGGATCCTTGGCTTTAATTTCCCATTGGTCCAAATGAGTGACAAACAAGTGTTATAGAAAAATTCTCAAATACAATTGAGAAACCGGACTTACATAGCCTATAAGTATGGATCCTTGGCTTTAATTTCCCATTGGTCCAAATGAGTGACAAACAAGTGTTATAGAAAAATTCTCAAATACAATTGAGAAATCGGACTTACAGAGCCTATAAGTATGGATCCTTGGCTTTAATTTCCCATTGGTCCAAATGAGTGACAAACAAGTGTTATAGAAAAATTCTCAAATACAATTGAGAAATCGGACTTACAGAGCCTATAAGTTTGGATCCTTGGCTTTAATTTCCCATTGGTCCAAATGAGTGACAAACAAGTGTTATAGAAAAATCCTCAAATACAATTGAGAAATCGGACTTACGTAGCCTATAAGTATGGATCCTTGGCTTTAATTTCCCATTGGTCCAAATGAGTGACAAACAAGTGTTATAGAAAAATTCTCAAATACAATTGAGAAATCGGACTTACAGAGCCTATAAGTATGGATCCTTGGCTTTAATTTCCCATTGGTCCAAATGACTGACAAACAAGTGTTATAGAAAAATCCTCAAATACAATTGAGAAATCGGACTTACAGAGCCTATAAGTATGGATCCTTGGCTTTAATTTCCCATTGGTCCAAATGAGTGACAAACATAAATGTGCCCACAAATAGCCAAATTCACTTAGAGCTGAACAAAATTTACACAATTTTAATCTTTAAAATTTTATAGAAAAATTCTCAAATACAATTGAGAAATCGGACTTACGTAGCCTATAAGTATGGATCCTTGGCTTTAATTTCCCATTGGTCCAAATGAGTGACAAACAAGTGTTATAGAAAAATTCTCAAATACAATTGAGAAATCGAACTTACAGAGCCTATAAGTATGGATCCTTGGCTTTAATTTCCCATTGGTCCAAATGAGTGACAAACAAATTTTATAGAAAAATTCTCAAATACAATTGAGAAACCGGACTTACGTAGCCTATAAGTATGGATCCTTGGCTTTAATTTCCCATTGGTCCAAATGAGTGACAAACAAATTTTATAGAAAAATTCTCAAATACAATTGAGAAACCGGACTTACATAGCCTATAAGTATGGATCCTTGGCTTTAATTTCCCATTGGTCCAAATGAGTGACAAACAAGTGTTATAGAAAAATTCTCAAATACAATTGAGAAATCGGACTTACGTAGCCTATTAGTATGTGTCCTTGGCTTTAATTTCTCATTGGTCCAAATGAGTGACAAACATAAATGTGCCCACAAATAGCCAAATTCACTTAGAGCTGAACAAAATTTACACAATTTTAATCTTTAAAATTTTATAGAAAAATTCTCAATTACAATTGAGAAATAGGACTTACGTAGCCTATAAGTATGGATCCTTGGCTTTAATTTCCCATTGGTCCAAATGAGTGACAAACAAATTTTATAGAAAAATTCTCAAATACAATTGAGAAACCGGACTTACGTAGCCTATAAGTATGGATCCTTGGCTTTAATTTCCCATTGGTCCAAATGAGTGACAAACAAATTTTATAGAAAAATTCTCAAATACAATTGAGAAACCGGACTTACGTAGCCTATAAGTATGGATCCTTGGCTTTAATTTCCCATTGGTCCAAATGAGTGACAAACAAATTTTATAGAAAAATTCTCAAATACAATTGAGAAACCGGACTTACATAGCCTATAAGTATGGATCCTTGGCTTTAATTTCCCATTGGTCCAAATGAGTGACAAACATAAATGTGCCCACAAATAGCCAAATTCACTTAGAGCTGAACAAAATTTACACAATTTTAATCTTTAAAATTTTATAGAAAAATTCTCAAATACAATTGAGAAATCGGACTTACGTAGCCTATAAGTATGGATCCTTGGCTTTAATTTCCCATTGGTCCAAATGAGTGACAAACAAATTTTATAGAAAAATTCTCAAATACAATTGAGAAATCGGACTTACGTAGCCTATAAGTATGGATCCTTGGCTTTAATTTCCCATTGGTCCAAATGAGTGACAAACAAGTGTTATAGAAAAATTCTCAAATACAATTGAGAAATCGGACTTACATAGCCTATAAGTATGGATCCTTGGCTTTAATTTCCCATTGGTCCAAATGAGTGACAAACAAATTTTATAGAAAAATTCTCAAATACAATTGAGAAATCGGACTTACGTAGCCTATAAGTATGGATCCTTGGCTTTAATTTCCCATTGGTCCAAATGAGTGACAAACAAATTTTATAGAAAAATTCTCAAATACAATTGAGAAATCGGACTTACGTAGCCTATAAGTATGGATCCTTGGCTTTAATTTCCCATTGGTCCAAATGAGTGACAAACAAGTGTTATAGAAAAATTCTCAAATACAATTGAGAAATCGGACTTACGTAGCCTATTAGTATGTGTCCTTGGCTTTAATTTCCCATTGGTCCAAATGAGTGACAAACAAATTTTATAGAAAAATTCTCAAATACAATTGAGAAACCGGACTTACATAGCCTATAAGTATGGATCCTTGGCTTTAATTTCCCATTGGTCCAAATGAGTGACAAACAAGTGTTATAGAAAAATTCTCAAATACAATTGAGAAATCGGACTTACGTAGCCTATTAGTATGTGTCCTTGGCTTTAATTTCTCATTGGTCCAAATGAGTGACAAACATAAATGTGTCCACAAATAGCCAAATTCACTTAGAGCTGAACAAAATTTACACAATTTTAATCTTTAAAATTTTATAGAAAAATTCTCAAATACAATTGAGAAATCGGACTTACATAGCCTATAAGTATGGATCCTTGGCTTTAATTTCCCATTGGTCCAAATGAGTGACAAACATAAATGTGTCCACAAATAGCCAAATTCACTTAGAGCTGAACAAAATTTACACAATTTTAATCTTTAAAATTTTATAGAAAAATTCTCAAATACAATTGAGAAATCGGACTTACGTAGCCTATAAGTATGGATCCTTGGCTTTAATTTCCCATTTCTCCAAATGAGTGACAAACAAGTGTTATAGAAAAATTCTCAAATACAATTGAGAAATCGGACTTACATAGCCTATAAGTATGGATCCTTGGCTTTAATTTCCCATTGGTCCAAATGAGTGACAAACATAAATGTGTCCACAAATAGCCAAATTCACTTAGAGCTGAACAAAATTTACACAATTTTAATCTTTAAAATTTTATAGAAAAATTCTCAAATACAATTGAGAAATCGGACTTACGTAGCCTATAAGTATGGATCCTTGGCTTTAATTTCCCATTTCTCCAAATGGGTGACAAACAAGTGTTATAGAAAAATTCTCAAATACAATTGAGAAATCGGACTTACATAGCCTATAAGTATGGATCCTTGGCTTTAATTTCCCATTGGTCCAAATGAGTGACAAACAAATTTTATAGAAAAATTCTCAAATACAATTGAGAAATCGGACTTACGTAGCCTATAAGTATGGATCCTTGGCTTTAACTTCCCATTGGTCTAAATGAGTGACAAACAAGTGTTATAAAAAAATTCTCAAATACAATTGAGAAATCGGACTTACATAGCCTATAAGTATGGATCCTTGGCTTTAATTTCCCATTGGTCCAAATGAGTGACAAACATAAATGTGCCCACAAATAGCCAAATTCACGTAGAGCTGAACAAAATTTACACAATTTTAATCTTTAAAATTTTATAGAAAAATTCTCAAATACAATTGAGAAATCGGACTTACGTAGCCTATAAGTATGGATCCTTGGCTTTAACTTCCCATTGGTCTAAATGAGTGACAAACAAGTGTTATAAAAAAATTCTCAAATACAATTGAGAAATCGGACTTACGTAGCCTATAAGAATGGATCCTTGGCTTTAATTTCCCATTGGTCCAAATGAGTGACAAACATAAATGTGCCCACAAAAAGCCAAATTCACGTAGAGCTGAACAAAATTTACACAATTTTAATCTTTAAAATTTTATAGAAAAATTCTCAAATACAATTGAGAAATCGGACTTACGTAGCCTATAAGTATGGATCCTTGGCTTTAATTTCCCATTGGTCTAAATGAGTGACAAACAAGTGTTATAAAAAAATTCTCAAATACAATTGAGAAATCGGACTTACGTAGCCTATAAGAATGGATCCTTGGCTTTAATTTCCCATTGGTCCAAATGAGTGACAAACATAAATGTGCCCACAAAAAGCCAAATTCACGTAGAGCTGAACAAAATTTACACAATTTTAATCTTTAAAATTTTATAGAAAAATTCTCAAATACAATTGAGAAATCGGACTTACGTAGCCTATAAGTATGGATCCTTGGCTTTAATTTCCCATTGGTCTAAATGAGTGACAAACAAGTGTTATAAAAAAATTCTCAAATACAATTGAGAAATCGGACTTACATAGCCTATAAGTATGGATCCTTGGCTTTAATTTCCCATTGGTCCAAATGAGTGACAAACATAAATGTGCCCACAAATAGCCAAATTCACGTAGAGCTGAACAAAATTTACACAATTTTAATCTTTAAAATTTTATAGAAAAATTCTCAAATACAATTGAGAAATCGGACTTACGTAGCCTATAAGTATGGATCCTTGGCTTTAATTTCCCGTTGGTCTAAATGAGTGACAAACAAGTGTTATAAAAAAATTCTCAAATACAATTGAGAAATCGGACTTACGTAGCCTATAAGTATGGATCCTTGGCTTTAATTTCCCATTGGTCCAAATGAGTGACAAACATAAATGTGCCCACAAATAGCCAAATTCACTTAGAGCTGAACAAAATTTACACAATTTTAATCTTTAAAATTTTATAGAAAAATTCTCAAATACAATTGAGAAATCGGACTTACGTAGCCTATAAGTATGGATCCTTGGCTTTAATTTCCCATTGGTCCAAATGAGTGACAAACAAGTGTTATAGAAAAATTCTCAAATACAATTGAGAAATCGAACTTACAGAGCCTATAAGTATGGATCCTTGGCTTTAATTTCCCATTAGTCCAAATGAGTGACAAACAAATTTTATAGAAAAATTCTCAAATACAATTGAGAAATCGGACTTACGTAGCCTATAAGTATGGATCCTTGGCTTTAATTTCCCATTGGTCCAAATGAGTGACAAACAAGTGTTATAGAAAAATTCTCAAATACAATTGAGAAATCGGACTTACGTAGCCTATAAGTATGGATCCTTGGCTTTAATTTCCCATTTCTCCAAATGAGTGACAAACAAGTGTTATAGAAAAATTCTCAAATACAATTGAGAAATCGGACTTACATAGCCTATAAGTATGGATCCTTGGCTTTAATTTCCCATTGGTCCAAATGAGTGACAAACATAAATGTGTCCACAAATAGCCAAATTCACTTAGAGCTGAACAAAATTTACACAATTTTAATCTTTAAAATTTTATAGAAAAATTCTCAAATACAATTGAGAAATCGGACTTACGTAGCCTATAAGTATGGATCCTTGGCTTTAATTTCCCATTTGTCCAAATGAGTGACAAACATAAATGTGTCCACAAATAGCCAAATTCACTTAGAGCTGAACAAAATTTACACAATTTTAATCTTTAAAATTTTATAGAAAAATTCTCAAATACAATTGAGAAATCGGACTTACGTAGCCTATAAGTATGGATCCTTGGCTTTAATTTCCCATTGGTCCAAATGAGTGACAAACATAAATGTGCCCACAAATAGCCAAATTCACTTAGAGCTGAACAAAATTTACACAATTTTAATCTTTAAAATTTTATAGAAAAATTCTCAAATACAATTGAGAAATCGGACTTACGTAGCCTATAAGTATGGATCCTTGGCTTTAATTTCCCATTGGTCTAAATGAGTGACAAACAAGTGTTATAAAAAAATTCTCAAATACAATTGAGAAATCGGACTTACATAGCCTATAAGTATGGATCCTTGGCTTTAATTTCCCATTGGTCCAAATGAGTGACAAACATAAATGTGCCCACAAATAGCCAAATTCACGTAGAGTTGAACAAAATTTACACAATTTTAATCTTTAAAATTTTATAGAA
Organism: Lypha dubia; assembly: GCA_947311025.1. Lineage (NCBI taxonomy): Eukaryota > Metazoa > Arthropoda > Insecta > Diptera > Tachinidae > Lypha > Lypha dubia. The sequence goes on along the minus strand of OX371260.1, from coordinate 8,810,293 downwards.
AAATTCTCAAATACAATTGAGAAATCGGACTTACGTAGCCTATAAGTATGGATCCTTGGCTTTAATTTCCCATTGGTCTAAATGAGTGACAAACAAGTGTTATAAAAAAATTCTCAAATACAATTGAGAAATCGGACTTACGTAGCCTATAAGTATGGATCCTTGGCTTTAATTTCCCATTGGTCCAAATGAGTGACAAACATAAATGTGCCCACAAATAGCCAAATTCACTTAGAGCTGAACAAAATTTACACAATTTTAATCTTTAAAATTTTATAGAAAAATTCTCAAATACAATTGAGAAATCGGACTTACGTAGCCTATAAGTATGGATCCTTGGCTTTAATTTCCTATTGGTCCAAATGAGTGACAAACATAAATGTGCCCACAAATAGCCAAATTCACGTAGAGCTGAACAAAATTTACACAATTTTAATCTTTAAAATTTTATAGAAAAATTCTCAAATACAATTGAGAAATCGGACTTACGTAGCCTATAAGTATGGATCCTTGGCTTTAATTTCCCATTGGTCCAAATGAGTGACAAACATAAATGTGCCCACAAATAGCCAAATTCACGTAGAGCTGAACAAAATTTACACAATTTTAATCTTTAAAATTTTATAGAAAAATTCTCAAATACAATTGAGAAATCGGACTTACGTAGCCTATAAGTATGGATCCTTGGCTTTAATTTCCCATTGGTCTAAATGAGTGACAAACAAGTGTTATAAAAAAATTCTTAAATACAATTGAGAAATCGGACTTACGTAGCCTATAAGTATGGATCCTTGGCTTTAATTTCCCATTGGTCCAAATAAGTGACAAACAAGTGTTATAGAAAAATTCTCAAATACAATTGAGAAATCGGACTTACATAGCCTATAAGTATGGATCCTTGGCTTTAATTTCCCATTGGTCTAAATGAGTGACAAACATAAATGTGCCCACAAATAGCCAAATTCACGTAGAGCTGAACAAAATTTACACAATTTTAATCTTTAAAATTTTATAGAAAAATTCTCAAATACAATTGAGAAATCGGACTTACGTAGCCTATAAGTATGGATCCTTGGCTTTAATTTCCTATTGGTCTAAATGAGTGACAAACAAGTGTTATAAAAAATTCTCACATACAATTGAGAAATCGGACTTACGTAGCCTATAAGTATGGATCCTTGGCTTTAATTTCCCATTGATCCAAATGAGTGACAAACAAGTGTTATAAAAAAATTCTCAAATACAATTGAGAAATCGGACTTACATAGCCTATAAGTATGGATCCTTGGCTTTAATTTCCCATTGGTCCAAATGAGTGACAAACATAAATGTGCCCACAAATAGCCAAATTCACGTAGAGCTGAACAAAATTTACACAATTTTAATCTTTAAAATTTTATAGAAAAATTCTCAAATACAATTGAGAAATCGGACTTACGTAGCCTATAAGTATGGATCCTTGGCTTTAATTTCCCATTGGTCTAAATGAGTGACAAACAAGTGTTATAAAAAAATTCTCAAATACAATTGAGAAATCGGACTTACGTAGCCTATAAGTATGGATCCTTGGCTTTAATTTCCCATTGATCCAAATGAGTGACAAACAAGTGTTATAAAAAAATTCTCAAATACAATTGAGAAATCGGACTTACGTAGCCTATAAGTATGGATCCTTGGCTTTAATTTCCCATTGGTCTAAATGAGTGACAAACAAGTGTTATAAAAAAATTCTCAAATACAATTGAGAAATCGGACTTACATAGCCTATAAGTATGGATCCTTGGCTTTAATTTCCCATTGGTCTAAATGAGTGACAAACAAGTGTTATAAAAAAATTCTCAAATACAATTGAGAAATCGGACTTACGTAGCCTATAAGTATGGATCCTTGGCTTTAATTTCCCATTGGTCTAAATGAGTGACAAACAAGTGTTATAAAAAAATTCTCAAATACAATTGAGAAATCGGACTTACATAGCCTATAAGTATGGATCCTTGGCTTTAATTTCCCATTGATCCAAATGAGTGACAAACAAGTGTTATAAAAAAATTCTCAAATACAATTGAGAAATCGGACTTACATAGCCTATAAGTATGGATCCTTGGCTTTAATTTCCCATTGGTCCAAATGAGTGACAAACATAAATGTGCCCACAAATAGCCAAATTCACGTAGAGCTGAACAAAATTTACACAATTTTAATCTTTAAAATTTTATAGAAAAATTCTCAAATACAATTGAGAAATCGGACTTACGTAGCCTATAAGTATGGATCCTTGGCTTTAATTTCCCATTGGTCTAAATGAGTGACAAACAAGTGTTATAAAAAAATTCTCAAATACAATTGAGAAATCGGACTTACGTAGCCTATAAGTATGGATCCTTGGCTTTAATTTCCCATTGATCCAAATGAGTGACAAACAAGTGTTATAAAAAAATTCTCAAATACAATTGAGAAATCGGACTTACATAGCCTATAAGTATGGATCCTTGGCTTTAATTTCCCATTGGTCCAAATGAGTGACAAACATAAATGTGCCCACAAATAGCCAAATTCACGTAGAGCTGAACAAAATTTACACAATTTTAATCTTTAAAATTTTATAGAAAAATTCTCAAATACAATTGAGAAATCGGACTTACGTAGCCTATAAGTATGGATCCTTGGCTTTAATTTCCCATTGGTCTAAATGAGTGACAAACAAGTGTTATAAAAAAATTCTCAAATACAATTGAGAAATCGGACTTACGTAGCCTATAAGTATGGATCCTTGGCTTTAATTTCCCATTGGTCCAAATGAGTGACAAACATAAATGTGCCCACAAATAGCCAAATTCACGTAGAGCTGAACAAAATTTACACAATTTTAATCTTTAAAATTTTATAGAAAAATTCTCAAATACAATTGAGAAATTGGACTTACATAGCCTATAAGTATGGATCCTTGGCTTTAATTTCCCATTGGTCCAAATGAGTGAAAAACATAAATGTGCCCACAAATAGCCAAATTCACGTAGAGCTGAACAAAATTTACACAATTTTAATCTTTAAAATTTTATAGAAAAATTCTCAAATACAATTGAGAAATCGGACTTACGTAGCCTATAAGTATGGATCCTTGGCTTTAATTTCCTATTGGTCCAAATGAGTGACAAACATAAATGTGCCCACAAATAGCCAAATTCACGTAGAGCTGAACAAAATTTACACAATTTTAATCTTTAAAATTTTATAGAAAAATTCTCAAATACAATTGAGAAATCGGACTTACATAGCCTATAAGTATGGATCCTTGGCTTTAATTTCCCATTGGTCCAAATGAGTGACAAATAAGTGTTATAGAAAAATTCTCCAATACAATTGAGAAATCGGACTTACATAGCCTATAAGTATGGATCCTTGGCTTTAATTTCCCATTGGTCCAAATGAGTGACAAACATAAATGTGCCCACAAATAGCCAAATTCACTTAGAGCTGAACAAAATTTACACAATTTTAATCTTTAAAATTTTATAGAAAAATTCTTAAATACAATTGAGAAATTGGACTTACGTAGCCTATAAGTATGGATCCTTGGCTTTAATTTCCCATTGGTCGAAATTAGTGACAAACAAGTGTTATAGAAAAATTCTCAAATACAATTGAGATATCGGACTTACATAGCCTATAAGTATGGACCCTTGGCTTTAATTTCCCATTGGTCCAAATGAGTGACAAACATAAATGTGCCCACAAATAGCCAAATTCACTTAGAGCTGAAAAAAATTTACACAATTGTAATCTTTAAAATTTTATAGAAAAATTCTGAAATACAATTGAGAAATCGGACTTACGTAGCCTATAAGTATGGATCCTTGGCTTTAATTTCCCATTGGTCTAAATGAGTGACAAACAAGTGTTATAAAAAAATTCTCAAATACAATTGAGAAATCGGACTTTAATTTCCCATTGGTATAAATGAGTGACAAACAAGTGTTATAAAAAAATTCTCAAATACAATTGAGAAATCGGACTTACGTAGCCTATAAGTATGGATCCTTGGCTTTATTTTCCCATTGGTCCAAATGAGTGACAAACATAAATGTGCCCACAAATAGCCAAATTCACGTAGAGCTGAACAAAATTTACACAATTTTAATCTTTAAAATTTTATAGAAAAATTCTCAAATACAATTGAGAAATCGGACTTACGTAGCCTATAAGTATGGATCCTTGGCTTTAATTTCCCATTGGTCTAAATGAGTGACAAACAAGTGTTATAAAAAAATTCTCAAATACAATTGAGAAATCGGACTTACGTAGCCTATAAGTATGGATCCTTGGCTTTAATTTCCCATTGGTCCAAATGAGTGACAAACATAAATGTGCCCACAAATAGCCAAATTCACGTAGAGCTGAACAAATTTTACACAATTTTAATCTTTAAAATTTTATAGAAAAATTCTCAAATACAATTGAGAAATCGGACTTACGTAGCCTATAAGTATGGATCCTTGGCTTTAATTTCCCATTGGTCTAAATGAGTGACAAACAAGTGTTATAAAAAAATTCTCAAATACAATTGAGAAATCGGACTTTAATTTCCCATTGGTATAAATGAGTGACAAACAAGTGTTATAAAAAAATTCTCAAATACAATTGAGAAATCGGACTTACGTAGCCTATAAGTATGGATCCTTGGCTTTAATTTCCCATTGGTCTAAATGAGTGACAAACAAGTGTTATAAAAAAATTCTCAAATACAATTGAGAAATCGGACTTACGTAGCCTATAAGTATGGATCCTTGGCTTTAATTTCCCATTGGTCCAAATGAGTGACAAACATAAATGTGCCCACAAATAGCCAAATTCACGTAGAGCTGAACAAAATTTACACAATTTTAATCTTTAAAATTTTATAGAAAAATTCTCAAATACAATTGAGAAATCGGACTTACGTAGCCTATAAGTATGGATCCTTGGCTTTAATTTCCCATTGGTCTAAATGAGTGACAAACAAGTGTTATAAAAAAATTCTCAAATACAATTGAGAAATCGGACTTTAATTTCCCATTGGTATAAATGAGTGACAAACAAGTGTTATAAAAAAATTCTCAAATACAATTGAGAAATCGGACTTACGTAGCCTATAAGTATGGATCCTTGGCTTTAATTTCCCATTGGTCCAAATGAGTGACAAACATAAATGTGCCCACAAATAGCCAAATTCACGTAGAGCTGAACAAAATTTACACAATTTTAATCTTTAAAATTTTATAGAAAAATTCTCAAATACAATTGAGAAATCGGACTTACGTAGCCTATAAGTATGGATCCTTGGCTTTAATTTCCCATTGGTCGAAATGAGTGACAAACAAGTGTTATAAAAAAATTCTCAAATACAATTGAGAAATCGGACTTACGTAGCCTATAAGTATGGATCCTTGGCTTTAATTTCCCATTGGTCTAAATGAGTGACAAACAAGTGTTATAAAAAAATTCTCAAATACAATTGAGAAATCGGACTTACGTAGCCTATAAGTATGGATCCTTGGCTTTAATTTCCCATTGGTCCAAATGAGTGACAAACATAAATGTGCCCACAAATAGCCAAATTCACGTAGAGCTGAACAAAATTTACACAATTTTAATCTTTAAAATTTTATAGAAAAATTCTCAAATACAATTGAGAAATCGGACTTACGTAGCCTATAAGTATGGATCCTTGGCTTTAATTTCCCATTGGTCGAAATGAGTGACAAACAAGTGTTATAGAAAAATTCTCAAATACAATTGAGATATCGGACTAACATAGCCTATAAGTATGGACCCTTGGCTTTAATTTCCCATTGGTCTAAATGAGTGACAAACAAGTGTTATAAAAAAATTCTCAAATACAATTGAGAAATCGGACTTACGTAGCCTATAAGTATGGATCCTTGGCTTTAATTTCCCATTGGTCCAAATGAGTGACAAACATAAATGTGCCCACAAATAGCCAAATTCACGTAGAGCTGAACAAAATTTACACAATTTTAATCTTTAAAATTTTATAGAAAAATTCTCAAATACAATTGAGAAATCGGACTTACGTAGCCTATAAGTATGGATCCTTGGCTTTAATTTCCCATTGGTCCAAATGAGTGCCAAACATAAATGTGCCCACAAATAGCCAAATTCACGTAGAGCTGAACAAAATTTACACAATTTTAATCTTTAAAATTTTATAGAAAAATTCTCAAATACAATTGAGAAATCGGACTTACGTAGCCTATAAGTATGGATCCTTGGTTTTAATTTCCCATTGGTCTAAATGAGTGACAAACAAGTGTTATAAACAAATTCTCAAATACAATTGAGAAATCGGACTTTAATTTCCCATTGGTATAAATGAGTGACAAACAAGTGTTATAAAAAAATTCTCAAATACAATTGAGAAATCGGACTTACGTAGCCTATAAGTATGGATCCTTGGCTTTAATTTCCCATTGGTCCAAATGAGTGACAAACAAGTGTTATAGAAAAATTCTCAAATACAATTGAGATATCGGACTTACATAGCCTATAAGTATGGACTCTTGGCTTTAATTTCCCATTGGTCCAAATGAGTGACAAACATAAATGTGCCCACAAATAGCCAAATTCACTTAGAGCTGAAAAAAATTTACACAATTTTAATCTTTAAAATTTTATAGAAAAATTCTTAAATACAATTGAGAAATTGGACTTACATAGTCTATAAGTATGGATCCTTGGCTTTAATTTCCCATTGGTCCAAATGAGTGACAAACAAGTGTTATAGAAAAATTCTCAAATACAATTGAGAAATCGGACTTACGTAGCCTATAAGTATTGATCCTTGGCTTTAATTTCCCATTGGTCCAAATGAGTGACAAACATAAATGTGCCCACAAATAGCCGAATTCACGTAGAGCTGAAAAAAATTTACACAATTTTAATCTTTAAAATTTTATAGAAAAATTCTCAAATACAATTGAGAAATCGGACTTACGTAGCCTATAAGTATGGATCCTTGGCTTTAATTTCCCATTGGTCCAAATGAGTGAAAAACATTAATGTGCCCACAAATAGCCAAATTCACTTAGAGCTGAACAAAATTTACACAATTTTAATCTTTAAAATTTTATAGAAAAATTCTCAAATACAATTGAGAAATCGGACTTACGTAGCCTATAAGTATGGATCCTTGGCTTTAATTTCCCATTGGTCCAAATGAGTGACAAACATAAATGTGCCCACAAATAGCCAAATTCACGTAGAGGTGAACAAAATTTACACAATTTTAATCTTTAAAATTTTATAGAAAAATTCTCAAATACAATTGAGAAATTGGACTTACATAGTCTATAAGTATGGATCCTTGGCTTTAATTTCCCATTGGTCCAAATGAGTGACAAACAAGTGTTATAGAAAAATTCTCAAATACAATTGAGAAATCGGACTTACGTAGCCTATAAGTATGGATCCTTGGCTTTAATTTCCCATTGGTCCAAATGAGTGACAAACAAGTGTTATAGAAAAATTCTCAAATACAATTGAGAAATCGGACTTACAGAGCCTATTAGTATGTGTCCTTGGCTTTAATTTCCCATTGGTCCAAATGACTGACAAACAAGTGTTATAGAAAAATCCTCAAATACAATTGAGAAACCGGACTTACATAGCCTATAAGTATGGATCCTTGGCTTTAATTTCCCATTGGTCCAAATGAGTGACAAACAAGTGTTATAGAAAAATTCTCAAATACAATTGAGAAATCGGACTTACGTAGCCTATAAGTATGGATCCTGGGCTTTAATTTCCCATTGGTCCAAATGAGTGACAAACAAGTGTTATAGAAAAATCCTCAAATACAATTGAGAAACCGGACTTACATAGCCTATAAGTATGGATCCTTAGCTTTAATTTCCCATTGGTCCAAATGAGTGACAAACAAGTGTTATAGAAAAATTCTCAAATACAATTGAGAAATCGGACTTACATAGCCTATAAGTATGGATCCTTGGCTTTAATTTCCCATTGGTCCAAATGAGTGACAAACAAGTGTTATAGAAAAATCCTCAAATACAATTGAGAAATCGGACTTACATAGCCTATAAGTATGGATCCTTGGCTTTAATTTCCCATTGGTCCAAATGAGTGACAAACAAGTGTTATAGAAAAATTCTTAAATACAATTGAGAAATTGGACTTACGTAGCCTATAAGTATGGATCCTTGGCTTTAATTTCCCATTGGTCGAAATGAGTGACAAACAAGTGTTATAGAAAAATTCTCAAATACAATTGAGATATCGGACTTAAATAGCCTATAAGTATGGATCCTTGGCTTTAATTTCCCATTGGTCCAAATGAGTGACAAACATAAATGTGCCCACAAATAGCCAAATTCACTTAGAGCTGAACAAAATTTACACAATTTTAATCTTTAAAATTTTATAGAAAAATTCTCAAATACAATTGAGAAATCGGACTTACGTAGCCTATAAGTATGGATCCTTGGCTTTAATTTCCCATTTCTCCAAATGAGTGACAAACATAAATGTGCCCACAAATAGCCAAATTCACTTAGAGCTGAACAAAATTTACACAATTTTAATCTTTAAAATTTTATAGAAAAATTCTTAAATACAATTGAGAAATTGGACTTACGTAGCCTATAAGTATGGATCCTTGGCTTTAATTTCCCATTGGTCTAAATGAGTGACAAACAAGTGTTATAAAAAAATTCTCAAATACAATTGAGAAATCGGACTTACGTAGCCTATAAGTATGGATCCTTGGCTTTAATTTCCCATTGGTCCAAATGAGTGACAAACATAAATGTGCCCACAAATAGCCAAATTCACGTAGAGCTGAACAAAATTTACACAATTTTAATCTTTAAAATTTTATAGAAAAATTCTCAAATACAATTGAGAAATCGGACTTACGTAGCCTATAAGTATGGATCCTTGGCTTTAATTTCCCATTGGTCTAAATGAGTGACAAACAAGTGTTATAAAAAAATTCTCAAATACAATTGAGAAATCGGACTTTAATTTCCCATTGGTCCAAATAAGTGACAAACAAGTGTTATAGAAAAATTTTCAAATACAATTGAGAAATCGGACTTACATAGCCTATAAGTATGGATCCTTGGCTTTAATTTCCCATTGGTCCAAATGAGTGACAAACATAAATGTGCCCACAAATAGCCAAATTCACGTAGAGCTGAACAAAATTTACACAATTTTAATCTTTAAAATTTTATAGAAAAATTCTCAAATACAATTGAGAAATCGGACTTACGTAGCCTATAAGTATGGATCCTTGGCTTTAATTTCCCATTGGTCCAAATGAGTGACAAACATAAATGTGCCCACAAATAGCCAAATTCACGTAGAGCTGAACAAAATTTACACAATTTTAATCTTTAAAATTTTATAGAAAAATTCTCAAATACAATTGAGAAATCGGACTTACGTAGCCTATAAGTATGGATCCTTGGCTTTAATTTCCCATTGGTCTAAATGAGTGACAAACAAGTGTTATAAAAAAATTCTCAAATACAATTGAGAAATCGGACTTTAATTTCCCATTGGTATAAATGAGTGACAAACAAGTGTTATAAAAAAATTCTCAAATACAATTGAGAAATCGGACTTACGTAGCCTATAAGTATGGATCCTTGGCTTTAATTTCCCATTGGTCCAAATGAGTGACAAACATAAATGTGCCCACAAATAGCCAAATTCACGTAGAGCTGAACAAAATTTACACAATTTTAATCTTTAAAATTTTATAGAAAAATTCTCAAATACAATTAAGAAATCGGACTTACGTAGCCTATAAGTATGGATCCTTGGCTTTAATTTCCCATTGGTCCAAATAAGTGACAAACAAGTGTTATAGAAAAATTTTCAAATACAATTGAGAAATCGGACTTACATAGCCTATAAGTATGGATCCTTGGCTTTAATTTCCCATTGGTCCAAATGAGTGACAAACATAAATGTGCCCACAAATAGCCAAATTCACGTAGAGCTGAACAAAATTTACACAATTTTAATCTCTAAAATTTTATAGAAAAATTCTCAAATACAATTGAGAAATTGGACTTACATAGCCTATAAGTATGGATCCTTGGCTTTAATTTCCCATTGGTCTAAATACGTGACAAACAAGTGTTATAAAAAAATTCTCTAATACAATTGAGAAATCGGACTTTAATTTCCCATTGGTATAAATGAGTGACAAACAAGTGTTATAAAAAAATTCTCAAATACAATTGAGAAATCGGACTTACGTAGCCTATAAGTATGGATCCTTGGCTTTAATTTCCCATTGGTCCAAATGAGTGACAAACATAAATGTGCCCACAAATAGCCAAATTCACGTAGAGCTGAACAAAATTTACACAATTTTAATCTTTAAAATTTTATAGAAAAATTCTCAAATACAATTAAGAAATCGGACTTACGTAGCCTATAAGTATGGATCCTTGGCTTTAATTTCCCATTGGTCCAAATAAGTGACAAACAAGTGTTATAGAAAAATTTTCAAATACAATTGAGAAATCGGACTTACGTAGCCTATAAGTATGGATCCTTGGCTTTAATTTCCCATTGGTCCAAATAAGTGACAAACAAGTGTTATAGAAAAATTTTCAAATACAATTGAGAAATCGGACTTACATAGCCTATAAGTATGGATCCTTGGCTTTAATTTCCCATTGGTCCAAATGAGTGACAAACATAAATGTGCCCACAAATAGCCAAATTCACGTAGAGCTGAACAAAATTTACACAATTTTAATCTCTAAAATTTTATAGAAAAGTTCTCAAATACAATTGAGAAATCGGACTTACGTAGCCTATAAGTATGGATCCTTGGCTTTAATTTCCCATTGGTCTAAATACGTGACAAACAAGTGTTATAAAAAAATTCTCTAATACAATTGAGAAATCGGACTTTAATTTCCCATTGGTATAAATGAGTGACAAACAAGTGTTATAAAAAAATTCTCAAATACAATTGAGAAATCGGACTTACGTAGCCTATAAGTATGGATCCTTGGCTTTAATTTCCCATTGGTCCAAATGAGTGACAAACATAAATGTGCCCACAAATAGCCAAATTCACGTAGAGCTGAACAAAATTTACACAATTTTAATCTCTAAAATTTTATAGAAAAATTCTCAAATACAATTGAGAAATCGGACTTACGTAGCCTATAAGTATGGATCCTTGGCTTTAATTTCCCATTGGTCTAAATACGTGACAAACAAGTGTTATAAAAAAATTCTCTAATACAATTGAGAAATCGGACTTACATAGCCTATAAGTATGGATCCTTGGCTTTAATTTCCCATTGGTCCAAATGAGTGACAAACATAAATGTGCCCACAAATAGCCAAATTCACGTAGAGCTGAACAAAATTTACACAATTTTAATCTTTAAAATTTTATAGAAAAATTCTTAAATACAATTGAGAAATTGGACTTACGTAGCCTATAAGTATGGATCCTTGGCTTTAATTTCCCATTGGTCTAAATGAGTGACAAACAAGTGTTATAAAAAAATTCTCAAATACAATTGAGAAATCGGACTTACGTAGCCTATAAGTATGGATCCTTGGCTTTAATTTCCCATTGGTCCAAATGAGTGACAAACATAAATGTGCCCACAAATAGCCAAATTCACGTAGAGCTGAACAAAATTTACACAATTTTAATCTTTAAAATTTTATAGAAAAATTCTCAAATACAATTGAGAAATCGGACTTACGTAGCCTATAAGTATGGATCCTTGGCTTTAATTTCCCATTGGTCCAAATGAGTGACAAACATAAATGTGCCCACAAATAGCCAAATTCACGTAGAGGTGAACAAAATTTACACAATTTTAATCTTTAAAATTTTATAGAAAAATTCTCAAATACAATTGAGAAATTGGACTTACATAGTCTATAAGTATGGATCCTTGGCTTTAATTTCCCATTGGTCCAAATGAGTGACAAACAAGTGTTATAGAAAAATTCTCAAATACAATTGAGAAATCGGACTTACGTAGCCTATAAGTATGGATCCTTGGCTTTAATTTCCCATTGGTCCAAATGAGTGACAAACAAGTGTTATAGAAAAATTCTCAAATACAATTGAGAAATCGGACTTACAGAGCCTATAAGTATGGATCCTTGGCTTTAATTTCCCATTGGTCCAAATGAGTGACAAACATAAATGTGCCCACAAATAGCCAAATTCCCGTAGAGCTGAACAAAATTTACACAATTTTAATCTTTAAAATTTTATAGAAAAATTCTCAAATACAATTGAGAAATCGGACTTACGTAGTCTATAAGTATGGATCCTTGGCTTTAATTTCCCATTGGTCCAAATGAGTGACAAACAAGTGTTATAGAAAAATTCTCAAATACAATTGAGAAATCGGACTTACGTAGCCTATAAGTATGGATCCTTGGCTTTAATTTCCCATTGGTCCAAAAGAGTGACAAACAAGTGTTATAGAAAAATTCTCAAATACAATTGAGAAATCGGACTTACAGAGCCTATAAGTATGGATCCTTGGCTTTAATTTCCCATTGGTCCAAATGAGTGACAAACATAAATGTGCCCACAAATAGCCAAATTCCCGTAGAGCTGAACAAAATTTACACAATTTTAATCTTTAAAATTTTATAGAAAAATTCTCAAATACAATTGAGAAATTGGACTTACATAGTCTATAAGTATGGATCCTTGGCTTTAATTTCCCATTGGTCCAAATGAGTGACAAACAAGTGTTATAGAAAAATTCTCAAATACAATTGAGAAATCGGACTTACAGAGCCTATAAGTATGGATCCTTGGCTTTAATTTCCCATTGGTCCAAATGAGTGACAAACATAAATGTGCCCACAAATAGCCAAATTCCCGTAGAGCTGAACAAAATTTACACAATTTTAATCTTTAAAATTTTATAGAAAAATTCTCAAATACAATTGAGAAATTGGACTTACATAGTCTATAAGTATGGATCCTTGGCTTTAATTTCCCATTGGTCCAAATGAGTGACAAACAAGTGTTATAGAAAAATTCTCAAATACAATTGAGAAATCGGACTTACAGAGCCTATAAGTATGGATCCTTGGCTTTAATTTCCCATTGGTCCAAATGAGTGACAAACATAAATGTGCCCACAAATAGCCAAATTCCCGTAGAGCTGAACAAAATTTACACAATTTTAATCTTTAAAATTTTATAGAAAAATTCTCAAATACAATTGAGAAATCGGACTTACGTAGTCTATAAGTATGGATCCTTGGCTTTAATTTCCCATTGGTCCAAATGAGTGACAAACAAGTGTTATAGAAAAATTCTCAAATACAATTGAGAAATCGGACTTACGTAGCCTATAAGTATGGATCCTTGGCTTTAATTTCCCATTGGTCCAAAAGAGTGACAAACAAGTGTTATAGAAAAATTCTCAAATACAATTGAGAAATCGGACTTACAGAGCCTATAAGTATGGATCCTTGGCTTTAATTTCCCATTGGTCCAAATGAGTGACAAACATAAATGTGCCCACAAATAGCCAAATTCCCGTAGAGCTGAACAAAATTTACACAATTTTAATCTTTAAAATTTTATAGAAAAATTCTCAAATACAATTGAGAAATTGGACTTACATAGTCTATAAGTATGGATCCTTGGCTTTAATTTCCCATTGGTCCAAATGAGTGACAAACAAGTGTTATAGAAAAATTCTCAAATACAATTGAGAAATCGGACTTACGTAGCCTATAAGTATGGATCCTTGGCTTTAATTTCCCATTGGTCCAAAAGAGTGACAAACAAGTGTTATAGAAAAATTCTCAAATACAATTGAGAAATCGGACTTACAGAGCCTATAAGTATGGATCCTTGGCTTTAATTTCCCATTGGTCCAAATGAGTGACAAACATAAATGTGCCCACAAATAGCCAAATTCCCGTAGAGCTGAACAAAATTTACACAATTTTAATCTTTAAAATTTTATAGAAAAATTCTCAAATACAATTGAGAAATCGGACTTACGTAGCCTATAAGTATGGATCCTTGGCTTTAATTTCCCATTTCTCCAAATGAGTGACAAACATAAATGTGCCCACAAATAGCCAAATTCACTTAGAGCTGAACAAAATTTACACAATTTTAATCTTTAAAATTTTATAGAAAAATTCTCAAATACAATTGAGAAATTGGACTTACATAGTCTATAAGTATGGATCCTTGGCTTTAATTTCCCATTGGTCCAAATGAGTGACAAACAAGTGTTATAGAAAAATTCTCAAATACAATTGAGAAATCGGACTTACAGAGCCTATAAGTATGGATCCTTGGCTTTAATTTCCCATTGGTCCAAATGAGTGACAAACATAAATGTGCCCACAAATAGCCAAATTCCCGTAGAGCTGAACAAAATTTACACAATTTTAATCTTTAAAATTTTATAGAAAAATTCTCAAATACAATTGAGAAATTGGACTTACATAGTCTATAAGTATGGATCCTTGGCTTTAATTTCCCATTGGTCCAAATGAGTGACAAACAAGTGTTATAGAAAAATTCTCAAATACAATTGAGAAATCGGACTTACAGAGCCTATAAGTATGGATCCTTGGCTTTAATTTCCCATTGGTCCAAATGAGTGACAAACATAAATGTGCCCACAAATAGCCAAATTCCCGTAGAGCTGAACAAAATTTACACAATTTTAATCTTTAAAATTTTATAGAAAAATTCTCAAATACAATTGAGAAATTGGACTTACATAGTCTATAAGTATGGATCCTTGGCTTTAATTTCCCATTGGTCCAAATGAGTGACAAACAAGTGTTATAGAAAAATTCTCAAATACAATTGAGAAATCGGACTTACAGAGCCTATAAGTATGGATCCTTGGCTTTAATTTCCCATTGGTCCAAATGAGTGACAAACATAAATGTGCCCACAAATAGCCAAATTCCCGTAGAGCTGAACAAAATTTACACAATTTTAATCTTTAAAATTTTATAGAAAAATTCTCAAATACAATTGAGAAATCGGACTTACGTAGTCTATAAGTATGGATCCTTGGCTTTAATTTCCCATTGGTCCAAATGAGTGACAAACAAGTGTTATAGAAAAATTCTCAAATACAATTGAGAAATCGGACTTACGTAGCCTATAAGTATGGATCCTTGGCTTTAATTTCCCATTGGTCCAAAAGAGTGACAAACAAGTGTTATAGAAAAATTCTCAAATACAATTGAGAAATCGGACTTACAGAGCCTATAAGTATGGATCCTTGGCTTTAATTTCCCATTGGTCCAAATGAGTGACAAACATAAATGTGCCCACAAATAGCCAAATTCCCGTAGAGCTGAACAAAATTTACACAATTTTAATCTTTAAAATTTTATAGAAAAATTCTCAAATACAATTGAGAAATTGGACTTACATAGTCTATAAGTATGGATCCTTGGCTTTAATTTCCCATTGGTCCAAATGAGTGACAAACAAGTGTTATAGAAAAATTCTCAAATACAATTGAGAAATCGGACTTACAGAGCCTATAAGTATGGATCCTTGGCTTTAATTTCCCATTGGTCCAAATGAGTGACAAACATAAATGTGCCCACAAATAGCCAAATTCCCGTAGAGCTGAACAAAATTTACACAATTTTAATCTTTAAAATTTTATAGAAATACAAATACAATTGAGAAATTGGACTTACATAGTCTATAAGTATGGATCCTTGGCTTTAATTTCCCATTGGTCCAAATGAGTGACAAACAAGTGTTATAGAAAAATTCTCAAATACAATTGAGAAATCGGACTTACAGAGCCTATAAGTATGGATCCTTGGCTTTAATTTCCCATTGGTCCAAATGAGTGACAAACATAAATGTGCCCACAAATAGCCAAATTCCCGTAGAGCTGAACAAAATTTACACAATTTTAATCTTTAAAATTTTATAGAAAAATTCTCAAATACAATTGAGAAATTGGACTTACATAGTCTATAAGTATGGATCCTTGGCTTTAATTTCCCATTGGTCCAAATGAGTGACAAACAAGTGTTATAGAAAAATTCTCAAATACAATTGAGAAATCGGACTTACAGAGCCTATAAGTATGGATCCTTGGCTTTAATTTCCCATTGGTCCAAATGAGTGACAAACATAAATGTGCCCACAAATAGCCAAATTCCCGTAGAGCTGAACAAAATTTACACAATTTTAATCTTTAAAATTTTATAGAAAAATTCTCAAATACAATTGAGAAATTGGACTTACATAGTCTATAAGTATGGATCCTTGGCTTTAATTTCCCATTGGTCCAAATGAGTGACAAACAAGTGTTATAGAAAAATTCTCAAATACAATTGAGAAATCGGACTTACAGAGCCTATAAGTATGGATCCTTGGCTTTAATTTCCCATTGGTCCAAATGAGTGACAAACATAAATGTGCCCACAAATAGCCAAATTCCCGTAGAGCTGAACAAAATTTACACAATTTTAATCTTTAAAATTTTATAGAAAAATTCTCAAATACAATTGAGAAATCGGACTTACGTAGTCTATAAGTATGGATCCTTGGCTTTAATTTCCCATTGGTCCAAAAGAGTGACAAACAAGTGTTATAGAAAAATTCTCAAATACAATTGAGAAATCGGACTTACAGAGCCTATAAGTATGGATCCTTGGCTTTAATTTCCCATTGGTCCAAAAGAGTGACAAACAAGTGTTATAGAAAAATTCTCAAATACAATTGAGAAATCGGACTTACAGAGCCTATAAGTATGGATCCTTGGCTTTAATTTCCCATTGGTCCAAATGAGTGACAAACATAAATGTGCCCACAAATAGCCAAATTCCCGTAGAGCTGAACAAAATTTACACAATTTTAATCTTTAAAATTTTATAGAAAAATTCTCAAATACAATTGAGAAATCGGACTTACGTAGTCTATAAGTATGGATCCTTGGCTTTAATTTCCCATTGGTCCAAAAGAGTGACAAACAAGTGTTATAGAAAAATTCTCAAATACAATTGAGAAATCGGACTTACGTAGCCTATAAGTATGGATCCTTGGCTTTAATTTCCCATTGGTCCAAAAGAGTGACAAACAAGTGTTATAGAAAAATTCTCAAATACAATTGAGAAATCGGACTTACAGAGCCTATAAGTATGGATCCTTGGCTTTAATTTCCCATTGGTCCAAATGAGTGACAAACATAAATGTGCCCACAAATAGCCAAATTCCCGTAGAGCTGAACAAAATTTACACAATTTTAATCTTTAAAATTTTATAGAAAAATTCTCAAATACAATTGAGAAATTGGACTTACATAGTCTATAAGTATGGATCCTTGGCTTTAATTTCCCATTGGTCCAAATGAGTGACAAACAAGTGTTATAGAAAAATTCTCAAATACAATTGAGAAATCGGACTTACGTAGCCTATAAGTATGGATCCTTGGCTTTAATTTCCCATTGGTCCAAAAGAGTGACAAACAAGTGTTATAGAAAAATTCTCAAATACAATTGAGAAATCGGACTTACAGAGCCTATAAGTATGGATCCTTGGCTTTAATTTCCCATTGGTCCAAATGAGTGACAAACATAAATGTGCCCACAAATAGCCAAATTCCCGTAGAGCTGAACAAAATTTACACAATTTTAATCTTTAAAATTTTATAGAAAAATTCTCAAATACAATTGAGAAATCGGACTTACGTAGCCTATAAGTATGGATCCTTGGCTTTAATTTCCCATTTCTCCAAATGAGTGACAAACATAAATGTGCCCACAAATAGCCAAATTCACTTAGAGCTGAACAAAATTTACACAATTTTAATCTTTAAAATTTTATAGAAAAATTCTTAAATACAATTGAGAAATTGGACTTACGTAGCCTATAAGTATGGATCCTTGGCTTTAATTTCCCATTGGTCGAAATGAGTGACAAACAAGTGTTATAGAAAAATTCTCAAATACAATTGAGATATCGGACTTAAATAGCCTATAAGTATGGATCCTTGGCTTTAATTTCCCATTGGTCCAAATGAGTGACAAACATAAATGTGCCCACAAATAGCCAAATTCACTTAGAGCTGAACAAAATTTACACAATTTTAATCTTTAAAATTTTATAGAAAAATTCTCAAATACAATTGAGAAATCGGACTTACGTAGCCTATAAGTATGGATCCTTGGCTTTAATTTCCCATTTCTCCAAATGAGTGACAAACATAAATGTGCCCACAAATAGCCAAATTCACTTAGAGCTGAACAAAATTTACACAATTTTAATCTTTAAAATTTTATAGAAAAATTCTTAAATACAATTGAGAAATTGGACTTACGTAGCCTATAAGTATGGATCCTTGGCTTTAATTTCCCATTGGTCTAAATGAGTGACAAACAAGTGTTATAAAAAAATTCTCAAATACAATTGAGAAATCGGACTTACGTAGCCTATAAGTATGGATCCTTGGCTTTAATTTCCCATTGGTCCAAATGAGTGACAAACATAAATGTGCCCACAAATAGCCAAATTCACGTAGAGCTGAACAAAATTTACACAATTTTAATCTTTAAAATTTTATAGAAAAATTCTCAAATACAATTGAGAAATCGGACTTACGTAGCCTATAAGTATGGATCCTTGGCTTTAATTTCCCATTGGTCTAAATGAGTGACAAACAAGTGTTATAAAAAAATTCTCAAATACAATTGAGAAATCGGACTTTAATTTCCCATTGGTCCAAATAAGTGACAAACAAGTGTTATAGAAAAATTTTCAAATACAATTGAGAAATCGGACTTACATAGCCTATAAGTATGGATCCTTGGCTTTAATTTCCCATTGGTCCAAATGAGTGACAAACATAAATGTGCCCACAAATAGCCAAATTCACGTAGAGCTGAACAAAATTTACACAATTTTAATCTTTAAAATTTTATAGAAAAATTCTCAAATACAATTGAGAAATCGGACTTACGTAGCCTATAAGTATGGATCCTTGGCTTTAATTTCCCATTGGTCCAAATGAGTGACAAACATAAATGTGCCCACAAATAGCCAAATTCACGTAGAGCTGAACAAAATTTACACAATTTTAATCTTTAAAATTTTATAGAAAAATTCTCAAATACAATTGAGAAATCGGACTTACGTAGCCTATAAGTATGGATCCTTGGCTTTAATTTCCCATTGGTCTAAATGAGTGACAAACAAGTGTTATAAAAAAATTCTCAAATACAATTGAGAAATCGGACTTTAATTTCCCATTGGTATAAATGAGTGACAAACATAAATGTGCCCACAAATAGCCAAATTCACTTAGAGCTGAACAAAATTTACACAATTTTAATCTTTAAAATTTTATAGAAAAATTCTTAAATACAATTGAGAAATTGGACTTACGTAGCCTATAAGTATGGATCCTTGGCTTTAATTTCCCATTGGTCTAAATGAGTGACAAACAAGTGTTATAAAAAAATTCTCAAATACAATTGAGAAATCGGACTTACGTAGCCTATAAGTATGGATCCTTGGCTTTAATTTCCCATTGGTCCAAATGAGTGACAAACATAAATGTGCCCACAAATAGCCAAATTCACGTAGAGCTGAACAAAATTTACACAATTTTAATCTTTAAAATTTTATAGAAAAATTCTCAAATACAATTAAGAAATCGGACTTACGTAGCCTATAAGTATGGATCCTTGGCTTTAATTTCCCATTGGTCCAAATAAGTGACAAACAAGTGTTATAGAAAAATTTTCAAATACAATTGAGAAATCGGACTTACGTAGCCTATAAGTATGGATCCTTGGCTTTAATTTCCCATTGGTCCAAATAAGTGACAAACAAGTGTTATAGAAAAATTTTCAAATACAATTGAGAAATCGGACTTACATAGCCTATAAGTATGGATCCTTGGCTTTAATTTCCCATTGGTCCAAATGAGTGACAAACATAAATGTGCCCACAAATAGCCAAATTCACGTAGAGCTGAACAAAATTTACACAATTTTAATCTCTAAAATTTTATAGAAAAATTCTCAAATACAATTGAGAAATTGGACTTACATAGCCTATAAGTATGGATCCTTGGCTTTAATTTCCCATTGGTCCAAATGAGTGACAAACATAAATGTGCCCACAAATAGCCAAATTCACGTAGAGCTGAACAAAATTTACACAATTTTAATCTCTAAAATTTTATAGAAAAGTTCTCAAATACAATTGAGAAATCGGACTTACGTAGCCTATAAGTATGGATCCTTGGCTTTAATTTCCCATTGGTCTAAATACGTGACAAACAAGTGTTATAAAAAAATTCTCTAATACAATTGAGAAATCGGACTTTAATTTCCCATTGGTATAAATGAGTGACAAACAAGTGTTATAAAAAAATTCTCAAATACAATTGAGAAATCGGACTTACGTAGCCTATAAGTATGGATCCTTGGCTTTAATTTCCCATTGGTCCAAATGAGTGACAAACATAAATGTGCCCACAAATAGCCAAATTCACGTAGAGCTGAACAAAATTTACACAATTTTAATCTCTAAAATTTTATAGAAAAATTCTCAAATACAATTGAGAAATCGGACTTACGTAGCCTATAAGTATGGATCCTTGGCTTTAATTTCCCATTGGTCTAAATGAGTGACAAACAAGTGTTATAAAAAAATTCTCAAATACAATTGAGAAATCGGACTTACGTAGCCTATAAGTATGGATCCTTGGCTTTAATTTCCCATTGGTCTAAATGAGTGACAAACAAGTGTTATAAAAAAATTCTCAAATACAATTGAGAAATCGGACTTACGTAGCCTATAAGTATGGATCCTTGGCTTTAATTTCCCATTGGTCTAAATGAGTGACAAACAAGTGTTATAAAAAAATTCTCAAATACAATTGAGAAATCGGACTTACGTAGCCTATAAGTATGGATCCTTGGCTTTAATTTCCCATTGATCCAAATGAGTGACAAACAAGTGTTATAAAAAAATTCTCAAATACAATTGAGAAATCGGACTTACATAGCCTATAAGTATGGATCCTTGGCTTTAATTTCCCATTGGTCCAAATGAGTGACAAACATAAATGTGCCCACAAATAGCCAAATTCACGTAGAGCTGAACAAAATTTACACAATTTTAATCTCTAAAATTTTATAGAAAAATTCTCAAATACAATTGAGAAATTGGACTTACATAGCCTATAAGTATGGATCCTTGGCTTTAATTTCCCATTGGTCCAAATGAGTGACAAACATAAATGTGCCCACAAATAGCCAAATTCACGTAGAGCTGAACAAAATTTACACAATTTTAATCTCTAAAATTTTATAGAAAAATTCTCAAATACAATTGAGAAATCGGACTTACGTAGCCTATAAGTATGGATCCTTGGCTTTAATTTCCCATTGGTCTAAATGAGTGACAAACATAAATGTGCCCACAAATAGCCAAATTCACGTAGAGCTGAACAAAATTTACACAATTTTAATCTCTAAAATTTTATAGAAAAATTCTCAAATACAATTGAGAAATTGGACTTACATAGCCTATAAGTATGGATCCTTGGCTTTAATTTCCCATTGGTCCAAATGAGTGACAAACATAAATGTGCCCACAAATAGCCAAATTCACGTAGAGCTGAACAAAATTTACACAATTTTAATCTCTAAAATTTTATAGAAAAATTCTCAAATACAATTGAGAAATCGGACTTACGTAGCCTATAAGTATGGATCCTTGGCTTTAATTTCCCATTGGTCTAAATGAGTGACAAACAAGTGTTATAAAAAAATTCTCAAATACAATTGAGAAATCGGACTTACGTAGCCTATAAGTATGGATCCTTGGCTTTAATTTCCCATTGGTCTAAATGAGTGACAAACAAGTGTTATAAAAAAATTCTCAAATACAATTGAGAAATCGGACTTACGTAGCCTATAAGTATGGATCCTTGGCTTTAATTTCCCATTGATCCAAATGAGTGACAAACAAGTGTTATAAAAAAATTCTCAAATACAATTGAGAAATCGGACTTACATAGCCTATAAGTATGGATCCTTGGCTTTAATTTCCCATTGGTCCAAATGAGTGACAAACATAAATGTGCCCACAAATAGCCAAATTCACGTAGAGCTGAACAAAATTTACACAATTTTAATCTCTAAAATTTTATAGAAAAATTCTCAAATACAATTGAGAAATCGGACTTACGTAGCCTATAAGTATGGATCCTTGGCTTTAATTTCCCATTGGTCTAAATGAGTGACAAACAAGTGTTATAAAAAAATTCTCAAATACAATTGAGAAATCGGACTTACGTAGCCTATAAGTATGGATCCTTGGCTTTAATTTCCCATTGGTCCAAATGAGTGATAAACAAGTGTTATAGAAAAATTCTCAAATACAATTGAGAAATCGGACTTACGTAGCCTATAAGTATGGATCCTTGGCTTTAATTTCCCATTGGTCCAAATAAGTGACAAACAAGTGTTATAGAAAAATTCTCAAATACAATTGAGAAATCGGACTTACGTAGCCTACAAGTATGGATCCTTGGCTTTAATTTCCCATTGGTCCAAATGAGTGACAAACAAGTGTTATAGAAAAATTCTCAAATACAATTGAGAAATCGGACTTACATAGCCTATAAGTATGGATCCTTGGCTTTAATTTCCCATTGGTCCAAATGAGTGACAAACAAGTGTTATAGAAAAATTTTCAAATACAATTCAGAAATCGGACTTACGTAGCCTATAAGTATGGATCCTTGGCTTTAATTTCCCATTTCTCCAAATGAGTGACAAACAAGTGTTATAGAAAAATTCTCAAATACAATTGAGAAATCGGACTTACGTAGCCTATAAGTATGGATCCTTGGCTTTAATTTCCCATTTCTCCAAATGAGTGACAAACAAGTGTTATAGAAAAATTCTCAAATACAATTGAGAAATCGGACTTACATAGCCTATAAGTATGGATCCTTGGCTTTAATTTCCCATTGGTCCAAATGAGTGACAAACATAAATGTGCCCACAAATAGCCAAATTCACGTAGAGGTGAACAAAATTTACACAATTTTAATCTTTAAAATTTTATAGAAAAATTCTCAAATACAATTGAGAAATTGGACTTACATAGTCTATAAGTATGGATCCTTGGCTTTAATTTCCCATTGGTCCAAATGAGTGACAAACAAGTGTTATAGAAAAATTTTCAAATACAATTCAGAAATCGGACTTACGTAGCCTATAAGTATGGATCCTTGGCTTTAATTTCCCATTTCTCCAAATGAGTGACAAACAAGTGTTATAGAAAAATTCTCAAATACAATTGAGAAATCGGACTTACATAGCCTATAAGTATGGATCCTTGGCTTTAATTTCCCATTGGTCCAAATGAGTGACAAACATAAATGTGCCCACAAATAGCCAAATTCACTTAGAGCTGAACAAAATTTACACAATTTTAATCTTTAAAATTTTATAGAAAAATTCTCAAATACAATTGAGAAATCGGACTTACATAGTCTATAAGTATGGATCCTTGGCTTTAATTTCCCATTGGTCCAAATGAGTGACAAACAAGTGTTATAGAAAAATTTTCAAATACAATTCAGAAATCGGACTTACGTAGCCTATAAGTATGGATCCTTGGCTTTAATTTCCCATTTCTCCAAATGAGTGACAAACAAGTGTTATAGAAAAATTCTCAAATACAATTGAGAAATCGGACTTACATAGCCTATAAGTATGGATCCTTGGCTTTAATTTCCCATTGGTCCAAATGAGTGACAAACATAAATGTGCCCACAAATAGCCAAATTCACGTAGAGGTGAACAAAATTTACACAATTTTAATCTTTAAAATTTTATAGAAAAATTCTCAAATACAATTGAGAAATTGGACTTACATAGTCTATAAGTATGGATCCTTGGCTTTAATTTCCCATTGGTCCAAATGAGTGACAAACATAAATGTGCCCACAAATAGCCAAATTCACTTAGAGCTGAACAAAATTTACACAATTTTAATCTTTAAAATTTTATAGAAAAATTCTCAAATACAATTGAGAAATCGGACTTACGTAGCCTATAAGTATGGATCCTTGGCTTTAATTTCCCATTGGTCCAAATGAGTGACAAACATAAATGTGCTCACAAATAGCCAAATTCACGTAGAGCTGAACAAAATTTACACAATTTTAATCTCTAAAATTTTATAGAAAAATTCTCAAATACAATTGAGAAATCGGACTTACGTAGCCTATAAGTATGGATCCTTGGCTTTAATTTCCCATTGGTCTAAATGAGTGACAAACAAGTGTTATAAAAAAATTCTCAAATACAATTGAGAAATCGGACTTACGTAGCCTATAAGTATGGATCCTTGGCTTTAATTTCCCATTGGTCCAAATAAGTGACAAACAAGTGTTATAGAAAAATTCTCAAATACAATTGAGAAATCGGACTTACATAGCCTATAAGTATGGACCCTTGGCTTTAATTTCCCATTGGTCCAAATGAGTGACAAACATAAATGTGCCCACAAATAGCCAAATTCACTTAGAGCTGAACAAAATTTACACAATTTTAATCTTTAAAATTTTATAGAAAAATTCTCAAATACAATTGAGAAATCGGACTTACGTAGCCTATAAGTATGGATCCTTGGCTTTAATTTCCCATTGGTCCAAATGAGTGACAAACAAGTGTTATAGAAAAATTTTCAAATACAATTCAGAAATCGGACTTACGTAGCCTATAAGTATGGATCCTTGGCTTTAATTTCCCATTTCTCCAAATGAGTGACAAACAAGTGTTATAGAAAAATTCTCAAATACAATTGAGAAATCGGACTTACATAGCCTATAAGTATGGATCCTTGGCTTTAATTTCCCATTGGTCCAAATGAGTGACAAACATAAATGTGCCCACAAATAGCCAAATTCACGTAGAGCTGAACAAAATTTACACAATTTTAATCTCTAAAATTTTATAGAAAAATTCTCAAATACAATTGAGAAATTGGACTTACATAGCCTATAAGTATGGATCCTTGGCTTTAATTTCCCATTGGTCCAAATGAGTGACAAACATAAATGTGCCCACAAATAGCCAAATTCACGTAGAGCTGAACAAAATTTACACAATTTTAATCTCTAAAATTTTATAGAAAAATTCTCAAATACAATTGAGAAATCGGACTTACGTAGCCTATAAGTATGGATCCTTGGCTTTAATTTCCCATTGGTCTAAATGAGTGACAAACAAGTGTTATAGAAAAATTTTCAAATACAATTGAGAAATCGGACTTACATAGCCTATAAGTATGGATCCTTGGCTTTAATTTCCCATTGGTCCAAATGAGTGACAAACATAAATGTGCCCACAAATAGCCAAATTCACGTAGAGCTGAACAAAATTTACACAATTTTAATCTCTAAAATTTTATAGAAAAATTCTCAAATACAATTGAGAAATTGGACTTACATAGCCTATAAGTATGGATCCTTGGCTTTAATTTCCCATTGGTCCAAATGAGTGACAAACATAAATGTGCCCACAAATAGCCAAATTCACGTAGAGCTGAACAAAATTTACACAATTTTAATCTCTAAAATTTTATAGAAAAATTCTCAAATACAATTGAGAAATCGGACTTACGTAGCCTATAAGTATGGATCCTTGGCTTTAATTTCCCATTGGTCTAAATGAGTGACAAACAAGTGTTATAAAAAAATTCTCAAATACAATTGAGAAATCGGACTTACGTAGCCTATAAGTATGGATCCTTGGCTTTAATTTCCCATTGGTCTAAATGAGTGACAAACAAGTGTTATAAAAAAATTCTCAAATACAATTGAGAAATCGGACTTACGTAGCCTATAAGTATGGATCCTTGGCTTTAATTTCCCATTGATCCAAATGAGTGACAAACAAGTGTTATAAAAAAATTCTCAAATACAATTGAGAAATCGGACTTACATAGCCTATAAGTATGGATCCTTGGCTTTAATTTCCCATTGGTCCAAATGAGTGACAAACATAAATGTGCCCACAAATAGCCAAATTCACGTAGAGCTGAACAAAATTTACACAATTTTAATCTCTAAAATTTTATAGAAAAATTCTCAAATACAATTGAGAAATCGGACTTACGTAGCCTATAAGTATGGATCCTTGGCTTTAATTTCCCATTCGTCTAAATGAGTGACAAACAAGTGTTATAAAAAAATTCTCAAATACAATTGAGAAATCGGACTTACGTAGCCTATAAGTATGGATCCTTGGCTTTAATTTCCCATTGGTCCAAATGAGTGATAAACAAGTGTTATAGAAAAATTCTCAAATACAATTGAGAAATCGGACTTACGTAGCCTATAAGTATGGATCCTTGGCTTTAATTTCCCATTGGTCCAAATAAGTGACAAACAAGTGTTATAGAAAAATTCTCAAATACAATTGAGAAATCGGACTTACATAGCCTATAAGTATGGACCCTTGGCTTAAATTTCCCATTGGTCCAAATGAGTGACAAACATAAATGTGCCCACAAATAGCCAAATTCACTTAGAGCTGAACAAAATTTACACAATTTTAATCTTTAAAATTTTATAGAAAAATTCTCAAATACAATTGAGAAATCGGACTTACGTAGCCTATAAGTATGGATCCTTGGCTTTAATTTCCCATTGGTCCAAATGAGTGACAAACAAGTGTTATAGAAAAATTTTCAAATACAATTCAGAAATCGGACTTACGTAGCCTATAAGTATGGATCCTTGGCTTTAATTTCCCATTTCTCCAAATGAGTGACAAACAAGTGTTATAGAAAAATTCTCAAATACAATTGAGAAATCGGACTTACATAGCCTATAAGTATGGATCCTTGGCTTTAATTTCCCATTGGTCCAAATGAGTGACAAACATAAATGTGCCCACAAATAGCCAAATTCACGTAGAGGTGAACAAAATTTACACAATTTTAATCTTTAAAATTTTATAGAAAAATTCTCAAATACAATTGAGAAATTGGACTTACATAGTCTATAAGTATGGATCCTTGGCTTTAATTTCCCATTGGTCCAAATGAGTGACAAACAAGTGTTATAGAAAAATTCTCAAATACAATTGAGAAATCGGACTTACGTAGCCTATAAGTATGGATCCTTGGCTTTAATTTCCCATTTCTCCAAATGAGTGACAAACAAGTGTTATAGAAAAATTCTCAAATACAATTGACAAATGGGACTTACGTAGCCTATAAGTATGGATCCTTGGCTTTAATTTCCCATTTCTCCAAATGAGTGACAAACATAAATGTGCCCACAAATAGCCAAATTCACTTAGAGCTGAACAAAATTTACACAATTTTAATCTTTAAAATTTTATAGAAAAATTCTCAAATACAATTGAGAAATCGGACTTACGTAGCCTATAAGTATGGATCCTTGGCTTTAATTTCCCATTTCTCCAAATGAGTGACAAACATAAATGTGCCCACAAATAGCCAAATTCACGTAGAGCTGAACAAAATTTACACAATTTTAATCTTTAAAATTTTATAGAAAAATCCTCAAATACAATTGAGAAATCGGACTTACATAGCCTATAAGTATGGACCCTTGGCTTTAATTTCCCATTGGTCCAAATGAGTGACAAACATAAATGTGCCCACAAATAGCCAAATTCACTTAGAGCTGAACAAAATTTACACAATTTTAATCTTTAAAATTTTATAGAAAAATTCTCAAATACAATTGAGAAATCGGACTTACGTAGCCTATAAGTATGTATCCTTGGCTTTAATTTCCCATTTCTCCAAATGAGTGAGAAACAAGTGTTATAGAAAAATTCTCAAATACAATTGAGAAATCGGACTTACGTAGCCTATAAGTATGGATCCTTGGCTTGGCTTTAATTTCCCATTGGTCCAAATGAGTGACAAACATAAATGTGCCCACAAATAGCCAAATTCACTTAGAGCTGAACAAAATTTACACAATTTTAATCTTTAAAATTTTATAGAAAAATTCTCAAATACAATTGAGAAATCGGACTTACTTAGTCTATAAGTATGGATCCTTGGCTTTAATTTCCCATTTCTCCAAATGAGTGACAAACATAAATGTGCCCACAAATAGCCAAATTCACTTAGAGCTGAACAAAATTTACACAATTTTAATCTTTAAAATTTTATAGAAAAATTCTCAAATACAATTGAGAAATCGGACTTACGTAGCCTATAAGTATTGATCCTTGGCTTTAATTTCCCATTTCTCCAAATGAGTGACAAACATAAATGTGCCCACAAATAGCCAAATTCACTTAGAGCTGAACAAAATTTACACAATTTTAATCTTTAAAATTTTATAGAAAAATTCTCAAATACAATTGAGAAATCGGACTTACGTAGTCTATAAGTATGGATCCTTGGCTTTAATTTCCCATTTCTCCAAATGAGTGACAAACATAAATGTGCCCACAAATAGCCAAATTCACTTAGAGCTGAACAAAATTTACACAATTTTAATCTTTAAAATTTTATAGAAAAATTCTCAAATACAATTGAGAAATCGGACTTACGTAGCCTATAAGTATGGATCCTTGGCTTTAATTTCCCATTTCTCCAAATGAGTGACAAACAAGTGTTATAGAAAAATTCTCAAATACAATTGAGAAATCGGACTTACGTAGTCTATAAGTATGGATCCTTGGCTTTAATTTCCCATTGGTCCAAATGAGTGACAAACATAAATGTGCCCACAAATAGCCAAATTCACTTAGAGCTGAACAAAATTTACACAATTTTAATCTTTAAAATTTTATAGAAAAATTCTCAAATACAATTGAGAAATCGGAGTTACGTAGCCTATAAGTATGGATCCTTGGCTTTAATTTCCCATTTCTCCAAATGAGTGACAAACAAGTGTTATAGAAAAATTCTCAAATACAATTGAGAAATCGGACTTACGTAGTCTATAAGTATGGATCCTTGGCTTTAATTTCCCATTTCTCCAAATGAGTGACAAACATAAATGTGCCCACAAATAGCCAAATTCACTTAGAGCTGAACAAAATTTACACAATTTTAATCTTTAAAATTTTATAGAAAAATTCTCAAATACAATTGAGAAATCGGACTTACGTAGCCTATAAGTATGGATCCTTGGCTTTAATTTCCCATTTCTCCAAATGAGTGACAAACAAGTGTTATAGAAAAATTCTCAAATACAATTGAGAAATCGGACTTACGTAGTCTATAAGTATGGATCCTTGGCTTTAATTTCCCATTGGTCCAAATGAGTGACAAACATAAATGTGCCCACAAATAGCCAAATTCACTTAGAGCTGAACAAAATTTACACAATTTTAATCTTTAAAATTTTATAGAAAAATTCTCAAATACAATTGAGAAATCGGACTTACGTAGCCTATAAGTATTGATCCTTGGCTTTAATTTCCCATTTCTCCAAATGAGTGACAAACATAAATGTGCCCACAAATAGCCAAATTCACTTAGAGCTGAACAAAATTTACACAATTTTAATCTTTAAAATTTTATAGAAAAATTCTCAAATACAATTGAGAAATCGGACTTACGTAGCCTATAAGTATGGATCCTTGGCTTTAATTTCCCATTTCTCCAAATGAGTGACAAACAAGTGTTATAGAAAAATTCTCAAATACAATTGAGAAATCGGACTTACGTAGTCTATAAGTATGGATCCTTGGCTTTAATTTCCCATTGGTCCAAATGAGTGACAAACATAAATGTGCCCACAAATAGCCAAATTCACTTAGAGCTGAACAAAATTTACACAATTTTAATCTTTAAAATTTTATAGAAAAATTCTCAAATACAATTGAGAAATCGGACTTACGTAGCCTATAAGTATTGATCCTTGGCTTTAATTTCCCATTTCTCCAAATGAGTGACAAACATAAATGTGCCCACAAATAGCCAAATTCACTTAGAGCTGAACAAAATTTACACAATTTTAATCTTTAAAATTTTATAGAAAAATTCTCAAATACAATTGAGAAATCGGACTTACGTAGTCTATAAGTATGGATCCTTGGCTTTAATTTCCCATTTCTCCAAATGAGTGACAAACATAAATGTGCCCACAAATAGCCAAATTCACTTAGAGCTGAACAAAATTTACACAATTTTAATCTTTAAAATTTTATAGAAAAATTCTCAAATACAATTGAGAAATCGGACTTACGTAGCCTATAAGTATGGATCCTTGGCTTTAATTTCCCATTTCTCCAAATGAGTGACAAACAAGTGTTATAGAAAAATTCTCAAATACAATTGAGAAATCGGACTTACGTAGTCTATAAGTATGGATCCTTGGCTTTAATTTCCCATTGGTCCAAATGAGTGACAAACATAAATGTGCCCACAAATAGCCAAATTCACTTAGAGCTGAACAAAATTTACACAATTTTAATCTTTAAAATTTTATAGAAAAATTCTCAAATACAATTGAGAAATCGGAGTTACGTAGCCTATAAGTATGGATCCTTGGCTTTAATTTCCCATTTCTCCAAATGAGTGACAAACAAGTGTTATAGAAAAATTCTCAAATACAATTGAGAAATCGGACTTACGTAGTCTATAAGTATGGATCCTTGGCTTTAATTTCCCATTTCTCCAAATGAGTGACAAACAAGTGTTATAGAAAAATTCTCAAATACAATTGAGAAATGGGACTTACGTAGCCTATAAGTATGGATCCTTGGCTTTAATTTCCCATTTCTCCAAATGAGTGACAAACATAAATGTGCCCACAAATAGCCAAATTCACTTAGAGCTGAACAAAATTTACACAATTTTAATCTTTAAAATTTTATAGAAAAATTCTCAAATACAATTGAGAAATCGGACTTACGTAGCCTATAAGTATGGATCCTTGGCTTTAATTTCCCATTTCTCCAAATGAGTGACAAACATAAATGTGCCCACAAATAGCCAAATTCACTTAGAGCTGAACAAAATTTACACAATTTTAATCTTTAAAATTTTATAGAAAAATTCTCAAATACAATTGAGAAATAGGACTTACGTAGCCTATAAGTATGTATCCTTGGCTTTAATTTCCCATTTCTCCAAATGAGTGACAAACATAAATGTGCCCACAAATAGCCAAATTCACGTAGAGCTGAACAAAATTTACACAATTTTAATCTTTAAAATTTTATAGAAAAATTCTCAAATACAATTGAGAAATCGGACTTACGTAGCCTATAAGTATGTATCCTTGGCTTTAATTTCCCATTTCTCCAAATGAGTGACAAACAAGTGTTATAGAAAAATTCTCAAATACAATTGAGAAATAGGACTTACGTAGCCTATTAGTATGTGTCCTTGGCTTTAATTTCCCATTGGTCCAAATGAGTGACAAACATAAATGTGCCCACAAATAGCCAAATTCACTTAGAGCTGAACAAAATTTACACAATTTTAATCTTTAAAATTTTATAGAAAAATTCTCAAATACAATTGAGAAATAGGACTTACGTAGCCTATAAGTATGGATCCTTGGCTTTAATTTCCCATTTCTCCAAATGAGTGACAAACATAAATGTGCCCACAAATAGCCAAATTCACTTAGAGCTGAACAAAATTTACACAATTTTAATCTTTAAAATTTTATAGAAAAATTCTCAAATACAATTGAGAAATAGGACTTACGTAGCCTATAAGTATGGATCCTTGGCTTTAATTTCCCATTGGTCCAAATGAGTGACAAACAAGTGTTATAGAAAAATTCTCAAATACAATTGAGAAATCGGACTTACGTAGCCTATTAGTATGTGTCCTTGGCTTTAATTTCCCATTGGTCCAAATGAGTGACAAACATAAATGTGCCCACAAATAGCCAAATTCACTTAGAGCTGAACAAAATTTACACA
Organism: Lypha dubia; assembly: GCA_947311025.1. Taxonomy (NCBI): domain Eukaryota; kingdom Metazoa; phylum Arthropoda; class Insecta; order Diptera; family Tachinidae; genus Lypha; species Lypha dubia. Next base: position 8,778,322 of record OX371260.1, on the reverse strand, counting down.
ATTTTAATCTTTAAAATTTTATAGAAAAATTCTCAAATACAATTGAGAAATAGGACTTACGTAGCCTATAAGTATGGATCCTTGGCTTTAATTTCCCATTTCTCCAAATGAGTGACAAACATAAATGTGCCCACAAATAGCCAAATTCACTTAGAGCTGAACAAAATTTACACAATTTTAATCTTTAAAATTTTATAGAAAAATTCTCAAATACAATTGAGAAATCGGACTTACGTAGCCTATAAGTATGGATCCTTGGCTTTAATTTCCCATTTCTCCAAATGAGTGACAAACATAAATGTGCCCACAAATAGCCAAATTCACTTAGAGCTGAACAAAATTTACACAATTTTAATCTTTAAAATTTTATAGAAAAATTCTCAAATACAATTGAGAAATAGGACTTACGTAGCCTATAAGTATGGATCCTTGGCTTTAATTTCCCATTTCTCCAAATGAGTGACAAACATAAATGTGCCCACAAATAGCCAAATTCACTTAGAGCTGAACAAAATTTACACAATTTTAATCTTTAAAATTTTATAGAAAAATTCTCAAATACAATTGAGAAATAGGACTTACGTAGCCTATAAGTATGGATCCTTGGCTTTAATTTCCCATTTCTCCAAATGAGTGACAAACAAGTGTTATAGAAAAATTCTCAAATACAATTGAGAAATCGGACTTACGTAGCCTATAAGTATGGATCCTTGGCTTTAATTTCCCATTGGTCCAAATGAGTGACAAACATAAATGTGCCCACAAATAGCTAAATTCACGTAGAGCTGAACAAAATTTACACAATTTTAATCTTTAAAATTTTATAGAAAAATTCTCAAATACAATTGAGAAATAGGACTTACGTAGCCTATAAGTATGGATCCTTGGCTTTAATTTCCCATTTCTCCAAATGAGTGACAAACAAGTGTTATAGAAAAATTCTCAAATACAATTGAGAAATCGGACTTACGTAGCCTATAAGTATGGATCCTTGGCTTTAATTTCCCATTTCTCCAAATGAGTGACAAACATAAATGTGCCCACAAATAGCCAAATTCACTTAGAGCTGAACAAAATTTACACAATTTTAATCTTTAAAATTTTATAGAAAAATTCTCAAATACAATTGAGAAATCGGACTTACGTAGCCTATAAGTATGGATCCTTGGCTTTAATTTCCCATTTCTCCAAATGAGTGACAAACATAAATGTGCCCACAAATAGCCAAATTCACTTAGAGCTGAACAAAATTTACACAATTTTAATCTTTAAAATTTTATAGAAAAATTCTCAAATACAATTGAGAAATAGGACTTACGTAGCCTATAAGTATGGATCCTTGGCTTTAATTTCCCATTTCTCCAAATGAGTGACAAACATAAATGTGCCCACAAATAGCCAAATTCACTTAGAGCTGAACAAAATTTACACAATTTTAATCTTTAAAATTTTATAGAAAAATTCTCAAATACAATTGAGAAATAGGACTTACGTAGCCTATAAGTATGGATCCTTGGCTTTAATTTCCCATTTCTCCAAATGAGTGACAAACAAGTGTTATAGAAAAATTCTCAAATACAATTGAGAAATCGGACTTACGTAGCCTATAAGTATGGATCCTTGGCTTTAATTTCCCATTTCTCCAAATGAGTGACAAACATAAATGTGCCCACAAATAGCCAAATTCACTTAGAGCTGAACAAAATTTACACATTTTTAATCTTTAAAATTTTATAGAAAAATTCTCAAATACAATTGAGAAATCGGACTTACGTAGCCTATAAGTATGGATCCTTGGCTTTAATTTCCCATTTCTCCAAATGAGTGACAAACATAAATGTGCCCACAAATAGCCAAATTCACTTAGAGCTGAACAAAATTTACACAATTTTAATCTTTAAAATTTTATAGAAAAATTCTCAAATACAATTGAGAAATAGGACTTACGTAGCCTATAAGTATGGATCCTTGGCTTTAATTTCCCATTTCTCCAAATGAGTGACAAACATAAATGTGCCCACAAATAGCCAAATTCACTTAGAGCTGAACAAAATTTACACAATTTTAATCTTTAAAATTTTATAGAAAAATTCTCAAATACAATTGAGAAATCGGACTTACGTAGCCTATAAGTATGGATCCTTGGCTTTAATTTCCCATTTCTCCAAATGAGTGACAAACATAAATGTGCCCACAAATAGCCAAATTCACTTAGAGCTGAACAAAATTTACACAATTTTAATCTTTAAAATTTTATAGAAAAATTCTCAAATACAATTGAGAAATCGGACTTACGTAGCCTATAAGTATGGATCCTTGGCTTTAATTTCCCATTTCTCCAAATGAGTGACAAACATAAATGTGCCCACAAATAGCCAAATTCACTTAGAGCTGAACAAAATTTACACAATTTTAATCTTTAAAATTTTATAGAAAAATTCTCAAATACAATTGAGAAATAGGACTTACGTAGCCTATAAGTATGGATCCTTGGCTTTAATTTCCCATTTCTCCAAATGAGTGACAAACATAAATGTGCCCACAAATAGCCAAATTCACTTAGAGCTGAACAAAATTTACACAATTTTAATCTTTAAAATTTTATAGAAAAATTCTCAAATACAATTGAGAAATAGGACTTACGTAGCCTATAAGTATGGATCCTTGGCTTTAATTTCCCATTTCTCCAAATGAGTGACAAACATAAATGTGCCCACAAATAGCCAAATTCACTTAGAGCTGAACAAAATTTACACAATTTTAATCTTTAAAATTTTATAGAAAAATTCTCAAATACAATTGAGAAATAGGACTTACGTAGCCTATAAGTATGGATCCTTGGCTTTAATTTCCCATTTCTCCAAATGAGTGACAAACAAGTGTTATAGAAAAATTCTCAAATACAATTGAGAAATAGGACTTACGTAGCCTATAAGTATGGATCCTTGGCTTTTAATTTCCCATTTCTCCAAATGAGTGACAAACATAAATGTGCCCACAAATAGCCAAATTCACTTAGAGCTGAACAAAATTTACACAATTTTAATCTTTAAAATTTTATAGAAAAATTCTCAAATACAATTGAGAAATAGGACTTACGTAGCCTATAAGTATGGATCCTTGGCTTTAATTTCCCATTTCTCCAAATGAGTGACAAACATAAATGTGGCCACAAATAGCCAAATTCACTTAGAGCTGAACAAAATTTACACAATTTTAATCTTTAAAATTTTATAGAAAAATTCTCAAATACAATTGAGAAATAGGACTTACGTAGCCTATAAGTATGGATCCTTGGCTTTAATTTCCCATTTCTCCAAATGAGTGACAAACAAGTGTTATAGAAAAATTCTCAAATACAATTGAAAAATCGGACTTACGTAGGCTATAAGTATGGATCCTTGGCTTTAATTTCCCATTTCTCCAAATGAGTGACAAACATAAATGTGCCCACAAATAGCCAAATTCACTTAGAGCTGAACAAAATTTACACAATTTTAATCTTTAAAATTTTATAGAAAAATTCTCAAATACAATTGAGAAATAGGACTTACGTAGCCTATAAGTATGGATCCTTGGCTTTAATTTCCCATTTTTCCAAATGAGTGACAAACAAGTGTTATAGAAAAATTCTCAAATACAATTGAGAAATCGGACTTACGTAGCCTATAAGTATGGATCCTTGGCTTTTAATTTCCCATTTCTCCAAATGAGTGACAAACATAAATGTGCCCACAAATAGCCAAATTCACTTAGAGCTGAACAAAATTTACACAATTTTAATCTTTAAAATTTTATAGAAAAATTCTCAAATACAATTGAGAAATAGGACTTACGTAGCCTATAAGTATGGATCCTTGGCTTTAATTTCCCATTTCTCCAAATGAGTGACAAACAAGTGTTATAGAAAAATTCTCAAATACAATTGAAAAATCGGACTTACGTAGGCTATAAGTATGGATCCTTGGCTTTAATTTCCCATTTCTCCAAATGAGTGACAAACATAAATGTGCCCACAAATAGCCAAATTCACTTAGAGCTGAACAAAATTTACACAATTTTAATCTTTAAAATTTTATAGAAAAATTCTCAAATACAATTGAGAAAAAGGACTTACGTAGCCTATAAGTATGGATCCTTGGCTTTTAATTTCCCATTTCTCCAAATGAGTGACAAACATAAATGTGCCCACAAATAGCCAAATTCACTTAGAGCTGAACAAAATTTACACAATTTTAATCTTTAAAATTTTATAGAAAAATTCTCAAATACAATTGAGAAATAGGACTTACGTAGCCTATAAGTATGGATCCTTGGCTTTAATTTCCCATTTCTCCAAATGAGTGACAAACAAGTGTTATAGAAAAATTCTCAAATACAATTGAAAAATCGGACTTACGTAGGCTATAAGTATGGATCCTTGGCTTTAATTTCCCATTTCTCCAAATGAGTGACAAACATAAATGTGCCCACAAATAGCCAAATTCACTTAGAGCTGAACAAAATTTACACAATTTTAATCTTTAAAATTTTATAGAAAAATTCTCAAATACAATTGAGAAAAAGGACTTACGTAGCCTATAAGTATGGATCCTTGGCTTTTAATTTCCCATTTCTCCAAATGAGTGACAAACATAAATGTGCCCACAAATAGCCAAATTCACTTAGAGCTGAACAAAATTTACACAATTTTAATCTTTAAAATTTTATAGAAAAATTCTCAAATACAATTGAGAAATAGGACTTACGTAGCCTATAAGTATGGATCCTTGGCTTTAATTTCCCATTTCTCCAAATGAGTGACAAACAAGTGTTATAGAAAAATTCTCAAATACAATTGAAAAATCGGACTTACGTAGGCTATAAGTATGGATCCTTGGCTTTAATTTCCCATTTCTCCAAATGAGTGACAAACATAAATGTGCCCACAAATAGCCAAATTCACTTAGAGCTGAACAAAATTTACACAATTTTAATCTTTAAAATTTTATAGAAAAATTCTCAAATACAATTGAGAAATAGGACTTACGTAGCCTATAAGTATGGATCCTTGGCTTTAATTTCCCATTTCTCCAAATGAGTGACAAACAAGTGTTATAGAAAAATTCTCAAATACAATTGAAAAATCGGACTTACGTAGGCTATAAGTATGGATCCTTGGCTTTAATTTCCCATTTCTCCAAATGAGTGACAAACATAAATGTGCCCACAAATAGCCAAATTCACTTAGAGCTGAACAAAATTTACACAATTTTAATCTTTAAAATTTTATAGAAAAATTCTCAAATACAATTGAGAAATAGGACTTACGTAGCCTATAAGTATGGATCCTTGGCTTTAATTTTCCATTTCTCCAAATGAGTGACAAACAAGTGTTATAGAAAAATTCTCAAATACAATTGAGAAATCGGACTTACGTAGCCTATAAGTATGGATCCTTGGCTTTAATTTCCCATTTCTCCAAATGAGTGACAAACAAGTGTTATAGAAAAATTCTCAAATACAATTGAAAAATCGGACTTACGTAGGCTATAAGTATGGATCCTTGGCTTTAATTTCCCATTTCTCCAAATGAGTGACAAACATAAATGTGCCCACAAATAGCCAAATTCACTTAGAGCTGAACAAAATTTACACAATTTTAATCTTTAAAATTTTATAGAAAAATTCTCAAATACAATTGAGAAATAGGACTTACGTAGCCTATAAGTATGGATCCTTGGCTTTAATTTCCCATTTCTCCAAATGAGTGACAAACAAGTGTTATAGAAAAATTCTCAAATACAATTGAAAAATCGGACTTACGTAGGCTATAAGTATGGATCCTTGGCTTTAATTTCCCATTTCTCCAAATGAGTGACAAACATAAATGTGCCCACAAATAGCCAAATTCACTTAGAGCTGAACAAAATTTACACAATTTTAATCTTTAAAATTTTATAGAAAAATTCTCAAATACAATTGAGAAATAGGACTTACGTAGCCTATAAGTATGGATCCTTGGCTTTAATTTTCCATTTCTCCAAATGAGTGACAAACAAGTGTTATAGAAAAATTCTCAAATACAATTGAGAAATCGGACTTACGTAGCCTATAAGTATGGATCCTTGGCTTTAATTTCCCATTTCTCCAAATGAGTGACAAACAAGTGTTATAGAAAAATTCTCAAATACAATTGAAAAATCGGACTTACGTAGGCTATAAGTATGGATCCTTGGCTTTAATTTCCCATTTCTCCAAATGAGTGACAAACATAAATGTGCCCACAAATAGCCAAATTCACTTAGAGCTGAACAAAATTTACACAATTTTAATCTTTAAAATTTTATAGAAAAATTCTCAAATACAATTGAGAAATCGGACTTACGTAGCCTATAAGTATGGATCCTTGGCTTTAATTTCCCATTTCTCCAAATGAGTGACAAACAAGTTTAATAGAAAAATTCTCAAATACAATTGAGAAATCGGACTTACGTAGCCTATAAGTATGGATCCTTGGCTTTAATTTCCCATTTCTCCAAATGAGTGACAAACAAGTGTTATAGAAAAATTCTCAAATACAATTGAGAAATCGGACTTACGTAGCCTATAAGTATGTATCCTTGGCTTTAATTTCCCATTGGTCCAAATGAGTGACAAACAAGTGTTATAGAAAAATTCTCAAATACAATTGAGAAATCGGACTTACGTAGCCTATTAGTATGTGTCCTTGGCTTTAATTTCCCATTGGTCCAAATGAGTGACAAACATAAATGTGCCCACAAATAGCCAAATTCACTTAGAGCTGAACAAAATTTACACAATTTTAATCTTTAAAATTTTATAGAAAAATTCTCAAATACAATTGAGAAATAGGACTTACGTATCCTATAAGTATGGATCCTTGGCTTTAATTTCCCATTTCTACAAATGAGTGACAAACAAGTGTTATAGAAAAATTCTCAAATACAATTGAGAAATCGGACTTACGTAGCCTATTAGTATGTGTCCTTGGCTTTAATTTCCCATTTCTCCAAATGAGTGACAAACATAAATGTGCCCACAAATAGCCAAATTCACTTAGAGCTGAACAAAATTTACACAATTTTAATCTTTAAAATTTTATAGAAAAATTCTCAAATACAATTGAGAAATAGGACTTACGTAGCCTATAAGTATGGATCCTTGGCTTTAATTTCCCATTTCTCCAAATGAGTGACAAACATAAATGTGCCCACAAATAGCCAAATTCACTTAGAGCTGAACAAAATTTACACAATTTTAATCTTTAAAATTTTATAGAAAAATTCTCAAATACAATTGAGAAATAGGACTTAGGTAGCCTATAAGTATGGATCCTTGGCTTTAATTTCCCATTTCTCCAAATTAGTGACAAACAAGTGTTATAGAAAAATTCTCAAATACAATTGAGAAATCGGACTTACGTAGCCTATAAGTATGTAACCTTGGCTTTAATTTCCCATTTCTCCAAATGAGTGACAAACAAGTGTTATAGAAAAATTCTCAAATACAATTGAGAAATAGGACTTACGTAGCCAATAAGTATGGATCCTTGGCTTTAATTTCCCATTTCTCCAAATGAGTGACAAACATAAATGTGCCCACAAATAGCCAAATTCACTTAGAGCTGAACAAAATTTACACAATTTTAATCTTTAAAATTTTATAGAAAAATTCTCAAATACAATTGAGAAATAGGACTTACGTAGCCTATAAGTATGGATCCTTGGCTTTAATTTCCCATTTCTCCAAATGAGTGACAAACAAGTGTTATAGAAAAATTCTCAAATACAATTGAGAAATCGGACTTACGTAGCCTATAAGTATGGATCCTTGGCTTTAATTTCCCATTTCTCCAAATGAGTGACAAACATAAATGTGCCCACAAATAGCCAAATTCACTTAGAGCTGAACAAAATTTACACAATTTTAATCTTTAAAATTTTATAGAAAAATTCTCAAATACAATTGAGAAATAGGACTTACGTAGCCTATAAGTATGGATCCTTGGCTTTAATTTCCCATTTCTCCAAATGAGTGACAAACATAAATGTGCCCACAAATAGCCAAATTCACTTAGAGCTGAACAAAATTTACACAATTTTAATCTTTAAAATTTTATAGAAAAATTCTCAAATACAATTGAGAAATAGGACTTACGTAGCCTATAAGTATGGATCCTTGGCTTTAATTTCCCATTTCTCCAAATGAGTGACAAACAAGTGTTATAGAAAAATTCTCAAATACAATTGAGAAATCGGACTTACGTAGCCTATAAGTATGGATCCTTGGCTTTAATTTCCCATTTCTCCAAATGAGTGACAAACATAAATGTGCCCACAAATAGCCAAATTCACTTAGAGCTGAACAAAATTTACACAATTTTAATCTTTAAAATTTTATAGAAAAATTCTCAAATACAATTGAGAAATAGGACTTACGTAGCCTATAAGTATGGATCCTTGGCTTTAATTTCCCATTTCTCCAAATGAGTGACAAACATAAATGTGCCCACAAATAGCCAAATTCACTTAGAGCTGAACAAAATTTACACAATTTTAATCTTTAAAATTTTATAGAAAAATTCTCAAATACAATTGAGAAATAGGACTTACGTAGCCTATAAGTATGGATCCTTGGCTTTAATTTCCCATTTCTCCAAATGAGTGACAAACAAGTGTTATAGAAAAATTCTCAAATACAATTGAGAAATCGGACTTACGTAGCCTATAAGTATGGATCCTTGGCTTTAATTTCCCATTTCTCCAAATGAGTGACAAACATAAATGTGCCCACAAATAGCCAAATTCACTTAGAGCTGAACAAAATTTACACAATTTTAATCTTTAAAATTTTATAGAAAAATTCTCAAATACAATTGAGAAATAGGACTTACGTAGCCTATAAGTATGGATCCTTGGCTTTAATTTCCCATTTCTCCAAATGAGTGACAAACAAGTGTTATAGAAAAATTCTCAAATACAATTGAGAAATCGGACTTACGTAGCCTATTAGTATGTGTCCTTGGCTTTAATTTCCCATTTCTCCAAATGAGTGACAAACATAAATGTGCCCACAAATAGCCAAATTCACTTAGAGCTGAACAAAATTTACACAATTTTAATCTTTAAAATTTTATAGAAAAATTCTCAAATACAATTGAGAAATAGGACTTACGTAGCCTATAAGTATGTATCCTTGGCTTTAATTTCCCATTTCTCCAAATGAGTGACAAACAAGTGTTATAGAAAAATTCTCAAATACAATTGAGAAATCGGACTTACGTAGCCTATAAGTATGTATCCTTGGCTTTAATTTCCCATTTCTCCAAATGAGTGACAAACATAAATGTGCCCACAAATAGCCAAATTCACTTAGAGCTGAACAAAATTTACACAATTTTAATCTTTAAAATTTTATAGAAAAATTCTCAAATACAATTGAGAAATAGGACTTACGTAGCCTATAAGTATGGATCCTTGGCTTTAATTTCCCATTTCTCCAAATGAGTGACAAACATAAATGTGCCCACAAATAGCCAAATTCACTTAGAGCTGAACAAAATTTACACAATTTTAATCTTTAAAATTTTATAGAAAAATTCTCAAATACAATTGAGAAATAGGACTTACGTAGCCTATAAGTATGGATCCTTGGCTTTAATTTCCCATTTCTCCAAATGAGTGACAAACATAAATGTGCCCACAAATAGCCAAATTCACTTAGAGCTGAACAAAATTTACACAATTTTAATCTTTAAAATTTTATAGAAAAATTCTCAAATACAATTGAGAAATAGGACTTACGTAGCCTATAAGTATGGATCCTTGGCTTTAATTTCCCATTTCTCCAAATGAGTGACAAACAAGTGTTATAGAAAAATTCTCAAATACAATTGAGAAATCGGACTTACGTAGCCTATAAGTATGTATCCTTGGCTTTAATTTCCCATTTCTCCAAATGAGTGACAAACAAGTGTTATAGAAAAATTCTCAAATACAATTGAGAAATCGGACTTACGTAGCCTATAAGTATGGATCCTTGGCTTTAATTTCCCATTTCTCCAAATGAGTGACAAACAAGTGTTATAGAAAAATTCTCAAATACAATTGAGAAATCGGACTTACGTAGCCTATAAGTATGGATCCTTGGCTTTAATTTCCCATTTCTCCAAATGAGTGACAAACATAAATGTGCCCACAAATAGCCAAATTCACTTAGAGCTGAACAAAATTTACACAATTTTAATCTTTAAAATTTTATAGAAAAATTCTCAAATACAATTGAGAAATAGGACTAACGTAGCCTATAAGTATGGATCCTTGGCTTTAATTTCCCATTTCTCCAAATGAGTGACAAACAAGTGTTATAGAAAAATTCTCAAATACAATTGAGAAATCGGACTTACGTAGCCTATTAGTATGTGTCCTTGGCTTTAATTTCCCATTGGTCCAAATGAGTGACAAACATAAATGTGCCCACAAATAGCCAAATTCACTTAGAGCTGAACAAAATTTACACAATTTTAATCTTTAAAATTTTATAGAAAAATTCTCAAATACAATTGAGAAATAGGACTAACGTAGCCTATAAGTATGGATCCTTGGCTTTAATTTCCCATTTCTCCAAATGAGTGACAAACAAGTGTTATAGAAAAATTCTCAAATACAATTGAGAAATAGGACTAACGTAGCCTATAAGTATGGATCCTTGGCTTTAATTTCCCATTTCTCCAAATGAGTGACAAACAAGTGTTATAGAAAAATTCTCAAATACAATTGAGAAATCGGACTTACGTAGCCTATAAGTATGGATCCTTGGCTTTAATTTCCCATTTCTCCAAATGAGTGACAAACATAAATGTGCCCACAAATAGCCAAATTCACTTAGAGCTGAACAAAATTTACACAATTTTAATCTTTAAAATTTTATAGAAAAATTCTCAAATACAATTGAGAAATAGGACTAACGTAGCCTATAAGTATGGATCCTTGGCTTTAATTTCCCATTTCTCCAAATGAGTGACAAACAAGTGTTATAGAAAAATTCTCAAATACAATTGAGAAATAGGACTAACGTAGCCTATAAGTATGGATCCTTGGCTTTAATTTCCCATTTCTCCAAATGAGTGACAAACAAGTGTTATAGAAAAATTCTCAAATACAATTGAGAAATCGGACTTACGTAGCCTATTAGTATGTGTCCTTGGCTTTAATTTCCCATTGGTCCAAATGAGTGACAAACATAAATGTGCCCACAAATAGCCAAATTCACTTAGAGCTGAACAAAATTTACACAATTTTAATCTTTAAAATTTTATAGAAAAATTCTCAAATACAATTGAGAAATAGGACTAACGTAGCCTATAAGTATGGATCCTTGGCTTTAATTTCCCATTTCTCCAAATGAGTGACAAACAAGTGTTATAGAAAAATTCTCAAATACAATTGAGAAATAGGACTAACGTAGCCTATAAGTATGGATCCTTGGCTTTAATTTCCCATTTCTCCAAATGAGTGACAAACAAGTGTTATAGAAAAATTCTCAAATACAATTGAGAAATCGGACTTACGTAGCCTATAAGTATGGATCCTTGGCTTTAATTTCCCATTTCTCCAAATTTTATAGAAAAATTCTCAAATACAATTGAGAAATAGGACTAACGTAGCCTATAAGTATGGATCCTTGGCTTTAATTTCCCATTTCTCCAAATGAGTGACAAACAAGTGTTATAGAAAAATTCTCAAATACAATTGAGAAATCGGACTTACGTAGCCTATAAGTATGGATCCTTGGCTTTAATTTCCCATTTCTCCAAATGAGTGACAAACATAAATGTGCCCACAAATAGCCAAATTCACTTAGAGCTGAACAAAATTTACACAATTTTAATCTTTAAAATTTTATAGAAAAATTCTCAAATACAATTGAGAAATAGGACTAACGTAGCCTATAAGTATGGATCCTTGGCTTTAATTTCCCATTTCTACAAATGAGTGACAAACAAGTGTTATAGAAAAATTCTCAAATACAATTGAGAAATCGGACTTACGTAGCCTATAAGTATGGATCCTTGGCTTTAATTTCCCATTTCTCCAAATGAGTGACAAACATAAATGTGCCCACAAATAGCCAAATTCACTTAGAGCTGAACAAAGTTTACACAATTTTAATCTTTAAAATTTTATAGAAAAATTCTCAAATACAATTGAGAAATAGGACTTACGTATCCTATAAGTATGGATCCTTGGCTTTAATTTCCCATTTCTCCAAATGAGTGACAAACAAGTGTTATAGAAAAATTCTCAAATACAATTGACAAATCGGACTTACGTAGCCTATAAGTATGGATCCTTGGCTTTAATTTCCCATTTCTCCAAATGAGTGACAAACATAAATGTGCCCACAAATAGCCAAATTCACTTAGAGCTGAACAAAATTTACACAATTTTAATCTTTAAAATTTTATAGAAAAATCCTCAAATACAATTGAGAAATCGGACTTACGTAGCCTATAAGTATGGATCCTTGGTTTTAATTTCCCATTGGTCTAAATGAGTGACAAACAAGTGTTATAAAAAAATTCTCAAATACAATTGAGAAATCGGACTTACATAGCCTATAAGTATGGATCCTTGGCTTTAATTTCCTATTGGTCCAAATGAGTGACAAACAAGTGTTATAAAAAAATTCTCAAATACAATTGAGAAATCGGACTTACATAGCCTATAAGTATGGATCCTTGGCTTTAATTTCCTATTGGTCCAAATTAGTGACAAACAAGTGTTATAAAAAAATTCTCAAATACAATTGAGAAATCGGACTTACATAGCCTATAAGTATGGATCCTTGGCTTTAATTTGCCATTGGTCCAAATGAGTGACAAACAAGTGTTATAGAAAAATTCTCAAATACAATTGAGAAATCGGACGTACATAGTCTATAAGTATGGATCCTTGGCTTTAATTTCCCATTGGTCCAAATGAGTGGCAAACAAGTGTTATAGAAAAATTCTCAAATACAATTGAGAAATCGGACTTACATAGCCTATAAGTATGGATCCTTGGCTTTAATTTCCCATTGGTCCAAATGAGTGACAAACAAGTGTTATTGAAAAATTCTCAAATACAATTGAGAAATCGGACTTACGTAGCCTATAAGTATGGATCCTTGGCTTTAATTTCCCATTGGTCCAAATGAGTGACAAACAAGTGTTATAGAAAAATTCTCAAATACAATTGAGAAATCGGACTTACATAGCCTATAAGTATGGATCCTTGGCTTTAATTTCCCATTGGTCCAAATGAGTGACAAACAAGTGTTATTGAAAAATTCTCAAATACAATTGAGAAATCGGACTTACGTAGCCTATAAGTATGAATCCTTGGCTTTAATTTCCCATTGGTCCAAATGAGTGACAAACAAGTGTTATTGAAAAATTCTCAAATACAATTGAGAAATCGGACTTACATAGCCTATAAGTATGGATCCATGGCTTTAATTTCCCATTGGTCCAAATGAGTGACAAACAAGTGTTATAGAAAAATTCTCAAATACAATTGAGAAATCGGACTTACGTAGCCTATAAGTATGGATCCTTGGCTTTAATTTCCCATTGGTCCAAATGAGTGACAAACAAGTGTTATAGAAAAATTCTCAAATACAATTGAGAAATCGGACTTACATAGCCTATAAGTATGGATCCTTGGCTTTAATTTCCCATTGGTCCAAATGAGTGACAAACATAAATGTGCCCACAAATAGCCAAATTCACGTAGAGCTGAACAAAATTTACACAATTTTAATCTTTAAAATTTTATAGAAAAATTCTCAAATACAATTGAGAAATCGGACTTACATAGCCTATAAGTATGGATCCTTGGCTTTAATTTCCCATTGGTCCAAATGAGTGACAAACAAGTGTTATAGAAAAATTCTCAAATACAATTGAGAAATCGGACTTACGTAGCCTATAAGTATGAATCCTTGGCTTTAATTTCCCATTGGTCCAAATGAGTGACAAACAAGTGTTATAGAAAAATTCTCAAATACAATTGAGAAATCGGACTTACGTAGCCTACAAGTATGAATCCTTGGCTTTAATTTCCCATTGGTCCAAATGAGTGAAAAATAAGTGTTATAGAAAAATTCTCAAATACAATTGAGAAATCGGACTTACATAGTCTATAAGTATGGATCCTTGGCTTTAATTTGCCATTGGTCCAAATGAGTGACAAACAAGTGTTATAGAAAAATTCTCAAATACAATTGAGAAATCGGACGTACATAGTCTATAAGTATGGATCCTTGGCTTTAATTTCCCATTGGTCCAAATGAGTGGCAAACAAGTGTTATAGAAAAATTCTCAAATACAATTGAGAAATCGGACTTACATAGCCTATAAGTATGGATCCTTGGCTTTAATTTCCCATTTCTCCAAATGAGTGACAAACAAGTGTTATAGAAAAATTCTCAAATACAATTGAGAAATCGGACTTACATAGTCTATAAGTATGGATCCTTGGCTTTAATTTGCCATTGGTCCAAATGAGTGACAAACAAGTGTTATAGAAAAATTCTCAAATACAATTGAGAAATCGGACGTACATAGTCTATAAGTATGGATCCTTGGCTTTAATTTCCCATTGGTCCAAATGAGTGGCAAACAAGTGTTATAGAAAAATTCTCAAATACAATTGAGAAATCGGACTTACGTAGCCTATTAGTATGTGTCCTTGGCTTTAATTTCCCATTGGTCCAAATGAGTGACAAACATAAATGTGCCCACAAATAGCCAAATTCACTTAGAGCTGAACAAAATTTACACAATTTTAATCTTTAAAATTTTATAGAAAAATTCTCAAATACAATTGAGAAATAGGACTAACGTAGCCTATAAGTATGGATCCTTGGCTTTAATTTCCCATTTCTCCAAATGAGTGACAAACAAGTGTTATAGAAAAATTCTCAAATACAATTGAGAAATAGGACTAACGTAGCCTATAAGTATGGATCCTTGGCTTTAATTTCCCATTTCTCCAAATGAGTGACAAACAAGTGTTATAGAAAAATTCTCAAATACAATTGAGAAATCGGACTTACGTAGCCTATAAGTATGGATCCTTGGCTTTAATTTCCCATTTCTCCAAATGAGTGACAAACATAAATGTGCCCACAAATAGCCAAATTCACTTAGAGCTGAACAAAATTTACACAATTTTAATCTTTAAAATTTTATAGAAAAATTCTCAAATACAATTGAGAAATAGGACTAACGTAGCCTATAAGTATGGATCCTTGGCTTTAATTTCCCATTTCTCCAAATGAGTGACAAACAAGTGTTATAGAAAAATTCTCAAATACAATTGAGAAATAGGACTAACGTAGCCTATAAGTATGGATCCTTGGCTTTAATTTCCCATTTCTCCAAATGAGTGACAAACAAGTGTTATAGAAAAATTCTCAAATACAATTGAGAAATCGGACTTACATAGTCTATAAGTATGGATCCTTGGCTTTAATTTGCCATTGGTCCAAATGAGTGACAAACAAGTGTTATAGAAAAATTCTCAAATACAATTGAGAAATCGGACGTACATAGTCTATAAGTATGGATCCTTGGCTTTAATTTCCCATTGGTCCAAATGAGTGGCAAACAAGTGTTATAGAAAAATTCTCAAATACAATTGAGAAATCGGACTTACATAGCCTATAAGTATGGATCCTTGGCTTTAATTTCCCATTTCTCCAAATGAGTGACAAACAAGTGTTATAGAAAAATTCTCAAATACAATTGAGAAATCGGACTTACATAGTCTATAAGTATGGATCCTTGGCTTTAATTTGCCATTGGTCCAAATGAGTGACAAACAAGTGTTATAGAAAAATTCTCAAATACAATTGAGAAATCGGACGTACATAGTCTATAAGTATGGATCCTTGGCTTTAATTTCCCATTGGTCCAAATGAGTGGCAAACAAGTGTTATAGAAAAATTCTCAAATACAATTGAGAAATCGGACTTACGTAGCCTATTAGTATGTGTCCTTGGCTTTAATTTCCCATTGGTCCAAATGAGTGACAAACATAAATGTGCCCACAAATAGCCAAATTCACTTAGAGCTGAACAAAATTTACACAATTTTAATCTTTAAAATTTTATAGAAAAATTCTCAAATACAATTGAGAAATAGGACTAACGTAGCCTATAAGTATGGATCCTTGGCTTTAATTTCCCATTTCTCCAAATGAGTGACAAACAAGTGTTATAGAAAAATTCTCAAATACAATTGAGAAATAGGACTAACGTAGCCTATAAGTATGGATCCTTGGCTTTAATTTCCCATTTCTCCAAATGAGTGACAAACAAGTGTTATAGAAAAATTCTCAAATACAATTGAGAAATCGGACTTACGTAGCCTATAAGTATGGATCCTTGGCTTTAATTTCCCATTTCTCCAAATGAGTGACAAACATAAATGTGCCCACAAATAGCCAAATTCACTTAGAGCTGAACAAAATTTACACAATTTTAATCTTTAAAATTTTATAGAAAAATTCTCAAATACAATTGAGAAATAGGACTAACGTAGCCTATAAGTATGGATCCTTGGCTTTAATTTCCCATTTCTCCAAATGAGTGACAAACAAGTGTTATAGAAAAATTCTCAAATACAATTGAGAAATAGGACTAACGTAGCCTATAAGTATGGATCCTTGGCTTTAATTTCCCATTTCTCCAAATGAGTGACAAACATAAATGTGCCCACAAATAGCCAAATTCACTTAGAGCTGAACAAAATTTACACAATTTTAATCTTTAAAATTTTATAGAAAAATTCTCAAATACAATTGAGAAATAGGACTAACGTAGCCTATAAGTATGGATCCTTGGCTTTAATTTCCCATTTCTACAAATGAGTGACAAACAAGTGTTATAGAAAAATTCTCAAATACAATTGAGAAATCGGACTTACGTAGCCTATAAGTATGGATCCTTGGCTTTAATTTCCCATTTCTCCAAATGAGTGACAAACATAAATGTGCCCACAAATAGCCAAATTCACTTAGAGCTGAACAAAATTTACACAATTTTAATCTTTAAAATTTTATAGAAAAATTCTCAAATACAATTGAGAAATAGGACTTACGTATCCTATAAGTATGGATCCTTGGCTTTAATTTCCCATTTCTCCAAATGAGTGACAAACAAGTGTTATAGAAAAATTCTCAAATACAATTGACAAATCGGACTTACGTAGCCTATAAGTATGGATCCTTGGCTTTAATTTCCCATTTCTCCAAATGAGTGACAAACATAAATGTGCCCACAAATAGCCAAATTCACTTAGAGCTGAACAAAATTTACACAATTTTAATCTTTAAAATTTTATAGAAAAATCCTCAAATACAATTGAGAAATCGGACTTACGTAGCCTATAAGTATGGATCCTTGGCTTTAATTTCCCATTGGTCCAAATGAGTGACAAACAAGTGTTATAAAAAAATTCTCAAATACAATAGAGAAATCGGACTTACATAGCATATAAGAATGGATCCTTGGCTTTAATTTCCTATTGGTCCAAATGAGTGACAAACAAGTGTTATAAAAAAATTCTCAAATACAATTGAGAAATCGGACTTACATAGCCTATAAGTATGGATCCTTGGCTTTAATTTCCCATTGGTCCAAATGAGTGACAAACAAGTGTTATAGAAAAATTCTCAAATACAATTGAGAAATCGGACTTACATAGCCTATAAGTATGGATCCTTGGCTTTAATTTCCCATTGGTCCAAATGAGTGACAAACATAAATGTGCCCACAAATAGCCAAATTCACGTAGAGCTGAACAAAATTTACACAATTTTACGGCCGTATTCATAAAAAAATATTATTGTAGGTTTATAGAGTACAATAGCTATCGTAGACTTTTCGTTGTATTAATGATTAATAAAAATTGGTATTCATAAAAGAACAATATCAGTTTTATAGCTGTTGAACGATTGTAGCGACTTTATGTGAATGTATGGCAACTCTCTTTTTATGTGGTTGTCATTTAGTTCTTAGTGATGCTTTAAACCACTGTTTGCTAAACCCGATAATCAAGTAGATATCAGGTTTTCTATAAATTATTTAAAAAATTGAATGAAAAATATATGTTTGCAAAATAAGAAACATAAAAAATGAGTTTGCGAACAATTTTAAATGAAAATCAATAAAGAAACTGTTACCATTTATCAATTTTTGTGATATACGGTAGCAAAGGTAACCGAATAATGAGTTTGTTTACCTTTAATTTACATCACTGCTATAATTTGTCAGAATTTTATTTTATTTCTTTGATTTGTGCTTCAAGTAAACGTACATACATATGTATTTATAATTTGTGTAATTAAAATGGATGCAACTAATAACAAACAAGAACTTTCAGAAAATGAAATGGAAAACATGGTAAATAAGTATTATTAATACATGCTACATATCTACACACTTATATACATACATATATGTATGTATGTCACCATATTTTATATTTACTTGAATATAATGCAAAATGTCACTTTATTTTTGGTTTAAAGAAGGGCAAATCCAACAATAAATTTTTTGACTTTACTGATGGTTTACTAAAGGTTTAATAAAATTTTTTCGTTTATGAATACAACTTTAACAATTTTGGCTGATAAACCGCCAATAAATCTCAAATAAATTTTTATGAATACGGCTGTTAATCTTTAAAATTTTATAGAAAAATTCTCAAATACAATTGAGAAATCGGACTTACGTAGCCTATAAGTATGGATCCTTGGCTTTAATTTCCCATTGGTCCAAATGAGTGACAAACAAGTGTTATAGAAAAATTCTCAAATACAATTGAGAAATCGGACTTACATAGCCTATAAGTATGGATCCTTGGCTTTAATTTCCTATTGGTCCAAATTAGTGACAAACAAGTGTTATAAAAAAATTCTCAAATACAATTGAGAAATCGGACTTACATAGCCTATAAGTATGGATCCTTGGCTTTAATTTCCTATTGGTCCAAATGAGTGACAAACAAGTGTTATAGAAAAATTCTCAAATACAATTGAGAAATCGGACGTACATAGTCTATAAGTATGGATCCTTGGCTTTAATTTCCCATTGGTCCAAATGAGTGGCAAACAAGTGTTATAGAAAAATTCTCAAATACAATTGAGAAATCGGACTTACATAGCCTATAAGTATGGATCCTTGGCTTTAATTTCCCATTGGTCCAAATGAGTGACAAACAAGTGTTATTGAAAAATTCTCAAATACAATTGAGAAATCGGACGTACATAGTCTATAAGCATGGATCCTTGGCTTTAATTTCCCATTGGTCCAAATGAGTGACAAACAAGTGTTATAGAAAAATTCTCAAATACAATTGAGAAATCGGACTTACATAGCCTATAAGTATGGATCCTTGGCTTTAATTTCCCATTGGTCCAAATGAGTGACAAACAAGTGTTATTGAAAAATTCTCAAATACAATTGAGAAATCGGACTTACATAGCCTATAAGTATGGATCCTTGGCTTTAATTTCCCATTGGTCCAAATGAGTGACAAACAAGTGTTATTGAAAAATTCTCAAATACAATTGAGAAATCGGACGTACATAGTCTATAAGCATGGATCCTTGGCTTTAATTTCCCATTTCTCCAAATAAGTGACAAACAAGTGTTATAGAAAAATTCTCAAATACAATTGAGAAATCGGACTTACATAGTCTATAAGTATGGATCCTTGGCTTTAATTTCCCATTGGTCCAAATGAGTGACAAACAAGTGTTATAGAAAAATTCTCAAATACAATTGAGAAATCGGACTTACATAGCCTATAAGTATGGATCCTCGGCTTTAATTTCCCATTGGTCCAAATGAGTGACAAACATAAATGTGCCCACAAATAGCCAAATTCACGTAGAGCTGAACAAAATTTACACAATTTTAATCTTTAAAATTTTATAGAAAAATTCTCAAATACAATTGAGAAATCGGACTTACGTAGCCTATAAGTATGGATCCTTGGCTTTAATTTCCCATTTCTCCAAATGAGTGACAAACAAGTGTTATAGAAAAATTCTCAAATACAATTGAGAAATCGGACTTACATAGTATATAAGTATGGATCCTTGGCTTTAATTTCCCTTTGGTCCAAATGTGACAAACAAGTGTTATAGAAAAATTCTCAAATACAATTGAGAAATCGGACTTACATAGCCTATAAGTATGGATCCTTGGCTTCAATTTCCCATTGGTCCAAATGAGTGACAAACAAGTGTTATAGAAAAATTCTCAAATACAATTGAGAAATCGGACTTACATAGTATATAAGTATGGATCCTTGGCTTTAATTTCCCTTTGGTCCAAATGTGACAAACAAGTGTTATAGAAAAATTCTCAAATACAATTGAGAAATCGGACTTACATAGCCTATAAGTATGGATCCTTGGCTTCAATTTCGCACTGGTCCAAATGAGTGACAAACATAAATGTGCCCACAAATAGCCAAATTCACGTAGAGCTGAACAAAATTTACACAATTTTAATCTTTAAAATTTTATAGAAAAATTCTCAAATACAATTGAGAAATCGGACTTACGTAGCCTATAAGTATGGATCCTTGGCTTTAATTTCCCATTGGTCCAAATGAGTGACAAACAAGTGTTATAGAAAAATTCTCAAATACAATTGAGAAATCGGACTTACATAGTATATAAGTATGGATCCTTGGCTTTAATTTCCCTTTGGTCCAAATGTGACAAACAAGTGTTATAGAAAAATTCTCAAATACAATTGAGAAATCGGACTTACATAGCCTATAAGTATGGATCCTTGGCTTCAATTTCGCACTGGTCCAAATGAGTGACAAACATAAATGTGCCCACAAATAGCCAAATTCACGTAGAGCTGAACAAAATTTACACAATTTTAATCTTTAAAATTTTATAGAAAAATTCTCAAATACAATTGAGAAATCGGACTTACGTAGCCTATAAGTATGGATCCTTGGCTTTAATTTCCCTTTGGTCCAAATGAGTGACAAACATAAATGTGCCCACAAATAGCCAAATTCACGTAGAGCTGAACAAAATTTACACAATTTTAATCTTTAAAATTTTATAGAAAAATTCTCAAATACAATTGAGAAATCGGACTTACGTAGCCTATAAGTATGGATCCTTGGCTTTAATTTCCCATTGGTCCAAATGAGTGACAAACATAAATATGCCCACAAATAGCCAAATTCACGTAGAGCTGAACAAAATTTACACAATTTTAATCTTTAAAATTTTATAGAAAATTCTCAAATACAATTGAGAAATCGGACTTACATAGCCTATAAGTATGGATCCTTGGCTTTAATTTCCCATTGGTCCAAATGAGTGACAAACAAGTGTTATAGAAAAATTCTCAAATACAATTGAGAAATCGGACTTACGTAGCCTATAAGTATGGATCCTTGGCTTTAATTTCCCATTGGTCCAAATGAGTGACAAACATAAATGTGCCCACAAATAGCCAAATTCACGTAGAGCTGAACAAAATTTACACAATTTTAATCTTTAAAATTTTATAGAAAAATTCTCAAATACAATTGAGAAATCGGACTTACGTAGCCTATAAGTATGGATCCTTGGCTTTAATTTCCCATTGGTCCAAATGAGTGACAAACAAGTGTTATAGAAAAATTCTCAAATACAATTGAGAAATCGGACTTACATAGCCTATAAGTATGGATCCTTGGCTTTAATTTCCCATTGGTCCAAATGAGTGACAAACATAAATGTGCCCACAAATAGCCAAATTCACGTAGAGCTGAACAAAATTTACACAATTTTAATCTTTAAAATTTTATAGAAAAATTCTCAAATACAATTGAGAAATCGGACTTACGTAGCCTATAAGTATGGATCCTTGGCTTTAATTTCCCATTGGTCCAAATGAGTGACAAACAAGTGTTATAGAAAAATTCTCAAATACAATTGAGAAATCGGACTTACATAGCCTATAAGTATGGATCCTTGGCTTTAATTTCCCATTGGTCCAAATGAGTGACAAACATAAATGTGCCCACAAATAGCCAAATTCACGTAGAGCTGAACAAAATTTACACAATTTTAATCTTTAAAATTTTATAGAAAAATTCTCAAATACAATTGAGAAATCGGACTTACATAGCCTATAAGTATGGATCCTTGGCTTTAATTTCCCATTGGTCCAAATGAGTGACAAACAAGTGTTATAGAAAAATTCTCAAATACAATTGAGAAATCGGACTTACGTAGCCTATAAGTATGAATCCTTGGCTTTAATTTCCCATTGGTCCAAATGAGTGACAAACAAATGTTATAGAAAAATTCTCAAATACAATTGAGAAATCGGACTTACATAGCCTATAAGTATGGATCCTTGGCTTTAATTTCCCATTGGTCCAAATGAGTGACAAACAAGTGTTATAGAAAAATTCTCAAATACAATTGAGATATCGGACTTACATAGCCTATAAGTATGGATCCTTGGCTTTAATTTTCCATTGGTCCAAATGAGTGACAAACATAAATGTGCCCACAAATAGCTAAATTCACGTAGAGCTGAACAAAATTTACACAATTTTAATCTTTAAAATTTTATAAAAAAATTCTCAAATACAATTGAGAAATTGGACTTACATAGCCTATAAGTATGGATCCTTGGCTTTAATTTCCCATTGGTCGAAATGAGTGACAAACAAGTGTTATAGAAAAATTCTCAAATACAATTGAGAAATCGGACTTACGCAGCCTATAAGTATGGATCCATTACTTTAATTTCCCATTGGTCCAAATGAGTGACAAACAAGTGTTATAGAAAAATTCTCAAATACAATTGAGAAATCGGACTTACGTAGCCTATAAGTATGAATCCTTGGCTTTAATTTCCCATTGGTCCAAATGAGTGACAAACAAATGTTATAGAAAAATTCTCAAATACAATTGAGAAATCGGACTTACATAGCCTATAAGTATGGATCCTTGGCTTTAATTTCCCATTGGTCCAAATGAGTGACAAACATAAATGTGCCCACAAATAGCCAAATTCACGTAGAGCTGAACAAAATTTACACAATTTTAATCTTTAAAATTTTATAGAAAAATTCTCAAATACAATTGAGAAATCGGACTTACGTAGCCTATAAGTATGGATCCTTGGCTTTAATTTCCCATTGGTCCAAATGAGTGACAAACAAGTGTTATAGAAAAATTCTCAAATACAATTGAGAAATCGGACTTACATAGCCTATAAGTATGGATCCTTGGCTTTAATTTCCCATTGGTCCAAATGAGTGACAAACATAAATGTGCCCACAAATAGCCAAATTCACGTAGAGCTGAACAAAATTTACACAATTTTAATCTTTAAAATTTTATAGAAAAATTCTCAAATACAATTGAGAAATCGGACTTACATAGCCTATAAGTATGGATCCTTGGCTTTAATTTCCCATTGGTCCAAATGAGTGACAAACAAGTGTTATAGAAAAATTCTCAAATACAATTGAGAAATCGGACTTACGTAGCCTATAAGTATGAATCCTTGGCTTTAATTTCCCATTGGTCCAAATGAGTGACAAACAAATGTTATAGAAAAATTCTCAAATACAATTGAGAAATCGGACTTACATAGCCTATAAGTATGGATCCTTGGCTTTAATTTCCCATTGGTCCAAATGAGTGACAAACATAAATGTGCCCACAAATAGCCAAATTCACGTAGAGCTGAACAAAATTTACACAATTTTAATCTTTAAAATTTTATAGAAAAATTCTCAAATACAATTGAGAAATCGGACTTACATAGCCTATAAGTATGGATCCTTGGCTTTAATTTCCCATTGGTCCAAATGAGTGACAAACAAGTGTTATAGAAAAATTCTCAAATACAATTGAGAAATCGGACTTACGTAGCCTATAAGTATGAATCCTTGGCTTTAATTTCCCATTGGTCCAAATGAGTGACAAACAAATGTTATAGAAAAATTCTCAAATACAATTGAGAAATCGGACTTACATAGCCTATAAGTATGGATCCTTGGCTTTAATTTCCCATTGGTCCAAATGAGTGACAAACATAAATGTGCCCACAAATAGCCAAATTCACGTAGAGCTGAACAAAATTTACACAATTTTAATCTTTAAAATTTTATAAAAAAATTCTCAAATACAATTGAGAAATTGGACTTACATAGCCTATAAGTATGGATCCTTGGCTTTAATTTCCCATTGGTCCAAATGAGTGACAAACAAGTGTTATAGAAAAATTCTCAAATACAATTGAGAAATCGGACTTACGCAGCCTATAAGTATGGATCCATTACTTTAATTTCCCATTGGTCCAAATGAGTGACAAACAAGTGTTATAGAAAAATTCTCAAATACAATTGAGAAATCGGACTTACGTAGCCTATAAGTATGAATCCTTGGCTTTAATTTCCCATTGATCCAAATGAGTGACAAACAAGTGTTATAGAAAAATTCTCAAATACAATTGAGAAATCGGACTTACGTAGCCTATAAGTATGAATCCTTGGCTTTAATTTCCCATTGGTCCAAATGAGTGACAAACAAATGTTATAGAAAAATTCTCAAATACAATTGAGAAATCGGACTTACATAGCCTATAAGTATGGATCCTTGGCTTTAATTTCCCATTGGTCCAAATGAGTGACAAACATAAATGTGCCCACAAATAGCCAAATTCACGTAGAGCTGAACAAAATTTACACAATTTTAATCTTTAAAATTTTATAAAAAAATTCTCAAATACAATTGAGAAATTGGACTTACATAGCCTATAAGTATGGATCCTTGGCTTTAATTTCCCATTGGTCCAAATGAGTGACAAACAAGTGTTATAGAAAAATTCTCAAATACAATTGAGAAATCGGACTTACGCAGCCTATAAGTATGGATCCATTACTTTAATTTCCCATTGGTCCAAATGAGTGACAAACAAGTGTTATAGAAAAATTCTCAAATACAATTGAGAAATCGGACTTACGTAGCCTATAAGTATGAATCCTTGGCTTTAATTTCCCATTGATCCAAATGAGTGACAAACAAGTGTTATAGAAAAATTCTCAAATACAATTGAGAAATCGGACTTACGTAGCCTATAAGTATGAATCCTTGGCTTTAATTTCCCATTGGTCCAAATGAGTGACAAACAAATGTTATAGAAAAATTCTCAAATACAATTGAGAAATCGGACTTACATAGCCTATAAGTATGGATCCTTGGCTTTAATTTCCCATTGGTCCAAATGAGTGACAAACATAAATGTGCCCACAAATAGCCAAATTCACGTAGAGCTGAACAAAATTTACACAATTTTAATCTTTAAAATTTTATAAAAAAATTCTCAAATACAATTGAGAAATTGGACTTACATAGCCTATAAGTATGGATCCTTGGCTTTAATTTCCCATTGGTCCAAATGAGTGACAAACAAGTGTTATAGAAAAATTCTCAAATACAATTGAGAAATCGGACTTACGCAGCCTATAAGTATGGATCCATTACTTTAATTTCCCATTGGTCCAAATGAGTGACAAACAAGTGTTATAGAAAAATTCTCAAATACAATTGAGAAATCGGACTTACGTAGCCTATAAGTATGAATCCTTGGCTTTAATTTCCCATTGATCCAAATGAGTGACAAACAAATGTTATAGAAAAATTCTCAAATACAATTGAGAAATCGGACTTACGTAGCCTATAAGTATGGATCCTTGGCTTTAATTTCCCATTGGTCCAAATGAGTGACAAACAAGTGTTATAGAAAAATTCTCAAATACAATTGAGAAATCGGACTTACATAGCCTATAAGTATGGATCCTTGGCTTTAATTTCCCATTGGTCCAAATGAGTGACAAACAAGTGTTATAGAAAAATTCTCAAATACAATTGAGAAATCGGACTTACATAGCCTATAAGTATGGATCCTTGGCTTTAATTTCCCATTGGTCCAAATGAGTGACAAACATAAATGTGCCCACAAATAGCCAAATTCACGTAGAGCTGAACAAAATTTACACAATTTTAATCTTTAAAATTTTATAGAAAAATTCTCAAATACAATTGAGAAATCGGACTTACGTAGCTATAAGTATGGATCCTTGGCTTTAATTTCCCATTGGTCCAAATGAGTGACAAACAAGTGTTATAGAAAAATTCTCAAATACAATTGAGAAATCGGACTTACGTAGCCAATAAGTATGGATCCTTGGCTTTAATTTCCCATTGGTCCAAATGAGTGACAAACAAGTGTTATAAAAAAATTCTCAAATACAATTGAGAAATCGGACTTACGTAGCCTATAAGTATGGATCCTTGGCTTTAATTTCCCATTGGTCCAAATGAGTGACAAACAAGTGTTATAGAAAAATTCTCAAATACAATTGAGAAATCGGACTTACGTAGCCTATAAGTATGGATCCTTGGCTTTAATTTCCCATTGGTCCAAATGAGTGACAAACAAGTGTTATAAAAAAATTCTCAAATACAATTGAGAAATCGGACTTACGTAGCCTATAAGTATGGATCCTTGGCTTTAATTTCCCATTGGTCCAAATGAGTGACAAACAAGTGTTATAGAAAAATTCTCAAATACAATTGAGAAATCGGACTTACGTAGCCTATAAGTATGGATCCTTGGCTTTAATTTCCCATTGGTCCAAATGAGTGACAAACAAGTGTTATAAAAAAATTCTCAAATACAATTGAGAAATCGGACTTACGTAGCCTATAAGTATGGATCCTTGGCTTTAATTTCCCATTGGTCCAAATGAGTGACAAACAAGTCTTATAAAAAAATTCTCAAATACAATTGAGAAATCGGACTTACGTAGCCTATAAGTATGGATCCTTGGCTTTAATTTCCCATTGGTCCAAATGAGTGACAAACAAGTGTTATAGAAAAATTCTCAAATACAATTGAGAAATCGGACTTACGTAGCCTATAAGTATGGATCCTTGGCTTTAATTTCCCATTGGTCCAAATGAGTGACAAACAAGTGTTATAAAAAAATTCTCAAATACAATTGAGAAATCGGACTTACGTAGCCTATAAGTATGGATCCTTGGCTTTAATTTCCCATTGGTCCAAATGAGTGACAAACAAGTGTTATAGAAAAATTCTCAAATACAATTGAGAAATCGGACTTACGTAGCCTATAAGTATGGATCCTTGGCTTTAATTTCCCATTGGTCCAAATGAGTGACAAACAAGTGTTATAAAAAAATTCTCAAATACAATTGAGAAATCGGACTTACGTAGCCTATAAGTATGGATCCTTGGCTTTAATTTCCCATTGGTCCAAATGAGTGACAAACAAGTGTTATAAAAAAATTCTCAAATACAATTGAGAAATCGGACTTACGTAGCCTATAAGTATGGATCCTTGGCTTTAATTTCCCATTGGTCCAAATGAGTGACAAACAAGTGTTATAAAAAAATTCTCAAATACAATTGAGAAATCGGACTTACATAGCCTATAAGTATGGATCCTTGGCTTTAATTTCCCATTGGTCCAAATGAGTGACAAACAAGTGTTATAAAAAAATTCTCAAATACAATTGAGATATCGGACTTACATAGCCTATAAGTATGGATCCTTGGCTTTAATTTCCCATTGGTCCAAATGAGTGACAAACAAGTGTTATAGAAAAATTCTCAAATACAATTGCGAAATCGGACTTACATAGCCTATAAGTATGGATCCTTGGCTTTAATTTCCCATTGGTCCAAATGAGTAACAAACATAAATGTGCCCACAAATAGCCAAATTCACGTAGAGCTGAACAAAATTTACACAATTTTAATCTTTAAAATTTTATAGAAAAATTCTCAAATACAATTGAGAAATCGGACTTACGTAGCCTATAAGTATGGATCCATTACTTTAATTTCCCATTGGTCCAAATGAGTGACAAACAAGTGTTATAGAAAAATTCTCAAATACAATTGAGAAATCGGACTTACATAGCCTATAAGTATGGATCCTTGGCTTTAATTTCCCATTGGTCCAAATGAGTGACAAACAAGTGTTATAGAAAAATTCTTAAATACAATTGAGAAATCGGACTTACGTAGCCTATAAATATGGATCCTTGGCTTTAATTTCCAATTGGTCCAAATGAGTGACAAACAAGTGTTATAAAAAAATTCTCAAATACAATTGAGAAATCGGACTTACGTAGCCTATAAGTATGGATCCTTGGCTTTAATTTCCCATTGGTCCAAATGAGTGACAAACAAGTGTTATAGAAAAATTCTCAAATACAATTGAGAAATCGGACTTACGTAGCCTATAAGTATGGATCCTTGGCTTTAATTTCCCATTGGTCCAAATGAGTGACAAACAAGTGTTATAAAAAAATTCTCAAATACAATTGAGAAATCGGACTTACGTAGCCTATAAGTATGGATCCTTGGCTTTAATTTCCCATTGGTCCAAATGAGTGACAAACAAGTGTTATAGAAAAATTCTCAAATACAATTGAGAAATCGGACTTACGTAGCCTATAAGTATGGACCCTTGGCTTTAATTTCCCATTGGTCCAAATGAGTGACAAACAAGTGTTATAAAAAAATTCTCAAATACAATTGAGAAATCGGACTTACGTAGCCTATAAGTATGGATCCATTACTTTAATTTCCCATTGGTCCAAATGAGTGACAAACAAGTGTTATAGAAAAATTCTCAAATACAATTGAGAAATCGGACTTACATAGCCTATAAGTATGGATCCTTGGCTTTAATTTCCTATTGGTCCAAATGAGTGACAAACAAGTGTTATAGAAAAATTCTCAAATACAATTGAGAATTCGGACTTACGTAGCCTATAAGTATGGATCCTTGGCTTTAATTTCCCATTGGTCCAAATGAGTGACAAACAAGTGTTATAGAAAAATTCTCAAATACAATTGAGAAATCGGACTTACATAGCCTATAAGTATGGATCCTTGGCTTTAATTTCCCATTGGTCCAAATGAGTGACAAACAAGTGTTATAAAAAAATTCTCAAATACAATTGAGATATCGGACTTACATAGCCTATAAGTATGGATCCTTGGCTTTAATTTCCCATTGGTCCAAATGAGTGACAAACAAGTGTTATAAAAAAATTCTCAAATACAATTGAGAAATCGGACTTACGTAGCCTATAAGTATGGATCCTTGGCTTTAATTTCCCATTGGTCCAAATGAGTGACAAACAAGTGTTATAAAAAAATTCTCAAATACAATTGAGAAATCGGACTTACGTAGCCTATAAGTATGGATCCTTGGCTTTAATTTCCCATTGGTCCAAATGAGTGACAAACAAGTGTTATAAAAAAATTCTCAAATACAATTGAGAAATCGGACTTACGTAGCCTATAAGTATGGATCCATTACTTTAATTTCCCATTGGTCCAAATGAGTGACAAACAAGTGTTATAGAAAAATTCTCAAATACAATTGAGAAATCGGACTTACATAGCCTATAAGTATGGATCCTTGGCTTTAATTTCCTATTGGTCCAAATGAGTGACAAACAAGTGTTATAGAAAAATTCTCAAATACAATTGAGAATTCGGACTTACGTAGCCTATAAGTATGGATCCTTGGCTTTAATTTCCCATTGGTCCAAATGAGTGACAAACAAGTGTTATAAAAAAATTCTCAAATACAATTGAGAAATCGGACTTACATAGCCTATAAGTATGGATCCTTGGCTTTAATTTCCCATTGGTCCAAATGAGTGACAAACAAGTGTTATAAAAAAATTCTCAAATACAATTGAGATATCGGACTTACATAGCCTATAAGTATGGATCCTTGGCTTTAATTTCCCATTGGTCCAAATGAGTGACAAACAAGTGTTATAGAAAAATTCTCAAATACAATTGAGAAATCGGACTTACGTAGCCTATAAGTATGGATCCTTGGCTTTAATTTCCCATTGGTCCAAATGAGTGACAAACAAGTGTTATAGAAAAATTCTCAAATACAATTGAGAAATCGGACTTACGTAGCCTATAAGTATGGATCCTTGGCTTTAATTTCCCATTGGTCCAAATGAGTGACAAACAAGTGTTATAAAAAAATTCTCAAATACAATTGAGATATCGGACTTACATAGCCTATAAGTATGGATCCTTGGCTTTAATTTCCCATTGGTCCAAATGAGTGACAAACAAGTGTTATAAAAAAATTCTCAAATACAATTGAGAAATCGGACTTACGTAGCCTATAAGTATGGATCCTTGGCTTTAATTTCCCATTGGTCCAAATGAGTGACAAACAAGTGTTATAAAAAAATTCTCAAATACAATTGAGATATCGGACTTACATAGCCTATAAGTATGGATCCTTGGCTTTAATTTCCCATTGGTCCAAATGAGTGACAAACAAGTGTTATAAAAAAATTCTCAAATACAATTGAGATATCGGACTTACATAGCCTATAAGTATGGATCCTTGGCTTTAATTTCCCATTGGTCCAAATGAGTGACAAACAAGTGTTATAAAAAAATTCTCAAATACAATTGAGAAATCGGACTTACGTAGCCTATAAGTATGGATCCTTGGCTTTAATTTCCCATTGGTCCAAATGAGTGACAAACAAGTGTTATAAAAAAATTCTCAAATACAATTGAGAAATCGGACTTACGTAGCCTATAAGTATGGATCCTTGGCTTTAATTTCCCATTGGTCCAAATGAGTGACAAACAAGTGTTATAAAAAAATTCTCAAATACAATTGAGAAATCGGACTTACGTAGCCTATAAGTATGGATCCATTACTTTAATTTCCCATTGGTCCAAATGAGTGACAAACAAGTGTTATAAAAAAATTCTCAAATACAATTGAGAAATCGGACTTACGTAGCCTATAAGTATGGATCCATTACTTTAATTTCCCATTGGTCCAAATGAGTGACAAACAAGTGTTATAGAAAAATTCTCAAATACAATTGAGAAATCGGACTTACATAGCCTATAAGTATGGATCCTTGGCTTTAATTTCCTATTGGTCCAAATGAGTGACAAACAAGTGTTATAGAAAAATTCTCAAATACAATTGAGAATTCGGACTTACGTAGCCTATAAGTATGGATCCTTGGCTTTAATTTCCCATTGGTCCAAATGAGTGACAAACAAGTGTTATAAAAAAATTCTCAAATACAATTGAGAAATCGGACTTACATAGCCTATAAGTATGGATCCTTGGCTTTAATTTCCCATTGGTCCAAATGAGTGACAAACAAGTGTTATAAAAAAATTCTCAAATACAATTGAGATATCGGACTTACATAGCCTATAAGTATGGATCCTTGGCTTTAATTTCCCATTGGTCCAAATGAGTGACAAACAAGTGTTATAGAAAAATTCTCAAATACAATTGAGAAATCGGACTTACGTAGCCTATAAGTATGGATCCTTGGCTTTAATTTCCCATTGGTCCAAATGAGTGACAAACAAGTGTTATAGAAAAATTCTCAAATACAATTGAGAAATCGGACTTACGTAGCCTATAAGTATGGATCCTTGGCTTTAATTTCCCATTGGTCCAAATGAGTGACAAACAAGTGTTATAAAAAAATTCTCAAATACAATTGAGAAATCGGACTTACGTAGCCTATAAGTATGGATCCTTGGCTTTAATTTCCCATTGGTCCAAATGAGTGACAAACAAGTGTTATAGAAAAATTCTCAAATACAATTGAGAAATCGGACTTACGTAGCCTATAAGTATGGATCCTTGGCTTTAATTTCCCATTGGTCCAAATGAGTGACAAACAAGTGTTATAAAAAAATTCTCAAATACAATTGAGAAATCGGACTTACGTAGCCTATAAGTATGGATCCTTGGCTTTAATTTCCCATTGGTCCAAATGAGTGACAAACAAGTGTTATAGAAAAATTCTCAAATACAATTGAGAAATCGGACTTACGTAGCCTATAAGTATGGATCCTTCGCTTTAATTTCCCATTGGTCCAAATGAGTGACAAACAAGTGTTATAAAAAAATTCTCAAATACAATTGAGAAATCGGACTTACGTAGCCTATAAGTATGGATCCTTGGCTTTAATTTCCCATTGGTCCAAATGAGTGACAAACAGTGTTATAAAAAAATTCTCAAATACAATTGAGAAATCGGACTTACGTAGCCTATAAGTATGGATCCTTGGCTTTAATTTCCCATTGGTCCAAATGAGTGACAAACAAGTTTTATAAAAAAATTCTCAAATACAATTGAGAAATCGGACTTACATAGCCTATAAGTATGGATCCTTGGCTTTAATTTCCCATTGGTCCAAATGAGTGACAAACAAGTGTTATAAAAAAATTCTCAAATACAATTGAGATATCGGACTTACATAGCCTATAAGTATGGATCCTTGGCTTTAATTTCCCATTGGTCCAAATGAGTGACAAACAAGTGTTATAGAAAAATTCTCAAATACAATTGCGAAATCGGACTTACATAGCCTATAAGTATGGATCCTTGGCTTTAATTTCCCATTGGTCCAAATGAGTGACAAACATAAATGTGCCCACAAATAGCCAAATTCACGTAGAGCTGAACAAAATTTACACAATTTTAATCTTTAAAATTTTATAGAAAAATTCTCAAATACAATTGAGAAATCGGACTTACGTAGCCTATAAGTATGGATCCATTACTTTAATTTCCCATTGGTCCAAATGAGTGACAAACAAGTGTTATAGAAAAATTCTCAAATACAATTGAGAAATCGGACTTACATAGCCTATAAGTATGGATCCTTGGCTTTAATTTCCCATTGGTCCAAATGAGTGACAAACAAGTGTTATAAAAAAATTCTCAAATACAATTGAGAAATCGGACTTACGTAGCCTATAAGTATGGATCCTTGGCTTTAATTTCCCATTGGTCCAAATGAGTGACAAACAAGTGTTATAGAAAAATTCTCAAATACAATTGAGAAATCGGACTTACGTAGCCTATAAATATGGATCCTTGGCTTTAATTTCCCATTGGTCCAAATGAGTGACGAACAAGTGTTATAAAAAAATTCTCAAATACAATTGAGAAATCGGACTTACGTAGCCTATAAGTATGGATCCTTGGCTTTAATTTCCCATTGGTCCAAATGAGTGACAAACAAGTGTTATAGAAAAATTCTCAAATACAATTGAGAAATCGGACTTACGTAGCCTATAAGTATGGACCCTTGGCTTTAATTTCCCATTGGTCCAAATGAGTGACAAACAAGTGTTATAAAAAAATTCTCAAATACAATTGAGAAATCGGACTTACGCAGCCTATAAGTATGGATCCATTACTTTAATTTCCCATTGGTCCAAATGAGTGACAAACAAGTGTTATAGAAAAATTCTCAAATACAATTGAGAAATCGGACTTACATAGCCTATAAGTATGGATCCTTGGCTTTAATTTCCTATTGGTCCAAATGAGTGACAAACAAGTGTTATAGAAAAATTCTCAAATACAATTGAGAAATCGGACTTACGTAGCCTATAAGTATGGATCCTTGGCTTTGATTTCCCATTGGTCCAAATGAGTGACAAACAAGTGTTATAAAAAAATTCTCAAATACAATTGAGAAATCGGACTTACATAGCCTATAAGTATGGATCCTTGGCTTTAATTTCCCATTGGTCCAAATGAGTGACAAACAAGTATTATAAAAAAATTCTCAAATACAATTGAGATATCGGACTTACATAGCCTATAAGTATGGATCCTTGGCTTTAATTTCCCATTGGTCCAAATGAGTGACAAACATAAATGTGCCCACAAATAGCCAAATTCACGTAGAGCTGAACAAAATTTACACAATTTTAATCTTTAAAATTTTATAAAAAAATTCTCAAATACAATTGAGAAATCGGACTTACGTAGCCTATAAGTATGGATCCTTGGCTTTAATTTCCCATTGGTCCAAATGAGTGACAAACAAGTGTTATAGAAAAATTCTCAAATACAATTGAGAAATCGGACTTACGTAGGCTATAAGTATGGATCCTTGGCTTTAATTTCCCATTGGTCCAAATGAGTGACAAACAAGTGTTATAGAAAAATTCTCAAATACAATTGAGAAATCGGACTTACGTAGCCTATAAGTATGGATCCTTCGCTTTAATTTCCCATTGGTCCAAATGAGTGACAAACAAGTGTTATAAAAAAATTCTCAAATACAATTGAGAAATCGGACTTACGTAGCCTATAAGTATGGATCCTTGGCTTTAATTTCCCATTGGTCCAAATGAGTGACAAACAAGTGTTATAAAAAAATTCTCAAATACAATTGAGAAATCGGACTTACGTAGCCTATAAGTATGGATCCTTGGCTTTAATTTCCCATTGGTCCAAATGAGTGACAAACAAGTGTTATAAAAAAATTCTCAAATACAATTGAGAAATCGGACTTACATAGCCTATAAGTATGGATCCTTGGCTTTAATTTCCCATTGGTCCAAATGAGTGACAAACAAGTGTTATAAAAAAATTCTCAAATACAATTGAGATATCGGACTTACATAGCCTATAAGTATGGATCCTTGGCTTTAATTTCCCATTGGTCCAAATGAGTGACAAACAAGTGTTATAGAAAAATTCTCAAATACAATTGCGAAATCGGACTTACATAGCCTATAAGTATGGATCCTTGGCTTTAATTTCCCATTGGTCCAAATGAGTGACAAACATAAATGTGCCCACAAATAGCCAAATTCACGTAGAGCTGAACAAAATTTACACAATTTTAATCTTTAAAATTTTATAGAAAAATTCTCAAATACAATTGAGAAATCGGACTTACGTAGCCTATAAGTATGGATCCATTACTTTAATTTCCCATTGGTCCAAATGAGTGACAAACAAGTGTTATAGAAAAATTCTCAAATACAATTGAGAAATCGGACTTACGTAGGCTATAAGTATGGATCCTTGGCTTTAATTTCCCATTGGTCCAAATGAGTGACAAACAAGTGTTATAGAAAAATTCTCAAATACAATTGAGAAATCGGACTTACGTAGCCTATAAGTATGGATCCTTCGCTTTAATTTCCCATTGGTCCAAATGAGTGACAAACAAGTGTTATAGAAAAATTCTCAAATACAATTGAGAAATCGGACTTACGTAGCCTATAAGTATGGATCCTTCGCTTTAATTTCCCATTGGTCCAAATGAGTGACAAACAAGTGTTATAAAAAAATTCTCAAATACAATTGAGAAATCGGACTTACGTAGCCTATAAGTATGGATCCTTGGCTTTAATTTCCCATTGGTCCAAATGAGTGACAAACAAGTGTTATAGAAAAATTCTCAAATACAATTGAGAAATCGGACTTACGTAGCCTATAAGTATGGATCCTTCGCTTTAATTTCCCATTGGTCCAAATGAGTGACAAACAAGTGTTATAAAAAAATTCTCAAATACAATTGAGAAATCGGACTTACGTAGCCTATAAGTATGGATCCTTGGCTTTAATTTCCCATTGGTCCAAATGAGTGACAAACAAGTGTTATAAAAAAATTCTCAAATACAATTGAGAAATCGGACTTACGTAGCCTATAAGTATGGATCCTTGGCTTTAATTTCCCATTGGTCCAAATGAGTGACAAACAAGTGTTATAAAAAAATTCTCAAATACAATTGAGAAATCGGACTTACATAGCCTATAAGTATGGATCCTTGGCTTTAATTTCCCATTGGTCCAAATGAGTGACAAACAAGTGTTATAAAAAAATTCTCAAATACAATTGAGATATCGGACTTACATAGCCTATAAGTATGGATCCTTGGCTTTAATTTCCCATTGGTCCAAATGAGTGACAAACAAGTGTTATAGAAAAATTCTCAAATACAATTGCGAAATCGGACTTACATAGCCTATAAGTATGGATCCTTGGCTTTAATTTCCCATTGGTCCAAATGAGTGACAAACATAAATGTGCCCACAAATAGCCAAATTCACGTAGAGCTGAACAAAATTTACACAATTTTAATCTTTAAAATTTTATAGAAAAATTCTCAAATACAATTGAGAAATCGGACTTACATAGCCTATAAGTATGGATCCTTGGCTTTAATTTCCCATTTCTCCAAATGAGTGACAAACAAGTGTTATAGAAAAATTCTCAAATACAATTGAGAAATCGGACTTACATAGCCTATAAGTATGGATCCATGGCTTTAATTTCCCATTTCTCCAAATGAGTGACAAACAAGTGTTATAGAAAAATTCTCAAATACAATTGAGAAATCGGACTTACGTAGCCTATAAGTATGGATCCTTGGCTTTAATTTCCCATTTCTCCAAATGAGTGACAAACATAAATGTGCCCACAAATAGCCAAATTCACGTAGAGCTGAACAAAATTTACACAATTTTAATCTTTAAAATTTTATAGAAAAATTCTCAAATACAATTGAGAAATCGGACTTACGTAGCCTATAAGTATGGATCCATTACTTTAATTTCCCATTGGTCCAAATGAGTGACAAACATAAATGTGCCCACAAATAGCCAAATTCACGTAGAGCTGAACAAAATTTACACAATTTTAATCTTTAAAATTTTATAGAAAAATTCTCAAATACAATTGAGAAATCGGACTTACGTACCCTATAAGTATGGATCCTTGGCTTTAATTTCCCTTTGGTCCAAATGAGTGACAAACAAGTGTTATAGAAAAATTCTCAAATACAATTGAGAAATCGGACTTACGTACCCTATAAGTATGGATCCTTGGCTTTAATTTCCCATTGGTCCAAATGAGTGACAAACAAGTGTTATAAAAAAATTCTCAAATACAATTGAGAAATCGGACTTACGTAGCCTATAAGTATGGATCCTTGGCTTTAATTTCCCATTGGTCCAAATGAGTGACAAACAAGTGTTATAAAAAAATTCTCAAATACAATTGAGAAATCGGACTTACATAGCCTATAAGTATGGATCCTTGGCTTTAATTTCCCATTGGTCCAAATGAGTGACAAACAAGTGTTATAAAAAAATTCTCAAATACAATTGAGATATCGGACTTACATAGCCTATAAGTATGGATCCTTGGCTTTAATTTCCCATTGGTCCAAATGAGTGACAAACAAGTGTTATAGAAAAATTCTCAAATACAATTGCGAAATCGGACTTACATAGCCTATAAGTATGGATCCTTGGCTTTAATTTCCCATTGGTCCAAATGAGTGACAAACATAAATGTGCCCACAAATAGCCAAATTCACGTAGAGCTGAACAAAATTTACACAATTTTAATCTTTAAAATTTTATAGAAAAATTCTCAAATACAATTGAGAAATCGGACTTACGTAGCCTATAAGTATGGATCCATTACTTTAATTTCCCATTGGTCCAAATGAGTGACAAACAAGTGTTATAGAAAAATTCTCAAATACAATTGAGAAATCGGACTTACGTAGGCTATAAGTATGGATCCTTGGCTTTAATTTCCCATTGGTCCAAATGAGTGACAAACAAGTGTTATAGAAAAATTCTCAAATACAATTGAGAAATCGGACTTACGTAGCCTATAAGTATGGATCCTTCGCTTTAATTTCCCATTGGTCCAAATGAGTGACAAACAAGTGTTATAGAAAAATTCTCAAATACAATTGAGAAATCGGACTTACGTAGCCTATAAGTATGGATCCTTCGCTTTAATTTCCCATTGGTCCAAATGAGTGACAAACAAGTGTTATAAAAAAATTCTCAAATACAATTGAGAAATCGGACTTACGTAGCCTATAAGTATGGATCCTTGGCTTTAATTTCCCATTGGTCCAAATGAGTGACAAACAAGTGTTATAGAAAAATTCTCAAATACAATTGAGAAATCGGACTTACGTAGCCTATAAGTATGGATCCTTCGCTTTAATTTCCCATTGGTCCAAATGAGTGACAAACAAGTGTTATAAAAAAATTCTCAAATACAATTGAGAAATCGGACTTACGTAGCCTATAAGTATGGATCCTTGGCTTTAATTTCCCATTGGTCCAAATGAGTGACAAACAAGTGTTATAAAAAAATTCTCAAATACAATTGAGAAATCGGACTTACGTAGCCTATAAGTATGGATCCTTGGCTTTAATTTCCCATTGGTCCAAATGAGTGACAAACAAGTGTTATAAAAAAATTCTCAAATACAATTGAGAAATCGGACTTACATAGCCTATAAGTATGGATCCTTGGCTTTAATTTCCCATTGGTCCAAATGAGTGACAAACAAGTGTTATAAAAAAATTCTCAAATACAATTGAGAAATCGGACTTACATAGCCTATAAGTATGGATCCTTGGCTTTAATTTCCCATTGGTCCAAATGAGTGACAAACAAGTGTTATAAAAAAATTCTCAAATACAATTGAGATATCGGACTTACATAGCCTATAAGTATGGATCCTTGGCTTTAATTTCCCATTGGTCCAAATGAGTGACAAACAAGTGTTATAGAAAAATTCTCAAATACAATTGCGAAATCGGACTTACATAGCCTATAAGTATGGATCCTTGGCTTTAATTTCCCATTGGTCCAAATGAGTGACAAACATAAATGTGCCCACAAATAGCCAAATTCACGTAGAGCTGAACAAAATTTACACAATTTTAATCTTTAAAATTTTATAGAAAAATTCTCAAATACAATTGAGAAATCGGACTTACGTAGCCTATAAGTATGGATCCATTACTTTAATTTCCCATTGGTCCAAATGAGTGACAAACAAGTGTTATAGAAAAATTCTCAAATACAATTGAGAAATCGGACTTACGTAGGCTATAAGTATGGATCCTTGGCTTTAATTTCCCATTGGTCCAAATGAGTGACAAACAAGTGTTATAGAAAAATTCTCAAATACAATTGAGAAATCGGACTTACGTAGCCTATAAGTATGGATCCTTCGCTTTAATTTCCCATTGGTCCAAATGAGTGACAAACAAGTGTTATAGAAAAATTCTCAAATACAATTGAGAAATCGGACTTACGTAGCCTATAAGTATGGATCCTTCGCTTTAATTTCCCATTGGTCCAAATGAGTGACAAACAAGTGTTATAAAAAAATTCTCAAATACAATTGAGAAATCGGACTTACGTAGCCTATAAGTATGGATCCTTGGCTTTAATTTCCCATTGGTCCAAATGAGTGACAAACAAGTGTTATAGAAAAATTCTCAAATACAATTGAGAAATCGGACTTACGTAGCCTATAAGTATGGATCCTTCGCTTTAATTTCCCATTGGTCCAAATGAGTGACAAACAAGTGTTATAAAAAAATTCTCAAATACAATTGAGAAATCGGACTTACGTAGCCTATAAGTATGGATCCTTGGCTTTAATTTCCCATTGGTCCAAATGAGTGACAAACAAGTGTTATAAAAAAATTCTCAAATACAATTGAGAAATCGGACTTACGTAGCCTATAAGTATGGATCCTTGGCTTTAATTTCCCATTGGTCCAAATGAGTGACAAACAAGTGTTATAAAAAAATTCTCAAATACAATTGAGAAATCGGACTTACATAGCCTATAAGTATGGATCCTTGGCTTTAATTTCCCATTGGTCCAAATGAGTGACAAACAAGTGTTATAAAAAAATTCTCAAATACAATTGAGAAATCGGACTTACATAGCCTATAAGTATGGATCCTTGGCTTTAATTTCCCATTGGTCCAAATGAGTGACAAACAAGTGTTATAAAAAAATTCTCAAATACAATTGAGATATCGGACTTACATAGCCTATAAGTATGGATCCTTGGCTTTAATTTCCCATTGGTCCAAATGAGTGACAAACAAGTGTTATAGAAAAATTCTCAAATACAATTGCGAAATCGGACTTACATAGCCTATAAGTATGGATCCTTGGCTTTAATTTCCCATTGGTCCAAATGAGTGACAAACATAAATGTGCCCACAAATAGCCAAATTCACGTAGAGCTGAACAAAATTTACACAATTTTAATCTTTAAAATTTTATAGAAAAATTCTCAAATACAATTGAGAAATCGGACTTACGTAGCCTATAAGTATGGATCCATTACTTTAATTTCCCATTGGTCCAAATGAGTGACAAACAAGTGTTATAGAAAAATTCTCAAATACAATTGAGAAATCGGACTTACGTAGGCTATAAGTATGGATCCTTGGCTTTAATTTCCCATTGGTCCAAATGAGTGACAAACAAGTGTTATAGAAAAATTCTCAAATACAATTGAGAAATCGGACTTACGTAGCCTATAAGTATGGATCCTTCGCTTTAATTTCCCATTGGTCCAAATGAGTGACAAACAAGTGTTATAGAAAAATTCTCAAATACAATTGAGAAATCGGACTTACGTAGCCTATAAGTATGGATCCTTCGCTTTAATTTCCCATTGGTCCAAATGAGTGACAAACAAGTGTTATAAAAAAATTCTCAAATACAATTGAGAAATCGGACTTACGTAGCCTATAAGTATGGATCCTTGGCTTTAATTTCCCATTGGTCCAAATGAGTGACAAACAAGTGTTATAGAAAAATTCTCAAATACAATTGAGAAATCGGACTTACGTAGCCTATAAGTATGGATCCTTCGCTTTAATTTCCCATTGGTCCAAATGAGTGACAAACAAGTGTTATAAAAAAATTCTCAAATACAATTGAGAAATCGGACTTACGTAGCCTATAAGTATGGATCCTTGGCTTTAATTTCCCATTGGTCCAAATGAGTGACAAACAAGTGTTATAAAAAAATTCTCAAATACAATTGAGAAATCGGACTTACGTAGCCTATAAGTATGGATCCTTGGCTTTAATTTCCCATTGGTCCAAATGAGTGACAAACAAGTGTTATAAAAAAATTCTCAAATACAATTGAGAAATCGGACTTACATAGCCTATAAGTATGGATCCTTGGCTTTAATTTCCCATTGGTCCAAATGAGTGACAAACAAGTGTTATAAAAAAATTCTCAAATACAATTGAGATATCGGACTTACATAGCCTATAAGTATGGATCCTTGGCTTTAATTTCCCATTGGTCCAAATGAGTGACAAACAAGTGTTATAGAAAAATTCTCAAATACAATTGCGAAATCGGACTTACATAGCCTATAAGTATGGATCCTTGGCTTTAATTTCCCATTGGTCCAAATGAGTGACAAACATAAATGTGCCCACAAATAGCCAAATTCACGTAGAGCTGAACAAAATTTACACAATTTTAATCTTTAAAATTTTATAGAAAAATTCTCAAATACAATTGAGAAATCGGACTTACATAGCCTATAAGTATGGATCCTTGGCTTTAATTTCCCATTTCTCCAAATGAGTGACAAACAAGTGTTATAGAAAAATTCTCAAATACAATTGAGAAATCGGACTTACATAGCCTATAAGTATGGATCCATGGCTTTAATTTCCCATTTCTCCAAATGAGTGACAAACAAGTGTTATAGAAAAATTCTCAAATACAATTGAGAAATCGGACTTACGTAGCCTATAAGTATGGATCCTTGGCTTTAATTTCCCATTTCTCCAAATGAGTGACAAACATAAATGTGCCCACAAATAGCCAAATTCACGTAGAGCTGAACAAAATTTACACAATTTTAATCTTTAAAATTTTATAGAAAAATTCTCAAATACAATTGAGAAATCGGACTTACGTAGCCTATAAGTATGGATCCATTACTTTAATTTCCCATTGGTCCAAATGAGTGACAAACATAAATGTGCCCACAAATAGCCAAATTCACGTAGAGCTGAACAAAATTTACACAATTTTAATCTTTAAAATTTTATAGAAAAATTCTCAAATACAATTGAGAAATCGGACTTACGTACCCTATAAGTATGGATCCTTGGCTTTAATTTCCCTTTGGTCCAAATGAGTGACAAACAAGTGTTATAGAAAAATTCTCAAATACAATTGAGAAATCGGACTTACGTACCCTATAAGTATGGATCCTTGGCTTTAATTTCCCATTGGTCCAAATGAGTGACAAACAAGTGTTATAAAAAAATTCTCAAATACAATTGAGAAATCGGACTTACGTAGCCTATAAGTATGGATCCTTGGCTTTAATTTCCCATTGGTCCAAATGAGTGACAAACAAGTGTTATAAAAAAATTCTCAAATACAATTGAGAAATCGGACTTACATAGCCTATAAGTATGGATCCTTGGCTTTAATTTCCCATTGGTCCAAATGAGTGACAAACAAGTGTTATAAAAAAATTCTCAAATACAATTGAGATATCGGACTTACATAGCCTATAAGTATGGATCCTTGGCTTTAATTTCCCATTGGTCCAAATGAGTGACAAACAAGTGTTATAGAAAAATTCTCAAATACAATTGCGAA
The DNA here is from genome assembly GCA_947311025.1 of Lypha dubia. Classification (NCBI taxonomy): domain Eukaryota; kingdom Metazoa; phylum Arthropoda; class Insecta; order Diptera; family Tachinidae; genus Lypha; species Lypha dubia. Next base: position 8,735,894 of record OX371260.1, on the reverse strand, counting down.
ATCGGACTTACATAGCCTATAAGTATGGATCCTTGGCTTTAATTTCCCATTGGTCCAAATGAGTGACAAACATAAATGTGCCCACAAATAGCCAAATTCACGTAGAGCTGAACAAAATTTACACAATTTTAATCTTTAAAATTTTATAGAAAAATTCTCAAATACAATTGAGAAATCGGACTTACGTAGCCTATAAGTATGGATCCATTACTTTAATTTCCCATTGGTCCAAATGAGTGACAAACAAGTGTTATAGAAAAATTCTCAAATACAATTGAGAAATCGGACTTACGTAGGCTATAAGTATGGATCCTTGGCTTTAATTTCCCATTGGTCCAAATGAGTGACAAACAAGTGTTATAGAAAAATTCTCAAATACAATTGAGAAATCGGACTTACGTAGCCTATAAGTATGGATCCTTCGCTTTAATTTCCCATTGGTCCAAATGAGTGACAAACAAGTGTTATAGAAAAATTCTCAAATACAATTGAGAAATCGGACTTACGTAGCCTATAAGTATGGATCCTTCGCTTTAATTTCCCATTGGTCCAAATGAGTGACAAACAAGTGTTATAAAAAAATTCTCAAATACAATTGAGAAATCGGACTTACGTAGCCTATAAGTATGGATCCTTGGCTTTAATTTCCCATTGGTCCAAATGAGTGACAAACAAGTGTTATAGAAAAATTCTCAAATACAATTGAGAAATCGGACTTACGTAGCCTATAAGTATGGATCCTTCGCTTTAATTTCCCATTGGTCCAAATGAGTGACAAACAAGTGTTATAAAAAAATTCTCAAATACAATTGAGAAATCGGACTTACGTAGCCTATAAGTATGGATCCTTGGCTTTAATTTCCCATTGGTCCAAATGAGTGACAAACAAGTGTTATAAAAAAATTCTCAAATACAATTGAGAAATCGGACTTACGTAGCCTATAAGTATGGATCCTTGGCTTTAATTTCCCATTGGTCCAAATGAGTGACAAACAAGTGTTATAAAAAAATTCTCAAATACAATTGAGAAATCGGACTTACATAGCCTATAAGTATGGATCCTTGGCTTTAATTTCCCATTGGTCCAAATGAGTGACAAACAAGTGTTATAAAAAAATTCTCAAATACAATTGAGATATCGGACTTACATAGCCTATAAGTATGGATCCTTGGCTTTAATTTCCCATTGGTCCAAATGAGTGACAAACAAGTGTTATAGAAAAATTCTCAAATACAATTGCGAAATCGGACTTACATAGCCTATAAGTATGGATCCTTGGCTTTAATTTCCCATTGGTCCAAATGAGTGACAAACATAAATGTGCCCACAAATAGCCAAATTCACGTAGAGCTGAACAAAATTTACACAATTTTAATCTTTAAAATTTTATAGAAAAATTCTCAAATACAATTGAGAAATCGGACTTACATAGCCTATAAGTATGGATCCTTGGCTTTAATTTCCCATTTCTCCAAATGAGTGACAAACAAGTGTTATAGAAAAATTCTCAAATACAATTGAGAAATCGGACTTACATAGCCTATAAGTATGGATCCATGGCTTTAATTTCCCATTTCTCCAAATGAGTGACAAACAAGTGTTATAGAAAAATTCTCAAATACAATTGAGAAATCGGACTTACGTAGCCTATAAGTATGGATCCTTGGCTTTAATTTCCCATTTCTCCAAATGAGTGACAAACATAAATGTGCCCACAAATAGCCAAATTCACGTAGAGCTGAACAAAATTTACACAATTTTAATCTTTAAAATTTTATAGAAAAATTCTCAAATACAATTGAGAAATCGGACTTACGTAGCCTATAAGTATGGATCCATTACTTTAATTTCCCATTGGTCCAAATGAGTGACAAACATAAATGTGCCCACAAATAGCCAAATTCACGTAGAGCTGAACAAAATTTACACAATTTTAATCTTTAAAATTTTATAGAAAAATTCTCAAATACAATTGAGAAATCGGACTTACGTACCCTATAAGTATGGATCCTTGGCTTTAATTTCCCTTTGGTCCAAATGAGTGACAAACAAGTGTTATAGAAAAATTCTCAAATACAATTGAGAAATCGGACTTACGTACCCTATAAGTATGGATCCTTGGCTTTAATTTCCCATTGGTCCAAATGACTGACTAACAAGTGTTATAGAAAATCTCTCAAATACAATTGAGAAATCGGACTTACGTAGCCTATAAGTATGGATCCTTGGCTTTAATTTCCCATTGGTCCAAATGAGTGACAAACAAGTGTTATAGAAAAATTCTCAAATACAATTGAGAAATCGGACTTACGTAGCCTATAAGTATGGATCCTTGGCTTTAATTTCCCATTGGTCCAAATGAGTGACAAACAAGTGTTATAAAAAAATTCTCAAATACAATTGAGAAATCGGACTTACGTAGCCTATAAGTATGGATCCTTGGCTTTAATTTCCCATTGGTCCAAATGAGTGACAAACAAGTGTTATAGAAAAATTCTCAAATACAATTGAGAAATCGGACTTACGTAGCCTATAAGTATGGATCCTTGGCTTTAATTTCCCATTGGTCCAAATGAGTGACAAACAAGTGTTATAGAAAATCTCTCAAATACAATTGAGAAATCGGACTTACGTAGCCTATAAGTATGGATCCTTGGCTTTAATTTCCCATTGGTCCAAATGAGTGACAAACAAGTGTTATAGAAAAATTCTCAAATACAATTGAGAAATCGGACTTACGTAGCCTATAAGTATGGATCCTTGGCTTTAATTTCCCATTGGTCCAAATGAGTGACAAACATAAATGTGGCCACAAATAGCCAAATTCACGTAGAGTTGAACAAAATTTAAACAATTTTAATCTTTAAAATTTTATAGAAAAATTCTCAAATACAATTGAGAAATCGGACTTACGTAGCCTATAAGTATGGATCCATTACTTTAATTTCCCATTGGTCCAAATGAGTGACAAACAAGTGTTATAGAAAATCTCTCAAATACAATTGAGAAATCGGACTTACGTAGCCTATAAGTATGGATCCTTGGCTTTAATTTCCCATTGGTCCAAATGAGTGACAAACAAGTGTTATAGAAAAATTCTCAAATACAATTGAGAAATCGGACTTACGTAGCCTATAAGTATGGATCCTTGGCTTTAATTTCCCATTGGTCCAAATGAGTGACAAACATAAATGTGGCCACAAATAGCCAAATTCACGTAGAGCTGAACAAAATTTAAACAATTTTAATCTTTAAAATTTTATAGAAAAATTCTCAAATACAATTGAGAAATCGGACTTACGTAGCCTATAAGTATGGATCCATTACTTTAATTTCCCATTGGTCCAAATGAGTGACAAACAAGTGTTATAGAAAATCTCTCAAATACAATTGAGAAATCGGACTTACGTAGCTTATAAGTATGGATCCTTGGCTTTAATTTCCCATTGGTCCAAATGAGTGACAAACAAGTGTTATAGAAAATCTCTCAAATACAATTGAGAAATCGGACTTACGTAGCCTATAAGTATGGATCCTTGGCTTTAATTTCCCATTGGTCCAAATGAGTGACAAACAAGTGTTATAGAAAAATTCTCAAATACAATTGAGAAATCGGACTTACGTAGCCTATAAGTATGGATCCTTGGCTTTAATTTCCCATTGGTCCAAATGAGTGACAAACATAAATGTGGCCACAAATAGCCAAATTCACGTAGAGCTGAACAAAATTTAAACAATTTTAATCTTTCAAATTTTATAGAAAAATTCTCAAATACAATTGAGAAATCGGACTTACGTAGCCTATAAGTATGGATCCATTACTTTAATTTCCCATTGGTCCAAATGAGTGACAAACAAGTGTTATAGAAAATCTCTCAAATACAATTGAGAAATCGGACTTACGTAGCCTATAAGTATGGATCCTTGGCTTTAATTTCCCATTGGTCCAAATGAGTGACAAACAAGTGTTATAGAAAAATTCTCAAATACAATTGAGAAATCGGACTTACGTAGCCTATAAGTATGGATCCTTGGCTTTAATTTCCCATTGGTCCAAATGAGTGACAAACAAGTGTTATAAAAAAATTCTCAAATACAATTGAGAAATCGGAAATACGTAGCCTATAAGTATGGATCCTTGGCTTTAATTTCCCATTGGTCCAAATGAGTGACAAACAAGTGTTATAGAAAATCTCTCAAATACAATTGAGAAATCGGACTTACGTAGCCTATAAGTATGGATCCTTGGCTTTAATTTCCCATTGGTCCAAATGAGTGACAAACAAGTGTTATAGAAAAATTCTCAAATACAATTGAGAAATCGGACTTACGTAGCCTATAAGTATGGATCCTTGGCTTTAATTTCCCATTGGTCCAAATGAGTGACAAACAAGTGTTATAAAAAAATTCTCAAATACAATTGAGAAATCGGACTTACGTAGCCTATAAGTATGGATCCTTGGCTTTAATTTCCCATTGGTCCAAATGAGTGACAAACAAGTGTTATAGAAAATCTCTCAAATACAATTGAGAAATCGGACTTACGTAGCCTATAAGTATGGATCCTTGGCTTTAATTTCCCATTGGTCCAAATGAGTGACAAACAAGTGTTATAGAAAAATTCTCAAATACAATTGAGAAATCGGACTTACGTAGCCTATAAGTATGGATCCTTGGCTTTAATTTCCCATTGGTCCAAATGAGTGACAAACATAAATGTGGCCACAAATAGCCAAATTCACGTAGAGCTGAACAAAATTTAAACAATTTTAATCTTTCAAATTTTATAGAAAAATTCTCAAATACAATTGAGAAATCGGACTTACGTAGCCTATAAGTATGGATCCATTACTTTAATTTCCCATTGGTCCAAATGAGTGACAAACAAGTGTTATAGAAAATCTCTCAAATACAATTGAGAAATCGGACTTACGTAGCCTATAAGTATGGATCCTTGGCTTTAATTTCCCATTGGTCCAAATGAGTGACAAACAAGTGTTATAGAAAAATTCTCAAATACAATTGAGAAATCGGACTTACGTAGCCTATAAGTATGGATCCTTGGCTTTAATTTCCCATTGGTCCAAATGAGTGACAAACAAGTGTTATAAAAAAATTCTCAAATACAATTGAGAAATCGTACTTACGTAGCCTATAAGTATGGATCCTTGGCTTTAATTTCCCATTGGTCCAAATGAGTGACAAACAAGTGTTATAGAAAAATTCTCAAATACAATTGAGAAATCGGACTTACGTAGCCTATAAGTATGGATCCTTGGCTTTAATTTCCCATTGGTCCAAATGAGTGACAAACAAGTGTTATAGAAAAATTCTCAAATACAATTGAGAAATCGGACTTACGTAGCCTATAAGTATGGATCCTTGGCTTTAATTTCCCATTGGTCCAAATGAGTGACAAACATAAATGTGGCCACAAATAGCCAAATTCACGTAGAGCTGAACAAAATTTAAACAATTTTAATCTTTCAAATTTTATAGAAAAATTCTCAAATACAATTGAGAAATCGGACTTACGTAGCCTATAAGTATGGATCCATTACTTTAATTTCCCATTGGTCCAAATGAGTGACAAACAAGTGTTATAGAAAATCTCTCAAATACAATTGAGAAATCGGACTTACGTAGCCTATAAGTATGGATCCTTGGCTTTAATTTCCCATTGGTCCAAATGAGTGACAAACAAGTGTTATAGAAAAATTCTCAAATACAATTGAGAAATCGGACTTACGTAGCCTATAAGTATGGATCCTTGGCTTTAATTTCCCATTGGTCCAAATGAGTGACAAACAAGTGTTATAAAAAAATTCTCAAATACAATTGAGAAATCGGACTTACGTAGCCTATAAGTATGGATCCTTGGCTTTAATTTCCCATTGGTCCAAATGAGTGACAAACAAGTGTTATAGAAAATCTCTCAAATACAATTGAGAAATCGGACTTACGTAGCCTATAAGTATGGATCCTTGGCTTTAATTTCCCATTGGTCCAAATGAGTGACAAACAAGTGTTATAGAAAAATTCTCAAATACAATTGAGAAATCGGACTTACGTAGCCTATAAGTATGGATCCTTGGCTTTAATTTCCCATTGGTCCAAATGAGTGACAAACATAAATGTGGCCACAAATAGCCAAATTCACGTAGAGCTGAACAAAATTTAAACAATTTTAATCTTTCAAATTTTATAGAAAAATTCTCAAATACAATTGAGAAATCGGACTTACGTAGCCTATAAGTATGGATCCATTACTTTAATTTCCCATTGGTCCAAATGAGTGACAAACAAGTGTTATAGAAAATCTCTCAAATACAATTGAGAAATCGGACTTACGTAGCCTATAAGTATGGATCCTTGGCTTTAATTTCCCATTGGTCCAAATGAGTGACAAACAAGTGTTATAGAAAAATTCTCAAATACAATTGAGAAATCGGACTTACGTAGCCTATAAGTATGGATCCTTGGCTTTAATTTCCCATTGGTCCAAATGAGTGACAAACAAGTGTTATAAAAAAATTCTCAAATACAATTGAGAAATCGGACTTACGTAGCCTATAAGTATGGATCCTTGGCTTTAATTTCCCATTGGTCCAAATGAGTGACAAACAAGTGTTATAGAAAATCTCTCAAATACAATTGAGAAATCGGACTTACGTAGCCTATAAGTATGGATCCTTGGCTTTAATTTCCCATTGGTCCAAATGAGTGACAAACAAGTGTTATAGAAAAATTCTCAAATACAATTGAGAAATCGGACTTACGTAGCCTATAAGTATGGATCCTTGGCTTTAATTTCCCATTGGTCCAAATGAGTGACAAACAAGTGTTATAAAAAAATTCTCAAATACAATTGAGAAATCGGACTTACGTAGCCTATAAGTATGGATCCTTGGCTTTAATTTCCCATTGGTCCAAATGAGTGACAAACAAGTGTTATAGAAAATCTCTCAAATACAATTGAGAAATCGGACTTACGTAGCCTATAAGTATGGATCCTTGGCTTTAATTTCCCATTGGTCCAAATGAGTGACAAACAAGTGTTATAGAAAAATTCTCAAATACAATTGAGAAATCGGACTTACGTAGCCTATAAGTATGGATCCTTGGCTTTAATTTCCCATTGGTCCAAATGAGTGACAAACATAAATGTGGCCACAAATAGCCAAATTCACGTAGAGCTGAACAAAATTTAAACAATTTTAATCTTTCAAATTTTATAGAAAAATTCTCAAATACAATTGAGAAATCGGACTTACGTAGCCTATAAGTATGGATCCATTACTTTAATTTCCCATTGGTCCAAATGAGTGACAAACAAGTGTTATAGAAAATCTCTCAAATACAATTGAGAAATCGGACTTACGTAGCCTATAAGTATGGATCCTTGGCTTTAATTTCCCATTGGTCCAAATGAGTGACAAACAAGTGTTATAGAAAAATTCTCAAATACAATTGAGAAATCGGACTTACGTAGCCTATAAGTATGGATCCTTGGCTTTAATTTCCCATTGGTCCAAATGAGTGACAAACAAGTGTTATAAAAAAATTCTCAAATACAATTGAGAAATCGTACTTACGTAGCCTATAAGTATGGATCCTTGGCTTTAATTTCCCATTGGTCCAAATGAGTGACAAACAAGTGTTATAGAAAAATTCTCAAATACAATTGAGAAATCGGACTTACGTAGCCTATAAGTATGGATCCTTGGCTTTAATTTCCCATTGGTCCAAATGAGTGACAAACAAGTGTTATAAAAAAATTCTCAAATACAATTGAGAAATCGGACTTACTTAGCCTATAAGTATGGATCCTTGGCTTTTATTTTCCCATTGGTCCAAATGAGTGACAAACAAGTGTTATAAAAAAATTCTCAAATACAATTGAGAAATCGGACTTACATCCTTGGCTTTAATTTCCCATTGGTCCAAATGAGTGACAAACAAGTGTTATAGAAAAATTCTCAAATACAATTGAGAAATCGGACTTACGTAGCCTATAAGTATGGATCCTTGGCTTTAATTTCCCATTGGTCCAAATGAGTGACAAACATAAATGTGGCCACAAATAGCCAAATTCACGTAGAGCTGAACAAAATTTAAACAATTTTAATCTTTCAAATTTTATAGAAAAATTCTCAAATACAATTGAGAAATCGGACTTACGTAGCCTATAAGTATGGATCCATTACTTTAATTTCCCATTGGTCCAAATGAGTGACAAACAAGTGTTATAGAAAATCTCTCAAATACAATTGAGAAATCGGACTTACGTAGCCTATAAGTATGGATCCTTGGCTTTAATTTCCCATTGGTCCAAATGAGTGACAAACAAGTGTTATAGAAAAATTCTCAAATACAATTGAGAAATCGGACTTACGTAGCCTATAAGTATGGATCCTTGGCTTTAATTTCCCATTGGTCCAAATGAGTGACAAACAAGTGTTATAAAAAAATTCTCAAATACAATTGAGAAATCGGACTTACGTAGCCTATAAGTATGGATCCTTGGCTTTAATTTCCCATTGGTCCAAATGAGTGACAAACAAGTGTTATAGAAAATCTCTCAAATACAATTGAGAAATCGGACTTACGTAGCCTATAAGTATGGATCCTTGGCTTTAATTTCCCATTGGTCCAAATGAGTGACAAACAAGTGTTATAGAAAAATTCTCAAATACAATTGAGAAATCGGACTTACGTAGCCTATAAGTATGGATCCTTGGCTTTAATTTCCCATTGGTCCAAATGAGTGACAAACAAGTGTTATAAAAAAATTCTCAAATACAATTGAGAAATCGGACTTACGTAGCCTATAAGTATGGATCCTTGGCTTTAATTTCCCATTGGTCCAAATGAGTGACAAACAAGTGTTATAGAAAATCTCTCAAATACAATTGAGAAATCGGACTTACGTAGCCTATAAGTATGGATCCTTGGCTTTAATTTCCCATTGGTCCAAATGAGTGACAAACAAGTGTTATAGAAAAATTCTCAAATACAATTGAGAAATCGGACTTACGTAGCCTATAAGTATGGATCCTTGGCTTTAATTTCCCATTGGTCCAAATGAGTGACAAACATAAATGTGGCCACAAATAGCCAAATTCACGTAGAGCTGAACAAAATTTAAACAATTTTAATCTTTCAAATTTTATAGAAAAATTCTCAAATACAATTGAGAAATCGGACTTACGTAGCCTATAAGTATGGATCCATTACTTTAATTTCCCATTGGTCCAAATGAGTGACAAACAAGTGTTATAGAAAATCTCTCAAATACAATTGAGAAATCGGACTTACGTAGCCTATAAGTATGGATCCTTGGCTTTAATTTCCCATTGGTCCAAATGAGTGACAAACAAGTGTTATAGAAAAATTCTCAAATACAATTGAGAAATCGGACTTACGTAGCCTATAAGTATGGATCCTTGGCTTTAATTTCCCATTGGTCCAAATGAGTGACAAACAAGTGTTATAAAAAAATTCTCAAATACAATTGAGAAATCGTACTTACGTAGCCTATAAGTATGGATCCTTGGCTTTAATTTCCCATTGGTCCAAATGAGTGACAAACAAGTGTTATAGAAAAATTCTCAAATACAATTGAGAAATCGGACTTACGTAGCCTATAAGTATGGATCCTTGGCTTTAATTTCCCATTGGTCCAAATGAGTGACAAACAAGTGTTATAAAAAAATTCTCAAATACAATTGAGAAATCGGACTTACTTAGCCTATAAGTATGGATCCTTGGCTTTTATTTTCCCATTGGTCCAAATGAGTGACAAACAAGTGTTATAAAAAAATTCTCAAATACAATTGAGAAATCGGACTTACATAGCCTATAAGTATGGATCCTTGGCTTTAATTTCCCATTGGTCCAAATGAGTGACAAACATAAATGTGCCCACAAATAGCCAAATTCACGTAGAGCTGAACAAAATTTACACAATTTTAATCTTTAAAATTTTATAGAAAAATTCTCAAATACAATTGAGAAATCGGACTTACGTAGCCTATAAGTATGGATCCATTACTTTAATTTCCCATTGGTCCAAATGAGTGACAAACATAAATGTGCCCACAAATAGCCAAATTCACGTAGAGCTGAAGAAAATTTACACAATTTTAATCTTTAAAATTTTATAGAAAAATTCTCAAATACAATTGAGAAATCGGACTTACATAGCCTATAAGTATGGATCCTTGGCTTTAATTTCCCATTGGTCCAAATGAGTGACAAACATAAATGTGCCCACAAATAGCCAAATTCACGTAGAGCTGAACAAAATTTACACAATTTTAATCTTTAAAATTTTATAGAAAAATTCTCAAATACAATTGAGAAATCGGACTTACGTAGCCTATAAGTATGGATCCATTACTTTAATTTCCCATTGGTCCAAATGAGTGACAAACATAAATGTGCCCACAAATAGCCAAATTCACGTAGAGCTGAACAAAATTTACACAATTTTAATCTTTAAAATTTTATAGAAAAATTCTCAAATACAATTGAGAAATCGGACTTACGTAGCCTATAAGTATGGATCCATTACTTTAATTTCCCATTGGTCCAAATGAGTGACAAACATAAATGTGCCCACAAATAGCCAAATTCACGTAGAGCTGAACAAAATTTACACAATTTTAATCTTTAAAATTTTATAGAAAAATTCTCAAATACAATTGAGAAATCGGACTTACATAGCCTATAAGTATGGATCCTTGGCTTTAATTTCCCATTGGTCCAAATGAGTGACAAACATAAATGTGCCCACAAATAGCCAAATTCACGTAGAGCTGAACAAAATTTACACAATTTTAATCTTTAAAATTTTATAGAAAAATCCCCAAATACAATTGAGAAATCGGACTTACGTAGCCTATAAGTATGGATCCTTGGCTTTAATTTCCCATTTCTCCAAATGAGTGACAAACAAGTGTTATAGAAAAATTCTCAAATACAATTGAGAAATCGGACTTACATAGCCTATAAGTATGGATCCTTGGCTTTAATTTCCCATTGGTCCAAATGAGTGACAAACATAAATGTGCCCACAAATAGCCAAATTCACGTAGAGCTGAACAAAATTTACACAATTTTAATCTTTAAAATTTTATAGAAAAATTCTCAAATACAATTGAGAAATCGGACTTACGTAGCCTATAAGTATGGATCCTTGGCTTTAATTTCCCATTGGTCCAAATGAGTGACAAACAAGTGTTATAGAAAAATTCTCAAATACAATTGAGCAATCGGACTTACATAGCCTATAAGTATGGATCCTTGGCTTTAATTTCCCATTGGTCCAAATGAGTGACAAACATAAATGTGCCCACAAATAGCCAAATTCACGTAGAGCTGAACAAAATTTACACAATTTTAATCTTTAAAATTTTATAGAAAAATTCTCAAATACAATTGAGAAATCGGACTTACGTAGCCTATAAGTATGGATCCATTACTTTAATTTCCCATTGGTCCAAATGAGTGACAAACAAGTGTTATAGAAAA